>OX493385.1:16082310-17554666 GCA_950371165.1 Lacanobia oleracea
AGGCCTACCGAAATACAGATTTTTATAATATAATCTTACCTGGCAAATGTTGGCATTGCACCGGTTCACGATCATGGAGCAAGCCGGGCCCCCGGCGTACGCCGCTGGGTAGCCGGGGCTCGTGAAGTAGGTGTTGTTCACATTCGTCGTGGCACCGCAAGTACGCGACACTGGAAATCCAATTACAGGTGTTGAGAGCGTCATGGCAGATCTTCGACAAGAGAGCAGTCGGCAGCTGCAGTATAAGCGTTGCAACTGCTTTTCCGCACCGTGAAATAACACCGTGCAGTTGATCGCCTCAAGCAGTCAGCAACTGCTTTTTTTACTATTGATAGGCATGCGTTTGACCACTATCTCACCTGTTGGCAAGCGCGGATTGGTAGAAGATGCGATCGCTTGTCTAGAAGTAACCTATTCACTCTTGACTTAAAGACTCCCGGGTTGTATGCTATCAGGAAATACCTACAGACTCCGGCAGGGAGTTCCACTCCTTGGCTGCGGTTACAGCTAAGGAGTGCCTCTGAAATTGTTATGTCAGAGGCCCTTGAGGCGGTTTAGAAACTCTTGACACCGAATCGGGTGTGTGGAGACGTTAGACCTTACTGCCCACACGATAAGAAGAAGAGGCTGTACTGTAAGCACTATATGAATGTGTTCCCAAGACGTTTTGTGCGTGGGGGTGGGATGGCCATCATGTACCGGTGGCGCATCGCCGTTCGTCTTCTGGTCCGATGATGGAACGAGCTTGGCGGAATTAAATTATGCAATTCCGTCGCTCTATTTTCTACACTTTGGGGAATCCCAAAGTGTAGAAAATAGACAGGCTAGCAACTCGGCGCCGATGCTCAAGGCTTGCTTCGTCGCGACGAGCCTATCATTGCCGATGATCCTCTTGGCTCGTTTCTCAATTGACTCAAGGGCATTAAGCTGGTATCTGGCAGATCCGTCCCAAAGATGAGAGCTGTAATCCATATACGATCGAACTTGCGCTTGATAGAGTTTGAGCAGCAGTTCCGGAGTGAAGTAGGTACCGTCTCACCTTTTCTAGGATCTCCATCTATGACCTTAACGACTTAGCAAATTAGCGAAATCACCTACTTATATAGCTAGTCATCGTTATTTCGCTTAGGGTGCTCCAGATTCGAGCCTTCAAAATCTAAGTAGATATCCAGTACTATATGTAAGTACGTTCGTTATACAGGGTAAATTTTAAAAGTGTGCTTTCAGGGTCAAATCCCAAACTATCGATGAACACTGAAAGGAGTCTCGAGTAAACACTGAAAGGAGTCTCAACCCGATTAAAACTGCATCATTGGGTTTTTGGAAAATCCTTGTTCCTACCCAGGAGTCGGAGCGGTTGATTTTGAAAAAAAAAAACATATCCTGTATTATTACACCATTCGAAAGTGCAGCTAATAAGGATCGAATTCTGGGAAGTAATATTACATGGCAAACAAAAGGAAAGCTCTCATTTTCAATATAGTAAAGCTCTCCCAAGGAAGGGAACTAAGACGAGAAAGTTAAGTTTTGTTACAAACTCATAAAACAAGAAAAGCGAGCTCGAAAATAGAACCTTGTCTCGGATATCTAAATTTTTTCTATCATACGTAACACAAATACTTAGGTGTTTATTGGTTGACTTAAGTTCAAGTTGGAGAACTACAGATGTTAGATCGAGCGAAGTGAACTCGAAAATAGTATGATACCTTGGTACGGAATGTTCGGATGCGTTAGATTTTCTTTTTAGCGATCCCAAAAAATTTTAGTACCTTGACTTAGAAACACAAACGTTCTTCTTAAACACACAGTACAGATGTATTTTTTTGTAAACTGGAGAGCTAAGAAGGCCAGAAAAATAATTTAGTTCATTGTCTCGAATATGCTATATTTTCTTCATATAATACAGACTGATTCTTCTTTGAAAAAAATGGATCAGTGAAGTGAGATCGAATCACATTTTTTTTACCATCCATTCAATCATCGAAGTTACTAGTGCAAGGCTGCTGGCTTTCAAGAAATCATGCAATAACATGAACTAATAAATTAAAAAAGCGGAGTGTAGTAAAAGAGAGCCTAGCAAATTCAAGGTACTTCGAACTCCTTTCGCTCGGCCTTGCACCCGTCTTCTTTAGTTCTATCTCTGTGTGAATGGGAAAGTAAAGCTAACCTATTTGAGGCGAGGTTTTGAAGATGCAGATGATTATTGAACCTCATATTAGTCCCGAGCCTCTAGACAAAGTGACAGTCTATCAGCGATAACGGTGACCGAAAGTCAAAGAACTATGTAATAATAACTATGACGTGCGTAGGTAACCAAAAGTTCATATCACGTGTTCAATCCTAAACAACTGCCATTGCGGCAATCACTATCTTCAATTCATATTAATGTCACTTTGTCTAGAAGGTACACGGAAAAACAAGTACATGTCCCTATCAGGACGCTGCTTATAACTCCAGGTCATCTCAGGATAATACCAAAACTAGGACATGAAAGAAAGAAACAAAGAAAAAGAAAAGACGTTTATGTCGTAGAAAAAGGCGGTTGACATAATAACTCTTAAGTTACGTTCTGACATATAGTAAAATGTTTATTACTTGATATCGAATGACGTGAGATCGAATACACTTCCTCGAAACCGTTTAGGTACTCGATAAATTATGAGTGTGACAGTTTAACTCGATGGATCAAAATCTCAAATAACTATTGTATAATGTCGAATCATCGGCAACGCGAAGGCCAAGACCTAATAATAATAAAGCCCTTTATTCCGAGTTGATACATTTCTTACACTATACTTAAAAATACACAGTAAAATATAAAACGTCTTATAGTTCGGTGTGCCTAATGGCAAACGTCTCCTCCAACGCTCTCCACTGTTGCCTATCTTTGGCGATCCTTCTTCATTTTGGTCCAGCTGTTGATTGAAGTTCGTCTTCCCACCTTGAGTGCTGTCTTCCTCGATTTCTTTTACCGTCTCTTGGGTGCCATTCTGTGACCTTCCTGCTCCACTTTCCTACCTTGTCACGCATCGTACCTATGTCCTGACTATCTCCACTTTTGCATATCAATTCAAGTGAGTATGTCGGTGAGTTTCGTTTTTTCACAGAGATCTATGTTTCTAATTTTGTCCTGACGTTTATATCCCGTCATGCTCCTCTCCATTACTCTTTGTGTTATAATGCTCAATAAAAAAATCCTAAAAACTATTCTGTAAATCGATTAGATGATCGGTCGAGAAGCGATGTTTCAAGATACCTACCTAATGGGCCTTCGCGCTGTTATGATTTGAGCTTACAGTTTCGAGATCTTGATGCATCGAGGTAGGCGACATGTCGCGCTCATAATTTATCGAGCAAGTGTTATTCGATCTCACGTCATTCGATTTCAATGTTTTGTGTTATGTGTGTGTAATAACATCGCCTTGGATGTGTCTGTAAGGGTGTTATAATAATAATGAATGAATAAATAAATAATAAGTAGTAGGGAACCTATTGATTTCTGCATGTAAGTTGTAGGTGCTTAGTTGCTTACCGACACAGCAGCGGCCCCGCCTCGTGGCGCAAGTCCCCGTGATGGTTCCGTTGAGATTGTTGCACTCCCTGCGTGCCAGACACGTGCCGTTCATCGAGTTGGCGGTGGAGCATTCCGTGTTGGCGAACCGGACGATGCTCACGAACGGAAACACTGCAAGTACACATGTTATTAGGATCTCCTTAAGC
Source organism: Lacanobia oleracea (assembly GCA_950371165.1). Lineage (NCBI taxonomy): Eukaryota > Metazoa > Arthropoda > Insecta > Lepidoptera > Noctuidae > Lacanobia > Lacanobia oleracea. The sequence continues at coordinate 16,086,031 of OX493385.1, forward strand.
AGAAGCAGCGTTGAATAGGGTGCCCTGGAACGCAAAGTGCATTTTGAAGGAACGTGGATGGGTTTTAGTCAGTAAGAGTCCCTTCCGCTCCGCCCAGAGAGAAAGAAGGCACTTGATGATTTTCTTTACTTAAAAAAAAGCGTTGAATAGGGTATTTTCTTAATTAGGAAAATAATAATGAGACTGCGCGTTACATTTTCGAAAAACTTTGGACATGGACACGTATTTTGTCCATTTCAAATCGATAAAAATAAAGCGCATCAGAGTTCAAAAAGTTAAGTGTACTAAAACGTGACGTCACGCGTGTTTTCAACGCAATTTCATTTTTGTTTGTTTGCATGAAATGATGTAGGTACCAGATATTGAGTTTACCCAAGTGGTAAAGGCAGAAAGATAATAATTTTGGTAGGGGAGACGGTGGAAGATCGACTTTCGTCCACATGATACGGATCGCATTTTGAAAATATATGTTTTTTGGGTACCGTGCCTCAAAAGGAAAAACTGAACCCTTGTAGGATCACTTTGTTGTCCGTCCGTCTGTTTGTTAAGAATTTTTATCTCGGGAACGCGTGGAGATATCGAGTTGGAATTAAAAGAATTTAAACCATATACTCAAGTCTACGGTGCCTTGAAGCTGTAAAAAAATATTTTTTTAAAAGTTAACTTAAAAGAAAGATATGGCTGTTTATGCCGCAAAAAACCGAATATTTCGACACTCTCAAGGGAATCAAATTTCATAGGGTATTTCCCGTTGACCTAGAACCATGAAATTTGGCAAGTAATACGGTCTTATACTACAGGTATAGGGAAAAGTCTAAAAAACTTAAATTTAATCATGGAAAATAAAGTCTTTATTTAAAGTACGTAATCAATAATCGAGCTTAATAAACTACTTAAAAAAATTAAGTGTTATCCCGAGTAACATTTAGCGTTTATTTCATCAAAATCGACCTACAAAATTAAAATATATTGAATTTTTATGTTTAAGAAGAAACTTAAAAATTCAAAACCAAATTCACCACGTCTGTGCGCCATCTTTTTAAATTAAAAAAAATGCACGAAAGCATGAAAATAACACCATAACAAGTTATGATCTGTTAAAATTTTAATATATAGGTACCAAAATAATAGTGAAGGTTAAATTAATTAGGTTTAAATTAATTAATATCTTATCGTTATTTATCGTAACATACGTTATTTAACGTCTTTCGCTGCCAAATACTTTGTCTTGTCAGTTTACGAAATGGTCGATAGATGGTGTTGCACTGATGACGTGGTTTTCTGAATCACGGAGTTAATATTTTCCATTGGAAACGACCCTCACACGATTTGTAACAGCGCAGCGTTGTAGGTCTTGCTTGAAAAGTATCTAATATGGTCCAAAACCGTTAAATCTCTGATTTATTCAGGTTCTTAGCTCGGAAAAAACTGCCAGCGAGACTTGATTCCTGAACTATTTATAATACGGTACGGAACCCTCGGTGCGCGAGTCCGACTCGCTTTTGACCGGTCTTTATTTTTCTAGTTTGTCTCCCAAAAGTGTTCTCCCTACTCAAAATTAATTTATTCTTCTGGCTTTCTTGATATTAAAATAGGAGGGTGGAGAATTTCCAGTCGGCCCGCGGCTCCGGGCGGCAAAAACCTATGCTACGCCACTGGTAATATGGGAAGATAATTTACTCAGTTTTATTATTTCCGCAATCAGTCACACAAAATTTGGGGAACCGATCACTTTTCCGAAAATTTTTATTCGAATTTCATTTTACCTAAAACTATTGACTAACTTCTTTTTTACTGTGTCTGTGCATTATTTGACTTATCTTTAGATCATCCAAATACCATGTGTCATAGGTATTATTTGTGTTATGTGTCATAGATTTCGATGTGTAACAGCCGCACGGGTCGATCTTGAAGGTTAAGCAACGCTTGCTAAGGTTTATCTGTGGATGGGTGACCGTCTTAACATATTGAGTTTCCTCCGTGCCTTGGAAAGCACGTTAAGCCGTTGGTCCCGGCTGTCATTTGTAGATCTTTGGCAGTCGTTACGGATTGTCAGAAGCCAGTAAATCGGACTCCAGTCTTGCCATGATGTACCGTGTGTACAGTTAATGGGTTGTGGAGGTCTGGTAGGCAGCCGCTCCACGTAAAACACTGGTATTCAGCTGAATCTGGTTTGACTGGAAGCCGACCCCAATATAGTTGGGAAAAGGCTAGGCAGATGATGACGTCATAGCATAGATTTACATACTTAATAACTTTTTGGCCGAAGCCTCTTTTGAACTTTTTCATTTGCCAATTCATTTATTTGCCATACTTTCACCACACCGAAACAACATTTTACGGAATATTATTTAATCAAAAATATATGTATAGCCGGTTACTTGGTAGCATTTTCATTAAATTAAAATAGTGTCATAAAAATTCATTATGTTGTGCTACAAAATTTTGTAATAGAAACGAATCGCTGCAAAATCGACTTCACGCAGTCTTGTCTGCCCCACGCCTAAAGTGCAATTTAAGCCCGCGTAGGCGTAGAGGGTAGGGCGGCCCGCGAGCTGAGGAGCAGGTGGTATGAAGGCCTGCCGCGACTGAGGCTGGCCGGCCAGTTGAAATTCTTTCAAATATTTTTCGAGCTTATGACAGGTAACCTAAACTTTGATCTAATTCCTATGGGGTCAGATTGTTCACGCAGTACCCACAGGGTGTAACCATAATAATATACCTAATATCGAAACAAAAGTCGCAAAGCAAGGGAGAAATGTGTGTCTCACATATTTTCAATCCAAATACAGCTTTTTTTCTATGGGTGACCTGTGATTCCTGAGACCAGAATGGGCGATAACGACGGCTTTGGTTCCTTTAAGTAATATCTGATCGGTATCGATTTCGTGAACGTTTTGTTTCGCAATTCCAAGCCTGTTAAATAATGGAAGGTGGAATTTACCCTTGATAGTGCGATGACTTATTCTCGAGGTAAGAAGCCATCCGTAAAAGTGAAGTTTTAAGGCTGAGTGTAGTAGATGAAGTTTTGGCACAGGTATCAAGTACCTACGTAGCAAGCGAGCACCTCAAATTCCCAAATAAATAAAAAGGTTTTTTAATATCTAGGTAATGATGATAAATTTGGATGTCGGTCGTTAGGGTGCGCGCAGCTCTTCTTTGCATGTATATACTTACATATAACAAATATTGCATCGGCGCTTTCAACACAGAATTCGCAAGGTTTTGTAGAAGAAAGTAGTTTAGTAACGAACTAACGACAGGAAACGCAAAAGAAAATACAAAACGGTGACTTACAAATTTTCCCCTTCCGCACGGTGGAACCGTGCTCAGTGACGTTGTTGCTCTCTGGCTCATCGTATTCATCGAAACCGTCGTCTTCATCCAGTCCGTCGTACTCGTCCTGGTCGAACCGGTTGATGTTGGTGGCTGCAGCTGCCACCACCAAAACCGAGATAACTAACCACCACTTTTTTGATTCCATATTTTTCCAACTTCTTCTTCGCAAAGACTAGCACAGTAACTAACCAACTAAAAAAACTTCTCGGTCATTTGTAACCACTGAAGAACGGGTATCCGTCTTACTGGTCCTAATCCCAATAGAAATGGTTACCAAATGCGAGTAGACATGTCAATCATGTATAAATAAAGTGGGTGATAACGGTTGTCTGTTTGTGCAAACTGTTAGGGATGTTACCGTTTTCCATTTAGCGCGTGCTGACAGCCTATGTGTTAAAATGACGTGTGAGTGGAAGAATTAGAACGATTTAGGTAAAAGTTTACTCATAGGCAGGTCAGTGCTGTGTATGCGTGACCTATTTGTAAATGGTGACACATATTTGAGGCCAATTATCGATATTTGATTTTTCAGTTTAACAGCTTGATTAGGGCATGCAATTATCCGGCCTATTTTACTATCCGAATTATCCGTATATTTCGGATAACATTTTAAACAGTAAAATAAACGAATGTTCTCAATCAATAATTTCAATTAAGTATCTATTGATCATAAATTCATAATTCATTGTCACAATGTTTTCATGAAATAGTTTTAGAAAACATTATCAAAGGTGGCCAAAACTTAATGTTTTAACTTTTTTTCTTTTTGTAACAATTGTGTAATAATTTTTAATTTAATCTATTTGTTTTTGCAACGTCTAATTATTATTTCATCATCATAACAGCCGAAAGACGTCCACTGTTGGACATAGGCCTCCCCCATTGGGGGGTTTACCATAATCGCCACGTTTGGCGGGCAGGTTTGCGATCACAGTGTATGGTGTTGCGTTTTACACTAACAGAGAACGCTGCTGCCCATTATCTGGGGAGTCCCTTCTTCTTACGACACCCACGGGAAACGATGGGATGGTATTATTCTTTTACGGCACCATACGGCACCAGCCGACACCATACGCCAATTATTATTCATTTTATGTTATTTAATTTAATTTATTTAACTCAATACTTTGACTTTGTGTGTTAATTTAATGTACTTTGTTTGCTTTTTGTTTCATTTTGTTTTGTTCAATATCTCTGACATTTTTAATTTATTTTCAGTCTGACATTGTTTATAGGTACTATTTCATTTTAATCATGTTATACATTGCACTCCCTTATATATTTAACATTTTCGTATCTTTAGTTTACACCTTTTCCTGCAGTAGTTGTATAGTAATGTTGTGGTTGTCTGTAAGTGTTGCAGCACAAGAATATTTTTTTTAAATTACGATTATTAGCTTTTGGTACATACCTACCTATTGTGTGTGCAATGTTGACAATCCCAATAAATAAATAAGTTAAGGAGGTACATGATATGATACTAATAGATAAAAAGTGGTATCTATATTAAACAATACGTGTGAAACCTTTACAATAATTCCTAGTTTTTTTTTTTATAATTAAATTATTATTATTAGAAAAGAACCAAAGACCTTTATAATTACGAAAACATGTTAAAAAGTAATGTCGCACACAAAACAATTCGGTTTTATTCCCCGGCGCCATTATTTTCAAATTGAAACAAAGCACTCTCAGCGCTTGATCTATGGGTAAAATATTTAGTTACATTGATCTGTGAGTAAAATATTTAGTTACGAACAGAATAAAGACAGAAACGTACCGCGGCGCATGCTGTGCATGGCCACGCAGCGCATTTTAGCTACGTGGATTCATTTGTTTGACAACGTGTGTCTACGTTTCCACTGCAGTACACGCTACACACGGCTCCGTTCCGTAAGGCGTATTTCAAAACTGTGTTCCTGCTTCGATACCGTTTTGAGATAGTCGTGGGTTAATATTCGAGTATAGTGTGTACCGCATGCACAACGTGCATGGTGTTAACAGCGTTGAGCTATGTTAGCGCCATATTCGAGCAAGCCACGCGTGTACCAATTACGTCATTTGATGCGTAGCGTGTCTTTGGGTTGCAGTTTGCAGTAGACACATTAACATACATTTTCTTGCGAAGCGAAGCTTAACACACGTGCGTAGCCTCTCCGTGCACCGCGGTGGGTTTGCGCCTTAAAGCGATTAAAGCGCTGTATGACATGAGCAACATTAATAACAGTCCAACCAATTGGGCAGAAGGGTACCGCTGCTGTGCCGCATCCGCCGCCTTACTCAGGTGCTGTGTGAGCCCAGTTGTCTCCAAATCACTGCTGTGCGAACTGTATACACAGGCGTAGACAATTTTGTGCAGGCCTGTGTCCACTATAACCCACAGCGTTGAGAACCTGGAGTCTTCAAGGTTGCGGAGACGCCAATAGCAGATGTCGTCACGAGCGTACATGCATACCTACACCCGCGTGTGGTCTGAAGTAGTGCTCCAGAGTAAACCCTGGGTAAGACAGGTATGACACGTCTGACGGACATCCGATCTGCGTCTCCGACAGGAATAAGAGTTTTTATATGGTAGGATGCGTGCTGTGGATGCGAGCTATGGATGCGAGTTATCGATACGTGCTATGGATGATCGCGAGGTGTGTAGCTATGTGCTGAGCAGTGCGTGACTTACCTATTGTCGATACACCGCATACCTCGAGCTGCGCATCTTCCTTGCACAGCTACATAGCTTACCATCAGTGGAAACGGTTTCATAGTTGTGTAGCTTATAGCTAGCATAGCTAGCTTCTCGCAGCATAGCTGCATAGCACATCTCTGGTGGAAAAGCACCCTGACTACGTTTGCGTACCTATGTCAAAAGAACATAATAACACTACATACTCTATTCTGAAAAGCTAGACACTTTTCAAAATAGTTAAAAATCAAAAATTCTTTCAAAGGAGAATGGGCAAAATCGTACGGCACTTGGTCTATCAGCGGCCAGGAACATTTTATTTTTTTTTGGTTTAATATCACCCTACAATAACGGGTTCAAGAAGTTTTATATCTGTAGTGTCATTATTAATGGAACTAAATACATTTTTATTTTAGATATGTAAGCCTGTGATTTAGCGTATTAATTACTAAGATTTAGTCTTAAAAATAAGGAAATAAAATAAAATGACTTGTTTACTTCAATACATTTATTTTACATACATTTACATACATAAACTCACGCCCTTTTCCCATGGGGGTAGGCAGAAACCACAGAACGCCACTTGCTACGATCCTTACATACTCCTTTTGCCTCGTCCACATTCATACATTTAATGTACAATAATAGCACTGAGTTCTGATGCCGGTAATAAAATATCCTCGTCTTGATGTCTAGCCCATGCCAGATACCACACTACACACATAACGTGTGCGCAACAACCGATTGTGCGCCTTCCACTCTAACAACTGCAATAATAATGAGCAATTGCTTCTCTATTTTGTCTTTGTCGGTTAATTACAATATAAGAATAATATATTCTGGACCTTACATGTCTAGATTGTATTCGCACACGTAATAACCAAATATCTTCTTCTTCAATAAAATCTCTGAGCTGACTTATTTGTCGCTCCCGGTATACTTCGATATTGTATAAGCCTTCAATTAAGTGTTCAGCGTAGTAGCTGCGAGCCAACTTGATTTGGTATGTGCCAAGTGCAAACAGAATTAGGTCTTCTTCAGAAAAAACCGGAAAGTCTTCAAAAATAGGTTGGTCGCTGCTGAGTCTTTCAAATGATGCCCTCTGTCTATTTATGTTATGACGGATAACATAGTCCGCTAAGAGGTTCGGTATTTCAAAACGTTCATTAATTATATTTACGAACGATGATGCATGAATACTATCTTGTATTGGTGTTTGGAACGCATTGATGAGTGCCGCTGCGTTTTGAAAGTCCTCAAACATGTGACTTAAGGCGCGATTAAAATATTCTTGCCTAAACAATTTGAAATCTCGCTTGAACCTGCCATTTATAACTTCCACTACCCAGCGGCATAGAGTTACCAGCCTAGTTCTATTGGCCTGTTCAGTAGTAAGCTGGTCTGCACCGCGGTCTTTGGTTTCTGGCATATAGGCACTGTAGTTGCATCGCTCCAAATCGCCACAGACGTCTCTAAACCCACGATCTAAAATGAATATGTCGCCAGCCCGGTAAAACCAGTGAAATGTGCCTTCTTCGTCATTTATAATTCTTTCCAAAATACTGGCATCTGAGTCGGTAGCAGCATAGGGCCCGCAAACATCAATTATATGCCCATCGGAACACACCATTAAGAACGGTTTTAATAGATTTTCGTATTTGTGTAGACTGTAGGTCTGTCGCTGGAACGAAAAGTTGGAGCTCTTCTGTATATAAATATATGTTCCATCCATGATTGTTACTGCCTTCCTTTCTTCTGGAGAAGACTCGGGATTTCCAAATAACGCGTTTGGTACAATAAGATTACGGTCAGCGACCATTCTTCTATTTAAATGGTCGAGTCCCAGGTGTCGTGGCTTAAAATCCAGAGATATAGCATCACGCGCGGTTTTTAAATGCCTTTCTAGAGTCCTTCTACTTATGTTAAAGAGCGTGGCTAATCTCTCGTTGCTATCACCAGTTCGCAACTTCATTAAATAAATGGCTAGTTTTGTTTTGGCGTTTGACTCAGACAAAGAAGGCGTTTGTTCCAAGATTGTATTGAATTGATCTCTGCTAACGCCCAATCGAATATGAATCTCATTAGGATCCATATTTGCAATATCTTCAAAGTCCAGAATATTTTTATTTAAAACAGCTTTTTTAAAAAGCTCTAGTATTTGCACAAAATGAGAGCTGTTAAAATCATGTCTGAGATTTGGACTATCAATGAGCTCTTCCCAATCATTTGATGTTAAATGTGCATCACATATTCTGGCACTGTCTGGTATGAATAAGTTAGAATGTAACATAAGAGTAATCCTTACATTCTCAGGCATTCGACGACGTGAAACACTACGGCATCTGTCAAACATACAGTTTGCCGAGGTGCTAGGCACTCGTGAATATTCTTCCACTTGAAGAACACATTCGTGCGGGGCAGGGTTATTGTTTGGCTGCACAGCCCGTTGAGCTCGTTGCCAACAGGGTCGACAAACGTATTCTCGGCCGTTGTATTCAACCTGAAAAGGAAAATAGTTTATAACATAGTATTTAAAACTCACAGCAGTTTCAGTTAAATCATGTGTTGTATAGTAGAACATGCCGAGCTCTTTTTCAACGTGACGAATGAGTCATGCTCATACGCATTGTTAATGAGTGGTTGGCCTCTATTATATTTCGAAGCTAGATAACGTTGGCTCTGTTTCCATATGCACCATGTGTGTAAAAGAGAGAGAAGATCTGTTTTGACTATAACTTAAGTATTGTTAGAAAAGAACCATACGCTTAAGGAAATAACATAATTCACTAAAAGGACGTACATAAAAATACAATCAAAACTGTAACGTGGACTTTCAATAAAGAGCCCACACTTCACCCAACGATGTGTCGCATATGCACATCGTGACACAATATTATGAGGCCATCACCGCTATAGGGTGCGTACATACGGGTAAAAACAACCAAAAAATAGTCTAAAAATACTTACTTGCTGTGGAGCTATAGCTTCAATAATATATTGAGCATTGGCAGCATTTTCCTCAAAAAGAGCATGGGTTATTTCTAACCTTCTTCTATTAACCACTGATCGATTGCACAAAACACATATAGGTCGATTTTCTGCCATTTTTCAATAATGTTCCGTTGGCGTACACAAGTCCAGAGTCCAATTGGGCGGATTGGCGTGATTGGGCCGTTCGAACTCAGGTAGTCCATGTAGTAAACCCATTGTTGAGCTGAGTCTTGTAAACGGTATGCTGACAACGTTTTGAAATACTTTTGAAGACATAAACTAATGTTAATAAGTATTTTATAAAATGGGTTTGCACATTTTCTTGCACTTATTATCTAAGTATTTTACCTATATGTATTTTTTTTTCTAAATGAGCTGCAATGTTACGTTCATAGTAAAAGTTAGTCCTTAGTAATAGTACTTTCATTTAATACCTATTTCGTTGTTGGCCGCTCATAGACCATTTTGCTCTTTCTCCTTTAGTTTCAGTCGAATATATGCATTATTTAGAACTCAGAAAGTAAATTCACGTCTCTGTCGGTTCTTAGGCGAACCACGTATGGACGCGTATAAAATCCTTTGGCGGATATCCTAACATACCCTAAGCATAGCATAGCGTATCCTAAGTTTGATCAACCTTCTCTAGGTCATCGGTCTCCCTTGTGAGAGGCCTCCAACGCTGCGTCTTCTGGTAAAACATAAACTATAGAAAACAAATTGCTTTTGGGAAACCAACTCAAGTAATATTGACAAAATAGACCGACGATTCTCGATAATTGCCATAAAACAGTACAAAATTAAATCCGTAAATGGTACATAAACAGTAGGTATTAGTTTTCTGCGTACCTATCACAAAGAAAATATTCTCACCGAAAGTGTGTCGTCGTAAACCGTACGTACCTACCTATAAAGTGTACCAAGTGCATAAAATGTTCAGTACCAGTAATTGTTTATTAATTAGCTAAAGGCGGATAAGACGTGAGGCAGGCGCCGCGAACGCCTCGTACAGTCGTAGGTACGTAACGCACACGCTTTGATATAAATTTGCCTGGGTAGCACATGCCTCACTCACTACACCACGAATATGAACGTCCACAGTCCATACATTGCGAAACATGCGATGGACCGCCCGTGCGCTGCGCATGCCTCGCAATGTCTGTATCCGTCGTTTTCTCGAAAACAAATTAATTGTCATTCAGAGAGGCATGGTAAAGTTTTCCTCGACTATGCCGACAAACACTTAGCCAAAGGGCTTATTTCTGCATGCAAGTTTATCCAATATAACGGCTTGTTTCTGTTCCATTCACGATGGTACCTATTTCCATTTTGCCGCATTCCTGTGATTCACACTTTCGTTTGTCGGTCTACGTTGTAATTGTTTTGGCAACCTATACCTAGATAGGTAGGTACTAAACTTATGCATGTATGCATGAACTCGTAGTTGTAAATATGATTACTGATCGCGGCTTCGCTCGCGCGAAAATGTGTTATACTATTCCAAGTAAACCTACTGAATAGAATTCTTCACCTCTGCAGTCCGCTCTTGTGACAACACCAGTCTCATTAAAATCTATTAGAGCTGTTGAGAAACAAATAATAAATGTATGTATGGTATGTAGATATGTGCGTGCACATGGCACTTACATAAGACCTGTGAAAGTATTTTGTGGGTACACCTACACGTTCAGAAAAAAGATAATGGTAAAATCAAAATATTCAATGAGAATTATTATTTAGGCTTCTGAGAAAGATTTCATAAATATCCTTCATATTCCCACTCCTTCTCTTTTCATGCGGTTCGATTGTGGAACTCAGTCACGACAGAGAAATGTTTTTACACTCATGTAACATACATGAGTGTAAAAACATTTCTCTCTTCAAAAAAGAAGTCGAGGAGCATACGTCCACTGTAGTGTGATCCTGTTTTGGTATGTAAGTATTATTTTATTGGTTGGTCTGTGGATGGGTGACCATCGTAAGTTTCCTCCGTGCCTCGGAAAGCACGTTAAGACGTTGGTCCCGGCTGTCATTTGTAGATCTTTGGCAGTCGTTACGGATAGTCAGAAGCCAGTAGTAGTCTGACTCCAGTCTTGCCATGAAGTACCGTGTTACCCAGTTAATGGGTAGGTAGTGGATGTCTGGTAGGCAGCCGCTCCTCGTAAAATACTGGTATTCAGTTAAATCCGGTTTGACTGGAGCCGACCCCAATATAGTTGGGAAAAGGCTAGGCAGATGATGATGATGTATTATTTTATTATAATTATGTATTTAAGCTAATCTATTTGTGTATTTATCTTTGTATGTTTATATTATTATTTATTATTGGATATTACCTACTTGATATAATTTTGTTAGGTGAGTATAGTCTATTTTAAGTTTCCTCTCTGTCTCTCTACACACTGTGTCTATGTTTCTTATCCCACTCTTCTGTCGCAGGTCTGCTGGAAGAAATGTCTATTGAAATAAGCAGTACCTTTGTGCTCTTTTATCTGTTTGTAATTATAATTTTTTAAGTGTGTTTAAATAAATAAATAGAATTTAGGTCGAAGTTTGTGAGACGTTTTTGAAAAATAAACCCCTGAAAACTTCATGCCCCTTTGCATCTCGTAAAAGGGTATAAAGTTGATAGGGGAAGATATTACAGCTAGCTTGAATTTACTCAAAAAATGGTATAAACAATCTAAAACTGGAATAACTGAAAATGATCTAACGATTTTTCATAAGCAACCGTCCAACGAGGTGAAAAGGGGAAAAGCCATTACAATGAAAAATCTACAAAAACTGACTTCCAAAAACAAAACACTACAAAGTAAAAAATAAATTTATAGAAATTGGGTTTTTGTAGGAGATTTTTCATTGCTATGGCTTTTTTTTTTTGTTTGCTTTCCAGAATTGGCGGAGAAATCGGTGAACATATATAAAAAAGGTACATACAGCCGAACATAGAACCTCCTCCTTTTTGAAGAAGTCGTTTAAAAACTAAAAACACCGACTTCCGAAATCCAATTTATTTTATACTACTTTTTATTTGGAAGTAGGTTGTACTTTTTGTAAAAAAGTTTTTAGTATAAAGTTTTAAAACTATCAAGTTTTGATAGTTTTAAAACTTTATACTATATCTTACTTGGTGAGCTATGAACAAAACATGTATTTATGGTTTCTTACCAAAATGGTAAAAAGGAACCCTTATGTTGCTACTCAGTATGTCTGTCCGTCTGTCACAGCTGGATATCTTAAGAACTGCTACTGCTATCAACTTAAAATTTGGAACAGTTTGAGATGATGTTTGGCCAACCATTTTGAAAATACGAGTAAGAAAGAAATATATATATTTGCAACAGGGACTAAAAGAGGGTCTTAAAAATATGAAGTGGGGCTACTAGGGCATGTGGAGTAAGTATCATATTATTATGAAAGAGCGCTATTTTGTAAATTCTTAAACAATTTTTCTTTTATTCAGGCCGCATACTTTTCAACTTTTGACAAAAAATGTAAAAAATAAAACGGTTCGGCTCCTAATCTCCGAAGTTTTCATTGAATAATAAAATTCTTTAGATAAATACGCGTTACGGCCGCGAATCGTATTTTGTTCAACACATAGGGACCGTGCACGGCGTTGACTATGCCATCTAGCAGGGTCGGTTCGTCCACAGGGCGAACGGAGCGGCCGCTCCAGGCGCCAAGGGTCGGGGGCGACCGAATCCTGGAAACCTTCATTGCCGAAGGTGCGCTTGATTTAAGAAAGACGGCGTGGCTTAAACGATTACCCATTTATTTTTTTAGGAAAATAAATATTTGTAAGAATAAGTAACCTAGGTATAATTCCCCTTTCGATATTTCAATTTATTTTTAACACTCTCCAAAACGGCCTCCTATCACACTGAAATATCATCCTGTCCTGTATTGATCATATCAGCCTGGTTACCACTGGACACCCGTCAACCCCTTCTACGAAAATCGTCGTCGGCACAATCACAATAACTGCTTCACAGTAAATTGTTGTTTATATGAAATTTTATTTATATTTTCGACGAGTAATTGCGTTGTAGGACGTCGTTTGGTGCACGTGGGCATTTGTCAATGCGATTTCTCGGCTCCATAAAGGCATTGCCTTCGGCTTGGTCGTATGTTCCGCCTCGCCTCAGCTGCCAAACTTTCCCCACCAGTAGTAAAATGTATCTCCTACTTTCTTCCCACTGAGTAGCCGTAGATACCTAAGTATTAGATACCGGCAGCACCGACCTGGGGAGCCTAGGTAGGCGCCCTCGAATGGTGGGCACCGACAAAATTCTATAGAAGTTTTTGGAAGAAAGTCTGTATCGTGTGGACACTGTAAGACATTTTCATACGTATATGCATGTTTTTATGTTTTTTATTTAAGTTCGTGAAGTTGGGGGCGCCGAAATTTGATCTCGCTCCAACCTATTCTAGCCTCGGGCCGGCGCTGATCTAGTGTCGCATATTCGAAGTTTTAAGGGTCAGAATAATTGACATTGACGCTTCTGTGCTGCCACCTGTGGTTCCTGCACGCTCAGTTTAGGGGAACGTGCGCGAAGAAGACTGTGCCATCTAGCGTAGCTATTTCGAACTTTATACTTGAAACATACTTGACAGTGACATTTCTGTGCTTCCACCTATAGTTTCTGCACGCTCCCTATAGCTTCATACTGACCGACAAATTGCAAAAAACTTAAAAATATTTCAATTTCGCGGGCTACAATGGCGCTTCCACCTTAAAGAGATATCAGAACTGCAGCTACGAGTATCATGAACTGAGAGTTAATACTGAATTTGGCCGGTATGTCCAGTAAGAACCACATATTATTTATTATACAACAAATGAACGCTTATATCATAAGCGTAAATCTATGAGCAGAATTATACATTACCTGACGCGGTTGGAATAAGCGGCTGACCGCTATGGCGGCCAACCGCATTAAACGGTTGAACTGCTCCAGGTAGTGTTGATCCATAAACGGTCGGCCAAGAAGCAAGAGAGAGCACAAGGGCTTCTTAATTTAAATAATTAAAATAGCGAGTAATGAGATAATATACAAATTCTTTAAACCAAACTGTTCGGCGGCTCGTCGCAGTCGGAATTGCCAGTGCATTTAAATAAAATGGCAGCCAGCCGCGAAGCGGGTAATCGGAAAAGGAAAGGTGAACAAATAATAAACGACTATAAATGTGACTAAATTTAATTTGTTCTGAAATGTGTCGGTCGCTGTAACATTCGTTACGTTGTAGCAATGCTTGGTATCTTACAAAGTCGTTTTAAGCATGAAATAAATAAAAACTTAAATGGTAATTCTTCTTGTACGAGTAGAAGAATTCTTTTACCATTGAAGTGTTTGTTCTTCTATTTCAAATTGTTGCAGTTTATAAGCGTGTAGGTAAGTACCTAGTTTGATGTGAACAAAATATTTAGTAGGTACTAAATTTTCCATTGTTTAACTTCGTTTACTTTAATCTTTCGGTTACCGGCCGATTTTTCAATATCAGGTGACTTTTGCCTGAGGAATAAAATTGGTGGTTTTACAATGTTTTTTTGTTGAAAATATGTCAAACGGCCATACGACCAAAATGACCTGGCGATTGAAAAATCAGACCTTATTATATTTATTGGCTGAGAAATCTCAAATTGTCTATAAAAGTTTTGCATAACATCTTCGCATTGGGCGTTGATACAGCCGGCGCACGCAAGCTTTGACGTTGCGAGAGAGGTAAAATCGTGAAGCGATGAGTTATTTATAATTTTAAAATAGCTAGTTACCACGTATTGACTGAATAATCCACAACTTTAATAAACTTACGCGTACAACAGCAAAAAGAAAAGCAGAAACAAAATTTTAGGCCGTACTTTAGCTCATAATGTCTCTTCTTCCCTGTTCATTATTATTCAAGCAGCAAACTGAATACAAAATATTCCGAACATTTTTTTACGCAGCGCACCTATAGGTACAGTAAAGTTAGTGCTACGCTGCGCTTACAACGACGCCCTACGTTGCTCATACGCTGTGCTACGCACTACTACGCAGCTCAAACGCCATACTACGCTTTTACGTCGTGCTACAATGCATCCTCGCCTCGCCTTTGCTACGCTACGCTGGAAAAACGCCTTGTGCAAAAACTGATTTCTTCAGAAGAAATTATTATTACAATAAAAAAATTGATTTTCCTTTGAAATATATGAGCTATAGCAAGAATAAGGCATATCTATGGTACAATATTTTCATCAGAATATCACACAGATACATTTCATGGCAAAAGGTACTTCGTTTTTACAGCTGTTGGATTAATAATAATAATTACAGTATTTATCACTTTATGACATGGTAGATCGCAAAACAAAGCTTACAAGCTTTTGGTATCGTAACAGTTTATTTGATACTTTTGAAAGGATTCTCTTCTATTCAATTTGTTTGGAGAAGTAGCTCTAGTTAGTAGAAAGAATTCAAAACATTTTATGTTATTAAATATATCATCTTCTGGGTGGTCAGGGTAAAACATTTAGGTGACACAAAGGCAAACATTAGATTGTTAGTTTTTATTTCAGTGTTTCGGGAAAACATCATAAGGCATTTTATCGGAGTTAAACATATTGATTCGTTCAGAAACGATACGAGATTCCATTGAATGCATCTGTTCAATATGGAAGACTGGTTTGCTGGAATCGTGAATTAGGGTTAAAACTGTTACCTGTTACTTGGGGTCGGCGCACCAGGTTTTTTTCTTTCATTCTGTCCTGTCGGCCATCATGCTATCACTCTCTTTTTTATTTCATATCACTTCTCACACAATCCATCCACCTTATCTTTGGCCTCTCCATCAACCCACGTTTATTTTCATAACTCTTTTAATTACATGCGTTTCATCCCTCCTCTTCACATGACCATACCAAGACAACTTTACCGCCACTGGCGCACACAGCACTTTATCCATTCTCGTTACTCCACACATCCATATCAACATTTTCATCTACGCTACATGCAATCGATGTTCATTCGTCTTTTTCACAGCCTAACATTCTGATCAACTTTACCTACAGTGCGACAGGTCTTATCACGGAATTATAGATTTTCCTTTTTACTTGAGGGACTATCTGTGGGTCGCAACTTGTTCCACTTGTGATCCGTCGTCATTTCATCTATCCTGAGTTGTTCTGGTGCCATTACGTCTCGGTCTGTATCGCCGTGCCGCTGGAAAAGTGACCCGAGGTACCGAAAGTCGGAGCAGTTCGATATAGGCGTTCCAGTGAGCGCTATGGGCATAGGACTGGAGAGACCGCCGTAATCGAGCAATAGACCGCGTTTTGTTTTAGTTTAACTGCACATACTTCCCAGGCACACCCTTCTCCTTAATGGCTCACCACGAAACCTCACGAGGATATGTGCCCGGTGAGGTTTCGTGGTGGGCCATTCAGTCAGCCATCTTTCGAGGTCAACGAACACCATGTGTAAATTTTATCCACAGCTCTGTATTTCTTGCACAGCTGACGGATAGCGACAATGTGATCCGGCGTACCCCGACACCAGGTATAAAGTTGCAGTGTGATTCAGCCGGTTTATTCTGTCAACATCTCACCGTGTAACTTAGGCGAAATGAAAGACAAGTAAGCTGTCAAACGATACAAACAAGATGGAATTCACTTCGCCTAAGTTTTCACTTCGACATGTTTACAGAATCGCACTGCTGTAAATATGTCGCAGTGGAAGCTTGGATGAAGTGATCACGAAGTGAGCTCTCAGTCCGTGCAATCAAGGTGGACTGGCAGTTCACTTCGCGCTCACTCCACCCGAGTTTTCACGGCGAGTGGTTTACAGAACCGACCGGCTGAACAGCAGTGCGATTTTGTAAACATGTCGAAGTGAACGACAAGTTAGATGTCAAACCGTACAAACAAGATACAATCACAGCTCACTTGGCGTTCACTCCACCTAAGTGGTCACGGTGAGATGTCGACAGAAGAGATCGAGTCTCTGAGAGCTTTCACTCTCTTCTCTCAGCCTACTTACAATTACTTTTCCCAAAGCTTTCGTATTACTTGACATTAGCTTTATTTCTCTATAGTTGTTGCACTTCAAACTGGATCAACAAATAATCAAATAAGCAGTGATAAATACTGCAATGTCTGTCATCATAAACGTGAACAAATTAATTACGACAATATATGTGGCAAATAACAAAATGTTAGTAAATCACACTTCTGGCAAAATCTAAAAACTATATATTTAAACACATTAAATCCATATCTATTTCCTCAATATAATATATCTCAACTTTTTACACTCAACTATAAAAAATAGGTATATAAAAAGAATTTAAAAACACGTCATTGGTAATAAATTATCTTGTGACTTAGTCAACATACTTAACTATGCACTTAAAAATAAACATTATACGTGAAAAAGATACAAACATAATCGTATAATGCGAGAAGCTACTGAAACAATAGAAAGTACCTTCAAGAAATAATTAAGAACAGAAAATAGTGAGGTACGATTTTATACAGAAAAAACAAGCTTACGACTACAAATTTTCATTAAAACTAAAATTAAGTTTTAATTAAAAATATGGCATCTACCGACATGTTTATGGCAATTATTCGGTTCAAGAAAGTCAGCACATTGGATGAACTTAAGTTAAGTCTCTACAACACCTGATTCCAAGAGTGCCCAAACTGAACACGCGGTTCTTGTATTTTCTTTCTAATATTAAGTTATCATCTATTCCCGTAATATTAGCCATTACATTTAAGGCCTCATTTGATTCGGAACGTTTCAGAAAGCTTTCTGACTGTTGAAATCGTTCTCTAGTCAATTTAATTAGTTTCTCTTGAAACATCTATATTTCAGACTAGAGGTTGTCCTTACACGACGATCAGGCTGTTTTACGTGTCTACAACGACATTCTGTTAGTACTAAATATAAACATATAGCACAAAATATACCTTTTGGTTCGATTTTCATAAAGTTACAGTTTGCGCAAGTTAAGGCACATAAAATTAAATGCAAGAAACAGTGGCAAGATACAGTGCATACAATATGTGTGGTAGGAGCGGACACCTCGCTCCGGTATACGGATGGAGACAATCCGGTAATGGAGGATGCTGAGCGCTATGTAAAGAGACAATCTTTTGAATATCTTGTTTACACTCGGGAAATACAGGTAACTGTCGAGAAATTAAGTATTTTAGATAAGATCACTTTAGTTTGATTTTACTACACAATGAACATTCAATACATATTTTTACAGTTACCTGTACTTGCTAGAAAAGGACAGAAAAGCAGTGAGGTTAAACATATTCTCGATACATATACAAGTACATACAATACAGCATTTCGTACAAGTTAAGGCAAAACCTTTATTCATATTCACGGGATTGGTTCAGTTAAAGTGAACTATAAATACAGAGGCAAAAAGCGATATTAAAATATACGATATTTCTGCAAATGTATTGCGTTAATATTAATTAAATTCTACATTTTGAAAATACGTTATAAGGTAAGTATAACTTACAGTAGCCCAAAATACTAGTGACTATTTAAGATGGCAATTACGTTATAGTAAATATTAAAAGATTTAGTTATAAAAGTGTGAACGTGGTTGGTCGCGAGCCTACGGGCCGCACTGGACGGAGGCAATAAGGCTAATATAAGACATTCCTGCCTAAGCACATCGTAAGAAATAGGTACGTTAACATTACATTAGACTCTACATCATTAATTTTCTATAATATTTAATCTGTTATTTATTATAATAGAAAGAACAATAAATACATGTAAACTAGGTATCAAATATAAAATATATTATACATGCTCGATGAAACATGTTGGTTCATTTTGCCGGACAATTTGTTGAGGCAACTGTTAGTGATGTGACAATGTGAAAAACAAACTTTAATAAATTGAGACTAGAAAGTGTAAAATTTGAACGTTCCAATAATACGATCTCATTTTCTTGTCGAGCAAGTTGCATTAGATATGTCTTTACTTTTTATGACGATTTCTGCTGAAAAGGGAAAATTACTTCTGCTTCCTATGAATTCATTGTCACAGAGTACATTAGATGATAAAAATAAAATTTGCCTTATGCGTCACCATCGATTACTATAGTAAGCGATGTGTTCTAATATAGGTGCTGTTAGGGCCGATTTTTCAATAGTTGGATAACTTTTACCTGTGGAATAAGAATGGCGGTTTGATCAGATTGTGTGTAGAAAATATGACAAACAGCCAAAAAAGTTCTTCAGTTAAAGTTGTCTGTACGTTGAAAAATCAGACCTTAGTCATGTTGACCTTGATCTCATTTATCTTCTCGGTGAGTTTATTTTTAGGGTTTCGAACAAAACACGGAACCCTTATAGGATCACTGGAGTGTCTGTCTGTCTGTCCGTCTGTCTGTCTGTTAGTCTGTCCGTCTGTCACAGTCAGTTTTCTCCGGATCCACTGGACCAATTCTGTTGAAATTTGGTACACATATGAACTTTTGTAACCCAAGCACGGAAGTCTCACGTAAATGATTATTTTTTAGTATGAGGGTATTATATTTTATGGGGGTCAAAGTAGAAAATTACAAAAAAGAATTTTAACAATATCGTATGATATATCAAATGAAAGTGCTTACTGTAAGGATTTTAATTATATGTTTTTCGTTATTTTAAAATAAATGGTTTTGAAGTTATACAAGAAATTAGACGAAAAATGACCATTATCTCTAACTAAACTACTGAGCCTAAAATCTTGAAAAAAATGGAGATAATAGATAGATTACAGAAAAACTATAAGAATTCAATAGTATTAAAATAACCTGTTAAAAAAGGCTTAGTAACGTTTCGGCCGCTGAGTTTGGTCCGGTCTGGCCGAAACAGGAATTTCATTATTATTCATTTTTTTAGTGGTGTTTCGGACGACACTTTTTTTTAAGCATATTTTGTAGTCAGAATGAAAAACCCGAGGTAGGGTTATATTTTATTTTAGTAATAGTCAGGGAATTTTCTGAAAAAAAAAAAAGTTTACAATAAAAGTTCTCTACCCTTTTTATCAATCATGTGTAAGAAATAGACAGCAATACTTTGTAATACATAATATCTTTTGTTTTGTTGTATTTGCAACATGCCGAAAGTCGAAAACAAATCGACCCGTGAGAGATCACTCATTAATGTTTATTTCATGTATAATTAATATATCCACGGCTACAAACTAAATAAAATAGGTATCATTTAATTATGTTGCCGTCGTTACTTTGCTTCTGAAAAAGGATTTGTCCGAAACACCACTCAAAAAGTGAATACTAATGAAATTCCTGTTTTGGCCGGATCGGACCAAACTCAGCGGCCGAACGCTACTTAGCTTAAAAAAAAAGAAAATCGACTCGCACTTGGCCAGATTTTTTTATAACTCTCTACTTTCCTATATTAGACGAAGGCTTGCCCCCTGTGATACCGTAACAGACCGATGTTTAAATTACTTTTTAAAAACTCAATTTAAGTAGTAGATACTGAGATCGTACCATTGAAACACGCGTCCGTATATTAAAGACTAACATACATCTACTTACTGATATTTACGCAATAATAATATTAAAAGATAATATCTTGGATATTCCTTGCTCTCTTATTAATTAACTTACGATAAATTAACTAATCATATCTAATGAATACTTAGAGCTTTCAATTCACGAAGTTTTTCTTTTATCGACACCATTGCTGTTGTAGTGAGCAATTTATTTAGGAATCTTACGTTCTTTTCTGGATAGACACAATTGTTGCAACATGACGATCAGAATCGATCAGACGTCAGTCTGTGTGAATGAGAGCAGTATGAAATAGGAATGTAAGTTGATCACTGGTAATAAACACAAGGCAAAAATATCTTTGAACCAGTTAACAAATAAGTTCTGTAACAGCGACCAGAGACAAAGTCTTCAGTTACAGAGTACGGCTGCACAAGGACTTAGAGCATCTAACAACGGTGTCGCAAAACCCGCTCCATTAAAATAATTGTCATTTTTAATTCATATCATATAGTTAGGTATCTATAAAATACGGGTGTTTTGGGTTCTGTATCATGACTAATTGAGTCATCTACAATTAATAAGGTATATATTATGTAAAGCGATTTCCTTGGTAATGCTGTTGTGTTGTACGTATTTTGACTTTACTAGCGAGAATCGTATAGTAATGGTTAACTGATAGTGTGAGCAAGTTCGAACACTTGTTCACGTAAAGTTCCTACCACTCTGGAAGTGTGGAAGATTTTTAAGTTTTATTTTTGTATATTCACTGGGAACTTCACAGTCGACACTTGAGGTGGTGGAAACTATTGGTGGTGTGATGTCAGCTTCGCTTTTACAAAATATACAATAAGCATGGGTCACATGTCGTGAACCGGGGCGGGCACCGCGCGGTCACAGTACGCCGTAGAACGTGTCCATCAGGGTAGTGTCCAGGTCACACTCCAGGAAGATGCTCTCACTGCATTCCTCCTGGAAATCGGAAAACAACTTGATTAATATCACAAGAAGTAACAGTAAACCATTTTGTTATACGTAGCAATTGAGACCATATACTTCAAGAACGCTTCCAAGACATCCAAAAATACTACGAGTAGGTATTAAAAGCATCATCCTTCCACCTCAATTTATTTGGTATCGTCACATAATTTATTTTGACCTCTCCTTTGAACAATCATAAGTAACATGCTGGATTATAGGCTTAGTCTGCAAGAGGGAATAGCTATTATCAATCCACTAAGTTAGCCCGTGCATATTGATAGACATCTGCCAATATGCTGTGTATCAATAGTGTTCTTGTATCTATCAATAGTGTTCTGACGAAGTTTTCATACACTGTTTTCTGAGGGAAGTGATGATGATATATATATTATGTAAATCCAAAAATATAATGATTAACTTAGTTCTGCCTTTGTCAAAAAGGCTTGTAGAAATCGCGCAGGACCACCTCAATTAAGGAATGTGTGAATAATACATGATTCTGTTGGCGTGCTTCTTTTATTAATGAGAAAATATCAAAGTGGGTATTTTCGACCCTTTCCAGATAAAGCGCTGGTCTCCTCACAGAATAAGCATTGTTGCACACCCATGACGGATAGAATATATCTTGTTATTTTACTGATGTGGTCGACGACGGAATATGTTTGGTAGATAAGGTTGAAAGTGCTTATTACCTGAGTGTTCTGTCGAGTGCACGGCTATTCGCCGTCCCTCCTCGCGTGACTATTGGTCTTAGTTACTATACCATGAAATTAGGAAGATCCTGCAAAAGCCTCTATAACGAG
The DNA here is from genome assembly GCA_950371165.1 of Lacanobia oleracea. Lineage (NCBI taxonomy): Eukaryota > Metazoa > Arthropoda > Insecta > Lepidoptera > Noctuidae > Lacanobia > Lacanobia oleracea. The sequence goes on from OX493385.1 coordinate 16,108,336, forward strand.
ACAATCAATATTATTCTTCATACCTGAGTGTTGTGTGGGACGAACAGCTGCAGCTTGCCAGTCATCAATGCCAGTGTGAAGAACGGAGCGACTGTCAAGGCAATCAGTGGATATGAAACGAAGATACCTGAGTGTTGTGTGGAGCGGGCGGCTGTTCCCCGCCCCTCCTCGCGTGTCATTTGGAGGTCTTGGGCAGGTGCCTCTTCATGTGCAGCGCGAGGTGGTCGGAGCGCGCAAACGAGCGCTCGCAGACGGCGCACTTGAAGGGCTTGGCGCCCGTGTGCTTGCGGTAGTGGCGCGTCAGCTCGTCCGAGCGCGCGAACCGCCACTCGCACTCCGGCCACTGGCAGGTGTATGGCTTCTCACCTGAGGATGTGGAACTCACACTACACTCCACTGAAACTCGCTACACTTGCTAGGTTATGTATGGAGTTTACACCTGCGCAAGCAAGCACGCCTACCATGACTGAGTTCAAGTAAACTGCATAGATATATCCTAGCTTGAATGGCATCTGATACAAGGGTCAGAATTATCTGTTCTTTTCAACTTACGACCTTGGATCCATGAAACGAAGACAGGAACGAGGAGGATTAAGGAGTTTGAGGACCGCATAAGCTTTTCTTGGTAACCACATTTTGATATGCTACTGGTTGTCGCAGTGCCACTTTTGTCACAAAATTACTTTTCCAAGATTGTAATAAATATTGTAATCTTGTATTCATCATGCAAGATTCAACCTACACAGGACAGAGTCGTGTCATCGATGCGGTCCACTATCGAAACACTGTCACAACTGCGAGTCACGTTCCGAGCTACAACCAGAAACCGGGAATAGGTAATTTGCCTAATCGGTTATCTTTGTTGACTTTTATTCTGATGTCAATGAACCCTACAATGATTTTCCGTCCGTAATGAAAAAGTAACCATACGATTTGTTTTAATCAATATAAGCTCTTCATTAAAAAATCTATGAATAGGTAATATAAATTTATTATCTGCTAAACAGTATTTAAACAAGTTTTTTTATGTATAAATAGTTTTTAGAAAGCAAGTTACTTAGTCAGAAGTCTGTGTAAAATAAATTGGACAAGCGACAATATACTGTGGTGAAATTTAAACGATACTCGTAACACAGTACTTAGGTACATTGTTGCCATTAGGTATGTCTGTTACTTTCGCTAGGCCGTTGAGTAGTCAACGTTCGTAGTCAGGAGACTGCCGAGTTAAATTAAAATGCATGACTTCTTTAAACACGTGTTACCTTGATGTATTTCGTACAAAAACTGGATAATTTCGCAATGCCACGTGTGCGTTTAGACAGTTATTTCGCAGTGGTTCAGGTAAAAAACAGTGCCATCAATACCTGTGTGTATTCTCTGGTGCGCCTTCAGATGCGAACTCTTCGTGTAGACCTTGGTACATCCTGTAATAAATAGTTTGGGTTTTTAGAATTCGTGTGAGTTTCTATATTCAGTCATCGATTGCGAATGTCTATTGCGGAATTTGGATTTTTCGTAACATTGCGATGAAAAACGTCTTTTATTTATCCACCTTTGGGGACGGGGAAAATGATCTATTGTGGGGATTTTTTTTATTAATTTTTTTACTATTAATAGGCACGCCCTTGACCACCATCTCACCTGATGGTAAGCGATGATGTGATCGAAGATGGAGCACGCTTGCCTAGAAGTAACCTATTCACTCTTGACTTAAAGACTCCCAGGTTGTAGCTATCGGGAAACACAGACTCCGGCAGGGAATTCCACTCCTTAGCTGTACGCATTATGAATGTGTTCCCAAAACGTTTTGTGCGTGTGGGTGGGATGTCCACCATGTACCGGTGGCGCAACGCCGTTCGTCTGGTGGTCCGATGATGGAACGGGCTTGGCGGAATTAAATTATGCAATTCCGTCGCACATTCCCCAAAATGCAACCGGTAGAAAACCGACAAGCTAGCAACTCGTCGTCGATGCTCAAGACTTTGGAGCTTCGTCGCGACGAGCCTCTCATTGCCAATGATCCCCTTGGCTCGTTTCTCAATTGACTCAAGGGCATTAAGCTGGTATCTGGCAGATCCGTCCCGAAGATGAGAGCAGTATTCCATATTAGTATTCCAGATTAAGTATTTGTTTTATTTATTTTATTTTAACAAGTACAGTGACAGACTACAGCAAGACAATTCAGCACAGCTATGACAATATATTATACGAGTACATAAATCTGAAGTCCAATTAGTACTGTACACAGCGCTCAGTATCTAATATGCTTCATTAGTGACAATGGTAAAAGTTAAGGTTACATATTTAATATGGAGAAGTTACTAACCGATTGTATTAGTAACTTCTCCATAGTTATAATATTCACCTTTAGGAGTAAGCTTTCTTGTTGGATGCGTCTGAATGGAAGCAATTTATCTGTCAAGTTTAGAGGCCTTTTATTTGTGATATTTTTACTTCCAGCCCTGCGATCGATGAGATAAAATGCTCATGCTGGATAGCCCACCCTTAAGTTCAGTCGAGGTCAATAGCACAATTTGACCAACCAGGTCGTAAAACTTAGCAAGCAAGTAATCTATTTCAGGAGTGGCTCCTATGCTATCTGTGTTGTTTGATGTTACGTCTGGATAGCATTAAAGTTGTCTTATATGATAAGTTAATAGACAAAAAATCTGACAGATATTTCGGTAGATATTAACAAGATATCTTTGAACAAATCGGGAATGGTTCTCGGGAAATTCAAAACTAACAAGTTATCTTCCTGCCTTCGTTCTTCAGGGCTATTTTTTTCTTGACGTTCCCTCGTTTAAGTTGTCTTGCAACTTTGACAACATTTTCCAGCTCACTCCATGTTAGAACGTTTATTCAACCAGATCTTGGCCACTGTTTGGTGAAAATCGCCATTTTTCCGTGTACCCTTGATGCCTCTCGAGGTTTTGCCTTATCACCGGTGTCATAGAGCATCGTCCAACGCGGCAGATTTTGGGTTTACGAACTCAGTAAGAGTGCTTTTCTACCAGAGATGTACAATTTAGCTACGTGGTGCGAGGATGCCTAGCAGCGTTGTGAAATTGTGCATGTTTCCAGCAATGCTGTGCGAGGCAGTGCGAAATGCCTAGTGAAGCTGTTATACTGAGTACAGCTGTACCTACGTGCACACATTCGCCGCACGCGTTCCCCGCCCGTGTTGCAAAAGTTTACCTAGCTCTGCTTTCCCTTTCCCACAAGGCTTTTGCATCTCCTTTCAGCCACAATATATGGTCACACAATCCATCCATTCTTCTTCTGGGATTCCTCTCTTTTCTAGAGAGGAAATTGTTACCAAAAACTAATGAAGAACAGAATCTTACCTATGAAGTCACAGTGGTGTACCCTCCTCTTCTCGAGCTCGGGGTTGTTCCGCCGGTTGTACTTGACGTGGTGGGGGTGCGCCAGGCGCGAGTGCGGCATGGGCGCGTGGTGGCCCTGCGCCGGCGCGGGCTGCGGAGGGGGCTGCTGCATCTGCACCGACTGAGCCATCGTCTGCATCGGAACGAACTACTTTATTCATTTATGATTAGCGATCGGTTCACATTGAAGGGTTTTAGCAGTTCATCATCATCATTTCAGCAGAAATACACCCACTGCTGGGCACAGGTTTTCCCTGAAGGCTGCTGTGCGGGTCGCAACCAGTAAGCTCCCGTTTAGTACATAAAATTTTTAGTTAGTATTTTTTAAATTATTTGATTATAGAACACCGCGTACTTAGAAGTAGAAATATAAAGTTGTTTTATTTCCCGGTCAACGGCACATTCTAAAGGTAATGTGCAGAGGTAGTCACCTGTGGATGGTGGTGCGGATGCGGGCCGGGATGCTGCGTGTGCGGCTGCAGAGGCGCGTGCGGCGCGCGCAGCAGTGGCGGAGCGTGGTACGGCGGCGGCGGCGTGCGCCGGCCCGCGCCCGCGCCCTGCGGACAACACCAACGTGGTTGCACTCATACATACAAGCCAATGTCCCTCATTGGCACGTATAGATAACGATGTCAACTACACATTGTACAGGACCTTACCGCCGCTGTCATGATTACAATCGTTAAATGACACCCGGCTGCTCTTTACCTTCATTACTTTATTGCAATACAATAAACAACACGACACAAAAACATAGATCGCTGAGCAATAGATGGTACCATCTGTCGCGTACGCAAGCGCGCCAGCTCACTGGAGCGGAGGCTTACCTGCATAGTGTTCCCGGGGCTGCCCTGCTCGGAGCTGGGCGGCGTCAGCGGGGACATGTAGACGAGGCGCGAGGGGGGGTACTTGGCGAAGGACGTGTTGGGCTGGTGTGGCGGTGGGTGCGGCGGCGGCTGCGGCTGCGCGTACGTGGGCGGCAGCAGCCTCTCCGTCTTGATCTCGAGGGGGCTGAGTAGCGGGGTGGCACACTCCTCCAGCAGCGCCTCGTCCGCCTCCAGCTTGACGTGGGTGGAGCCCAGCGGCGCCAGCATGTTGGCGTTCTCGGGGTCGATGTTCCGGATGGAGGACGCGATGTCCTCCCACAGTGCGGGCCGGAGGAATGCATCGTCGCGTGAAGAGGTTCCGCCGTCGAAAAGGTCCATGTGGGCGGGCGCGAGTGCGGCGCCCTCCTGCTTACACAGCAGCGACTCTAGCTCAGATGTCTGCAACAAACAAACAGCGCTCGGTGATTTGCGGATCCTTATCGTGCCGGCATTATGAAAATCCTATTCAAATGACAATAACGCATTAGAAAGTTCTCTTGATTTAGTGTGTAAAGCTTTTGACTACAAAGAAGTCCCTGTAGCTGTAGGGCAATAAACATATTGAATTTATTAATGTCTTTATAAACCTGTAGCGCATTATCACGTTGTAGGTATGACATCTGTGACCGGTTGCTAAGTTGATGCCTACTGCTGCTTTATTCAATTATAAAACTGATTATTTGTAAAAGCAATTTGTTATATAGACAAAAAGAAGACAGCTATTCAGCAAGTCCATTAAAGAGATTTGTGAGACTTTACTTTGGTGAGTTTGCGCAGGAACTACACGACCTGATCCCACCATCGCCCTTTTACTTCCGGAATACCAGACATACTGCAGAGCACCATCCGTACTTGTTCGATATCCCGACTAGTCTTACCCAGCGCTTCTCTTTTACATTTATTATGCGCACAGCTAAAGTGTGGAACTCTTTGCCAACGTCTGTGTTCCCGTCTACATATAACCCGTTTGCCTTCAAAGCAAAAATGAACAGGCATCTTCTGGGCACGCTCGCTAAATCATAGACCTCATCCATCGCTTTCCATCAGGCGTGATTGTGGTCAAAAGCAAAACCGTTCCTCAATAAAAAAAACCATGTGGGTCTTTGGGGACTGCCGATAGAAGCGAAAACTAACTAACTTGTGAATTGTATCGAGCTCATGGAAAGCGTTCGGTGACGATGACGCGAGTTCCATAATTTTTGTTCACCCAAAAAGTGCTCAACGCTCCTAAAAAAGTTTTCACTTCAAAAAAAGAACTTCTAATATGGCCAGCCAATGAAAGCCTATTGGCACTATACATATATGTTGGAAAATTCAGTGTCAACACGGTATCAACGACATATTTACGTTTCTTGAGCTGGCGTCCAAATACTATAATTTCGAGTAATGAAGTAACTACATATATGGATACCAATGATGAAGAATGGACAGTAAATATAAATTTATTGTCCCAATGAACTGTGGTAACGCATTACTGTTTATATCTAATGAGACACGAACAACACGCATATTCTTGGAAACTGATTGGCTGCATCAATCATACTTATGAGGATTAAAGTTACGATTAACATTATGAATTTACACAATTTTGAACAATTTCTCCGCCCTAGGTGGCACTGCTTGCGCCGGCGCACTCGGCGAGCACAACATTAGCATACAATGGCGGCGGGCCCACGCGCGCGCAGGTGACGAGCAAGAGCTTTCATATCGGATCAATTCATACATAGACATTTCGGGATGAGATTTAGCTTGCATTGAAATTAAATTGTGTCGACACAATGCTCTAGACTAGACAAAGTGACATTCTATCATCGATAGCGGCTGTCGAAAAGTTAGGGACTCACCAAGTGACGTTTCACTAGCGCACTTTTTAGACTTTTCGACAAATAGCTGTTGCTGAAAAATGAGGAGCTCGTGGCTAAATAATAACAGCCGCACGGGTCGATCTAAGGTTAAGCAACGCTTGCCAAGGTTGGTCTGTGGGTGGGTGACCATCTTAACATACCGAGTTTCCTTCGTGCCTCGGAAAGCACGTTAAGCCGTTGGTCCCGGCTGTCGTTACGGATTGACAGAAGCCAGTAAATCTGAATCTAGTCTTGCCAAGAAGTACCGTGTTACCCAGTTAATGAGTTGTGGAGGTCTGGTAGGCAGCCGCTCCACGTAAAACACTGGTATTCAGCTAAATCCGGTTTGACTGGAAGCCGACCCCAATATAGTTAGGAAAAGGCTAGGCACATGGATGGATACTATTGCTGAAAAATTACCCTGTTCTGTAGAACCCAAGGTCTATATAACCACGTTACAAAGGACAAAAGCAATCAATTGCTTTACATATAAAATAATACTGCGTTGACTTTTAGAAAGTGTTTAATCTCTAAAGATCTTTTGCTGCGAGTATAAGTGTCCCTTAAATGACTGTCTGACTCCGTTTACGAGTGACAATAAAATGAATGTAGTTGCAATAAAACTTGTACCTCTATAGTGATCGTGTCGAGAGTGGCAGAGACTTGTGAGTGCTAGGTAGGTTTATGCTCTTGTACAGCTGTGAGAAGTGACGAATCAAATCCTTGACAGTTCGTTTAAAGGTTCTAAAGCTGTAATTAACTGTTCTTATCTTGGGACGCTTACCTATATTTTCTACATCGACCGTGACCGACCACTGCAACTCAATAGCTTGCGGGAAACAGAGATCCCGAAATCCCATCAGAACGAATTGCCGTCTAGTTTCGTGTATGCTCCATTAGCACAAACTACTGAAGCAATTTCATTGGAATGTTCTTAAAGTACAAGGTATAAATCTGTGAGGAACGGTAAGTCGAGACCTCCTATGCAGGTGGATTCACGTTGATTGATTTAATGGAAAGCTAGCTAATAATAATAATAACTTAAATGTACTTAATAACTAGGGGTCAAAGATGTTTAATTACTATTTGCTTCGCTTTCAATCACTTTTGTGGACTTGGACGGTAGTTTGTTGATTAATATTATTATACGTTCCTACTTTCCTACCTATCTAAAGTAAGTAATTACAGCTAATATTTATTAGACGGTGTCAATATACCTACATAAATGTATCCATGTAGGTACATATTTTTAGGGTTCCGTACCTCAAAAAACGGAACCCTTATTATAGGATCACTTTGTTGTCCGTCCGTCTGCCTGTGAAGACCCTTTGTCTCGGAAACGCGTTGAGGTATCGAACCATATACTTAGCTCTACGGTCCCCTTCAAATCCTAATCATCGGTCCCAATAAAACTTCTAAAAAAAGATACGGCGTTATGCTGCAAAAAACATATATTTCGACACCCTCAAGGGAATCAAAATTCATTTCCCATTTGACCTAGGCTAGAATTATGAAATTTGGCAAGTAATACAGTCTTAGACTGCAAGTACAGGGAAAAGTCTGAAAACTATACATTTGTAATTAAATCATAAAAAAGAACTATTCTTTATTTAAAGTCATATTAAAAGTACCTACCAATTTGTAAGGAACTCTCGGTGGGCGAGTCCGACTAGCACCTGGCTGGTTTTTTTATGTATAACGTACCTATGTTTGTACGTACCTACTAACTAGGTAAAGGTGGTGTGAAGTAATTTCCTATTAGTTCATACCATGATAGAATATGTAAATATTGATAAGATTTATGTAGTGTTTTATCTGTTTGCTTTTCTATTGTTTAACGTTGACGGCTACAGTTATACTATGATTAGGTGCGCATACCTTACTTATGCGTCTTGAAAATAAAACGTAATTCGTGTATGTTCGGTACGATTCGTTTTTTATCGGTGAACAGGTGAAATAGAATTAAATTAGCGAGGCGGGTCGGCAGCGTGCCGCGGTCGGAACCTCTTTGGAGCAGCGTGGGGTGTCGCAAGAGCGCCGGACTGCGCGAATTCCTTCCATGACCTTTGCGGATCGAACGATTGCGCAGTGGCTCCTCCACCGACTAGACAAGCTTGGGCAACCGCCACATAGACTATACTGGTGCAGAACAGCACCTGTCACCTGACAGCTTTCATACTTATCCATTAACTAGGTGCACTTTTGTTTTCCTTTCGTCAATTCAGAAGTTTCTGGACATCTTCTGCTACTGACCAAATGTTAGTTGCCGTGCTTAGTTTGATGGGTTATATGAACGACTAGCTGCCCCGCGCAACTTCGTCTGCGTCACAATTTTCATTACAGCTCCGCTCCTTCTGGTCTTAGCGCGATTATATAATATGCCTATAGGCATCCTCCATAAATGGGCTATCTAATACTGAAAGAATTTTTCAAAACGGACCAGTGGTTGCTGAGATTAGCGCATTCAAGCAAACAAACTACTAACACTCTTCAGCATTATATTTTAATATAGACTAGTTGACGCGCGCAACTTCGTCTGCTCCGCTTCTATTGTTCGTAGCGTGTGTATAGCCTTCTTCGATAAAAGAACTATCTAAAACTGAAATAATGCTTCAAATCGGACCAGTAGTTCCTGAGATAAGCGCGTTCAAGCAAACAAACAAATTCTTTAGCTTTATATATTAGTATTTAGATTTTACTTTACAGTTAAAATTTCATTTATCCAGATATGAGTGCACTTTACAACACAAAGAACTGACAAGAAAACTCTCGTATTTCTTCTACTTAAATGCCACGTAGTTGTAGTGCCTCATTGGTACCATAGTTTATCATGAGCTCTCGGGTTTGGTCGTCTACACGGAGTGTTTGCATGTTTTCCGTCTGGAATTCTCAGTAACAGTCCAGAGTTACATGTGACTTATGCATAACTAGCAAAATATGGATGACTTCAAGTAAGTATATCTTATGTTATCTTTTGAAATTAAGCAATGCAATATTTTATACAGTCACTACTAAGTAACCCTTAACATAAAGAAGAAGAAGTGATTGATAAATTCAGAGGCTCTAATCTACGATATCTTTTTATCCAACATGATTCACCAACACCAAGTCCTCTTTTGTTTATCATCCGCCGAATCGTAAAAGCTGCGACATATCTGTGAGCTAAGTTAGTTTTATTCTATGCGTTGGGCGGTGCGCTAGGCACCGTATTCGCTTCGGTTTAGCTCATTTACGAAGCCAGCTAAATCAGTCGGCTTATAGTGAACAGACAGCTATTGTGAAATGAGAGAACCTCCCGCGGATTTGCACCGGCCAGTGATGAAACACGCACTTGCACCAGATTCTATCTCAAATCTAATAGATTGTTGTTGTTATTTATTTCGAACGCTGAATGCAGCAAGTGCTGCGGCCGATCTACTTATAGCTCATAAAGTTCATGTTAGTGAGGTCGCGCAAGGCATTAACGTAGAACTGCGATTATTCGAGTCAACTTTTGGATTTTTTCAGATTATTATATTTTCTTGCAAGCTATTTTCGTGACTGTGATAAGATAATGTTTTATATTTCTGCCTACGTATACAAACATCCGATCATCTCTATCAATTAATCATATCGCGGGAATACCAACACTATCTACTACTCATGTGAATGGCTGAAAATGTAGGCAGGTATTTTGTAAATCCGTAAAGTACACTCTCATTTGAATTATCAACAATACATTTATTGATAGCGATTACAAAGAAAATGTGGAGGTGGTACAACCGAGAACATTTGTATTTCCTATCAATTAAACATGTACATAAATAACGTTATCTGTTTTATATCTCTGACGAATAGTGGGAAAGTGCATCAATATTCGTGTAATAGGTATAATGGAGTGGAATGGCGGTAGATAGGAAACTGTGTTGAAAAAATGACGTGTTGTGATTGGTCGTCTGAGAGATAATGACGTTGATGGCGGACGCATTCGTGAATAGAATAGCGGTGCGTCGCGACGCCGCGCACGTGCTGCGCCGCCGACCAATGACGGCCGAGTCGATGAAGCTTACAAAATTATCCACCATTAGGTTTGTGTGTCGCTGTACATAACTGAAAATACTGAGAGTATGTTGTTTAGTGTCATAATATCGCAGACCTTTTCGACATCGAGCGTAGCAAATATGTAGCGATAGCAGATGTTTCATTACGAGTGCTCACTTCATGTTCACTGTAGCTGACTTGGTAGGAGAGATCAAAAGAACTGTATTGCACTACAACTCACTTTAAACTCACGTCACTTTATTATCATTGTGAGATTGTTACATAATCTCATTTCTGGTATTTTCCCAAATCCTTTAAGTTTGAAAACTGTTACGTACCTATCGTTACAAGCTTTACAACAGATACATAGGTACAAGTATTTAGGAGCCCTGCGTGTTGAACAGCTATTCGCGAAAGCAATTCTATTTTCTCTTGCATGGACGCCTACCTACTTCATAAAAGATTACTTAATAGTCTATAAACCAGAGATAACAGCTTACATTCAATGAGGAATAGCAATACCATCCATACCTAGAGCCATTCATATGTTGGAATTGTTTTCCCGTATCAAATCTGCATATAAATCATTGAATGTATCGTAAGTGTGTCACAATTTGATTGTAAAACAAAGTGTTAACAGTAACTCCACGACAGATGTCAGGAAACCTTATATGATAGACGCAGAGATGTTGCCAACACAAGAATTAAAGTAGGGTGAAATCTAGAAAGAATACCTGCTTCCGTTAGTCAACTTGATACCTATAAAAGTGTTAGTAAAAGTAGTTCTGTAAACAAATTGAACTTTGGAATAACAACAATAATTCAAATCATAAAACGTGACGCAACATCGGAAAGCTTTTTAGTGTAGCTTAGATATTTTAATTCGCTTCTGTGAAATTGCCGCTAATTGTAAATCTAGATAGGTAGGTATTACATTTGTTAATGTCTGATGAACGTATAGTATCTAAGGCGCATTTTACTCATTGAAGAATTAACTATAAAAGTTTCAACTTCAATTTATATGCGTCATGAAAACTGTTCTGAATGAAAAAGTGTCGAGTGGCGATAGCAGGAAATGTAAAAGGTCAGAGGAGGTCATGGCAGGCTGTACATACGTGTGTACGTACTCGTGGAGCAGGCAGTACATAGGTACATACACCAGCCGCGACCCCCGGGACTGTGTGCTAATTAGCTTTAAGGGGACGCCTATGACAACCGACTATTTGATCTGCCGATCATATTTTTATGGCCGTCGCCTTGTTTTATGACCTAAGTTCCACACTGTCGGAAGAGGGTTAATAAACGCACTAAGTTAAAAGCTTTGCGCTTACACTATTTCAATTACTAAAAATAAGTTCTAAAACCTATGTAAACAGTCGTCCGCCTGCTATTTCAAGACCGAAATTTTACTTTCTTGGAAAACATCGTCATTTTCGGCAAAGTGACTTCGCCTTAACTACCCCCCAATAGACAGTATGACCTTTTCAATATTGTATCTTCGTATGAAAAGAATTAAAATTGCCGTCTCATACCGTTATGGCATTGTTTGAACAGCGCGTCTCGTCGACTGTCGACGCTCTATTTCCATAATTCAACTTACGCCCACGCCGCGCGTCGTTCATTCTTCCTTACGCACACAATACTATGTAAAACAATTAAAGTACACACGTAGCCGTCTTAATGCAAAGTCGTAAAGTTCATATTGCAAACAAAAGTGGTTGGCTATTAGTGTGCGGGGCTCTGCTGTAGGTAATCGGCATAATTCACAAAGTGACAATTATCATTATTGTAGGCTCTTGCCGGCTGGCGTGCTGGCGTGCTAGCGTCCTGGCGTGCTGGCGTGCTCAGCGATGGTGATGGTGACGCGACGATGCCACAATGTTCTCGCAGTACCGATTCTTATTGTAATTATTTTTACGACATTGTGAGCTTATAATTGACGGATCCATAAAGCTTACAGGCGTTCCAAAATAATGAATGGTTATATTATATCTCAGGCAGAAGGACGCGATCGATGAAATTAGTTCGGCATTAAAATCTTGAAAACGGAAGCTAACATTTTAGGAATTATAAAATTGAACAAAAAGACAAAAGCAGCCAAAGTTAAACTCTTTCAGGATAACCGCCCAAAAAAATAAATTCTAGCATGTCCGCTTTTAGTTTAGTTGTTACATTCAAAGTGAGGCGTTTTATCATCCACTAGGTACCCCTAAAACTTATGACGACAATAACTAATAGTAATAACATTTTATAGGCAGTGAACTCACATTGCCGCGGCGTCGGGAGTCGTATTTATCGGTTGGGCGGACTAGGGCGGGCGGCGTTAGGCGGATCGATAAGAACCGCCCACCGAGTGGGGGTCGGACTTGCTTACAATACATTTTAATATAAAACGCCATGCTGTGTCCTGTCGCAGTTTTTAATGACAAATACTATAATGTAGAGAGAGATTTTAATAATTTCGTTGAGCCTTTAAGCAAAGTAATTTTAGAGCGGATACTCGGCTGGTTTAAAATGTTACAGTCAATAAGCTGAACACTGTTAAACGTATAATTATGCACAACAGATTTGGTATAAAGAAAACGGTAAATGTTTAATGGCACATAGGAAAGCTTTACGACTACACGGAAAACTGTTTCCGAAAACGTTCTCGCTTCAAGCTTGCTAAAATATAAATAAAACTTTAGTCTATGCGAGCTATTTTGTTTAACTACCAACAGTCGCAAAAGGTTATTTGTTTTTCTGTGTATATAATAAGTTCTAAGTAAGATTGTACATACTACCATAATCTTATTTTTTTTTTTGTAATGAGTTTGCTCTTGACTCTAGTCTATGTCAGAGATGACAGAGACAAAGTCACAACAACTTTACTTTTAAAGATGCGAAAGTTTGGATGGTGGTTACTGAATCAGGGCCAGAACATCTAAACAGATGAAATTTGTCACAGAGATAATAATAACAATAATAATAAATCATTTATTTGCGTAAAACATGGTATACAATGGTGTTAAAGTAAATAAAAAAAAGGCACAAACATGTTTTGCTATGTTCTAGCATGCAAAAATTGTAGGCAAACCACCTATAATATTAACGAAACTAGTCAAAATTTAGAATCCATAAACTCTTTCAAATTATAAAAACTACATTCACTTAACCACCTATACAATTTAATCCTCAACAACCTTATACTTAGTGACTTAAAAAGTGGCTTGGCATATGGTTATACGAGTAGATACGCACACACATTGCTAGACAGTTCCTATTATATTTTGTAAGTCTTGGCAAATCATGAACAACCAATTTATGAGGATCTCTTCTGTTTCGAAGGCATAGATCGTTTGCTGTCTTGAAAAGATTTTTATTTTAGCTACGAACATAAATGTTTCATAAATGTATAGAGAGGGCAATGGTAGCAAATCAAGTTATTTAAATATAAGCCGATCATCATCAAACATCTGCCTAGCCTTTTCCCAACTATATTGGGGTCGGCTTCCAGTCAAACCGGATTTAGCTGAATACCAGTATTATACGAGGAGCGGCTGCCTACCAAACCTCCACAACCCATTAACTGGGTAACACGGTACTTCATGGCAAGACTGGAGTCAGATTTACTGGCTTCTGACCATCCGTAACGACTGCCAAAGATCTACAAATGACAGCCGGGACCAACGGCTTAACGTGCTTTCCGAGGCACGGAGGAGAGTCGGTATGTTAAGATGGTCACCCATCCACAGACCAACCTTGGCAAGCGTCGCTTAACCTTGAAGATCGACCCGTGCGGCTGTTATTATCTAGCCACGAGCTCCTCATTTAAATATAAGCCGATATATAGATATATTATAGTCTGGAATAGAAGAGCCCACATGCTCCTTTTGATCCTGGCAGTGTGTTCTCTTGGGATAGATGGTAGTAGCTAGTCCTAATATATGTATAAAATTCTTCCGTTACTGAGTGGTTGAGGGAGAGACTGACAGACAACGCACAGCCGAAACTACTGGTTGTAGAAAGCTGAAATTTGAGAGAGGATTTGTCGAACTTCCTACGGGAACGGGATAATACGGGGTATGCGGGTACGAAGCCGCGGCCAAAAGCTAGTATTATTATAAAAACGAATGACATAAAGGGGAGTATTCACAGTTTGTTGGAACAATGCGCGTCTCACGGTGGCGCTTAATAGAAGAATAAAAAATAATGTAATTTGAGTAATGTTTGCATTTCCCATAATTTTGGCTAAATGACGGGCCGGGGCGGGGGTGGCGGCAGGGGTTCCGCGTCAAACAACGCCGATGTGTTCACGAGTTACCTATGTACCTACGAGGGATTATTTTTGTGTTTTTACTGATGTTGCTTTTGGGGAAGCTTTTGCCTAGCAATGGGACTGAAAAACTGATGTCATTATTCAATAGTTAACGCGTCTAGGTATAATATATAGATGCGTTAGGCACCGACATTATAGCTGTAAATAAAAAAGACTAAAAATTTCAAGATTCTAAGATTCAACAGCATTTCATTTCAAATAAACCATTTACAGGCCCTTTTGAAACATCAAGGTCGGTCAGTCAAAAACATGGAAGCTATATGCACGTTCCAAAGCGTAGGTGCCTATGAAGAAGAAGTTGCAAGAAACTCCACGGACACAGCATTCTGATGCAGTTGGTGGCATCAGATCAGTGATTGAACTGCATCAGATCGCTTCAAAACTTGTTTCGAACTTTTAAGTCGTTTTTAGCGGTCGGGTTTTTTTGAGTAAGTCTTTTTTTTTATTTCCTACATTTTAGTGAGTTAAAATTTGGAATCGTCTCCTCGTAAATAAATACGAATCTAACAACACCTCTCAAGCTAAAATCCATCTAGCCGTTTAGGCTCTAGGGCGTGCCAAAGAAATATACATGCATAACCCCTCTTCTTTCGCAGTCGGGTAAAAATAGCGCAAGCACTATCAATTCTAATCGGTAGCAACAAAAGCGCGCTGGGTGCAGGGTCGCTGTAGATACTGTAGAATACCCTCCATATAAGAGAGATATGTTGCCATTTAAGAGTGCGGACAACCCATCTATAGTTTATATATCATTCGAGGATCGTACACTTACGATACTCAAACGTATCCTTTGTAATTTCCTATTATCTATTTGTGTATTTTTTGTATGAACGCAGATGAAGCCAAAGTGCCGATTCAGTACCTACCTATGTAACGACCGTGCCACGTGGCACTCTATTATTTCTGTTTGTCCCTAAGGGAAAAACACGAGTTTATGTATACCTAGGTACCTATGTCCAATTTTGTTTGTAGGTATACAATGAAGATTTCTATTACCGAAGCATTGCGTAGGCGGGCTCTATCAGAGACTATTACAATATAAACACATACCTATTTATGCAATTTCTCTGACACGGCCTTACGAAGACTTAAATATATTTGGAAAGCCTTATTAGCAAAATAGGATTAAGTTATCGAAAACTCCAAGCAACATCATGCTGCGTAGAAAATTATAGTAGGCGAGACCTAAGTGGCACTCAGACAGAATGCGACAATTGGTTTAAAATCGAAATAAATAATGTAGGTAATTACATAGCTAGTCCGTTCGTAAGTTTATACGTATGGAAATGATCATAAAAGGAATGTTCTAACAAATGCGTAACGAGCGCGAGTGCGCACAGAGCGTGTGCAGCGCGAGCGGGCAGCGCGTGCGCACCGCGCGTGCCGACTCTTGTAAAAACAACATTATTCTACAAGCTAGAATAAAATAATCCACAGCATTACATACTCCACGTACCTACCAGTTTGCAAATAAAAATATCCATGTAAATAATGTTGGACTTAAAGTATTTCCTGCATACTTTCATTTCCTTCCGCACACATTTCTTAATGTTGCGAAAGCAGTGAAGCACGTACGAACATTCGCAGTCAAGAGCAGTTAAAGGCAAATTACATTTGTCTGCAAAGTCAATGAAAATTTGATTCCCACGAGGACGTCGTGGCACCGGCACAATGTGATGTGGTGCGTTGCACAAGTTGCGTATATACCTGACGCACGCTGAGCCTATCTCTCATTCAATCAGTAATCAGATTCCGCGGCGGAGCAGCTAGCGGGAGCTGCGCAGATAACGCACAGATCCACACATTAGAACGCCACTAAAGTTGACATTACTCGGTATACGTTTTCCTGTATTACTCACGGCAGCAGCTTTGAGAAAGCGAACCTACTGTTTCAAAAGATTTCTTTTTGATACTTCTTTTCTTGGAATAAACGTGTAGGTACTCGTCTATGTATAGAAAGAAAGTCTTGAGTATCCTCGTTACCGAATTTTCGAATTCAAAGAAGAATGATTTATTATGATTTACTTTTAATGTGTTCTGTATTATGACTGTTTAAATGAATTAAGTGTAGGACACCCACACTCTGCTCTTCGCTTGCCTAGCTGTCACTCGCTCGGAACTCGAAGGAGAGAGTTTCCGTTTGGCTGTCGGCTATGACTCCGCAGTGTCGTGCGAGCCGCACGTGACAAGTACCGCGGCGGCGCTGTTAACAAATCACCGTATAAATATTCATGGGTGATCCCCTCGCCGGCAGAGGGATGAGCAATACGTTGTATAGTTTTAATAATAAAAACATATTAGCCGCATCGCATGTCTGTCTTTCCGTGACCGGGCAGTTTTACACCTGGCCGAGTGGGTAGTCGGGGAGATGGAAGGAGGTCCGTGGGAGGGTAGACAGGGGTTCATGGGGGTAATGGGGTAAACGGGAGGAGGGGGCAGAGGCACCGTTTGTCAGCGGCCAGCGGTCAGCTATTAATGAATGTGCCCATAATGTTTATTGTGCCCGCTGAGCAGTTTTTGGGCAATGCTTGTAACTCATCGTTTTATAAATTAACTGTCATGACCATCGGCTCTATCGTGGTGCGTGTGTATTGATGTCGTTTTTAAATTGAATGCTGGCGTGTTTCGCAGATGACCTATTCCTTTTATAGATTGCTATATTTGCATGGTGTTTCATAAAATATAATCTAGATACTGATCGGCTGTGGTATCTTAGATGTATTTGAATAATTGTTACACAATGTAGAAACAGATTAAAATCAGCAATAGTACTTTACCTACAGTGATATAGACATGACTGTTTTTTCCTCTAAGAGTACAGACCGATGATTCAAAATGTAAAGGGCAAGCTGTCACAGTAATCAGCAGTCGGAGGGTCACGGAGTCACGTGCCCTCGTTTACACGTTTGACTCCGTTTTATTATAATAATGAAATTATTAGAGAGCGGGGTTCGCTCGCGTGCCGACCGCGGCCACGCGACCCCTCTCGGATCGCCATTACCTCATTAAAAGATAGTCTGATGCTACAACTGCGGGGGTAGTTTAACTTTTTAATTTAATGTATTGTGCTTGCGGTTAAATACTTTAGTATTGTGAAAAGGTGTGATTTTACGAGGGGACGGCTGCTATCGATTATTCCTTTACTTCGCTACGCCAGCCCCATGTCGAGCGGTTAAAGACATAACTTAGCCACAACTTGTGACAGTCAGCATTACCTAGTTAGTCACAAACATTATGCTCTCAGCACACTGGAACTTGTTGTATCTGCGTGTTTCAAGCAAGATGCCAAGTAATCTCGTTATTAGATTAGTTATTAGTTTTCAGTTAGATTCATCTACGCATATAAACTAAGCAATTTCAACTATAATAGTTAACAGAAATCAAAACATGACGTTATTAACCAAATCTCCATACTTAAAAATTACATAATTTCCCAGAGAAAACAACATGAATTCGATAATTATAACGAAACTCATTAGGAATCGATTTCGCGGACAATCTCTGGCTCTTTAGTAAAACCAATATATTTGGTCGCGAAAACTGATATTTAAATTGGATGTAAAAAGGTGGTTCGTTGTAGAAGTCAATTAGCGATGAAGAAGGTAACAATCTGGCAAGAAGGGGGTCTGGTGGGCTGGTGCTCGGAGCTACTAATTAGCTAATGGACGGACGCCCCTGCCCGTGCCTACTGCCGCCGCCGTAATGGATTGTGGCACGCTCGCCACCTCGCTGCGGTCACATCTCGAATTTCGTCCGCGTTACCTTCCCGTTATGGAAAAATATGGATTTTTAATAATGACTTGTAAAAGTGTGGGTACACGCGCACGGTGCGGATGATTCCTACGGGAATGTGGAGGGTGCTTTATTGTTATTGTACTGGATTCAGCGATAACAGAAAGTTCATTGCTGGAAATACTTATTGTAACGTGTTTCTTCGTATTATGTTATGTTACGTCGTATCACCACTTAAGGGCGATTACGCACTGCATCCGATCCAAATCCGAGTTTGAGTTCCGATTTCTATCCTGATTGGAAATGTACTGAATTCGGACGGACAGAGTTCGAATCGAAAGCGTAATGCCTCTTAGAAGTAGGTAGGTAGTACGTACTACGGCTACAAGGGACCGACCATTCTTGGGTTCGAATCGGTTGAATGCGTAATCGTAAGGCTTTACACAAGTGACATTCTATTAGCGTCATGCAGTGGCGATGACGATTTTGTTGTTTGACACAACAAAAATGTGTGTCGAAATGTCACGTGATCACTCCCAAATATTTTGGCATTACGACAGCCGCATTCGCTGATAGAATGACGCTGGCTGAAATCACGGTAAAGTCATTTCCGACAGCTTCGTTTAATGAGTTTTTACAGTTCTATTGTTTTATGTCCCAATGATCGTGGAAATAAAACAGCGTTACATCGCGTTCTCTCACGCTTACTTTAGGGTCAAGACACAAATGGAAATAACTTAGTTCCAAGTAACCGAATGAGCATACAGATGACTATGAATTTCCACTCGGTATCGATGAAGTCGTAAAACTATCGTAGCAAATAATTATGATGTTGTAAATTCAATATTAAGACTTTATTATCACTTTTATGTACATATTTCCTAGCGGAGAAGACTTTGGAATGACCCAATATTCAGTCAGATGATATTTCTACCCGTTTTAGGGTTCCGTACCTTAAAAGGAAAAAACGGAACCCTTATATGATCACTTTGTCTTTGTCCGTCTGTCTGTCAAGACCCTTTATCTCGGGAACGCCTTAAGGTATCGAGTTGAAATTATTTTTTTGTTGATATTGTTAAACCATATACGTAAAAATATCAAACTTCTAAGTTAACGTAAAAAAAGATGCAAGAGCCGTTTAAGCTGCATAAAACGTATATTTCGACACTCTCAAGGGAATCAAAATTCATAGGGTGTTTCCCGTTGACCTAGAACTATGAAATTTGGCAAGTAATACCTTCATAGACTGCAAGTTCGGGGAAAAATCTGAAAACTATAAATTTATAATTTAATCATAAGAAAAAAACTATTCTTTATTTAAAGTCATATTAAAAGTACCTACAAATTTATAAGGAACCCTCGGTAGGCGAGTCCGACTCGCACTTGGCAAGTTTTTTTTTTAAATATTTCTTTATTGTTGCCTTGCTGCCCTGCCCTTATATTAAAAGAGCCATTTCCAGAAGAAGAATTTTCGCGTTTGCATTCGTCAAACACTCTTCTAATTTCCCTACATTTGGAAAAGTTTTTGAAATTGTTCGTCGCTGAAATGATATTTCGACTTGAAATTGAATGTTCGAGAATTGGCCTTCTGTTATTTATAAGCTTGATAACCCACCAAAAGTAATAATAATAAAGAGTCATGTTTATTATTGCCCTTTTGCGGTAATTAGCAAGGGTAAGCGGCACATAACGTCTGATTACATTTCTGAAATAACTTGCGCCGGCGACGCGACGCGGCGACGGGGCCGCTTGTGATCCTCTTGTTGTGAACCCCTTTAGCAAATGGGTTTAGATAATCTATTCAGTTAGTAAGTAAGTAGGTATGTTAATTAGTAATTATCGGTATTTTTAATCATGGTTAACTAAAGCCTGATTGTTCGCAAAAATGTCATAATAAAGATTATCTATTTAGGTTGTTCTCTCCTTAGAGCAACGCACCGCATCCGGCCCTTATCCGTGAAAATAAAATCCGAAGTAGTCTTAGAACTATTTGCTTGATAGTATACGCACTAGATCCGACTTCCGTCATCCAATTTTCTCTCCGTTTCCAGTTCGGAAGAAGTATTGACGGACCGAAGTAGCCGTCGTACCGTTTGTATGATCGCTTACGCATTACCTCTGATTCAAATCGGACATATCCAAATACCCTTGAATAGCTTGGTGTTGTTGAATTAGAAATCGGGTTAGTGCGTAAGGAGTTTATATTTTATTTATTAGGGAAACAAACAGTGACTAATTAAATTTTATAGAAAAAATACAAAAGAATACGATCAAATGTTTGACCAACAGCATTTTCCACGAATTACAATTAAAGGAACTTTGCTAAGCAAGCGATTTTAACTAAATCCTTAAATAAACAAAACAAAACAATTCATACAAAAACAAGGAATAAGGAATACCCGACTTCGATCAGAGTTTTTTTATATCCGAAGCGAACCCGTGAAAATTATCCGCTCTTAATAATCTTAATAACGGAGATCAATTCTGAAAATCCTGGGAGCTACGAGTATTTTCATAGAGCTTTTAGTAAAATGATTATGCATTATACCATTTGTAGACCATTTAATTTTATATTTCTTCCAGCAATATTAAATACCGATTATCTAGCTCATTAATACAATCATATCTGTTCTATAATTGAAACATTTATAGACCTTTTCCCATTCAAGCATCTTGATCGTAGTTAATATTGAAATTACGATCACTAGGAGGTCGATCAATAGCCAGGCGTTAAGCTATTGTGAGTCTGTGGCGTTAGTAGATATTATTGAGTCGACGTTATTGCCATAAACAAGTATTGAATAATAATGGCGGAGTCTGTTTATTGCTCTATTCGTCTGCTTCACTTTCCTACTTTCTATCCGCGAGCGTGGCAACCCTGACTTATTTATTAGTCATGGAATATTTACTATTTGTCCTTTCAATTATCTCTTCAAGCACACCGGCCGACAAGCCAACACCAAGACAGTAGTAATCGATTTTCCAAATCACCTTAAAAATAATTCTTCATAATAATCGAAACGACAGTTTTATAGTTGGCTGCAATAAAAAACGCATAACTCGTGTTCTGACGCAAATTGAATGGACTCAAGGAGGTGAGAGGTGGTGGCTTGCTGCTGAGATATTATACACTTAGGAAACAGGAACATTTAGTTCATTTTCCCTTGGCCAAGTTGTCGACACAAAGCAGTATGGGGTAGTGGGAATTGTTATAGAGTATATAGTTGGAGGCGAGTAGTAGAAATGCAGCGATATCAGATATCGCCTGACAATAAACGTAGAAGTAGAGGCAAGTAGTAGTGTCGGTAGTTTACTGCCTCATCTTAAATAAGTTAACTGTTTTATATTAATCCAAGTGACTCCGACATCGATAAATATGCCAGTTGGTTTTCTTCCTCAGTAAATATGTAAATGTTACGGTCAATGTGCTAAATGCGTGCAGTATTGCCGCTGTAGGCAGCTTTGCTATCGAGAGTGTATTAGAAACAAATAGATCGGGTGATTGTGAGTGCTAGGTATACTTATTATATGTCTGTAGGTACGGTGATGATAGAGGCGTTTCATTTTCTTGACTGTACGCAGGCTTCGTGAGGTCATGTAGGTACACCAGTAGGAAGCAGTCGTGTGCTACTGTCATAAAGATTTCCATCTTTACGACGGCAGCGAGCTTTATATAATAATAGAACTAAAATATGCGCTTAATTATACAAATACTTGAGCTGCGAGCTTGTGAATTGAAATCAGCAGTATATATACAAGATTCCATTTGTTGTCGATGTAGCGATATTCACTTATAAATTTTATAATTAATTATTCGCTGACGTCAGCAATGAGTCATTCGTGGCAGACGCTGTGTCTCAGTCATTGAATAATTAGATATAAAATTTGATATTAAGCAGGTATGATATTACGTTCATCTTTTATAAGCACCTTAATGATATGAATCACCGGTATGTTTCTATTTCAATAACGTCTCGTAACGTAATATATAACAAGATGTTTTACATAATAAATATGGGCGGTATTCTGCGTTTGTTTATGAAACCGGAGGATGAATCATTCTTGAGACAATAAAAATATAGCGCTGTTCTTAAGAAAATATAACAATTCTGACTAAAAGTATTTAAAGACTTAGAGAACAATTATAGATGGGTACTTACAGAGCTTTTCAATAAATCAGTAAATGAATTTCAATAAATACATATCTATAATAAAACGAGGAAAAAGAATACAACTATACCTACATCCCATTTAAAATTCCCACAAGAAATATAAATATTTTCAGTACCTACTATTTCAGCTTCGGGTACTTACGCCAACACGTTTGTAGATCGCAGCCAAAGTCACGCTAATAGTTTTAAGTGGCCTCCGAAGGGCCTACTCACGGCATATTACGATTTAGCATATTCATGCGAAGCCCTGAAACGTCAGTGCCGTCAAGAATGTCATTTGCATGTAAATGACATTGTCAGAGTTGCGCGCGCAGGTATTGACCTGTCACTGCACCCCCGCCCAGGGCGCCCCGCCCGCCCTACACGGCTGGGCCGTGATTGGGCCGTGACGCGGAAATCGTCAAGCGAACACTTGGAAGTGAATAATTATGAATACATAATGTAGGCACATAATGTACCGCTAGACGGTATATTGTTGGGCTTAAGGTATGCCTCTGACCTTTGCGTAAACTGTTAAATGTTGGCAGGGAATGCTCGGTTATGACTTTAGTACGCGCGTCAACTTGTACTGTTTGCCAGAATAAACATTATTATTATGAGTTTATGACGCCATGGGTTTTGGTTAGTGTTGATGGGACTATTTAAATGAATTGAAGCCCACAAATTCAACCTGTCTACATCAACGACCTAAATAATTTAGGAAATTATTCAACTTTTACAAAAGTACGTCTTTCATTGGGTACCTATACTATAAAATAATCAGACTGGCAGACAAATGAAAAAAGCGGTGAATGGATTCATTTTTTTGCTAGATTTATTTCTAATTAAATCCATTTAAGTTTGAGTTGAAGAAATTACATAAATAATAAGATTGATATTGTTGAAAGAAAACTATTAGCCATGACTGCATTAATGATTATATTAGGCATACACATGCAGCCGTCTAAAAAACACGATTTAGTACAGTTTCCTTTCGTTTTGATAGTAGAGGGAGCGATTTTATATTCAATACCTAGTGAAAGTAGTTGTAGGGCACTGGGGAAAAGGCTCGAACAATGAAATGCATGTACATGTCGTATTAGCCGACCTAACGACTTCATTATGTTTCCATGCTGCCTCTTTTTATTCCTATTACACTACAACACGCCCCTCTAATTCTCTAATAATGTATAACTCTTAATTAAAAGGTTAACGTGTAATTTTCTATTCGTGTGCCGATAATAACACAACAAACTAAGACAAAAAAGATATAGGTAGACAAATAAACGGCTCGAAGTCTTTTAGTATGTATGAATGAGTACGCGGAGGAATGTGCCGCACGCGACACACACACAGACAAACTCACATTTACATACACAAACTAAGCATAAAACAAGATTTACTCCACACAGAGGCGCGTCCGTCTACGTACACACACACACACGCGCACACTGTACACTCACCTACGAAATACTTTTTAAGTAGGTGTATTGTTATTTTATTCAAATTGTTGTAATTTATTTTGATTTATTTTAGCTCGTGTCTCTAGGCTTTTATTTTATTAATAAATAAAGAATAACTAATTTTGAATTTACAGTACAGTGCGCTGTTAACTTTTTAAAATTATAATCTGCAATATGCGCAATAAATAAACCTGCACATAATGAACCATAAATCAAGAGTTACATAAATTAATACTTAGGTACCAGCAGATAACTAAAGTTAAATAGTGTTCACGTTTGATACTTCTGAAATAGTCTACAGTTAAACATAGTTAATCAAGTAAAATCATTATAATTGAAAGATTTTCCCCGCGATGGTACGCGCTCTCTGAATGGCGTTGCCAAGACGCGAGATTACTATTAGCCCGTTACTTGTCTCAATGAATGGTGTTTCTCTCAATAGCACCCAAAAAGTCTTAAATATTCTTCATATTTCATATGAAATTGTACCTAATAACGTGTGGGTTAGAGTTTAGAATGGAAAAATGGCGATGACTAAAAACCTCATTCTATGTAGGTTTTAAGATTATGATCCCATGTTGAGAGGAAGTAAAGTGAAGTGCGTAAGAGTGTGCGAAGTTATTTTTTTTCGACTTTCGTCTCGGGAACAAACCTGTGACGCCCACGCATCGCCGGAAATATCGTACAGATCCTATCGAGGTCTCTGCTCGGTATGCTGCGCACGATTCCGTCATTAGTAGGAATTGTGCATTTTTGCCTTTCAAGAAAGGAAGTTGAGATGTGATAAGGTCAAAAAGTTTCGAGCATGTCGTTGACCTTTGGATTAGTGTAATTCGAGTTATATTCTCGTCTTCAGTGATCTGTGAATATTTAACGTAGTCTGCGCCATTCACATCATTAGGTAGAACCCGTATCTTGTTACCAATTTGATTATTATTAATTAGACAAATCTTTCCATACTGAAAATTAAGTAGTCTGTGTTAGTTACGATAAAGTTTTCACAGCTTCCTTACATTGATTGGTAATCGCCTAAGGATCTCCTAATGATTGGTAAACAATTCCTTCTTAGGAATAATATACATAAATTTAAGATAGGAGTTTCTCGCAAAATATGTAAATGAACATTGAACAGACAACATTACAATCAAAGGTTTTAATGTGAACCTACCCGAGACTAAGTAGTCAATGTTATTATATTAGACGTATGAGATAAGGAATTGAAGTGTCTCTAACAATATTGTTAGCAGGTAGACAATGGCTCCACAGCGTGACAGGCGCGCGCCGAGCTGTCCGTCTGTCTGTCTGTCTGTCCGTCACGATACACAACTGATCGCTTAATCACGAGAATGAATTTCATTTAGATATGGTTTAATTATTTGATAGCGAGCTTGTTGTACCATACATTCCTTGATAGAAAATCAGTACCTATCTAGTACACTCGTCTTGCACAGAAATGCGTTGCATAAATTCAGTCGATACAAAAAATATCTACGACAAATATAACTTATAACAAAATATATTTTCGCTTGGAGCTACATTAAAATTCATAAGTTTAGATATAGGTAAGTCAGAATGGGTCGTAACTTCTACTTAGCGAAACCCACGTTGGATAGTAAAGTAACTGTCATGTGTGAGTTTATCAATCAGTTTTTAAAGAATGTCCCGTATTTATTTAGAGTGCATATTCAGGGTTCTAATCAGTAGGTCAGATTAAGCAGTTTTACAGTCAAAATATGTGCGATTGGTGTCTTGTTAAAACTGGACAAGTTAACGGAGCCATCAACTATAACTGGTTGTAAAATAGTGTCTCATTTGAGCTGATGACACATGGGAGGGGAAACCGTCGAACGCACCTGTGGCATTCCGCGCCTGCACCATAGCTGCGCGTGCACAGCACAATGTCGGACTGGTAGACACGAGAGCATTCAAGAAACAGAGAAATTCCATAAAAATATTGTTTGATCATAAAACTAATTAAAAAAGGACCGTGGGGTCCGAGTGCTCATTTTTAAAGATCTTTCTAAACGCTTAGTTGTCACTTCGCGAGACCCAAGGGCTGGATTTTACCTCAAACAGAGGATAAGCATTGCCATACAACGTGGCAATGCCGCCAGTCTTTTGGGTTCACTTCCAGTGGGCGGATGCGGATGAATTTTTTGACGACTTATTTCAGTTAGGATTTCTTATTTCAAGTGTATATATTTTGTTTTAATAAAATATTTCCTATTTGATGAAATTAAAAAACTCAAAAGAATGGAACATAAGATAAAAGCTTACATTTTAGTTGGCCAGACAGCTGGAGAGATTGCGCGCCCGCGAAATTTTTATGAATGGCAGAACGGCACCGACGCTATTGATACCTCATTAGCATGGGCTCATAAATTACAAGAACTTTGAATTCGGAGGCTTGTTGGTACTTCGACGGATTAGAAGAGTCGACGGGATTGGTTGGACGAACGTGTCTAACGTACATAATGAACTGTATTTTTGGCGATTATGCCATTGTAGCGGAAGATATTTCTTTAAAAGTTGCCAAGAAGATTTAGAAAGATAATTTAGTTTTGATATTTGCAGAAAATTATTTATGAATCGAATGTATTTCTATAACAAAAAAAAAGATAGCTGCATAAACTAAACAGAATTAGAAATCACGTCACAGCGGATGTACGAAAAGCACAATAGTTGGTACTAAGTGTACATTCTGAAGCGAACGGAAACGACAATAGTTACCCCACTTCCAAGACTAGGGTTTATAGCTGTAGCGGGATGCGCCGATATCTTTAACTGCTTATTCTCCATACAATTCGTAGTTTTAATGACAATATGGCACCGTGTATGTAGGTACTGTGGAGCTGGGTAGTAGCGTGGCTGAGCGATGATGTCACCGCAGCGCGGAGGTAACGGGCAGCCGCTGCTGACTGAAGTTGCCATGTCCGACATTTCGACTCTCAGGACAATTTTTCGGCCCAAACAAGAGACGTTTGTCCACGTAATTTGTAGCCCTGTAATGCCATTCCATGGATTCCTGACGACTATTGAGCCTCTGAAGATATTTGGGAGAAGCAGCTGAGAATTTATGCTTATTCAACGCAGTAATTATTTTAAGGCTTTTCGTTAATTGTTATTGTTCGCTAATTGATTGAACTTGTGGTACTAAACTGGATTCGGCTGCTGTTCATTACATCAGAAAAAATTATAAAGCTGAATGTTCATTAAACTTCAAGATAGAATTTTACTCCTAGAAGGTCTGCGCATGAAACTATTATCAAAGTGTGATTTTAAATAATTTAAGACTATGTACATTGACTTGTATTTCATGTATGGGAGAATGCCTTATTGCCTAGCCCCAGCTTATGGGCCGCTTCGCTATATTTTCTCTATAAGGAATAAAAGCTTTTTGTTTTTTTGGAAAAACAAAACAAAGGGTTAAGTCTTTTCCCTGGAAATGGTATTTAATTAGGCAACAATTTAAACACAAGTACTCTTTTTGGTTATTGGTATTCAGCTGAATCCGGTTTGACTGGAAGCCGACCCCAATGTAGTTGGGAAAAGGCTAGGCAGATGATGATGACTCTTTTTGGTTATTATTTTTGCCGTGTTCAGCCGGGCATTATGCGTTTATAAGTGGCCTGTACTATACGACGTTGAAGAAAAATCGGGCAACTACACTAGTGAACGTATCTACCATCTCTTAGTTATTCAAATAATTTTCCTGTCTGTTTCAAGTCTTATAATTTACATATATTACGATTAATTTAGCAAATATTGATTGTAAATTCTATTGGTTTAAGCAGATAATTTAATTCAAAATATCGATTGAGATACGATTACGTCTCAGCTTTGGTTTTGGGATAACTGAAGTCGACGCGATTGGAAACGTGATTATTAAGGCAGTTTCAGAATGAATAATAAATTCTTGATATACAAACATTATCTAGCAGGCTGTGGCACACGGATTGACGGACGCAAAAAGATTTACAGCTTTCTTATAATATCGGAATCACTAAAATATGGGTCAGTACTTTGTATCACTGTTCACCCTGCAAAGACCACCGAAGCAGTTACAATTAAATGAATTACAGGTGTTCGTAAGTAGCGGCTAATAACTTGTAATTACTTATGGTCTGTAGCGGCCGTTAGCCTGACTCATTATTGCTTTACATGGATTCTAGGGCCAACTGTCTCAGGTGAGACTCGGCTCTGCTCGCACAGTGCCACCAGACGAGTGTGACCTCCTGTGTGTACCCACGATAAGTACTGCTACACGATCCTTACCGCACGCCACCCTATTTAGCCTTCGTTATCCATACTTATAATAAATAGTAAATAAAACTATTTTAACTGCGGTGAAAGTTATAGAAGTGATGAACTTTTAAAATATTTGTCGCAATTACGAGTAACGAATGACCTTACGAAAATGAAAATGCATCCAAAACAGTGAACTCAAAAAAAGGGGTTCCGCGTCATTGTATTGACTGTTCCGTATTCCGTACTGTTCTGTTATTGACTGTTCCGTAAGGCAAACTTAGAAGCAGATTCAGGGGCGACTGTCAATAACATTGATTAAATTACTTCTATGTTTTGTTCTTTGTTCTATGTTTTAGCCACTTATGGTAGATATTGGCCCCAGGGTCAGCACTATTATAGAATAAACTCTACTTCACAATAACTTAACAATTTGTATCAGTATGCATTAAACGTAGAACAGTGACTTTTAGCCTATAGAAGTTAATAGATGCAATAATTTCATTTAAATTATCCTGTGGTCTGCAATCGACCCACTCAGAGCCAAAGGATTTCTCACGAACCGAACAATATTGCGTAGGACAAGTGGCCGACAGTACGAACTTCGAACTATTGGCTAATAAAACATTATCTATACATCTGTGTCCTTCAAAATAGAATAGTCTATGGATTTCATTAGCTGTTAAGTAGAGCTGCTATCAGATCACCAGGTACGATTTTATTTGTAACAATAGTTTTATTACTGAAATATGCATTTTTATGATTCTCGATATTAGCTTATGTATTCTAATTAGACCTGTAACCAACGCATACTCTGCCATATTTGTATTAATTGCCTTTTAGCAGAATTAGCAATTAACAGCGTAAAACGTGATTAGCTCAAAGACTTGAAAACGAGCACAAAAACTCGCTAAATGAACACCGATGCTATTTAATAGCTATTCATGTTATTGTAAGTCTTTCTTGGCAAATATTTGAGCTACAATTGAAGAACACTTGAGGCTCTTGGCTGTCAAGTGGAAATCTGAACTGATTCACATGGCCAGCCATGTCACAGGGCTGCCAATCTGTCTTATTAGAAAGTATTAAAAGTTTTACTTAATACCTTTTGCCTGTGACTTCGTACGCGCAAATCCCGTTTTTTTTTCTCGCCCCCGTGGGAATTTCGAGAAATCCTCTCTTATTACTCCGCTACACTCCTCAAGTAACCCTCATGTCAAATTTTCAGCTTTTCTACAACCAGCAGTTTCGGCTGTACGTTGTCCGCCAGTCACTCAGTAATGGAGGAGTTTTATAAACGAGTTGATTAATTACATACCTACACTATTTTTTGTTCGACTCTACTTCTTCATAAATTATTAGAATTTCATTTATAAAGTTACTCCACTCAAAACATAAATTTGAAAAGGGAGCCATAGTTCAATGTTAATAATATTCGTGATTGTCGACTTCAGCGAAAAAAGAAGTGAGATCGAAATGGGCGCCAAGTTCTGTAGATAACCTGAAATAAGGTAAAAGTTTTAAATGTTAATATATCAATAACTGTTTGAAGTATATTTATGAAATTTTGGATTCTAGACAAGCTAAGCTTTAATAAATGTGCTAAATTTCATGTATGTACCTTAAATAGGTTTCTAGTTGTGAAGGGGTCAAAAGTTGCACGAAATGGTTCGTGTAATATTACACACGGCAGTTCCTTTTTTCTTTGAACTGTTGGCTGGACACGCTACAGCGTGTCTAGATAATCTTGCATTTTAGATCAAAAGATCAAAGTGGGGTGGGATAATATAATGAAATGTAAGCAATCATTTGAACTAAATTAAGTAAAACATTTGTGAACAGTTAACAATGATTTATACCTAAACCGATTTGAGCTTTTTGTTTTACAATTTATTCACCCATTTGGTTGATTAATTTCTTGTTAGCTGATCTATAAAATTGATTTACAATCTTTCACCAGAAAGATAAAGTTGTATTTTTCAAAGTTTTTGGTCAAAGAATCGAGTCAAAAGAATGTACCTACGTCAGTATCATGAATTAAAATAAACAATAGGTAGGTACGTCGAAACCTTTAAATAACGAGAAAACTCATGAAAAGTTATGAATTAATTCAAGTTTACGGCTCTCACAACCCTAGAAATAACGACATTCCTATTTTAGTATTAATTAATTAAATGGTTTTTCTAACAAACCGCAAATGCGGAGAATAAGGGAAGATACCAGGATCTGAATTGCTAATGTGGAACTGGGTTTAAATAGCTACGATTTGTATATGGGTTCTGGATGTAGATTGACTATATCTATTCTACTTTTCTATTACGTTAAAACGAGCTAGGATAGACTATCGCGCTAAATATACCAGCGACCAGCGACTGCATGGTGGTTTAAACGTTTAAAATATCCATAAGTTAAAACAGACGTTATTGACAGTACACATTGTCCACACAGGTTATGCAGTAGTGGCATCACACATCACACAGACGTCGTCCAAAAATATTTATATTTATTTTAGTGATATCTGCGAGTAGCATGTAAGTAGCGTTCGATATGTGTGCCATCGGTCTGTATTATTGATATAACTGTTTGGGTCGCGGGACATGGGAAAACGATGCTGCCGCCCACGCGCGGCCAACCGGTGCCGCGGACAGTCGCGCACACTGGTGCTTGCGACACAGCGATACCTACTCGTCAAGTGCTCCGAACAACAGATACATATCTGAAACCAGTGATGCTTGCCTTTGTTAAGCGAGTAGATTGGCAGTTTCATAATTTTGGATATGGCGGCCAGGTTTGTATTCTGTACTAATGGTTCAAGTAGAATTATGAATTAGGTCGTAAGTTTATGATTACTTAGGTCCTTTTGGTATTTTTAAAGTTCCGAAACACAAAATAAATATTTAGCATGCCCATCTGTATCTCACAACACGGCGCACACAACACCGCTATATGCATACTTAGATGCTACACGCGTAGCCATACTTGCTACGTGCTACGGAACCCTACTCTGCGGGTGGTCCAAAACGCACCTGGCTGTTTTTTTCTCACAACCGCAAGCCATTCCGACTTGTGCTGAGCCTAATGAGAGGACAATAACTAAAAGGAAGTGTCTAAGTGGAAAGTGTCTAAAATCATTTCGCTTTTGTGAGCGACGATACATGACATCATCTGGGGTATAAGCGCAAATTAAAATGCTAGTTTCCTGTTTATATCTTTTCATTTTGTATTTATTTTATGATTAGTCAAATGGTAAAATTGGTTGAATCAAATTACTTAAACAGTTTGTGTTCGAAGTTAAAGGAATAATTCGAGCTTTATAAGGGAATTTAGGCATTGTTTTAATATATTTTTTGACAAATATAGACTTTTGTAGGCGGATTAATTAGTAGATTGATATTAACTAACGGTTAATGGTAGAGATTAGTTATTATCTAAATTTGAGTGAAAGTAGAGTATTATGAAAGGATAAAAATAGAGTTCAGTGTGTGAGTAAGGATATTTATGAGACATGCAACATAAAGTTATATGTTAACATTAATAAAAATAAAAGCGGAACAAAATGCGACAGTTTGCTAATAAATATAGATTTGCCAAATTCTAATGGAACAATTCATTTCGAAAAAAAAAAAACATCATTGTCCGTTTAGAATCCTAAGTTATTTTAAACATATTTCGAGGTGTAGGTACTATAGTGTGAAATTTATGTTTTTAGTAAGAAAATTGATCATATAAGTAGTAAATTCGTTAATTAGTGAGTCTGCTGGAGAAGTAAATCTCTGCGCAGCCGCAGGGCAGTGTTATAATTATTATAATGTAGGTAGTTAGTTATTGGAACATATTGATTTGTTACTGTTATCAGAACTATCGGAGCGTAGAGTGAAGAATGACGTCAATATAACCGGTTGCCGGTACATGTCTCGACACCATTCCTTTTGGCTACATGTAAAAGATTTTTAGAAATTTCTAATTTCCAATTTGGTAGGTAATACTTTTTTGGCGGTACTGTGTTAAAGAGTAGTAGAGTCTTCGTACTATGTCTGTATGTGATCGAGTCTATGATTGGTAAAACCAAGAAAAATAAAAACGACACTATAAGCTAGGCCCACTTTCGCAAACTAGAGTTATGTTTTAACTGAGAGTTAGTTGCTAACATGAAGTTAATTTCATATATAATGGTCCCGGGTTAGCAATGGCAACTAAATCGGTGTTAAAATATAAATCTGGTTTGCGCAAGTGCAGGTATTTACTGTAACTAAGTACGCTAAGGAAGCCACTCACAAGATAAATCTACAATTTGATTGGAATGTAATAACCTCTCATAAAGCTTGAATGGCCATTTCAAATGATAGGCAATGCTAATAACGAATTACGATATTGCTCGACACTAAAATTTGATTCGTTTCATTAAAAACCTATAACATAACTTGTACATAATATTGACAAAACACAAGTATTGAGTAATGTAGGTATAGCTTTACAGTTTTCTAGTCCCAGTGATTAGTTCAGTAGATATCGCGGCTACAAAACATAGAGTTGCCATCCATCAAACTGGTTGCTGTAGAGACTGACCGGTGCGTCATTAAATGTGACCGAAAAGGATTTAGTTGGCTCTTAATAAGGAAGGCTTTAGTCGAGTCGGTAAAGTGGCCGACAGTAAGTATTCGTACTGTTATGTACTGTTGGTTATTGTTATCGTCGCTGTCATATTGCGCTTCTAAGAATTCACTTATTATAATAGGTACTTATATCTATATATTCATTATTATTGGTCGAAGAAAAACTTCGTCGCAAGTTATATGAAACAAGGTGGCTGCCTCCCTGTGTAAATTATGTACACAAACCTTCGATCCGCCACTTGCTAGTGCTTAAAGTAGCACAAATATAGCAAGTGAACAGGCTTAACATTCAAGTTCAGTGCCCAATAGAACACACAATTTCAAGCTTTAATATTTAAATTCAAAGTCTACACGGCAATATTTTATAATAAAAATCATCAACAAAAATAACAGGCTGCGGCGGGGCCTAAGAAACATCGATACATCATAATTACATCAGTTTGTAATCGTTTCTACAAGAAGATCGATTTCAAGCTCGCAGCTATGCGTACCTACTACTCCGCTAACAGTAAATTGGTAAAAAAACATACAATAATGAAGATTTACTGCTGAGCGGGCAGGTGGCGAGATTGATCGACAGATAACGCTGTTATTCCGATCAGCGATCTGCGACCAGCGGTCTGGTCTACTTTTTTCATTAGATATTGTGCCTAAATGACTGGGATCGCGGATGACGAACCTGGAATTAGTTATTGTAACGTTGCTTGCTATGCTGTTTTGTAATTTTTGTAAAATTAATATTGGACACGGTTGAATTTCCAATCAAGTTGCTGTTCTTATTAGGTGTATTTTAATAACGACTAACTGCTTAGCTGCTATCAGCGAACTTACTTACGTAGATAGTATTTTATGTGATTTTATCACTTGTTAACTAAATTATGATAGGTTACCTAGAAAAATAAACGTGTGTCCTATACGTTTACTTGAAAATGTACTAAAAGTAGTTTTGGAAGCGAACAGGATAAGCTTCTGTTTTACAAAATAAATCTGACTAGAAATCCAATAAATTCGATACCTAGCCTTAAGCTAAGGGATTGTGAACTGAACAGAGTGTTAAGAGCTAAGGGTCAAACGGACAACTGTTTAAAATTACATTAGGTACATAAATTATAACACAGATTACATAAATTTTGAAGCGTGACAGGATAATTGGTGGCACGACTTGTGAGCTCTCGCTCTCATTGGTACGAGTACGACTATCTACAGCTCAACATTCGTGCTCAGTTGTTGTCGGTAATTGTAATTAGTATAACTCGTGTTTATTGCTATAAATAATAAAATGTACAAATGGGTTATTAAGGACCCTTACAAATATTAGATGTCGGTTTATTACTGTCCAACAGACCAGTTATTAGAGGTTTTTAATTGAGTAATCTGTAACTAAAGCTCATACCTATAGAACTAAAGAAGAAACTAAGAAAACTAAGTATTTCAAAGGTTGGGTTTAAATAATATCCATATAGGTGCCATCTTATGTTTCATCATCATTCCACAAAACTGCATCGTTGAGCAAAACTTATTACTTTGATGATGAAGAAGCTTAAAGCTCAAGCATGCTTGATAGAAGGCGACGATGACGCATTGCGACAATGCGATTGCGTCGCATAGGAACTATCCGATTGAGTCGCGAGTTCTCGACTAGGTACCACTTTCTATGGCGGCCACAATCGATGCGCATGCGCTCATCATTTTATTTCACTCAATACCCTACTTGCTCATACAGTGTGGTCAAGACAATAAAAAGACCACCCTGACTAGCTATTCTGGGGAAAAAGTAAGATAAAAACGAAACTTATCATCAATCAATATCTTTCTAGCATATAAAAATCTCGTGTCTCGTGGGTTTTTTACTGAACTACTCCGAAACAGTTCGACCGATTTTCATAAATTTGTGTGTAGATTCGGTAGGTATGAGAATAGGTGGTAGGACATTATTTATTTGGCAAAATAACGTTTGCCGAGTCAGCTGCAAGTGACTGACGGACATCCGAAACTACTGGGCATGTAAGTTCCTTGGGGAGTGCCAAGGAAATTCGGCAAGTGCTCCCCTAGAGCAGTAATAGAGGATTTCCCGAAATTCCTATGGGAACGGGAAAAATCGTGGATTAGTCGCGGGCAAAAACTAATTAAAAAAAATAATTCCATGTTCTATATTTTCCTTGCTTCAGTATATTTTCTGTCACGCAAGTGATTCGAACACCAATAAGTTCCGTATCTACTATAAAATAGCAGTGTCGCATATCGCGAAAGGCTTTTGCGCATTGGTCTCAACGTCAACAAGTCCGGACGAGTTTAAGAACGTGACTGGCATTCACGTGCGCGTCACCAATCCGCCAAGCATGGTGGCAATACCAATGGTCCTGTGTGATGGTTTTCCTACACTTGTCAGTCGTTAATCGCTTATGATCGCACGCTCGCGTAAGGTATGTGTGTGGCCTATCACCCGGCCTCCCGTAAGCCTGGCGTGACAGTAAACGTTTCATCAGCCCACGCGTAATTACGGTGAAAACTCCGATGATTTTGAACCCCAATCACCTCTTTATAAGTAATTGTATTTATGCTTCAGTCACACTTGCTTTCTGATCTCGAGAAACTCATATTCCAGTATAACTAGTACTTATAAGTCATAATGTATCTGTTTTCGGTAACGGCGCGTGGTATTCTTCGATATATTCTGATAAAGGTGTTAAATTACCCATAGTTAATCGCTTCTATCTAACAGTTATCACTATTTATACGATTTTAGGACACTGACAGCCTTACCTAATAAAATACTATTTGATTTAAATAATTGCCTATTTATGTTCACGCAGATCGTAAGACGCCAACGCGCGCTTGTAAATATATTACACTTAACTTTGTTTGTTTTTAAAGAAAATATTCATAGACTTATCATGAATGGTATAAAACAGAATAAAAGATGCTCGAAATATCAAATGACGTTTTAATAACGCAGTTTAACGCTGTTTAATGATATTAAATTAAAATGCCATTGACATAATTTAGATTAGGTACTTTAATGAAGTTCAACACGACCGAAATATTTTATTGAATTGTCTTGAGGGATAAAATGAAGTGCTATAATCACTACGTTTGGAGATAAACTGATTGACCAATACTACCAATAATGAGAAAATTGGAAGAATAATAAAGAATGCACAGTAGGTAGCTCAACTTTTTGGTGTCAAAATAATCGTCTTGTATCAATATGACAAGGTATCTGTCAACTTAAGTTTCGTTCTTTTGGAATTCGAATTGTATGCGCACAGGCACAATATTTAAATTTCGAATTAGCATCACGCATGTTATTCTATCTGTCCGATCTAAATCGGCTTTACCCTTCACTTTAACAATCGACGCGACCATTCAAGCCGTGCTATTTACATGGTCGTGCTTTCCTCGCGACTTCTTGCACGTTTGCTCAGTGACACGGTAGTGTATAATGCGCTTATCTAAAGTTCCATTCGTGCACTGCTTCGTCTTTTGGAGGCTGACGTACAATGATACGCAGAGTTTTGAGCTCATTTGTCATCGAAAAGATAATAGTCAATGTTTGTTGAATCGACAATGGGTCATATTTTCTTCTTGTGCATGGTTTGTGTTGTGTGCATATTTGTTTGAGGAGTTGTAAGGTAGGTAGAATGATGGTTAAACTTTATCAGCTTTAAGTAAATTCTTAAATGTGATTTGTCATGAATAATATCCAACCAATACCAATAGGTAAGTAACATTGAAAAATAATTGTTTTTACGTGTAAATAGAGCCGCGAACGACTTTAAATCGTCGGATTGACGATGTGCAATAGTCGTATGTCATTGTTATGGGATATAAAAACATCATGACTACCAGTGTTTAGCGGGGGCCATAAAATGGACAGTTTTGTGGCCCATCCTGGACATCCACCGTTTATCGGAAACAAGATTGTAAAATTTAAAATTTACTCACTTTCAATAATACCTATTGGCTAGGAGAGTATTGGCAACACGACTGAGTTGTGTAGGTTATAAATAAAATTATATCGATTGTTCACTTGATATAAGAGATATGTCTTGTAGCTATCTAGATAAAGTTAGTGTTATAGTTATAAATATCTTAAAAGGGTGCAGCTACGGAACTGTGTGTTAAAGTGGCAGATTTAGCCACTTTTAGAGATATCACGGTTACCCAATCTTGAGTAGTTTTTATATCTTTTCATGCCTCGGTAACTGTATCGGAACTAAAAGCTTGACCAAATAAAAGCTATTTTTAGGGTTCCGTATCTCAAAATGAAACCTTTTTATTCCACCATGGCTTCGCACGCGAGCTTGTTTTTTCTTTTAAATTTTAGTGTATTACACCGGAAAATGGCAAACTCCGTTAGATTATAAAATAAAGGTAAAGTAAAGCTATGGTCTCGATAAATTGTTAACTGAACATTTAAAAACATTTTTCATAATTTTCCTGACCTTAGGTATCCTTTTTTACGCAGTAGAATTTTATGGTTTTAAAATCTGTCGAAGTCATTCCGAGAAGAATAACAATAACGAAACGTTAAGTAGGTATATACAATTTCAACATTCCAACTTCAACAAACCTATTTCTGCCTGCAGGGTTTGAAAGAACTACCATGTATGGCATGACGGGAGCTAATTTCGCTCCCTCTAGCTCCCGTCTCCCGTCACACCATTCGAACCTAACCTATCCGTGTCGGCGAACCCTAACCTCGTTGTGCTTCATGTTCCACTATATCAATTTCAGAACCGTAAACTGGTCGGTCGCCAAAATATCGTCAGTTTACGTCGGTTCACAATTTCTCGTAATGACTTCGAGAGATTATGGACTATCAAATTTTGATGCGAAAAAAGTATTCCAAGTTGACAATTTATCGAGAGTTTACAATCTCTCAAGATATTTTATGATCGTATGTAGTTTGCAAGTACCTATCCGGTGACAAATATGAACCAAGTTGAAACTAACGATCACACAATATTCGAACGGTCTCTGGATCTCGCAAAAACTGAAACATTTCTTTTTTCAGTTTTTGTGAGATTAACGAGCAGCAATTGAAAAAAATCAGACAAAACTCACATTACGTGTTGGATAAATCGAATATCCGATCTATACATGCCACTAATTAACCAATATATGTCTACACTAATATTATAAAGGGGAAAGATTTGTTTGTTCGTTTGAATTGAATAGGCTCCGGAACCATTGGATCGATTTGAAAAATTCTTTCGCCATTACAATCCTACATTATCTTTGATAAACATGGGTTATAGAATATTTTCAAAAAAGATCCTTATGAAAACTTCGATCATGTAACCCAAGGTGTGAAAAAAATATAAAAAAAACCTTATATCGCGTACGCTGCGGAAACTATTGACAATAGAGCAAAGTGATGTACTAAAGTTTTATAGAGGACATCAATACCTATCTATAAAAAAGTCCGCGAGGGTATATATCAAACTATCATGATTAAGTCACAATGACCGCTTTTTGTTCAAATTATTCAATCAAAACCCGGGTGGAATGGAATAGTGGTGATTTTGGTATCATGATATTAATCCTAATCCATTTACGTTGTGTACATGTAAATTACATTATAAATTATTCAAATCGGACCTTTTGTTTAAAAGTTACGACGCGTATAAAAATTTAAGAAATCTATGTAAGAAAAATGTGGCAATTTGAGCGAACTGCCCTTCGTTTAGTCTATTAATAAGTAATTTACATATTACCCTATTAATGGGGTAGAGGGGAAATGAAGATCGTGGACTACCAATTAAATCCGCGCGAACGAACTCGCGAGCGAAGTGCTATCTTTTATAATGCGCACAGCAAAGGAGTGGAACTCTCTGCCTGCGTCTATGTTTCCAAACGCTTACAATCCTAATCTCTTCAAAGTTAGAGTGAACAGGCTCCTTCTGGGTAGGCTCGCTCCATCGTAGACTATGTCTCTGTCATCTCTGACCTAGACTAGAGTCAAAAGCAAACCTATTACAAAAAAAATAACATAACATCAAAACCTTATCACACGGCTGTGAATTTGAAGATACAGGGTTGATGCAGCTACATGAACAGTTGCAATTTCGAGCGAGCAGCTTCAGGTACTTGCGTAGGTACTACGGCTAGGTAATGCATGTTTCGAAACACGTTTCACCTGATAGAGTGAAATGCTTTGAATTATCTAGGGCTGTCAACCTGTTACGAGGTAAGATTATTATCAGAACCGAACGTACCTATTTGGATTGCTAAAGCTCCGAGTTTTGGGTATCAACACTCAGGTAACTGTTGAATGGTTTATTAGGTACTTTGGTTTGTACTTAAACTTGCTTGATGACTTGTGATAAGCTGGATTGGTTGCAGGTGTGTGGTTTCATTACAGAAGCTTCTAGTGCTCCTATTGCTTTTTAACCGACTTCAAAAATGGAGGAGGTTCTCAATTAGGTTGTTTTATTTTTGTGTTACCTCATAACTCCATCATATATGAACCGATTTGCAAAATTCTTCTTTCATGTGAAAGGGTATTCCTACTTTCCGATTGGTACATTTAAATTTCATCAAAATCGGTTTAGCAGTATGGCTTTTAAATCAAAAAAGCTGGAATTCGTTTACTTAGATGACGTATTTGGTTCGTCATCCAAGTAAACGAAATTGCGTATTTTGCATTCCTGCGACTTTCCAGTGTTGTTAGGTGTGTGGGTACCACTAAAAAGTGAAAAATAAAAAACTTTTTTGTAGCTTAACCGACTTCCAAATAAAAAACATTATTTGGAAGTCGGTTGTATTTTTTTGTAAAAAAGTTTTTGGTTTAAGTGATAACTGAGTTGTCAGTTAAACCGACATGTGTGAGCTGATTGTCTGAGTTGGCGTTTGAGCTCAGTTTCAAGCAATTCACAATTTATTAAAGGGATTTCCAAAAGGACGATTTAAAAAAAAACATATAGCAAGTTTACATAAACACTTTCACACTACTGCTCGAAATTCCAATTGTTTGCTATCTTTAGTTCCTAAGATCTTCAATACTTGACTTGATAGATGTTGTACCCAGAAACCCAACCCAGAAAACTCAACATATCTATAGGGCGAATGACTTGTGTTATTATTGAAAACACTTCAGACGACATCAAAGATTTTGAACTTCCATCTAAAATATTAAATACGAAATTTCATCAAATACGTAAGGTACACGTATAAAATTCCTGCTTAGGATGACTTAAGTTTTATGTCTTCTTAATAAACGAGTAATTAATTCACTCCTTTATTGCTAATCTCTAGTACCCATAAAGTTATTGAAGATCGTAAAAACCTATTCTTAGGGACCACCCGTATTTCTGATATTCTTTAACTGAAGATCTACACAACTATTCACTTCAATGTCTTACTGTCATTGTCACTTTTTATGTATGAAGTTCTATTTTAGTATACAACGTGTCCTCTCAGGGATCATTGTACTTTTTATTATGGGACCAACCCCGAAATCGCGAAAAAAAACTGGTTAATACATGTTGTCGAGCTACGCGTACATAAATGTCTTCATCTGCCTAGTCTTTCCCCAACTATATTGGGGTCGGCTTCCAGTCAAGCCGGATTTAGCTGAATGCGAGTATTTACCCGTTCATAAATGTATTTCAGTAAAATTCTTTTTCGCGGTTTCGGTTTATGTCCCATGGTTAAAGATGTTCACAATGATGTGACCCCTTAAGAGCTAGTTATTTTGTTTATTCTGTTTCAAGTTGTATATGAAACTGCAGAAGGATCTTTTGGCGTGTGAAAGCCGCCATCTTTGTTGCTTGTATTGGTTTTCAACTGAACCGCATTTGTTCAATGAATATTTACCAAGTTAAACAATTAAACAGAGAAACTCAGTGACCATTTCTCTAGTTTATCACAGCAAAATTCCCTTTCAAATATTTATGTACTTACATACTTGTTTCGAATGATATAGGTATATTATGTGAATATAAAAAAAAATGATAAAGAGTGCTTTCTTCTTCATTTTTGTCGAAAAGTGTGCCTTGTAAACTGGTTTTATTAAGTGTTGACATCCACCACCAGACCACCATGGTGCCGTCTGCTGGTTCAACCTTGAGGAAAGCTTTCCTGCCTAGTTTCCAACTGAAGGTCGGAGGCAGCAGCCGAAACAGAAATCAATTAGTCGACTACCGCCACAACCATGTCGAAAACCCTAAAAAACTTCAGTTCAAGATTGGCAAAATTAATAATTCCCAACCGACTATTAAAGTTTTAAAAACTTTTAAAATAATGTAGACTGTCTTTTCTATACTAATTAATACTAATATATATAAAGCTGAAGAGTTTGTTTGTTTTCTTGAACGCGCTAATGTACTGGTCCCATTTGAAAAAATATTTCAGTGTTAGATAGCCCATTTATCGAGGAAGGCTATAGGCTATATGTCATCACGCTAAGACCAATAGGAGCGGAGCAGTAATGTAAATTGTGACGCAAACGAAGCTGCGTGGGTCAACTAGTAGGTATATAAAGCTGAAGAGTTTGTTTGTTTGCTTGAACGTGCTAATCTCAGGAACTACTGGTCTGAATTGAAAAAAGATTTCAATGTTAGATAGCCTATTTATCGAGGAAGGCTATAGGATATATATCATCACGCTAAGTCCAATAGGAGCGGAACTGACGAAGTTGCAAAGTTTTCGCTGAAGTATTTTTTATCGTAACTGAGGCTGAAGTAGACACTATGTGGTAAAAAATCCTGGTAGCATTATACGGCTTGCATTTCTTTAGTAGCTGCTAAACTTCGGCGTTACCAAGAGGATGTCTTACTTTTTTTCATTACTCATACTCGGAAAGTAGGCCTGAAGTGGTCTGAGGGAGCGGGTTCATAGTATTACTTTCCTGCCCTACGGAGAATCGTTTTGTAACGTCCAATTAAAAAAAAAAAAAACTTGACTAACATTTCTGTTGAACCATTATATCTCAAATTTCTATAGGTACAGCCAGTCAATTACAACGGGCAAAACTGTCAAACTGAAATAACATAAACGTGATTATATTTTTTAAATGACTTTATTATAATTTACTTTCAACTGTTTCTTTAAAATAACATAGATTTGGGTAAATTATTTACCATTTCTTCAATGATGATAATGTAAAATAATGGCTGAATAGCCGGTCACAGAAAAAAAAAAATATACGGGAAAGCGGCAGTCCGATCTTCATTTGTTTTTTCGAGAGATTTGTATTGACATGTCGACGAGTTAATCAGATTCAGATATGGATATTTTTTAGCTAATTAGTGTTTACTTTCGGCTTGTGTTTAAACACCGCCCAAAAAAGTACTTATTTTACTACCAAAAAAATTCTAAACGGTTACCAAAACAGATAAATGGTCACCAA
Organism: Lacanobia oleracea; assembly: GCA_950371165.1. Classification (NCBI taxonomy): domain Eukaryota; kingdom Metazoa; phylum Arthropoda; class Insecta; order Lepidoptera; family Noctuidae; genus Lacanobia; species Lacanobia oleracea. The sequence goes on from OX493385.1 coordinate 16,150,329, forward strand.
ATAATATTCGAGAAGTAGCGCTCGCCGGCCGCTGCCGCGGCACCGCTCGCTTCGCTCGCTTGGCTCGCGCGCGGTTGGTCACAATTCTAACCTTTTTTTTTTTTTTTTTTTTATAACGGGGGAAATCCTCATGGATGTCCTCCGCCCTGGGGCGGGCGGAGGGGTCTGTCAGACTCTTACTGACTAAAACCACCCCGGTGCTCCATCTCTCACCAACCGGGGATCGCGAGAACTAATGCGACTTCCGTAATCCCCGGCTGGTGCCGGCCCGCCTCTGCAGGCCACCTCGGGTCAGCGGGGGAAGTGAGGTGTTTGACTCCCCCCGCAACGTCAAAGAGGGGCGCACGGGAACACCACGCGCCGCCACCTCGGGTCCGAATGAATGGGGGGCGACGGATATCCCCAAGTCCGACGCCTCAGGACCCAGTTAGGGGGGGCCGGAAGAGGGCAGCGTATGCCCTCCTCCGACGCCCGGTGCGCCTACTGCGGGCCGGGAGAGAGGTGGAGATCTCCCTCTCCCTTTCCGCAGCCTCCTTCTGCGCGACAACTGCTTCACAGAAGGAGACCACCGCGTCCCAGGACTCCTCGCCGTCGACCATAGCACGAACTACGGCCGGCAGCGAGAGATCACTGCCTACCACAGAGATGAGGGCACGGCGTGGCCCCTTCCAAGCGGCACACTCTGCCAGTGTATGCCGCGCCGTGTCCTCCCGACAGTCGACGCAGTGGTGACACCGAGCGTCCGGCTCCCTGCCTATGCGACACAGGAACCTCCCGAAGCAGCCATGCCCCGAGAGGACCTGCGTCACACGATATGTCAAGGAGCCGTGCCTTCTCCCGAGCCACAGGTCGAGCACCGGCCGGATGGCCTCGATAGTGACGAGGCCAGCGGAAGGGCGTGAGAGCCTGTTCCGCCATTCCGCCACCAGAACCTCGCGCAACTGCGACTGACGCAGCTCAATGTGCCGCTGCATCAGTCGCTCGCCGCGCGCCCGCGCGTCCTCACGCCACCGGTGCAGTGACGCGAGGACTTTTGCCTCCAGGTCCCAGGGCGGAGATCCGGCCAGTACGCAAGCCGCCTCGTAGGAGATCGTGCGATAACCCCTGATGACTCTGACGGCCATCACCCTCTGCGGCTTCCTCAGAACAGTGATGGTGCCGGCCGTCAGGTCAGCCGCCCAGATCGGGGCCCCATACAGGGCCATCGATCGCACGATCCCCACGTACAACCGCCTGCAAGCGGTGCTCGGGTCCCCCAGATTGGGAAGCAGCGTTGACAGCGCCCCAGCCGCGCCCAACAATTTGGGTGCCAGCCGCCGGAAATGGGGGCCGAAATCCCACCGGCTGTCGAGCACCAATCCCAGGTGCTTCATGGTGGACTCGACAGCGATACGGGCCCCCCCAACAACTATGTGCGATCCCGGCGGTGGCGCCCGCCGGGGACCATGAAAGGCTATGGCCTCCGACTTGTTGAGGGCCACCTCCAGGCCAAGGCGCCGTATGCGGCTCACCACCTGTGAGACCGCGGCCGTCGCCAGCAACGCTGCCTCCCTGTACGAGCTCCCCCGGGCAGTAACCAGCGTGTCGTCAGCGTAACACGTCAGGTCCACACCCGGCGGAAGCTCGCCCCTCAGTACCCAGTCGTAACCGATGTTCCACAGGGGTGGGCCCAACACTGAGCCCTGCACAATTCTAACCTAACCTAACCTATTTTATCCAGTTTGTAACCTCAAGCCTACACAGTTGAGTTGGATAGAATTTGGTGACCGTTGATCCATTTTGGTGCCTAGGCTTAGAGTCTTAAAAATATTATTTTTGGTGACCGTCTAAATTATACCCTTTACTTTCCTTGTATTCGTAATGAATAGCAGAGTGTTTACCTCGGGTGAAAGACTTATTTAGTCCCTCGAACTATTGGCACCCTTGCTACGCTCGGGCGCCAAACGCCGTCTCGGGACTAAATCATTTGCTTACACCCCTAGGATAACAATGTAAAACATCTACATTTAATATTATAAGACAGAAAATGATATTTATTTTGTGTAGGTACGTGTAGGTTGAAAATAAAACTTTTACGCGTGAATATTTTTTGACCATTTTATTTACTTATTAAAACTTCATGTACAATAGTAGTACACAGGCGGACTTAAAGCAACGAGGTGTACAACAAATAAATAAAATTTGAAATAGAATTTCGTTACGGAAAAAATATAAGTACAAAAATTAATACGAGTATATTATATAATACGTACTAATAAAATACATATATTTTAACCTAGAGAGTGTAATTTGTTAATTTTATCACTATTAGTAGCGTAATTGCAAAACACATGAATTTACGCACTTGACTTGCGATTGCTTTCATTTGTTATAATAGAACAAAAGTATTCTTTGCACGTTTTACGTTGTCGAGCAGACATTTTTTTAAACATGTTGAGCAAGAATCAGTAATTTAGTTTGGTCGTTTTTGAAACTATGTTTTGGTGTGTTAGGCAGACCAGGTGTTACTCTGGTTTTCCAAAACATTCCTTTTAAATATACTGTCTACAAACTTAAATTTTCTTATAGAAAAAGGTAGGTACATACTTTTGTTGGGCGTCTTATTTACTCGCGCGATTACCTAGACTAGATACCTACCTACATTACATAGGTAGTACCTACTAAAGTCACTTATTTACAAATGGACAGAGTCTTATTAACCGATTAATTAGTTAATTCATACGCATAACTATGTTTAATTATTATCATCCTTGCTTTCACAGTACATTTATGTGTTAATCCCCGGTTGCCAAATTGTCCGGCGGCGGCGGCCGTTTTCACACCGAACTGTGATAGCGAATATCTAACGCAGCGTGGTTCCGTACTTTATAAATCTTACTTTCGAATAAATAACGAGTTGGGAGCTACCCCAGAGAGCCTATTTACTGCTGCTATTCAAATATTCAAAGTGTTTCCACTTTGAATGGAGATATCTTGATAACCGCATTAAAGTTCACTGTTCTTACTAAGGTATTATACATGTAGGGACCTACAGCCGCCATTATTAATTGGGTGCCCCTCACCTACCTTAGAATAGGGGGTAGACAACTGCACATTCATTACAAATGCCCGCAATAAATAATTGGAGCCATTTGTAATGAACGTTCAGTTTTTAGTAAATTATTTCTAGGGAAAATACTTTATTAAGAATTTTTTTCAGATCTTTTTTCAGAAATTGTACGAAATTTGCTATTTATAAGGAATATTTATAGCCTTTTATGTCCCGGCAACACCAAACATTAATCATAAATAAATAATAATAAAAAAAAACAAATGTGCGAATAAAAAGGGTATCGTTCGGTACGTTACGGCTCGGCGTACCTACTGAGATTAGCTAATCGGTCCAGCTACTTCGGATAATTAATCGATTTACCGTGGTGGCCACATTCACCGCCGCGCCGGCGATACGTTAGGTCATAGGTCGCGCTGTGCTGAACAAGGACAGCTATCCGTCTCGCTGTTGCACCGCGCCATTCGACTCGAAATAGCAAATCACGCCCCACACGACAGAGCAGGATAGCATTATCGATAGTGAAATGCTATAATAATCAACCTGCAATGCAAATGTTACTTTACTCGAGTCAGTTACAGCTCATTTTAGTGCAGCCAACCCTACTGTCACGATTCTAATATTCTCTTCAGAGGCATTCGGTATTTCACTACATTGTGTTTGTTGTTATCATTTATACCTCTAAAACGTAATATAGGTATGATAATGAAATAGTTTCATAGACTATTTGCACAGCTGGTTGACTTGCTATAGTTGCTATTGTGATTTAGTGCCAAATTGCGAAGACAAATTAAAATGGTCGCGTTAGGGAATTTTCATTACTTATTTCGAGATTTTTTATCGACGTTTTTCTAAGATTCACTAATAACAGAGAAAAATAATGTATTAATTTCTTAGTGCCTATAATTATCGATATACCTTCATTCATAGATACCCAATCGGATCTTTGAATATTATAAAACATAATCTTATCTAACATTACAAGTTAAAACACCTGACATAATACCTACCTAAAATACGAGTATAACGATGCAAGTATTAGGTAAAAATCATATTACAAAAGAGCCCTAAAACTCTTCTAAACAGAAATCAGTAAGAGGAGGACAACGTTTTATTAAAGCCAGCTTTTTGCCCTTAAAACTTTCCATCATCTTAGAGTATCATGAAATAACTTTTTATAATTAGGTATATTCCTCTATAGTTTACGCGCAACTTTAGATGTTTAGCTGCTCATTTTTTTCCTTTCTAACACACAAGCAAACTATTTGCTTAAATGGATGCTCCATATTGTAAATAGCATAAGAATTTCAGTTAATCCTAATGAACATTTTTTTTAATTAATTTTCATATAATTGACGAAATAGGACAAAATCATCAAAATCATCACCATCATCAAAATCATCATCTCTCAGAATCTAAGCAAGCTAAGCAATCCAAGCTAGGTCTCAATTTCTTACCAGTTTAAAGTGAATCAAAGACGTTTGGTATCTGTGAAAGGTTTGTTTGCCAGCACTGTACGTTGCGTTGCGATTCTATCAGTCAAAATCAATAGCAGGCCGCGTCACCGACTTAGCGTACACTGTTTGTATAAGATACTTAGCCGATAACAACACACGACTCCGCTTGTAAGGAGGATTTTGTAAGCGGTCGTGAAATGTGTTCCCTTCTTGCTTGTCATGTCCTAGAAAATAAAAAAATAGTTGTGACTTTACTGAACTTGTTAACGTCTACCTATATTTTTTTTTTTACTCATGATAGGCACGCGCTTGACCACCATCTCACCTGATGGTAAGCGATAATGTGGTCGAAGATGGAGCACGCTTGCCTAGAAGTAACCTATTCTATCTTGACTTAAAGACTCCCAGGCAGGGAATTCCACTCCTATTCCTTAGTGCTCCTTGTGCGTGTGGGTGGGATGTCCACCATGTACCGGTGGCCCATCGCCGTTCGTCTTGTGGTCCGATGATGGAAAAGGCTTGGCGGAATTAAATTATGCGATTCTGCCGCACATTTCCCCGAAATGCAACCGGTAGAAAACCGACAAGCTAGCAACTCGTCATCGATGCTCAAGACTTTGGAGCTTCGTCGCGGCGAGCGTCTCATTGCCGATGATCCTCTTGGCTCGTTTCTCAATTGACTCAAGGGCATCAAGCTGGTATCTGGCAGATCCGTCCCGAAGATGAAAGCAGTATTCCATACACGATCGAACTTGCGCTTGATTCTAATTTTGTAATGTTTTCTCCAAATTGTGTATAGTGTCTTCAGGCCACTTGGGATAGCCGAAGTTCAATCTCAGCCAAGTGACTCTACCCGCGAATAACTTATCTATATTTTCCTACTGTCATTTAATTACTAAAGTATATCCAAATCGAATAAGGAACGCAAAGTGAGCAATTTCATTTTTATCGTAAACCGAATTACAGAGATTAGAGATTTATATTTCCCGCGTTTTTCCCTTACGAAGCAAACGATCTCCAATAAAGATAGCTTAGCGGGCGACGGATTCACTTAAAAATTGCAAGCCTGAACGATGAAGCACGGTGACCTGGATTGGACATGGTGTAGTCACCATGACCTATTTTCCACCTATCACTAAACTCTTATAGCTAAGTTGCCAAGAAGATAAGCAGTCAACAGTTACACCGGTACTTTAATGCTACCTATTAGCTTGCGTGGGTGTTAAGGTCAGGTGGGTGACAGAATTCACCTGTGACTGCAACCAATACTATTAAAGTAAAAGCGATAAAAGCTGTCGAACATTGAATAGATAAATGTGTATATGGTTGAACGGCATGCGGGAAACAAAGAAAGAAAAACGGTCTAAATATAAACATATTTTAATGATATTTTTCTCACAATGCTAGTGTAGTTAAAGCCGCAAAAGGTAGGATGAAAACAAAATATCGTCTGATTCCGAATTTCCGATAAAATCTGGTAGATACTATATAGGTACCTAATCACAATCGCGAATCAGATATGAAACTATATGTAGTCATTGCCACTTTTACACAAATCGACAAAAAATTGCGCCTGGCTGAAATCATAATAAGTAATCATTGGGATTACGAGTATGTGTAGTATATTGTATACGTTTGGCACTACGTTATCTGTGAGTGTTTATCTTACGATATAGGTAGCTATAGACGGTGAACATGAGTTGCATTAATAAAAAAATATTATCTTACTACTGTTATGAACTTACTACGGAATGATATTGTCTGCGAGTTTACATCATTTTCTAAATATACTTTTGTAAAAAGATTTTTTAAATTTTTGGGTCCATTTCTATACAATAGACTAAATAAGGAACTAAAGTAGCTATAAGTTAAATTACTATAGCTGCAAAAAGACAATTGTGCAATAATTATTAAGCATCTCGTACGTAGAGACAGAAGACCTTCTTTTTGTGTCTAAATAATATGTGATGTGTCCCTTAATTTTAAGTTTTTAATTTAGGTTATTGATAAATTGTTATTTTATTATTGATGTTTCAATAAGCACAATCTAGCCTGAAACACAGGTTTCAACCTAGTTCAGGCAAATCAGCAACTATGTTCCGTAATAAAAACAATAAAAAAATGTAAAATATTTTATTGTAAATGTGCTCTGTTTTATAAATAAACGATATTATTATTATGAATGCGAAAGTTTGGATGGATCTCAATCACGTCAGAACGGCTAGTCTTCAATGACACGTTTCTGGCTACTTTTTTTGTCACGGGCATGTGTTCCCTTGGGATAAATCCAACATGCATGCGAGTGAAGTCACTGGCAGAAGCAAATATAAAATAGTACCTATCGTTTGTTAATCTGAGGGCGGTGTGCGGCTGGCTCGTCACTCAACGTGTGAAGATAAGTTCCTGTTCTGTTTACTGCACTTACGAGTAAACACATATTATGGAGATTAAATAACAAATATTACACTATATACTACGATTTTTATGTCACGTTCATTAACTGTTTTAGTGGATAATTAAGAGTTTTATTATTAGCAGCGCTGGTTTACTTTCATACATGGTGATTGGTAATTGAGTGCGTTCCTGCAAATGGGTTGTTTTAGAGCTATTTGCGACGATTTAACCTCGGTAACTTCGAGGCCCAATTGGGTTGTTTTCGAGTAACCTTACTCTTGTTTATACACAGAAGTTTGGAGAAGTATTCATAGCTTGAAATTTACGCACATAATTTCCCAAGCATTGGGTTGTGACGATTAATATTTGTTCTAGGGATTTATTCATACGTTCATGAGCATTCAGAAAAGCGTGGAGGAGATTTCTGCAATCATATTTTTTTAATTGTGAAATGAAAAAGTTAAAACGTTCGATAGCTCTATAAGACCCAATTTGTTCGTCAATCCTAATATGTATATAAATTCTACCGTTACTGAGTGAGTGAGTGAGTGAGTGAGTGAGTGACAGACAATGCACAGCCGTAACTACTGGTCGCAGGAAACTGAACTTTGGCATGTAAATTCCCACGGGAACGGGAAAAAACGGGATATGCGCGTACGAAGGGCAAAAGCAACTATATTATATTAGTTTAAAATCGTTGCAAATTAGCTCTAGAACAACTTATTTGAAGAAACGCACTCAATGACCAAATTCCTGACTCCTAAGTTACAAGCACATATACAGGGTTATTTGTAAAACACCAACAACCTCTGAGGCAGTGAAAGAACACATGATTATAAACAAATTTTACTTTGAGACCAACCCCGGAAACACGAAAAAAATATCAGCTGTTTCATACATTTTCATTAGCTAAATATTGCATTTTGTATGAAACAGCTGACATTTTTTAACCGCTCGTCGAGGCACACATACGTAAGTCCATCAATGCCTAGTTGTGGCCAAGGCTTGTATGGTACTTTTCTCAAATAATGCGCGGAAATTAAAATACAATTACTTTTAAAAATCAATGACGAACAACGATCAACAATAATTTTTCCCGTGTGAAACAAATGAACACATTAATGTACATTTGTTTTTTTTTTTCAATTCTCTGCTTTCTATTTGCAAGCCAGCTTCAAATTTTAATAAAACCTGTGGTAAGTTACCTCCTTGGCTGCCATGTTTCGGAGTGAAAAGATCGTTCCATTTTTGAATTACACGATAAATATGTGTTTTCTGTGTAATTTATTTGGCCGCTAAACACGACAGATATGGATTTTCATACAACTTTGGCCGGCCGCTGCTCGCATGTATTTGGCCAGTACAGCAATTTCGATTTATCTCAAAGAAGGTTGTCAAAATAATGGTCAAATTTCCAAGCATGTTAGAGAAAAATATATTATTATTATCCTGTTTTGTTCATGGTTACATTTCCCAGCTTCCCAACGACCAACACTTTATCTTTTATCAGATCGTACAGCAGACAGATATGATGTTCATACAGTCCCACACATCTCTCTTGTTGTTCGAATGTTCTTGTTCTTAGATTAGTGAAGTTTTAGCATTTATTACCTACTTCAATTATATTAAATAGTTTAAAACGTATATCTGGTTGTCCACTTACACCATTAGTCTTGCAATCTGGACTTTTAGGACTCCAATCGAATTTCAAGTTCTGGTCTTAAAAAGACCATTCCAACTTTCGTATCATTATAATTTATTGTTTAATAGATGAAAGAAAAATCAGATCAGGTTAGGTTTAATATTCGGAATTTTTAACGACTTTTAAAACATGCTCCTGAACCAGATAGTTGAACTGCAAGTTATTTAGAGCATCACTTCTAATAGATACAGGAAAAGAAATGTAAGAAAACTTTTACAACATTAAATTTTTATATGTATTTCCGTTTTGTAAGATATCCATCGGGTTTTGTAAGTCATAACACGGTGTGAGTTGTTTTTATCTATTCCACAGGTTGCAAAATGTGGTCACGTGTATTAGTAAAGTTAAAAATAATTAACTAAACCGAATGTGGGTCATCAAACAAAGGTGGGGTTCGCAAAATAGTTGATTTTAACCACTTTATCTACCTTCGGTACATTGCAGAAATATTGATAAGATACGCTGACAGATAAAAATGTTTGTGTAAATAAAAGATGCATATTTTTCACTGATATCGTCTTTAAGCCACTTGTCAAATGGCTTTTGCATTTCCTAGTACTTGCTAGCATACTTTTATTACTGTATGCATTTAATGCAGTATATTTCAGTCCTTAACGAGGACATTGTCGGATCAGTGTGACATTCCTGAACTACGAGAGCTACAGTTCACTGATCGGCCGCTACCGTACTGTTTTATTCATTTATTGAAGTGTTACGATGATGCCCGAAGACGACTTCATTTTACTTGATTATTTTAAAGTCTTTATTGAGTTGTTTCGCGTTGGGAAACAAAGCATATTTTGGGGAAAAACATGCATGATTTGAGCGGAAACCGTATAGTCTGTAGGCATGAAATATATTATGTTCACAAGATACTCCAAATACATACATGTATAGAATCTTACAGGTTCTTGCGGATTAACGCAGATACAATACAGTAAGGTAAATTACCTATAATCTTCGCAAAGTAACGAACTAGGTACCCAGACAAATTCTGCACCAGTTCTTTCCAGCTGCAGTCGATGGTCGATAGACTTATTAAAACCAATTGAAATTTATTTATTTTTAATTTATAAACAGAATTCCTGCTATGATATAAACTAAGAAGTCACATGCAAATAATCTCTTAATACGTCCGAAAACGATAAAATTAAAACAGTTCTCTGGAAAACTAACAAGTCTGCGAGACTTGCGAGCAAATGGTGAATGTTTTATGTTTTACCTCTATATCGTTTGTCATGACCACCTTCAAATTTTACTTCGCGTAGTTTGCAGCTAAATCAACAATTTAGTCCCACATAAGGGCTCCTAAAAAGCTTAGTTTTCATTAATCAGGAAAATGCAGTCTATTTTCATTATAGTGACATTAATCTGAAGGGTCCTTTCACAACTGGGCAGCTCCAAGCAAATTCACAATAAGCACAAAGATACAAGGCATGGAGTTTACAGCGCACGCTTATCGGGCGCAATCAAAACAGTATTTCTTATTTACATGTTATATCGTAGTAAATAGAGTCATCTAAGCGTAAAATGTGTCGTTAAGGTATAAAATAGGATAGGCTGTGGTTATGATCGCACCAGTCTAGTGTGAAACAAGAAAGCCTTGTGGAAACATTAGCTACAAGTGGAACGAGTCCCAGCCTCGTATCGCGGCATAAGTGAAACTGCAGCAAGTTTATCAAATGCAATTTCATTATCTGGCAGACACCTGCCCGCGGAGCTATTTTCCACACTAGGAAGAACATTAACTCTATGATAAAATAATATCACTAGTAATTTTCACTGAAATATTAAGTTACATAGTGTTTTCTGCGGTTTACTGATTTGTGTCAGGCATTTAGAATTGATAACTTACTTAGTTGAAAAATGTCGCAATACTCGCAATAGCTATAAGTCGCTTGGGCCAAAAGTCTTTGATTCTTTTACTTTACTTTTTCCCACTGTGAGTTAAAGATATATCCCTCCATACACTTACAATAAGAAAGGAGAGAATTAGCAACATCAAATTAAATGAATTTTATTATGTTACTGTTTCCGTATTCGGCAGTCTATGCAGTTTATATTGACGTGATTCGAATCGTAGTACCGGGGCCGCGGGAGCTTAGTGCGAGTTTTTTAAAGTACTAAGTTGGGTTAACGTAAACGTTCGCTCAATGTCTAATTTTATGAAAAAGTAGATTTCCGTTATTGTCACCAGACGGCGCTTATTCAGTGTCAATGATACTAATTGACGTTTAGCTAACTAACGCGATCGAAATCTCAGAACCAGCGACTTTTTATATTAAATTCGACATTTTATACATGTATCGATTTCCAGTCTGTGCATTCGCGTTTTTGCGTATCAATAGTAGGTAACTGCCTGTTAGAGAAGAAAATAGTGCCAGGACATGACGGCAGGCAAATCAAGCACTAAGATTAGACTAATATTGCCGTAGTTCGAACCACCGTCTCTTTCATCCAATAGATAAGCAAGAGATAAATTTTATGTTTGAACCCAGTTCCATACCACCAAATAAATTAATGTACTCGGATGGCAACAATAGGTTCGTAAAATGAGGCTTTAAATTATTGTCTTTATTTGCGTAATCATGTTGGCTTCGGCGTTGACTTTTGTAACGTCAATCAAACACTTCATAGCAATAGTTATCATTGTTCTTAGCTATGTGTGATGGCCCAGATATAAATAGTTGGGGGTCAAGAAGAATATGTATAACAGCGATGCTCTCTCAGACTTTGGGAGCAAACACCCTGTTGTACCTGCCGCACATGGCCGTGATCGGCGGTGCGCTGGGCCACATACTGGTGTTCTGCGTGGTGTACATCGTGCTCGGAATTCCCCTTCTGTACATGGAGAACGTGGTGGGCCAGTTCACGGGCCGCGACTGCCTCGAGGTATGGCACGCGCGCGCCTGTTTCTCACATGTTGGATATGTTCAAATTTTCTGGCAGCTCGTCTTTACTATCTATATTCACGCCGTCAATGCCTTTGTAGTGCATTACTTCTTAATAAGCTTTGAGAACCCTATCCCTTACTACGTTTGTGGCAAATGGAGCAAACCTGACTGTGATATTCTAAACTACAACTACTCCGTCAATCAGGACTGCTTGAAGGTAAAAGATCAACTGCCGTATTGTAACGATCTTTGTCATACGTTTCCAGAGTATCAATACTGGAGATTTAATATATTGGGACTGGATAGAATGGAGGAATTCTACTTGCCCTGGCGCGTCGGGCTTGCTTCAGCATTGATTTCAATATTTTTGTTTCTCAGTTGCTTTAGAAGAGCAAAATCCTTGAAGTGGGTTTTGTTGATTGTTACGTTATATCCTATTTCCGCTCGTTTTTTGTTTTTAATAGGATCGATGTTGCAAAAGGGTGTGGTGGTAAAATATGAAGAAGCTCTAGACTCCGATTTTAGTTTTTTTACTGAACAGTTTAGCTTGGCAAATATAATCGCCGAGGTGCTGTACAGTATTAATGTCGGCACCGGCCTTTCGTTCGACACTGCCTCGAGGACTTCGTTCAGGGCTCCTTGTTACTCCAACACCGTCATCGTGGTCATTGTCACCTGCTGCGTCACAATTCTCGGGACCTGCAGCACTGTCATGATGACTTGCCCATACGCCTTCAAGTATGATATCACCCCTGGTGTCATATTAAAATTCCCCATTTCAAATAGTTTTGAAAAAATACCTCGATTATTGCATGTGTACGAACAAACATCTTTTTGGTTAATTATTAGCTTCAGTTTTATTGCAATGGCAGCAATGAGTATAAGCATATGTATCTTGTCAGGTTTCATAGAAATGTTGTCAAAGAGATACCCCAAAGTTGCCAGAAATCCTGGTTTAGTTGCATTTATTTTTGCGCTGCTTGTGTATATTGGTTCAGCTCCTTTATTGGGCAATATGACTTTATATTATTTGGTTGAAATAAAATCTGTCGTTAGTCTGCTCGCCATATTTTTAGTTTTGATGGAGAACCTTGTGTTCGTGCTGTGGTACGGTCTGGAGAGGTTCTCTGAAGACGTACACTTCATGCTGGGAGTTCAGCCGAATACTTCGGTGAAGGCTGGCTGGCTGCTATCATCCGTTATTCTTGTGTATGTGTTCGTATCTGAGCTCTATGGACTTTTCAAAGCAAGGAATAAGTCAGTGGGTTATTTAATTGGGTGGTATATGTTACTTTTAAATATTGTACTAACGCTACTCTTGGCCATTGTTAGAGTATTAAGAGCTCTTTATAGGAATAAATTATGCGAAGAAATCGGTTTAGACCCTTCGTGGGGGCCTAAGACTGAGTTACTGAAGCGGAGTAGAGCCATGTTCACTGCGCAGGCGATGACCAAGGAATACATGTACCGCCAGTACCACCTACAGGCTGGGATCCTGAAGAGACAGAAGGAATCTAACGTAAGGATCTGCTACAAATCAGTATTTCTTCCAAAGTCAGAAGGCGTGAGATATGAGCCAACGATTTGTGTTGCCTGATTTGTGTTGCATGTGGCAAAAAAATCCTTTTTATTTTATTTTTATTAAATTATACGTAAATGCTGTTCTTGAGTAAAAAAAATCTGTATTACAATGAGTGTTTTTTGTCCATAGTTGAGTCACTGTATGTTATAAGATAACCTATGGCTATTATTGTAGAACAAGTATTGGATATTGCGTAATACGCTAACCCCTGAGTGAGTCATCGACGAAAATATTTAAATACATGTACCAAATAATATAAAATAAATTATTACTTTTATAGGTATACATAATTAATTTATTCCGGAGAGCGTATTATTTAGTGACTCATTGGCTTTGTGTCTCTAGTACAAGAACAAAGTAAATTAGGTGATAACTATCTGAAAACTTTAGGTCCCTCGTATCGTGGGGTATCCGAATCACCCCCATGTATATTCCGCGACTGTTTAGTTTTTGAACTATTGAGAATTATCGAATCGACTAATTAAAAACAAAAAAACTTTGCTAAGATTTCTTTTTTGCAACTGAATCTTCATGAGTTGTACATTTATGTAAAAAAATATCAGATTAAATTAAAAATCTAAACAGGCTACTGCATGGTTCCTTGTAGGTCTCGAGAATGCGCACATTTTAAGGCATTTTTAAATTGTTGAGGTGAGTCAGTCAAAAACATAAAGCTCTCTATGGAGAAAAACTTGCAGGAAACTCCATGGACACTCTTTTAGATCAGTAAACGGTTAAAAATATCTAATTACGGTTACGTGTTGAAATTAATCATTAGAATGTAAATATCAAGCCAAAAGTAAGAGAGTTATATATTCTGAGTAACCTACTCAGTAATATATATCTTTTGAGGAAAGAAGCACGCAGACTTGATTCGGGTGGAGCCTGTCCAGACAGTGCAAGCACACGATTAGAAGAACTGAGATCTACTTAGGAGCTCAGCATTATCTAGGTATACACGGTACTATTTAAGTAAAGAAAAGCTCGTGGCTAAAGAATAACAGCCGCACAGATCGATCTTCAAGGTTAAGCAACGCTTGCCAAGGTTGGTCTGTGGATGGGTGACCATCTTAACATACCGAGTTTCCTCCGTGGCTTGGAAAGCACGTTAAGCTGTTGGTCCCGGCTGTCATTTGTAGAACTTTGGCAGTCGTTACGGATTGTCAGGAGCCAGTAAATCTGACTCCAGTCTTGCCAAGAAATACCGTGTTACCCAGTTAATGGGTTGTGGAGGTCTGGTAGGCAGCCGCTTCACGTAAAATACTGGTATTCAACTGAATCCGGTTTGATTGGAAGCCGACCCCAATATAGTAGGGAGAAGGCTAGGCAGATGATGATGACGCGGTACTATTTAAGTGGTCTTACAACGGCAGCCCGTTCTAACATATTAATTAAAAAATAAATGACGTTTACGAAATTTTCAATACAAAATATGAAAATATTATTCATTACTATGACGCGTTACGTAGTTTGAAACATCCAAGAGCGAGGATAGTCCAAGCCTTGTGTTCCAAAGACGGCGTCGAAAGGAACGGTTACATTGTTTAGATATGTACCTAAACATTATTAACAGGGTGTCCCATAATTCTAATGCATTATTTTTTTTTAATTGTACTTATTTTCTTAACGAATTATTTAAAAAAAAAAATCGCGTCTAGAGGTAGTTTATATCGGGTACCGTGAGTGGGCCGCCTTGGTAAGACGACTAAAACGGGACCATGTATTACCTGTATGCCTTTGTCAATCAGTGAGATACAGTGAGATACAAAGGGCTCATTTAAATTAGATTAGATTCTAAACCGACTTCCTACGTACAAAAAGTGCGCGAGTGCCTGAAAGAAATTCTTTAAATTTTTTAAAGTCTGCCTACGTAGGTAGCCTTTTCCCTTCTACTTCTATTGAGGTTGGCTTCCAGTCAAACCTGCTGCAGTTGGATACTACTATGTATTTTACATGTAGGGACTAGGGCTACCTATTTGATTTTCAAGCCCCAGTTACTGCACGATACATCTTGGCAAAACTGGAGTTAGATTAATTTTCAGACTTCTGACAATCCGCAACGGTTGTCAAAGATCTACATTATGACAGTCAGTCAGCTGAACGTGTACGTGGCACGAAAGAGTACCTCTTTATAATTACCTTATGGACTGTAACCCACCCTCGAATCGACCTCGGCAAGAGTCGCTTAAGTGCGGCTGTTATTATATTTTAACCTCTGGCTTCTCCTCCGCTAAGATATTTTTAAGTAGGTATTTAAAGCTCAACCACCGGTTTGAAACAAAGATGCTTTACCTGTTCATACAAACGTAACAGTGTAATTCTAAACCTGACACCTCTAACAGTCATCCAATTTATTACATTCTCGGAGGCTATAAAAAAGAAAGCCAACGGTTTTATCTTCAGCCGCCTCATGTCCGACTTTTGTGAAGAAAAAGATATAAGTATTAAAAAAAAGTAGCGCGCCAAGCAGTCTGCTACCAGCGTAGTGTTGCAAGCGCGAATGCGGCCACGACCCCTTCACAATGCTACAAGTCCAGTACCTCGTTGGCTCGACAACACTCGCGACTGATTACTGCTCAGCCAGCAATCAACGTCGAACTATAACAACAATCAAGCGACTGGCGATTGATACTTGCGCAACTTAGCGCTTCTCGATGAAAGTTATGAATGAAAGCAGAAATTTGTGAAGGAAGAAATGCAAACTGTACCTGTCTGTACTTAAGAAAATTTGTGAAGGAAGAAATGCAAACTGTACCTGTCTGTACTTAAGGAAATTTCAAAAAAGCTTTTCAGATTTCAGAGGTAGTTTCGCAGTGAAGTTAATAATATTTTAATGACAACAGTTTCCTTCTATATAGGCATGGTTATCTATTATTTAACAAGATACAGTCCAATCTGGTTCTGAGTAAGGGTTGTATTTTGTACACGCAAGGTTTTATCAAATGAACAAATTGTGATCTAGAAGGGGAATTCGGGTAAAGCACGTCCTTATTTATATTATATAGCGATTGGTATATAATATACGAGAGTTGGTAAGACGAGTGCAAATCCAGTCCGAGGTACATTGCGTCATACAAATGGAACATTTAGAATGTTTGACCCGACGTCAAGACCGACCGGTGGCGGCGCGGTGGCGACGAGTCTCGCGAATTCCGACCATTGTCACGATATTACACCTATCTACTCAGTACTCCGCTACCAAATACATTAAGCACAAAAGCTGCACAACCACTTGCTTGTCTTTTAGTTTCAGCATTGCGAAACTCCATTTCGGTTTCGATGGCGACCCAAAATCTTAGTTATCAATTTGTTTTGTTCACTAACTTTTCAATTCACGTCACTATGCTGCGTAACTAATAAGTTTTTATTTCGGACTGACATTTGCAGGTTTGCTCGACAGAACTTTGACATTTCTGAAAGGTAAGTGCGTAGATTACGAGTATATTAACTTGTGCCTGTGTAAACAAAGAGTTTTCGATGAAAGACTTGTAAGTTTATGTATTGCTTAAACTAAAATGTGGTTAAGTAAGTGATTGCTGGGGAGCTTTTCGATAGCAAAACCACTATCGACTTGTAATGAGTACCTAAATACGTGCGACAGGCGCAACTCGTTCGCTTTAAAGTAAATGGAGTTCAAATTCTTCATTAGTTTAAGCTTCAATAAATAATGCGATGGTAAGTTTCGTAATCGCTAAAAACGTTAGGAGTGGAGTTCCGAGGCTCCACAGCTCACGTCTGCTATCCGGTGAGGCGGTGACACCTACACTTTGCTTCACTTAAGAACATCGTTCGCAATTACACAACGTTGTTTAGGTGCTTTTCGAAAAAGACACCGTATCAGGCGTTTAAGTTATTGGTTGCACGCTGTCTCAAAAGGCTGTTAAGTCTTGAATGGCATTACGGCGGTGTTTCTGTTTATCAAGCACGTTAACCTGTCGTGTGCGGTCCGTGGTCGGCCTGCGAGACTGACCAATTTTCATCGAGGGCGGCGCGCGCGCATCCATGCTCAGACGCGTCACTCCGACCACATGTTTGTTGGGCTCACACCGACCCTAATATGTATTTTTGTAAGTTTACTTAACCGCATTCGGTAAAGAAAGGAAAATGGTTAAAGTTAGAGCCATTTAAGCGCATGTGTGAATCAAATTTCGTACGCGGATTGTGTGCGAGGCCTTGGTAGATAATGGGGTAACAGATACCCTGCTTTCCAGGCTTAAGTACATTTGTAGGCGTACGGTTAACGTTTTCAAACTGCAACCTTTTCCTTTATAGGTACCTCAACATAACACTGGCATCAGGCAGTTTCGAAGATTGCTTAGTTGGCGATCGACCGATATTGAACCTACCGACAAGTCTCCCGTCGGGTGTCAGAAGTAGGTTTTTGATATTTTCTAGTCTTCTCAATCTCAGCTGTAGCGGTTTGTGCTCATAAAAAAAACAAAATTTTGTTAAATATTAGGTATTATATAACTCTTCTGACTGATGCATGAATGCGTTAAAAGTAATTGCCAGTTCTTTGATAGTTGGCCAGCAATTCAAGAGCAAGCATGATCGAAATTAGATTTCGTACGTCAAGTTGAACATACCTTGTAGCATAACATAACATGAACATAAGCTTTGTCATATCTGACAGGTGACTAGTCTATAATAGTCGCCGCCTGATCACTGTCGTGGAGGCGCGCGCAGGTTGCGGGCCGGCCTGCGCCCGCGCAACGCTCGCGACTCGCCACGGCAGCCGCGACACGCCTCGCGTAACGGTGTGTTTTGTTCAAGAAAAGTCAACAACACTGGTACTGCGACGGCGTTAACGCACCCAATGAACGTTTAAACAACGGAAGTTTAATTGCTAATGTCTTAAATTACCCCTCTCTATATGGTAAATTACCGTACTTCAATATTTTTAATTAAATGTACTCTTATTAATTTCCAAACACTTATTGGAGATGGCGGGTTAACTATACTGACTGTTGTAAAGGCTAAAATACTTTACTAAAACTATAAAACTTCTCAATGAAATAACTCAGAAATGAAAATAAAGCTATAAATTGGACGAACAAAAAACTAATTTGAATGTGTAGTGCAAAGATATAGACGACATTAGCACCGAAATAAATCGGATAAGAAATAATACTGCACGAGTAGGTATCTGGTTCGTGAAATATTAAAAGCCGGGTTTATTACCAATATTATTCTTTAAACATGTCGAAAATAAAATCAATGACGGTGTGCAAAAGAAGACATGTTGTGGCTTGTGAAACGGCATTTTGGAGACTTGACTCGACCGATAAGTCGTTTGAATGTGTCAATAAGAGATAACCAAAGCAAATAATAGAGTAAAGGCACAAAGTCGATGACACTGTTATAACTGTGACGAGGAAGGAAACTTGTCCACTATCGTCACCAATGAGACAATGTTAACCGTAACACAGAAAATGTTCAGTTTTAAAAAATGTTCTTTGGATTTTAAGTTATCAAGTGAAGCAGACTGCAAAGAGCGTCAGAATGTTTTTCGCGCAACTGAAATAACTATTTAGTCTTGAAGATATTTTAAGGATACAAAGAAATGAAGTCATTTGCTTTAAGGCGTTTTCAAATCTGCCAAAGGCCTTTGGTTCTCTCGGACCTATTTATATTCTTATTAAAAATATGCAATTCACGAGCGGCACCAGAAGATTAGGCACTTGAAGCGAACAAGTACCTATATTCTCACTATCAGAGACATACCTAGTTCGTATCACAGTTCTGTTTCCGAGGTTAGGACTGCGACAGCATCTTCTTCTTAAAATTCTTAAAATAGGGTTTATCGATGGTCTGCCCTATCATCATCTGCCTAGCCTTTTCCCAACTATACTAGGGTCGGCCTCCCGTCAAGCCGGATTTAGCTAGTATTTTACGAGGAGCGGCTGCCTACCAGACCTCTACAACCCATCAACTGGGTAACACGGTACTTCATGGCAAGATTGGATTCAGATTTACTGGCTTCTGACTATCCGTAACGACTGCCAAAGATCTACAAATGACATCCGGGACCAACGGCTTAACGTGCTTTCCGAGGCACGAAGGAGTCTCGGAATGTTCAGATGGTTACCCATCCACAGATCAACCTCAGCAAGCGTTGCTCAACCTTGAAATCGACCCATGCGGCTGTTATTTAGCCACGAGCTCCTCTAGTTGATATTGTTGACTTTTATAGGTAAATGTGCAAATCGCTCGGAAAACTCAGATCCCGCGATGCAGGATTTCTTTGACGTAGTTCGTTGCTGGCGGTATAGATGGCGCTCCCTTAGGTACTTTTGTAGCGGTACAGATTTTATTATGTTAATTTATGTAGCGGCATCGATGCCGCTACAGGACTCCAGCAGAACCTAGAATAAAAAACGTGGAACGCCAAGTAGGTTCCACGTCTGCTAAACACATGCTTATTTCGTGCTCCGCAAATTTCACCTAATGACATTAACCTCTACATCTCTATAAACATAAAAACCACTACTTTCTCATTATCACGATTATAATTCGAGGCTGACTTCGTTAGCGATCGATCATTAAATCAAAGCTGTTTGATTCGATTATTACGATTCAATTTCCCAATAAAAATTTGAGACATTAATTGTATATCAATAAAAAGTTGTTAGCTGTGTCCGGTGGACTGCGGAGTAGTATCACAAGACCACAAGTTCCATTCTGCTTCATTCCACAAGTTGCGATCGACAAAAAACTGACACGTGCCCCACATTACGATAACTTAAGCCCAGCCTCCATTAATATACAACAGAATAGATCATAATTCACTGCGCACATTATGTCTTAAGTATGCTGACTTGTGTGTTTTATTTTATTGCCACCTTTTTAACATCAAATAGTTTATTTAGCTCTGTGTTTTTCAAGTAAATATCTTATGGTTGTATTAACATTAAGGTGAGCTAATGATAATTTTTCTCTTGAACTTATTCTTTCAAGAGTTTCCGTGATGATAGCGATGAGTTTAATACATTGTTCTTCTAAATCAGTTGTTCATTTCCACATTATTGTTATTTGTATTATGATCGTTTCACTTAGGAAGTGGTGATGCGCAAATTGGGCAGATGTACAGAAGTGTTCATCGGCTTCCAGTGCTCCGGCGGTTGTCGGTGGTCAGCTTAGCGCGGCGTATCGTATGTGAGGCTGCCGCGGGCGCGGAATGTGGCAAGTAGTGCCGCCGCCAGCGCCGCCAGCGCCGCAGGGTAGAAAGCGGCCGCGCGGTCCCCGGCCCTTATCAACACTTCAACGACGCTAAATTGTTGTGTTATACGCTTATTTAGGACGAGACGCTCAGCCTACCCGTCTTAGACATGTTTTTTGCGTTTACCAGAAGTGCGAGACTGCATGGTTTCTTTCACAGATATTACCTTTTTGGCACTCAACGAACATTGAAATTTCGAAGATCATTGCGCATTTCAATGAAAATTAAATTCCATGATACTTCAAACAAACGACGGTGATTAATAGATGCTTATGTGGCTTGTTAGCCACATAGGCGACTATGACTGGTTGTACTTGTGAGAGGAAGAATATTTAAGTGTCAATTTTATATTGAAAAAGCAATCGTTACGACAGTTTAAATGATTCAATTAGCTCATATAAATTATAAAATATGAAGGTACGTACTGTAGCGTTAACATTACATACAATTTACATAACTAATTTGGAAAAATAAATAATAAAATAAATAAATAGGAAACGGTGAAGCGAAGTTAACAGGTAGTATCTTATTACTGGATAGACAGTTTCCGCAAAATGCTTGTTCAACCACAGTGTTTGTTAATTTATAAGTATTGAACCAAGAAATTTGGTATATACAATTATTTGATTAAATTCATGATTTTATACCTGTGTTGGGTACCGATTTGGTGAGAGGTACCTACCTGGCGTTTTGACAAAGCAAAATTAAAGAAAATCTATTGCCTTTTATCAATAAAAAACAAATGGACGATGGTAGCTAAACGACAAATAAAAATCGCAAGTCTGTCTGTCACGTGAGAAAATTTTAAAACCCCTAAAAAATCAACCGTTTGGCGAAGTATACGTAGAGCTTTCCATTGAATGGAAAAATGCACCGTGAAGCCGGTTTCTTCATACCTTCCGGATTCCCAACCTGCTACTCTAGGTCAGCATGCGGCGTCTCGCTCGCACCCGCGCGACTCGCCTCAGATTGCAAGATCGATTTGGGGTCGCGTAGCGTCGCCCTAACCTAGATTGTCTGCGCTCGGTAGACTTTGTAATAAAGCCTGCCTCGGCTTCGCGACTGTTCCTTATTAAGTATGCGAACTCCTATTTTCATGGTTAAAATTCAGAACTCGGTAAACCGCAAAGCTTTTGTATTAAAAGCTGGAATTGCTATGCTTTTTACTGTGTAAATCTAAATGCGGTGACTCGGTGAGACGTGAGTGAGTGGTCCTAGTCTCGGTGCTAATGCACGTAGAGCGCGGGTCAGCCATTAATCTATCGCTCGCTAGTCGGGCAGACTCGAAGAGTGACAATCTTCCGCGTGTCACTGCGCAAGTACGAATGCTCTTATTTTTTTTGCCAACAACGTCTGTCGTACCTGATCGTCTCCTTTTTTAACCGACTTCCAAAAAAGGAGGAGGTTCTAAATTCGGTGGATATTTTTATTTTGTCTTATTTTTTATGTATGTACAGTGATTACTCCGAGGTTTCTGAACCGATTTCTGTGATTACTTGCCATTTGGGTTCATAAAAATTTGATTCAGTTTTTATGTAATGATCATTTTTGATTATTTCAATTTCAGCGTAGACGAAAACGTCGTCCGAGTAGCACCACTAAAAAGTGAGAAATAAAAATACATTTTCACCAAAAAATATTACCGACTTCCAAACAAAACACAACAAAGTATAAAGTTACCTTAACTCGGAAGTCGGTGTTAAAAAACAAAGAAATAAATCCAAAAACACCGACTTCCGAAATAAGGTTATTTTATACTTTGTAGTGTTTTGTTTGGAAGTCGGTTATACTTTGTCGTGAAAAAGTTTCTTCATGACTTATGTTATTAGGTAGGGCTGGGTAAATAAAACAATTTGCGTATATGAATGAAATTTTTAGAATTCTTTCTTTCGTTCGTAGAATATACCTACCTCTAAATTCCTGTCCGTCAAAATTCGTAACGTATGTGTCGTTTGCGAATACCCTACAACATTTTAATTTAGCATTAACAACATAAAACGCTCAGATAAGATTTTCACAGGTAAACTCCTAATGTTTCATCATAGACATCACGCGTTTCAAGCAGGTAAATATAAAATATAAGTCACATTAAAATGCAAGTTAATAAAGTCCACAATATTCATGAACTGTACTTTAGAGATGGGGGTCCTAATAAGGCGGTGCACCTGTGCGGCGGAGGCGCGCGGCTGCGGCGGCAGGCCGGTCGGGGACAGCGGCGCGCGCGCTTTGTAATCATTCAACTGTTCCGACCGAACCGACACCATCCCGTGACTCCGGTAATAAATACTTTACAAAACGGTATTTACAAAAAAATACTAAAAGACATAATTCGCCTTCTTTGGATAATTGAACCCAGAAATGAGAATATTCCACACAAGAATTCAATTATAGTTAATAGTTGTTGATAGATTAACTGCGTATACGATTACATTTTAATATTTAACTAGGATCGAACTCTATGGGTTCGGAATATTGATTAGAATTTAATTACGAACTGAGAGAGATGTGAAGCGCTACGTCGCATTCACATAGTATCTGTACTAATATATAAAGCTGAAGAGTTTGTTTGTTTGCTTGAACGCGCTAATCTCAAGAACTACCGGTCCCATTTGAAAACTTCTTTCAGTGTTAGATAGCCCATTTATCGAGGAAGGCTATATGCTAAATTGATGATTGACTTCGTTTGCATCACAATTTTCATTACTGCTCCGCTCCTGTTGGTCTTAGCGTGAATCTTCACGCTAAGACCAACAGCAAGCAAGTTGCGCGGGTCTACTAGTTATCTAATATTGGAATTTTAAAAGCGTGCAGTTAGACATTGATTACTTTGTCGAGAACCTAGGAACGAAGTTAGGAGCAAAATATAGTTAAAATTGACACAGTTCTCTTCATCAGTACACCCAGCACATGCCCGTAATAAAAGAACAACAAAAATATAACTCAAATATAATGGAGTCTTAAAAGTAAATGCGTCCGCCGAAGTCAGACAAAGATGATGTAAGTTTGTGAAGTACATTCGTATGACATTTGAAGCCGCTGTCTCGTTAGTGAACAGTTATACAAAGATATTCCTTCTTTAATGAGCCACTGAACATATTTAGCAATTAAGTAATATATTGGTTCTAGTTAGTGAAAGCTGTCCGTACAACTTTTACTAAATAAATTCCATTTTTTCTAAATATTATGCATTGTTTATTGTCCCATTCGTCTTGTTTTATAGTTTCCGCGATAAATAATTAGACGTATCCAAGCATAGTTTATGTTTTGTTTAAACAAAACCAAATAGCTCTTTCAAATAAATTGTTGATACCTGCCATAAATTGTGTTTACGGTACTCGGAACTTTTGTGATTTAACGCCTTCGGAGTATCGACATTTGAGCGGACTTTTCGTAAAGTAACACATTATAAAGTGTCCGGCCGTTTATGATATGAATCTGCCGCACGGACACCGTGTGGCTACATAGAAAGTAAACACGACACCTACACACGCGGCGAGGTGGAAAGCGCTACTCAAAAATAGTTTTAAACATATTTATTTCTTTTGAAGTCGGCCAATAGCATTCTTTGAGGCATGAATCAATCGGTAAACAGGGCACACTTAAACTTGTAACAACTACGTGTACTTACTGCGATAAATATTCTAAGTAACCGAGGCTAACTTGAGTTTACTTTTTGATATAGCGATATCTACCATACCTTCATATCGCTTAATATGGTGTACGCTATGGCATGTTTTCGCGGGTTTTATCTGTTTATCAATAGATTTATACCTGTAGGTAAAATCAAGTACTTACGAGCACAGCAACTTGAGCTTGTAAATATATTTAGGAAAATGCACATGAAAATGTAACGCCATCCGCTCGCGCCCTGAAAACAGTTTTGCAACTGTGATGATATACATGTCAATAGGTGCCGTTAGGAACATTTTAGAATTGTATATCAGTAAACGCGTATGAAACTACGGATTCCTGTTACATTTGTTTATTTAGATCAATACTGGCTGCAATTGTGAAAAGCCAGGAAAGGATGGAATAATAGAATCGCATTACCTATGTGCGTAATCAATGTACATAACTCAAATAGCAAGTATGAGAACACGAATAAGTACTATGAGGCAAGAACGGAAATCTTGAAGAAGACTGAATAATTTAGCTTGAACGCATCGATTTTATCATGAACTTAGGACTTTTTTATTAGCGATCGATGGTTGAATGGGAAAATTTTGGTGCAGGTTGTTTTAGTTAGAATAATACTGAAGTCAGGAAGATGTAGCCATACATAGGTTGGAGAATAATACGCGTCCATCGGTGTATGTACGAACGTAGCTGCACATAATGGCATAATCGATCACGTATTGAGCGCGATCATTGTGCTCGTCAGTTGGACCGTGAATCCTGTCACTACATACCCTCCCCCCGTCCCGCGCCGTCCCGCGCCCCGCTGGACCCTTCGTCCCCATCATATGAATCTCATTTACGTTGCGCTTACGCAACTGAGTAAACCCACTGAAGTATGAAATGTTATAAATATGTAAGAGATAGTTTTATTGGATCGGGTTCGGGGAAAATATTTACCTTTGAAATTAGTTTCGTTGGAAAGGGATCGAATTATGTTTCACCTACAGGTGCGTTTGCGAAATGAGATTTCAGTAGGTCAACAACCTTTCGTTTTATAGTTAAATAGCCTGGGACTCGGCCACAGCGCTGCCTGCGTATTTCAATTAATTCAATGTAATTGGACAGTTTTCGATATCGCAATCTTTCAGGAGCAATTCTGAACAAATAATCTACAACCAGCTTTCCCAATGGGTAGGTTAGTATTGGATATATAGAGAACTACGCTGTCAGTATTAAACATTTGAATTAATATTACTTTGAACTTAAGTTTTAATTTAATTACGTATTAAATCCTTGAAAATCCTCGGGTTATTTCTGAAAATTCTAGATGTTTGATTGAAATATTCTGCGGGTCTAAAAAAGCCACTTTAGTAGAATCATGTTAGGATCATACAACAACAACAACAACAATCTGTAAATTTCATATTCATCTTTATCGCTAACACATAAGGTTCAAGGTTGATTGGGAAAATTTGACAGTGACGGGTAGCGTGATGTGCTGGCTCATTCTGCAAAAGTGGCCTTTTTAGAACCGCCGAGGTAAGCTAGGATAATTATGACCACAAGTAAGACGAATGTGATGTGTGATTCGTATTATAAAGTTTATTTACATAATATAATCATTGATCTATCGCTTATAACAAAGCTCAATTTATTGCTTAACGGTCACGTGTTAATGAAACTGAAATATTATTATGTTCGAAAAGCACTAAATTCGTTGTAAGTAGATAAACATATTTATGTGAACCTGCAATAGATCATCAGTCTCATTGCTATACAGGGTTATTTGTAAAAAAACCAACAACTTTTACTTTTGATTGGCCCCTAAAATGTAAAAAAATATTATCAGCAGTTTCATACATTTTCATTGGCATTTTGTATGAAACAGCAAATATTTTTTTTTCGAGTTTTCAGGGTTGGCCTCAAAGTAAAAGTTGTTTATGATCATGTGTACTTTCACCCCCTAAGAGGTTGCTGGTTTTTTACAAATAACCCTGTATAATCAATAATAATTTAAGAAACATGAATGATGAACTAAAAATTGATCATTTTCATGACTATCTTAGAAATTTATTGTGGTTCCACTTGTGATAATTGGAAATAAGTAAGTAGAAAGTGAATATTATATTTACCTATCCAAGTTCATTGTTTTGTGTAAGTTAAAACACATCACGTTTTTAGCAATAGTATGGCGCTATACAATTAGAATACAGGGTGTTTTTGTCACTTCAAAAACAGGTTGGATTTTTTAAATTCTGGGTGGTTTTAAATTATTCGTAAACTCTCCTCAGAAGTGATGAGTATCGATAGGTATCTGACTGACATGAGCTGAATGACAAAAAAACAAAACGGAAACTTTTAATTGACCCTACAGAGATCTCGGCTTGCAACAAAGCCCTTCTTTTTCGAAGTCAGTTAAAAACAACTTATGATACGTCTGGCGGGTACAATTACGTATTGGAATAGAAAAATCATAGAGTCGCGCTGCGGAACAGAACAATGGGCGATGTCACAGTGCGCGCAGCTCTAATGGTGCGTTTAATATTATTTTACACACAGTACCGACGGCAAAAAACGAAAAAAAAAAACTATTTTATGGAAAAGTTTTGTCGTGGATCTTTTGTGTACCTGTACGTACTTAGATATTACCTATGTGAGTATGATAGGTATGTATGTATAAATACGGACGAGCTAAATTCATTGAGCAATAAAGGGTAAAAATTTTGTTCATAAGATTTGTTACTCTTTGCATGCAGGTTTTGTGCTTTTTTATATTCTGGTAGCTTCTGGACTGGTAGGTTTTAAAAAAACACTTGCATCCTCAATGATCTTAATTAAACGTTTCTTCTACAAAATCAATCGAAACATCCAAAAATAATTTCCATAACTTCACAAATAGAGAATAACGTTTGTAATTGAACACATACATATTTTTTGTGTGTGTATGTGTATTTGTGTAATCTACTCGTGGTGCGCATGAGTGGTCTCGGGCTAATAACGTCAAACTTGCGACTTCCTCTGCACACTCCACTGGGCTTTAATATCCCATAGTACGGATTTTATAAAACAATCTTATTCACCCAACACCGGTAGATATGATTGTCCTTTTGTATTTTATTACCTTCAATGACGTCGCGACGTCGTAAAAGATTAATTGGTTCAGTATTGTATGGTTTTTTTTTTGGTTGTAAATCAGTGTTGTTTAATGGAGTATTAATGTTTTAATGGAGGATGGTAGTTTGATTGCAAATAGATCGTTTGTCTCTCTGCGCTGTGGAATTAAGATGATCGGTATAACATAAAATAAAACAGTAACGTAAAATATTCTCTCAGCTGGGAAGGCTTTCTCCAGAATGATTCATTTGAGTAGCGGAATTTTATTTGAATTTCAACCTACACTGTCCCACGGCTGGGCAAAAGCCTCTCCAAACTCCATCTAGACATTTTTGTCCCAAACCACCTCAAATCTACCCTATTAGTAGGCATCTAGGTCGTCTCGCCACTTGCTAGGGGTTTAATTACCTATTTATGTTTTTTCTAGCTCGAATAAAGGGAATTATAATTAATCACCTTACTAAAAAGTGCTACATGCACCAATAGTATAATTTGTAGGTAGGTACATAATATTCAATGAGCTATAACCAATATACGAGTACCACTATCATAGCCGGTATCACGTTCAAATTATAACACAATCGGTTACGTTTAGCGCTGTAGGAAAAACAAACTTTCCATTTTACGTTTACTTATAATATGGCGTTAAAAAAACGGTAAACTGGCCAGCCAGACTGCAATTAATACTATTGATAACAACGCTACCGCTCCGCGATACTATTTGGTATTTCCTCCCTCATTAAAGGTGCTGATAGACTTGAGTTTTCATTTATTAAAAGAACATGGAGCATTTGCCTTGAACCGGGAGGAGTTCATGGCTAGATAATAACAACCGCACGGGTCGAGGTTGATCTGCGGATGGGTGACCATCTTATCATACCGAGTTTCCTCCGTGCATCGGAAAGCATGTTAAGCCGTTGGTCCCGGCTGTCATTTGTAGATCTTTGGCAGTCGTTACGGATAGTCAGAAGCCAGTTAATCTGACTCCAGTCTTGCCATGAAGTTCGTGTTACCCAGTTAATGGGTTGTGAAGGTCTGGTAAGCAGCCGTTCCGCGTAAAATACAGCTAAATCCGGTTTGACTGGAAGCTGACCCCGATATAGTTGGGAAAAGGCTAGGCAGATGATGATGATGATGAAAGAGCCTTTGTCGTGAACAACGAACAGAACCGAATACAGAGCTAAACATCGCTATAAACATTTCATTTTCACGATCATTCCAGCGAACGCTGTAGTAAATGCTCATCAAAAATGTTACCTTCACGAAGATGTCAAACAACATTGACAAAATTTCTCGGCTCGGTTTTAATTTACTGTCGATAACTAGAATGCTCGCTACAACGCTCACTAGAATGCTCGCTACAACGCTCACTAGAATGCTCGATACAACGCTCACTAGAATGCTCGCTACAACGCTCACTAGAATGCTCGCTATAACGCTCACTAGAATGCTCGCTAAAACGCTCCTGTTTATTTTAAACAAAAGAAAATTTGCTAAAATGCTCACTACAAGTGAATGCTCAAGTCTATCAGGCTTGAGTACTAATACAACCTATGTAAAAGCTTTTTGTGCTATCTCTATCAACAGACAGAATGAGAATAAGGTGACCCATGCACAAGCACATGAGTAGGTCCAACGGGAACATACGAAACTAAAACTATGAAACAGTAGGGCCCATAAAAGCAAATTCAAAAATCAATACACTCCTGGCAATAGGGAAAATGCATGCTTTTTTATTTGCAAATTGAAATACTAATTAGCTCTAGTAAACAATCATGAAATTATTTTTTAAATACCTTCATCAGCGATGAAGTTATATAGATTCAAAGATTACAATTAGAAAGAGAAGCCCGATGTAAACTTTGACATCATCCTCTATGACGCTTATACAGCTGCCATAGAAAACAGCGTTTTCGCGAGAAGGACAGATATATTTGTTTAGAATAATATTATTTATCTCCTTCGTTTTTCGAATAATTTTGATTTTATTTTCACTGTTAGTATTATATTTTTCTATATTTTTAGATAAACTGTATAGATGATAAAACATTTTTTCATGCATATTCCCTATTGTTTGCAGAGACAGAAAGTTTTATGAAGGACAAGCCATATAAAAAAATATAAGAATAATTTAATATCTACGATCTCTAATGAAACACGTAAGGTCATAAAATAAGCTGAGTTGATATATTTGACCTTAAAATTTATAGGGGATGTGTCAATGATGAGCTGGTACACGTGCCCTTGCAAAAAAGACGTTGTTCCACGGACACACGATTCACTTTCAAAGGTCGTCTTAGTGTGACCGACTATAATTGGGGTTTACACCCTGTAAATATACCCACTGGGAATTTGACAATTTAGTAGATATTTTTTTTATTAAGTTTGCTTACGTTTTGAGCTATAGGTACAATGTTCATGGTATAAAGGGCTGGATGGTTTTGTTTCACGAAGGAGGAGGCTTTTTGTTTAAAAATTTTACTTAGGACCTATGGCCCGTTTTCCGGCAATTATGACTAAGTATAGGGCACACAAGAACAAGCCTGTCATGGGGTTGGGTCGGATACTTGGTTGCACCAAACTCTGATTGTAGCCTACAATTAGGTGTTTTTAATTAGACGGCATGCCTGACCCGGAAATTACGAACGGGACAAGGCTGCACTGGGGTCCCAGCCTAATTATTATTAAACTAATTGATTTTGTTCTCGATTTCCTCACGTATGCATGCTTACAAAATGAAACAGCAACAGTTATTACGTTTAAAAAAGACAGGGATGTTAACATGCGGAATATACTCTGATTAATAAATAAAAAATTAAAATATTTACTACAAGTTAGATGATGAAACAATAATCTACAACTTATAACATGCCAAAAGATTAGACATATTTTGAACATAATATCTTGATTTACTTAAGTAGGTAGCAACGCTTTTAAATAATATATAAATATAAATGAGTGGCGGTGAATTAATATTTCTTGGGCAATGTAATGCAAAAACTGAATGGAGCGCGCACGCGCGGCCTCACTCCTACAAATTAATAATGATAACCGCTTTTGATACCTATTCATAATTTTTTGAAGTGTTATTCAACTAATTGCAACATATGTCCGTAAACACATGTTAATTTTAATTACCGATTAGTATATTTAAAAAGTACCTATTAATTAATAGAGCTCCGGCAGTCGACCCCATTTTGTAGCAATGTTGAAAGGAAATTTATGTATGCACGTGGTAGAGGGTAGTTACAAAAAGCAAACAAATGTGAACCTAATCATATCTAAAAATTGTAAAAGTACTAACTGATATTACAGGGCAATAATTTATTTATTTATATTTCATTACGGGTGGGGGCGTAAGGGGCGTAAGGGAGGACAAAAAACGGGAACTACGAAAATATACTGAAATCACCAAACGGTAACCTTAATTATTCTATACAGTCAGGCACATACTGTTCTCTGCTGCGCAAGCGCACCCAAGACAAAACAGAACGTTTCTTTGGACAATCGATGCTCTTTGGCAAAAAACTATAAATAATTTTAAAGCGTACTAAACTACAAACCGAAATTGCCATGCTCTATTAGCCCCCGCATTGCACAATACAGATTCCCATACGCGCCACGGTGCCTGCGCCCTGACAATGGTGTCTCCACACGTTATGTTCCGTGTAAATTGGTGTAATCTGTCAGTTAGCTGCTTTCAAACATTTTGACTCCACTCAACTGTGCATTCCAACTACGACCGTGTCTATCTATCTATTGACCAGCCTAATAACCCTTTATAAAAGCCGATTTAACAAACTAATAGACGCAAATTAAGCCATGACAACGTAATTGATTATTCGTTTGAAGTTGAATTGAATTTCTACAGAAACTAATAATGTTCAAAATTAAAATGATATTGTAATAAAGCTTACTCGATCATCCACAGTTATTAATTAACCCCCAAAGTTTTACGAGTCCCTTGACGATGTGTGACGTAGCTACTGACGTACGAGTACATTAACATTTTGCAGGCAACTAGACAGAAGACAGTAAACCACATTTTATAAAAGTAAAAGATTGAATGTATGTTAGCTACTCGGTCATACCGTAACGGCTCTACAGATTTGGATGACATTCATTCCAACCGTGAAGATTAATCTCGGTAAATGAGCACACATTAATCTTCATCCGGAAAATCTACCATTTGTTTATACGCAGATTGAAACAGCAATATTCAATTAATTTAATTTAAAGACAGATACCAACCAGCAAATTCTTCATAGATCAGATAAAACGTTTGTATGTTACGAGAGATGACCGTAAAACTGCAGAGATATACTTCCGTTGATTGTTATGGCGGTGTGGAAAATTCAAGGACAATAGCAAGTCTAACCGATCGCGACAATCGGCTAAAGTACGAGGGAAGGTATTGCGAAGCTCAAAGCTAACGACGATAGATATATGATAAGCCATAGTGACGCATTCCTGTGATACAAACACATTTATTATTATAAGATCTACGTAAATAGATATACACACATGTCGTTTATACGTGACAATGTCACTGTCGTGTGCGGCATAAAAATTAGTCTTCACTCTTACCGATACTGGCGCGTTTTAAAATTGACCTTAAAATTCGCAGTGTAGGGTATAAAATCCAGTATTTTCATAATATATTGTGGGTAACCGTAATGGCAAAGTGTGCTTATTCATTACGTTTCCATTCCATTGGCGTATTTCTGTCAGTTCTTCTGTCCTCGCTTGTTGAATTTTTCTAAGGATAACATTTTATTTATTCAATAAATTTTATAGTAATTGGAAGATAACCAAGAGTCTTTAAGGCAAATAGCATGTATTTATTTGTATGCATTCCTAATAATAAAAGTTGAGTTGTAGGTATTTACGTTGAATTTAATATACGTGAGTAACATTCTACAATTATTGCATTATTATTTGACGCATTCTTGTCGTACAGCACTTACAAATATACGGATAGCTCACCAGGTTCGATTGTCTATACTAATATATAAAGCTGAAGAGTTTGTTTGTTTGTTTACTTGAACGCGCTAATCTCGGGAACTACTGGTCCGATTTGAAAAATTCTTTCAGTGTTAGATAGCCCATTTATCGAGGAAGGCTATAGGCTATTTATAATCAACCTAAGACCAACTAGAGCGGAGCAATAATGAAAATTATGACGCAGACGAAGTTGCGCGGGACAACTAGTAATTAAATAAAATAGAGGTTACTACTAGTGTAATATTAGGGTAGTTATTTTAATATTGATTAATTCTTTGTTACATGCAACTGGACAAGTATCTATCAGGGAGCATTTGCAAGACACATGTAGGTTAGTAAATGACCTAACTTATATGTGCTTGCAAATGTTTTAATTAAAAGCAAACTTTTCAAACCTTTTCGTTTCCTGAAATCTACCATAGTCATAAGCTTTTTTAATTAAAATATTTTGAACCAAATATTCAGCCTACTTTGTTCATAAATGATAAATGATAATTCGTAAAAATTATATTCGTATTCGAAAACCGTTGCTACCATAGTAAAAAGTTTTTTTTTTAAATTACATGTGTGCTGTATCGAGCTTTTTTAAAATTCAACTTATTAGGTAGTTTTGATCCTTTTACTACCGTCTGTGAAACGAAAGTGTGAGTGGAATGAATGCCTATTATTAAATTTACTCACCTGCATCTGAAACCAAGAGTCGAGAAGGCCGGCGGCGTGTGGAGCACCCCAACGACCGCCGCCTGGGACAATCTGAAACACATACACTACCTTTATTTAACCGACCACGCAAAGAGAAGACGAAAATGCTAGAAAAAAGAAAACAACAACGAAAAATGGGTTGCATTAGATGAGGGCCTTTGCATACGGCGTTTCTTTAACGCGCCATCAACGCGCTATAAACGCAATAACTACGCAATCAGTGAAGTTTGGCGAGTCTCAGATAAACAATTCAACCGTCTTAAGCAAAATTACCCAACCCAAATGGCGGAACAGTTATTAAAATCACAATGTTACCGTAGTATAACCAATCTTCTAGGCCTGACCGAAAAGTATTGAGAATCGTATATTTTTCAAACAGAAATAAAATAGTTAATGTTTAATAAATCACGATATTATGTACCAAGTACAAACGCGTTTATTAACAAAATAAATCACTGGGCATCAAAAAATTCATCTACATCGCTGTCAATGGCAAAAGTGCCCAGAACACTGGCAACAAGGCGAGTCTTTCGGGACATCAGCAAACAACTTTTGTCGACGTGACCAGAGGGCTGGGCTTTTTTATGGCCAAAGAACCAGTATTGCCATCTAACGCGGCAATGCTGCCAGTGTTCTGGGCACTTTTGCCATTGACAGCAATAAAATTATGAAGGTACTGTAAGTATTTTACACATGGTCATAAATTGACACTTCATAGAGCCAGTGTACCATGAAACGCTAAGATATAATTGTCCGTTATTAAGGCGTACACTCTGTCACAGCTAATCAGAATGCTGTCATTTATGTTCTTTACACTGAAGAACGATGCGACCATCATATTCCATTCCTAGAATTGAGGCGAACCAATTCTAGGATGGTTTCGGGAAAAAGAAAGTTTTAAAATCAAATCTCTCTTAGGTGTTACGAAGTTCACCGAGTCCTCTAATACTTCATCAAGGTGCTATATAACTCAGGTGGTCATCTTCTTAACATTTAAAACTTCATTGTTAATTGCTATTCCGACTGTTGTCGTAAACGAGCAGCTAAACAGGTGCTTGGTGGTTGTAACAGTATCGCGTAGTCTTTATAATTGCTGCCTGAGGCGGCTTACGGTCGTGTGCGCAAGCCGAAAACATTTGGGGGGCTACTCTCTAAGCCCGAAGTCCGTAGTTTCGGGCTTAGTTGCGGGCGTATTCTGCTCCGTATCACCAAACCACTAAGAATTAATGACAACTCGATTTGATAGTTAATGTAGAATCGTGTTGTCTTTCATTCTTAGCTCGGGTACGGGACTAATCGTAAGTCCGTAGGCGATACGGAGTAGAATACGCCCGCAACTAAGCCCAAAACTACGGACTTCGTGCTTAGAGAGTAGCCCCCTTGGTCTTGGAAGTATTATCTAATTTGTTCGCCCCTTAATCTTTTTCAAAGCCACACAGAACTAGACGCGTTTGTTAAAAAAATCTGTCCTTCTTTTTTCTTGTAAAAGCATATACTACATCAGAATTGTCCTCACCATTTTACAGAAAATTGGTCTGAATACAGGGTGGTTTTTTTAAGTGTACTTTCATGGCCAAATCCGAAACTATAAGATCGAAAAATACTAAAAGAAGTCTCGAGCCCGATTTTGATGAAAACTACAACTGCATCATTGGATTTAAAAAGAAAAACAGTTACGGTCTAGATACCTAGTAGCTTTAGTCAGACATTATAAAACGAATTTGTTAAAAATGAGCTGTTTCCTTTACCTTGGCATTTTTTTTTTATTTATAATGGGATTGCTCTTGACTCTAGTCTATGTCAGAGATGACAGAGACAAAGTCTACGTCGGAGCGAGCCTACCCAGAAGGAGCCTGTTCACTCTAACTTTGAAGAGATTAGGGTTGTAAGCTTTTGGAAACACAGACGCAGGCAGAGAGTTCCACTCCTTTGCTATCCGCATTATATTAATGCCATGTATTATTAATGCCCAGAATTTGATCCTTATTAGCTACACTTTCGGATGGTATAATAATACAGGGTGTGTTTTTTTTTCTAAATCAGCTGGTTCGATTCCTGGGTAGGAAAAACGATTTTTCAAAAATCCAATGCTGCAGTTTTAGCTTTCATCAAAATCGGGCTCGATATTCCATATAGTTTCGGATTTGGCAATGAAGGCACACTTAAAAAATCACCCTGTATAGTAGCTGAGCTTGTGTGGCCAATCAAGACATCAGTACACAGCAAAGTGGGTAATGAAATGCGGTAAATGGTCAATCTATTCTAATATAATTATGAAGCTGAAGAGTTTGTTTGTGTGTTTGCTTGAACGCGCTAATCTCAGGAACTTCTGGTCCGATTTAAAAAAATCTTTCAGTGTTAGATAGCCCATTTATCGAGAAATGCTATGGGTTATTTATCATCACGAAAAGACCACAAGGAGCGGAGCAGACGAAGTTGCGCGAGTCAACTAGTATTTTATGCAAGAAAAAGGAATTACACAAAACAAGTATTGAACTCTCTCAACCGTATATAATATTAGTCTACAAGAGAAATGGTCAACATAAGTAAAGTTAACATGGACACCAATAAACGTTGAAATGGAACACTAATTACATATCATGCACATAAACTTGGAACAGATAGTTATTGCCTGTAATATCAACTTAGAAAGCGCCAACAAGATATTATTCCGTACGAACGTTTACTAACGTGTGTAAAATGGTCTAAATACAATAATAAATAAGAATGGTCACAGCTTAACATTACATTATTGTGGTAAGCCTACAAGCTGTAAGTTAGAACGTAGGAAACATGATTGTTATTCGGGATGGAGATTATATGAAGCAACTAGTAGCTCCAATGTGTATGGAGTTGAAATAAAACTTTTTGTGCGCCTTCACATTAGTCGCTGAGTGCCGCACGGCAGCAGCGCGGCTGTTAATCCATACAATGAATAAAAGCAAATTGCCGCGCGGCTGCCGCGTGTTTGTTATTTGTATGGATTAACAAAGCAGCGCGGCACTTAGCGACTAATTTGGAGGCGCTTTAAGTTGGCCAGTCTTACAAAACTGCAGAGCAGTGGTCAGCGCGTTTCTTACTTAGCGCTCAAAGTGATCTATTTATTCTTAACAATGTAGATTTAAGTGTTAATAAGATGACCATCTACTACCTGTATTCAATATTAGGCACTAGAGGACTCGGGGAGCATCGTGACATCTATGAGAGACAAGCAACCAGCCCCGGCTTCTACCACAAACCTTCCTCGTTTGTCGTTCTTACTATGTATTGGTTAAACACTATCGAAATCCGTTGCGTGGTTTAGGAGAGATTAGGGGAGAACAGACTGAGGCACACGGCGACTATGTTTTATTTTATACTGTTAAAAGATTTGAGTAGAGAAGAGATGCCTGTAGCTCGGTTTGTACTTGCAAAGGGGCTTACTGTCCTCTTCAGGAATTGGTAACAGTCTTCATAAGACATGCATTGCAAGTCTCAAAGACAATATGAAAACCTCAAGTCAATTTACCAGTGTTTAAACTATAATCACTCTGCTTGAAGATAGAATAGTTGCAGTTGTGGGAAAATACTACATGTATTTTCCACTACGAGGGATTTTATTACTCCAAGATCTTTCTTGCAACATTTTAACACGCTGCCATACCACTAACATTATCCATCAACTGCAAATTTTGCTAAAGCTGGTGCCGCTAAAAGGAGAAGTAGAAGGAGGTTGCAGATATTACCGATGGACCATCATCCGCTAGTTAGATTCGGAACATCACAGAGAACATTCGGACGAGTAATGCGGTATGTTAATGAGAAGTTTCGGAACCCATTGACAGTCGCACACGACAGACAGACGACGCTAACTGTATTTTAATCTATAGAAAAATCGGATGTTCCGTTTGGTACGAGTAAGTTCGGTTCGAAAAGTTGCGCGGCCAGTGTACCGCCGCCGCCTATCAATAAACTATTTGTTCAGACGTAAATATAAATACTTTGTATATTGCTTTTTGTTGAGAATTTAAACGGACATTTTATTTTGACGGTTGACATGATTTTTGTGGCAACATATACGCGGAATGTCTTCTTTTATTGCCTTGCGGTAACAAGACGCCGTCGATTCGTTGATTGATTCAAAATGTAACTTAAACGTCTAAAGTTCTACGCTTATTCTGACTGCTGACTCATAAATCGTTTGTTCTATTGTCAGAACTTAACAACTTCAAAGCTCTATTTTGACAAATGTAACTCAATTTTAAGTACTGCTAATAATTGTAGTAGTTTACTGCATACCAGCAGAATTATAGCATTCAATATTAACAGGCATGATTCTAAGAGCGACATGCGAAAATTGTTAGATTAAATACCAACTATAGTAAGATAAATTGTAAAATCATTAACTATAAAAGTGAATTTGGAAGTCGCTAAATAACAAATATTGTTCTACCTTCGTTAAGGTAAAAATTGCATACCTATATTTATTAATTTACAATTTTGTTATAAAGAGAGAAAAGACGTGGTTTTACTGGCGTAGATAAATGTAAAATTGAAAGGAAATGCGATGTTGTACTGAAACGTTTTGCCGTCGGTAAGCGTTGATGTCTTTTGTAAGCAGGCCTTTGAAGCTATTGCGACTCTGTTTCAAATACAAATAAACATAACAGAAATACCTCACATATAATTAACGTACATACGTTTATTAGTATTTAAATAGATAAGCGAGTAAAAATACTTTTTTATGCAGTTTTTATTTATTATTTTATTTTATATGCTATTTTCTAGTCAGTAATACAGAGTTGAATGATTAATGTCTTTTATAATATCGTCTTTATGTGTTTTCGTGTTATGTGCGGCGTTGGTTTCCGCTTATATGTTATAATTAATTATAAGTAATGTTAACTTGTAAACAAATCGTTACAAGTCACAATACAACAGAATATAAATGCACGAGTATAAAAGTATAATATTTTTT
This sequence comes from Lacanobia oleracea, assembly GCA_950371165.1. Classification (NCBI taxonomy): domain Eukaryota; kingdom Metazoa; phylum Arthropoda; class Insecta; order Lepidoptera; family Noctuidae; genus Lacanobia; species Lacanobia oleracea. The sequence continues at coordinate 16,188,021 of OX493385.1, forward strand.
GCAAGTTTTCTTTCGTTATTTTTGGTTCTAAAACATCGGAAATTATATCAATAGTATATTTAAAAGTATAGATTTATTATAAAGTGAAATTGCATTATGCTAAAATTAGCCTTGAATGCGTAGAATGGTCATTTTGGTTTCATTTATTTATAAGTGATGAATATCAAGTAGAATTTATTTATAAATTAGTTTTTATTTAGGATGCTACTATATTTGGAGTACATACACAAAAACTAGTAAATATAATGTATTGTTGAATTTAAATTAACGAAGTTATTAAAAATGTCAAATGGAAAACAGCTCTAGCACGTAGCAGCTCAGAACATACAGAAATTAAAGTTAATTAAATTCTGTATGTTTAAAACTAGTCTGAAAAGTAAGTTTTCAGTATCATCACTATTTTGAAGAATCAGCTTTGTGATAACTTAGTTGTGTTTATTTATATTAAAAAAAAAAACCAAACAAACATGGGTTGATTCGAGAATTTTCTTCGCGTATTTGGGAAATCATTAAAAACAGAGTTTCCCGAAACGAAAAGAAAACCATATCTGCACGAAACAGAAAAAAAAGCCGAAAAGCAAGCAATCGTTGCTTCAAGAGTCTACAAACCAAGTCGGATCGCATACGGAGCAGGTCGGGCGGCACTAGAATCAGTATCGGAGGAGCACTAGGAACTAGGGAACACAGTCACTGGAGCACTTGTACCTGGTCGCCCACAAGGTCCTCGGCAGCTGTGATCGCGCAGCAGGCCTCCATTCCCGGCGGTGCCGGGTCGCGTGCTTGCGTCGGTCACGGCGCGGGGTCGACTCGGGGCCGGCGCGGAACACTCATGGCGCACGCCTGCGCGCACCCAATGCGCGCGACGAACTGCGTGTGTGATAGCGCGGGGCCTGCGACCTCCTTCGCGGGGTTGCAATGAAAGTGATTAGGTTCTTGCGCTACTGATAACGAGGGCTAGTTTACTAGTTTCCGTTTCCAAATCATTTATTCTACATTTCTATAGTCTATTTACGATGTTGTGAAGGTTTCGCGGCTTTTACAGACGTGAGGTCATTGAACATGTTTTTTGTGCGATAGGTATTTTATTTTACAATTTTTATGTTTAAAGTGAACTGAGATATAGTGTACACGACACAAAACTGCAATAATCGTTAAGATTTTATGTGTCAACTGATAACAAGAAAATTATCGATGTAAAATTAATTAACGAAATCAATTTTAATTTCGGGGCGCGCATGTTTCGTGGACCACACACGCACACAATGATCGGGAGAGTTATTTATATCTGAGCAGGGCTGCCAGCAAATAAATCGCGGCTATACGGTTAATTATCTGCAATTATACGAAATTTTATCGCATTATACATAACCATTCTATAAATCGATTATGCTTCATAATATCATAAAACTATCATAGGTACTGACTTGCGGGACTAAAAAGATCACTTTAGCAGAATCAGAAAGTACATCACGCTACCCGTCACTGTCAAATTGTCCCAATCAGTAAAATACTTTGTGTGTGATCCGAAATATAAAACAGTATACCTACTGGCCAGTGCTCATGACGTCATGACCCGACGCGGCGACGCCATACTGTGTACTTGGAAGTGATAGATATATGACATCAACGGATGTCATAAATTGACTTCATATTGAAAAAATCCTCAAAAGTCGGATGCACACACGCCTGTTTGACGTTTGATATACTACTAATACGTCACCTTTGACATTTGTCTCACCAGTACACTATGGTGGCACACCAGTACATTATGGCGTCGGGTTCATGAGGCCATGAGCACTGCCCAGTTTACTGGCTTATATTTCGGAACACACACTTTTACTATAATGCTAAGGCGCCAACGGCAAGAAAGGACATACACGACACGAAAAAACAATATGATAACTTTGAAAAAGAAAATTCCACAGACTACCAAACGAAACCTCAACCAACTCACACGATCACAATCAGGAACTAAAGCCAAATTGAACTACATTGTAACCACACGACACAACAGGACACTCCATCATAGTTGTAAAGTTGGCAATCTCATCTCCATCAAAATTTTATCTCCATCTCTGTTCATCCTATACAGAGTCAGCGGACAACTTTAAAAAAAACAAGAGACGAATTTACATTCCATTTCATGTCGTATTCTTTTGTCTCGTATTATACAGAATGATCATGGATACAATACACCGTCCGATTATACAAATTTTGTATCCAAATATACGATCTGGCAGCCCTGTATCTGAGAGAGACAATATCTAAATCACTTTCGAGTTGGGAGTGCGGTTATCAGGTTGAGGAACAGGTCGCAGCGCGCGCAGGGCCCGGCGCGGCGCGCTCGTGCTCGGCTTTCACTACCGACACGCGGCTTTTCTTCATATCACATATTAATAGGTTCACTTTGAATATGTTATCGTTACAACGATTTTCTTGAACGCATGTAGTAGCACTAGTTTTTGATTAGGTATGGTTGGTTAATTATAAATCGCGACTGGTTTTGTTGGAGTTATAGAAAACTAGCTTCTGCCAGAGGCTTCGCCCGCGTAGTCCCTTGGGAACATACTCCCGGGATAAAAAGTAGCCTATGTCCTTTCTCGGGCTCCAGACTGTCTGTGTGCCAAATTTCATTTAAATCGGTTCAGTAGCTTTGGCGTGAAAGCGCGACAGACAGACAGAGTTACTTTCGCATATAAAATATTAGTAAGGAAGTAATAAGGATAGGCAAAGTATAAAGTGTTACCAGTGGTTTTATGGACGGACATTTTACTTTGACAAGAAAACGCTGCAATTAGAAGGTACAGTTCAGCGCACCTCAAATCACTAAATACAAAACTAAATATCATTCTGTCCGTGAAAGAAGATTTAATTATTTCAGCACTATGTGTTTGGGATGCAAATGGGCCTAAACGTAAATACTGCTACTGTCAACCATATTGCCCATATTTAAATGGTCTACCATCTCTCTCTCTCTCTCTCTCTCTTCCTTATAATAGCGTAAAGCCTCGTATCCACTATGCAACATTTGACGCCCAACATGTTCAGCAACGTGCGACGTTGCAGCAGGCGCGCAACATTGACAATGTTACTAAAAAAAGGTCCTCGGTGTCGTTTAACACGATGAGCAATAGGTATGTGCATCATGTCGCGCGTCAAATGTTGCCAGTGGATACGAGGCATTGTGGCAGTGGAGAGGAGATTCAATGCCTGATGTTCAGCGGCAAGTTTTGGCATAACCGACATAACTTGCACCGATAACTGTACAGTTTTATACCATAGGGTTCTTCTGTTGGTTCAGCTTGTAAGGTTATAGCTATCATGCAAACCCTAGCGTGTATGGCTGCCATTACTTCTGCGAGTAAACTGATAGTTTTAGTAGGAAAACTCATCTCAAGTTCACGAGAGCGATAAAACTTACAACTGGACGTCAGAATATTGTGTTTACTTACCTAAAATATTGCGAGCTGCTATTGTCATCTTATTCACCTAAAATTTTCACAGTTTCAGTCAATCGTCAATTTTGGGGGCAGATGAAATAGTATATCTACAAATGTGGCTGCAGCTTCTTCTTTGCCAAACTTCAGCGACTAACGGTAATGCTACGAAGATACTTAGTTTGCAAGATTAACCTGAAAAAAAAAGACTTTAAAGGTAAGACATATTATTATTTACCTAAATAAGTAAATTTTTTTCTGAATTTTCAGAATTAAACTCGCCATCTATTCTGCTGTCAGTCAATACTTATATGCGGGTCCCCTTTGAAAGCGAGTTTAGAGAAAATGGAAGTTTTTATATGCTTTAAAAAATACAAATATTTGGCTTAGTTCATCAGATGCCAGAAAAACAAAGGTTTTTTTGAGAGACCGTTTTTGCTCTAATATTACCTAGTCTTCTACATCCGTCATCCCACCTTTCTAGTTCATCGTAGTTTTAGCGCTGCCGCTGCGGCTGCGGAAAACCTCAAACGCGAGCGGGGCGGTAAATATAGTAGCCTTATTGGTAACTTTATTTTCCTGCCGCTTGAGGATGAAACCCTCAGGCGGTCAGGCCGTGGGCCCTACGGCCTGAGGGTTTCAACCTCAAACGACAGTCTTTCAAACAAATTTGTAAAAGGCTGGTTACCTGCAATTTTTTTTTCTACAATCTATAATTTTGTCATTCGTGTCTTACGTCTTAGCGGTAGTGCAGTAGGTTACGCACGCTGGAAATAAAGTACGGCTTGCACTCGGTTTGTAGAGTTACAATATTCCTGTGGCACGAGATCGTTCTATTGGGCGTCAACTGAAGTTTACGCATAATGGCATTGCGCCCGGTTAATCACAGGTCACAAATTAAATGCCAATCAAGTGATTCACTTAGCTGTTGAAAATGTGTTCAACCAATCACAGAAGTCAACTGTAGGTAAAAAAAACTACTGTTCCTACTAAACCCGAATAAAAATGCAGGCCGATATAAGAAAAAATAAAGTTGTCAATTGTTTTTTAACCGACTTCCTTCAAAAAGTTTACTTCATAAACCTTTTAGGTCTAAAAAAAAACCTCCAAAAACAAAACATTGCAAAGTATAAAATAACTTTAATTTCGGAAGTCGGTGTTTTTGGTATTTTTTGTTTTTTTTTGACCTCGACTTCCGAAATTAAAGTTATTTTATTGTAAAAACGTTTTTTATTTTTCACTTTTCAGTGGTATCTGCTTACCACTAAAAAGTGTAACCACAAACACAGAGTACCGGCATGATGTTATGTGTTACCAGTAAGCGACGGCAATGGGAATGCGTAAGTCAAAGTAAAATAATTTATTTTAATTTGGCGATTAAGAGTCATTTTTGAATGCCAAGATTTACAACAACACTCGCAAACATACAACAACAATGACACGGAGACAAAACCGTTCATAGATACATGAAAGGATGACTTCAGTAAGTTTCTAATGGTGCATTCAGCACTCCGTATAATTACCTTGAAATTCATACCTTATAATTTTATTTATTATTATCCTTATAATTTTATTTATTTATAATATTATTCTTATAATTATACATTGAATTTCAAGCATTGCATTCAGCACTAGTAGTAGTAGTACCAACAGCCTATAGACAATCGGTAACGGAAAGAGGACAATCGATGTTCGCCTGTATGTAATTTTTTTTATGTGTGTTCACCGATTACTCCGCCAATTACGGATCGATTTCAAAATTATTTTTTTTTATTTCCCATTGTCACCAAGTCAGAATCTGATGATTGGATCCCATGAAAATCGAGGGAAACCCTCAAATTTTATAGGCATATACAATGTTTTTCATAAACTTTTTAATTTAGTGTCCCATTTTAATTTAGTGAAGATCTAAGGAAGAACTTGGAAGGTAGGCAATGGAACTCTTCAAGCAATGATAGCAAATGGATCGGGATTTCTGAATTCGCATGTCTGTTAATTGTTTACACCAGTTCATAACATAACATCACGCCGGTACTCTGTGTTTGTGGTTACACTTTTTAGTGGTAAGCAGATACCACTAAAAAGTAAACAATAAAAAACTTTTTTACAATAAAATAACTTTAATTTCGGAAGTCGAAGTAAAAAAAAAAATAATACCAAAAACACCGACTTCCGAAATTAAAGTTTTTTTATACTTTGCAATGTTTTGTTTTTGGAAGTTTTTTTTGAGATCAAGTACCTAAAAGGTTTATGAAGTAAACTTTTTGAAGGAAGTCGGTTAAAAACAATTGACAACTTTATTTTTTCTTATATCGGCCTGCATTTTTTATTCGGGTTTAGTAGGAACAGTAGTTTTTTTTTACCTACAGTAGGTATATATTAATTTAATCTTTAGTTACCGTAGACCAACCAAGCTATACATATAAGAAAGAAATAGACATGAGAAGCTCAGTAATTGTGATACGATCGTACATTCAAACAAAATACTAAATATGTGATAGTGCACGATTATCTCAACAAACTGCAGTTTTATAATGAAAATATTTATTATTTTGACGATAAACTTCTAAATATTTTTCTTTCTATTTCTTTGATAAGTTTTTTTTCTAATCTTGTGAACTCTTAACAAAAACTAGACAACATAAATAAATATTACAACCACAAACGAGTGGAGTCATTGATATAAATAACAAGTTATTTATTTAAATTGGAAATATGTAATTGTATTATTATGTAGATACTATTAAAATCGGATTAGCATATCTCCTATTATTATCTTTCGCCCAAGGATTGGCGTGACTCATAGCATTTTTAACCGACTTCAAAAAAAAGGAGGAGTTTCTCAAATCGGTAGTTTTTTTTTTAAGTTTGTTAACTCATAACTCCGTCATTTATGAACCGATTTGAAAAAATTGTTTCATCTGCTAGGGTATACTTCTCGATTGGTCCCATTGTCAGAATCTGATGATGTTATCCCACGAAATCCGAGGGCAACCCTCAAATTTTATAGGCACATACAATGTTTTTCGCAAAACTTTCTAACGCAATTCAGATATTTGTACCTGGTAATCATCATCTCATGTTGCTGAGCTGATGAGAAAAGAAATGTTTGTTCAGCGATACTTTCGCCATTTTTCAGCCGATTTGGATTATTCTTTTTTGTTTGAAAGAGTATTTTCCTGGACTGGTCCCGTTTCAATTTGGTGAAGATCTGACGAAGAACTTCGAAGGTAGCCATCAGAACTCTTCAATAAATGACAGCAAAGGGATCGGGATTGCTGAATTCGCATGTTTTTTAGTGTTTACACCAGTTCTTAACATAACATTGCGCTGGTACGCTGTTAATGGGTACGCAGGTACTAGGTACCACTAAAAAGTGAAAAATAAAAAACTATTTTACAAAAAATACAACCGACTTCCAAAAACAAAACACTACAAGGTACAAAATAACTTCGGAAGAAAGAAAAGAACTTTAATTTCTGAAGTCGGTATCAAAAATCGAAAAAAATAACCAAAAGCACCAGTGTTTTGTTTTTGGAAGTCGGTTGTATTTTTTGTAAAAAAGTTTTTCTATTTAGAGGTGGGTTTCGTCTTTTTTGTTAGGTGAGAAATAAATATATCAGTACTTCTATACTAATATTGAAAAAAAGATAAAGTTTGTGAGGTTGTTGGGAGTAATCTAGTGAAACGATTTTGCCAATAGTAAGCCACGTTATTTGTGAGTGTTATATATTAGCCCGAAAAATACCACCCAACGAAGTGGGCACGGGTCAGCTAGTCTTAGATACCTATAGTTAGTATTTAAGCATGTACTTACTTCACGAACAGATACAAACATTAAACAACGTTGATGATACAAAGCGCCTGACGTACAACATGCCGCAACTATAGTATCTCTCTTGTCGTGCTATACAATATATAGCGATCATGACGGGATCTACCATCGGCAAAAATGACGAATTTCTATAAGTACAGACTTTCTTTAAAAAATATAGCTTTATTGCGATATTGTTAGGATAATCATGAACTACTACACAACTAACTACTTACTGTTATTATTATTTATGTTGTTCTCAATTGTTTTTTTTTTTTTTGTAATTGCCCGCTTAGTTATAATTATTCTCAATAGGTTAGTACGAGTATCTCTGTTTTATTTATTTTATGTCTTTATTTTATGAAACAACTGAAATGGAACACTCATTCTTTTTGTTTTAAAATAGCCGTACTTATATGGTAACAACGCAACTTGCAATTATATGTATATACATAATAATTAGGTACAAGTTGCGTTGTTACCAACTAATTGCCAGCTGATTAACCTGTGATTTGTCGTCGGCACACGTATGTGCCATTGGGGGTCAACGGAAATGGACGCTTAATGGCATCCCACATGCCATACCAAATCACGCAGTTGAAACTTCTTTTTTTTTAACTTAGTGTTTAATATCCTATGGCCCCCGATCGACCAAAAAACATGGCGGCCGCCAATTTTTTTACAATACTAACTAAGTATTCAATTGTTATGGCGTCGCAATGGCTATCGCGACCGGTCGACCACAGGAAGCTATCAAAGGTGTCATGGAAAGCTTGTGATAAGCCTTCGCTACCTGTAGTTCCGCTTTTAATTGTACTCAGTAACTTGACAGTTCAGCTGTCAAATTTTCGTAGTGTATATCGTGCTATTATAAGACAAGTAACGAATTTAAAATAAAAAGTTAGCAATAAAGTATATTATTTAAGTTCATTTAATTTCGTCCCTTAACCGCCTCCGTGGACGAGTGGTTTAGGCGTTTGCCTTGTGACCCGGTGGTCGTGGGTTCGATTCCCACGGGAAGCATACTTTGTAAGGTTGTTTCCAGTTTGGCTAGGACATTGCAGGCTTGAACCTGATTGTCTGATAAAAAGATGATTCCGTGCTTCGGAAGGCGTATAAGCCGGTGGTCCCGACCGCCAAATGGCGGTCGTCAAATAAACCATGTCAGAGGTCCTTTAGGAGGTTTTGAAACTCTGAAACTGGGGTGTGTGTGGGGTGGGTCGGCGGCGTGCTGCGATCCCCGCACGCCTCAAAGAGATGTCAGCACCGAAGACGGCGCCTGCTAGGGCAAGTGTCTGCTGAGGCTGCGGAAATTGTTCGAAAGAGGTACCGTAGCCCTGGAACGCAAAGGGCACTAGGAGGAACACGGATGGGTTTTAGTCAGCAAGAGTCTGTCACTCCCTCCTGCTTCACATCCTTAAAAAAAGGGTGTGTGGGGTCGTTAGACCTAACTGCCCACACGAGAAGAAGAATTTCGTCCCTACTTACACCAACTAACTATCTTGTTCTTGTGAATTATCTGACAGTTGAACTGACAATTTACTGAATACAATAAAATTAAAAGTCAAAAATATGTATGATTGATTAGTTTGTTTTTAGTCTGTAAGCTTTCTGTAAAATAATGTATTAATACTCACCTTCTTTGACTCAGTGGTTAAGGCAGTGTTGTACCTACTTGTCAGTCGGTGAATGAATGTAAAATATATTTCCAGCTTTAGACGATTTTTTTATAAAAATATTTGAGAAGCTTACCATACAGAGCAGAAATAATATGAGAACGATGTAACATTTGCGCCTGTTGAAAACGAAATAGCAATCGATGACAGTTAAATGTAAATGAATGAACAACAAAACTTTCATCATTATTTGATTACAAAGTTAACATTATGCCTTTATTTCCAAAAAAAACTTGGCAGAGCTTACAGCAATCAGCACTTTTGAAAGTCAATTTATATATGACATACCGACTGGTAGGTACTACACGTGGTGCCACTTAAGTCGTCTTACAACGGCAGTCCACTTCCTTTATCCAAAGTTACTGAACTTTCATAAAAAAAGTTATTTATGATATTAGTGCATTAAGTTGGTTTTTACAAACGAGTAGACGAATGTAATTAATAATTAATTAAAAATGTACAATAGTCACGAGTTTGTAAATACGAATATCCGCACGTACATATGACATACAACATTTTTCGACACATTTGCGAGAAAAACTGTGAGACTAACTTTTTGTTTAAGTCGCAACAATCCTTGCAATATGCCTCGAATTTGCAAATTTAAAATTAGAACTATATCTTTCGTCTGGACTCACAGACGTATTGAGTAAGAGCGCTTCCGAAGAGGTTCGATCTTTTATTATTTTGCTGATAGGTATTTTATTTTTAAAACTGAACTACAAAATACTTAAAATGAATAAGCAATTTCGAAGCAATCAAGCAAGTTCCATGTTAAATATAGTTGAGTTTATAGTACTTACTTCTTATAAATGAATGACGAGCTCGTGGCTAAATAATAAAAGCCGCACGGGTCGATCTTTAAGGTTAAGCAACGCTTGCCAAGGTTGGTCTGTGGATGGGTGACCATCTTAACATACCGAGGTATCCTCTGTGCCTCGGAAAGCACGTTAAGCCGTTGGTCCCGGCTTCAGATCTTTGGCAGTCGTTACGGATAGTCAGAAGCCAGTTAATCTGACTCTAGTCTTGCCATGAAGTACCGTGTTACCCAGTTAATGGGTTGTGGAGGTCTGGTAGGCAACCATTCCACGTAAAATAATGGTATTCAGCTAAATACGGCTTGACTGGAAGCCGACCCCAATTTCTCGGCAATTTTGAATTTGGAACTGTTCTATATTCGAATGTGTTTAAATTTTGAATCTCAAAACAGTTCAAAGTATTAAGATTAATGCTATTGTTTAGTCCCAGCATCGATAGGAATCTGTCAGGTTACGTAGGTACGAAAATGAATCTTTCTAAGGAAAATGTTCGTGCAATAATTATCTACAACTAGAAGAGCTAACATCTGTGTTCATTGATGGAGCCCCATGTCTGCGGACTTTCGAACGCTGGTATTTAGAATTCCAGCGTGGACATACTAGTGTTAGTGACAAATCTCACGAAGAACGCCCAAAATCCGCCTTCACTGAAGATAACATCATTGCTGTGAACATTGCAACTAATTCTCGAAGATCATCATGTGACGTATCGAGAGATAGAGGCTCTATTAGGCATCTCAGGGACAACCATTCAGAAGATCTTGCATGAAGCGCTTGGTGTGAGAAAGCTGGTTTGCCGTTGGATGCCGCATCTGCTTTCTGACGATCACAAGGCGGTCCGCGTCAGATGGTGTAAGAAAACTCTGCAAAGGTTTAACCAAATCACGTCTGTTGTTTGGAATCTTGGATCTATGCCTACGATCCTGATTCCAAACAACAATCTACAATCTGGGTCTCTCAAGACGAGCCAAAGCTGACGAAGTTGTTCGTTCTCGAAGCACTTCAAAGAAGATGGTGGCCACGTTCGTTGGAAATACAGGCCATGTTGCGACTATTGCACTTGGAGATCGTTGAACGTTAACCGTTCCGAAGAGTGGTATACCACAGTTTGTTACCCACAAAACATCGCCGAACTTCCAAAATCTAACGCGTCAAAGCGACGCATCATACTGCACCACGACAACGCAAGCTCACACAGCGCTCGTCAAACGATTGAGTATTTGAAGCAGGAAAAAGTAGAAATTCTTGATCATCCTCCATACAGACCTAAGCCCTAACGATTAATTTACATTTCCTAAAATTAAGAAAAGTCTTCGTAGTCAAAGGTTCCAGTCCGGTGAAGAAGCAGTCGACGCTTTCAAGTCAGCCATTTTGAACACCCCCCACTTAGTGGCATAGTGGCTTAGTGGAATAAATATTATAATAACTGGTTTGAGCGAATGGAAAAGTGTATTAAACTACGTGGTGAATACTTTGAAAAACAATAAAAAGTACTATAAGGTTCTAGTTGTGTTTTTTTCTTCAAACGACAAAACTTAAAAGGCATGCCTCGTAAAAGGCTATATTAGTAGGCAAGTGCAACAATACTGCGATATTGCAGTAATGCTGATTTCATACCAGTTTATCCAAATATAGCTGAAATACGTTGTTGTTATTCACGTAGGTACGTGACGTGACAGGCGACCGTAGTTGTTTTAAGTCGCGCTGTTATGCGTGGCGGCTACTTTTTTCCCGGTGATTCAATACTTGCCCCAAAGGAAGGAAAGATTTTTTTTTAATATTCTACAACTCAAACAGAGTTGACTCACACAGGAGTTGTAGAATATTAAAAAAATCCGACGTTATTGCTCATGTAGGCTGGGCTCCATACATTTTGGCCAGTTCTCCTTTATATTTTAGTTTAATAATGAGAAAGCGTTTGGGTATTCTTTTTAGACTTGCATGCTGCTTCAAACATATAACATATTTTGCTTCTATCCATGATTCGTAGTTATTCCATCATGTAGGTTCAAAACATTCACATATTATTCATAAAAAATCGAAGAAACAATGTGATTGTTTATTAACAAGCGAAAATAAAGAAATGGCAAGTTTTTTAATGAATAAGCCTTTTGTTGTTCAAGAGGAAGTACACAATTAAACAGTTCAATAGGTCGGTAGGTAAGTTTTTATTTCTTCCCTTATAATTTTGTGTTTTGTGCGTCGCTTTTGAGGAAATAAACGTCTTTTCTTTCTTTCTTTCAATAAAACCACATGAAACCACTAAGTGGAAATTATTTTGACTAATTTTTATGTTTTAGGTACTAGGTACCTACTTAGTCACAAGTCGTTGTACTAAGTAGGTATTATTTTAAGTAAATAGTGTGGTTTTATTGTAACGTGGCTAGACAATAACAGCCGTACGGGTCGATCTCCAAGGTTAAGCAACGCTTGTCAAGGTTGGTCTGTGGATGGGTGACCATCTTAACATACCTAGTTTCCTCTGTGCCTCGGAAAGTACTTACGTTAAGCCGTGGGTCCCGGCTGTCATTTGTAGGTCTTTGGCAGTTGTTACGGATAGTCAGAAGCCGGTTAATCTGATTCCAGTCTTGCCATGAAGTACCGTGTTACCCAGTTAATGGGTTGTGGAGGTCTGGTAGGCAACTGCTCCGCGTAAAATACTAGTATTCAGCGAAATCCGGTTTGACTGGAAGCCGACCGCAATATAGTTGGGAAAAGGCTTGGCAGATGATGATGAGTGTGGTTTTATTGTTGAAATAATAGGTATTGAAACACAATTTCCTTAACCCGTCCTACGTACAAGCCAGAATAATCGTAATAGGTAGGTAAAGCTAAAGGTGGGTGCTGACCGGTGTTACGGGTGCTATTCGTATCGAACATGTTACGTTAAGTCGTGTAACATGCCCCTTTCGAACTATTTGCTCGCCCGTGCTTCAGATTCTCAAGACACTCTCAGTCAAAATGTCTGTCGATGAGGTTGTATTGGGATATTTGATTCTACTAAAAGATTGTTTAATTCAAATCTAATTTCAATCCAAACACAAAGCATTTTCTTTGACCCACTCAATGTTTTACAAGAAATAAACGAAATATAGAGAAGAATCGACTCGAGTGGTACGATGTCGCGGCGTACCTACTGACTAAAACGCGTAACAGTCAAAGGGATTCGCCAAAAACCCGATAGCGTTTGGAGCACTAGAAACGAGTAACTAGCGGCTCGTTGCTCGCGTGATCGTGTGCGATTCCTCGTACTAACTGCACGAATGCTCGCTTTGTAACTTGTTACATTGATTGAATTGAAATTCGCTTCGTAACACCCGTCAGATTTGTTTTTTTTTATTAGGACCACTCGCATTTCACCTCTCTAAGGGTGGTTGCTGTTAGCCTGTGCTGGCCTTAAATGAATCTAAGCCCCCCCCCCCCCCCAGGCAACACCGGTCAGTACCCACCTTTAGATGTAGGGGCAAACGTATGAGGAGTGGATGTATTCCTCCCCGTAAAACGACATGTTAATCATTATGATGACAAATTAAAGAAGATTATGGTTTGTCAGTCAGTACGAGTAGTATCGTTAAATAGCCATGTTGCTATATCCTGCTTTTACTATATAACCTGTTATCTAAGCTATGTTCAAACCTCTTTGCAAGTTTGGTCAATTAAATAAAAACCCTACCAAAATATTGACTGAAACACCCCTAGGTAGGTACTAAAAATCCCGATTTCTTAGTTAAGAATCTCAAAACTTTGCAATATACGAGTAGTGGCCATAAGTTTTAGTCCAAGCAACGAGGATATTTGTTGTATGGAGTCTTCCGAAAAATTCTCCCATGTATGAAATTTGGCATGTGATGAAATTAGGTAATACAGATTACAAATGAACAATAATTCCAACAGTTTTTGTTACGAGAAGTTAGGTATTTTTACCTAAACATGAAAATTGCTTACCTATAACTGTCTGGGAAAAAAATCTCAGACTGAAATACTTTCTGTATACGTACGAATGTATTAGTAGTCAAAACAATTATGTAAAGGTATCCACCATTTTTTTCGATTTCGGAGATACCTCAAATTTAACTCTTTAACATTTTGCACTATTACTACCGTTGAAAAATCGCTCTGTAAATTTTTATTTTTTAATATGTTTTCATATCCTTAAATACATAGCTTTGTTAAGTTATCCAAAAGATTTTCCTTTTTAAACTTATTTTTTTTAATTTTTCTTAATTATTTTTTGTGAAAAATATCTCTGTCCAAGTTCATACCTTTATTAGTCATATAATTTTATATTAAAACAGATTTATCAACAATAAAAAAAAAATCCAACGTTAATTTTATTTTTAGGATAGTTCGCTGATTTATGCTAGAGCGTACGAGTAAGTATTGACCGCCGTTCGGAGAGCTGCTTTTCCATGCAATACTTTTGGAGTAGTGTATATTTGCTCGCAGCTTATTAAGGCCGCTCTCTCGAAAAAGCTTAAAAATAGCGTGCAGTTTTTCGTCGGCATTTACTGAAAAATTACATCTGCAAAAATAGGTAGTAATATACATGCTATGTTACGTTGAAAGCTCTTTGCAAGTTTTTTCAATTAAATAAAAACCCTACCAAAATATTGACTGACACACCCCTAGGTAGGTACTAAAAATCCCGATTTCTTAGTTAAGGATCTCAAAACTTTGCAATAAAGTAGGGTTCTTTCACTCAATTCCGAAGTTGGCCATAAGTTTGTTCGCAACTTATTAAGGCCGCTCTCTCGAAAAGCATAAAAATAGCGTGCAGATGAAGCAGTGTTTCATCAGCATTTACTGAGAAATTACATCTGCAAAAAATAGGTAGTAATATAAATGATATGGCACGTAATTTGGTTTAGCCAGAATTTATGCATCGGTATCACATAATAAGAAAAAAAACAGCAAATTACCTCCAAATTGTTGAGATGAAACCATTTTTTTACCCCTTCATTTTTCAACAAGAGACTAAAAAATAAATATCTGCTGCTTTGCAATACAAACGAAAATAATTTGGTTCAGTTACTTTTTTAAAATAGGCATATATAACTTTATTACAAAAAAATAAAAGCGCGGGTAGTGGAGTGGTGCGTAGAGGTGTAGTTATTTAGCTCCGTTTGTATGTACAATTTAAGGTCATTGGAATGTATACAATCCTGAAGTAAGTATTGGTTTTCTGCAGAGTATTTTCCCAGTTATGTTAGGATCGGCTATCAGCCTAAGAGTGCTGCTGAGTATCCACATTTTTATTGTTTTTTAACCGACTTCCAAAAAAGACTGAGGTTCTCAATACGGCGGGTATTTTTTTATGTATATACACTGATTACTCCGAGGTTTCTCATCCGATTTGTGTCTTTCTTTGTAGTTCGATGCGGCATGCTTGCCGTTTGGTCCCGTACAAATTTCATTCAGGTTGGTTTAGTAGTTTTTATTTTATGAGCATTTTTACTTTTAAATTTTCGCATACATGAAGACGTCGTCCAAGTGTCCACTTAAAAGTGAAAAATAAAAAACTTTTTTACAAAAAAAATATAACTAACTTCGGTGTTAAGAAACGAAGATGCAAAACCAAAAACACCGACTTACGAAATTAAGATTATTTTATAGTGTTTTTTTGGAAGTCGGTTATATTTTTTTGTAAAAAAAGTTTTTAAATAATACATTGCCCCTCATTAGGAATTTCTCTTATATCGTGGGTGCGTTTACAAACATATTAACTAACATACACCAACAGCCAGACCCGAAACAACTATCTGTAGGCCATACAAATATTTGTTCCGTGCGGGAATCGAACCCGCGACACGCAGCGTAGTAGTCAATCGTTCATCCACTGCGCCTACTGTGTCTTCTTTTTTTTTCAATTTACATAGAGCTGCCTTCCTAACGTACACGACCTAGTGACTGGGTAACATGGCATTCCTTGGCAAGACTGATGTCAGATTTGTTAGCTTCTGACTACCCGCAACCATTGTCACAGATCAACGTGCTTTCCGAGGCACGGAGGAATTTTTTGGTCACCCATCCATGGACTGACCGCGACAAGCGTGCCGTTATTATTGACTAGCTGACCCGTGCAACTTCATCTACTTACGTCACATTTTTCATTATTGAAAAATGCCGCTCCGCTCCTATCGGTCGCAGCGTGATGTTTTATCCTCCTCGATAAATGGCTTCTGAATGCCTCGAACTAGTTGTTCCAGAGATTAACGCGTTGAAACAAACAAAGAAATAAAATAATAGATACGGCGACCAAAAATAGGTACAATCTGACCACTGCCATCTACCTTATTTGATGAAATCGGAAATATATTTTTACAAACTTATGCCTTAATCCTAGGCTAAGTGACATTCTTTCAACGATAACAGATTGTCAAAAGCTTTCCACATGACATAATATCGCTAGCGCTGGCCAATCTCAAGAAATCTACTCTTTTTAACCGACTTCAAGAAGGAGGAGGTTCTCAATTCGTCGGATTTTTTTTGACAATCGTTTTAAGTGATAAAAATTGAAGTTTTTCCGAACGAGGGTTCACTGCGTGACTTGCACAATTCAACCAACAACAAGTATAGACTAAACAATTTCGCTGAACAAAACATTATTATAATAATTCAGCAATGTTGCCACCTCATGCAGTCACCCATGCCTCTCTTAACTGGCACCAATAAGCGTGGTCAGTGATTGAGTCAAGTGGAGATGAACGTCACAGCCCGTCTTGTATTTAAACGTGATTTAAACACTGGCCTATTGAATATTTTTGTGTACATATATTTAGTTCAGTTCCAGGAACTGAAACGTGGTCGCTCACAATGGGCCTCATCAGAAGGTTCAAAGTCACTCAAAGAGCAATGGAGAGGGCAACTTGGAGTTTCCTTGCGTGATCGAATCAGGAATGATGATATCCGCAAGAGAACCATGGTACCGATATAGCCCGAAGGATCGCCAAACTAAAGTGACAGTGGGCAGGGCACATTGCTCGCAGAATAGATGGTCGATGCGGCAGGAAAGTTCTGGAGTGGCGACCGCGTACCGGAAGACGCAACGTTGGAAAGCCTTCCACAGGGTGGACTGACGACCTGGTGAAGGTCCCGGGTAGCCGATGGATCCGAAGGACCGGCCGTTGTGGCGACGCTTGGGGGAGGCCTATGTCCAGCAGTGGACGTCTTTCGGCTGATATGGTGATGATGGTGATGGTACATTCAGCCTTATTTATTAAAAAAATCTTAGCATATGATAAGATTTAAACAGATTAGCAGACCCTGAATTCATATTGTTTATTAGTTGACGATTTTTTTTCAATGCGCAATGATTTCTAACCCTCCCCTTTCATCTCTCTTGTACGAGTACAGTAACATCTTTCTATATTTGAATTTTGTAATAATAAGAACATTTTGTTAACTACGAATCTGCTAATTGAATTAATACGAATTAATTATAAGTTATGAAAGATTTTTATAATCTTTTGATATTAAAGAAACATTTTGCAGTCCGCGGTAACTTTGGCAGCACCCTACATACTATCTTCCTACATGGTCTTCTAGAAGTGCGCGCTCATATTTAAGGGTAGTGTTCTGTAGCTGCTATATAGTAAAGGAATAGTAACAAAATTAAAATAATAATATTTACAATTGACCAAAAAAAAAAAATAAACCGACCTCAAATAACGAATAAAAAGGTCCAAATCCAAATAAACCACTTTCAAGCAGTCTGGGGCAGATGGTTGCATCAAATCTGTGATTGAACTAAAATAAACACCAAAAACATCAGAATACTTAAAAAGGGTTGTTTTTTTCAGCTGTTCAGTTGTTTTCTGCGGACGGATTATTTGAAAAAAATTAAACTTTTTCCTAATTGTATAGCAGATGCAGAGAGGAGCTCGTGGCTAAAGAATAACAGCCGCACGGATCGATATTTAAGGTTAAGCAACGCTTGTCAAGGTTGGTCTGTGGATGGGTGACCATCTAAACATACCGAGTTTCCTCCGTGCCTCAGAAAGCACGTTAAGCCGTTGATCCCGGCTGTCATTTGTAAATCTTTGGCAGTTACGGAATTCAGAAGCCAGTTAAATTGACACCAGTCTTAACAAGAACTGCCGTACCTATTACCCAGTTAACGGGTTGTGGAGGTCTGGTAGGCAGCCGCTACACGTAAAATACTGGTATTCAGCGAAATCCGGTTTGACTGGAAGCCGACCGCAATATAGTTGGAAAAAGGCTAGGCTGATGATGTATAGCAGATGCAGAACAACACCGTTAATTATGACCAAGCGCTTCTAGAACACCCTATACTTAAATATAGTAATTATCCTCCCTAACTAAAAGCTTATCCTTTACCACATAGTTTCTTACTCCCTCCTACTGAAAGCTTTCGTTCTGAAGCGCTTTCTCTGAAAGCATATCTTATGCTTTTGTAGTTTTCCCCAGCCGTCAATATCATATTCGCCTTGACTCAATCAAGTTTATGTACATTATTTCAAATGACTTCCGATACAATAAAAATATTTGTTACAATGTCAAACATAACAATCACTGGGTCAGTGCGTGCAAAGTCAGTTGGCAGTTGATGTATCATATCAGCGCGTCATATGGTGACTATGTAGGGATGGCAACTGGGATATTGAGCAGCTATGATTCTAAGGTAGCCGTTTTACTTTTGAAGAGTATTTTTTTTGGCTTTAACAGAAGTGCTTTCAAAAAAGCTCTACCTTCAGTCGCATATATTGCATAAAAATAGTGAGAACTTCTTATTCTATCATCCCAATTTCTAAATTAGACTTAAGAGACATTGGATGTGCAGGTAGATTTTAGTAAAGTCAGGACTAGAAGTGAAACTTATTTACCTATAATAATGGCTTCCTATCATAGCTGCTGTAAGAACAAATGGACGACCCCGACGTTGTTTCTGATGTCTTGCAATTTATCGTGCACACATAGTATCAGGCACAATTACTGGCGGCTCCGTATTGAAAGCGCTCGTAATTGAGCCGGGCGTGAGGTTGTCGCCACACAATTGATTGTAAATTAACATGCGCACACACAGACACACTCGCCATTGCGATTCATTATGTACCACGCTGAAGTAACCGTGACTTGTGTGATGTTTGTAGACGCGGAGGCTGAGCTACAGCTTTTGTTTATCTTGTATCAGGCTGGATTCGGAGGCTTCGGCATATTTCGGTCTGTATAACTGACAGGTTTGTCAAAAACTGTCATAATTATCACAATTTCGCGACCGGTGTTGTTTAATAAAGCAGATAATGTATGAAATTAAGAAACAAAATTTTTAATTTCCACGGTGTCTTACCTTCCGCCTGTTTCGGATTCGGAGGGAGGACACACCCGGTTGTCAACACTGTGAGGATCGCACGGACAAGGTGGAGCATATGGTGGAGGTCTGCCCTGCTCGGGCGCCGCCGTGTCCTCGTCGAGGCGACCGGCGGCAATGACCTCTCCCGACCGGCTCTGGTTCAATCCATGGTCCGGAGCGAGGAGGTATGGGAAGCGGTCACCTCCTTCTGCGAAGCAGTAATGCTAGGGAAGGAGGAATCCGAGCGTGTGACAGAGAGAGAAACATCACGCCCCAGCCACCGTAATAGAAGAAGACGCCCGGAGTCGGGAGTCGCAGGGCTATTCCCGGCCACCATAGGCGAGGGCCTACGGACGGCTAGCGTTGGGTGGCTCGCCGTCCGATCAGGACCAGCTAGTCTATTCTGTAAATAACTATTTCGATATCGAGCTTCACCTAAGTGACAAACCTCATAAACTGAGCTTTATTTATTACGCACAACATAAAGGTCTAACGTTTGACGTAATTTGATACTCACCTCGGATTCCGCTGTTGAAATACAAAATGTTGTTACAGAATAGGGGTACAGGCCCGGGTCGTCGCAGAGTTGTGTTCCACGCGCGCCTCAAAGTGATGTCAGGCATAGTAGACGGAGCCCGCTAGGGCCAGGACCCTTTTGATATGACCAACGGCACCGTTTCTCTCATGTGTGAAGTAACCTCTTATTTATTTACGTTACTTGTCCAACTGATTCGGTCCAGTACGGACCGAAAAAATACCTAAGCACACAAAAGAAGATAAAGAATACAAATAAAACAGCTTTTTTGATAAAGATTTAAATAATATTAAATACAAAAGTGAAACTAATCGTTTGCTAGCATGAGCCATAGGATGAGCCATGAGCCATGGACATAGGCCTCTCTGATAGAACGCCATTCATATAGATTGTTTTCAGCTCTCATCCAACTGCCAGCCACTCTGCGCAGATCTTCGCTTCACATAGCCTTAAACTAGAGAAAATGCAGAAGACTAACCACATAGCAGCGAGATCTCTTGGCAGCCACTGCTAGAAACGGCATGTTAAAACTTATATTATCCTACTGTATTTTATGATTTATGGGTACAATCCACATCCACACTTCCATACTTACGTTAGGTAAAAATCAGAAACATTTGTCGAGAATAAACGCGTAAGCATGTGCTTTCAACGCCATTTGGTAAAGCCATACAGTGGCACCGGCGATCATTCAGGATGGACTTAGTAGGTAGGTCCATGTAGTAAAGTCCGTCCATCTGTCTGTCAGCGGGCTATATCTCAAGAACCGTAATAGGTAGACAGTAAAAACTAAGATATATGGTACGGAACCCTTCGTGAGCAAGTCCGACTCGCACTTGGCCGGTTTTTCTAGATCACCAAAGTAACATAACGCATTCTAATCTCAAACCGTACGTGTAACGTAATAATTATATTTTTATTTCCAAGGTCGGCTCACTGCTCCGTTCACAGAGAACAGTCTGTAACTATGTGCAACAATATCACTGACGTTATATACTCGTACACTTCCTCCTGAAGTTCTCTTATCTCTTGTGCAGCTGTTTATAAAGTGTATTGTGTTTCCTTATTCTATTCCTATCCCAGTTAAAATTGTATGTAAAGATATTATAACTTATAGTTATGTATGTATTTTATATAGAAACATGAGAGACGATACTGACAGAATGTATATATGTTTTGAGGTGAATATATGACTGTGTATCGTTATACGTTACTGTTCTTTTTTTAATTTATTGACGTGATAACGTCTTCTAAATCGATGATCACCGGCCAGGGACCAGGAGCGGCGGACTTGGGATGTCCGTCACACGGACACGAGTTGGGTGACACGAGGTGGCGGCACGGGTTGAATCAAACACCTCATTCCCCCCTATGGCTGGGGTCCGCCGCCTTGTCGCGGGATTTTAGATTTGGATCTGCTTGTCAGTGCTTTATCGTTGATCTGCTTCATAGTTACCGACTCTGTGATACTTCTATGCCCTGTCGTTATGGGTAGTCAGAACGCAGACAATCTAACACCAATCTTAGTAGTTGCGTGTTACCAAGTATAAAAGGGTTTTGGAGGTCAGATAGGCAGCCGTCATTATTTCAGCCGAAAGTCGTCCACTGCTGAGCTGCTGCACATACTCGTCCCCAAGAGCCACATCGACCGGTCCTGTACGTCCAGCGGATTCCAGCGGTCTTCGACAGATCAGTGGTCCACCTAGTGGGTGACCTTCCAACGGTTTGTCTTTCGGATAGGCAGCCACTTCATGTAAAATACTAGTATCAGCGGCTTCCAGTTAGACAAGCAGATCCCGTACATACTCGTAGGTGGAAGAAGTCTAGGGAGATTTAGTAGGTACGATCTCATAAGATGATTCAATTTCCATGCGGGCGTAGCCTCTAGCAAAAGCTAGTTACATTTTGTTATCGTTTTTAACTCATTATCAACCTTATCGCTTGTGTCTTAAAGCCTTTTATTTAGCCAAACACAGATTGCCACTGCACAGACGCCTCATAACTGCGACGTTCGACAGTCTTATTTAATTGAGCAGGAGACGGAGTGCAATTGTTTTCAAAAGGGTAAGTAGGTAGGGTAGGTAGGGTAGGTAGGGTAGGTAGGGTAGGTAGGGTAGGTAGGGTAGGTAGGGTAGGTAGGGTAGGTAGGGTAGGTAGGGTAGGTAGGGTAGGTAGGGTAGGTAGGGTAGGTAGGGTAGGTAGGGTAGGTAGGGTAGGTAGGGTAGGTAGGGTAGGTAGGGTAGGTAGGGTAGGTAGGGTAGGTAGGGTAGGTAGGGTAGGTAGGGTAGGTAGGGTAGGTAGGGTAGGTAGGGTAGGTAGTTGACGGGGGCGAAGCCGCGCGGGTCAGCTAGTTAATCCATAAAATTATATAGGTAATATTAAACATATTGAATGCAAATGTCAACCAGTAAGAGAACCATGTACGCAACAGAAAAAACTTGAATATAATTTTAGATGTTCTCAAGGTCTGTGATATTTCCTTATCAAAATAAATCTTAAGAATCTAGTTTACTAACATTTTCTACTAAACTATTTTATTAAATTTTTCAAGAAGTTTACAAACATGTTTCTACAAGGTGCCCAAAGGCGATTTTACAACTTTAAATTACTAAATTTATTACTAGTTGACCCACGCACCTTCGTCTGCGTCACAAATTTCATTACTGCCCCGCTCCTATTGGTCTTAGCGTGATTATATACAGCCTATAGCCTTCCTCGATTAATTGGCTATCTGAAAGAATTTTTCAAATCCGACCAGTAGTTCCTGAGATTAGCGCGTTCAAGTAAACAAACAAACAAACCAACAAACTCATCAGCTTTATATATTAGTATAGATTAAGAAAAACTTCCAAATATGTTTCCATAGTTAGGGGACCGTGGGGTAATAAGACCCTCGGGCAATGAGAGCTATGCCGTTTGCCGTTGCCGAAGGAAACAATAAATTTTTATCCGTTTTCGGGCACTCGGATTTCTTCAAGTCGGGAATGTACTAGGGGACAAATGTCCCGCGACATCGCGCCACTTATGTCCGTAGCGACGTCAGGCGAAGTTGCCATTTCACTCCACATACTTGTAAGAATGGATGTAAAATAACCTTTCAAGATTTCGTCTGCTAAAGAAATATTCAAGGTCATATATTTGTGCGTTAGCCACCGAAGTCGAAAAAAAATAATAATATATTCTTGGTCTACTTTAGATGACAAAAAAAACTACGATAGGTCTCAACTCTGTCGGTTTCTGGGTCAGAATTAATTACCATTCGTCTTTGTATGATTTATGAAAAAACATTTTTTATCAATTTTAGATACCCTCTCCTGAAAAAATGATCCTACGGTTACATGTAAATGACAAAATGTACATCAATTTAAATGTAGATTATTAATATAGAAGTGAGCAAGGAGTTATATTTAATAGTTTTGGAGATACAAGTAAAAACCTGAAAAAAAATGCATTCCCCCCTCCCCCACCCGGCTCACCTCCCACCCTTGGGGATTTTTAGTATGTTCATCTGGACAACTCAAAGTATTACACAATAATTCGTGTAGTTTTGAATACTGGTATAGACCAGTATCCAAAACTACACGAATTATTCGCTCTAATCGACCTTAATTGAGCTAATTTTCCTGCAGTTTGAAAACCATGGATTTCATTTCCTACTCAGTTGTATTAGGTACGAGTAGGTCAGGTTAAATTTAGCAACTCAAATGAAGAAATTAAACTATATTTAATATCAATCAGCGCAAAGAAAAAAATATTTCATCATTGTTTCATTATATAGCAGCAGTAAAGTCATTACGTAATTATCACGTGTATTATCTGCCCAGACTGCAAAAATAAAAACTTTATTAGGTTGACAAATGAAACGATGGGAAGATGATCAAAAGAATGGCCGGTCCAGAATGGATAAGAATTATGAGAGACGGAGATAGGTGGAAGTCTTTCGTGGAGGCTTTTGCCCATAGGCGTATATAGGGGGAGGGGGAGCGTGCTCACCCCAGAATTGTCTGAAGCCCACCCCAGAATGTTTGGGAACAGGCTCGAACCTTAATTCACAAATTTATCATCAATCAGAAAAACAATCTATCACCAAGAAACCCACAATCACTTTTACCTACATAATACACAGACCATACTCGTACATTTAAAACGTCTTAGGTTTGCACAATTTGGGGGTGCATGGGGTCTGTTACCATCTTAAGACCCAAGCCAACCTCACCTGCTAGCGGTGCACCCTGCTGTCCAACTGACGAGGCTCTGGCGAACCTGGTTTCGCTCTCGTAGGGTTGTGGGGGTCAGACGGCTGGTCGCCCCACGTAAAACCAACTTCAGCCAAATATTAAAATGGACAAGAAGTTGAAAACGGGTACTCGGGCTAGGGCGTCGCCGCATAACGACGCGCAGGCACATCGCCCTAAACCTGCGATAAGTGGGCTAGGGCTACCGTTTCGAGTACGGGCACGGCTAAAGAGGATAGTACCCAAGAAGAAGTTCCGCTTTGCCACCTGGAACATTGGCTCCCTAACCGGACGTTGCCGAGAACTCGCGGACGTACTTGCGAAGCGTCGGGTCCAGTGCGCCTTCCTTTAGGAGACGCGCTGGAAGGGAAATAAGTCACGTGACATCGGGCAGGGGTACCGGCTAGTGTACACCGGATCACCAACGGGCAGGGGCGGAGTGGCCGTGGTGCTGTCTAAGGACCGTCAGGATGGACTCCTTGAAGTAGACCGATGCAGCGACCGGTTGATGCGAGTTAGGGTGCTGATCGAAGGGTCGGTAACGAACCTAATCAGCGCCTATGCTCCTCAAACTGGTTGCTGTGAGTCTGAAAAGGAGGCCTTCTGGGATGAGTTCGAGGACGTACTACGCGCTATTCTGAATTCCGAAGGTGTTTTGGTTGGGGGGGATCTCAACGGTCACGTAGGTCAGTTTGCTGGAGAGTACGGACGTGTTCACGGTGGTTTTGGATATGGCCAGATAAATGCAGAGGGAGTCAGTATACTCAGCACCTGCGCTTTGTCTGACCTAGCCATCGCGAACACGTTCTTTCAGAAGAAGCCCCAGCATCTTATTACGTACCGTAGTGGTGCCTACTCAACCCAAATAGATTACCTGCTGGTGCGACGGTGCCACATTGGCAAGGTTACCAACTGCAAAGTCATCCCAGGTGAAAGCCTAACGGCTCAACACCGCCTCCTTGTCCTGGACTTTGCGGTTGTACCGAAAAAGAAAGTGACCGGAAAACGCAAACCCCGCACAAAGTGGTGGTTGCTTGATGGTCCTAGGCAGTCGGACTTCATCGCGGAGGTCGAGCATCTCGAGATCAGTGCTCCGCATGAGTCCGCTCAAGAGATCTGGAGTAGGATCCATTCAGCAATCACCGATGCGGGTAAGCGCGTCCTTGGCACTTCTCGTGGTGGCCGCACCATAGGAAAGGAGACGTGGTGGTGGGATGACGGGGTGCAGGAGGCGACTCGGAAGAAGAAGGTTTTATTTAAACAGTGGCAAGGGTCCAACTCTCCGGATGACAGAGAGGCATATGGAGCGGCTAAGCGCGCTTGCAAAAAAGCTGTAGCCAGAGCCCGCAGCAAAAGTCTGGCGCCCTTGTACGACAAGCTGGAAACTGCGGAGGGGCAAAAGCTTATTTTTAAGCTGGCGCGTGCCCGGGAGAAATCTACACGGGACATTAGCAAATGTCTCTGTGTAAGGGACGCCCAGGGTAAGCTGCTCTACGATGCCCCCTCTGTTAAGGAGAGATGGTGTACATACTTCGCGGAGCTGTCTAACAAACAGCATCCCCATAACCTTCCTCCCGAACCGCCTCCTAACCTTGGACTTATTTCCCCTATTTCCCCCGACGAAACCCGCATTGCTCTTCGCCACATGAAGAACCGGAAAGCGGTCGGGCCTGACAATGTGCCAATTGAAGTGTGGAAGGCGATGGGCCCACATGACGTGGACCTTCTGACGGATCTTTTTAACCGCATCCTGATCACCAAGGAAATGCCGAACCAGTGGCGATTTAGCCTGATTATCCCTGTATACAAAGACAAAGGTAGCGTACAGGATTGTAGTAGCTACCGCGGTATCAAGATCATGTGCCACACCATGAAGCTCTTCGAGCGCATCATTGACACACGGCTCCGTAGCGAGTGTACTGTCTCTGAGTGTCAATATGGCTTCCGGGCGGGTAACAGCACCATGGACGCAGTATTCGCCTTACGGAATCTGGCTGAGGCTTACAGAGAGAGAAGGAGAGCTTTGCATATGGCCTTTTTAGACCTGCAGAAGGCCTTCGACTGTATACCTCGGCAGTCCATCTGGTGGGCACTGCGCTTCAAGGGCGTTCCCGAGGCCTATATTGACATTATCAGAGACATGTACCGCGATTCCGTGTCCTCTGTCCAGACCGCTGTTGGCGAATCGAATGGCTTCCCAATATCTGTTGGCGTTCACCAAGGCTCGGCTCTTAGCCCGTTCTTGTTTAACGTAGTGCTCGATGTAGTTACGGCAAACATCCAAGATAAGCCCCCATGGCTAATGATGTATGTCGATGACATCGCCCTCGTTAATCAGAACAAAGCCCATCTTGAGCGCAAAGTCAACATTTGGAAGGACACGCTTGAAAACGGTGGTCTGAGACTAAATGTGGCGAAGACTGAGTACATGTCCTGTGGCGGCACGGATTCAAATAGGTTCATCCGAATAGGTTCGGACCTGATCAGAAAGTCCGATACGTTCAGGTACCTTGGATCCGTGCTGCACGAGTCTGGCAACGTGGACGACGATGTCCAAGCACGTATAGGCGCGGCTTGGGCGAAGTGGCGCGAGGTAACGGGCGTTGTATGCGACCGCAAAATGCCTCCGAAGCTCAAGGGGCAGATATATAAATGCATCATACGGCCTGTCCTACTGTACGGCGGTGAATGTTTGCCAGCACTAAGCAGACACACCCAGGAACTTCGCGTCACGGAGATGAAGATGCTGAGGTGGATGAGTGGCGTAACACGATCCGATCGCATACGCAACTCTTTCATCAGAGGTAGTCTTGGTGTCCGTGACGTGGGGGAAAAACTGCAAGAGTGTCGTCTGCGATGGTATGGCCACATCATGCGCCGCCCTATGGAGTACGTTGGTCGGGGATGCATGAATATGGCTGTTCTTGGGGCTAGGTCCCGTGGTCGCCCTCGCAAGCGCTGGTTGGACGTCGTTAAGTCCGACATGAGAGCCAATGGCCTAACTGAGAAGGATGTTCAAGATCGGGCAAAGTGGAGGAAGCTAAGTAGGAAGGCGGACCCTGGCAATAGCCGGGATTAACGCCAGGTAGAAGAAGAGGTTTGCACAATCCTGATTTTTACGAGTGTACTGCTTGGTGCTCGGAAAACTTAATTTTCAGTATTTTTTAGCGTTTGGCTTTTAACTTCTAAATGGTGCATTGTAGATAAAAAGTTAGTCCACATACTTTTAACTCAAAATTTGCTTCAGTTTCAGCATAAATCGCATCTCTGTTGGTGTCGGGATACAGCACTTCAAACATCGGATTTTTCTCAAAAAGTTACAAAATTAGTTTTTTAGCTTTTCTTCTTGTTTTTGTCCTGGCCGGGGGGGGGGGGCGGCAGGCCGCATGACAGGCGTTAGATGGGCTAGCCAGCGTATACCCCGGGCTCTTACTGAATGCTGTTTCTTACAATCTACATAATTAAATTGACAATTACCGAGGGTGCAATAAATCATTTTCGAGCTCGCTACGCTCGATTTTGCTTCGCTCGCTCTTGAATTTTACAATTTCTGAGTTTCTGAAATTATCCTGTATGAGGCAAAAAGTTACTTCTATTTAGTTATTAATGCCAGAAAATTTTCGAGCTCGCTCCGCTCGGCTTTGCATTTATGTGCATTGTGTCAAAAAAGTTTCTTCTGTTTAAGTTATAACAAATAAAACTTATTGAGATAGAGTGCAAAAAATTTCTAGCTCGCTTCGCTCGCTCTTGGATTTTAAAATCCTTGAGTTTCTAAACCTTTCCTGTGTGAGGTAAAATTTATTAATTGCCATTAAAATCTATATAGAAATAACTTTTTGCCTCATAAAAATCAAACCTATCCGATACAGGGTACAAAAATTTTCGCTTCGCTCCGCTCTGCATTCTACACTCTCAAGTGTAGAAAACGGTGTGTCACTTTTGTGCATTATGTCAAAAAAGTGTCTTCCATTTAAATATAACAAATCAAACCTAATGAGATGGAGTGCATACAATTTCAAGCTCCCTTCCTCGCTCTTGGAATTTAAAATCTCTGAGTTTAACCTCTCCTGTGTGAGGTAAAATATGTATATGAATTGCTATTAAAATCTAAATAGAAATTTTTGCCTCATAAAAATCAAACCTATCCGACAAAGTTTTTCGAGCTCGCTCTTGTATTCTACACTCTCGAAATTCTGGAGTTTTCCTGCATCAGTCAAAAGAGTTACTTATATCGTCCTGAGCGCCGGGATTGTGGTGAGCAACCTGGGCCTTCTGACTATGACTGACCTAAAATTCCACTTTTTGATCGTACACACCTAAACGATTTTTCTCATTAGGCGTCGCACTTCAGGTTGGGGACCAGGCCCCCCTGGCAAAAATCCATAGATATGCCAATGTTTTTGTCGAAGGACAATCTGATGATAAAAAACCGATCGTCAGGAACAAATTTACTAAGGTATTTTTTAATTATTGTGAAACAGCAACAAAGGCTAACTTTATTTTATCTGCCCAGGGAGTCTACAGAAAGCACATCACGCTACCCGTCACTGTCAAATTTTCCCAATCAATCTTGAACCTAATGCGTTTGCGATAAAGATGATAATAAAATTAGACAGATTGTTGTGTTGTTAATAATAGATGATTCTGCTAAAGTGGCCCTTGTAGACCCGCAGACCCGTGTAATACAGAGTAAAAACATAATTACCTAGGATTAAAAATACAGCGGTTCTAATCAGCCATCTCCACCTTCTCCAGAAGCCGAGCAACTTGCAAAACTAAAACTGTAGTAATTATCTCAAATATCTTAATCAAATAACCGTTTACAAACTCATTATCTCATAAGTTTATTATTGAATCAGCTTATAATATTACGAGACAGCCAACGATGGCATCTGTTTACGACTTTAAACTGTGGTACGTATTGACGTGAAGTCATGCGCAAGAGCATACCTAATAGAAGTAAATAAAGACGATTCCCGTCGCGGCCGCCGTGAGTCGGTACTGAAACATTCAGGAGCGCGCTTCAAATGCTTCAATTGAAGTCGGGCTTTCGTGCCTAGAGGACGCGTCCCGACTCAGTTTCGCGCACAACCCCAGTCAATTCAACAATGGGCACCAAAAAGAAAAAGGAAACGTAAGTCTTTGATTATATTTATGCAAATGCGATCGATTTCCGTGAATGTTATCAGTGAATATGCTTTGGTTTGTACAACATACAGTACAAGTAGTTCGATGATGGAGTAGTTTGACAGAATCTTTTTGAATCTAACTTGACACATATGTTTGAACAGTGTTTATACCTTTAAATATGTAGGAATATATTGTTGTGATTAATACGTCGAACAATACGTTTATTATTAAGTAGATGTAATTTAATGAAAAAATAAATGATATAGCGTTCTATTGGAAATCTGTTCATAGAAGTTCGAAATGTTCCGTTCTGAAATTTTTCGAACGTTACCTGTGTGCGTACTTTGAGTGTGTGATTTCAATTGATGTGGAAGACTTACATCATTGTTTCATGATTAAATAACAGGATAAATTAGAGCGTAATGATAAACGTTCATTCAGCTTATGGTGGTTTTTGTTACCCCATTAAAATCTAATTCATAATTTTGTTAGAAACTGCTATTGATTCGCGGCTCTTCCTGGCTAGCGACTTGCGTTATTCAACATTTATTGCTTAACGAATTCAACTTGGACAGAAATAGATATATCATAAATCTACATTTGCGTATATTTGTAATTGTAATTTTTAAATAATAACTGATTCATATAATCAGTTGTGATTAACTTACCTATCATTGTAGTTTCGTCTTATTATTTCAGTCAATGAGAATAAAATGACAGTAAATAACGTGTAACAGAATAAACGCAATACCTCTTAAGGGGTCAATGTACTAATCATTATGAACTTTTTTACAATGGGACCACCAAGGACCAACAGGGAAATAGCGAAAAAAAATCGACAGCTCCATACATTTCTGTGCATATAGCTCGACATGTTCCCATAGAAAAAAAAAAACATAATATGTGTACGATGCCCCCTTAAGAGGTATTCCGTTTAATCTGTTACACGTTGTATTTTAAAACACAAGATATTATGCTACCTGTTAATATTCACGCATAACTTAGTCATCTGTTAAAAACAAAATTTTTCCTCGATACGGGTCGCTCAAACTGGTTTCAAAAGGACAAGCATTTTAGGATTAAAAACGGCCAAGTATCGCGGCACGCGCAGTTTAGGGTTCCGTAGTTGCTGCATGTTACTATAAGGGTCGCAATGGACAGGTCCATTGCGAGCGAGCAAGGCAGCGGATCGGAGAAACGGAGAAATTTTAACCAATGGGATTGCATAAAATCTCCGCACCACGTGAGTCACTGATATTTTGACTGACATTATTGGTTAATATTTCTCCGTTCCTCCGCTCCATTCGCAGTGGACAGGCCCCTTACTCGTTAACTTGTAAAGCTTCCTTAGATGTGGGATTTCCTCGTTTTCCTTTTAAATTCATTATACAGTGTAAATCTTTATAATGTACACATACGTTTAATTTAGGAAACTATGCAAAAATTTTACGACGGAAAACGTATTAAAAAAATGGTATTTATTTTTAATTTTTTATGGGTTTTTAATTTTTAATTTTTGATTTTAAGATCATTCTGACTATTATTTTAGTGATTAAATATTTTTATTTTAATTAGTTCATTTAATTTGGATTAAGTTTTATTTTCATTTCAATTTAATTTTTGTGTATTTTTATATTTTTAAATTGACATGTGCGAATTTTAAATATGGAATATTGGTATCTTAAGTAAATAAATTATTATTAGTATTATTGAAAATTTTGTTCGCTACTGTGTTCCCAGTGTAAACAAAACAGTGCAACTTTTAAACCAAACGATTTATCGCGAATATGAAACTTACACATAATGATTGGAAGTAATTTGGGCGTCCTCACAAAATCAAAATAGTGGAAAAAACTACTCTCAATTTATTGAAAATAAACATGTTTTGTTAAACAAAAATCTGTGTTTACTTATATATATTTTTTTCCATATTCGATAAATTTCTCGATGATCGCCCTGATTTCCTACCTTTTTTATTTCTTTAAATTATTTTCCATTGTATTAGCTACCCAATAGTTGAAATTACTTGTTCATAACTCAAACATAACATGTTCTATTCAGTGTTAAAACATGGCACTCCGAACGCACAATTTATTGTTCTTTTGAGGATGGTTTTTGGGATGATCATTAATGGATTCAGGAGGCTGCTAGGGCTGCCCCGCTTTTATTATAGCGCTTCGGGTATGTTAGTGGAGGCTCGGGTTGATGGCTTTCTTGCCAGAATGCGCTCTTTTGTAATGTGTTTAATAACATAGTTATTATTTGAAAACGATAATTATCGTGACTGATTTGACGCCCTTTGATTACTTCTTATGAGAAGCCATGAAACAACGCGTCCACAGTAGGTACTCCTATCAACAATACATTTTAATTCATGCGGCAAAGCCGCATAAAGAAATAATAATAAAGAAAAAATAAAAAACAGAATAAAGAATAAAGAAAAAATAGTCACATTACAAAAGAGTGGGTACATAAAAGTTAGTAGGTATAGTTATAAAACATTTCGCTCGAGTTCAGCCTACATTGCATCGCTATTCGACCGGAATCCGAACGAAAGCCTTCATGACTGCCGAGTCATACTTCTCAGCAATTAATAATAATATAATATTATTATTATTATTTATATTCCATATTCTGCAATAGTCCTGCTCCAACCGGGGATTGTCCTTGGGTATACTTTCACAATACATACAGGGATAATCGTCGATTGGTGTCCCATTTCATTTGAAATGTCTAAAGAGGCCTCTGCGAGTTGGCTTCGGCCCCTCGTACGCCTACCAAAGGACCGGGTCTCTAGGAAGAGGGACCCGAGAAAGTAAAAAACATAATAATAATATTTATTTACCCAAATAACAGTAGGTAGGTACAAAACATTCTTACAAATATTAGGCTAACAGTTTAATTATAAATAAGAGAATGAGCATCCGCAGCTGAACTAGGCGTGAGCCTGTATCTCAGCTAACAGCGCCGTTTCCCCTCAGAAACAATACACTACACTACACTACACACTACAATTACTTAGGTAAAGGATACTGTTAGTGCTACCCCGCACTCTGCTTAGTAGGGAGGCGGTGCCCTTGCGCATTCTGGCATGGAAGCCGTCAACCCGAGCCTCCACAAACATACCCGAAACGCTACAAAAGCGCGTCAGCCCTAGCAGCATCCTGAATCCATTAATATCATCTCAAATAACCATCCTCAAAAGAACAATAAAACAATAAACATGGCACTCCGAACGCACGGAGTGCCATGTTTTAACACTGAATAGAACATGTTATGTTTGAGTTATGAACAAGCAATTTCTACTATTGGGTAGCTAATACAATGGAGAATAATTTAATTTAATAAAAATCGTCCGTGATTCGGGCGACGTATTGAGAAATTTACCATTTAAACACAGATTTCGTTTAATGACATGTTTATTTTTAATTGGGGGTAGTTTTTCCCACTATTTTTATTATCTAAGGACGCCCAAATTACTTCTAATCATTATGAAGTTGGTTTCATGGCGATAGATTGTTTTGTTTAAAAGTTACGCAGTTTTGTTTACACTGGGGTCACAGTAGAGAACAATTAAAAAATAACCATTATAAATATCCATTTTTTATTACGATTAAGCATAGTTTCCCTCGTTTTCGTATATGCACAATATAAAGACTCACACTGTATAATTATGCTACTACCTACCATACATTTTTCACGTCTCCAAAAACAACTGTTTAGCTGGCAGAGGGGGGGGGGGACCTGACTGTTACAAAAATTTGCACTTTAAAGCTTAATATTTCGCAAATGGATCTTTGATTGTAAAAACGTTCTAGTGCTAAGCGTCTCTGAGCTAAACCGCGGTCAGACAGGCGGACGGACAGACAAAACTATAAGGGTTCCTTGTTCACTACGGAACCCTAAAAAGCTACACCTAATCTATCAAGGCCAAACAAGCGAAATATCGACCCTGGTTTGCTTTATAAACCTGACCAAAAAGAATCCTTCGAATTCGAGAATCGATTTGTCTGGTTTTAATATTTTATGCGAAGTTTTCTTAACAGTAATTTTATTGCTTGCTTATTAATAACTAGGAACACAGTCTCCATTTGTGCAGCAGTTTCAATTGCTATGATCGTAATGATGTCATTTATAGCAATCGCTATAGGTATTTGTCGTCCGAGTCCCTCTCAATGCGCACCAATTAACTTGCTTAATTCTAATAAATTTCAAAGCGATTGTTTTAAACTGCCTTCATAACATTTTATAGTTTTGTGTTCCCATCGTGAAGTTTAGACCAATTTGTTTCAACGATTGTTTACCTGTAATTATAGGAAATTGTACCTAATTATAGGCGTTTATTTCGACTGTTATGGCCTGATTCCAATGGGAAATAAGTGGTCATCTTTAGCACGGTTTGTTAAGAGTGTTAGAATCTATGTATTACAAAACTGTCTGAAACTGCTATTTTCTATTTCAATAACCAACTGTGCAGGTGGATTCAAATTGAATAGCGGGTCAGAAGTTCGGATTTTGCTGCGCGGTACGCTCCCCTCATCCTGGTGTCATATGAATTTGACTTACCTCGTATTTCGAGCTACCATTAAGTGATCTTCCAACAATAACAAAATCACAAAACGCTTATATTCCTCGAAGGGTTTGGCAGACTTTTGTCTATAGTCTATAATTATAGGCCAAGTATTCCACATTTCGGCCAGTTATTTGTTAGCCCCATGTCATAGGGAGCGAGCCTAACCAGGCAAAAATCCAGAGCCAGTGAAATGTTGAAGTGAAATTATTATTTTTGTTTCAGAAATAAGGAGCCCGAGCAAAAAACTTTACGTTACTATCAAATTGTAAGTACATATTTATTAAATACAGTATACAGTCTAAACGTGCATAGAAATTGCGAAATTGTAGTCAGTAGGCAATAATATAACAAATGCTTATTTTTATTATATTCATTTCTAATATTTATATCTATTATTTTGTAAAAAAACCTGCTCGACATTCGTCTTTGAGGTTACATTGGTTAACTTCAATTTACCTTAGGCACGGTAACTAATTACCAACTTAATAAAATTGGCTGTGATTTTTAGTAAAAACCTTACTTTCACTTGTACGTGCACGTGTCGTAGCGAATTCGTAAAATTGGCCATTTCATGAAGTGGTCAGCCATTTCATAGAATAGTTGGCCAATTCATGAAATTACATTACATTAGCTCTCGACAAGAGCCCCGCTGCACCGGTCTCCTATTTCTGTCGGCAGGGTTCAAAGAAACCTACAACAGAATTTGACCTATTCATGTCTGTGCCCTAAGTTCCGTCGGACCCACCCCTACTTGACCTCAGCCACTCATGTTCATACCATTATCACAATCTCTTGCCCTTATTTCAAATAATATTTAGGTCGACGCAGCACATCTTTTTTCTACATTTTCGAAAAATTCCTTCATGTCGCTGGACACTGGATTAGGGTTGAAACCCTCGCGGGTCGTGGGGTCCAAATTGCTCATAACTCGTTTAAAGATCTGTCAAGACGCTTAGTTGACACTTCGCATGTGCCAATGGCTGGCTTTTACCTCGGACAAAGGATAATCGAACAACGTGGCAATGCTGCCAGCTTTTTCGGCACATCAGCACTGGTCAGCGGTCTCCATCAGTCGTTAGCTTAATAATAATAATATTCTAATGCGCGATTTTGGAATTTCCCGCGAACCCCGCGGCATCGACTGATAGATAATACTTGGAAGGAACGCAGAGTCACGTAGGACGAAACGCTTGCCTGCTCGACTGAGAGACTGATATTTACAACGCGCTAAGACACCTTTTTAAACCGACTTCTTCAAAAAGGAGGAGGTTCTGTTGTGGAGGCTGTATGTATCTTTTTTTTTTGTATGTTCACCGATTTTTCCGCCAATTCTGGACCGATTTTAAAAACTCTTTTTTTATTCGAAAGCGTATATTCCTGAGGTGACAATGGGACCATGTCACCAAGTCAGAATCTGATGAGATCCCATAAAAATCGAGAGAAACCCTCAAATTTTATAAGCACATACACTGTTTTTCATAAACTTTCTAACGCAATTTAGATATGTGTGCCTGGTAATCATCATCTCAAGTTGCTGAGCTGATGATGGAAGGTATAAGTCAGGATCTGATGATGTGATCCCATGAAAAATTTTTGTTCAGCGATATTTTCGCCAATTTTTAACCGATTTCGATGATTATTTTTTTTGTTTGGAAGAGTATTGTCTCGGAATGGTTCCATTTAAATTTGGTGAAGATCTGATGATGAACTTCGGAGGTAGGCAAAGGAACTCTTCAATAAATGATAGCAAATGGATCGGGATTTCTGT
This sequence comes from Lacanobia oleracea, assembly GCA_950371165.1. Classification (NCBI taxonomy): domain Eukaryota; kingdom Metazoa; phylum Arthropoda; class Insecta; order Lepidoptera; family Noctuidae; genus Lacanobia; species Lacanobia oleracea. The sequence continues at coordinate 16,223,317 of OX493385.1, forward strand.
AATCGCATGTCTGTTGATTTTTTACACCAGTTCATAACATAACATCGCGGCACGCTGTGATTGTGGTACTTTTTAATGGTACGCAGGTACCACTAAAAAGTGAAAAATAAAAAAACTTTTACAAAAAAATACAACCGACTTCCAAAAACAAAAGACTACAAAGTGTGTACGTCTATACTCAATTAGATTTTGTTAAAATATTCATTTTCTTGGCAATCTAACTTAGTAAACATATGCGTTTTTTCCCCAGTTCCGCTACGCAACATGTACGGAGCTGTTCGCAACCCTCATGGGCATCCTGTTCGGGCTGGCCAGCGGAGGAGGCGTCTGTTACAACCTGGTGCAGATCGGAGAGCTTAGCACGGCCTTCGTTGAGAGGACCACTTACAGGGAGAAGCTCACCAGCTACCTGCCACTCACCGTCGCCTTCGGAGGAGGGAGGAGGCTGTAAGTTACTTTTTATTCCTTAGCTCACTCAATAGTTATTTTGCGGTGCTTTTACCAAACATTCACAGAAGAAAGGCACTGGCAGTTTTTCCAAAATTTTAGCAACAATACATATCTTACTAACGACCCGTCCCAGCTTTGCACGGGTGCAAATTATTTACTAAAACCTTCTTCGAGAATCACTGTTAAAAAACCCGCATCTAAATCCGTTGCGGAGTTTTAAAGATCTAAGCATACATATGGACAGACAGACAGCGCAAGCGACTTTGTTATATACTATGTAGTGATATTATAATATTTTACTATCTGAACGAGCAAACGTTGTTTTGCCTATTCTCAGACCCTCCAAACATGCACAAAAACTTTCATAAAAATCGGTCAAGCCGTTTCGGAGTAGTTCGATAACATAAACCGTTTTTATACATTAGAAGATAACTGTGTTAAATAATACCTTTGCTAATTTGATTTCGTTATTTTTGTAACTAAAATTCACCATGTCCAGTCAGCAAACATTTTGAAACAAAAATTCCCCAATCAGTCGAACTTCTATCCTTTATTTGTAGGTAGGAGAACAAAGGGTTTGTCATGAAAGCTCCATGTATGTAAGACTAGCTGACCCGCGCAACTTCGTCTGCATCACAATTTTCATTACTGCTCCGCTCCTATTTGTCTTAGCGTGATGATATATAGCCTATAGCATCATCATCATCATCATCTGCCTAGTTTTCCCAACTATATTGGGGTCGGCTTCGAGTCAAACCGGATTCAGCTGAATACCAGTGTTTTACGTGGAGCGGCTGCCTACCAGAACTCCACAACCCATTAACAGGGTAATACTGTACTTCTTGGCAAGACTGGAGAGATTTACTGGCTTCTGACGATTCGTAACGACTTCCAAAGATCTTCAATTCACAGCCGGGGCCAACGGCTTCACGTGCTTTCCGAGGCACGGAGGAAACTCCGTATGTTAAGATGGTCACCCATCCACAGACCAACCTTGGCAAGCGTTGCTTAACCTTGAAGAACTACCTGTGCGTCTGTTATTATTTAGCCACGAGCTCCGCGCAACTTCGTCTGCATCACAATTTTCATTACTGCTCCGCAACTATTTGTCATAGCGGCGTGATGATATATAGCCTTCCTCGATAAATGGGCTATCTAACACTAAAATAATTTTTCAAATCGGACCAGTATTTTAGTAGATTAGCGCGTTCAAGAAAACAAACAAACTCTTCAGCTCTAGCCAGTTGCGATCAACCCGTTACAAATAAAAACTCTGGACTCTGCACATATTATAAGACTCAATAGCAATCTGCTCGATCCATCACTGGTTTTACTTTAGTGTTTTTGGTATCTGACCACGGGAAAGTGCTGCGAACAATAAACACTAGAGTAAAACCCACTGATTCAGACTATTGAGGAAATGGCTTTGTGAAATGTTGAGTCAATCTAAAAGGAATTGTAGGGAAATATCCTAGTAGGTATATTGATAGTCTTTCCAAAATTTCTAAAATATGAGTAAGTATCTATATCTATAGATACTACTTAAATATAAAGTTGAAGAGTTTGTTTGTTTGCTTGATCGCGATAATCTCAATCTGTCAGTGTTAGATAGCCCATTTATCGAGGAAGGCTATAGGCTACATCATCACGCTAAGACCAATAGGAGTGGAGCAGACGAATTGGCGCGGGTCAATTAGTTACTTGTATTTGAAGAAATTAAAATGCAGTAAATACGTTCTTGGATCAGACATATGTAGGTATTTAATCATGAATGAATAAAATCGCGTTTACTTTGGATTGCATAAAAAGAGATGCGCGATGACACAACGTATGATTTTGTGTTGTTGCCAAATGACATCCTTTTAACACCCAAATGTGCAACGAAAAATAACATGCATACTAATTTTTTTTTTTTTTTTTATTTGCAATGGGTTACCTGCCTAAAATTTAGGTACGCTGAACTTGAACATCAAGTTTTACAAAAAACAGTCCCCCAAAACGCCCGCCTGTCACGTTTATTAGATCCATACTCAATGATACTATATTGTCTGCTTCAACAGTGAAATTGAATGATCGTCACACAGGTCTGGCCTTAGGTATTCCCAACTATGTTGGTTTGCTTAAAACTACAGGTTCCCAGTACGGATAAGTTTGAAACGATCGGTTGGTACCGACGGATGCTAGTACGTATAATACTACTCTGTCAAGAAAGTACCGGGAAAAGATCAATAATACACAAAATGTCTGTTATTCATCCAAATTTATTTTATCACCTTCAAAGTATGCTCCTTTAGAAACGATACACTTGCGCCAACGAATAATCCATTCATCAAAACATTTTTTAAACGCTGCTTCCGGAATTGAGTTGAGTTCTCGCCGCGAATTCTCCTTTATGTCTTCTATCGATTGAAAACGGTTCAGTTGGAAGGCGCCACTCCGAAGCTTGTTGACTAGTTTGCATGTCAAACTCGTAAACCCACGTCTCGTCACCAGTAACAATGCGTTTCATGATTGTTGGGTCCGAACTGACTCGTTCTAGCATGTCCTCAGCGACTTTCATGCGATTGAGTTTTTGGAGAAAATTCAGATCTTTTGGGACTAGCCGAGCAGCAACATGTTTCATATCCAAATGATTAGTTAAAATGGTACGGATCGACTCGTGAGATACAGAAAGTCTATCTCTCTCAGAGTTGAATGGGGATTTTCAGTCACTATTTCCTTCACTTTTGCGATGTTAACTTCAGTTGCAGACGTTGACGGCCTACCAGAGCGAGGCAAATCTTCCATCACATCTCGACCGCTTTTGAACGCTTTGAACCACTCATAAGCACGAGTTTTTGATAAAGTCGATTCACCGTAAGCCTTCTGTAACATTTTCAGTGACTCCGAACACGAAATTCCATTGGCGATGCAAAATTTAAGACAAACTCTTTGTTCGATATTTTTGTCCATTATGAAATTCGCAATACACACTATATATGATATTACTAAAACCAGCACTGTATTTAATATAAATAACAGATGCAACTCAAACTCCGCGCCAAAATGGAAAACAGTTGTGCCAATCTAACAACTACAAAAAAACAAAAATTTGAATTTGGAACCATAAACAAATCATCCATTCCCGATACTTTTTTGACTGAATGTATAGCCATTTACCGTTAATTCGCCCCTGACAGGAATCCGTCAGCAAACTCATAGGAACGAGAATAAGAATAATTGGTGATGGAAAAACATCGGTAACAATATTAAAGGGCTCTTTGATATTTTAGCGCGTTATTGCGAGTTTTTTAACGCACTCGATCGTGTTACTGTAACTCGAGGGCTACAAAATGCGACGTTCTAAGTGAAGTTGAGCAGTGGTGGCCCGGTGGTAATGGCTGCGACTTACGAGTTGTAGGTCGTAGGTTCGAACCCAGCCAGGCGTTTTACAATCACTAAATTACCTCCAAATCGTTGAGATGAAACCATTTCAGTCCTTCATTTTTTAACAAAAGACAAAAAAAATATCGATTGCTTTATATAGGTATATTAATAGAAACGAAAATAATTTGGTATTGTTACTTTTTAAAAATATGTATTATTTTTATTATAAAAAAATAAAAACACGGCACGCAGAGGTGTAGTTAGCTCCGTTTGTAGGATGCACAAGGTCATTGGCATGTATACAAGCCTTAACACGATCGATTACGTTAAAAAACTCGAACTCATGGCACTATAGGGACTATGCCATCTAGTGTTGCATATTAGAAACATATAGGAAAAATATACTTGACATTGACGCTTCTGTGCTGCCACCTATAGTTCCTACCCGTTCCCTTAAACAAGTCTGGACGTGCAGTTTGCGCGCACGTAAGAACTTGTCTTGGCTTTAAACCTTTTCGATACAAGTTTTACCGGTCTTCGTCGGTATCAAGCGGCAAAAATAAAACGAAATATTCTGCAAATGGTACGTAAAACACTTTTACAATGATATATTAATAGCTATTTCTAAAGCTATATGGGCCAATATTTTTCAACACTCTTTGCGTAGAAATGGCGCAACAAACGCAGGAATCAACGTCTCTTTTAGAAAAGTCAGACATTTTATCAACAAATTACGCTTTTTGTTGATAAAATGTCTGACTTTTTTAAAAGAGACGTTGATTCCTGCGTTTGTTTTGCCATTAAAATGTAGAATACGTCGGAACTGGCGTTTTGAGCCACACTAGAAACGGTAATAGTAAACCTATACCAGCAAACGGCACAAATGCATCAGCCATCGAAAGCTCCTGTACTCTTTCTTTGGGAGCTCAACAAGCCAACAAAATTCTCACCAATAGGAGTATAAAAACATGCCAACCGTTGGACCGAAGTCTGAGGAAAATGAGCGGATCCGCATAATGTATCCACTGACAGTCTTCATGTTAATATTACACTACCTGACCTGTGCCTACTTCATTGGACGGTCTTTTTCGGTTAATATATAGCTTATGACACTCGAGGAGCTCGTGGCTAGATAATAACAGCCACACGGGTCGATTTTCAAGGTTCAGCAACGCTTGTTAAGGTTGGTCTGTGGATGGGTGACCATCTTAACATACCGAGTTTCCTCCGTGCCTCGGAAAGCACGTTAAGGCGTTGATCCCGGATGTTATTTGTAGATCTTTGGCAGTTGTTACGGATTTTCAGAAGCCAGTAAATCTGACTCCAGTCTTGCCAAGAAATATCGTGTTAACCAGTTAATGGGTTGCGGAGGTCTGGTAGGCAGCCGCTCCACGTAAACCACTGGTATTCAGCTGAGTCCGGATTGACTGGTAGCCGACCCCAATATCGTTGGAAAAAGGCTAGGCAGATGATATAGCTTATGACACTCACAAATAACGTAGCTTTCTATCGGTAAAATAATTTTTAAAATCGGTTAAGTAGATCCAAAGATTACCCCCACCTACAACCTTACAAACTCACAAAATCACAAACTAACAAAAATTTTTAGCTCTTCATAATATTAGAATAGATTTCTAGAAAACCGGATAAATCTATTAAAGTAGTTATGGGACTTTTTTCATCCCACAACCCTCAGAACAAGTCAGGTCTGGGAACCTGTATCTTTCAGCAAGCATTCCTTGTAATGTTGGCGAGGGCTTTTTTTTTCTTTTGGCGAGGGCTTTCCCAAATTTCGGATCCTTAACGTATTTACGTGTCTATGTTGTCCTGTCCAGTGCCAATGCATCCTACGAAGAGAACATGGCTGCCCTGATCGAAGACGCAAAGGCGATGGCCATCGGGCTGTTCCTGAGCATCGGCGTGTCACTCATCTTCTGCATGCTGTCCGTCGGTCTCATTAGTTGGAGCGCGCTGCGACAGGTACCTATTTTTGTTCCCTTGATCGCCAGTTTGCGTGTTCTATGCGTTTGTAGATCGGAGATGTTAGTATCATGGTAGATATGCTATAATGCGGATGTGCTATATTTTATTAAATATTTACACCTATTTCTTCGGCCTTCTTTAATAGATACGATTAAAAGACCGCTCTAGATGGAAATATCAAGAGATCTCCTGATATTTCCGTCTAGAGCTTTTAAGGGCCAGTCTTTTTGAAAATTTACGCTTTAAAAATTTAAAGCTCGCATTACGAATATTCTCTCTCTGTATGACACGAATAATTTTCTAAATAGTTTTGTGTTCTTACTTGATTATCTTTTGAATTTAGATCATTTATATTTGGTGCATCTTCATTGCCAAACATTAGGTGGTGCTTAATAAGCACAGCCTGCGGGTCTAAAAAGAAAATCACGGCACCCCGTCACTGTCAATTTTTTCCAATCAAACTTGAACCTAATGTGTTAGCGATAAAGATGAAAATTAAATTTTATAGGATTATTGTGTGATTAATATTATGATTCTCCTAAATTGGCCTTTTTAGCCCCCGGCCTGTAGTCTCGACATAGATAACGACAACGTTTACAACGTTAACGTTAACGTTTTGAACTTACCGATTTCTGGTAATCTCTACATTCAAATAAAGCGAATTTCATCGCTAGCATTGTCAAATTACCGAGCTTTGTCGTTAACTTTTGCGAATGTCGCTATAGGCTAGCGCCGAATTTTGACAGCGTGCTAAGCGTAGCGATATTATTCGGTAGCCATGACAACGCTTGACAACGTATTATTGGAAACTTTTGTGTTTATAAATTAACTTTTATGTGGTTTTTTTGTGGCGGATGCATATTTAGCGAGAGATTTAGTCGCGCTGGAACACAGGCGCGACATCATTACGCGACCACACCACCACCACCGACGAATCTGCGCCAAGTCGCAGAAACCGTCAGGAAAGTGAAAAGATGTGGATTTGGAGGGAAACCAGTTTTTTTCTTTGTACCGGGCACTAACGGGTCAAAAAAGGTACTATTGTGATGCTTGTGGATGAACCTCGGCCATCTCTGCAAAGGCAACCGCCATAGGGACTTTCTGTGGAGACACAAGTGAGTGTCATTGCATACCAAACTGTTATTAGGTACAATCCAATTTGCAAATCCTTTATTGTATGGACCTGACTATGTTACAGAGATAAACAACCATAACTGCGAGGTTCGGAACCAACTCAATTGGTTATAATTTGTACTCGAACAAAAAAATTGGTACCTTCGTAGTTTTCGAGAAAATCGACTTTGAAGGTGGTCTGGAGGTAGTCACGCTATTTACTCATTTAGTAGCTCTTCACATGAACATTATGTGTGCGATATTTTTATCGTTTGACTTATTACAGAAGAAATAGATAAAATTAAACGTAAAAAATTAAAACGCAAACGACTCTGAGTCGACCCAGTACAGGTACAGTCCAAGAGCCAGATCGAAGAATTGGGAATTTATTTCCCTCTGACATTTCTACAGACTTCAAACCGATGAGATTAGAAGTATAATCAATGTTTTTTTTGGCAGTAGGTTCGAAGAGATTACTCTTTGATATAGCTCTTGGACTAAACCTTAAAATCGAACTAATTATATATCTTCTAAACTAAGACCCGACTAAATCTGTGTTTTCGAAATATTGCGACTATTTAGCGACTTAATTTTGGAAAAAACATCTTCACTAGGTGCCTTAGCTTTTGAGATTCAAATGAACCAAGCTTGGGTCGACGCACGCCAGATCAGCAACCTATAAACACTTATAACTTTTGAACCAGTGACAGCCGCTCCCCGTTAAATACTGGTATTCAGCTAAATCCGGTTTGACTGGAAGCCGACCCCAATATAGTTGGGAAAAGGCTAGGCAGATGATGAACTTTTGAACCAGTGACCGACTAAGAGACTACTCACACTTATTCAGCTCCATTTGTGTTTCGCTGAATGATTTGAGTCACACATAAATAGTTATTTTTCTATCAGCCGCGTACAGCGTCCTAAGAATGAGAAAGCGGCAGCGGCAGAACAGCGCTGAAATCTATCTATAGCACTCTTATGATAATGACACATTTGTCCTCATTTAATACTTGTTTGCTGTGAAATCTGAATAAACACTGAAAGCTGAGCGGATGCGTACACGTTTTCTATGGGCCACAAGCTGGATAGAGCTGAATAAGTGTGAGTAGTCCCTAATTCTCATATGTGGCGACTAATTAGCAACAATTTTTTTATGTTATCAAGTTTAGAACCCTGATGGTGGCCATGTCAGTGTCAGTCACACAAGGAGTTGAGAACTACGCGTGTACAGCGTTGTTCCGCCGCGTTCGACGCTGAACGCGGTGGAACAGCACTGAACGCGACAGAACAGCACTGAACACTATCTATAGCACCGCACGATAATAACACATTTTAAACTTGTTTGCCGCGAAAACTGAATAGACACGGAAAGCTGAATGGATACGTACGCATCTTCATACAATATCGTTGTTTTCAATTACGCATAAGCTGAAAAAAAGAGCTGAATAAGTGTGAGTTATCCCATATTCAGTTTGTGTTATATCTTTTAAATCGGTCTAATATTGGAAACAGGCGAGAGCCAAACCTCGAATTGACTCTTTTCATAAAAAGTCTGTCCGGCCGCATTTCCTCTTATGGAAGAACATGCAAGTAACTGCATAGACACCTATGAAATTCAGGTTATTACAAAATCCTATTTACATTATTTTTACTCTTTAATAAATTGCTTATTGCATTCCACAATGTTGGCTTAGGTAGTAACATAATATGAAATGGGATTATCATAGACCCTGTCTGGCAAAGCATTTTTGCAAGCAAGTAATTGTGGCTACCTATAGAAAAACATTCGCAGGTAACTTCCACTTCTCACGTTGGTCCTTCACTTTTTGACTAAGCCTTAACTGTACTCTTCATATTTATAAAAAAATCGGCCAAGTGCGAGTCGGACTCTCACACGAAGGTTTCTATACCATAAACCTTTATTTTTATTATTTGTTGTTAAAGCGGCAATAGAATCTGTGTAAATTTCAACTGTCTCCCTGTTTTTTAGGGTTCCTAGTTACCCTTTGGGTATGGAACCCTAAAAAGAAACATTCAGAAATAAAATGGTTAGGTAGTTTAATAAAATTTCAAACATTCTTGATGGCTGTAATTTTTTTCGAAATGTGTTAATGCAGCTATTAATTACCTAAAAAGATTAGAACAGTCTCCTCACACTGTTTTCCTGTTGTATCATAAACTGTGTAATGATTAAGGGGCTTTTGCTGTTCCTTCATAAAACAACACCATTATAATTATATTATATAATATAGAAAAAAAGTGAAATAAGCCCTTTAGAAAGGTAAGGCTTTGTATATAAATAACACACAACCAGATCATATTTTTAACTTTATAATAAAAAGCAATCTTTATTAAAAAAATAAATATACACTAAAAATAAGAAATCCTAACTAAAATAAGGCGTCATAAAACTCGTTCGCATCGCTGTCCACTAGAAGTGAGCCCAAGACTGGTGGACTTGCCACGTTGTATGGATTGCCATACAACGTGGCAATGCCAACAGTCTTTTATCTACCAGTGCTTATCCTCTGTCCGAGGTTCAGAGTTTCAACCCGAAACGGTTCAAAAATATAATTGTCAACAAGGTTGAAATTCATTCTTATGAAAATATGTAAATCTCATGGAAATATATATGTAATGAATCCAATCATAAGCTGGTACCTTCATGTCTTACTTAAGCTGTTATTTTATTTTATCCATGCTGTATTATGTCCTCTTAAGATATGATTATTTTGTTATTCTGTCACACAAGAGTGGCAGTTGGAGGTAGAACTACTGTGAAATCTTTCATATCCCTGCATTTTAGCCGGGGAATTGCTAGTATAGCAGCATACAGTTTAGGCAGTACATCTCAAGGAACTAGTTTCCTTAATTTTAGTGTGAACGAAAAACAGTGGGATCGTACCTTTACCATTTCCTAAGTTCATACCAATGATTCAAATATTCTTATATCTAGACACTCCTCAGTAGTACCTAACTACATAAGACAAACATCTTGCACATCATACAAATCCTTGTCAAATGAAACTAATTTAGCGCAAAAGTTGTTATGGCACGCGAATTTTTTCGTTAGTTTTTGACAATTGGTAGAAGATACCGAAATCGGTATCCATATCGAGACTGCCCTGATCTGTGATAAAATTAACACTTCAAATCGATAGTCACGCAGTTGTTTGATTGTCACCTGTTTTTTTCCTTTCCGGAACATATTGCTTCCCACATAATAATGCTTCCGAAGACATACCAGTACATCTACTCTTATCTCTGATCTTACAAGATCTAAGGTGTCTGCTGTTGGGTCAAGTCCAACGAGGCGAACCCATTGTCAATGATTATGTCATCTTGAGCGCCACTCATTATTCATTAATCGTAGTATTCTCGTATCGTTGCGAAGTATGTTTACGTTACAGATTGATAAGTCCCGCCCTATAATTATTACAGTTGCCGTCACTGCTATAATCGTTAACGATGATGTACGGTTCTTAATCCTACAGTACTTGAAATAGGTGCAAACCTATAGATAGTACCAGTCTGTAACTGTACCTCTGCAGGGCAATATGCCTATTATAATTTTAAGGCGGGTTGGCGATTTCAGACTATAAATCTAGGCTTCATCTCAATTTTTTCCTTCGGCATTTTCAGTAATGGCTTATGATTAAAAAGTGCGATTTCTGCTCAGCAAAAATGACTAAATTCATTGAGTAGTTTGGCCATGAGTAGAAATCAAAACAAGCGTCAGACTTTTAACAAACTGTGTTAAATAAATCTATTAAAAACCGCTTATCTAATGCAGCACACTAACATACCTGCCGAAGGTTGAGGCAGGGTTGTGTCTATTACGCGGTGGCCTCTCTCCCGGCCCGCAGTAGGCGCACCGGGCGTCGGAGGAGGGCCATATACAATAAGGCCAGATACGCTGCCCTCTTCCGGCCCCCCTAACTGGGTCCAGAGGCGGCAGACTTGGGGATATCCGTCGCCCCCCATTCATTCGGGCCCGAGGTGGCAGAGCGTGGTGTTCCCGTGCGCCCCTCTTTGACGTCGCGGGGGGAGTAAAACACCTCACTCCCCCCGCGGACCCAAGGTGGCCTGCAGAGGCGGGCCAGCACCAGCCGAGGATTACGGAATAGGCATTAGTTCTCGCGATCCCCGGTTGGTGAGAGATGGAGCACCGGGGTGGTTTTAGTCAGGAAGAGTCTGACAGACCCCTCCGCCCATCCCAGGGCGGAGGACATCAAATGAGGATTCCCACAGTTAAAAAAAAAAAAACAAAAAAAAGGGTTGTATCTATACGGTGCCATTTTATACGTCTTACAAAAGCGGCTCACTTAATGTGCCGGACATATAGATTATGTCGGGCACATAAAGTGAGCCGCTTTTGTAGGCAAGGCAAGGCCTCTAGGCAAGTTTTTTTTTAATAATGCATTAGAGTTATGAAACAGCCTGTTAATAATGTTAAGTATCAGAACAATGTCACCGTTCCGATTCAGATTCATTTATTTGCAAAAACATGTGTAGATAATATACATGGACAATCATAATATATGCTTATTATAGGTGTTACATATTTATATGACTCAACATGTTTGACCATAACAGGATGCAAAGTAAAAATAGGAAACAAAAATACAGATTAGATTAATAAAAATAAATACATCAATAATTAAAATAAAATAATAAAATAAGGTAAATAGTCAAAATAAAGAAACATAGTCATTACAGCGATTTGTCATTTAGAAATTCAGTGATACTATAATAAGCTTTTTCTATCAGTATTTTTTTAAGTATTCTTAAACTGGTCTGTAGGTATTTAATTTTTTTACTTGGTTAAAAAAAGTTTTTGTTTAAATGCCCTAAAAAGAAAAAAAAATCCTTTAAAATTTATCATAAAAGCTTGTCGCGAGGTTTGATTAATTAAGTTACTTAAAGGTACCTTACGCTATTCCGCCATCTTAGATGTTCTGCCATATTGGACTTAGAATGAAGTCCCATTATTTTTCGAGTTACTCTCAACAAGTCAATAAATAAACAAGTCCTTTCATTTGATACCCATATTGTAGAAATGCATTAAAAATAACTATTCCGCCATCTTAGATGGTCCGCCATATACTTAGGATTTAGAATGACGTCACACAGCTTATCGTCTATTTTCATCCAGACTAAACGGGTATACAAAATTTCAGCTCAATCGGTTGAAGATATCTGCTTCAAAATAGAGTAGCAAGATTCCACCCGAACAAACATACATACATTGCAAGTTAAATAAAAGCTTTTAAAAAACGGGTTATGTGCGTACTAAGTTGTGGGCGAAAGCTATTAAATTGTAAAATTCTGAAGCTAGTTATAGCAGTGTGCTACTCCGTTGTATTTTGTTAGTGAGGTCATGATTTCTTAACTTTACTAGCCTTTATTGAGTTTAGTATAATAATTTTACAGCTTTTTTTTGTATTGTCATCGAAACTAAACGTGTATACAAAATTTCAGCTCAATCGGTTGAAGATATCTGCTTCAAAATTGTGTAGTAAGATTCCACCCGAACAAACATACATACGTACATACATTCATACATACATTGCAAGTTAAATAAAGGTTTTTAATAATAGTAAACATACCGAGGCCTTATCAACGATTTATCGAAAGCGACATTAAGCCGAAAATCACTTTTGAATTCTCTAAAGCCAGACAACATTTTTGTATTCGACCAAGACAACCTTGAACTGAGTCTATAAAAATGTATGTATGTATGTATGTTAATCGGGCTGGTTTACGCAACTCCCCGACTAAGCGTGTATTTTGCGCGTAGGAACGTTAAAACGTAACTCCATCATGTAAATAGGTCAATATATAATATATGTCATTTGCCATTGGCGTCACAATGAAGCTTAATATGAAGCAAATGGAATCTTGGGTGTCTGTTATTTAGTGTAATCATTTCGGTAAGTATAAGACACTCTGACACCATGCTTATATTTTTTAAGAGCTTTAAGTGTCCTGATTTTTCCAGTAAATCGATGTTTAGATTGCAAACTGACTGCCTTGTTGGTCTAAAGGTTACAAGCGCTATTGCTTAGAGTCCTGAGGCCATAGCCAAACGTCAAGCATGCTTGTTGGGATTGACAAACGCTGTCGACCGTCTTCTATAATTAATATATAAATATATAATAATTCTAAATCCCATATGGCGGGCCATCCAAGATAGCGGAATAGTTATTTTTAATGCATTTCTACAATATGGGTCAAATGAAAGGACTTGTTGAGAGTAACTCGAAAAATAATGTGACGTCATTCTAAATCCAATATGGCGGAACATCTAAGATGGCGAAATAGCGTAAGGTACCTTTAAGTATTTAATTAATCAAACCTCGCGACAAGCTTTTATGATAAATTTTAAAGGAAAATTTTATTTTCTTCTTTTTAGAGCATTTAAATAAAAGCTTTTTTGAAAGTTTTTTTTTTTAATTTAATTTTTATAACTTATTATGCATTTCTTCTTGTTACCTACTGAAAACATTCCGTCAAACCTGCAACAAAACTTTTGAAGCATAATACGAGTACATTTTCAGTACAAACGCACTTACAGTCAGGTACATTACATTATGTGATACATTTTGCACATTATGATCAGTAGGTACCGACCACCGACGACACAGACATGATTTATTCCGCAGAGCGTTAACTCAATCAGAAGCCATCAAGACTGGACTCCGAGCGGCATGCCAATCGTTTTGCTTTTGTTTATGTACCACCGTTTAAAGATGCAATTGTCTGAAACAGTCGAGTATCTACTGCTCAATCAATGAACAGCATTTCGCGAGACAGTTTCGCGTGCGGAAATTGCGTGATGAAACTATTTGTCATTGTGACATGTTAGAGTGACCAAAAAACAGTCATTTCGATATTTTTCAAAACACACAAAACACTAGAAAACTAGGAGTGATTTAGAGAATCTTCCAGAATAAATTATGGAATATTATGAAACTAAAAAGTCTCCAAGTGTTGTACTACTTTTACCAAAACCATGAGGAAACAAACAATAAATTGAGAGCCTATTTTAATAATAGTCATTAACTTTTCAGATGTGTTTGTGTCCTTTAGTAGATTGATATAACATTGGCAGCAATGAAAGCCAATGTAGATCTAATTCACATATCTTAGACTTTTGCATCTGTTTCGAACCTCACTACTCTCTTGTTCGAATAGGGTCTTAGTCATTAGGTATTTGCGTTTCTTAGACATAAGATGAGAAAATCGGCCTTGTTCTAACGTTGAGAATGAGATAAAAATATGCCGGTAACAATTCCCGGCCAAATATTAGACGGAAACGCTCGCAAACGAAGATTGAGATAGCAGATTGGCTCTGATAGACAGACAGACACACGAGTGATCCTTGAGGTTTCCTAACTTTTAGAGGTCCCTAAAAGTCTGCAGGTGTTGTGTAGCAACTATTCCTAGTTCCTAGGTACCTACATCGAATAATAACTTCAGAACACGTGCTAACTGTTTTACCGGAAGGTTTTCCTGCGATTCAGTGACCAAGACTGTGCCTACAATAGGCATCTGCTTGCCAAAAAGGGAACAAACCCGTCTTGTAGCATCGTGCACAGAATACGCAGCTTCCATACGAAATTTATTAAGACACACATTGCCCTATATATTTATATGACATAATAAATAACGGGAACAAATTTTACAAAGCACAAACGAAATCAATTGCTTTAAATTGATGACCTTACTGCTGATTGACTCGCAGAGCTTCGCATTATGAACGAAAAGTAAATAATGCTTACTTACTGATAAATGTGACCTTGGCGACTCTATCTTGCGGTTCAGGGCTAATAGCTAATGGCATAGCTAATTTGGCCACTTCTCAAGCCTGGCTGTAGATTGACGGTTTCTTACGTTGACCTACAGATTCAGAGTGAAAAAAAGGGTGATACAAAAAAAGAAGTTGCCTATTGTTTGCTAATGGATCAAAGTAGCTATACGTTTTTAGAATATATGAGCCGTTAGAGCGAATATTGTGTCCGTTTTGGTTTGGTCAAGTTCACATTATCTTGCCTAATACCCATGGTTTAGTTTTAAAAGGCCTGCCAGAAAATTTGAATATACTTAACTACTGCTATAATAAATATCCTCCATCGTGATCATCACCATATTGAGTCGACAGCTCACCACAAAGCAAGATTTTTAGCAGCGGTCGTGACGTATCCTGATGCGGTTGTATTCAGTAGATGTAGATACCTGCATTACTCATAAGGAAATTGTGCTTTTCCTTACTTATTATTTTATTATCCTTTCTGGCTTACGTATTTGAGTGGTATCACATGATGCAATTTGTTGGGATTTAACACTGAAGTATGAAATGACATGATAATGTAGCTGAAAATCTGTTGACTTATTCCACTTCCGGGTGAAAAATATGTATTAGGTGCAAACTGTATCTACAGTTGAAATGAATCCAGCCTTTTACATTTTACACCTATCCACCTGATGTAGACGATCGATCGAGTGTACCCAGAAGATGTTTGTCCACTCTTGTTTTAAAGGCTGTCTATGGGTTTTTAGGAGAAACTTCAAACGTGTTAGCTACGACGTAATTGGCAAAAGTATGCTTAAGAATGCTCTCTCGAAAAAAGCTTAAAAAAGTAGCGTACAGATGAAGCAGTTTTTCGTCGGTATTTACTGATAAATGACATTTGAGAAAAATACAGAGTAATCTACATGCTATGATACGTAATTTGGTTTAGCCAGAATTTATGTGTCGGCATCACACAATAAGTTACGTTTTGTTACTTTTTTTAAAATATGCAGTATTTTTATTACAAAAATTAAAAGTGTAGTAAGCTCCGTTTGTATGCAGAAGGTCATTGGCATGTTAACGAGCCTTAATACAAGTGCTAACTAGTTTTTTACACCTTCTTCATCAGATAACTCGGATAAGGATGAAGTTCCTGAAGGCAGTTCTGCGACAAGATATGTCCTGGTTCGACACCGACTCGGAATTCAACCTGGCTTCAAAGATGTCGGAGTAAGTTACCCATCGTAAGAGGGCCTAGACAAAATGATAATTATTCAGTCATCAGTAACGATTGCGAGTAGGTTCAAAATGTATAGGATTGACTTGCAATGACGTAATTCCAAAAACAATCCCGAACAATGATAGCGATTTTCTAAATTGCAAAAACTTTTGGAAATCGCTACTTATCAATGATAATCACATGTCACTATGTCATGCCATTTTGTCTAGAGCCACAAACAAACAAACAAACAACGAATAGACTGAATTAAATATATCTGTGACTGTATTAATCTCAGACGTATCAAGCCACTTTACTTTATTTTGGTTAATCATCATTTTACAAACGACTAGATGTCCCGCCTCTTTACTCGGGTGGCCTTAGTGTTAATTAACGAAATAAAATTCACTGAGAAAGACGCTATCTATTGCTGGAAACTTGAATCAGATCGGTAAACGCTTTTCGAGATAAAATACTGTTTTTGTATTGTTATGAGCCTTTTTTTTAATGATGTGAAATCATCCAATGACCCCTCATGCTCTGGGTGAAGCAGAAGGGAGTGTCAGACTCTTACTGACTAAAACACATCAGTGTTCCTCCTAGTGCCCTTTGCGTTCCAGGGCTACGGTGCCTCTTTCGAACAGATTCCGCAGCCCTAGCAAGCACTTGCCCTAGTGGATTGTTATGAGCCTGCAGGTCTAAAAAGGCAACTTTAGCATAATCGTATTAGGTAGAATCATAATCGTATTAGGTAGAATCATAATCGTATTAGGTAGAATCATAATCGTATTAGGTAGAATCATAATCGTAGTAGGTAGAATCATAATCGTATTAGGTAGAATCATAATCGTAGTAGGTAGAATCATAATCGTATTAGGTAGAATCATAATCGTAGTAGGTAGAATCATAATCGTATTAGAGTCCAATTTCATTTTCATATTTATATCTAACACATTCCGTTCAAGGTGACAGTGCAATTTGTAAAGTGCAAAGTGACGGGACATCACTTCCTTGCAGAAATAGGCGACGGCATCATATGCTTCAAAACTACGGACGAAAGCGATAGATCACCTACGCAAAGTGCCGCAGCAAGGGCATAACTCTGTAATTGTGCCCAAGCTGAGCATTCTTTCAACGTATGCTGCGCCGTGTCCTCGGGGCAGTCCACGTAGCGCAAAGGTGGCAAATAGGCAGCCGCTCCCGACCTACGCGATAAGTTATCACGATGAGATGGAAACTAAGTAGCACTACTGTAGTGTTATTCTGTAAAAGTTTGGAATTTCAGCTCACTCCACCTAACTTTTTGGGTGAACTTTTTGAGTGAGTTCCAGAATCGACCGGCAGGTCCGGTCGGTGCGGCCACAGGAGGCCTATGTCCAGCAGTGGAGTTCCTTAGGCTGAAATAATGATGATAAGCTCCTATGTCCCACGGCCAAGTGAAGGCCTCCCTGCTATATTACCAAGTATTTCTTGTTAAATTTAAGCAAAATACTTCACATCACTCGATCCCATTTATATTTGATTTGATAAGGATTGTGCACAATCACGGTCTTTGTGTCTGATAAACCAATGTTCAGGCATGTCAGCGAGAGGTCAACTTTATAATGGAGCATTATATTATGGATGAGCAATCTTTTTGCAGATCATGGCGATATTTACTAATTAATTGTAATTTGAGACTTTAAAAACTTGTATTGGTTTGATTAGTTGTTGCTTATTAATAATTAGTATTGCTGTTGTGTAATTAGTCAGGGTGTGAAGCTCAAACAAACCGATCAATATATTTCGACAACACTTGCAGATCTATAGATTGTATTTGTAACGTACTAATGGCCGAGAGGCTTCAAACTTCGGTCATCATCATTCATCATCATCTGCCTAGCCATTTCCAAACTATACTGAGGTCGGCTTCCAGTCTAACCAGATTCAGCTGAATACCAATATTTCACGTGGAGCGGCTGCCTACCAGACCTCAACAACCCATTTACTGGTTAATGCGGTAGTTCTTGGCAAGACTGGAGTCAAATTAACTGGCTTCAGACGATCCGTAACGACTGCCAAAGAGATACAAAGGCTTCAAACTTAGGTGTTTCATATTCCCTCATAAAATTTTCAGAAACCTGATGGCTTTGAAGGAAGGAATGGGTGACAAGGTGGCAGTGGTGTCCAACCTAGTGGGGACTGCTATCATCTGTCTGGCGACTGCCTTCCCTCTTGGCTGGGAGCTGACCCTGGCCTGTGTTTCTGTCATGCCGTTCTCCATAGCCGCCTCTGTTATTTTAACAAATGTGAGTACCTACATTAAAATGATTGCGGTGTTATTTTTTATTGGTGACACACTGAACTTGTGACTTGATATAAAGCTTTTGTTACATCCGGTCGTGAGACTTGAGGAGCTCCCTAAAGATTCAAAGCACCAAAAACTTTTCTAAGAATATCGTATATCGGTTTCTTTGATTCCTGAATAAATAAACAGAATTGTAGTTATAAAGTTAGTCAAGAAATGTCTTTACTAAAATTTTAAAAAAAATCTCAACTAACTACAAATTGAAATGTTGCATCAAAAGTTCGTTCTCAACGCTGCAGCTGATAAACTTGCGCCTAAACTTGAAAATTATTCCATACATATTATAGATTTTACGTGCTCAGGACGCTATTCCTTATGTTTTTGATAAAAAACTGGCCAAGTGCGAGTCGGACTCGCACACGATGGGTCCCGTACCATGTACGGGACCTATACCATGTATTTTTGTTGTTATAGCGGCATTAAAAATACTTACAGTTCATGAGATACAGCCCGCTGACAGATTAACGGATAAGAACATTTCAAGATTTTACGGGTTTTGGACCCTAGCAAAAACTTGTAAGACCTAGAAACCGATTCTGAATCATTAACGATCTACAACGCTGTTTAAAAATCTTATAATAATAACATTTATTTCGGACCAAATTATCCATATGTTGTTAGTAAAACCCTAATGTTAGTACAAAATAACAAACAGAGATCCTTATGAGGGTCGTTATCCAATTGAAAATCTTAACATTGCGATTCAGAAAAACGCGTCATCGTGCAACGCCATCTATCGACCATGTTGTAAACTAACAAAATATTTGGCAGCGGAAGACGTTTTAATAGGAACGTACACTCATCAAAAAAAGTTTGCGATCACTACTAGCATAAGCTGTAATTTTTTTATAATTTAATTTTAACAAGAAAAACTCTTTGTGGTGTGTTATCTTTAAATAGAAAACTCCCGTATGAAAAAAAATTAAAACTATTTGTTATTACTTAACAAAAATTGAGTAATTAATCTGAATGTGTACAACAATTTAATAATAAAAGGTTTATTTTCAATATAATATAACTCCTCCCCTGGCTCGAACACATGCGGAAGTCCTCCTGGGCATGCTGAGGATCAAGTTATCCAGCATTTCTTGGGGTAACCTGTCCAATTCTTGTATAGCGGCTTCCATGAGCTCTGGCACTGTCGGGGGACGTGGCTGACGGTTCCATATAGCTCGCTTAAGAGCATTCCACGCGTGCTCTATTTAAAGAAAACGCACGAGTCATAGAAGTTCATACGTGCACCAAATTTCAATCCGATCAAAAAAGCAGATCCGGAGAAAACAGGCTGTGAAAGACGGGCAGACAGACACCCAAGTGATCCCTTAAGGGTTCCGTTTTTAACGGATGTTCGGAACCCTAAAAACAGGTCTTCCTTTGCACCATATTTAATACCAACTAAGTTTTAACATAACATTTATTTGTTTCAAGTATCAAACCAAGTCATCGATATTAGAAATGGAGTCCTACAGTCAAGCGGGCAAACAAGCAGAGGAAGTTCTGAAATCGGTCAGAACAATAGTTGCGTTCAACGGAGAAAACAAAGAAGTTGACAGGTATGTACCAACAACATACCTACTTGTCATTGTTTTTGACAGAGCAAAGTAATACTCGTATGTACACTGCCTGTGTGTATTTTTCCACGACTAAAGCATAATCTCATTTGTGAGTCTTTAAAAAACCCACGATGACATGACGGTCATGACGTAAATTGTGATAGTGACGAAAATAATGACATAATTTTAATCTCCGCGACAAGACATTTCGTTTTTGTCATACACTTTTACCAATTTCGAATAACTTCCTGTTCACTTATCTGGTAGATCAATTCATATAAACTTTGTTCTATTTTTGGGTTTACAGACAGAGTTACCTGCTTTCTTTAGGCATAGGTGCTATCAGCAATTACTATTACCGAAGAAACAAAATGAAAACTACTATGTGACGTTTTGGCAGCGTATAATTTATCCCAATTTTTTGACAATCCATTTCGCTGATAAGATGATCTATGGCCTCGAAGACCTGAATATTATTATCTTAGCGAAAAAGTATTAGTACGACACTCAGACGTCAGCGTCCATTTCCATTCCACGTCTTAAACTTCCAAAGCAATTTTCATCTTATATTCTACATTTCTAAAACAATCAATACCTACCTATAATTTTCTTCTACAGGTACACAAAACTGCTGCAGCCTGCGGAAAAGCAGGGCCGAAAGCGAGGCCTGTACACTGGGCTGGGTAACGGCTTCAACTGGGTCCTTACGTACTCCCTCAATGCCATCGGCTTCACTTACGGCACTAGGCTGGTCTTCCAGGACTGGGATGCCCCCGAGAGCGAGAAGAAATATCTAGTAGGGGTTGTTTACAGTGTGAGTATGATGCTTGAATGAGAAAAGGTATTCAGCGCTGGCTACCCAATAGGCTATTATCATGAATACTTGGAATATATTGTGTTATATATTTATAATTCTGACTTTTGATTTACTCGACAGCCATGAGAGCAAGACTAAACTCTTAAATCTGAAGATCGTTGGAAAATTAGATTTTATTGCCTCCCCCCCCCCTCCCCTCCTGCTATTATAACAATTATATAGTTGTTCATAACAGTGTTAGTTGTAAATCATGCCTCTGAAAAACCAGGCTACAGTTTTGTCAACCGCATAAGAACAATCCCCGGAAATCCCAACGAAGCAATGTCCTTATGATTATACAACGAGGGGATAAAGCAGTGATTATGTCACGGGCGTCATATTGAATCCCGAACACAATGAAGGATTCGAGAGTTAACTCCCGAGCGTTGCGAGGAAGTTTTGTGTTAAGCTCACGAGCAAAGCGACTAAATTAATGCAAGAATCCTGAATGCAGCGAGCGATACAATATAGCCCAAGGCAAAGATACCTGAGGAGCATACTCTACTTTTCACACTTACTGCGAGAAAATTATGCTCTAGCCACGAAAGAGGTGACGCGCGTCGGCCTCCACTGCTAGGAGCAGGTCACCGACCCGAAGCTGCGGCTACAGCCCAACATTGCAATAATATTGTACTGAATTTCATTATAACTCGCAATAAAGTGATTTGGAACGCATTTTGACTGCGTTATCTGCACGTAGCAGTGGAGGCGGACGGGAGCCGCTCGCGGGTTACAATGACGTACTTTAGGTTAGGTTTGCATGACAAATAATGTGACGTTTACGTGCAGGTGGTGTGAAATAGTACATTGTTATCCTAGGGGTAAAAGCAAATGATTTAGTCCTGAGACGTTTGGCGCCCGAGCGAGGGTGCCATTAGTTCGAGGGACTAAATAAGTCTTTCATCCGAGGTAAACATTGTGCTTTTCATTACGAATACAAAGAAAGTATAAATAAAAACACGAATCAGCTAAAGAAAATCTCCATATCTGAATCTGATGAACTCGTTGACGTGTGACAAATCTCTTGGAAAAAACAAATGAAGATCGGACTGCCACTTTCCCGTTTATTTTTTTTTTCTGTGACCAGCCAGTTATTCAGCCATTATTTTACATTATCATCATTGAAGAAATGATAAATATTTTGCCTAAATCTATTTTATTTTAAAGAAATAGTTGAAAGTGAACTATAATAAAGTCATTCAAAAAATATAATCTTAAGTTAATAATCACGTTTACATTATTTCAATTTGGCATCGCGTTTTAATTGACTGGCTGTATAGAAAGTTGGGACATGGTTCAACAGAAATGTTCAAGGAGTTTTTTTTTATAATTTGACGGCTGTCAGTTGCAATACGATTCTCCCTAGGGCTGGAAAGTAATACTTTGACCCCGCTCCTCAGGCAACTTCAGGCCTACTTTCCGAGTATGAGTAATAAAAAAAGTAAGACATCCTCTTGGTAACGCCGAAGTTCCAAAAGTAGTTTCCGAGTATGAGTAATGAAAACATTATTATGTGTCTTATTTCCCAGATCTTATTCAGCGTGTACATGGCCACTCAGTCGATGACATTCTGTGTGCCTCACGCTGAAGTATTTGCTGCGGCTCGAGGAGCAGCTTCCTCTATATTCCAACTGATAGACCGAGAGCCTCTCATCGACAGCCTTCAGCAAACCGGCCTGTCCCCTCGAAGAGTAATAGGAGAGATCACTTTAGAGGATGTTAACTTTAGTTATCCGTCAAGACCTGAAGTTAAGGTAAGTTATAAGGGACCTCTCGTTATCGATAGGGAGAATTCTAACTCACCACAACACATGAGCGGGTACTAATTTGTATGAAAATGTATAGTTTAATTCACACGGACCACATTTCGTCACCAAGTATAATTGTGTGGTCGGGTCAATCGCAACCGCAACGCAACCACCAGCGTCAAACACACAACAATTTCGACTTTTAGTAGTTACTACACGGCACAAAGCATCTGCAAAAAGTGGCATCGATACTATTAACACGTAACCATTGCTTGACCACTTTTTTGTCGCTGAGATGTGGTGTGGTTGTGGTACGTGTAAATTCTATTACACTCATAATATTACTCCTATCGTCCTCTTTCGCAAAATCATGGGTTTAGCTTTATTTGACAAGAAGAATCGTCAACATTATCTTGTTTTATGACTGGGTTGTTCCCATTGTTTGGCTGTTGTAATTGTTGTGTTTACTCCATGTTTTTTTTTAAATATGGTGGCTGTTTCTAGACACTTTATAATATTTTTAAGACTTACTGTATTCTACAGGTTCTCAATGGGTTCTCTATTAAAATCAAGGCAGGCGAATGTGTAGCCTTAGTGGGCTCTTCTGGCTGTGGTAAAACAACAATATTACAATTGCTTCAAAGGCTCTATGATCCTCATTCCGGATCAGTGAAGCTTGACGGGAAGGATGTCAAAAATCTGAACTTGGGATGGCTTCGATCATGCTTAGGTTAGTATACTGATGAAAGTATAGCAAATAAATCAGAAGATTAAAATAAAAAAATACATTAACTTCCTCAATGTTTCAGGCGTGGTTGGTCAGGAACCCGTTCTCTTCCGAGGCACCATCTTTGAAAATATAGCCATTGGTTTCCCTGAAGCCACGAGGGAGGAAGTCCAGACTGTGGCTGAGATGGCGTACGCGCATGATTTCATTACAAACCTGCCAAATGTAAGTACACACATACACACTTACACGACTCTAGTTTCCAGAATGTAGGGTATAAAGTTGAGTTTTGTCTAACTCTAAAGTGGTGTTAGACACCGCATATCGGGACGGAATGGCAGAGGATTTTGCCACCGGACAGCGCACAATAGTTCCGCTTAGATACTTTAGCATTCCGACGGCCTACTAAACACAGAACATAAATATACTCTACTACTTTTTTTTCCTACTCTTCCGCCGTACTTTTCTGGTTAATTTCGTTGCGTGATCCAAGAAAGTTGAATCGTTTCTCCGGGACTCGTCGGGCTTCATTGGCTCGGTGTTTTTCTGGTGGTCGCCGCTCTTGATTTTCCCTTTCAGGAGTTGCAGTGGTTGGGAATGTGTGGTAGGCTTGTCCCAAAAAAAATATACTTACTGAACCATCACGCGACGTGCCGCGGTATGCCGTCGATCCTCCCTCCCCAAGTCTTTGTCCATAAATCCCTTTCAATGCCATGGAACCAATTAAAAACATTGGCATTTATGTCCTACTAGCTTCTGCCCGAGACTTCGTCTGCGCAGACTTAAGAGCTCCCGCGCAACTTTTTTGTCTCATATTCTTATCCTCGGAAATGCATCATGATTTTGGTATCTTGTTAGTTTGTGAATCTTTGCAGTTCTTACTTTTAGGCCCGGAATTATTTCGTCATGTTGCCTGATTGACATCCGTATGTCGCTACTGGGTTCCAGCAGAATACCAGCGTCAGGTATATTTGCCTGGCACATGCTGAGTTGGACTCCCATTAGGTGCAGCTTAGAGAGACACACACACCACACATTTGAGTGTATATATATTTTTTGTTAAGGTGAATGCTCCAGGGTAGCCCGCGAAATTCAAATATTTTTATGTTTTTTGCAATTTGCCGGTCAGTGTGAAGCTGTATGTGGACCGAATGCGATCTGCGACCGTAACGCGTATTTATCTAAAGAATTATAACCATTTTAATCATCAATATAGCCCTCTAAGTTCATGTAGTTCGAAAGAATGATTATTTCTGAAATATTCATGTAGTTATAGTAGGTAGTTTAGTCATTGCCACCATAAATTCTGCCTCTTCTTTTTTATGTGTTTCTATTTGTGTTCTGGTCTGTGCTTTTGTGTGTTGTTTCTTTCGTTGTTCTAATAAATGTTTAATCTATCTATCTATGTTTGTGGTTTCCCGGTTCTTGTGAATCTTTAGCGCTCATAATTCCAGGCCCTAAAATACTTCGACATGCTTCTGCTCTCTTGGTACTTGTGAATCCGTAGCGTCACAATTCCAGCCCGGGAAAAACTTCAACATGTTTACTGGTGAAAAAAATTTTCTTCATAAATACTTTACTGCTCATAATTCCAGCCTGGAAAAAAGTTCGACATGTTTCTGTTCTCCTGAATCCTAACTGCTCACATTTCTAGCTCCGGAAATACTTCGATATATTTTTGCTCTCCTGGTACTTGTGAATCTAAAGTGCTGACAATTCTAGCCCAAAAAATAATTTCTCAACATGTTACACAATACTCCTGATAAAAGATAAATTCTTGATCAAAAATACTTCGACATGTTTCTGGTCGCCTGGTAAATCCATAGCGCTCATAATTCCAGCGGTAAAAAACTTTAACATGTTTCTGTTCTCGTGGTACATTTGAATCTGAATTACTAAGACAGCAGCAACTCTGGATTTCCCCTTCTTCCTCTATCTCCATTAAGCCATGTAAGTTACTGGGATAAAAAGTACCCTATGTGTTATTCCAGGATGTTAACTACATTTGTGCCAAATTTCATTCAAATCCCTTCAGCCGTTTTTGCGTGATTGACGAACAAAGTTATAAACTTTTAGATCATACTAATTTATAATATTAGTAGAATTCCTACTAGATAGGATATTTAATTTTCGATAGAAAACTGAAACTGGTAGATTAATTTCCAAGAATAAGGTATTTGTTGAAAGTTTTTAATAAATCACATTGGCTCAACTTCAGGGTTACGACACGGTGATAGGCGAGCGCGGCGCGTCGCTGTCGGGCGGGCAGAAGCAGCGCATCGCCATCGCGCGCTCGCTGCTGCGCGAGCCTGCCGTGCTGCTGCTGGACGAGGCCACCTCCGCACTCGACCCTCACTCCGAGAGACAGGTGCAGGCTGCCCTCGACCGAGCCAGTGTTGGAAGAACCACCATCATGGTGTCTCATCGGTAGGTCTGAGTTTTTTACTTAGGTAATTAGTACATTATTATATAAGTTCGGTAAGTTGAAAATTACAGCCGATGCGATAGTGTCCGAGCCGTAGGCGAGAGCTACAAGAAAGCAGAGGCTGTAATTATCAAAGCGCACGTATGTCATACGACGTTTTATAACATATTTGCGAGGAAATAAATAAAACTCGGACTTTCTTAAACGAATAAATTTTTAATCACTTGTTAAAGCAGTTAGTAAAATTTACCAATTTGTAAAATTGATTAATACGTTGCCGTTTTTCCGTGCCCGTACTCGACACGGTAGCCCTAGCCCACTTATCGCAGGTTTAGGGCGATGTGCCTGCGCGTCGTTATGCGGCGACGCCCTAGCCCGAGTACCCGTTTTCAACTTCTTGTCCATTTTAATATTTGGCTAAAGTTGGTTTTACGTGGGGCGACCAGCCGTCTGACCCCCACAACCCTACGAGAGGGAAACCAGGTTCGCCAGAGCCTCGTTCGTTGGACAGCAGGGTGCACCGCTAGCAGGTGAGGTTGGCTTGGGTCTTAAGATGGTAACAGACCCCATGCACCCCCTGACAGACCCAGTGCATTTTCCATTTTGGTAATTTTTGAAAAAACTTGTTGAAGCGCTTCGTTTTTCTTCACTATGTCGTGAAAAGGCCCCTGTACTGTAAACGATCTTGGAATTATATTTTTTGTGTTTTTTACCTGGACAAGAAGAACCAGTGGTTCTCGACATCATTAGTTGAGATGTTTGTCAACTTTTGACGTCTACATGCACCATTTATACCGAATACTGTTACAACCTGAAAAGAGATAAAACAGCGTATAAAACAGCTATATTGTAAAAAAATACGAAAGTGAAAGAAGTTAATAACAATAATTTAGTTTCACCTGACCTTTGTTGCCAAATCGGCAATCCGGAGCTTATTTTAGGAACATCTTGACATTGTCAGCCGAAAATACTTTTGACTTTTTACTCACATGGCCATTGGCGTATCTAGGGATTTTTTCCAGAGATGCGACGTTCGATAAGAAAGATCGTTGCGGTGTGCCCGATCAAAAGTAGAGTTTTAGGACAGTCATAGTCAAGAGGCCCAGGTAGCTCCCCACAATGCCGGTGCCCGGGACGATATAAGTAACTTTATTGTCTGATGCAGGGAAGAATTCAGACAGTGTATATAGAATGCAAGAGCGAGCTCGAAAATTTTTGAATCCTTTATCGGATCGGTTCCATTTTCAGTCATTAATATCTGAACGGAAGTAAGTTTTGCCTCATACAGGAAAGTTTAAAAACTGAGACATAAAATGCAAAAGCGAGCGAAGCGACCTCAAAAGTGTTTGTACCCTTTATCGGATAGGTTTAATTTTCTGTCATTAATGTCTGAATAGAAGTAACTTTTGCCTCATACAGGAAAGCTTTAGAACTGAGAGATTAAATTCAAGAGCGAGCGAAGCGAGCTCGAACGTTTTTGTACCCTTTATCGGATAGGTTTAATTTTCTGTAATTTAATATCTCATTAGAAGTAACTTTTGCCTCACACAGGAAAGCTTTAGAAATGAGAGATTAAATTCAAGAGCGAGCGAAGCGAGCTCGAACCTTTTTTTACCCTTTATCGGATAGGTTTAATTTTCTGTCATTAATATCTGAATAGATGTAACTTTTGCCTCACACAGAAAACTGAGAGATTGCGAAATGAAAGCCGAAATCCGGAAGTTTTTCGAGTACACTATTGGCATCTATCCTAACAACATCTCAAAACAACCAGGATTGTGCAATTAGTTGCTATCTTAGGTAGATAGCAATAAATTGCACGCCCCCCCCCTCTATATACGTCTATGCACATGGCCACTTGAGAGTCTTTTTTGAAATGCCAGCAAGTTGGAATATAACTTGATATAAAACCATGTTTTGTCTCCACAGTGCTTTTTAGCATTGAATAGTAGGACCACAATGAGCTTGACTTATATTCTTGATAAAGTTCCATGAAATAGGCTAAAAACACAATTACATTACAATAACGCACAATTACGTAATGAGTTACAATACGATATTGAAATTGGTGAAATAAGAGACCCTTTATGAGCAAATGTGTTATAAACAATGATTAAATGTATAAGCGATAAGAAATATATTATCTGCTAATTTTGACAACTATAAAATCCGGCCAAGTGCGAGCCGAACTCGCGCATGAAGGGTTCCGCGCCATCGTATTTTTATTTTATTGTTGTTATAGCGGAAACAGAAATACATACTGTGTGAAAATTAATTCAACTGTCTACCTATTACGGTTCACGAGATATAGCCCGCTGACAGAAAGACGGGTGGACGGACGGATGGACGGATGGACGGACGGATGGACGGATGGACGGATGGACGGACGGACGGACAGACAGCGAATGCTTAGTAATAGGGTTCCGTTGGTTAACCCTAAGTGCCCGGTTACGGAGACGCGTCGCGGTCGGCATGGCGTCGAGGGGGGCGTCGGACGTTTTTTGCGTTTACAGCGAGGCGGCGCTTGCAGCGAGCCGCATCATCACACATACAAACACAAACATAAGGCAATGTATGATGTTGTTTATGGATGCGGGGCGTGCAGACAAACGGTGCGCGCCGCGGCGCCTGCAGCGTTACGTTTGACGCTTGACACTCAAGCCAGCGTTGCCAACGCTGGGGAATCTCAAGTTGATTGGCGATTTATTGAGGATTGGCAAGATGTAGGGACAATGCGGAGATTTTGAATATCGATAGTCCGAGCCAAGTCAGAACACTTTATCAAGAAATCTAATTACTTGTCCCACAACTCCCAATCACGCCTATACGGCTTGTCGTAATTTATGGAAAAACATGTTACATTAGATATTCTCTTAATAATTTGATGAATGAAAATTTTGCGTTTTATTCGTTCAACATAGTGTAATAAATTCGTTTAAGTTACACGGAAATAAAAACGACGATCGGCCCAAAACCGCCGGTCGTATTTAAAAATAAAAAAGGAAAATAAATCTTTAAAAATCAGTTGAAAATGTTTAATATTTTTTTAATTAGGGTAATTATCGGGGAATTAGTAGACATTTTTGTCCCCAAATTGAGGAAAGTTACTTGGATTTTCGGAGAATTTGATAAATTGGGGTTGGCAACGGTTATATTGCTGGGAGGACGCCGCGGGCGCCTCCGCGGGCTCCTCCTGAATTTTAAACAAGCGCCTGTAAAATCGCTTAACGCCATATGTGCTGGTCGCCACGCCACACGCGACGCGCTACGCCCCCCGTGGTTCCGTAAATGAGGACTAAAAATCTACATATGAATCTGAAAAGGTTAAAAAAATAAATAAAATCGGCGGAAAAATAGAATAGAAATGTGACACGCTTTTAAAATTATTATTGTTCTATCCTTGTCACGCAAAAATACGATTGTGAAATAATGAAGAATGACGTAAATTCACAATAGCATGCCTTGCGATTGACGTCACAAGCAATTAGTGCTGTCTTTTTTAATCAAAGATTTTAAAATTTGTATTTTTTTAGATTTTTAATCAAATTTTTACTGCATCTGGTCTTTAATCCTTTACCTATGTTCTGGAGAAATTTTATAAAAAAATCATTCCAAATACTTACCGCATTCTTGCTCGAGACGCGGATGGATATTTTCGTTTCTCAATGGTAAAGTTATAGTAACCGAGGCTTCGGTAGTAGTAATGTTAAGAAATTGGTTCTTGAAAACGAGTTCATATTTCAGACAAATGGCAAGTATCTAAAGTAATGAATCCATCTGTACCAAAATAATCGTCTACGGGATAACAGAACACGTGTTATGTGCAACGTTTGCATCATAATCATGACTGATGATGATGTTATTCTAGGTTGTCAACCATCACCAATGCCAACCGCATCATCTGCATGGACCAGGGTGCCATCGTTGAGGAGGGAACGCACGAAGAACTGATGAAGATGAAAGGTAATTTTCATTACGAGGTGTTCCTTTACAGAGTCAAAGAAAACCACAGGCACCTATATAGTGTTGTGCAGTCTTATACGTGATATTCAAAGGCGAATCATACCCGGTTTCTGAGGTACTTTATCGGTCGTTTATCTGTCCGTTAACGCTATGTATCGTAAAGCTTTTCTCGTAAAACACCGGCCATCAGTTTGTTTATGCTTCGTTATTTATTCATCTATCTATATGTAATGACCCGAATGGCTTCGAGACGGAGTACGGAATGCCTTTTTTTAAGATATCTAAGTAGTTTAATAGATTAATCGAATTCCAAACTCGAATCATTTCACACTGTAAATTTTTCTAAACAGCAATTCAATACTCTTAGGTATCTACTACAAGCTAGTAACAACAGGCAACGAAGTCAAGGAGCCCGAAGAAATCGAGACATTGGCTGAAGAAGGAGATGGCGAGGAGAACGGAGAACCAGTCCTGGCGCCCCGAGCTGATGTCAAGAGAACATCGAAACGACGCGTGCACAGGCATCACTCCATTAAAAGAGGTTTGCACAATCTATCTGCATGTTACCTGAAAATGGCAAACGCCGTAAAATTGTAAAAACCGCGTAAAATTGTAGCCTGGCCTTTTTCCTACTATATTGGGGTCGGCTTCCAGTCAACCCCAAATGGAAATTGAATTTCGATGGGATTTACGAAATGGGTGTACGAAACGATTTTTTCATAATATATCGAGAAATTATAATCCAATAAAAAATAATTTAAATCTTACGGAGTCTGCAATTTTCCGGTGACATAAATATACATTTATGATAGAATAGTAGAACTCGAAGTGTGAAGAGGAGCTCGTGGCTAGATAATAACAGCCGCACGGGTCGATCTTCAAGGTTAACCAACGCTTGCCAAGGTTGGTCTGTGGATGAGTGAACATCTTAACATACCGAGTTTCCTCCGTGCCTCGGAAAGCACTTGGTCCCGATTGTCATTTGTAGATCTTTGGCAGTCATTACGGATAGTCAGAAGCCAGTAAATCTGACTCCAGTCTTGCCGTGAAATACCGTGTTACCCAGTTAATGGTGGAGATCTGGTAGCCGCTCCTCGTAAAATACTGGTATTCGGCTTGACTGCAAGCCGACTCCAATATAGTTGGGAAAAAGCTAGGCAGATGATGGGTAGAACTCGAAGTGTCCGTAAGAAAATCATAATCTGTAAATAGTAAAGAGACAGGTGATAATGAAAGGATACAGTAGTACCCAACTAATAAGGCGCGTCGTGAATCTTCGTTCGCGCAGAAAAGAAAGTATGGCCCGAAGACTTACGAAAGAATACTTAAAACTTACAATCAACCTTAGGTCACTATTATAAGGTTCATATTACACTGCAGTTGTTAGTTCCGTCTCACTCGCAAGTCACGTGCATGCCACGCGGCGCGCGCTATCATGGCGGCGGCTGCCGACCAATAGGTACAGGAAAAAGAAGTGCAGTGCAGGGAGCGTGCCGATTGGTCAATAGCATTTCCCGCGCTTTGAAAATTCGTCTTCTGCACAGGTACATCGGCAAGCCATATCAGTTGGGTACTACTGTAACAAAACACGAATCAGTTCTTGTCAGTTTTTCTATTTGTCTGTAAGCGCACATCTCCAAAACTATTGAGCGGATTTTCATGTTTTTTATACTGGTAGACAGAGTATTTATTATAAGCAATTTTTTTTAACAAATTTGCAGTAAACTTGCAAATTGGCGATAACTATTTTCCGGTACGAGCATGCCTTTTAAATTTTGTCGTTTGAAGGAAAAAACACTACTAGAACCTTATAGTACTTACCACGTAGCTTAATACACTTTTCCATTCGCTCAAAGCAGTTTTTATAACATTTATTCCACTCTAAAGTAGGGGTGTTCAAAATGGGCTTACTTGAAAGCGTGGACTGCTTCTTCACCGACCTGGAACCTTTGACCACGAAGATTTTTCTTAATTTTAGGAAATATAAAGAAATCGTTATGGCTTAGGTCAGGACTGTATGGAGGATGGTCAAGAATTTCTACTTTTTCCTGTTTCAAATACTCAATCGTTTGACGAGCGCTGTGTAGCTTGCGTTGTCGTGGTGCAGAATGATGCATCGCTTTGAGTTAGATTTTCGAAGTTCGGCGATGACTTGTGGACCACAAGTCATCGCCGAACTTCGAAGTTACCACAAGTTGTGGTAAACAAA
Organism: Lacanobia oleracea; assembly: GCA_950371165.1. Classification (NCBI taxonomy): domain Eukaryota; kingdom Metazoa; phylum Arthropoda; class Insecta; order Lepidoptera; family Noctuidae; genus Lacanobia; species Lacanobia oleracea. The sequence goes on from OX493385.1 coordinate 16,255,071, forward strand.
CTGTGGTATACCACTCTGCGTTAACCGTTCTATGATCTTCAAGTGCAATAGTCGCAACATGGCCGGTTTTTCCAACGAACGTGGCCACCTTCTTCTTTGAAGTGCTTCGAGAACGAACAACTTCAGTCGGCTTTGGCTCGTCTTGAAAGACCCAGATTGTAGATTGTTGTTTGGAATCAGGATCGTAGGCATAGATCCATGATTCGTCACCACTGATGATATCGTAGACGTGATTTGACTATCCTCGGCTGAACCTTTGCAGAGTTTTCTTACACCATCTGACGCGGGCCGCCTTGTGATCGTCGGAAAGCAGATGCGGTATCCAACGCCAAACTAGCTTTCTCACACCAAGCGCTTCATGCAAGATCTTCTGAATGGTTGTCCCTGAGATGCCTAATAGAGCCTCTATCTCTCGATACGTCACATGACGATCTTTGAGAATCAGTTGTCTCACAGCAATGATGTTATCTTCAGTGAAGGCGGATTTTGGGCGTCCTTCGCGAGATTTGTCACTAACACTAGTATGTCCACGCTGGAATTCTAAATACCAGCGTTCGACATTCCGCAGACATGGGGCTTCATCACTGAACACAGATGTTAGCTCTTTAAAACACTGAAGCCGTGCCAGGCCTCTTCTAAAGTTGTAGAAAATTATTGCACGAACATTTTCCTTAGAACGATTCATTTTCGTACGTAAGCTGACAGATTCCAAACGACGCTGTGACTAAACAATACTTAACTAAATAATACTTTCAACTGTTTAGAGATTCAAAACTTAAACACATTCGAATATAGAACAGTTCCAAATTCAAAATTGCCAGCGACAGAACTTAAAAGGCATGCCTAGAATCCGATATCCTTTAATGAAACAATATAGGTAGGTACTCTGTCTACCTTTGAAAATTCGTCCACATCTACTGGTACTTTACAATATTAAAATTCTTAGTTATGCAATATAACACTAAATTCCACGCGGGCGAAGTCGCAGTTACAGCTAGTTTTATAATGAAGCCAGAAAATGAAGAGCAAACCAACGTTATCTCTGCAGTAAAAATAATGACTGTTTAATTTCTTTAATCAGTTAATTCTATCTTGCGCAATAAAGGAAAAGGGTTTCGTCAACAACATTTAGTGGTTTTGGGTGAACCCAGTGCAGAAACTGCAAACGTCATCGTCTTATTATCATATGCGTAGGTCTTATCAATATCTAAATCCTTAATTTAGTCTATAAATGGGTTACTAAGCAAAACGTTATGAAATTAAATTCTATAATTTGGAATGTGAGAGACTTTGACATTCAGTCTTATGGGTCTTCTCTTCTCTGTAGAAAAAGACCAATTAGAAATCATTCACTAGCTTTTGATGTTTTATAGGAGGCATTGGCAGATCCAGGGGTAGGGGGGCGCCCAATTAAGGGGGTCCAAACGCCTCCTGCCAGAAGCTTTAAGCAGGGGTTGTGCGGTCCATGGCCCTTTATGGGGCGCCGGTGTGGGCGCCTACTTTGAGGAAGCGACCTGCCCGTTACGTCAACGCGTCCCAGAGGGTCATGGCCATTCGGCTGGCCCGGGAATACCACACGGTCTCTGGCGAGGCGGCGAGGTTCCTTGCCGGACTGCCGCCATGGGATATGGAGGCGAGAGCTCTCGCGCTCATTTACGAAAGGCGCGTGGAGACGCTACGCCGGGGCGAGACTCCTCTGCCGCGGCAAATCGCAGCACGGTGAACGGAGCTCCGGCAGGATCTCATGCCAGTATGGAGACGACTGTCGCAACCCAGCGCTGAGCACGCCATAATTGCGGCGATAACTCCCCTCTTTGAGGAGTGGCTAGAGCGACGCCATGGCGTCCTTACCTTCCGCTTGACGCAGGTACTCACCGGACACGGTTGTTTTGGGAGGTACCTGTTTCGGATTCGGCCGGAGGATACGCCCGGGTGTCAACACTGCGAGGATCGCCCGGAGGACACAGTGGAGCATACGGTGGACGTCTGCCCTGCTTGGGCGGAGCATCGCCGTGTCCTCGTCGAGGCGATCGGCGGCGGCGATCTCTCGCGTCCGGCCCTGGTTCAAGCCATGATCCGGATTGAAGAGACATGGGACTCCTTCTGCGAAGCAATAATGCTTGCAAATGAGGAAGCCGAACGTGTGAGAGAGAGGGAAACGATCACGCCCCAGCCGCCGCAAGAGAAGAAGACGCCCCGGGCGTCGCGAGTCGCCGGGCGATTCTCGGCCACCGTAGGCGCAGGCCTGCGAACGCAAGCACTGGGTGGCTTGCCGTCTGATCAGAACCAGGCCCGGGTCGACGGCGCGCCTCAAAGAGTTGTTAGCATAGGAGATGGGGCCCGCTAGGGCTAGTGCATGCGTTGCGGAATTTGTTTAAAAAAGCCACCGCGGCCCTGGAACGCAAAGAGCACTAGGAGGAACACGGATGGGTTTTAGTCAGTAAGAGTCTGACACTCCCTTCTGCTTCACCCAAAGCGGGAGGAGTCATTTGATGATTTCCCATCCTTAAAAAAAAAACCGGCCAAGTGCCAGTCGGTCTCTCACACGAAGGGTTCCGTACCATAAACCTTAATTTTTATTAGTTGTTGTTATCGCGGCAGTAGAAATACACACTCTGTGAAAATTTCAACTGTCTACCTATTAAGGTTCTTGAGATATAGCCTGCTGACAGATAGACGGACGGACGGACGGACGGACAGCGGAAGCTCAGTAATAGGGTTCCGTTGGTTACCCTTTGGGTACGGAACCCTAAAAAAAGGGGTTGTGGGGCTAATCTTTGGTAGTCTACCTCCTTACGTTGTCTTTCTCTAATGAGGATTGTTATGCGTTAAGCTAAATATTATTTTTGTGTTTTTATAGTGTTGCTACTTTGTTAAAACCTGCCCTCAGCAGCCCCTCCAAACGCCTAACTGAAATAAAATATTTCTAAATATGTGATTAATCACGCTTCAATAACGAACCGGTATCGGTGATGATTCTGGAGAGCATGCGCAGTAATAATCTGCTGTTGGATGCTATTATACAAATGGATATTGTTGATGTTTTTTGAGAAAGCATCATCATCTGCCTGGCCTATTCCCAACTATGTTGGGGTCGGCTTCCAGCCAAACCGGATTCAGTTGAATACCAGTATTTTATGTGGAGCGGCTTCTTGGCACGGTGATTTACTGGCTTCTGACAATCCGTAACGACTGCCAAAGATCTATAAATGGCATCATGGACTAATCTTAATACTTTCCGATGCATGGAGGAAACTCGGTATGCGCCTAGTAATAAGTCTCCTATTGGCTGCTATTGATCATAATGACTCAAACCAAACATGCTGTTTGTTAACAGATTCTCATGACTGGATGACTCCTCGCGGCTCCATCTGTTCCGTCGTGTCGACTGGTCTGCAAAACTTCGTGTACAACGCTGATTACGAGTCCGACGAAGAAAAGGATGAGGAGGAAGTAAGTGTTCTAAGTTGCCTTTAGAAAGAAAATAAGATTTAATATTGTCATGTTATTACATCAATCAATCTTGCTAACATTCTGGCCGAATCTAGGTCCAGTTAAGTGTCGAATTGACGATATATTGGTAGGCTTTGGCTTCTCTCTCATCATCTGAGGTTTACAAAAACGAACACATATTGCGTGAGTAATTTCCAGTTACGGCTAAAATTATTTAGTACGTGAACACTTTAGTTCGTTGTCCATCCATGGATATGTGATAAATAAACCACCTGTACATAAACCTCGGAAGTACCACTTCTGAGCTAAAGCCTCCCTGCCCTCCTTCCACCATTCGCGAGCCCACGCTTCCTATTTCCAGTTCTGGCGAAATTTGTCTAATTTTTATACATACCTTAATATTTATATTTTCTAAATCATCAATGCGTTTTCAGGAAGTTAAGCCAGTGAGTGACTGGCAGATCTTGAAGCTGAACGGACCCGAATGGCCGCTCATCACAGTTGGATCCATTGCTGCATTCACCCAGGGCGCCTGCTTCCCCGTCTTTGCCTTACTCTTTGGAATTTCCAGTGGTGTAAGTACAGCTTCGAAGTTTTGTTTTTATATCCCCTAGACAAATCAGACGAGAGTAGGTAAACCAGACGGCCTTAGTTGGATTTTAAAACTCTTTGTTATTTCTAGATTTTCGTGCTGGACGACAGAAAGGAAATCATTTACTTGGCGGATCTGTACTCTGGCATGTTTATCGTTGTGGCTGCTGTCGCTGGAGTGTCCATGTGTCTACAGAGCACCACCTTCACTACAGCTGGCTTAAGGATGACCACACGATTACGGCAACAGTACTTCTCATCTCTACTTAAACAAGTAAAGAGATTTCTTTAGTTAGCGCCTGTTCTAGGGTTTCTTACTATTGGGTTACAAACTAGCGAGCTGCCTTAGCTACACCATGCAGTAGAACCATCTAATAGACAAAGATAATCACTCCCTAGTAATAATAGTCACGTGTGTCGGGCATGCCACTGTCCGGGTGAGTCCAACAAACATATTAACTCTGGTTGTTCTCCTCTGGCTAACGGCGAGTACATGCACAGGCACAACCAAGTGGCCAGGATTATCCATCAGCAACTTTCTTTGAAATGCAAACTTATGTATTCTGAGGTACAGTATTACAAGTATGTGCCCGACCCAGTTCTCGAAAATGACCATGTCACGTTGTACTGGGTGTACTTAGCTGTCATTGTGCCGATAGTCGTTACGGCGAATAGCCTGATTGTCAAAAGCTTCGACGACCATCTGTCGCTTACGAAGCTTAGAAGCTGGCGTTACGCGGTTGGATAAAGGGCATGATACAGAAGGCAGTTCTCCTCGATACGGCTTGTATTGTGAGAAGGTTCCTTTCTCTGGAGTCCTAATCACCGGTAGCTTGGACCCTGCTTTCGACAGCGGCAAACTACTATTTTTAGGGTTCCGTGCCTCAAAAGGAAAAAACTGAACACTTATAGGATCACTTTGTTGTCCATCATCACCATCATCTGTCTGTCAAGACCCTTTATTTCGGGAACGCGTAAAGGTTTCGAGGTGAAATTAAAATCATATACTCAGGTCTACGGTCCCTTGAAGCTGTGAAATAATTAAACTTCTAAGTTTACGCAAAAACAAGATACGGCCATTTATGCCGCAAAAAACGTAAATTTCGACACTCTCAAGGGAATCAAAATGTATAGGGTAATTCCAGTTGACCTAAAAATATGAAATTTGGCAAGTAATACCGTCATAGACTACAACTATAGGGAAAAGTCTGAAAACTATATAATTGTTATTAAATAAAAAAATATATACTAAAGTAGTATTTTAAGTACCTACAAATTTGTACGGAACCCTCGGTGGGCGAGTCCTTGGCCGCACTTGGCCGGTTTTTTTATATTTTTGAAAGTGTTTTTTTAAGACATATTTCAAAATGTAATATATAAATAAACGAAATAATTTTAACACTACTATTTTGTTTAAGGTATTTTTAAAAAATATATTTAAAAAATTAACATATAGCATGTTTAAGTATAAAAATAAATAAACAAAATTATTAAAAAAAAAATAATATATTGTATATATTTATCTGTTATGTATTTTTTGTATACATATGTTTAGATACTCGTAGTACACCTAAAACTAACTACGGTACTGTCTTTCCTTTATTTCTTCAAAATCCATGCAAAGTTTGTCTTGAAAAAATCGCTTTTAGCGATAAGGCCACCCATTGTGTCACTATGTTATATTTTCCTCCTGTATCTTTTTTGTAACTTATATGGTGTACATAATAAAGAATATTCTATTCTACAAATTTATTCGGTTCCAGGAAATAGGTTTCTTCGACAAGGAATGCAATACGGTGGGTGCGATGTGTGCAAGGCTAAGTGGGGACACAGCAGAAGTGCAAGGTGCAACTGGACTCAGGATAGGCCTCATACTGCAAGGAATCAGCTCTGTGCTCGTTGGCTTCCTGATGGCGATCTGCTACAACTGGAAACTGACCCTAGTTGGGACGGTGTTCTTACCTTTGGTGAGTATCACATTTCTGCAAGTATGAAAGATTCATCTACCTTTGGTGCGGCAAAAATCGAAACTGTACAGCCTTGACTTTGAACCTATGTGAAGTCTCTGTCTCACCCGTATTTACGACTTGAGACTTAAATCCTATTACTAAGTAAAACCAACGAAATATATTTACGAAACTTACTTTTAATTTATTATTACTCATAATATTTTATTTTTATTTTCTCTAGATGGTGGGCAGCATCTGGTTGGAAGGCATGATCTCGCAGCAGTCTCAGATAGATGAACGTGCAGCCATGGAGCAGGCGACAGCTATTGCGACAGAAGCTGTCGTCAGCATCAAGACTGTTCAGAGCTTGGGTAAGAAACCTTCGAATTAAAAGGGTCAACGATTTTATTTAGTGACCTATGGCAGTTGTGATTTCCTTTGGTAGACCGTTTGATCCTGTTGGGTAAAGGTTGGTCACCAATTCTGATGTGTTTCTGGTCTCAACAATGATAAAGCTATTTCATTCAGCTGGTATGGAACCTATTTCTTCAACACTCGTACATGAAATTTACCTGCTAACCAAGCAAATCAGAATAGCGCCACAAAACAGTTATATTTTAATCTAGAAATAATAATACAACGTAAAATTTTAATGTTTTTTTTTATAATTAAGTAATTTTTAATCACGCCCTTTATTCAGGCGTTGAACCAATTTTCCTGAAGAAATTTGAAGAAGCCTTAACTGAAGCTTGTGTGGCTGTGACCAAGAAGACCCGCTGGCGCGGTCTGGTCCTTGGCTTGGGAGTCTACGTGCCGTTCTTGGCGTACTGCAGTGCGACCGTGTACGGTGCCGTCTTGGTGGCTTATGGAGAAATCGAGTACAAGATTGTGATGCTGTAAGTACAGCTTATCGCGTATATACATGGTGTTTCAGAAAAATGTGTGGTCATGTTTAGATAGGCCAGGGAGAGTAAAATAGCGGACTTTTTATAATAAGTTATATTAAAAATTAATATACAAAATGATGTGTTGGCGCGACTATGGTTTTGAATGCTCTGTGCTCTCGTTGAGAGCCGCCGCACGGAACGCGGTCAGGCGGCCCTTCCGCTCCCACTTCCCCGCCGCTGCCGCCGCCGTCGCCTGGTGTTCATGTTTGCGTGAACAATGTTTACGGTGGTGTTGTGTTCTGATATATTATTTTCGAAACAATAGCAAAAATTAAAGAAAATGGCTTTAAAGGGATTCGTTTTTCCTCGTGCATTTTCCTTCTGTTATCATCATGATAATCAGCCAAAAGACGTCCACTGCTGTCCAGCAGTGGACGTCTTTTGGCTTTGGCTGATATGTCCATAAAGGAACTTTGGAAGGCCTCCCACAAGGTGAAGGTTGCGGGCAGCCGATGGATTTGAGTTTCCTTCTGTAAATGTGCTTAAATCTTTTGACTCTTAATATTCTTGTCTTTCAAGGGTCAACGAAGCTATAATGTATGGAGCCTACATGTTGGGTCAGTCGTTAGTGTACGTGCCAAGCTTCAACTCAGCTAAGACCTGTGGAGCAAGGATCCTGTCCATCATACAAAGAACACCCAGAGTCAGGACGGAAGACGGAATTAGAGACAAGAAAGATTGGGTAATACAAATAACATTATTTAGAGTTCCGAACATCCGTAATAAACGGAATACTTTTAGGATCACTCGGGTGTCTGCCTGTCTGTATGTCCGTCACAGAGAATTTTCTCCGAATCTACGGGCCCGATTCTGTTGAATTTTGGTACACATATGTATTTCCGTGACCCAAATACAAAATATTGAGTATGGGAGTTACGTTTACTTTTTCATAATTTTAAAACAAATAGTTTTGTAGTTTTTCGGCAAAAACAAACAGCAGATTTTTTTTGGACTCTAGCGGTCCGTGCAATATGTTGTCCCGTAGATTCGCGCGGTGTACAGGACAATTGTACGCAGTTTGTGTGGGGGTTGATTGTTACTAACACTAGGCATAAGTTATTTTTCGTATAAAACTAACAACCTATGGATTTTCCTATTACAGGAAAAACTAAAATAAAATTTAAATAATAACGGTCATATAACATGTAACAAAAAAAGAAATTCGTTCGTTCGGTAGTACAATATCGGATTTGTGTTATGTGAGTACGTTCGTCCCCTAACAGCTGAAGGTTGAACTGGAATCACCTGGATTTCCCCAAAGGTTATGGTTTGGTACAAAATCCGTGTCATTTTATTTCTAGGCTGCCACAGGTAACTTCAGCGTCAGGGAGGTAGAGTTCAGTTACCCGACTCGTCCTCACCAGAGGATCCTAAAGGGCGTTGATCTGAAGGTGGACGCTGGCAAAACAGTCGCCTTGGTTGGCTCCTCAGGCTGCGGCAAATCCACCATCCTGCAGCTCATGCAGAGGTTCTATGATCCTGACTCCGGTAACATTGTAAGTCACCGTTCAAAAATTTTATAGAACACCAATTATTTATGTAACTGCACACTATTTTTTATAAAATAGAAAAGAACGAATGCAGAGAGAAGAGCACAAAGGTGATGCTGTCCAAATTAACCTAACTATTTTACGAGATTATTCTCAATAACCAAAGCATTAGATCGCATTATACAAATACCTATGTTAAAATCATTCAAATTATGAGTTCCTGTTACAAATTCCAATTCTTCTTACAATTTCAAATGTGAAAATATAAAGTCACTTTTAAGTTTCAGTGTACTGAAGATAATTTTGCTAATGACTGCACGATGTTACATAACATCTAGTTACTATGTTTTACTATAATCTTATTGTGGAGCTAATCGTCACCTTATGATAGCAATAGAGTGATAAAACGAAAGATAAGCGTTATATTTAATCACTAATCTAATTGTGTTTTTAACCAGAATGTATACCTATGTGCAACAACACAAGGTATTGTATTGGATAATTGGCTGCAATTCAAAAGCTATAACTGCAAAAACAGCGTACTTATATCAGTATAGTACCTCAACGCCAGACTTACTGTAATCTATACGAGCCGCGTAGATTACACGTCATAGGAACAATAAAATAATAACATACAGACAGGCAATCAAATATACTGTTTCTTTTCTTGCTGTATAGGTAATATGCAAGTTGTTTGGCTATCTTCTCACAGATTACAAACTGGTTGGTTCTCAACGACATATGCGCTCGACGCTCGTTTTTCAAATTCAAATTTTCAAATTCAAATTCAAAGCATTTTATTTCAAATAAACCATTCACAGGCACTTTTGAAACGTCAAGGTCGGTCAGTCAAAAACATGGAAGCTATTTGCACGTACCAAAGCGTAGATCTCTATGGAGAAGAACGTGCAAGAAACTCCACGGACACTCTTTTAAATCATGTTCTGTTTTACAAAATTCTAAGTTACATATACTTAATAATGATTCCTGTACTTACTGATGGTTTCCAGGAATTAGACAGCCGCGACATCAGGTCGTCTTTGACCCTGCCTCGTCTGCGTCGACAACTAGGCGTGGTCCAACAAGAACCCATTTTGTTCGACAGAACACTCGCCGAAAACATCGCCTATGGCGACAATAACAGGAAAGTCACCATGCACGAGGTGGTCGCTGCGGCTAAAGCGGCCAATATACACAGCTTCATCGTCTCTCTGCCTAAAGTAAGTTTGAATGAAAATATCATTAGCTACAAGATACCTACTACTGGACTCCAGATAGTGAGATAAAGATATGGTCTATAAGAAAAAGCTGAATTTACGGAAGCGTTTCCATCCCGACCGATGAACTGGTGAAGGTATAGCACCAGTCGATGTTGCGACTCTTGGAGGAGGTCTATGAACAGTGGACGCCTTTCAGCTGAAATTTTGATGATAAAGGAAACATCTGGGTGACGACCAACCACCACCACCAGAAATTAACCAAAGTTAAAAGTTAAGAGATTAACCAGTAACGAAAAAGAGAAGAGCCTTTATAATTCGTTCCCTAGTACGAATGTTGTGACGAGTATCTAAATGAACTTTTCTGAGCCTGTGAAGCCAAATGTTTTGAATTTTAGGACCGCACGCAATCAACTCAGATATTTCCCAACTTAATACGTACTTGAAATAACTCGGCTTCCTAGCAACAGTATCACCGAAGATAACGAAACCCTAATTGATTCCAGGGTTACGACACAAACCTAGGCGCGGGCGGCGCTCAGCTATCGGGAGGTCAGAAGCAGCGCGTGTGTATTGCGCGCGCGCTCATCAGGTCGCCGCGGCTGTTGCTGCTGGATGAAGCCACGTCCGCCTTGGACGCGAACAGTGAAAGGGTAAGAAAAGCCTTTAACAGGCAACCTACTCTGCAAGAGCTTGCATAGAGGAGGACGAGACAGAAGCGTATCTGTGTGTACCTTAGCTGCCTAGTGATTGCTTGATCCTGGACAAAGTTATTCGGAAACCTAGGTACCCTTAGTGAAATTATCAATAACACAGGGTGTTGCTGGCTTTCCTTGAATTGTTTGTTCCATCCGTACAAAAATATACGAGGACATCAGCCCGACTTACATACATACCTTCAACCAAATGAAATCGTAAACACAACTCTTAAAGCAACTAGCGATTGGACCTAATCAAAATGGACTGACTGTCTAGGGTCGAGCATGATCTTCGATCCTTAAACTATGCAATCTAGTCCCGAATGGACTATATTATGTTGTTTTTGTTTTTTTATGTTGGCGGTCTAACTAACTTTTTTGTTCAAGAATCTATAACCAATCCGGGACTTTTACGGGACTGTACCTACGTTTCGTTCTTGAGACTTCTTTCTTGGTGATTTATTCTACAATGCCTACTGTAATAATATTTTTTTTATTTAAACATTTTCAGGCCGTATCAGAAGCTCTGGAGAAGGCAGCTAAAGGTCGCACGTGTATCACAATCGCTCATCGGCTCTCCACCATTAAAGACGCCGACATCATCTGTGTCCTGGACAAAGGCAAGATTTAACTCAAAATATTCTTACTAATATTTTAGTTGTTTTTTTATTATTTTTCCATCTCTCAAAAAACCTTTTGTTACAGGCAAAATTGTGGAGCGTGGATCCCACTCTGAACTGTTTAGTCAACGGGGCGCATACTGGAAAATGTGCAAAGGACAAAACATGGCTTAGATTCTCTCTGGTCGTGCAACTCTTTGTCGAACTATAGGAAATATAATGGTACATAAAGGAATCTCAACCATCTGGAAATTAAACAGTATTCCGAATACATCGCAGTAATAAATATTCTCTTTTAATTACATTTAAGAATGTTTTTGTTCAATTGAAATTAAAAGAGGATATCAAATGTTCAATGCTGTCAGTATTACAAGCAAACCTTATTGCATTTGCATCAACATAATAATTATAGGTAAAACCAATAAAACCAAAAACTAGGGTTAATCACAATAAGATAATTAATCTAGATATTACATTTTTATTATTTTTGCTGTACTTTTAGAACAGTAGACTATTTTCATAGTTTTGTGAATATATTTTTATAATTTTTTTAAGATAAGGATGTGTTTCTAAAACAGTATTCATATCAACTTTGAAGACAAGTTGTCAATCGACACTAAAACATAATGTTATTTGTAAGTTTATATCGTTTCCAGTGCATTTTGTAGTAAAAATAAGACAAACGCATTGATATGATATTGGACAAACGACAGCCTAGTAATTTCATTGAATCCCGCACATCGTTGTCATATGTATTTTGCATAGAATTGTCATTCGTTTCGCAAATCAGATACCCTGGCAAATACATTACATAAACGTTTGCAAATAAACATTGTAACAAGCCACATCCCTACTGCGGCACAAGTTGCACCGCATATTGCGGTTTGTGCCGGCCACATGTATCCGCAACTTTATTGTTAAATTCCTGTTACCTACCAAGAGAAATATGCCCCAGTCTGGACGAGGCTTTATCTTCGGAACAAATTTACTATACGGAATGTATCTTCCATTAGAATGTAAGTGTTCTTTTATGTTAAATATTAAAATATGTTGTAATATTTACTTGTTTTAAAAAAGTCCTTTCGTTTCTCAACATAAATCTTCGCAACTTGCTGACTTGATATGACTTTGCACAAATTATTTTAATTTTTCACCAGTTGCGTAATAGGAGCCGACTCATTCTTGTTTTTTTTTATAAAATATTTACCAGTAGACGGTCTTATCACAGTCCGCAATCTATCAGACAACTTTAGGTAAATAACAAGTAGTGTAATATTGCGAAATATGGTCACCAAGGAAGGGAAATCTATCATAATAATTTAGCAATATTTACCTACTCATTGAAGTGGCATCCCGGAATGTCGTAATAAAGTTTTACAGTTTTGTATGGGGTGAGCTAACGTAAAGTGGACAATTCACAAAAAGAACTTGCCCCTGGGCATGTCGGACCATGTTTATAGGTTAGCCTGTCAGTAACCATCACATAATAAAGAGACCTAATTCCAATGTGAGAGAGAGACGGAGTTATATAATTATGCGTAACACTATCTCTTTTTTACCGACTTCTTCAAAAAGGAGGAGGTTCTATGTTCAGCTGTATGTATCTTTTCTTTTTTTTATACATGTTCACCGATTTCTCCGCCAATTCTGGACTGAATTTAAAAAATATTTTTTTATTCGAAAGCCTATATTCCTGAAATGGTCCCATTGTCACCAAGCCAGAATCTGATGATGGGATCCTATGAAAATCGAAGGAAAACCTCAAATTTTATAAGCACATGTTTTTCATGAAATTTCTAACGCAGTTCAGATATTTGTGCCTGGTAATCATCATCTCATGTTGCTGAGCTGATGATGGAAGGTATAAGTCAAGATCTGATGATGGGATCCCATGAAAAATATTTGTTCAGCGATATTTTCGTCAATTTTTAACCGATTTGGATGATTCTTTTTTTTTGGAAGAGTATTTTCCCGGACTGGTTCCATTTTAATTTGGTGAAGATCTGATGAAGAACTTCGGAGATAGGCAACGGAAATCTTCAATCGACGATAGCAAATGAATCGGGATTTCTGAAATCGCATGTCTGTTGATTGTTAACAGTTCATAACATAACTCCCGCTGGGCGCTGTGTTTGTGGTTTCATTCTTTAGTGTTACGCAGGTACCACTAAAAACTGAAAAAATAAAAACCTTTTTACAAAAAGTACCTACAACCGACTTCCAAAAACAAAACACCACAAAGTATAAAATAACTTTAATTGCGGAAGTCGGTGTCAAAAACCAAGAAAATACTAAAAACACCGATTTTCGAAATTAAAGTTATTTTATACTTTGTAGTGTTTTTCAATACGTAACCATGACGATATTTATACTTCATAGGAAGGCCCGAGATCTTCAGTTGGGAGGTCCGGTGAACATGCCTTTTTGCCCGCATCAGTTCCATCTAGTGTATTTCCCGTTCTAGTTTCTCGTCTTACGTAAAAGTTATTTAAAAAGCTTCGGATCCATCGTCGTGACGTCACTACTGAAACTAATAATAGCTCGGTCTTTGGCAACGATCAAGGCTAGCTGCGTTTACAAACATACGCATAGTTCGCCATCGTTTTTGTGTTACAGGTATGTGGCATGTTATTGATAAGTGGCTGGGCGATTAGCGGTCTATTATTTAATCGGTCGGTTATTTAATATTTTTAACCGACTTTATTGTCACTGCTTATTCATTAGTATCATATATGTGGTATCTATCAAATACAGTAGGAAGAAAGTGTTCATCGTCGTATAGCGCCGCCGTCTCTGTTACTCCTTTGCGACAGTATCTATCTTTATAAAGTTTAATTGGTCTTACTGACGGCCAGGTTCCGTATCTAGCCAAAGAAAAGAATTAAATGTTTCAAGTAGATACACGGAAGAACGGTGTAAACAATTGAGATTATGCTAATATCACAAATAGGACATTTAAGATAATATGTAATACCACTCAATTACATGATTCTGCTAAAAAATAAGATTCCTAGATAAGAGATAAAGTTAATTATGAAACAGACCCAGTGCATTGTTAGTCGTGCACAAAGAAACTGTTTTATTGCAGGGGCAATATGTTATGATACGACAGTCGGACCGCTGTACCAGCAACAACCAGAGACTCAAATTTGGTAAAACACTCGTACCGTGACGCATGGTATTTTTTTTTACTATGGTTAGGGATACCTACGCTCGACCACTATCTCACCTGATGGTAAGCGATGATGCGGTCGAAGATGGAGCACTCTTGCCAAGGAGTGGAGCACTATTGCCAAGGAGCAATCTATTCACTTTTGACTTAAAGACTCCCAGGTTGTAGCTATTAGGAAACACAGACTCTAGCAGGGAATTCCACTCCTTAGCTGTAAGCACAATAAATGTGTTTCCAAAACGTGGTAATATTAAGTACTCTTCGGTCCCCGATATTGGCAACAAAACACTCACAGTATCCATTCTAGCAACAAATTGGTACTCGTCTCGCAAAGCAATCCATTTCACATAACGACGCGATATTTTTAAAGCAGCATCTATCACAATTGAAAAAGGTATTTTTAAGTTTAAAAAAAAATTGAACTGTATTTTATACAAGTCTCAATAGGTAACACTTACACAAACAACAGACATTATTGATTTCTTTGATTGATTGAGAGAGATGACGAGAATTGCATCCCAGTTACTGAAATGATTTTAGATTGCCAATATACTATTCAGTGGCGGTTTTAGGTGGTGGCGATCAGTACCCCTATCTTGTAACAACAAGTGTCTCGACAGCGGAATCCGAGGTGAGTATCAAATTACGACAAACGTAAGACTTTATGTTGTGTGCAATAAACCTCACTTTGTGAGATTTGCCACTCAGGTGAAGCTCGATATCGAAATGGTTATTTATAGAATAGACTAGCTGGGCAATCGGTAGGTACTGTGATACCGTTGGCTAGGGTTCCAGCAGTCATCATCTGCCTAGCCTTTTCCCAACTATATTGGGGTCGCCTTCCATTCAAACCGGATTTAGCTGAATACCAGTATTTCATATGGAGCTGCAAATCTGACCTACACAACCCTGTACTAGGTAACACAGAATCCCTTTCCTTGCCTTGGCTGGACTGGTGTTAAGTTCTTATTTATTCTAGTATCTGACTATTTATGTAATAATTTATGTGCACACATTTAATAAGATGATAAGATACAGAAAAATAGGTACAAAGGTGAGTAGAGTAAAAAGAGATGTAGACATTGTGTGTAAAAGTTATACGTAGCTAAAAGGAAAACATTAAATAACATACTAATACATACTAGATAATATTCAAATTCAAATTCACAGCATTTTATTTCAAATAAACCATTCACAGGCACTTTTGAAATGTCAAGGTCGGTCAGTCAAAAACATGGAAGCTATTTGCACGTTCCAAAGCGTAGATCTCTATGGAGAAGAACGTGCAAGAAACTCCACGGACACTCTTTTAAATCATGGTCTGTTTTACAAAATTCCAAGTTACATATACTTGTTGCTTCTGCATGTGAGGACAATGCAAAGGAAAAAAAAAGGGCTTATTATAAGAATTTTAAATATAAAGATTAAAATGAGCCAATGGCAGTTAAGAGATGACCAGTCTCAACCGACGGCGCCTGTTCACGAACATGACGCGTGTATCGGCACCTTTCAGCTCAACCATTTCGAAGGGAACCGAATGATCAAACCCACACGCCGCCATCAGCGAGACATTTGAGTGAGCATGACATGCTCTCAACCACCATGCTCGTTCATGTCCAACAAGTAAAACTATAACTACTCACATAAAATGTAAATGGTTTCATGGTACTCACATTTACAAAATTTGAAAAATATGCTTCTACTTTACACAAAACTATGGTTGTCAATAACCAAATAATGAAAAATAAATTAATAAAGACAACGATTAAGTTCTTACATCAAAAAGAATAAATAAGTAATTATAATAATAATATCAAGTCACCCCCTGCCATTTTAAAGCCGTTTTAATTGTCAATGGTCAGGCAGGGGCCAATAGTTCTTCCATAGTAAACGATTATTAGTCCACTAAACCAGCCAAACCCATAGCGTTTCATCTTTTGTTTCCATATTCTGCAATAGTCCTGCTCCAACCGGGGATTGTCCTTGGGTATACTTTCACAGTGCATACAGGGATAATCGTCGGTTGGTGTCCCATTCCATTTATAATGTCTAAAGAGGCCTCTGCGAGTTGGTTTCGGCCCCTCGTACGCCTACCAAAGGACCGGGTCTCTAAGAAGAGGGACACGAGAAAGTAAAAAAATATAATTTGTATGTATATAAGAATAAATAAACGAAATAATGTAAGAACCTCAAAAAAAAAAAAACAAAAAGGAGCGAGCATCTCTTCCAAATATAAAAACATAAAAACCTAAAAAGTGGACCTAAGCAGCTGTGAATGTGGAGCAGGAAATAATAAATAATAAATTAAAAGATAAATAATAATATATACCTATTTGCAACTATGACGAGAAGTATAGATATAGTGTCCTTTCACTCTTCTTTTAAAAACTGCAAGAGTTTGGCAATTCCTTATGTCAGGCGGTAGTGAATTCCACAACCGTACCGCAAGCGCAGTAAAGAAATCGGAGTGAAAATCGGTAGAGTGGGGAGGCGATTTAAGGAGATTTCTAAGATGCGACCTGTAAGGCGCATCCGAGGGACGGGAATAGGAGAAGCGTTCTCGCAGGTAGGAAGGTGATTTAGGGTTGTGAAGGATGCTAAATAGCAAACACATCATTCGAGAGCGACTGTCCAAGTTTCACTAATGACAGCGGGACCGAGACGGGTTTCCGAAGGACCAAGAAATTTCAGAGAGTAATGGTGTAATTTTCATTTCAAGGGTATTATCAAAGGTACTTTCCTTAGAAAAGGTTCAAAAGAAGGTTCACTTCCTTTGAAAAGGACCTGCACAAAAAATTGTAGTAGCCCTTCTTATGTGCCGAAAAGGCACTTAGTTTTTTGCATGTTTTCTCTAGCCTATTTAATTCTACGTACAAAAATATCTAAACTTATTATACGAGTATAAAGGGGAAATATTTGTTTCTTTGAATTGAATAGGCTCCAAAACTACTGGACCGCTTTGAAAAATTCTTACACCATTAGAATCCAACATTATCCCTGATGAACATAGGCTATAAAATGTTTTCAAAAAAGTTAGGGATCCGTATGAAAACTTCGATAATGTAACCCAAGGTGTGAAAAAAATACCAACAAAGATACTTAAATAGTGTACGCTGCGGAAACTATTGACAATAGGGCAAAGTGATGTACTACAGTTTTATAGAGGACATCAATTAGTCAAATTAATTAATAAAAACCCGGGTGAAATGGAATAGTGGTGATTTTAGTATCATGATATTAATCCTTATCTATTTGATTTATTTAATAATTAAGGTTTGTTATGAACCAGTTAATGACAATTAAAATTATTCAAATCGGACCTTTTGTTTAAAAAATATGATGGGTATAAAAATACTCTAAGTAAGAAAAATTTTGCAGTTTGCGGGAATTGCCGTTGTCGAACGTTTAGTCAATTAATAAGCATTTTACACGGGGAGATGAAGTTTGTGTAGTACTAACTAAACCCACGCGAACGAAGTCGCGGGCAAAGTGCTGGTATTCTATAAACGTAGAAAAATGAGGTAGTGACAACACTTTGCCTGAGTTACCTTATTAGAAACTATTGCGCGATACAGCCGCGGACACAACGCCATCTATCGAGCGAGCGGTGAATTATTGATCAGGACTTCTTTGGTAGTAATTTGAAACTTAGTGAGAATGTTATCTCTTTTAATGG
Organism: Lacanobia oleracea; assembly: GCA_950371165.1. Classification (NCBI taxonomy): domain Eukaryota; kingdom Metazoa; phylum Arthropoda; class Insecta; order Lepidoptera; family Noctuidae; genus Lacanobia; species Lacanobia oleracea. The sequence goes on from OX493385.1 coordinate 16,272,884, forward strand.
TCTTATTTGTTAACACAGGTAACATGTAACACTATTACGACCAAAAACATTTATTTTGTATTTGAAGTCAAAAACATTGCAAATCCGCTCTAGTAGTTGTAACCCATTTCAAGAAACGCACTCAATTACTAGTCGCCCTATATATATTTAGCTATGTAAAAGGTTCTGCTTATTTCATTAACCTAAATATGTTTGTACAAGACGAAACAGAATTTACAGACACCTCAGACATTCCCAACATTCTTCATGCAGAAGTCGAAAAAGCTATAGATACCCAAAAGGAAGATAAAGCTCCTGGACCCGACGGCATAAACAACGAATTACTGAGACAAAACAAGGAAGTTTTGATACCTGTCCTCACAAACATATTTAACGAAATAGTAAATACGGAAATTATCCCCGAACAATGGTCAGAGTCCAACATCATCTTGCTATATAAAAAAGGGGACAAGCATGAAATTGGAAACTACCGCCCTATAAGTCTCATGTCCAATATTTATAAGATTTTCGCCAAGATAATACTAAAAAGAATAGAAATAACCCTCGATGAACATCAACCCATCGAGCAGGCAGGATTCCGCAAAGATTACTCAGTTATCGATCATATTCACGTGGTTCGCCAAATCTTAGAGAAATACCAGGAATACCAACTGACATATTACATTGCGTTTGTCGATTACAGCAAAGCGTTCGATTCCCTTTTTCACGAAAAAATATGGGAACCACTAACGGAGCAAAGTATACAACATAAATATATCCGACTAATAAAAAACGTCTACAGCCACACTACAGCGAGAATTCAGTTAGAAAAGAAAAGCTCCCCATTGAAAATAGGTAAAGGTGTCAGACAGGGAGACCCATTATCTCCAAAACTATTCTCGGCGGTGCTAGAATCCATCTTCAGAAGACTCAACTGGGAACATCATGGGATCAATATAAGTGGCGAATTACTGACGCACCTAAGATTTGCTGACGATATAGTATTGTTTGCCAGAACATCAGAAGAATTAAGCAAAATGATAAATGAGCTCGCGAGAGAAAGTGCAAGAGTAGGATTAGAAATGAATCCAGATAAAACTAAAGTGATGACAAATGGGCCTGAAAATGTTATACAGTTTGGAAGCACCCTAATCGAATACAGTAATGAATACATTTATCTGGGGCAGACCATAACTCAAAAAGATTCTATGCGAAGATATTGGGGATTAAAAGAAGTAATGAAGGACAGAACAATAAACATAAAACTAAAAAGCAAATTATACAACACCTGCATACTACCCGTGCTTACGTATGGCTGCCAATCCTGGGCGTTAACTCAGGAAATGGCAAATAAACTCGCCACATGCCAGCATGCAATGGAAAGGAGTATGTTGAATATCAGGAAATCAGACAGAATGAAAAATTGTATTATCAGAAATAAAACAAAAACTATAAGCGTCGCAACGAAAATAAGAAGATTAAAATGGAGATGAGTAAAAAAGTCACAAGATGGTACCCCAGAGAAGGCAAAAGGAAGAAAGGTAGACCACAAAAAAGGTGGGACGATGACACCAGACAGGTTGCTGGAGTGATGTGGAACAGAGTAGCCCAAGAAAGGTCAGAATGGAAAAGGTTGGAGGAGGCCTTTGCCGATTGGCAAACAGATCTGCAGAAGATAAAGAAATCTCAAATAGTAGAATAAGATTAAATATTAGTGTAATAGTGTTTTGATGTAAGATCTGAATAAACGGCTATATTATTATTATTATTATTAAATATGTTACACCCACCGCTATGTTGGGGTTTTCCTGATAATGATTCTGCAATTTAAATGTTCTGTAGTAACGATACCTTTTTAAATATTTTTCATAACAACGTTAAACCAATGGAAGCCATCTGACGAATTTATTTAGTTACTCCTAAAAAAAACAAACTGAAAATGACGAGAGACGTTTTCTGAAAATGAATGATGGAGGTTAGCAGTGGACGAATTATCCGTCGTATTACGGAGGGCAGTTTCTGTATTTCGCATTCTTCGCGATTCGAAGGAATGTCGCATTGTCGTTTTTTTAACGAGCGTTCGCTTTTTGACATTGTTTGCCTTTGAGACAGTTTACCTATTTCGACTTGAATTTGTTCATTTTTTAAATTCGAGAACTTCCAGTTCTAACCCAACAAGTTCAACTGAAGCTATCGAATATCTTATGTTTACAATTGTTCGCCCATCAATTTTTTTTTAATTTTTATATCAGACTCACATTTCCAATTGGCTTTTGATTTTGCAGAATAGTCTAAATCAGTTCTGCGTGTCAAAAATAAAAAACAGAACAGATTATTTATGTCCGAGAATTGACCTACTGTCAAGTTACTGACCCAAACCTTCGTACTTATATATTCGTAGCAATGTCTACGAACACCTTCTACGACGTAGATCCTCTACGGCGCTACGCAACTCAGGTAGTTGACCCTCATAGCACGAGCTTTTTCTCTATGGCTACGGCGTCAGCCAATATTCGGTCTGTTTTAATGACTGACAGCCTTTACTGAGTATTAAATACATTTTGATGCAAATGGGCAAACTTTGTCGTTGCAGCCGAGGCAGGAAAGACGACCAAACCGAAGGCGAGGCTGTTCTGGGGCTAAACAGCTGACACATTAATCAAACGACTGTTTTCAGCACACTTCTGGAATAACAAAATATTTTTATATGAGCGTAAAAAGTAGATATTTAGTACAAAAAATATTGTCAGGAATGGCTCGAAGATTTTTGATGATTGAAAATGTAATATTTTTTAGCGAAGTTGATTTACTTCACGGTTTTACTCGTTGTATTCAGTCTGACAGTACTCCGCGTGCCATCGATGACTGTTTCCACAGCTGATAGCTACGAAAAATTATCGACGTTTCGTTATCAATGATAATAGAATAGTTTTAGATATGAGTTCTGATTCTTTTCCGTAGTTATATATACGGTAATCGCGGCCACACGGTAGCGCAATATGGTGCCAGCTTAGCCGTAGTTAGAGACAAGTAAAATGTCTCGAGAAAAGTACGAGGAACAAATACCGCTGAAAGACGTTTCTAAGGAACATATAAGTGTCTGCGAAAAGAAGGTTTCCTTGTTTGAATTTGAAAGGTATGGGTGCCAAAACAGACAGGCACATTTTTTTATTTATTGTTACTCATATGCTTGTGGGTGACCAGAAACATAACTGATGGAGAGCCATGCTATCGATGCTGTGACTCTTGTCCTTTCAATCTAGGCAGTCATACGTCTAGATAAAGAATGTAAATGTTTATCTTCTTTTCTGACTAGTTATTTGAAAATATATTCGTGTTTTTTTTTAAATCTGTTAAGATAGTTCTTTAAAAGTTCGTCTTGATTCCGTTTCGACTAGACGTTATTCGTAATCCAATCGTTTAAATTCCTTAGTAAGTAAGTGTGATCAATTGCGAATGTCTTAAATCTTTTGAGTGTATTGCGTTAACACATTCCGATTGTTTTAATTTTAAGCTCTTCCAAACTATGATTTTACCGATGGTGTCTTTTCTTAATTATCTATGCAAATGACGGTGTGCATTATATGTATAAAGTCAATGAAGGACCATTTAGTAAATTTTAGTATTTTTCGCCCCTTATAAAACCATCTCGCATTCTATTATCTATACGACAATAGATAATAGAATGCGAGATGGTGATTTTATTTTTGACATGTCACACCAATATTAACAGCTGTTATTTTGTGGAGCACTGGTTTTTATTGTTTTCTGTTTGTATACTTATAATATTTTTTCTCTTTATATACTTATTATACTTTTTTTCCTGCAATTGAGATAGTGGAAAAATAAAATGCTCTATTTTACTGTTGTGTGTCCAGTTTCAAGCCTAAGAGAAATTTGAATGTTATATTTGTTTTAATTAATTCGTTTCTATAAATTATTTTTCAATTAAATGTAGGGTGTTCATTTCGAAGTAAAGAATCATGTGCATTGTGTTCAACTGCTTTAGAATGAGTCATCATACAACACAAAAAAAAACTCTTAAACGCGCTTGGGAGGGAACAACACTATAACGCCCATACAATTGATTTTACATTAATCAATGTTTGATGAGTGAATAATTAGCGTTTAGTGTTTGTATCGGTTAATTTTTTGAAATTGTGTTCTGTAATGTGTGTCGTGACTTCATTGTGACAATGTTACAAGTTGCGTGGGTCAGTGGGTCGTCTTATGGGCGATAGAATTGTTTTTATATAGTTAATTCAGAGTTTTACTGAATTAGAGTATTTCTAGTTTTTCGAAGTTGCTTGTCCATTTGAGTGGAGCGAGTAAGTTACAAAAGAGGATTTTAATGAAGGGATAATTCTTAACATTGACATGTTAGGCTTCAATTCTTTTTATCTGCTTATTCAAAAACATAATACAGGACATAGATGTGGACTCCTTCGGTAATGGTCAGCCTTGATGCTGTGCAACCTTATTGTCGCGTTGTGTTGCGGAGTACCTACATATCATAGAGCCTGTAACAAACCACAGCGTGACTTAAAATTGGGTTTTTATTAAAATTACATTTGAGTTTGAAAGAAGAAAGTAAAGAAAGAAAATTTGTTTAGTTTGGCCTTTAAAAAGGTCAAAACAAATAAAAATTAAAAAACCGGCCAAGTGCGAGTCGGACACGCACACAAAGGCTTCCGTGCTATAAACCATAATTTTTAAATTAAAATATATTTGTTTTATAGCGGCAATAGAAATACACAATCTGTGAAAATTTCAGCTCTCTACCTATTACGGTTCTTGAGATACAGCCCGCTGACAGACAGACGGACGGACGGACGGACGGACAGCGGAGGCTTAGTAGTAGGTTCTTCGGGTACGGAACCCTAAAAAGGTCAAAAAGCAAGTTTTACAGGCAAGAGCGCGACGTGAGGTTAATGATAGCGTATTCGTCATCTTTAGTCTCCGCTAAAATGGTCAGCCCGTTTTCCTTATCTCCAAGATAAGTTATACTTACGTAGTTTTTACAATATTTACTTAATTCTCGTAATTAACAATAACCACGGATGTGAATTCCGAGTTCATTAAGAATTTTAAAACTATTATGTTTTGTTATCAGTTTATCACTTCAAAACTGTCTTAACGCCGTGACTAGGGGTTTTTGTTACAAGCAAAGGAAAGTCTATGTTTTTAGGTTTGCTTTTTGATAAAACGTTTATTCGTAAATCCGTGAAAACTCAGGTGGAGTGAGTACGTAGTGAAAGTCATTCCATCTCGATCACAAGGATTGACAGCCGGTCAATTCTGTAAACATGTCGAAGTGAAGGCTTGGGTGAAGTGATCTGTCATTCCATCTTGATTGCATGGATTGACATCTCATTCCATGATCACTTCCCCCAAGCGTTCACTTCGACATGTTTACAAAATCGCAGTGCTGTTCACGAGTATCGTATTGCCCGGGTCACCGGGTGAGGATCAGACACCTAGGCAGTCTTGCCATGTGTGGTACTCGGTTTCATTTGGTTGGACTGGAAGCCGATTCAATAGTTACATATCTTCAAAGGAAACCCAATCTTTCTACTAGATCTCTCTACAACTGGTAGAGTTTCCACAAAAAACCTCTGTGATATAATTGTAGAACCGAGATTCTTTTTGTAAAAACTGCGGAAAGGAAGTACTCAGAAAAGTTACAAGCTCTTGATTAGTAAGCTAGTGGCAAAGTTTGTGTTTTAATTGTACGTACTGTTTCTGGGATTAAATAGTATCTACTTATTTACAATTATTGTGTTTATTGGAAACTGACGGAATTCTCGACTGTCTGATCTAATTTAAACTAAAGGGAAATAAAATAGTCACTCACCTGATCTTTTCTCAAATATGGAAATTCGCTAGATAAGATAATGCCCAGACGGCAATGTAAATATGTCTGACTTGTTCAAAATAAGTAGGTTCACATAGAAAGGTTTGAGAATTCTATAGTAGCTATAGAGAAGAAATCCGACTAATAGTAGTCTTTGCTCGTGCGCGAAGGGTTCCGACAGAATAATTTTTTACCTATTTACATACATTATTTGAAAACCATAGTCACCATTGACTTCCTCTAATTTATAAGTTAAGTTTTTCAAAATTGTAGGCTCAGTAGTGTCGGAGATATGAGTGGTAAATTTTTATCTATTATCTCACCTAAAATAACTTTAAATTTAAAAAAACAGGTTAAATTTAAGAAAAAAAAATACTTCTCGATTAAATGCATGGTTTTTTTTTGTCATGCACATTTTAATATTAATTTAATGTGAGCTGGGTTAAAAGTGAACATAAATGAAAATGTAGATGGGTGAAGTGAGCTTAAAGAGGAGCAGTCGAAAAAAAAATCTAGTGCGCCCCAGCCTCGCACGAGCGGATTTTATTTTTCAAATTATACGATCTTACAAACCGCGTCCTCACATTACGAACATAACAAAAAAAAACAAATAGGTTAACCCGTTTTTGAGTTTTAACGAGCCTAACGAACAGCAATTGACTTTTATAAGTACAGAAGAAAAAGTACAGTTCAACTTCCACTCCGAGCAGTGAGTGGCTTGTCTAAGACTCATATCTGTATACGGGTCATGAATTTATAACGTAAATATAATGTTATATAATATAATCGTTTATTCTCTCGTCACAATGTAACATAAAACAGAGCAATCACAGTTGTATACCTAAACACACATTTGTTATTTAATATTGTGCCAGACTGGTGCCCAAACCAGGCTCGAGGTCTGTATTTCAGGACACCAGGATCTCCGCCATTTACATTTATTCTATTATGTACTTGTACCCGTGTATATGTCCAGAATATATCCCTTTCTTTTTTGTTTTTTTTCTATTGATAGGCACGCGGTAAGCGATGATGTAGTCGAAGATGGAGCACGCTGAAAACAATATATTTCTTAATCATGAATATAGCTGAACTAAAAGCTCGGTGTGCTCTTAATCACCCTTGATTGACTGGTATAGAATGTCTAAGACGGCTTTTTACTTTTATGTTGTATGAAGTTTAATCTGAGATTAATAAAGACTGACAAAAATATTGTAAGTGCCCAAATTTTGGTGACTGAGTCTACGACGGAGCGGGCACAGTAGCCCTGGAACGCAAAGGGCACTAGGAGGAACACGGATGGGTTTTAGTCATTAAGAGTCCATCCTTAAACAAGAAGGCAGAGAGTTCCACTCCTTTGCTGTACGATAATGGCGCGAAGTATCACTTCACTCTATTAAGGATGCTCAGCTTTTTGGTCGCATTTGAGAGTTGCTGTTGATTTTTCTGGGATCTCATCATCAGATCCTGACTTGGTGATAGTGAGATAATGAGACCACCTCACTAGTATATATAGGCTTTCGAATTAAAAATAATTCTTTAAATCGGTCCACAATTGGCGAAGAAATCGGTGAACATACATAAAAATAAAAATACATTCAGTTCTACATGGCACCTCCTCATTTTTTATTTTTTGAAGTTGGTTAAAAATCACACACTTTTGTACTTTTTTTAGGCTGGCAAAATTTTGTAAAAAATGGCTGAGTAGTTTTTGAGTAGTCAATTTTTATCTATTTACTTGAAAGGAATATTTTTAAGTTATTAAAAAATAATTTTAAGAAAAAAGAAAGAAAGAAAAATGATTATTTGGGACATTATTATAGTGATCTATCTTAAACTATTAAGTAGTGTTTGTCCGTACCTACATATCTCAAAAAGTATAAGTTGGATTTCAAAAAACAAAAAATAATGATAAACAACAACAAATAATAATAAACAACCACCAAAAATAAAAATAAAAAAATAAAAATGAATTCAAATTCCTTCTTATGTGAGAGTCCGAATCGCACTTGGCCGTTTTTTTTGTAATATCCCTAGTATATAATAGTTACCTATATAGTCTGTACCTACACATTTCGGTCAAAACTGCAATAAATTCCCAAGAAGGTCGTCTGTTGTAAGATCACTGAATAATATAATCTCCCATTGTTTAATCATTTCTTTCTTTATTTAGAACACCGAGACCTATTTATTACTCGTATGTTTTTTCCTCAAACTTACCCGAAAATTGGCTTTTCAACTCGCTATCGGCTGCAATGTCAAAGCTACCCTCCTTACATAAAAAATTGTATTACGAGTATTTACATCGTGTATCCGCCACACCGTAAAACCTCCGACAAAAAGTAAATTTAAAAAGTGAAAAAAAAAATTGTTTAATATAGGTACGATTCTTTGGGCTAAGCGTGGCCTCGGGAGACCGCAAGTTTTTGTATTTGTTAATTATATTAATAATAGGTCTTTACCTATGAAATTGCCGTTTTGTATGAACAAATTTAAACGAATTTTTTTCATGTATTTTTTATTTGTATTCATCGAATAAATCACCCATGCAATCAATGCATCTTTGCCAACGCAGTGGCAGTTTATTGATGCCCTTCTTAAAGAAATCAGCTGGACGGGAGGCAACAAATTCTTCAAAGGCATTTTTTTGTACTGCCTCTCGGGTATTGAATTTTTTTCCCGCCAAGAAGTTATCCAAATTCTGGAAAAAGTAGTAGTCTGTAGGCGCAAGGTCTGGTGAGTAGGGCAGATGACGGAGAGCTTCCAACCCCAGTTCTTGCAACTTGGAGACCGTCTGCTGTGCAGTATGAGGTCGCGCGTTGTCGTGCAGGAGCAGCGGAGACGAGCGATTGACCAATGCTGGTTGGAGATGTGCCAGCTTCTCCATCATTGTGTTCAGTTCTTCACAGTACACATCTGCAGTAATACTCACCCCGTTTGGTAAGAAGCTGTGATGAATCACACCGGCGCTAGACCACCAAACAGTGACCATCACTTTTCTAGGGGTAAGTTTTCGTTTAGGGCATTGTTTAGGTGCTGAACCAGGATCCAACCAACTTGCTGAGCGCTTGCGGTTATCAAACAGAATCCATTTTTCATTGCAGGTAACAATGCGGTTCAAAATTCCTTCATTTGTGTGTCTGTTGAGCAGTGCAAGGCACGTCTCGACGCGTACTTCGCGCTGGTGATCATTGAGTTCGTGGGGCACCCATTTGTCAAGCTTTTTTACCTTGCCAATTTGACGCAAATGGACCAATTTTTTTTTGACGCTAACGTCGAAAGCTGCTGCTAATTCAGCCGTAGATTGTGTATCATCAGCTTCCACAATCGCCTTTAATTCTTCATTGTCGACTAAAGTCTTCGGACGACCGCGAGGTTCATTTCTCTGGTCGAAATTTCCAGAACGGAAGCGAACAATACAATAACAGGTGGTGCGTTGGTTTGTAGTGTTAGCTCCGTAAACGTCGTTGATGTTGCGTGCCGCTTGTGCCGCGTTGCTGCCACGACGGTATTCATATTCCATAATTACTCGAATTTTTACGTATCCATGATGACGAAAAAGATTGAAATGCGATGAAAATGTAACACTAATCAATAAACAAATGACTACATTTGGAAAAAAAAACATGTTTTTAAAATAAAATTAATTTGAAATTAGAATTCTTAGCCAAACAAAAATTATTTTGATTTGAAATGGCCAGTACTGCAGAACGGCAATTTCATAGGTAAAGACCTAATATATATCTATATTATTGCGGTCCCCCGACGCGATGACGCTTGGCCGTATATTAAAGTAATACCCTCTTTTTTGATCGGAGGTTAATAAAATTACTTACCTTACGTTACTTCTTCCTACGAGGCACAGCCATATTGGATAGGAAAGTGAGTTCATAAACTTCGTCAGGAAAATCCTTGTAGATGTGGTATTTCCCATAATTAGTTTTTAAAGCTAAGTAAAGACATGTAGTCATTCAGTATATTTACAAATACAATTAAAGTGCTTTCAGCGGCGTGTAATTATCGCAGATAACGCGAGGGTTTAATAAATATATAATATAAATACATTTACCTCATGTGGCCACGCTAGTTATCACATATTATTATATATGCCGCAGTGGTTCGCGCGTAGAATCTGAGTTACGCGACTTTTAAATTTATTATAGTGACGATTAAATTAATTAAAGGAATCGCGTAAAACCAAACGAAATGGGATTGAAGAAAGGAAATAAACAAAAGTAAGTCGTACCCGGCACTGCGAATTTTTATCCTGTTCATTTTCATTTTCTTTTTATTTATATTTTATTGATGCTTATTTAATATTTTTTTAACGACGCGAAAGGTTTCCGTGTTTGAATTTGAAAGGTACGGGTGCCAAAACAGACAGGCACATTTTTTCTATTTATTGTTACTGATATGCTTGCGGGTGACCACAAACATAACTGATGGAGAGCCAAGCTATCGATGCTGTGACTCTTGTCCATTCAATCTAGGCAGTCACACATCTAGATACAGAATGTAAATGTTTATCTTCTTTTCTGACTAGTTATTTGAAAATATATTCGTGTTTTTTTTTCATCTGTTAAGATACTTCTTTAAAAGTTCGTCATGATTCCGTTTCGACTAGACGTTATTCGTAATCCAATCGTTTAAATTCCTTAGTAAGTAAGTGTGATCAATTGCGAATGTCTTAAATCTTTTGAGTGTATTGCGTTAACACATTCCGATTGTTTTAATTTTAAGCTCTTCCAAACTATGATTTTACCGATGGTGTCTTTTCTTAATTATCTATGCAAATGACGGTGTGGTACTTCAATGACATTATATTTATAATGTCATTGAAGTACCATTTAGTAAATTTTGTTTTTTTTTGCCCCTTATATGTCGTATAATAGAATGCGAGATGGTTTTATTTTAGACATGTCACACCAATAATAACAGCTGTTATTTTGTGGAGCACTGGTTTTTATTGTTTTCTGTTTGTATACTTATAATATTTTTTCTCTTTATTTTCCTGCAATTGAGATAGTGGAAAAATAAAATGCCCTATTTTACTGTTGTGTGTCCAGTTTCAAGCTCAAGAGAAATTTGAATGTTATATTTGTTTTAATTAATTCGTTTCTATAAATTATTTTTCAATTAAATGTAGGGTGTTCATTTCGAAGTAAAGAATCATGTGCATTGTGTTCAAGTGCTTTAGAATGAGTCATCATACAACACAAAAAAATAAAACTCTTAAACGCGCTTGGGAGGGAACAACACTATAACGCCCATACAATTGATTTTACATTAATCAATGTTTGATGAGTGAATAATTAGCGTTTAGTGTTTGTATCGGTTAATGTTTTGAAACTATGTTCTGTAATGTGTGTCGTGTCTTCATTGTGACAATGTTACAAGTTGCATGGGTCAGTGGGTCGTCTTATGGGCGATAGAATTGTTTTTATATAGTTAATTCAGAGTTTTACTGAATTAGAGTATTTCTAGTTTTTCGAAATTGCTTGTCCATTTGAGTGGAGCGAGTAAGTTACAAAAGAGGATTTTAATGAAGGGATAATTCTTAACATTGACATGTTAGGCTTCAATTCGTTTTATCTGCTTATTCAAAAACATATTATAGGACATAGATGTGGACTCCTTTGGTAATGGTCAGCCTTGATGCTGTGCAACCTTATTGTCGCGTTGTGTTGCGGAGTACCTACATATCATAGAGCCTGTAACAAACCACAGCGTGACTTAAAATTGGGTTTTTATTAAAATTACATTTGAGTTTGAAAGAAGAAAGTAAAGAAAGAAAATTTGTTTAGTTTGGCCTATAAAAAGGTCAAAACAAATAAAAATTAAAAAACCGGCCAAGTGCGAGTCGGACACGCACACAAAGGCTTCCGTACTACAAACCATAATTTTTAAATTAAGTTATATTTGTTTTTATAGCGGCAATAGAAATACACAATGTGTGAAAATTTCAGCTCTCTACCTATTACGGTTCTTGAGATACAGCCCGCTGACAGACAGACGGACGGACGGACGGACGGACAGCGGAGGCTTAGTAGTAGGTTGGTTACCCTTCGGGTACGGAACCCTAAAAAGGTCCAAAAGCAAGTTTTACAGGCAAGAGCGCGACGTGAGGTTAATGATAGCGTATTCGTCATCTTTAGTCTCCGCTAAAATGGTCAGCCCGTTTTCCTTATCTCCAAGATAAGTTATACTTACGTAGTTTTTACAATATTTACTTAATTCTCGTAATTAACAATAACCACGGATGTGAATTCCGAGTTCATTAAGAATTTTAAAACTGTTATGTTTTGTTATCAGTTTATCACTTCAAAACTGTCTTAACGCCGTGACTAGGGGTTTTTGTTACAAACAAGAGGAAAGGCTCTTTAATTTACGATCGAATATGTTTTAGGTTTGCTTTTTGATAAAACGTTTATTCGTAAATCCGTGAAAACTCAGGTGGAGTGAGTGCGTAGTGAAAGTCATTCCATCTTGATCACAAGGATTGACAGCCGGTCAATTCTGTAAACATGTCGAAGTGAAGGATTGGGTGAAGTGATATGTCATTCCATCTTGATTCCATGATCACTTCTCCCAAGCGTTCACTTCGACATGTTTACAAAATAATAATAATAAGTTTTATTGTCTCATAAAAATATGTTACAATATTTAGGTGAGACACTGGATCCCGCACTAGGATACCCTGTGTCGCAGGATCCAGTCTCTTTCGACAAATGGAAGGAATTATGCAAGAAAAGTAATTATATAAATGCAACGGTTGAACGCAATTCATTAAACTCAGGACTAAAAGGTAACCAAAAGAATGTGTGCATGTGATGAGTATATGAATTTAAAGAGTCTGTGTGTGTAATGAGCGTATGCATGCAAGTGAAGATGAACATTTTAACAGCTGAAAGATAAAAGGTTTTCCGTTTCAGTATAGTTAAGCGTAAGCAACCACTCGTGAACCTGCTTTTTACACCCAAACTTCGTCAAGGAGAAGATATTGAGCCTTTTGTTAACTTTTTCGTACAGGAATGGACCAATACATGAAAAAGCCTTATTGCCAAATTTAAGCTTGCAGAGCACCTTGTTCCATTTGGGTTTTCTACGTGAGCGCTGATCCGTTGCCACTGTGGCTGCCGCAGTTTTGTGAAATCTAAGTCATCATCTGCCTAGCCTTTTCCCAACTATATTGGGGTTGGCTTCCAGTCAAACCGGATTCAGCTGAATACCAGTGTTTTACGTGGAGCGGCTGCCTACCAGACCTCCACAACCCATTAACTGGGTACTTCTTGGCTAGACTGGAGTCAGATTTACTGGCTTCTGAATATCCGTAACGACTGCCAAAGATCTACAAATGACAGCCGGGACCAACGGCTTAACGTACTTTCCGAGGCACGGAGGAAACTCGTTATATTAAGACGGTCACCCATCCACAGACCAACCTTGGCAAGCGTTGCTTAACCTGAAAGATCGACCCGTGCGGCTGTTATTATTTAGCCACGAGCTCCTTGTGAAATCTAAGTAACACTGATAAAATGTACAGTTTCCGCACCGAAAGCACTCCCGTTTCTACATATCAGTGGGGTATCGGATTTCTAATCCATGTGAGACCTTAAGGATGGCTCTTTGTGCACGTTCAGCAGTGATCAGATGACTTTTACCAGCGCTACCCCAAGATACTACACAGTAGCCAAGCACAGACTGACATAAAGCCAGATAAGTCATCTTGAGAGTGTCTTTATCAGCTATAGATCGAAGTCTTTTAAAAATGTACAAAAGCTTTCTTACGCACGATGCAACGGTGTGAATTTGCTTTGCCCATGTCAGATGTTGGTCTATAGCAATACCGAGATACTTGATACTCTCAACTTGTTCAAAAGCAAGGCAGCTGCAGCTACCCCCTAGACTACAATTTTATTGGTGGGATTTTAGTTCAAGTTGTTTACGAGCAGTTGTTTTTTTGCTTACAGAGAAGTTTACTACCTTGGTTTTGTTAATATTCAGAGTAAGGAGATTGTGTTGCAGCCAGCTGGCAACCGTCTGCATTCCAGCCTCAGCGGCACTGTAGGTTTCCTTCCAAGAGTCGCCATGGAAAATTATAGCTGTGTCGTCAGCGTAAGCAGAAATTTGCGCGTTGTCCAAATTGAGTGAGCAGAGACCATTGACGTAAAGAAGAAACAAGGTGGGGCCAAGGACACTACCTTGAGGCACACCGTATGTCACGTTCGCAGAGGTACTCTGGATATCACCCAGGCAAACCTTCTGTTTACGTTCAGAAAGATAGGAGGTGAACCATTCCAAAGCAATGCCCCTGATACCCAAGCGCTCCATCTTCTTAATAAGTATGGACCTCGACACAGTATCGAAAGCCTTGGCAAGGTCAAGAAAGACGCCAACACACTTTTTGCCCCTGTCAAGGCTATCAATGACATGATCCACTAGCTTAGAGACTGCGTCCTCTGTTGATCTGCCATTACGAAAGCCGTACTGGTTGGCCGATAGGAGTTGGTTCTTTTCTAAGTACGCTAGCAGTCTCTTGTTCACCAGCTTCTCCAAAATTTTGGATAGTGACGTAAGAAGTGATATAGGCCTGTAATTGGATGGTACTGATGCATTTCCAGCTTTGTAGATAGGGCAGATATTCGCTGTTTTCAACTGGACCGGAACCATTCCTGACGACATGCTGAGATTGCAAATGTATGAGATGGGACAGGCTAGGCAATGTTGAGCTAGTTTAAAAACTCGATTCGGAATACCATCCCAGCCAGGAGCTGATTCGTTTTTGAGGTTTGCTATGATACCACTAACTTCCATCTCGTCGGTTGGAGTCATGAAGAAGGACTGTGATGGAGAATGGTCAGTGTTATCTATCGTAAGTGCAAGATTTGCTAACTCTAACTCGGTTGTTTTGAGTTGAGTCAAGGACTGCTCGGCAAGTTAAATTCCCACATCAGCAAAAAAAGTATGAGCCATATTCAGCGAGACTATCGGATCAGGATTTGCATTGAGTAAAGTAAAACTGTTCGATTTTTTATTTTTAAGGTTACATATTGTTTTAATTGCAGACCAGGTCTTTCTACTATCTGCTTTAGAACTGTCCAAGAGGTTTTTATCATAGGCATTTTTGAGATTTTTTATAATATTATTACAATGGTTTCTATAGTTTTTATATTTTTGTTGCAGAGTGTAGTTCTCTTTATTTTCGTCTTTTTTTGTTTCAGAGTGAAGTGCGTCTCTTTTACGGATACATTTTAGTAAACCCTTTGTCAACCAGGGTCTTCTGATGGTTTTAGAACTTCGCAATATTTCTTTTTTTGTGTGTCGATTTATGATGTGCTGTAAATTTTCTGTAAATATTTTCACTGCTGCATTCAGGTCACTAGAGTTTAAAATAGGTGTCCAGTTTGTATTTTCAATTTCGCGGATTATGTTAGGGTAGTCCAACTTAAGTTTATATTTAGCTTGTCCGGAGATAGATATTTGGCTCGATAATTATTTACTAACTCCTATCAACACTGTATCATGGTCGGTGAGAGAAGATTGACATACGACGATTTTTGCGGCTTTTTTTGTCTTTATTAATGCATGGTCCAGACCAGAATTTTCGCGTGTCGGATATAGGTGCCCGGGATAGAAACCATAGTTCCCAGTAATGTCAAGAAATTCGCTGGCACGTTTGTCTTCCGAACCGATTTTAATATCTATATTTAAATCTCCTATAATTGCCATGGTTGGTGTATTATAGGAGCTGAGGAGGGTTCCTAATGATTCACAAAAATTACCAATGTTGTACACTGAAGGCGATCGATAAATTGCAAAAATGGTAATTTCTGTGCCCACGTTAATAACTAAACAGTTTGCATCTTTTAGAGGCGGCTCGAGAATGGTGACAAAATCGCAGTGCTGTTCACGAGTATCGTATTGCCCGGGGCACCGGGTGAGGATCAGACACCTAGGCAGTCTCGCCATGTGTGATACTCGGTTTCATTTGGTTGGACTGGAAGCCGATTCAATAGTTACATATCTTCAAAGGAAACCCAATCTTTCTACTAGATCTCTCTACAACTGGTAGAGTTTCCACAAAAAACCTCTGTGATATAATTGTAGAACCGAGATTCTTTTTGTAAAAACTGCGGAAAGGAAGTACTCAGAAAAGTTACAAGCTCTTGATTAGTAAGCTAGTGGCAAAGTTTGTGTTTTAATTGTACGTACTGTTTCTGGGATTAAATAGTATCTACTTATTTACAATTATTGTGTTTATTGGAAACTGACGGAATTCTCGACTGTCTGATCTAATTTAAACAAAAGAGAAATAAAATAGTCACTCACCTGATCTTTTCTCAAATATGGAAATTCGCTAGATAAGATAATGCCCAGACGGCAATGTAAATATGTCTGACTTGTTCAAAATAAGTAGGTTCACATAGAAAGGTTTGAGAATTCTATAGTAGCTATAGAGAAGAAATCCGACTAATAGTAGTCTTTGCTCGTGCGCGAAGGGTTCCGACAGAATAATTTTTTACCTATTTACATACGTTATTTGAAAACCATAGTCACCATTGACTTCCTCTAATTTATAAGTTAAGTTTTTCAAAATTGTAGGCTCAGTAGTGTCGGAGATATGAATGGTAAATTTTTATCTATTATCTCACCTAAAATAACTTTAAATTTAAAAGGACAGGTAAAATTTAAGAAAAAAAAATACTTGTCGATTAAATGCATGGTTTTTTTTTTGTCATGCACATTTTAATATTAATTTAATGTGAGCTGGGTTAAAAGTGAACATAAATGAAAATGTAGATGGGTGAAGTGAGCTTAAAGAGGAGCAGTCGAAAAAAAAATCTAGTGCGCCCCAGCCTCGCACGAGCGGATTTTATTTTTCAAATTATACGATCTTACAAACCGCGTCCTCACATTACAAATTAAATAGGTTAACCCGTTTTTGAGTTTTAACGAGCCTAACGAACAGCAATTGACTTTTATAAGTACAGAAGAAAAAGTACAGTTCAACTTCCACTCTGAGCAGTGAGTGGCTTGTATAAGACTCATATCTGTATACGGGTCATGAATTTATAACGTAAATATAATGTTATATAATATAATCGTTTATTCTCTCGTCACAATATAACATAAAACAGAGCAATCACAGTTGTATACCTAAACACACATTTGTTATTTAATATTGTGCCAGACTGGTGCCCAAACCAGGCTCGAGGTCTGTATTTCAGGACACCAGGATCTCCACCATTTACATTTATTCTATTATGTACTTGTACCCGTGTATATGTCCAGAATATATCCCTTTCTTTTTTGTTTTTTTACTATTGATAGGCACGCGGTACGCGATGATGTAGTCGAAGATGGAGCACGCTGAAAAGAATATATTTCTTAATCATGAATATAGCTGAACTAAAAGCTCGGTGTGCTCTTAATCACCCTTGATTGACTGGTATAGAATGTCTAAGACGGCTTTTCACTTTTATGTTGTATGAAGTTTTAATCTTAGATTAATAAAGACTGACAAAAATATTGTAAGTGCCCAAATTTTGGTGACAGAGACAGAGTCTACGACGGAGCGGGCACAGTAGCCCTGGAACGCAAAGGGCACTAGGAGGAACACGGATGGGTTTTCGTCAGTAAGAGTCCATCCTTAAACAAGAAGGCAGAGAGTTCCACTCCTTTGCTGTACGATAATGGCGCGAAGTATCACTTCACTCTATTAAGGATGCTCAGCTTTTTGGTCGCATTTGAGAGTTGCTGTTGATTTTTCTGGGATCTCATCATCAGATCCTGACTTGGTGACAGTGAGATAATGAGACCACCGCAGTATATATATAAGCTTTCGAATTAAAAATAATTCTTTAAATCGGTCCACAATTGGCGAAGAAATCGGTGAACATACATAAAAATAAAAATACATTCAGTCTACATGGCACCTCCTCATTTATTTTTTTTTGAAGTTGGTTAAAAGTCATACACTTTTGTCCTTTTTTAGGCTGGCAAAATTTTAGGCTGAGTAGTTTTTGAGTGGTCAATTTTTATCTATTTACTTGAATGGAATATTTTTAAGTTATTAAAAAATAATTTTAAGAAAAAAGAAAGAAAGAAAAATGATTATTTGGGACATTATTATAGTGATCTATCTAAAACTATTAAGTAGTGTTTGTCCGTACATATCTCAAAAAGAATAAGTTGGATTTCAAAAAACAAAAAATAATGATAAACAACAACAAATAATAATAAACAAACACGAAAAAAAAAAAAAATGAATTCAAATTCCTTCTTATGTGAGAGTCCGACTCGCACTTGGCCGTTTTTTTTTTTTAATATCCCTAGTATATAATAGTTACCTATATAGTCTGTACCTACACATTTCGGTCAAAACTGCAATAAATTCCCAAGAAGGTCGTCTGTTGTAAGATCACTGAATAATATAATCTCCCATTGATTAATAATTTCTTTCTTTATTTAGAACACCGAAACCTATTTATTAATCGTATGTTTTTTCCTCAAACTTACTCGAAAATTGGCTTTTCAACTCGCTATCATCTGCAATGTCAAAGCTAGCCTCCTTACATAAAAAATAGTATTACGAGTATTTACCGTCACACCGACAAAAAGTAACTTTAAAAAGTGAAAAAAAAAAAAATACTTTAATATAGGTACGATTCTTTGGGCCAAGCGTCTTCGCCTCGGAAGACCGCAAGTTTTTGTATTTGTTAATTATATTAATATATATCTATATTATTGCGGTCCCCCGACTCGATGACGCTTGGCCCAAAGAATCGTACCTATATTAAAGTAATACCCTCTTTTTTGATCGGAGGTTAATAAAATTACTTACCTTACGTTACTTCTTCCTACGAGGCACAGCCATATTGGATGGGAAAGTGAGTTCATAAACTTCGTCAGGAAAATCCTTGTAGATGTGGTATTTCCGATAATTAGTTTTTAAAGCTAAGTAAAGACATGTAGTCATTCAGTATATTTACAAATACAATTAAAGTGCTTTCAGCGGCGTGTAATTATCGCAGATAACGCGAGGGTTTAATAAATATATAATATAAATACATTTACCTCATGTGGCCACGTTAGTTATCACATATTATTATATATGCCGCAGTGGTTCGCGCGTAGAATCTGAGTTACGCGACTTTTCAATTTATTATAGTGACGATTAAATTAATTAAAGGAATCGCGTAAAACCAAACGAAATGGGATTGAAGAAAGGAAATAAACAAAAGTAAGTCGTACCCGGCAGTGCGAATTTTTATACTGTTCATTTTCATTTTCTTTTTATTTATATTTTATTGATGCTTATTTAACATTTTTTTATACTAAAATCTTATATTTTGTTTGTTTCCCAAATGTTATTTTTATTTTAAGTGACGATACATTATGCTGGTTCAAACAGTTTTGTCAAATTGGCATGGTTATCTGGGAAAAATTGATCAATAATTAGTTGTCAAATGGCATGAAGTAGGGAGTAGTCGTAGTTCTATTTGATCAAACAGTTTAAACCAGCCTGTTTGAACTAATTACTTGAACGTGTAGGGCCCACATAACATTATATTTTTAAGCCATTTTAAATATGATAGTAATGTGTGAATTCAAATGACGATTATAATTCTATCTAGCCAATTTCAGGTACAACGATGCAAGCCTATCACCATCATCATCATTAGCATCATCATCAGCAATATGTGTATTCATATAAATACCAAACGTACTCATTTTAATTGGCAGTCAGTTGTCGGCCTCGGCACTATTTTGCATGATAGATCCTACAACATAGAGCTGACTTTTTGAACTAATACATTTCATTATGTTCGCCAGATAACTTGCTATTTTTATGTACACTAAATCCTTAAATGAACAAAAAATACAATACTTATATAAAAACAACTACATTTTGGGTGCCAAATACCAAAATTAAAACGAAAATTATTATCAAATGAAAGAAAAAAACAAACAAATAAAATTATATTTTAATAACCTACTGTTTAAAGAACATTGTTTTTTAATTTAGCAGCAGAAAGTACAAATATATCAATGTAATGGACTTAATTAAAATTTAAAACATGTGGTAGTATTATACCTTGCGAATTTACAATTCTATAATACAATAATATATAATAAAATAAATAATAATATAAAAAATAATAATAATAATATACCTATTCTTTTTAAATTGTATTTTTTTTTGTTAAAAAGCATATGTGATAACATCGAATTGGCGATATCTAAGCTGTTAAGGTGTTATTTTCATTATTTTAAATAAATAATAATAATATTTATCTCATGTCCTATTAGCGAATTATATGTACCTACCAGAAGTTTGCATAGATCGTCATTGATCTTGAAGGCTGTCAGCAGGTTATACTCGTAGTATTTACCTACCTAATTGTTACACATACGTGCTGATTTACCTGTTGCGTGCAAGTTTTTGAGCTTTTCTTTCTTATTCAACTTTTATCACTGAAACTTCTAGAATGTGAATGTAGTTTAGATGAGTGCATTCCATTCATCTTCTTTTAAGTACCTAGCAATATTGGGGTCTTATCCTCGTTTATTAGACACTTAATGTAGCACTTGGTAACTGAAATTGGCCACCTTGAGCATGAGCAATAGCCATATTAAGACTTAGTTTTCTGCTTACCAAGAACACGACGTAAAAGAAACCGTTCTCTGTTGCCTGTAATTAGTAGCCTAGGTGACTCGGTGAAATGTAAAGAAAATTAAGCCATCGGTCGACCGCGGCAATTGCAGTCTCACCAATCGATACACGCGGTTAATAATTCAAAGTCTATAACCGTAAGAGACGTGTCACGAGTGTGGACGGTGGCGGTAATTCACTTAGTAAAGCTCCGACGTTAGTCCGGACCGGACACAAAACTGCGTGAAGGTCCCAGTAAAAAGCACGCAACGATAGTTTTCTGAGGCCACGGTCCGGCAATGGTCCGGTGAGAAGCTTGTCAAATCCTTCACCCATCGGAACACTTAGTTTCAGCACGATTCTCCTGCTTGCATTGAGTTGAATGTACTAGACTACTAACAATAATAATTATTTTATTGCCATCTTTCTATTTACTCATAATATTTTTATTTTATTTTATAGATATCTTGATTTTATGTCATGGTTGATAAATATTTCACAACCTAAAAAAACTAAACTTTTTTCTTTCAGCCCAGCAGAGGACAATGAACTCAAAATATCTTTCTTCCAAATAGTAAGTATTTGACTACATAATAATATACAGGTACTTACTTGTTTATGTTCCTTGTCCAGTCACGAATCAAAAAGATTGGACAGCAATCGATTTCCGATACTCAATCTATGAATGAACAACAAAGTCATCTCTAGCATTTATCACTAGGTGACCGCCCCGGCTTCGCCCGGATTTATAATTTTCAAAATGTTCTTTCATATAAACCTCGCCCTGACATTAAAAAATATTGATAATATTTGGTTAAGTCGTTACGAAGTTTTGCGTACATATATCTTGGTGATTCATTTTTATGTAGGTATATAGATATCTACTGCTTACTAGATCTATCTAATTATAATGGTTGATCTACTTTTGTCTGATTGCGCCTAAGGTAAAACTCGTTACTTCTCAAACTATCTATTTTTCTATCTAATAGCATGAGAGCGAAAATTCAAACTTATCTTGATAATCCGGAAACACAGACATCCTTTATGATTAGCAAACTCATTAATTTTAGTCGTGCAGCGTAATTTCGTCACTCGAAATAACCTTGAATGTCTGCAAATAGTTACATATCTTCAGGTAGAATATGAATCATGATATCTTTCAGGAACAGAAAGCAGTCAAATGACGATAACAATATCCCTTTTTCACAGGCAGCGGCAAAATAATGACAATGTCGCGTCATAATTCAAGAGCTGTTCCGTAGTTTTAGATATTCTCATATAACGGTCAGTGACATCAAAGTCACAGGCTGACTTTGAGGTCACTAACTGTCTCAGGATTCTCACCTTAGAAGGAAAACAGAACACTATTTATCTGCCTGCCATAGATGTTTTCCCAACTTCCCTTCCAGTTTCGATATGGAACCTGCCTCGAGGTCTTTGCGACATTCCTGGGCATCTTCATAGCTGCAATCAGTGGTGGAGGCATAGCCTACAACCTGGTCCAGATCGGAGAACTCAGCACAGCGTTTGTGGAGCGCACCAGTTTCCAGGATCAAATGAGCAGTCACTTGCCGCTCTTGTCCATATTCGGAGGAGGAGAAAGACTGTGAGTAATGTTGAAGAAACTACTTTGTTTAAAAAGTTTTATTCGGCTTCGTCTCGCATCCAATAAATAGAATCATATTCAGCTGGGCAAAAAAAAGTTTATCAGAAATGTAGAAATCACCATTTAAGGTTTGATCTACAAACATATCCGGGTTGTGGACGTGCCGGGGTCTGATACGATAATGTGGATTAACCTTTAAACAGTTGTCATTACATCCACTCATTGCAACTCGTGGTATACCCCGACAGCAATCATTATACATATGTAATTGAGAATGTAACAAAAAGAGAAGTAAAGTTAAAACACATCACAGATTATAGCCATTACTCAATTGTTCCAATAATTCCAGGAATAATGCAACTCACGAGGAGAACATGGCGGCCCTAGTCAAGGATGCGATCGCCTTAATGATAGGCTCGTTCGTCTCCATCGGCATCTCCATGCTGTGCTGCGCTGTCGCCGTGGCTTTGATCAGCTGGAGTGCGCTGAGACAGGTAACTGGTAGGATTTTCATTCTGCCAAAGTATAGTAAGTACATTGTTATCCTAGGGGTGAAAGCAACTGACTTAGTACCGAGACGGCTTTTGGCGCCCGAGCGTAGTGAGAGCGTCTTTCACCCGAGGTTATCACTGTACTTTTCATTACAAATACAAGTAAAGTAAAAATAAAAACACGAATCAGCTAGGGAAAAAATCCATATCTAATCTGATAAACTCGTCGACGTGTCAATACAAATCTCTCGAAAAAACAAATGAAGATCGGACTGCCGCTATCCCGTCAATTTTTTTAGCCAGTTAATCTGACTCCAGTCTTGCCATGAAGTACTGTGTTACCCAGTCAATACGTTGTGGAGGTCTGGTAGACTAATAAAGTGATTTAAAATATATAATCTTATATTAATAATCACGTTTACGTTATTTCAATTTGACATTGTGTTGTAATTGACTGGCTGTATAGAAAGTTGGGACATGTTTCAATAGAAATGTTTTACGAGTTTTTTTTTTTATTTGACGGTTGTCAGTTGCAAAACGATTCTCCCTAGGCTGGAAAGTAATACTTTGAACCCAGTCCTCAGGCAACTTCAGGTCTATTTTCCCAGTTTGAGTAATGTGAAGGTACTTTGTGCAATTCCCCGAAAAGCCAAGACGTTCTGCAGGGTACTAGTCGTACCTACTGATAGCTTCTGCACCGCTTTTATTATGCGCACAGCTAAAGTGTGGTGCTCTCTGTCAGCTGTTGCGTTCTTTTTTACCTATTACCTTGAAAGTTACACTGGTCAGGAGCCGCTTTAAGGTAGCCCTGTCCCGCTCCGGTTAGAATATATAAATACTCGTCGAAGTTCTACCGGCTGGAAGACGAGTCCTAGGTACTTCATCGTCAACCCGAACCAATGTGAACCCTTCCTACAGTTATTTCCCGATGGTCGTCCGTTCCTAAAACCATCAAAAACCATGGCTTCGTACTAGTGTACAGCCACTTCAAGACCCAAAGACCCGGCTGCCCCTTGCGCCAGGAGCAGCGTATCGTCAGCTTAGTAGACTACGCTGCCGCCACGGTGGTACGTCGGCATCCGGTGTCAAGAGACACCACCAAGACGACCCGTCCCCGAGACATCGCATCTCCCGTCGTGAGGCCCCTCACGCCCACGATAGCATCCACCGTCGAGTGTCCCTTACGTAACCCGAACTGTTTCTCCGCTAGATCCGGCCCCTCCCCCACCAGCTCCCTGACGAGGCGGTTTGCAATTACTGTTGCATGCCTAAAATATACGTACATTTGTAACAAACGCAAATAATAACCCAAAATTATACACAGATCATGACAATACGGATGAAGTTTCTGAAAGCTGTGCTTCGTCAGGACATGGCCTGGTTCGACACAGACAACGAGTTTAACTTGGCTTCAAAGATGTCTGAGTGAGTTCTCTTCCTTACATTATCATCCTCTTGCCAATACCAATATTTTTGGGATTATGACCACTTGTTTCATACTTTTCTTCAGCCGTCATATATTCACTATCTTTTTATAGCCAGATCTTTAACAGACGATCTGTCATGTTTTTGCTAATCTCTTGTTCTTACGTCCATTGTTTTGCAGAAACTTGATGAAATTGAAGGATGGAATGAGTGAAAAGCTGGCAGTGGTTGGTAACTTGGTCGGCACATCAATAATCTCTATCGGAGTCGCCATTCCTCTGGGATGGGAGCTGGCTCTGGCTTGCATCACTGTCATGCCTTTCTCAATTGCTGCTTCTGTGTACCTTTCCAATGTAAGTATATTTGTCCCAGGTTCCCAGGTTCCTCTACTCGTGAAGAGCGTTGCATATCAGTTTACGATTGTTAACTTTTGTTGCGTCGTCAATAAGGAATCGAAATCGAACTTAATATTTCCACAAACGGTATAATAAAGTACATAGGTAAATAGACTAGGTATAGTAAATTACTTCATGAAACAGCTTATCTCACCAAAACAAACATTCATGTTTTAAGAGTGACTTGGGATTTTTATACAATTTCGTAATAACAGTGTTAGTAAACTCTTCCTTAGTACTCTCATTGGTTTCCTCAACATGTCTTCTCTTAAATATCTATGTAGGTATGTTACTAAAGTATTGTGGTCATAACCGCAACTGTTGAACATGGGTTCATATTCCGACAAAAACAAAATTTCTTTAGCTAGAGTGAGCACAATAGTTCAATGGCTAAAACTAAAGACCTATGATGACATTGAGTTATTACTGCAAGCATCGTGATTATGAATTGAAAACATGAGAGAATACACACTCACACACACACATACACTCACACACACTCATTCAGAATATTATATCTCTAAGTTTCTTTTTCTTTTGTTAGATGTCTATAGTTTAGTCATATCTTGTTTAAATTGAGATCTTACATCTATTTTTTTGTTTCAATTTTGTAATGTTTTGTACACTACTTTAGCCATTTATGTCCGTTGCCTATAAATAAGAATCGAATCATTTTGCTTACGGATAGTAGTATTTTCTACGAGGCGTGATTCAAAATCGTGCCTATAAAAAACGCCTCGTAAGTTAAGTTACCAATAGCTTGCTACCTACGGATGGGAGGGTAACGAATTACGAATAGTAGGTCAAATGTATGTACTGGTAATGTCTTTTGTAAAATAAGTAATCGTTGAATATTGGCACCGGACATTCGTTATTTGTGATAGAAGAGCGAGACCTCCTAACACAGGTATATCTTTTACTTAAAAGGAGGTCTCTATGTGAGATTAACTGTAAAAGTTTGTACAAGTTTCTGCATTATTTTTTTTCATATTCTAGCGTTCGATTTCCAGTTCAGGCATTTTTTTAGCATTCTAATAGGCAATTCTAATTATATTGTTCTAGTATCAAACGAAATCTTCAACACGTGAGCTGGAATCGTACAGTCAAGCAGGGAAGCACGCTGAAGAGATATTGAAGTCGATAAAGACTGTTGCGGCTTTCGGTGGGGAAGATAAAGAAGTTAAGATGTAAGTAAAGGTTGCTTAGCAACAGCATGTAACAAAAGACGATCACTGCTTGAAAATGAGATAGAAGTTACGGGTGTCTCCTATTTAAAAACGCTATAACGGATGGTTGATCATCTCGGTATTCTGCCAATCTCATCATTCCTGGTTTGGTGAACCACGAGCACATTCCTGTCTGTGCATATATCTATGTAGCACCATTTATTCTTCTTCTCCGCTTCAGTCTTAACAGAGTCAGCATGGTGAGAATGAATTGTGTTTAATCGCAGCTGCAGCCGAAGATCGTTCCTGGTTCAATGTCCTCTCACTTTTTCTAATTGGCACTTACCTAGTTCATAAATTAAAATGAAGTGATAATTTGGTAGAACTACATAATAATGCAATTCCACCAATATGTCACTTGCGCCAATTTTTATCTCAATGTCGGAAATCATCCTATTGTCAACACAATGAGTCACTAATACATCTATTATTTAATTATTTCAACTACATAATTATTGATAAACGGCGTGTTGATAAGCAACGATAATATTATTGTCTCTTGCCTTATCTTAATTGTCGTAGGTATACTTATTGTTTTACAGTTCTAATTCTAATTGCATAATATGATCAATAATAATGTAATTTCATAAACACAGGCCCCATCCGCAGGAAGTACCTAAACCATGTCTTTAGTCATTACTATACGGTATTGTATACGTCATCCATTACTATACGGTATTGTATACGTCATCATTACTATACGGTATTGTATACGTCATCATTACTATACGGTATTGTATACGTCATCCTTTTCTATACCTATTCCGATGATTGATTTTTACGCGAGGCTCATTCATCATCTGCCTAGCTTTTTCCCAACTATATTGGGGTAGGCTTCCAGTCAAACCGGATTTAGCTGAATACCTGTATTTTACACAGAGCGGCTGCCTACCAGACCTCCACAACCCATTAACTGGGTAACACGGTACTTCATACTGGAGTCAGATTAACTGGCTTCTGACAATCCGTAACGACCGCCAAAAATCTATAAATAAAAGCCGGGACCGACGGCTTAACGTGCTTTCCGAGGCACGGAAGAAACTCGGTACGTTAAGATGGTCACCCATCCACAGACCAACCTTGGCAAGCGTTGCTTAACCTTGAAGATCGACCCATGCGGCTGTTGTTATCTAGCCACGAGCTCCTCAAGCGAGGCTCATTAAAACAGTTAATTAACATGGTTTATTAAATCAACACCTTACAATCTTTCCAATTATTAGATATACAGATGACAGTGCTATCGCAGCACTGTCGACTTACTAACCCAGCAAGCAATGAAATGGTAATTAAAAAAAAGA
Source organism: Lacanobia oleracea (assembly GCA_950371165.1). Classification (NCBI taxonomy): domain Eukaryota; kingdom Metazoa; phylum Arthropoda; class Insecta; order Lepidoptera; family Noctuidae; genus Lacanobia; species Lacanobia oleracea. The sequence goes on from OX493385.1 coordinate 16,299,814, forward strand.
TTGAGAAGGTGCTCGTTATAACAAAAAACAAAAACCAAGAAGTAAGCCAGTCACGAGAAAATTGTAGAGGTAGACAGAACTCAGCAGAAGTATTAAACTGAGTATAGAAAAACAAAAGATTGTTTTCATCACCTAAGAGATAATAATTATATGAGACCAAAAGTACAATTGCAAAAATGTTTGTTTCAGGTACCGAGATTTACTGGAGCCAGCAGAACAATACGGACGCAAACGAGGCTTGTATACAGGCGTCGGTAACGGCTTCAACTGGGTCCTGACTTACTGCCTCAACGCCATCGGTCTGGTGTACGGCATCCGACTGGTCCTTGAAGACCGCGACAAGCCGGAGGAAGAACGGAGATACGTGGTCGGAATTGTGTTCAGTGTAAGTATGGAGACAAATTATTTTAATGTGAGATTCTCTTTAATTTTCATTGGGTATTTCTTCTAGACGGAAAAATAATTCTATTTAGTTCGTCCGTTAGGTTTTCAAAAAATATTGGACACAAGTGTTTTGCCTTTTCAAACCGATAATAAAATAAAAAGATAAAACGCGTCAATGTTCACGAGTGGGGGCTGGTGACGTCATGTTGCTGGTAGCAAAAAGTCTACTGTTGACACAAAATATTTCATCATGCGAGTTTTTATTATCTTCGTTATTTTGTTTTAATACGAGAGAAAAGAAAAAGTACGAGTTATTTGCGTTTGTATGAACCTACATTTTTGGCATCACAAAAGTAAATCATGTATGAGTTTTGTCTACATGGTCAATTCGTACCCCTCAGGTACTGTTCAACGTGTACATGGCCACACAGTCGATCACGCTCTGTGTGCCTCACGTCGAGGTGTTCGCAGCAGCCCGAGGCGCAGCCGCCAGTATCTTCTATCTGCTGGAGAGAGAACCAGAGATTGACAGCCTCAGTACTCAGGGAGTCTCTCCAAGAAGAGTTGTGGGAAACATATCTGTGGAAAACGTTCATTTCAGTTATCCTTCAAGACCTGATGTAAAGGTAAGTTGTTGAAGAATGTTTATTGGGAAGTAGACACTGATGACACTGACAGCTGTACAGCTGTTCGAATGATCAAAATTTTAATTTCAAGTTGTATTTTACCTACAGGTTTTAAAAGGTTTCTCCCTGAATATAAAAGCTGGAGAATGCGTAGCTCTGGTCGGTTCGTCAGGCTGCGGGAAGTCAACTATACTGCAACTGCTACAACGACTGTATGACCCGCATTCAGGATCAGTCAAGTTGGACGGGAAAGAGCTGAGAAATCTTAACATCGGATGGCTCCGATCATCTTTAGGTTTGTACATTATTCTTGAGGACTTTTACTAACTTATCTGGCTGTATTTTTCAGAATATTTTATCAAGAAGTAAACCATTTTGTGGTTTCCAGGCGTTGTGGGGCAAGAGCCAGTACTGTTCCATGGAACAATTTTCGAAAACATTGCCATCGCTTGTCCTGAAGCCACGCTGCCAGAAGTACAAAGAGTGGCGGCTATGGCTTACGCTCATGAGTTCATCACGAACTTGCCAAAGGTTAGTCTGTTTATTTGGTATATTATGACTATCACCATTCAGCCAGGAAATTTCAACTTCTGTAGTTACCAGCAGACAAGCATTATCACAATTTGTCCGTGCTTCCGCGTTCAGCAGATTTGAATACTGCTGTTTCATGTTATGCAAAGACTGACGGTACGTTGTATTTCAGGGCTACGACACGGTGATAGGCGAGCGTGGAGCGTCGCTGTCGGGCGGGCAGAAGCAGCGCATCGCCATCGCGCGCTCTCTGCTGCGCGAGCCTGCCGTGCTGCTGCTGGACGAGGCCACCTCCGCGCTCGACCCTCACTCCGAACGCAGGGTTCAAGCAGCTCTGGACAGAGCTAGTGCCGGAAGGACTACTATCATGGTTTCTCACAGGTACCAGGAATTCTGTAGCTATCAATGCCCAAATGTTTATTTATTTTGATCCGTTTATTAAACCACAAGCACTTCGCCCGCGACTTCGTCCGCGTGGAGCTTTACAATTAGTTTGTACCCACATTTTCCGTTACTGCTCCGCTCCCGTGGCTTACAACGGGTTATCAACCGCTGCGTAGGGAGACGACCGCGCGTCTGACTCTCGCTGGTACCTCAGCGCACACCAAATAATGAATTTAAGAGCAAAATTTTTGTTACTTTGGGTTACGTTATTGCAATTTTCGTAGCGATCTCTATTATTGTTTTTCTAAAATAAAAAATTTAGTTTTTGAGCCAAATCGTAAAAACGAACAAAGAAATCTTTCCTCTTTATAATATATCAGAAGTTATGTATATAATATATAGAAGTATAGATCTGTTATTGCTTCATTTTTACAGGTTATCAACAATTTTGAATGCGAACCGTATCATTTGTATGGATCAGGGAGTCATTGTAGAACAAGGCACACACGAAGAACTCATGAAAGAAAAAGGTTAGACCAAATTGATATCCTTTTTAACAACAAGCCAATAATCTCATATTTAAATAAATTTGCCGGACGATTCTGTAAACATGTCAAAGCTCAATCTAAGTAATCAATATGTAATACAAAGCTCACTTCGTGATCACTTCACCCAAGCCTTCACTTCGACATGTTTACAGAATCGGACTGCTGCTCAGGTTCGCAAGCAACCCATTTAATATGTAGCGGCATCAATGCCGCCACAAGAAAAACCAACGACGGAGCAAATCTACGTCGCAACAAAAAGAACCGCGACACCATCTATCCAATTAGCAGCGAACTACTTCGTCGAAATTCTTCATCGCGCCAGTAAAGTTTACCGTGCGATTTGAACATATACGTCAGCCCGAATATCAACTATCGGGCAGTAGCCCGCCAGGCACAACAGCCGCCTGGTTGGAGGATCCTCCTTTTCAATTGAAGTGTGCGGGACTTTACTCTCTGTTCCGCATCCCTCTAAACTGGTGACCTTCGACATAAATACAAAAACTGAAACAAATACATAAAAACAAAAGCAAATACATAAATTGGTATTCGATTTCACCCAGTTCGTCTGGAAGTTGACAACGTAGTTCGTAAAAAAACTAGACAGGTAGACATATTTATTAAATGTTATTTTAACACGCATTTAATTGCAGGTTTCTACTATAAGCTGGTAACCACAAATAAACAAAAAGGAGAGCCCGAGGAGCCCGAACCTTTGCCCGAGTTATTGGAAGACGAGCCCGACGAAGGCGCCGTTAATGTCCCCGTAGTTCATAACGACAAGAAGCGAGATGACAGAAGAGCACGGTTTAACAAACAGAATTCAGTAGTAGGTAAGTATAATGTGATTCTGGAGTGCATTTAATAAACATATCGAAGTGAAAACTTTGGTGAAATGACCGACAAATGAGCTGTCAAACCATACTGATAATATGGAATGACTCTGAAACACTGCTCACCGTGTGCACTTTTTTTTTATTTTTTTAAGGATGAGAAATCATCAAATAACTCCTTTCGCTCTGTGTGAAGCAGGAGGGAGTGTCAGACTCTTACTGACTTGAACCCATCCATGTTCCTCCTAGTGCCCTTTGCGTTCCAAGTCTACGGTGCCTCTTACGAACAAAATCCGCAGTCGATGAAAAAAAAAGAGTTAGCGATCACTTTGAAAAATCGAAAAAAAATTGTTACGTTAGATTATATTATGATTTCTTTTTCTTTTTAGATTATTTATTTAAAAATATATAATTAGAATATAAAACAATGAAAAGTTCATATGTTTTTCCACACACTTACGCTCATTCAGAATTCTGATTTAGTCAATTTTAACGGATTTAAAACTTTTTCGCGGAAAGTTGTAATTGAAAAAATGCCAAGAGGATTATCAGAAGTTTTACTAGCAAGAATAGGGAGGGAAGAAGGATACACCACAAGAGAAATAGCACTCAGAGCTAAAGTAAAAGCTAAAATAAAAGCAGAAGTTCAGGCCGCCTCTGGGCTTGAAGTTAGCATTCTGACCATTCGGAATTGCTTGCACCAGCCTGAATTACGAGCACGGAGGTCTTGGCAAGCGACTCTGAATTCCCGGCAACGTCAACGACGGAGATTGCAGTGGGCTAGGCTTCGGCAAAATCAAGAAGATGAAGAAGAAAACATTTGTCAAAACTGTCTCTTCATTGACTAATCGCGAATCAGTACTCATATAGATAAACGATGCGTCCGTTTTGAAAAGACCAGGAGACCGAGAAAGGCAAAGAACTGCCTCTGGAACAGTTCAGCTAGGCGGGGAATCGGTGTCCTTTTGGGGTGGTATTATGATTGGAGCCTTTGATCCCGTATCGAGGATCATGACAGCAGACATGTATAAAACAGTTGCTATTGATGGAATTTTTAGACCATTCCGAGTAAACCATGGGCACCAATTTGTACTGGTCGATGATAATGCGCCCGCACATCGAGCTCAACGAGTCAATGCTGCTCTCCAAGAAAACGACATCACAAGGTTAGACTAGCCTGCTGGCTCGCCTGACTTAAACCCAATAGAGCACGCGTGGGATGCTCTTAAGAGATCTATTAGGAATCGTTAGCCACGTCCACAGACGTTTAAAGAATAGATCGACATTACCCGAGCGAAACAAAATATGAAATACGAAGCCTCGTAAATAAGTTCGTATGTAGGTACCTATAACTTCAGTTATAATTAACAGCCAATCTCAATTGACAGAGTCTCACGAATGGATGCAAACTCCTCGAGGGTCCGTCACATCTGCTTTGTCTATCGGGATTCAGAGCTTCTTGCATAACCCAGACACTGACAAACAGGACCAGGAAGTTGAGGTACTTCATATTTATAAGATTCTGTATTTGATCTTCCCACTACTTGTTGCAGTTTCCTTTATAGCGTCTTAATTTTGCAGGAAATCATACCAGTAAGCGGATGGGAAATATTGATGCTAAATTCTCCGGAATGGCTTTATATCATTGTTGGTTCGATCGCAGCGTTTACTCAGGGCGCTTGCTTTCCTGTATTTGCTCTACTCTTCGGTTTCACCAGTGCTGTGAGTTTATTTTCAATTGTTACGTCATTAACATTGCATTGCACGGGCGGGGCACAGGCGTAGGTACCCCAGCCACTGATTATTGCTTCTAAAATAATAGACTTAGGTTCTGGCCGCCTTCAATAGCTGTACCTAGTATTCATGAGCTATTGTCAGCATCGCATTAACTCTTCCAGAGACCAGAGCACGAAAGGGTTCAGAACATCCGTAAACAACTGAACCATTATAGGATCATTCTGGTGTCTGTCTGTCTGCCACAGCCAGTTTTCTCCGGATCTACTGGACCAATTCTGTTGAAATTGAGGTATTCCGTTGCCTCTCTACGAAGTTTTCATCAGATCTTTACCTAATTGAAATGAGACCACTCCGAGAAAATACTTTTCCAAAAAATACCTAAATCGTGTGCGTATAAAATTCGAAAGTTTCCTCTATTTCTCAAGGATCCTATCATCAGATCCTGACTTGATGACCCTATCAAATAAAAAAGAATTTTCCAAATCAGTCCTGGCATTTTCGAGTAGTCGTCCGACATATACTACTCTGTCAAGAAAGTACCGGGAAAAGATCAATAATACACAAAATGTCTGTTATTCATCCAAATTTATTTTATCACCTTGAAAGTATGCTCCTTTAGAAACGATACACTTGCGCCAACGAATAATCCATTCATCAAAACATTTTTTAAACGCTGCTTCCGGAATTGAGTTCAGTTCTCGCCGCGAATTCTCCTTTATGTCTTCTATCAATTGAAAACTGGTGCCACGAAGTGGTAATTTGAGTTTAGGAAAAAGAAAAAAGTCAGCAGGAGCCATATCTGGTGCATATGGTGGTTGCTGGTATTTTTTGAGTGTTTGGTTAAAAATTCGTTCACAATGATAGCCTTGTGCGAAGGCGCAATGTCGTGGTGCAAAATCCAAGAATTTTCTTTCCACAAATCTGGCCTCTTTCGTCGAATTTGCTCTCTTAAACGCCACATAACGCTCAAATAATATTCTTTATTTACCGTTAGACCTTCCGGTAAGAATTCAGAGTGCACAACACCGCGATAGTCAAAGAAAACAGTCAACATGACTTTGACTTTTGATCGACTTTGGCGTGGTTTTTTCGGTTTCGGTTCAGTTGGAAGGCGCCACTCCGAAGCTTGTTGACTGGTTTGCATGTCAAACTCGTAAACCCACGTCTCGTCACCAGTAACAATGCGTTTCATGAATGTTGGGTCCGAACTGACTCGTTCTAGCATGTCCTCAGCGACTTTCATGCGATTGAGTTTTTGGAGAAAATTCAGATCTTTTGGGACTAGCCGAGCAGCAACATGTTTCATACCCAAATGATTAGTTAAAATGGTACGGATCGACTCGTGAGATACAGAAAGTTCGGCGGCTATCTCTCTCAGAGTTGAATGGGGATTTTCAATTTTTCAGTCACTATTTCCTTCACTTTTGCGATGTTAACTTCAGTTGCAGACGTTGACGGCCTACCAGAGCGAGGCAAATCTTCCATCACATCTCGACCGCTTTTGAACGCTTTGAACCACTCATAAGCACGAGTTTTTGATAAAGTCGATTCACCGTAAGCCTTCTGTAACATTTTCAGTGACTCCGAACACGAAATTCCATTGGCGATGCAAAATTTAAGACAAACTCTTTGTTCGATATTTTTGTCCATTATGAAATTCGCAATACACACTATATATGATATTACTAAAACCAGCACTGTATTTAATATAAATAACAGATGCAACTCAAACTCCGCGCCAAAATGGAAAACAGTTGTGCCAATCTAACAACTACAAAAAAACAAAAATTTGAATTTGGAACCATAAACAAATCATCCATTCCCGATACTTTTTTGACTGAATGTACATTAAAAAAAAAGAAACAAAAAATAGATTACGACGAATTAAGAACCTCCTCCTTTTTGAATTCTGTTAAAATTGTCCGGTCTGAACTCCGACAGAGCTGAATTTTGGTAGATACCTTGGGTACACCTGCAGAAATAAAGTGCCTAAAGTCCCCATCGATCCCATGCGTGCTAAAAAAGTTTTTCAAGGTAAAAGATCAAAATTTAAAATCGGTTAGTTTTAGCAAAAATATAGCCCATACAAAAATTGTAGACTATAAAATTATGTACAAAACAGTCCTAATTTTTTTTTCCTGAAATTACTATTCCTGAGATATCGCGATTCTCAAAGTTGTAGGACATGATTCAACACCTGTGTAGAACTGTTCTTGGCTTGTTTTTTAAAGTGAATTCCCCAGTAGGCCTACTCCTCGATCTTTTATGACGTAGTTTTTGTGGGAAAGTATTTTATTTACCTACTGCATGATGATTACTGATATTGATTTTGGTGATTGATCTTTATTTTAGTTCTGATTTCTGTTAACATTATAATCTGATTTGATACTCTTCAAATTCGACTTCAACAGTCATGTATTCTTCGATTTCTTCTTTTTGCTACTCTTATTCTTGCTGGACGTTCATAAGTTATTCAATTTAAACTGAATCAGCTGTCTCTTCATCGATATCACATGAATCTTTGTCTATTGATTTAATTGAACATTCTAGCAATTATTACATGCTAGTGAACACAACAACCTTCCTCTTCTACAGCCACATTTGGTACTACGACCCTTTTTACAATTGCAAGAAAAAAAAATGGTGTTTAGGAGTTTTTCCGGAGCAGGTGGGATTATAGTTTGGATCATCGGTTTGGATCGGTTTCCAACCCCAGACTTGGGGTTCAGTTATTTCCCTAGCTATGTCTAAACTTGATAGTATACTCGATACAAGTGTTGATGAGCTGTAGCCGATGTTGGAGAAAGACAATATGGTGGTGTTTTTTTTCTTGTATTTTTTACAAAAGTAAAATATCTATTAGATACTTCTAAACAAGAATTTTTTTTGGATCTTCATAAACAGCAAGGAGATAGCGAATTCCTTTTGTCATTATCGTTTGAGGAGAAGAGTCAATTACGTGGCAAACGTGTTATGTGTGTATTTCATGTATAATGATAATCCTTCAACTTTTATATTCGCGATATCTTAGGAATAGTGATTCTTCGAAAAAAACAATATTAGGACTATTTTGTAGAAGTTTTATAATCTACATTTTTAGCATGGGCTATTTTTTTGATGAACTTACTGTTTTCAAGAATAATGAAAAAAAAAACGAAAAAAATGAACTTTGACCTAATATAACTTTTTTAGCACACATGGGATCGATGGGGACATTTGTCACTTTATTTCTGCCGGTGTACCCAAAGTCTTTAGCAAAAGTCAGCTCAGTCAGAGTTTGTGTTATTTTAAATGTCAAAGTTTAGACCAAACTAAAAATGACATGTTACAGAAATGAAATTAGTTCGGAACCGTTTGCACGCGAATCCGACTCACACTTTGCCAATTAAAAAAAAAAATTGGACAAGCCTGTGCCATACCTTTATCATAAATAATTTAATGGTCCTTTTAGATATTCGTATTGACGGATCGTGAAGAGCTGTTGTTCTTGGGCGACATGTATGCCGGTCTCTTCGTGTTGGTTGCTGCGGTTGCCGGCGTGTCTATGTGTCTTCAGAGCACTACCTTCACCACGGCTGGATTGAAAATGACTACCAGACTTCGAGGGCAATACTTCAATGCTTTGCTTAGACAGGTACCTACATATTTACATATAGAATCACCTACATACTACATTGCTAAAAATTTAAATTATCCTGCCTCACCACGATTCATCACGATTCTCGGCATCTCTCATTCAATTGATACCAGTCGTCGTGCGAGGGTTTCCATCTTACGATTATCATTTCGCGGCCTTCACTCCAGAACAAGTCTTTCCCAAAAAAAAAGATATCAAAGAATCACCTTTTAGCACATCTTTAAATTGAAAATAGAATAATATTCAAACCAGAAATATTTGGGCCACAGGAAATAGGATACTACGACAAAGAATGCAACACCGTTGGAGCAATTTGCGCCAGATTAAGTGGCGACGCGGCGGAGGTGCAAGGTGCTACCGGACTCCGAATTGGTCTCATCCTGCAGGGAGTCAGCTCCGTAGTCATTGGAGTTGTTATGGGATTATTCTTTAATTGGAAATTAACTCTCGTTTCAACTGCTTTCTTACCAATTGTAAGTAAAGTTCTAAATATTAATTAGACAGGTCTACATGGGCACTTAGAATCAAGTGCACGATCAGTTTCCTGAGGAGAAGAATCGGCTAGGAACCACAACCCGCTAGCTGTAGTAAACTTAACATTGTGTCGATTCTGTATTTCACTCGAAGGTTATTTGCAAAGTTATTAATTACCGTGTTCAATATTCTAGATGATTGGAAGTATCTGGCTTGAAGGCAAGATGTCACAAAAATCTCAAGCCGATGAGCGAGTAGCCATGGAAACTGCGACTGGTGTAGCCACGGAAGCTGTCGTTAGCATCAAAACCGTACAAAGTTTAGGTGAGCAATAGCAAACGTTTCGTAAACTAAATGCAACTTCTACTTCTATATTATTCAATGCTTATTCCGGAATCACACAAAAGCTACGCTATGATATACCTAGTGTTCAAACTATCTAACAGAGCGAAAAGCAAAAAATCTAAAAATACAGTTAAGTACTCGTGCTAACTTTAGCAGTTACTTAATTGTTCGAATTCAATTAATTTCATGGAAACCAGTATATCTATATAAGTATCTAGTAGATTTCCGAAGTTCTCGGATTCTGTTCTCCTAACAGTGTATCAAACATTTCCTCTGATAAATAAAAAGTGTATCAATATTAATACAGGCATAGAGACAGTATTCCTGGAAAAATTCCGGGAGTCTCTGACGGTAGCCTGTGAAGCGGTGGCTACCAAGTCTCGGTGGCGAGGACTGGTGCTCGGCATGGGGCTCTACGTGCCCCTGATCGCGTACTGTTGTGCGACGGTGTATGGCGCGGTCCTCGTATCGAAGGGGGAGTTGGAATACAAAATTGTTCTTTTGTGAGTACTTGTCATATGTACCAGACACGAACTAACTAAAGCAAAACATAATTCCAAAACACTCTGGAATAAAATAAAACAAGACATCACAAATACAAAAAGGTATGTGCACCAGCTACAAAACTGCTGAACACCAAATCTGATTGACAGGCGGCCATTAACATTATTTGTCATTTCTTTGCCACAATTGGAGCTGAACAAGCTTCTTAAACTCCTGCAAATCCGCAACAGCCCATCGAACAAAAAACCACAAAAAGCTCCTTTGTCATCCTTGACGGGTACGAAACAGAGGTGGAGTCCACCATCATAAACCTTAGGCAGGGTAGTGTAACTGGCTGGTATGGCACCTTCAACAAGGTAGACGATAGTGTCCCTTGTTGAAGGTTGATCTGAACACCCCTATCCCTTTAATAACACATATTATTAACATTTATATTGCAAAAGGTGTGTTCCCAGAACCTTCCAAGAAGGCCCTAGATACACAAGAGCGGGGTCAGAGACTGTTTTAACAATTATAGACATATCAGTACTCTCGGCTCTCTTTAAAGTTATGGAAAAGTTGATTAATGGTAGATTAGTAAATTATCTAAACATTACCAAAACACCAAATTATGGTATCCAACCAGTGTGGATTTAAAAAAGGAATTTCTACAGAAGACGCAGTTATCGATCTAACTCTGTATCAAAAAACTAAACGACCAACAAAAAAAGCGTTCGACACAGTCTCTGTTCCCATCCTTCTCTGCAAACTAGAATTTATAGCTGTATATCGTGGCTAATCTCTTGAACTCTTCAAGGATTACCTCCAAAACAGAAAAATAGCTATTAAAATCAATTCATGCCAAGCGACGAAAAAGCTGTCTCGTACGGAGTCCCACAAGGCAGTGTGCTGGGACTTACACTTTTCCAAATCTATATAAATGAACTATGCATGCTGCCTTTACACAAAGCACAAATCTTTACTTATGCTGATGACACCGCAATTGTAGTCTACGGTAACACTTGGAGTGAGGTAAAGAATATTGCGGACCAGTCCTTAAAAACAGTTATGAACTGGTTGCTTTTCAACCTAGTCACCCTAAACTTGGCCAAAACAAACTTCATTCTCTTCTTTTTAAAATTTAAGAACAAAGATGCACAAGACTTTGTAATCACGGTACATGCATGCTCTGATCTCAGTTCTTGCTCGTTACGACGCTTAATCGTGTTAATCACACAAAATACCTGGGTGTAGTGATTGATGACGGCCTGAAATGGTATAACCAAATAGATAACACTGCCCCAGAAGTCAGAAGACTATATCTATATTAAAAATGGTTTATCTAGCACTCTGCCAGTCCGTTATCTTCTACTGCATACCGATACCGGTATGGAGAGGTGCTGGTAAAACCAAATTTATTTTAGTGGAGCGAGCACAGAGGCTGTCCTTTAGGTGATGCTTGGTAGACCATTCAGATTTCCTACTACTGAATTATATGCGAACTGAAATTTACTTACTGTGAGACAACTTTTTGTTCTTCAAGCCACTCTCAGAAAACAATCAAATTCCCCCATTACACTCTACCATACGCAAAGTAAAAAATGTAAGTACCTATACCACAAAACTGCATTCGCTAGGTGCCAGTTTTCTAAGTATATTAACTTATAAAATAAATCTTAGGCCATTCACATAACTGATGCTAAGATTAAATTCAAAGTTGGCTACTGGATCAAGACTCGAACAGAAAAACTGCTACGACACCAGCAGTAGGCGTTTAAATATATTATTCTGTATTCTACTGTTTCCATTTTTTTTAACTTTACTTGAAACATATCAGCACCACATATCAAACACTTGACACACACACACATGTAAATGTGTGTGTGTGTCAACGACTTTAAGAGTGTATCCTCTTAAAGTCGTTTCCAATATTTCTAAATATTCCTACTACGATGTTAAATTTAATAGATACTTTGTAACCTGCAATGTCAATTACTACTTTTGTATTGTAAGAACGCATGATAAAAGTTTTTTGGTATCACAGCGACAGCATAACACTGACTCATAAGTCACAGGATCACCTAGTTTAGGAGTTAAGGTTTACCTTATCCGTATGACCTTTAGTTAACCATGCTATGTATCCTAGTCTCAAAGGTATTTGCATAAATAAAGATTTTTATTTTATTATTTATTTATTTATTAATGTTTAGTAAGTGTTCGTCGTCCATCGGCGAGCGGCGAGTGGGTAGACAACATTTTAGCCATCGCGGGTACAACATAGTTGAGCCTTCCAAAAACTGAGGGGATTGGCACAAGAAAAGAGAAGCATATGATCAGCAGTAGGCGAAGTTGGGCGGTGGATGATGACTATGATGAAATCTACATAAAACGCAGATATTTTTAAGCCTTTGAATGGAAAACAAACCGATTACTACCTAATGGTAATTAGTCACTGCTGCTCTTTAGGCATCTGCAAAACCAGGGATGCCTAATATATGAATGTGCGGAAACTCATTGATGGCTGCAGTTTATATCACGCAGATTCTTTTCGAATCAAATAAAGTATGGTTTTATTTCCGCAGAGTGACAGAATGTGTGATGTTCGGAGCGTACATGCTTGGCCAGACGCTGGTTTACGCACCAAGTTTTGATGCCGCCAAGACCTCAGCAGCGCGGATCGTAGGATTGATACACAGAGAACCCTTGGTTAAAACGCTTGAAGGAGTCACCGATAAGAAAGATTGGGTGAATATTTTTTTAAATTAAAAAATGTATTTAACAAAAATAGGTAGGTAGGAAATAACAAAATATCTACATTGATCGAAAATAAATCAGTTTAGATAAAGATAACGGAAACTTATCATTACTCTGTAGGAATTTAAATAAATCTTTTCATTTCACAGCATGCTACCGGCAACTTTTCGTTAAAAGATATTGAATTCAGCTACCCCACACGGAAACACCAGAAGGTCCTGAGAGGAATAGACCTTCACGTGGATGCTGGGAAGACAGTGGCGCTAGTTGGCCCGTCTGGTTGCGGCAAGTCCACCGTGCTGCAACTGTTGCAAAGATTCTATGATCCTGACACCGGAAAAATTGTAAGTGTTGCACCTGTATTTCTTTCTGGTTTTTATTGCCTATTTACCTATTAAGTGCATTTTACAGTCTTCTGCGGAATTAACACCAGCCTGCTTGTGTAATTCAGTTTCATAAACACAATATTTTGTGTTTTGATGGCGATTCTAAGTACCCACATTACATAGCTGTATGTGCTGGTAACTTGAGGGATTTTCAATTTCACCTCAGACCTTTGAGGCCTTCCTTCGCTTCCCATTATGTGAACACTAACAAACATAGTCAACATATCGACCTGCATGAAGTAAATTATTGAAAATAATTAAAAAACGACTGAAACTAATCAACGTATCGTGGCCACCAAATAAAACAATTCCAGTAACTACGGATAAACCGGTAAAAAGTAGCCGAATGGTTTATATACCTCCTAATTTTCCTTTTCCCAAAAAAAGACAGCTCATGAAAATCATGGAAATAGTGAGTACTGACTTCATTACATTATAACGATTACCTATAGGTACAATATGTCATGATCATAGAAATGCATTAAAATGCACTGTCAAAACGTCATCTATTTGAACTTTTTTTCACAAAATTTGCTAACTACACCAGATTGCGTGAAAAAATTATCTGTTTTAATTTAAATTAATTTTGCTACACATTTTTGTCGCCTGCTTTATTCTCACAAAAATGGGACAAGTATTGGGCACAGCGACGACCAGGCACCTGGGTTTAAAAATGGAACACGGGGGCGAAAAAGACCATTTTAGGAGAATCATATTAATGTCTGTTTTTTAATCTCGGATACTAAATTGACAACTTCAAATGTCAAAACTGACTTACATGCTATTGAAATCTATGTCAATTTGCCATTTTCACTTGTCAATTTAGTCATTGAGATTAAAAAAAAACAGACTTTAGAATCATGATAATTTCATCGCACAACAATCCGTCAAATTTAATTTTCATCTTTATCGCTAACAAATTAGGTTCAAGGTTGATTGGGAAAATTTTACAGTGACGGGTAGCGTGATTTGCTTTCTGATTCTGCTAAAAGGGCCTTTTTAGGCCACCAGCAACCAACATTTATACAAGTGACTAAGGATTCAGTTTTAAAAGAGAAACACGATAGGCAGTAAAGGCTACAGATGATCTTAGCCAAATGTGTCAAATGTCAGTGCGAGAGACATGCTTATTATTCATGCGAACAACAAGACTATGTGATCAGAATGAAAGAGTTTGAAAAACGCAGGCTAAAAAGAGAAAAACGAACGACGGTACTGGGAACTTTCATGCAGCTGAATCAGCGTAGCTGGTTGACTGGACGGCACTCTTAGACCGCACCAGCACGACTGGACCACCTGCTGGACTGACTCCGAAGTCATCATCGACGCCACCGACCGGCACCAAGCAGGAGAGCCTCCTATGTAGTCCGGCCTTTGACCGGCCTCACGTTGGGCGCCACTGTCACGTTCCTTTGTATCAGGAGGGCTGGATTAATAGTCCGGTCAATTTAGACGTCCGAGGTTACACTAATTCGCACTCAGCTCAAAATTAGTAGGATTGTTCAAAACACTATTATAAATGAAATCTAAAAAGGTCCTCATCGATCCGATTCGTAGAAAAAAAAAACAAACGGGTTGCACTCCGGGAATGCCGGCAGAAGTGAAAACTTGAATACGTGCTTCTCTCCATCCGTCTTACGAATTTTCGATCAGGTGACGTGTCCTGACGTCTTACGAATTTTTGATCAGGTCACGTGTCCTGACGCGAGTTTAACATTATTTACCCGTCACAAAAAGTGCACAACGCCGCTAATGAGGTTTCCATTTTCTTCAACTTGGGGTGAAAGGTAACAAACGCGATTTTCAGCAAAACGGTAAGTTTTATCATAAAATCAGTTGAGACAAAATTGTAGATCAGATAATTATCTATAAAAATGTCTAGATACTTTTTTCCTAAGAGCCACCGTTTCTGCGATATAACGATTCAAAAAGTTGGAAGAGTTGTAATCGTCTTACGAGTTCCACGCCAACTTTTTGAATCGTCCTCGATTCGTTATTGTTTGGTCTAATTTAACTATAATGGGAAACGATACTGTTTAAAATTAAAGCTACTACTGTTTAAAATGAGGAGCTCGTGGCTAAATAATAACAGCCACACGGATCTTGAAGGTTAAGCAACGCTTGCCAAGGTTGGTCTGTGGATGGGTGACCATCTTAACATAACGAATTTCCTCCGTGCCTCGGAAAGCATGTTAAGCCGTTGGTCCCGGCTGTCATTTGTACATCTTTGGCAGTCGTTACGGATTGTCAGAAGCCAGTAAATCTGACTCCAGTCTTGCCATGAAGTACCATGTTACCCAGTTAATGGGTTGTGGAGGATTTATTTGTTGAGCAAGCATAGGTGCTATGCTTGCTCAACAGATAAATGGTGAGGAACACCCTATAGCATATATGAGCAGGTCACTCACTGGTCCTGAAAGAAATTACAGTGTCACTGAAAGACAAAGGCATTGGCAGTGCTCGTAACTCTCGAGCAAAAGCGTTGTTGTGTAGAGAATGGTCAAACTATTACTGTATATTGCCCTCTCCATTGCCCATTGAGTGACTTTGAGCCTTCTAATGAGGCCCATTGTGAGCGACCACGTTTCAGTTTCAAATGTCATCACTGGCAACACGCACTGGTCATAGACTTTCCATTTTCATGGTATGTGGGACGAGAAGAAAATACTCAACTTCCAGAACACGGAGTGGAATTCCTTGCCAGAATCTGTGTTTCAAGATAGCTACAACCTGGGAGTCTTCAAGACAAGAGTGAATAGGTTACTTTTAGGCAAACATGCTCCATCTTCGACCACATCATCGCTTACCATCAGGTGAGATGGTGGTCAAACGTATGCCTATTAATAGTAAAAAAAAAACTTTCCGAACGCTGCCCAGCCGAATCGGATTCGACGGTTGACTTCTTTCTCTTTCTCCTATCTATATATTTAAAAAAAATACCAAGAATAACGACAACAAAATATAAATTCTATTTGATCACATAACTGCTCATACTATAACTATCTTATTCTATTACGTAAGCTCGTATGAACGCGTTCTATAAAACTATATGTATCGCTCCGTCCCGAACAAATTCTAATTGGCGAACTCAGAGGTATCCCGAAACATAGAATACAATTCTTCCACATACGAAAACTAACAGATATTTAATTACAACCTATTAAATGCTTAGATGAATGTGGTCTTAATAGGGTTCCGTACCCAAAGAGTTACCAACGGAACCCTATTACTAAGCCTCCGCTGTCCGTCCCTCCATCAGTCCGTCCGACTGTCTGTCAGCGAGCTGTATCTCAAGAACCGTAAGAGGTAGACTGTTGACATTTTCACAGATTATGTATTTGTATTGCCTCTATAGCAAAAAATAATAAAATTAAAGTTTATTGTAAGGTACCCTTCGCGTGCGAGTTCGACTCGCACTTGGTCAGTTTTTTAGGTAGGTACCTAGGTAATGTAGCTGAGTGGTGATTTTATTTGGGTACTTCGTGATCCTGACCATGCTAAAATAAATAAAATATGTTTTCAAAAAGTATGTTTCCACTACTTGATGACTGGTTACGGTCGTGGTTGTAAAAACTCGGACCAAAGAGGTCATTACGATACAGAGGGGCCCATTTGAGAGACAAGTGGAAGCTTCCACTTGTCTCTCAAATGGGCTTTAGAGAGAGCTTAGACGTTTTGTTCTGTGAAATCTATAATAATATATAAAGCTGATGAGTTTGTTTACTTGAACGCGCTAATCTCAGGAACTACTGGTCCGATTTGAAAAATTATTTCAGTGTTAGATAGCCCATTTATTGAGGAAGGCTATATATCACGCTAAGACAATAGGAGAGAACAGTAATGAAAATTGTTAAGCAGACGAAGTTGCGTGGGTCAACTAGTAAATAATACCTTTTAGTCCCCGTCACACCATTATTCTTTGTTCTGCAGCGGTGCACGAAGAAACTATTATAGGCTTTGAAAACTACATCTTTTATTAAAATCCCAGCAGCTTCAAACGTGACGGCTTCGATCCGTAGGTATATTCCAGTCAAATCGGGCACCGCAATTTAGTTCAAATCAGAATGGCGATAGTATGGTGCCTAAAAATATGTCACTACGGTCGACCGGATGGACAGGAAGGACCGGATGGACGGCCTCGTGGATGAGTCAATGTGTACAATTCGCGTTTGGTTTCATTGGTCACTTGCTGACCGTGATCGTAATCGTGCAGCAGTTACTTTAACACTTAGACAGTCTCCAAGTATCCACCAAAGACGCTGAAGAGATACCATGGCTTTGTGTGGGTAATTGGGCTTAATTCAGGGTCAAATAAGTTTAGTTTATTTGTCTTTATGTTGTATGTTTGTATGTAACTTTACCTCTACTTCACAGGATTTAGATGGCCGAGACAACCGCGCATCGCTGACGCTGCCGCGGCTACGTCGCCAGCTGGGTGTCGTGCAACAAGAGCCGGTGCTCTTCGATCGCACGCTGGCCGAGAACATCGCATATGGAGACAACTCCAGGCAGTGCACCATACAGGAGATCATTGAGGCCGCCAAAGCAGCCAACATTCATACTTTCATCTCTTCTCTTCCCATGGTAAGTAATTCTGCTGAATCTCTGGGAGATATGCTTGTAAGAACATGACCGGTCATTGTTGCGATGCTTTAGGGACACGTCCAGCTGCCTCCTAAAATAAAGCAGCACAGTGGCAGATCCAGGCCCAAGATCAAGTCAGGACCATTAAGTAGGTATATGTTACGTGGTACATCAGAGTACGTACTTATACACGGAGAACACTAAAAAGCATTGATGTTTCTTTATTTTCTGGTCTTCTTCTTGTCGTGTCCACGACGCATCAACTTACCTAATATACGTTTTGGGCCAAGTAGATGGCCACGTTTATTGCTTTGTTGGAGGCGTTGTTTGTCATCTAGGGTGCAGGTGTATGGACTGATTATGAAAACCGATTAAATTCCCAGGGTTACGACACAAACCTAGGCTCGGGCGGCGCTCAGCTGTCGGGCGGTCAGAAGCAGCGCGTGTGTATTGCGCGCGCGCTCATCAGGGCACCGCGTCTGTTGCTGCTGGATGAAGCCACGTCCGCCTTGGACGCGAACAGTGAAAGGGTAAAATAAAGCACCTTTAATATGATAAGTAGCCCTTGTTAGATGCCTGACTGCATCGTTAATCACTACTGTAACCCGAGTTGAGTTTACGTTTCGTCGTCAAATTATGGTAATATGACGTAGCTCGAAAAGAACCGTTTGATTTGTGAATCCCGCGAAACCCTCCAGACACAGGTCCTTGTAAGGCAATAAGGTCCTTGCCGCAAAGCGCCGCGCGGCAGTAGCGCATACAAATATTAAACGCAAACTGCCTCGCGGCGGCAGCGCCGCAGCCGCGTGTTTATTATTTGTATAGATTAACAAAGCAGTAACGCAGCCGCGTTGCTGCCGCGCGGCACTTTACGGCAAGAAAGCCTTAGCTTATTGCATTATAGAAATTAAATGGAACTGACTAAATGTTGCAGTTGTCACTTAAAGGTATACCTCTGCCTTCGGCTACAATATGCAAGACATTGTTATCATTATGATCTCTCTCATACCGATGCCAGCATTTTTTTAATAAAGCTCGATGTACTAGTTATGAACTTATTTAAACCGATTCGTTTTATCATTGCAGGTCGTGTCTGAAGCACTAGAAAAAGCTGCTAAGGGTCGCACGTGTATAACCATCGCTCATCGGCTCTCCACCATCAAAGACGCCGACCTCATCTGTGTATTGGATAAAGGTAGCATTGCTTTTCTTTTCTTCGCGAAAGATAAAGAATCGATGCTTGAATTTATAATCTGAGATCATTTCAATCCATCGCCACCAACTGACGTATCGACTTGAGCTGAAATCATCACGATTATCATCATATCAGCCGAAAGACATCCACAGCTGAACATAGGCCTCCCAAGTCTCGCCACAACAACCGATCCTGGGCGTCTCGCATCCATCGGCCACCCGCAACCTTTACCAGCACTGAAATAAAAGGCCTTAAACAGTCTCATTAGAATTAGAACTTTATCAGTTTCTTATTCCAAAATTTGCTAATTTATTAACACGAAGTCTACAGTCAAATTTTGGTAAGGACCAAACTTGCGTCATGTCTGTAATTTTGTGAAGTTATTTGTCACATAGTCAAGGTTCAGCAACGAATGAATCACTATATATAATGAAAACGTTTTGGCTAGCTAAATTATTACTTTGTTATCCCCAGGTAAAATCGTGGAGCGCGGCAGTCATGCTGAACTAATAAAGCTGAAAGGCAACTACTGGCGGATGACCAGAGGACAAGAGAGCCCTTGAACAATAAGTACTGAACTACCACGCAAAGCATAATTCCTTGAATGGTGTTATTTTCTAGTGTGGTGTGTTAATGACCAACAATGCTAACAAGTCATGTCTAGCGACCAAGATAGGGTCTTAATTCCGTCTTTATGTTATTATTACTGATTAATATTTAAGTTTATGTCTGAATCATGTTGCTGTTTTAGTAAGATTTAGTATTAAGTGTTTATTTAACTAATGTATATAAATGTTGTAAGTATTTACTCAGATAAAAGATGAATCTTTTTATTACACATTTGATTTATTTCGTCTCTCCCACATTTATACGTTCTAGAGACCCCTAGCAGAATTTATTTAAAAAACAAATCACTAAGTAACCTAGAAAGCTTTATTTCTTAAAATTTATCTTCAGTTGTCATAAATCACATAGGTAAATAATAAGTACACAAGAATGATTTAATACGACACTAATCAACACTATACCGTCCCTAAAATGTGTCCGTTGCATCCGATAGATAAGCACTCGTTGACAACGCGCCATATCTTTTTTAAACCGGCTTCAAAAAAGAGGAGGATCTCAATTCGACCGCGTATATATTCATCCACTTCCATACGGTCTGGGGAGGTTGAAAGACGGAGTATCCATAACGACCGTTCCTGAAAGCGTGACGTCCTCGACCGCAGCTTCATTACTTTCAGATCCATACCCCACAGCTTGGCAATCATCATTATTTTGACTATCATCATTATCTGAAAATACAAAAGAGTTCATGAGTTTTCACTATGGTTTGAAGTTTATTCAACCTGAAGTAGTTTCATAAGTTAAAATTCACGAATTTGCCCAGTGTTCCAGGCACAAGCATGCACTCAAGCGCCAGCAACAAGGAACATCAATAGTGACTTTTACGATTTCAAACCCAAGAGAACCTCAATGCATCGCTAACGATAGAATCTGGATTTCTATCATTCGCCATACATTGTTATTAACCGAGGCCCAAACGTTTGCTTGTCGTTTTCACAAATACATAGTAGAGGCCCAAAGGTTTTTTTTTACTATTCATAGGCAAGCGTTTGACCAGTATCTCACCTGTTGGTTAGCGATGATGTGGTCGAAGATGTAGCACGCCTGCCTAGAAGTAATCCTATTCACTCTTGACTTAAAGACTCCCAGTTATGCTATCTATGAATTTGTGACACACCGCGTCATTGAGATAGACCCAAAGCATGCTCACAATAAATAACTCACCACTCTCAAAAAAAGCTGAGCACGTATCCGACGTCCACTCACCACGCCATAACATCATAATTATCAGCGGTGACTTGAGTCTTTTTACCATAAGACCATGGTGAAGATTTTGAAGCTACCAACCAAGTCTATCGATATGTTCATCGATCAGTGGCAAGGCAAATCTCTTCTTAATGGTTATGGGCGTTATGGCATTAAGTGCTCAATATTCGACGCACATACATCACTCCTGTCCCTCTTTTTGACGAGAATGATAAGACTCGCGTAATCAGATTGTGATTCCCGAATTGTTCCTTTGCTGAGCAGGTCGCTAACAATATTGCGAATCCTATTTTTCATCTATCGAAAGCTTATAAGGATGGTGGGATTTTATTATTGGAGCGTTAGACGTTAATTTGATCACCACGTTGACCAAAATAATGTCCAGCCACGTTGACCGTGGCCGACTAATAAATAATTGCACCTCAGCGAACTAAACATCAAAATCTTGAACACTTGGATCAAACGGTGATATATAGAAGTTACGAGACTTTGTTTTTAAAAGCGTGTTCAAAGCACTAACAATACAGTTCGCTACATCTTTATTCTCGGCCTGCAAGTCTGTCGCACGCGAGTTATTCTCATCGGTAACCTCGGCAGTTATTGTCTCGGTTAAGCCTAAACCTTGCTGACTAGCAGGTATTGGTACGACTGGAAGAGAGGACAATAACCACCTCTCGTTTGTTGGATGCAAAGGACTATCACTGCTAGATGTTTTGGCAATCTACACTCAATTACTTCTAACCTCGTAAGATTTCTCTTTTGGGCTACATCGCGTGAGTTGTCGCGGCGATCACACGCTTCTTCGTGATATCTAGGAGAGCGACTATGTGGGCTATGCAAAACACACGCCTAGGTGACCTATCTCTACGGACTGTTTTGACTGTGGTGTGCGACAATCGGCGGCGTATCACGATCATCCAAATTACCGCGACGGTTTTTCCGAGAACCGCCACTAGAATGTCGCTCACGAGAGTGTCCACGTCGTCTAGACTGAGACGAACGCCCTGACATTTTGTAAGAAACAAAACTTAGGTAGGTACTTACGGTTGAGAACTTTGCACACACTAATCACAATACTTTAACCTCCTGGGATTCTAATGCCCCACCGTTGAGTCGCAAATGGAACCTTTTGGTTCCACCGGCGTCTACACCGGCACCGTTACTGAGTATTTACATGGACAGCAAACGGCCTAGAAAGCATGGCGATCCCACTTCTGATCTTAGATAAACCTAGCAGAAGTTACTTAAAGAAAAACTAATCACTAAGTAACCTAGAAAGCATTATTTCTTAAAAATAATCGTTAGTTGGCATCAATCACATAGTTAAATAATAAGTACATAAGAATTATATAACACGACTCTAATCAACACTATGTCCGTTGCATCCGCAAGCTAAGCAGACCAAGCGCGCTCGTTGACAGCGCGCCATATCTTTTTTATCCACCTCCACTCGGTCCGGGAATGTTGAAAGAAGGAGTAGGTATCTAAGATACGTAATATGCGTTAATCATATAACTCACAATTATCACTTCAAGACGCTATACTTTTTGGCAATACCCTATAGCTTTGTAAATAAAGACAATTCTGTCGTTGTTATAAAGCTTATGCAAAAAAACTAGCTTGACGACAAAGAGCGAGCAGTGCTGTGGCATTTGTTGTGGCTAGTTTATAAATTAAGGTTGATCGACATAACAGTACTGAACTCTTTCCTTCAATTGAGTTTGTAGCAACCTTGTTCTTTTACAATTATATTTGGGCGCAAATAAGCAATAAAATTTCAACCGACACTGCGGCTATTATGGATAAATATTAGGTTTAAAAAAAAGTGAAACCACAAACACAGCGTGCCGGCGTGATGTTATGATATGAACTGGTGTAAACAATCAACAGACATGCGATTTCAGTAATCTCGATCCATTTGCTATCATTTATTGAAGAGTTCCGTTGCCTAACTCCGAAGTTCCTCATCAGATCTTCAACAAATTTAAATGAGACCAGTCCGAGAAAATACTCTTCCAAACAAAAAAGAATCATCCAAATCGGTTAACAATTGGGGAATATATCGCTGAACAAACATTTTTCATGGGATCCCATCATCAGATTCTAACTTGGTGACAATGGGACCACTTCAAGAGGCTTTCGAATAAAAAAAGAATTTTTTAAATCGGTCTAGAATTGGCGGAGAAATCAGTAAACATATCTACAAGAAAAAAATAAAAGAAAAGATTTTTTTTATTTATTCATGTGTTCATTTTGTTAACAAAATTTATTTTAACCAATAAACGTTATAATCATATTTATTTTTGTTGTAAATTTGTTTTCCTTGGTGAACCGGAAAGAATTGATGGCCCGGGCCTAAGCCAAGTGTTCATCAATTGGGATAAGAGTAGATGCAGTAGTTTGTATGATAGATGGTATTGGTGTGGCTGTTTTGTTGCGGGTTATCAGATTCACATTGCAGGATTTTTCTTACTAGCCTACATGTATTTCATATAACTGCTTTTTGCAGTAGCTGGTAGGTTTTTGAAGGAAGGTTCAAAAAATTGAGGGATTGATGAAGTTGTTTGGGTATTACTCCAGTTGTAGACAACACTATAGAGACTATTGTAACCTTTTGTAGATCCAAAGTCGGGTTTCGTTCGGGTTGGATCAATATATTTGGATAGTTTTTCTCTGGCTACTTGATCGTGTCTATGTTTATAATCTGTCTTTGACTTACACGCACCAGTAATATGTTGTAAAGCTCACCTCAATTAAGCCACGCGTTCGACGCCTCTTTATCGACATTTGTGTGGCATAAATCTTGACGATGCCTTCCGTGTAGAGACTTCTTGTAATAATTCTTCATCTTCTTCTAAATTTTACATTGTATGGATGTTAGGTCTGTTTTGTTCCAGTTGATTATGCCGAAAGAATAGGTGAGTACAGGTATAGCAAACGTGTTGATTGCTTTTATTGTGTTTCGTGAATAGAGTTGTGTTTTTAGTATTGTATTTAATCGATGTTGAAATTTTTGTTTGAGTTTTGGTTTGGTGTCTTTAGAATGTATCTGACGGGATTGTGTGTACCTTAAGTGTCCTGTTCATTTAATGCTTCTATTTGCTCACCTGTATCTAAGGCGTATTGGTGCTTATAGTTCTGTCCTGCTCTAACTGAATTTATTTTGCATTTGTATATACCGAATTTCATTTTTATATCGTTTGTGGAATGTTCTGTCAGGTTAGTTAATTCCTTTAGTTGACTCTCGGTTTTTGCATATAACTTAATATCATCCATAAACAGCAGGTGATTTAAAATGCTTGTTTGTGTATCGGTCAGATCGCTGTCGTTGATTGAATCTGTTGCTTTAATGGAATTCCTAATGATGTTGTATTTAGAATATTAGGGTTAAGAGCAAGACTCTCCGTATTTTTATTGGGCTAGTATCTACTATTTCGGTTTGGGTAGTGAGTCTAAGCACAGTGGTCATCATGACCTTCAGGATAATAATTGCAAAATACTGCGACCTAAAATGTCTTGTATGACTGGCCTATAGGTAATGTGTAGAATACCTGGGGCGTCTAGGCAGTGTATGAAATATAATGAATACTAGCTGCTGCCCGCGACTTCGTACGCGTATTTTTAATGTGTAATGTGTAAGAACGGGCCGCCTGATCAAAGTGTGATCAATGTGGTGATGACTATAAAAGGAGTTCTTTTGGGCCTAAACTAAATTTAACGGCGTTAAGGCGACGACCCACTCGTTCTCTGGCGACTGCACTGCACTCTCACACAACCAGTCTTCATTGTTTATATTAATCTCCAAATTAGAAAAATGTGAATGATAACTTCATCTTCTGTAGCCACTGGATTGGATTCTGTGTCCGATTCCAGATGACTGGATGGTTCAACTCCTCAAATGCATGCTTGTGCGACATTGTGCAGTCGTCGCAAACATCGAGCTTGCACTGCTGCAAAAGACTCTCCGGCCGCTGTTTTTGATAATATTGCATGTTGGAGTATTTTTGCTTCCAAGATTAAGCGGCATTTTAAAAACGGAATGTGCAGTCCGACCACTGCTAAGCAAAGTTGCAGCAATGCCCGAGGAAGCCACAGCCAGAGCTATATTGCGGCCCTTGCGGAGTTGGACCAGCATAAGATTCAGGACAAACTTACCCGTACCTCCTGGTACGTCAGAAGGAACAATCCCCCCTTTCCGCTATTTACTCGGCGAAGAATCGTTCGTAGACTTCACGCTGCTCGAGAAGTAATCGTGGTGCCAGTTTCATTGACATGCACTTCAAAACCGTGGTATAGTAGTTTAACTCCATTACACAATTGCTTGACAATTCCCCTCTTCGCTGCATTGCAGAAAGGCGAAATAATTTTATCCTCAATCCATACCGAAGCATCATAGTGAGCGCCATCGAGCCCTATGCATAATATCTTCTGATAAATTTGCGAACAGATAAATTTGCGAACTTTAGCGACAAAGGACGGCTTCGGCAATGTTATTCGTTCTTGACCATCTACGGTTTTAAGCACCTGGAAACTGGTCGGGCCCAGGCAGTCAGTTCTGAAGTGCACTTCAGTTATTTCTGTCCAGCGAGGGTTGCACGTGAATGTATTGAACGGGTCTGGTCGCCCGTAGTTGCAAACGTACACAAATGCGTCGTGAGTACTCGTGGAGGTACCTTGGGTTACTTACAAAATAATGATGAAGGCAATGGCCCCATGGTCATCAAGTCAGTATCTGATGATGAAATCCTGGAGAAATAGAGAGAACTTCAAATATTAAAGGCATACTTGAAGCAATATGGATATTTTTGTAAGAGTAGTTTTTCGGAGTGGTCCCATTTCAATTAAGTGAAGATCTGATGGAGAACCTCAAAGATAGGCAACAGAACTCCTCAATAAATTATAGCAAATGGACCTGGTTTGCTGATATCGCATGTCTGTTTATTGTTTACACCAGTTCATTACATAACATCATGCCGATATGTTGTGAAGGGGTACGCACATGTGAATTTCAATATAGTTTTGAAGAATCACCACTAAAAAGTGACAAACAAAATACTTTTTCACATAGTCATACAACTGACTTCCAAATAAAAACTTTAATTTCAATAGTCGGTGTCAAAAAAAAAAGACATGAAACCAAAAACACCGACTTCCAAAATTAAAGTTATTATATACTTTGTAGTGTTTTTATTTGGAAATCGGTTGTATTGTTTTGTTTTGCGAAAAATATTTTTTATAAGTTAACAGTTCCTGTTGGATA
Organism: Lacanobia oleracea; assembly: GCA_950371165.1. NCBI lineage: Eukaryota > Metazoa > Arthropoda > Insecta > Lepidoptera > Noctuidae > Lacanobia > Lacanobia oleracea. The sequence goes on from OX493385.1 coordinate 16,325,805, forward strand.
CAATTGTTATGTATAGGAATCGTGCATTTTTCTAGGTTATAAAAATTTTCGTAGATATCATTTTCAGACCCGTAAACTACCACAATGCAAAAACCATGCCAATACCTTGCCCCTTAAAAACAAAAACAAATTATCCCACGAGAACCGTGCATTCACTCTGCCGGGATGAAAAGTAGCTCACGTCGTTCCATGACCTTAAAATTACCACTATGCAATGAATCAATTACCCCTTGCTCTGTAAAAATTAAAACAGATTTATCCCACGGAAACCATACTTTTTTCAGGGATGTAAAAATAAGCCTATGTCATTTACTGACCCCTAAACAACTACTTTACAAAGAAAACATGCATCTCTCTAAAAAACAATAATAAATCTATCCCACGGGAACCGTAAACATTTTCGGGATGAAAAGTATATGTCCTTCTCAGGCTCTAGACTATATGTGTTCCGGATTTCATTTAAATCAGTTTAGGAGTTTTGGCGTGAAAGCGCGACAGACAGACAGAGTTACTTTCGCATTTATATTTGGACACAGGGAACTTGGGGGCACTCCGACATGGATGGGTTAGGTTCGGATGAGATGGCGGGAGCTAGAGTGAGCGAGCGAACTTAGCTGCCGTCATCATTCATGTTAGCAGAAATAGGAGCACCGCGCAGCGGGGTTCCGTCGTCGAGCTTATTTTTGAAGTTGACATTTAATGAATTTTACGATAATCACGATAGAAATATTTTCGTCACGTTACGCTACGTTACGTATGAACCTCGACGACGTCCTATTTCTGTCCGCAGGGTAAGGGAACTTAACATGAGCGCCATGACGTGAGCTAGCTCCTGTCATACATATACCATTCGAACCTAACCTATCCATGTCAGGGTACACTAAGCGGGAGCTTCGTGTACAAACAGCGCACAGGGATGTGCTCTATGTTCCGCTACTTGACTACGCAATTCATTAATCGATATTGAACCAAGCCATTGACCTCTGGTTAATTTGATGTGCAATTAGTATATTTGATAAGTAAAAGCTGGCCATGTGTGAGTCGGACTCGCGCGCAAAGGATTCCCAACAAATAATATTTTTGACGTGATAACTTCGTCTTATAAGTCGATGAACACCGGCAGCACGCACGAAAAAGTGTAACGTTCCGAGAGCAAGAGCGCGGAACAAGCGATAGAGGCACGATCGGCCAAAGCTTTCGGCTTTTGGTTAAGAATTCAACGTTTTCTTTTTTATCTCTAAATAATATTACAGTTTTTAACTAACTTCTTCAAAAAGGAGGAGGTTCTATGTTCGGCAGTAAGTTTCTTTTTTTTTATGTATGTTTTCGATATCTCCGCCAGTTCTGGACCGATTATAAAAATTCTTTTTTTATTCGAAAACCTATAAGTACTCCTGAGGTGGTCTCATTGTCACCAAGTCAGAATCTGATGAATTTTATAAGCACATACACTGTTTTTCATAAACTTTCTAACGCAATTTAGATATTTGTGCCTGGTAATCATTATCTCATGTTGCTGAGCTGATGATGGAAAGTATAAGTCAGGATCTGATGATGGGACCCCATGAAAAATGTTTGTTCAGCGATATTTTCGCTAATTGTTAACTGATTTGTATGATTATTTTTTATTTGGAAGAATATTTTCTCGGACTGGTCCCATTCAAATTTGGTGAAGGTCTGATGAAGAACTTCGGAGGTAGGCAACAGAACTCTTCAATAAATGATAGCAAATGGATCGGGATTTCTGTAATCGCATGTCTGTTGATTGTTTACACCAGTTCATAACATAAATCACGCCGGCACGCTGTGCTTGTGGTTTCACAAGCACTAAAAAGTGAAAAATTAAAAAACTTTTTAACAAAAATATAAAACCGACTTCCAAAAACAAAACACTACAAATTAAAAAATAACTTTAATTTCGGAAGTCGGTGTTTTTGGTTATTACGTTTTTGAACACCGACTTCCGAAATTAAAGTTATCGAAATTAAAAATATCCCCATGGGCTAATAATGGCTTATGTTTTAACACTAAACGGCACCAATATGTAAACTCTCAATTAAGTTGTTATATTTGCGCCGTTTGAGGTTTTCTGCGAAAAATATGGGATGGTGCAAAGGTGTCGACACTTGTTGCATCCCACATCAAAGGCCTACCCACCTTCCAAGGCATTATGGTCATCCCATCTGGCCTCTTCCCATCGTCGCGTGCCAAGCCGTTGGGTTCTAAAAGAGCCCGACGGACGATGTCATTAATACTGGCGTGCCGTGCTAACCGACCAGCGCTCCTACTGCAGGACAGGCCAAGGTGTCCGAGGCGGTCGACTGCTTCACCGCAATGACACCAATGTGGAGCTCCGCTAGGAGCACCCAGACGCAGACACGTAGCGATCCGGAACATAACGTGTATAGCGAATTTACAGTTCTAATAAGGTTTTATAAATAGGTATTAGTTTATTATTGTTTTAACTAATTTTGTATATTTTAATTTTGTGTAATTTATCTATGGGCTTCAGTTGCCTGATAATAAAATGATTATTAAAGGACTGTCACTCAACAAAGTCCCTATGTTGGGTGACGGTAGTGCCTGTAGCCAACCTGAACCCGACTCCTATTCAACCACAGCCAGCAGGCGGGCACACTCCGCAGTATTGGTGGTCGTATTAAAGAGGTTATTCCGTACCAACCTGCAGAACGACTCGTCACATTGTCTTTATCAAAATGGGTTATCGGGCAACGTCACATTCGAGCAAGCCACTTTCCAGGCGATCACTGCATCGGTCAAGTAAGGCTCTTCACAGTTAAACTATGATGGAATTAAATACTTTTGGTTAACTTTTCAGTACTGTTGACTGAAGACAGGAACGCTGGTAGGATTATACTATAAATTTTGCGGATGCCGAGCCTACCAAAGCGGAAGTCTTTCCGAAATATCGTTAAACGATTAATTTTGTCGTCAATGAATGAAGAAAAACTGTCTTCCAATGTTGAACCTAGGAGGTGAAGTGTACTCTTGTCTAAAATTTTGATATCTGGGGCTATTGCGTTGAATTTCTGTAGAGTCGATTGTCTGTCGGTATTGTCATTAAGAAAAATTTCACATTTGGAATAGTTGAGGTCAGGGCCAATAGATAGAAACTGTCTTTTCAGAAATAGGAAATCTTTCAAAACAGTGCCTACATCACCTCCGGGCACTACTGAGGTATACGCAAACCAATGACAATGGATATTCTCTATACAGGCGGAGAGCTCCCGAAAATGGTGGTCGAACTATCATAATCATAATTTGTGGCGGCTCTGTAGAAGTTTAAGTGGACAACAGCTGGATTGTGCCTTATTCACCTCTACTGTCAAAAATATTTAACGCACATTTAAATGTTGGATTCTGTAGTTCTGTTCCCGTCATTAAATACAGTTGCAAAGGATGGTCATTTCCTTTGCAAAATTGTGGTTTTAGTGTCCAACAAGGAAAATTATTAACCTACATAAACTCCAGAAATGAAATGCAAACGTTTAGGGCAGTTACATACGTCAGCAGCAACGAAGGAAGGAAGGTACAGGGAACACCGGTTGAAAACTGGCCAGGTGTGGAGGCAGGAGACGCATTGGGTCGGATATATACTGTGCACGTCAGCAACTTTGAATGTTATTGCTTCCGAATGTTGGTTAATGAGGTGCGCTTCACTCTGCTTAGGATGCTTAGCTTTTGGGTCGCATTTGACGGTTGCTCTTGATTTTTCTGGGATCCCATCATCAGATCCTGACTTGGTGACAATGAGACCTTTTATTTTTAAATATATTTTATTTTTATTTATTTTGCGTAGAAGTCGGTAAACATACATCAAAAAAGAAGGCATGGCACCTCCTTTACTTTGAAGTTGGTTAAAAATCATATCTTTTTTTTTAATTTTAAGCTCAGTAGTTTTGGAGTGATAACTTTTCATCTATTTACTCGAATGAAATCAATATTTTTAAATGATAAAAAAAATATTTTTTTTTTAAATTTTCTAGTATTTTCCCCAGAAAGTGACCAAATTTTCTAAATTTATTTATTTTCGTTACGCGTCCGTGTTTGGGTTACAAAAGGGACCAAAAATCAACAGATTCGGAGAAATACGGGTGTGACAGACGGACTGACAGACAAACAACCGAGTGATCCTATAAGGGTTCCATTTCTCCATATAGAGGTGCGGAACCCTAAAAATATGTAATTAATGTCAACATAAGTTTTTAATGTGCATTTAATAATCAGTCATAAATAATCAATTAAAGTTTCACAATATTTTATTCTAACCTTATGAGTCGTCTTTAGATCAGTATACGATTAAGTAGTGTTTGTTCGTACATATCTCAAAAACTACAAGTCAGATTACAAAAAAAAAAACTAGGTATAGTCCAACTTAGGGAACAGTGCAATTCAAAAAGTGGCTTAGCAATTTAAAAAGTTATCGTAAGATAGCGACATGCAAGTGGTTCTTGACTTCATTTATCCCTTTATCTGTTTGACTGTCCTTAAGGACGAACTGTCACATGTCCTTAAGGACGAAATGTCACATTCTCGCATATGTCACGTCACTCTTGAAGGGTTATTGTTTTTGTCGTAAAGGTGTGAGAAATTTGCTAGACCGTCCATAAGGACACACGATTACTGTTTTTACAGAATCAACACGATGTATATTAGGACGCTAGTGCCACCCACCCCGCCGAGAGACCAGGTATGAAAGTAACACGGGATGAACGTAACAAATTAATTTCTGAACGAATTATGTTAGCTGCATTGATGGCTATCACCGAAATGTGCCATTTTAGACCCCCCTCACCTCAGTTACGCTGGCGGCGCTGTGCCGCCAGGTTTTGAACGTAGCGAGTCAGTGCGTCAAAAATACCTCCAAAGTAAGTTTTAACTTACTAGCTTGTAAGGCTTGGCGGAATTAAATTATAATAATAATAATAATTTATTAATTTATTTTTATCCGCAAGGCAGTTTTGTGGCGAACGTTGGGCACTGGCGACCCCACGGACCTGATCTCCAGGGAGAATTCTTGTTCCTCATTTCCGGCTTGCCTTTATTGGCTGGCCGGGGTGAAAACTGACGAGGAACAGAGCTCCCACCTCTTTCTTGCCTTAATCGGCCGGTCTGAGTGGAGATTCGCAAGAGCAAACGTGCTCGGAAGAAGGATGTATAATCCAGTAAGGTGCTGGTAGGGATCTTGACCGTACTTCCGGGATTGTCCTGATAGCCGTGGTATACCTCTTCACTCCTCTTGCACCTCAGGTTATGTTGCCCCCTTGGCGCTACGTTACTTTGTGCTAGCGACCCTTTTCGGGGGGCCCATTTATTGAGTGTGCAAGTCACCCCCTGCCATTTTAAAGCCGTTTTAATTGTCAATGGTCAGGCAGAGGCCAATAGTTCTTCCATAGTAAACGATTATTAGTCCACTAAACCAGCCAAACCCATAGCGTTTCATCTTTTGTTTTCATACTCTGCAATAGTCCTGCTCCAACCGGGGATTGTCCTTGGGTATACTTTCAGAGTGCATACAGGGATAATCGTCGGTTGGTGTCCCATTCCATTTGAAATGTCTAAAGAGGCCTCTACGAGTTGGCTACGGCCCCTCGTACGCCTACCAAAGGACCGGGTCTCTAGGAAGAGGGACCCGAGAAAGTAAAAAACATTAAAAATAATAATTTATTTACTTCAGATACCAATAATCCATATTAAAAAAAAAAACAATTATATTAACTAACTTAAATCTAAAAAGAAATATATCATTAAAATAAAACCACTCGGATAACACATTCAGGATCCCGTTCGAGCTGTCTCGGCTGCGGTGCAGAAGCGACGTACTTTGTTTACTAATAATGCTGTAGAAATCATCAGTTCTGGCCTCAGCAAACATTACTGATGAACTACAAAAACGCGTCCGCACATTCCCTAAAATGCAACCGGTAGAAAACCGGTAGGCTAGCAACTCGTCATCGATGCTCAAGACTTTGGAGCTTTGTCGCGACGAGCTACTCATTGCCGATGATCCTCTTGGCTCGTTTCTCAATTGACTCAAGGGCATCAAGCTTGTATCCGGCAGGTCCGTCCCAAAGATAAGAGCAGTATTCCATACACGATCGAACTTGCGCTTGATAGAGTTTGAGCAGCTGTTCCGACGTGAAGTACCGTCTCACTTTTTGCCCCAGGATTCCCAACTTCTTAGCTGCCACTTGAGCTTATGCTTCTATGAAAGGGCCAAAATAGAGGGTAGAAGTAAATGTAACCCCAAGAAGCACAAATTGGTCGGTTATCGGCACGGTTATACCTCGGAAAGATGAAGCTGGGTGGAATTGGCTCCTTTTGGAAAATAAACACGCTTGGGTCTTAGCAGCATTGAAGTTGACGAGATTAGCATCGCCCCATTCATAGACAACCTGTAAGGACACGTTCAGGCGCTCAACCATAGCCCTCCAGGAGAGATTGGATCTGTGACCTACCAGCTCGTGCGTCGGACACGTATCTCTCAGCAACAGTCCTGTCTCTAAGCAACGGTTTAAACTGATCATTAATATGCAACAAGAACAGTGTTGCCGAAAGCACCGACCCCTGAGGAACCCCGGCATTAATATCCAGCAGTCCAGACGAGCAGCCATCTATGACCACTCGGATAGACCGATCCCTCAAGAAATCTGCGATCCAATCATACAAACCAGCGGGCAGACCGAAGGAAGGAAGCTTACTAATAAGGCTATCGTGCGACCCTGTCGAAGGCCTTCGAAATGTCAAGGAAAACCGCTAGTGCCTGTGTTAGTCTCTATGGCCTCACTCCAGATGTGAATGTCATACGCTAGAAGATTCCCAGTTGACCGATTTCGGAGCAAGCCGCTTCTAGGTATGCCAGGAGCTTATGATTCAGCACGCGTTCCATAGTCTTACAGAGTATGGACGTTACCGAGATGGGTCTATAATTCGACGGGACAGCTCGACTACCCCTTCTTGGGCACAGGCTTCCAAGCCTTCGGCACTTTTCCAGTCTAAAATGAAAGGCGAAACAGGCGTGTCAAGATCGGAGACAACTCAGGCGCACAAGTCTTCAGAACAATTTCCGGTATCCCGTCGGGGCCACTAGCCTTGCTCACGTCTAGGTTACGCAGTACCTTACAGACGTCCTTCTGATGAATGCGAATTTTCGACATATTCGACTCGCATCAACCAAGAGAAGCAGGAGAAGCACGGGGCCCCGCGCCACTAGGATCTAGACGTGTTGATTCCGCAAACAAAGAAGCAAACAAGTTTGCTTTCTTCTCAGCGGAGTGGCGTCACGTCGGGTCTCAGCAGTGGTGGAAGTGAGGGGCGGCAGAAGTTCGATTCGACCGACTTAGCCAGGGACCAAAAAGCAAGTCGGCAGTCTCCAGGTAGTGATGGACTGCGGCGACTTTTGAGCGCAACCTCGAATAATGCTGAGGTACACTTTGTGAGAAAGGAGATGCTGCCGCTGAACAGATTTTCTTCTTTTGTTCCTTTTGGTCATGAGTTTGAGTGAAGGAGGGAGAGGAGAAATGAGGTTCCATGCTGCTCACCCTCAGGCATGCTCTGATAGGACGACATCATTGGGGTACTAGTCTGGAGACTGCGGGGACGCCCGACCCCCCCGGGAATGTCCATCGGGTCCTCTCGTCACAATGGTGCATTCCGGGATTTTTCGACAGCTGGCGGGGCAGCCTTTCATGTGTGGCTAGCACACTACTTGGGCCCCCAACTACCTACAGTTAGGGGGTCGGCGCACCTTGCCTCGGACGACTAGTCTCCAGATACGACAGTCTCTATATCAACTCGAGCCTGGTCGGTCTGCCTGCATTGGAACAACTATTCCGACCCAACTGCTCTGAATTGACTACACTGAGCATCGTACCGGAACGCGGCTAGGCTGCTTGGCGGTACGTCTTTGCCTAGTGGGTGGTCACAAGCCATCGGCCAAAGCCTACCACGAGAAAGTGTCGAATTTGGGAAATTTTAAATGTGGGGATGAAAATAACAACTTGTTTCTTTTATCCCATTTATTTTGTGTCTCCATAAAGTTAGGTTGCAGTCCCACTACCAGTACCGATTCTGTACAAGTAATCAGACTAATGCAATTCCATCTTTATCATCGTCATCACGCTTGCAAGCGGTTATAACTGATGATTCGCTGCCCGCCCCTACAGAGTGAGTTACGCTTACCAACACCATTAATAACACCGTCATTGGTAGGTTCCCCAGCTTGACTAGCTCCAAGAGCAAGATAAGTATACGCACTAGCTTCACCATTTCTGGCAAAAACCCCTCATGAATCAACTTTGCCACCAATAATGGCTATCCACAAATTTACCATTATTTACCATCGTACCATTATTTTCAATCATACCAAATTCACCATCGACAAAGAGTTCAGGAAAGCACGATGGCGTTGTTTGGCCTCTATGAAGTCACCTCTACCAAAAGCGGGACCCAGAAAGAATAATGGAAATGGAAGGAAATGCAGAAAATTGGCAATAATTATTAATACTCCAAACAAGCTTAAAATTCAAAGAAGAAGAAGAAAGTAGTTAAGAACCCTGATAAACGGGAAAAAAGCCAAAGACTCCAGTTTTTAAGAAAACTATTAAAAAAAGGTCTTAAAAATTAGCATCCATTTCCTTTTCTGTGCCTTATTTAGGCACAGAAAAGAAAATGGATGCTAATTATAAACAAAATATGTTGCAAATGAAAGTAACTTTAGTAATTAACAATGTTACAAACATCCCTTTACACTGTTACAACCTACCCTAGGGGTAGGGGTAGGGATGATTGTAACAAATCCCACTTCAAATGAATAGTATTTCTCAAAATCTGTAATATAAATTGCATTTAAGCAGTTGTTATAAGACAGCTAGTTGACCAATCTATCAAGTGTATTAATTAGAATTTTAACATTCATAAATGTCTGTGAGGTATTACGAAAAAATTAAAAAATGTTACGTTCATCCCTGGTCTCCCCTAATATTTAGGATTGAATTCCTAAGCAAATTCGCAAAGCATCATACATACATAATCAGCATCTATTGTTCCCACTGCTGGGACATGGCCTCCTCTATTTCGTGCGGGGGTGGGCTATAATCCACCACGCAGGCCCAGTGCGGGTTGGTAGATGTCACATGTCTTCGAATTTTTGGTTCTAGGATATGCCGATTCCCACTGCTGGGCACGCCACAATCCAGGCGATTAGTCCACTCTTTGAGGAGTGGCTGGAGCGGCGCCACGGCATTCTCACCTTCCGCCTGACGCAGGTACTCACCGGACACGGTTGTTTCGGAAGATACCTGTTCCGGATTCGGCGGGAGGACACGCCCGGGTGTCAATACTGCGAGGATTGCCCGGAGGACACAGTGGAGCATACGGTGGAGGTCTGCCCTGCTTGGGCGGACCACCGCCATGTCCTCGTTGAGGCGATCAGCGGCGGCGACCTCTCGCGACCGACCCTGGTTTAATCTATGGTCCGGAGCGAGCAGGCATGGGAAGCGGCCACCTCCTTCTGCAAAGCAGTCATGCTAGCGAAGGAGGAGGCCGAACGTGTGAGAGAGAGGGAAACCTCTCGACCCAGCCGCCGCAACAGAAGAAGACGCCCTGGGCGTCGAGAGTCGCAGGGCGATTTCCGGCCACCGTAGGCGAGGGCCTGCGGACGGCGAGCGTTGGTGCTCGCCGTACGATCAGAACCAGGCCCGTGTCGACGACGCGCTGTGTTCCACGCGCGCCTCAAGCAGCTGTCAGCATGGGAGACAGACGCTAGGGCTAGTGCCTGCCAGGGTGCCGAAACCGTTCGAAAGAGGCACCGCACCCTGGACCGCAAAGGGCATTAGGAGGAACACGGATGGGTTTTAGTAAGTAAGAGTCTGACACTCCCTTCCGCTCCGCCCAGAGCGGAAGGAGTCATTTGATGATTTCCCATCATTAAAAAAATGATATGCCGCTTTCTTCAGCAGTGGTGATGAAATAATTAACACAAAGTAAAGCGCTAGCCTGGGTTCGAACTTCTGACCTACAACTCGTAAGTCAGAGCCATTAACACCGGGCCACCACTGCATTCACACACTTTACACCTTACGCTTACAAAAATATTTTATCACTACATCGCTTCACTATCACCACATGTTATAAAACTAAATCCTCCGCCGCGTCTGTCTGTTCGCGATAAACTTAAAAACTAAGTACTGCACCGATTTGAATGCTTCTTCCACCAATGGATAGGGTTGTTCTTGAGGAAGGTTTTAGTACCTACCTATACATATTGTCAAGTTTTTGTATACTTTGGCTAAAATAAAACGATAATTGTTGGAAGTGTCGGAAAAAACTGGGAAACATGATCAAAATTTCATTATTTCTTTTGGACGCGATAACCAACAACTACGGGGGAAATCGCGGGCATCAGCTAGTATGTCATAAAATTATTATTTTTAATTCTATAATATGTTTTTATAGCTGTAGCAGAAATTAAGTTTTCACTCAGTGAGTACTTCAACTTTCTACCTATTTCGGTTCATAAGATAAAACCCGCAGACAGACAGACAGACGTACAGCGGAGGCTTAGTAATAGTTGGTTACCGTTTGGGTACGGAACTCTAAACACTAGGTACCTACCGAGCCATCACGTCTAGTGGCTAATACTGAACAAAACAAAAAACATTAATTTATTGCAACTAAGTATAATGTTGTATTGCCTACAAGGCAAAGTCCCAAGGCACTCACTTCTTCTTCATACAAGGCACACACGATACTTCTTCCTACGAGGCATGGCTGTGCCTCTGAAGGTCATAGACTCACTCTCCCATCCAATATAGCCATATTGGATGGGAGAGTGAGTCTATGACCATCATCAGGAAAATCCTTGTAGATGTGGTATTTCCGACACTGAGTTTTTAAAGCTAAGCAAACACGTGTAGTCATTAAGTATCTATACAAATATAATTGAAGTGCTTTCAGCGGCGTGTAATTGTCGCAGATAACGCGAGTATTTAATGAATATATAAATACATGTACCTCGTGTGGCCACGCTAGTTATCACATACATGTGCCGCAGTGGTTCGCGCGCAGAATCTGAGTTTCGCCACTTTTTAATTTATTATAGTGACGATTAAATTAAATAAAGGAATCGCGTAAAACCAAACGAAATGGGATTGAAGAAAGGAAAAAAAGAAAAGTAAGTTGTATCCGGCACTGCGAATTTCTATCCTGTTCATTTTCATTTTTATTTCTATTCTTATTGATGCTTATTTAACATTTTTTATACAATCTTTTCCTATTGTGTGTTACCCAAATGTTATTTTTTTTAAGTGAAGATACATTATGCTGGTTCAGTTTTGTCAAATTGACATGAATATCTGGGAAATATTGACCAAAAATTAGTTGTCTAAAGGCATGAAGTAATATGACATTTCGTATTTCTATTTGATCAAACAGTTTGAACCAGCCTGTTTGATCAAATTACTTGAACGTGTACGGCCCAAATAACAATGCATTTTAAAAGTATTAGTTATGTGTGTATTCAAATGATGATAGGTTCAAAGAATCTTTATTTTTTCATAAGAACATTCAGTTCACTTAATTGATGATAATGCTATCTAGCCAATTTCGGGTACAACGATGCGAGCCTATCACCATCATCACCATCATCAGCATCAGCAATATGTGTATTCATATAAATACAAAATGGAGCTGACTTTTTGAACTAACATATTTATACATTTCAATACATTCGCTTTATCATAATTTGCCAGAAAACTTGGGTGCATGCGGTAGTGGTGAAACAGAGGGTCGAGATAACTGCCATTCTATCAGCAGATGAAACTGTCGAAATGCTAAAATATAAGGGATAGATCACGTGACATTTCGACAGTTTTTGTCAATCCCATACATTTTTGACATGTTGACAACCGCCTTCGCCAGAATCTGCCGCAGTCAGAAAATCATTTGTCTAAAGCCTCAGGACCCCTTTACTGTCGGTCACCTGTTTTTATTTATTTTATAGGTGAAACAAACTGACACATTACATTTTGTAGAATAAATGCGAATTTGATTAAATGTGTGACCAACAACATTTTCCACGGAGTACACATAAAAGATCTTTTCAAAGCTTGCGATTTTCCTTTTTAAATCCTTAAATAAACAAAAAACAATATAATACTTTTATATTACAATAAAAAAAAAACAAATGAAATTATCATTAAAGTGATCTATCTACTGCTGACAGAACGTTGTTTTTTAATTTACCAGCAGAAAGAACAAATTTATCAATTTGATGTACCTTATTAAAATTTAAATCTTGTGTTAGCATTATACCTATTCATTATTATTCTAAAACCTTGCGAATTTACAATTCTATAATATTTATGTCATGTCCTATTAGCGAATTAAATTTAGCTACCTTTAAATTTGCATAGATCGTCATTGATCTAGAAGCCTGTCATCAGGTTATAGTACTTATCTACCTAATTGTTACACATACGTGGCGATTTACCTGTTGAAAGAAAAATGAAAAGAAAGAAAAAGCGTGTATTTGCGCAAAGCATGACGCATACCAGAAAAAAAGCTTTTAAGCTTTTCTTTCTTATCCTCTTGAACGTTCGCGAACATTCACCCAAAATGCCACACATTCACTCTCGTACACCCGTGTGTACAATTGCGCGATGGGGCACTCAACTCTCTCGTACACCCGTGTGTACGAGAAACGCGCGAGAGGTTAGTCAACTTTTACCACTGTTACTATTCAGAATGTGGTCATGTAGTTTAGATGAGTGCGGTCTATGCAGGCTATTTATTTTCTTATAAGCAGCAATATTGGAGTTTTATCCTCGTTTATTAGATACCTAATGTATCACTGGGTAACTAAAGTAAATTGGCCGCCTAGTGCATGAGCATTATTAAGACTTAGTTTACTGCTTACTAACAACACGACGTAAAAGAAACCGATCTCTGTTGCCTGTAATTAGTAGCCTAGGTGACTCGGTGAAATGTAAAGAAAATTAAGCCATCGGTCGACCGCGGCAATTGCAGTCTCACCAATCGATACACGCGGTTAATAATTCAAGGTCTATAACTGAAAGAGTTGTATCAAGAGCGTGGACGGTGGCCATAGTTCACTTAGTAAAGCTCCGACGGCAGTCCGTTCCGGACACGGAACTGCGTGAAGGTCCCAGTAAAAAGCACGCAACGATAGTTTTCTGAGGACACGGTCCGGCAATGGTCCGGTGAGAAGCTTGTCAAATCCTTCACCCTTAGGAAAACTTAGTTTCAGCGCGATTCTCCTGCTTGCATTGAGTTGAAAACTAACAATAATAATTATTTTATTGCCATTTTTATTTTTACTTACAATATTTTTTTATTTTATTGATATCTTATCTAATTTTTATTGTGTTTAAACGCTATTTCATGGTTGATAAATATTTCACAACTTAAATAAAAACAAAACTTTTTTCTTTCAGCCCACAGGAGAACAATGAACTAAACATATCGTTCTTTAACATAGTAAGTATTTTAGTACTTACTAGTTTATGTTCTTTGTCCAGTCACGAATCATAAAGATCGGACGGTTATCGACTTAATTTCTGATACTCAATCTATAACACATGTACAAAGTCATCTCTGATTATTTTGAGAGCATTGATTACTAGGTGCCCGCCCCGGCTTTGCGCGGATAGTATATTTTTCAATGTGTTCTTTCATACTAACCTCGCCCTGAAAGTAAAAAATAATTATCCAATTTAGGTAAGTCGTTACGAAGTTTTGCGCGTACATACATCTCGGTGATTCATTTTTATTTTTATAGACATCTAGTACTTACTAGATCTATCTACTTATAAAGGTGGATCTACTTTTGCCTGTTTGTGTCTAAGTTAAAACTCTCAAACTATCGCTAGAAATTAGCATGAAAGCGTAAATTCAAACTTATCTTGATAATCCGGAAACACAGATATCCTTTATGATTAGCAAACTCATTAATTTTAGTTGTGCAAGCGCAATGTCATCACTCGTCAAAACCTTGAATGTCTGCAAATAGTTACGTACCTCAGGTAGAATATTCTTTTTCTTGTCGTGTGGGCAGTAATGTCTAACGACCACACCCTAGTGTCAGAGTTTCTAAACCGCCTAAAGGGCCTCTGACATTGTTTATTTGACGACCGCCATTTGGCGGCCGGGACCACCGGATTATACGTGCCTTCCGAAGCACGGAATCGGCTTTTTATCAGACAATCGCCTAAATCACTCGAATACGGAGGCAAGTAGAATATGAATTCATTATATATATCTTTCAGGAACAGAAAGCAGTCATGAATACGTATAGTAGGCGCCAGATAAATGTGCAATAACGGTCAGTAACCCACATACATATATTGACTTTCTCGTTAAAAAAAACCGAAATAAAGACATAAAGCGGTCTAGAATCGACTTCCTCTTGTTCTCTAGTAATGAAAAAGGGTTCATTTTTGTTCTTCGGGTATCTACAAAAGGGTGGAGAAGCTCGTGGCTAAATAATAACAGCCGCACGGGTCGATCTTTAAAGTTAAGTAACGCTTGCCAAGGTTGGTCTGTGGATGGGTGACCATCTTAACATAACGAGTTTCCACCGTGCGTCGGAAAGCACGTTAAGCCGTTGGTCCCGTCTGTCATTTGTAGATCTTTGGCAGTCGTTACGGGTTGTCAGAAGCCAGTAAATCTGACTCGTCTTGTCAAGAAGTACCGTGTTACCCACTTAATGGGTTGTGGAGGTCTGGTAGGCAGCCGCTCCACGTAAAACACTAGTATTCAGCTGAATCTGGTTTGACTGGAAGCCGACCCCAATACAGTTGGGAAAAGACTAGGCAGATAGATAGGGTATCTACAAAAGGGATATAAAGCAAAGGTCTTTACTGCAAGTTTATCTGGCGCCTACCATAACATGATCGAATTTCTTTCTATGTGTCCAGAGAGCCTATTATAGATAATGTGGCGTCGCAAACATTTTGCACGTTTGTCAATCGATTATGCTGATAAAATGTCTAGTCTCAAGCTTCAGATCTGTTACAATGACCTGAAAATCATCAATTCATAATACCGACATATACAGTGATATACATGGTATGAAACAACAGCCCCTCCTGTGACGTGCAGGTCATGACTCCGTTATGAGATAGAGACGAAGCTATAAATGACGATAGCATTGTCCCTTTTTCACAGCGACAACATAATGACATGTCATGACATAATATGGGGGCGTTTATTTCGAGAGCTGTTCCATAGTTTTAGATAGATTTTTTGTACTGATAAAACCTCTCGTATCATATGACGGTCAGTGACATTAAAGTCACAGGCTGACTTTGAGGTCACTATCTCACTTTAGAATGAAAACAGAACACTATCTGCCTGCCATAGATGTTTTCCCAACTTCCCTTGCAGTTTCGATATGGAACCTGCCTCGAGGTATTTGCGACATTCCTGGGCATCTTCATAGCTGCAATCAGTGGTGGAGGCATAGCCTACAACCTGGTCCAGATCGGAGAACTCAGCACAGCGTTTGTGGAGCGCACCAGTTTCCAGGATCAAATGAGCAGTCACTTGCCGCTCTTGTCCATATTCGGAGGAGGAGAAAGACTGTGAGTAATGTTGAAGACACTATTTTGGCTTAAAGGTTCTAAAATTCTGCTTCTTCTTGCATTCAATAGAATCATAATACGGCTGGTCAAAAAAAAGTTTCTCGGGGCACCGTTTCAAGTTTGATTCTACATATCCGGGTCGTACCGGGAATGTGGCCGGGCCGTGGTCCGATACGATATATGTGGATTAACCTTTGAACAGTTGCCATTACATCCACCCATTGCCACTTATGGTTTACCCCGACAGCAATCATTACAAATATGTAGACAAATTGAGAATGTAACAAAAAGAGAAGAAAAGTTTTATCACATCACAAATTATAGCCATTCTCAATTGTTCCAATAATTCCAGCAATAATGCAACTCACGAGGAGAACATGGCGGCCCTAGTCAAGGATGCGGTCGCCTTAGTGATAGGCTCGTTCGTCACCATCGGCATCTCCATGCTGTGCTGCGCTGTCGCCGTGGCTTTGATCAGCTGGAGTGCGCTGAGACAGGTAACTAGTAGGATGTTCATTCTGCAAAAGTAAGGTACTTTGTGCAATTCCTTGAAAACCCACGACGTTCTGCAGGGTACTATCCGCACTTGCTTGATATCCTGACCAGTCGTGCCTACGGAAAGCTTCAACAAGGCTTTTATTATGCGCACAACTAAAGTGTAGATTTTTTGTCAGCTGTTGTGTTCTTTTTCACATGTTACCTTCAAAACTACAACAGTGAACAAAATTAATCTTCTAAACTTGGTCGCTCCATAGTAAATCCCGGTGTGTATAGTTAGAGAGGATAGCTAACTATTAAATAAAAAATAAAAAGCCTCCTAAAGGCACTCGTCTCACCGCCGGCGAGCAGCGAGTAGCGAGTGAAAAGGTTCGATAGTTTTGACACGCTTTTACTCGCAATATTCGCTCCGGTCCGCAACATAGGTAGAAATTACCGCAGTTTGGTTGTTCTGGCTGCCAAGCGAGCATCGTCAAGCGAGTTTCGCTGAGCGAGTACAATCTTTAAAGGTACAATTCCGAGACCGACAAACTGCAACCGCAAACTGCAAGCGACACTACTTGTTTCTATAGAATCCCTTGAAAATGATTCCGAGAGTGCGGCGACAAAGCGGTCTGCAGTCGCGGCGACACGCAGCGACCGCAGACCGCAGCACCAGTGGTGTCGCGACCGCAGAGTTCACACGTACAAAAATAATTACTTTCTTTTGTTTTTTTGGCACAGAGTAACATAAAGTCGTCATCATAGTCCTCTTCTAACAAAAGACACCCCAGTAAACTATCGGTAGCGTTGTCCGACATTCTGTCTCGCACGAAAGCACTGGAGTGACTGGTTCTACGCATCGTGCAGTCGCGACATGTCGCCGCGCTTGAAATAGCGACCGACTCCTCCTTCGCTTGCATTACGTGCTTCGCAGAAGGAAGTAGCTGCTTCCCATGCCCCCTCAGTCCAGACCATGGATTGAACCAGCCACCGGGGCTTCATAAAGGGCCATGGACAAAGTCTCCGGCAGGAGGCGTTTGGCCCTCCTAGATTGGCCAGGAGCCGCTTTAAGACAGCAATGTCCTGCTCAAGTTAGAATATAGAAATACTCGTCGAAGTTCCACCGGCTGGAGGATGAGTCCTAGGTACTTAATCGTCGACCCGACACCGATGTGAACCCCTCCTACAGTTATTTGGGATCCCGATGGTGGCCCGTTCCGAGAACCATGAAAACCCATGACGTCGTACTTGTGTAGAGCCACTTCGAGACCCAAAGACCCTGCTGCCACATGATGCGACCCCCCCTGCGCCAGGATCAGCGTGTCATCAGCATAGCAAACTACGCTGTCGCCGCTAGGGAGGACGGAGGTCGACATCCGGTGTCAAGACGACCCTTCCCCGGAACCTGAACTGGTTCTCCGCCAGATCCGGCCCCTCCCCCACCAGCTGCCCGACGAGGCGTTTTGCAATTCTCGTTCAAAGAGCCATCCACTTATCAGCTGAAGTGGTACATGGACGCCGGTGTCTGAAGATTTGAGTGCTGTCTCGTACTTATATCTACTCATTCATAAGTATTGCAAATCTTCCTGGCTGGTTCTGAGTACCTGACCTTACTACTTTCAGCAGCCCAGTTTTGCATATTGTGTTATGTTTAGAAATGTTACCTTGCTTTTCAACTCAATAACGTAGGTAACCTAGCCAAAAGGGAAAAAATATAAGAAGACATTTTTCAAGGAAATGAACATCTACATATTGACGACTTATTGTTTATAAGTGGCTAAAATTAAATGAATACTTCGTATTCATCTTTCAAGAATTTTCATGCCCAAAATATACACACATTTGTGACAAACACAAACAATAACCGAAGATTTATTGTACACAGATCATGACAATACGGATGAAGTTTCTGAAAGCTGTGCTTCGTCAGGACATGGCCTGGTTCGACACAGACATCGAGTTTAACTTGGCTTCAAAGATGTCTGAGTGAGTTCTCTTCCTTACATTATCATCCTCTTGCCCTTATACCAATGTTTTTGGGATTATGACTACTTCTTTCATTCTTTTCCTCAGCAGTCATATATTCACTATCTCTTTATAGCCAGATCTTTAACAGACGATCTGTCATGTTCTTCCTAATCTCTTGCTCTAATTACGTCCATTATTTTGCAGAAACTTGATGAAATTGAAGGATGGAATGAGTGAAAAGCTGGCAGTGGTTGGTAACTTGGTCGGCACATCAATAATCTCTATCGGAGTCGCCATTCCTCTGGGATGGGAGCTGGCTCTGGCTTGCATCACTGTCATGCCTTTCTCAATTGCTGCTTCTGTGTACCTTTCCAATGTAAGTATACTCGTCCCAAGTTCCCAGGTTCCTCTACTCAAAAAGAGCGTTACATATCAGTTTACGATTGTTAACTTTTATCGTGTGCGTTGTCAATAAGTAATCGATCATAATATTTTCACAAACGGTATAATAAGGTAGATACATAAATAAATAGACTAGGTATAATAAATAACTTCATGAAACGGCTTATCTCACCAAAGCAAACATTCATGTTTTAAGAGTGGCTTGGAATTTTAATACAGTTTCATAATGACAAGGTGTTAGTAAACTCTTCCTTAGTACTTTCATTGGTTTCCTCAACATGTCTTATCTAATCTATACACGTGACAACCATTGTAACAACTGAGGCATCTTAAGTACTTTAAATGTCTATGAAGGTATGTTACTAAAGCCTTAGCTCTTAAGTACCTATTGTGGTCACAACCGCAACTATTGAACAAAATAATACCCGAACTGGAAATCGAACGCAGGAATATGAACCCAATTCCTGCGTTCGATTTCTAGTTCGGGAATTTATTTTAGCTTTCTAATAGAATATTCAAAATTTTCTTGATCGTGTTCCTACTTATAAACACGGTTCATTACAAGACACGCGCCCTAACACTTGCAAATGTTGGGTATGCTAAATCACTGCATAACTCTCCGGGTGTACAACTATTCTAGTGAGTTTTAACACTAAACTTAGCAGATTGTTTACTACTCGTATTATCAGCTAGTCTAGTTACGTTTTAATTGCAACTAAACAATCGTTTATCTGTACCTCACAATCTAAACCTCTTCACGGGTTTAACTAGGATTATGTTATATTGTTCTAGTATCAAACGAAATCTTCGACGAGTGAGCTGGAATCGTACAGTCAAGCAGGGAAGCACGCTGAAGAGATATTGAAGTCGATAAAGACTGTTGCGGCTTTCGGTGGTGAAGATAAAGAAGTTAAGAGGTAAGTAAAGGTTCCTTAGCAACATACATACATAAAATAATCAGCCTATAATGTACCCACTACTGGGACACAGGCCTCCTCTCGGTGAGAGGGAGTGGGCCGTAATCCAACACGCGGGCCCAGTGTGGGTTGGTAGATGTCACATGTCTTCGAATTTTAGGTTTTAAGACATGCCTCAACGCTTCTCTCATCTTGTTTTCCTTCACCGTTTTGAGAGCAGTGGCGATGAAATAATTTTCACAAAGTAAAGCGCCTGTCTGGGTTCGAACCTACGACCTACAACTCGTAAGTCGCAGCCATTACCACCGGGCCACTGCTTAGTAACAGCAGTGCTTAGTTCGAGCAGTGAACGTCTTTTGGCACATGCGTTCACTGCTCGAAAATGAGATAGGAGTTACGGGTGTCTCCTATTCAAAGACGCCATAACGGATGGTTGATCATTTTAGTATTCTGCCAATCTCTTTATTCCTGACTAGCTGCTGCCCCAGACTTCGCGACATACACGCAAAAGCCTAAAAAAAGGGCAAAATCTAAATTATGTCGCTTTAAGATCTCTAGGATAATATATATGCAAAAAGTCAATATCTAACATTGCTTGACCTCGCTTGGAATTCGAAAGACTGTTATTCAAGGCAATGATCAAAATCTCTCTCTGGTGCATCTCTTCTGTTCAAAATGCCGTCCAGCCTTAGTATTTTTTCCTAATGAGAAACTTCTGTTTGCGATCTATAAGAAATTTGCTAGAGTTGTTAACACGCGATAGAGTTACATAAAGTTGGCCATGGGTATACCAACCAGAGAAGAAGTCTACACCTGCAACGGATAGAGTGGAGTTGAGTAGATACTCCGTCACTCCGTTGTGGAGTGGAAGTGGGCGACTGATTTCTCGGCGTCGAAGCAATTTCTGTAAATTGAACTTTCTATGGCGCCTTTGTTGTAGAAATGTTTTTTAGGGGGCAATGACCCGTGTTTATACCTATTATTATTTGGAAGGCATTTCTACTTAGGCTGATAAGTCGTTTAGTTAGTCGCGTGCATAGGCTTGACTGCCTGCAATTTGTATCTCGTGACCATTGGTTCTCATAAAGTTTAGTTGATCTCTGGCAAATTCATGTACGAAACTGTGAATGACCACAGCGACGCCGGAGAAACACGCCGGAGTAATCAGCCGAAATGTTATTTCAGCTACTATGACAGTTTGTTGGATATGTGTGACTTTCAGCCGAGAGCCTTTGCAAAATTTCGACAACCGAAAAAAAAGAACTTTAATTTCGGAAGTCGGTGTCAAAAAACGAAAAAAATAACCAAAAGCACCGGCTTCCAAAGTTAAAGATCTTTTCTTTCTTCAGAAGTTACTTAAGACTTTGTAGTGTTTTGTTTTTGGCAGTAGGTTGTATTTTTCTACTCGGTACACACCTAGTTCATAATTTGGTAGAACTACAAAATTATGCAATTCCACCAATTTTTACCTCAACGTCGGAATTATCCTCATCTCTAATTCATACAAAACAATGAGTCACTGATACGAATACCTATATTTTCTTTAATTATTTCAACTACATATTGATAAACGGCGTAATGATAAGCTAAGATAATATTATTGTCTCTTGCCTTATCTTAATTCTCGTATACTTATTGTTATACAGTTCTAAATCTAATTGCATAAATATGATCAACAATAATGTAATTTCATAAACACAGGCCCCATCCGCAGGAAGTACCTAAATCATGTCTTCAGTCATTACTATACGGTATTGTATACGTCATCCATTTCTATACCTATCCCGATGATTGATTTTTACGCGAGGCTCATTAAAACAGTTAATTAACATTGTGTCATTAAATCAACACCTTACAATCTTTCCAATTGTTAGATACTACTCTGTCAAGAAAGTACCGGGAAAAGATCAATAATACACAAAATGTCTGTTATTCATCCAAATTTATTTTATCACCTTCAATGTATGGTCCTTTAGAAACGATACACTTGCGCCAACGAATAATCCATTCATCAAAACATTTTTTAAACGCTGCTTCCGGAATTGAGTTCAGTTCTCGCCGCGAATTCTCCTTTATGTCATCTATCGATTGAAAACGGGTGCCACGAAGTGGTAATTTGAGTTTAGGAAAAAGAAAAAAGTCAGCAGGAGCCATATCTGGTGAATATGGTGGTTGCGGGATGGTATTTGTTGAGTGTTTGGTTAAAAATTCGTTCACAATGATAGCCTTGTGCGAAGGCGCATTGTCGTGGTGCAAAATCCAAGAATTTTCTTTCCACAAATCTGGCCTTTTTCGTCGAATTTGCTCTCTTAAACGCCGCATAACGCTCAAATAATATTCTTTATTTACCGTTAGACCTTCCGGTAAGAATTCAGAGTGCACAACACCGCGATAGTCAAAGAAAACAGTCAACATGACTTTGACTTTTGATCGACTTTGGCGTGGTTTTTTCGGTTTCGGTTCAGTTGGAAGGCGCCACTCTGAAGCTTGTTGACTAGTTTGCATGTCAAACTCGTAAACCCACGTCTCGTCACCAGTAACAATGCGTTTCATGAATGTTGGGTCCGAACTGACTCGTTCTAGCATGTCCTCAGCGACTTTCATGCGATTGAGTTTTTGGAGAAAATTCAGATCTTTTGGGACTAGCCGAGCAGCAACATGTTTCATACCCAAATGATTAGTTAAAATGGTACGGATCAACTCGTGAGATACAGAAAGTTCGGCGGCTATCTCTCTCAGAGTTGAATGGGGATTTTCAGTCACTATTTCCTTCACATTTGCGATGTTAACTTCAGTTGCAGACGTTGACGGCCTACCAGAGCTAGGCAAATCTTCCATCACATCTCGACCGCTTTTGAACGCTTTGAACCACTCATAAGCACGAGTTTTTGATAAAGTCGATTCACCGTAAGCCTGTAACATTTTCAGTGACTCCGAACACGAAATTCCATTGGCGATGCAAAATTTAAGACAAACTCTTTGTTCGATATTTTTGTCCATTATGAAATTCGCAATACACACTATAATATGATATTACTAAAACCAGCACTGTATTTAATATAAATAACAGATGCAACTCAAACTCCGCGCCAAAATGGAAAACAGTTGTGCCAATCTAACAACTACAAAAAAACAAAAATTTGAATTTGGAACCATAAACAAATCATCCATTCCCGATACTTTTTTGACTGAATGTATACATATGACAGTGCTATTACAGCACTGCCGACTTCCTAACCCAGCAAGCAATTTAGTGGTATCTAGTGTCGTTTTCTTGAGCTCTCAAATCAACAGTCACAGTATTAGTTTAAAAAAAATGAAGTTGCTTGTTATAACAAAAAACAAAAACCACGAAGTAAGCCAGTCACGAGAAAATTGTAGAGGTAGACAGAACTCAGCAGAAGTATAAAACTGAGTATAGAAAAACAAAAGATTGTTTTCATCACCTAAGAGATAATAATTATATGAGACCAAAAGTCCAATTGCAAAAATGTTTGTTTCAGGTACCGAGATTTACTGGAGCCAGCAGAACAATACGGACGCAAACGAGGCTTGTATACGGGAGTCGGTAACGGCTTCAACTGGGTCCTGACTTACTGCCTCAACGCTATCGGCCTGGTGTACGGCATCCGACTGGTCCTTGAAGACCGTGACAAGCCGGAGGAAGAACGAAGATACGTGGTCGGAATTGTGTTCAGTGTAAGTATGGAGACAAACTATTTTATTGTGAGATTCTCTTTAATTTTCATTGGGTATGTCTACTAGATGGAAAAATAATTCTATTTAGTTCGTCCGTTAGGTTTTCAAAAAATATTGGACACATATTTTGCCTTTTCAAACTAATAAAAAAAATATAAAGATAAAACGCGTCAAAGTTCATGAGTGGGGGCTGGTGACGTCACGTTCTAGTAAAAAGTGCACCTACGGTTGACACAAAATATGTCATCACGAGAGTTTTTATCATCTTCATTTTTTTGTTTAGGTAGGTACGTGAGAAAAGAAAAAATGCGAGCTATTTGCGTCTACATGAACCTACATTTACAGCGTCACAAAAGTAAATAGTGTATTATAATTTTTGTCTATATGGTCAATTCGTACCCTTCAGGTACTGTTCAACGTGTACATGGCCACACAGTCGATCACGCTCTGTGTGCCTCACGTCGAGGTGTTCGCAGCAGCCCGAGGTGCAGCCGCCAGTATCTTCTATCTGCTGGAGAGAGAACCAGAGATTGACAGCCTCAGTCCTCAGGGAGTCTCTCCAAGAAGAGTCGTGGGAAACATATCTCTGGAAAACGTTCATTTCAGTTATCCTTCAAGACCTGATGTAAAGGTAAGTTGTTGAAGAATGTTTATTGGGAAGTAGACACTGATGACACTGACAGCTGTACAGCGGTTCGAATGATCAAAATTTTAATTTCGTGTTGTATTTTACCTACAGGTTCTAAAAGGTTTCTCCCTGAATATAAAAGCTGGAGAATGCGTAGCTCTGGTCGGTTCATCAGGCTGCGGGAAGTCAACTATACTGCAGCTGCTACAACGACTGTATGACCCGCATTCAGGATCAGTCAAGTTGGACGGGAAAGAGCTGAGAAATCTTAACATCGGATGGCTCCGATCATCTTTAGGTTTGTACATTATTCTTGAGGACTTTTACTAACTTATCTGGCTGTATTTTTCAGAATATTTTATCACGAAGTGAACTATTTTGTGGTTTCCAGGCGTTGTGGGGCAAGAGCCAGTACTGTTCCATGGAACAATTTTCGAAAACATTGCCATCGCTTGTCCTGAAGCCACGCTGCCAGAAGTACAAAGAGTGGCGGCTATGGCTTACGCTCATGAGTTCATCACGAATTTGCCAAAGGTTAGTCTGTTTATTTGGTATTTTATGACCATCACCATTCAGCCAGGAGATTTCAACTTCTGTAGTTACCAGCAGACAAGCATTATCACAATTTGTCCGTGCTTCCGCGTTCAGCAGATTTGAGTACTGCTGTTTCATGTTATGCAAAGACTGACGGTACGTTGTATTTCAGGGCTACGACACGGTGATAGGCGAGCGCGGAGCGTCGCTGTCGGGCGGGCAGAAGCAGCGCATCGCCATCGCTCGCTCGCTGCTGCGCGAGCCTGCCGTGCTGCTGCTGGACGAGGCCACCTCCGCGCTCGACCCTCACTCCGAACGCAGGGTTCAAGCAGCTCTGGACAGAGCTAGTGCCGGAAGGACTACTATCATGGTTTCTCACAGGTACTATACCCTAAACCCCGGGAATTCTGTAGCTATCAATGCCCAAATATTTATTTATTTTGATCCTTTTATTAAACCACTAGCACTTCGCCCGCGACTTCGTCCGCGTGGAGCTTTACAATTAGTTTATACCCACGTGTTCCGTTACTGCCCCGCTCCCGTGGCTTACAGCGTGATATCATGTTGTCTTCCTTGATTCCAATACCATTTGCAACCGCTACGTACGGACGTCTCCTTACGTAGCGTCTGAGCCTCGCTGGTACTTTACCCCTCCCACTTTTAAGTATCATCAGCAGTTTTCTCAGCACACGCCAAATAATGAATTTTTAAGCAACGTTTTTGCTACTTTGGGTTACATTATTGCAATATTAGGAGCGATCTCTATTTTAGTTTTTCTAAAATAAAACAAAGTAGCTTTATAATAGCGTTTTTTTTTTTTAAATCAGTTAAATAGTTTTTGATCAAAATCGTAAAAAACGAACAAATAAATCTTTCCTCTTTATAATATTAGAAGTTATAAGTATCATAAGTATATATATATAATATATAGAAGTATAGATCTGTTATTGCTTCATTTTTACAGGTTATCAACGATTTTGAACGCGAACCGTATCATTTGTATGGATCAGGGAGTCATTGTAGAACAAGGCACACACGAAGAACTCATGAAAAACAAAGGTTAGAACTCAAAAACTCAAACTAAAAAAAAATAATTCAATTCACAGTAACTTTTGAATTGTCAAGGTCGGTCGGTCCAAAAAGATGAAGCTATTTCCTTTGCACGTTCCAAAGCGTAATCTCTATGGAGAAGAACGTGCAAGAAACTCCACGGACACTCTTTTAAAAATAATAAATTGTTACAAAGTTTTGTTTACATCGTGTTGAAATTATACATACATGTGAGAACAATGTAAAAGTCGAGCAGAATAAAAACGTCCGGATAAAAAGAAATAATTAAAATGAACCATGGCAGCTGAGAAATGACCAGCCCCAACTGACGGCGCCCGTTCGCGAACATGACGCATGCGCTAGCAACTTTCGGCTCAACCACTTTGAAGGGAGCCAAATGATCCAACGCATACGCCACCATAAGCTAAACTTTTGAGTGAGCATGACACTCTCCACCGCTAGGGAACATTCAAGTCAAATTGATATCCTTTTTAATTATGAGCCAATAATCTCATACTTAAATAAATTTGCCCGTCGATTCTGCAAAACATGTCGAAGTGATCACGAAGTGAGCTCTCTTTCCATCTTGATTACTTAAATATACATCACACTTCGTGATCACTTCACCCAAGCCTTCACTTCGACATTTTACAGAACACTGCTGATCAGCCGGTCGATTTTGTAAGTATGTCGAAGTGAAAACTTATGCTAATTGAACGACAAGTGAGCTGTCGAACCGTAGAAATAAGATGACATCGGAGCTCACTTGTCGTTCACTCCACCTGAGTGGTCACAGTGAAATGTCGACAACATCGACCGGCAGGTTTACAATTTAATACATATATTGGTATTCGATTTCACCCGATGCCTGGAAGTCGACAATATAGTTCGTAAAAAAAACTAGACAGGTAGACATACTTATTAAATTATTTTAACACGCATTTAATTGCAGGTTTCTACTATAGGCTGGTAACCACAAATAAACAAAAAGGAGAGCCCGAGGAGCCCGAACCTTTGCCCGAGTTATTGGAAGACGAGCCAGACGAAGGCGCCATTAATGTCCCCGTAGTTCATAACGACAAGAAGCGAGATGACAGAAGAGCACGGTTTAACAAACAGAATTCAGTAGTAGGTAAGTATAATGTGATTCTGGAGTGCATTTAATAAACATATCGAAGTGAAAACTTTGGTGAAATGACCGAAAAATGATCTGTCAAACCATACTGACAATATGGAATGACAGCTACCACCACCACCACCGTGTGCCATCTATGCGCACACGGTGAGATGTCGACAGAATAGACCGGCACTACCCGAGCTTATGAAATATGTCAAACACCAGTTCTAAACAAGAATGTCACGAAGCCACGTGAACAGCTTCGTATGTAGGTACCTATAACTTCAGTTATTATTAACTGCCACACTCAATTGACAGAATCTCACGAATGGATGCAAACTCCTCGAGGGTCCGTCACATCAGCTTTGTCTATCGGCATTCAGAGTTTCTTGCATAACCCAGAAACTGACAAACAGAACCAGGAATTGGAGGTACTTCATATTTATAAGATTCTGTATTTGATCGTCCCACTACTTGTTGCAGTTTCCTTTAATGCGTTCTAAATTTAGCAGGAAATCATACCAGTAAGCGGATGGGAAATATTGAAGCTAAACTCTCCGGAATGGCTTTATATCACTGTTGGTTCGATCGCAGCGTTTACTCAGGGCGCTTGCTTTCCAGTCTTTGCTCTACTCTTCGGTTTCACCAGTGCTGTGAGTTTATTTTCAAATCTTACGTCATTAACATTCCATTTCACGGGCGGGGCACAGGCGTAGGTACCCCAGCCACTGATGATTGCTTCTAAAATAATAGACTTAGGTTCTGGCCGCCTTCAATAGCTGTAGGTAGTA
Source organism: Lacanobia oleracea (assembly GCA_950371165.1). NCBI lineage: Eukaryota > Metazoa > Arthropoda > Insecta > Lepidoptera > Noctuidae > Lacanobia > Lacanobia oleracea. Next base: position 16,353,014 of record OX493385.1, read on the forward strand.
TTCAGTTACTTTGCGAATGTGGGCAGAACCCTCGCATCCATGTTTTCAAATTCTTCATCCCAAAATACCTGTTCAGACCTTCACGTTTCACCCCAAGTGGCTAGCACTTCCATGATAGCTTCGTTAGAATCGATGGGTATGTCCGACGTTGATGACGCCGAAATCGAAAGCATTATTTTGGCTCTCAAAGATGAATATGCTGTCGGTTACGATGGAATCCCATCCACAGTTATCAAGGCCACAAAAGATTGTCTCCTCTTTGTACACATTTTTAATCTCTCTCTTTCCTCTGGTGTTTTTCCGGATGTTTTCAAAACTGCCATAGTCCACCCTATTCTCAAGGGAGGAGACAAAGATCTTGTTTCTAACTACTGGCCTATATCCGTCCTTTCTACCATATCAAAAATCATTGAGAAAGTTATCAACGCCAGGCTTGTGAAATTCTTAGCTAAATTCAACATCCTGGCTGAAAATCAATATGGTTTTGGTTAAGCGAGAAAATCGACAGAAGACGCTTCTTCTGTCGATTTTCCCGCTTTAAAACAATATTGAGCGACCCTGGTGCTCACAAATACAATAGTCGCACACCTTAACAATAATCAGAAGCTTCTAGGTGTCTTCTTAGACCTCTCGAAAGCGTTCGACACCGTTACTGTTGTATAGATTGGATCGTTTGTGAGTGATGAAGAAAATTTATTTTATGGTGTCAAAGGCAGTGTCAAAGGACCAACCCTCTTCCTCATAAATGTCAATGAGCTCTGTCAGTTGTCTCTTCCGAACACTAAAACCATTTCATATGCAGATGACACAACTCTCATAACCCATGGTTATGACTGGCTTGAGACTCGTGGCAATTGGCACTAAGGATGGTTATGATGTGGTTAACCACAAATCTGCTTACTCTCAACATCTCCAAGACTAAATTCATCCCCTTCACCCCAAGTATTCTAACCTTTTTTTTTCTTTTTTTGTTGCCGGGGTGGAAAATCCTCATGGATGTCCCTCGCCTGGGGCGGGCGAAGGGGTCTGTCAGACTCTTACTGACTAAAAACCACCCCGGTGTTCCATCTCACACGACCGAGGATTGTGAGAGCTAGTACGCCTTCCATAATCCCCGGCTATTGCCCGCGTATGCAGGCCACCTCAGGCCCGCGGGAGGAGCAAGGTCCCCCCGCAACGTCCAGTGGGGGCGCGTCTGGAACAATACGCGCCACCGTCTCGGGTCCTGCTGGATTGGGGGCGGCGGACGACCCCGAGTCCACCGTCCCTCCGGACCTTTCTACGGGGGCTGGAAGAGGGCGTTGTCCGCCCTCCGCCGACGCCCGGTTCGCCTACTGCGGCACGGGAGAGTGGCCACGGCCTCCCTCTCCCTCTCCGCAGCCTCCTTCTGCGAAATTACGATTTCGCAGAAGGAGATCACCGCATTCCATGACTCGGCGCTCCCGACCATCGAACGAGCGACGGCCGGCAGCGACAGGTCGGGTCCCACTTCGGATACGAGGGCACGGCGCTGCTCCTCCCATGCGGCACACTCTGCCAGTGTGTGCTGCGCCGTGTCCTCCCGACAGTCGGTGCAGTGATGGCACCGAGCGTCCGGCTCCCTTTTTATGCGACACAGGTACTTCCCGAAGCAGCCATGCCCCGAGAGCACCTGCTTCGCCCGAAACGATAGGGAGCCGTGCTTCCTCCCGAGCCATTCGTCGAGCACTGGCCGGATGGCCTCGATAGTGGCGAGGCCGGCGGTAGGTCGCGAAAGCCTTTCCCGCCATTCCCTCACCATGGCCTCGCGGAGTTGTGACCGACGCAACTCGATCTCGCGCTGCATCGGTTCACCAACCCGCGTCCGCACCTCCTCGCGCCACCGGTAAAGAGAGGCGAAGTATTCTAACCTAACCCAACCACCTTTGTCGTTAGAGATCATGATCCATGTCTGTACCCCAGAGGCCAACAGCTGTATCTGTGCCCAAATAGAACGGTCTGATACCATAAAATACCTTGGTGTTATATTAGACAATCTTTTGACCTGGAAAACACAGATTAAAAGTTGATTTCCAATGTCTTAGAATGGTGTACTTATCCCTTGGTCAATCAGTTCTCGGTTACTGCAAAAGCACGTGGGGGGGAACGCACAAGACAACCATGTTGCGTGTAGAGAGGGCTCAGAGAGCAGTTTTAAAGGTGCTCGCTAAGAAACCTATTTGATTTCCCACTTCTGAACTATAGATACTCACTTTGTGAGGTCCTCTCAGTGAGGCAGTTGTGTTGCAAACAGTTCTTAGAAAGCACCAACTTCTCCCTAACAACCCTCATTCCCACTCCCAGAAGCGTCGTACCGACAGAGTTTGCTAGACTGAACGCTGCAGGTTAGCGTTGTGTCGGTCGCCACTTCACTCACACTAGTTCTAAACTCTACAATGCCGTAAATATTAGAATCAAAATATACCCTATGACTAGGAATGTAATGAAGAGGAAAGTGACCAACTGGCTTAAGTGCTTATCCTATGATGAGACTGAGCAACTTATGGTTTCATAAATGCGGTAGACACACACACACACACAAAATACACACTCCATCCCCACATCCACTCTACATACAATATAGTAATCACATAGTGTACATTATTATTAATAATATTAGCTTTCATATATTATTGTCTTTATTTCGTCATTATTAATTTATAATTTAATTTCTATATGGCTAAACTGGAACAATGTTTATGAATCTATGTATTTTTTAATTGGGTGTTGATAGCTGCACCACAGTAGTCTTCGTTTTTCCCGTGTAATGTGTAAACTTCAGTTGTTCCAAATAAATAAACTTATTCATGAGCTATTGTCAGCATCGCATTAACTCCTCCAGAGACCAGAGCACGGGAGTGGTTTTTGCAAACTTTTTAGGGTTTCGAACATCCGTAAGAAACGGAACCATTATAGGATCATTCGGGTGTCTGTCTGTCTTTCGGTTTGAAACAGCCAGTTTTATCCGGATCTTCTGGACCGATTCTGTTAAAAGTCGGCCCAAACGCGGTTGCGTTACGTAAATAAATATATATAAATATATATATATTATTTGTGATGGGTTGGCTCTTGACTCTAGTCTAGGTCACAGATGATAGAGACAAAGTCAACGATGGAGCGGGCATGGGGGTCACTTTTCGGGGTCAAACTAGACATTTTCAAAATTTTGTTTTTCAAACTATCGTTTGACATTTGAAATGAAATGGCTTACGTACTGTGATTAAATTGCATATTTATTTTGTTTTTGGATGTCGTTTGTACTATTTTGTAAAAAGTTTTTTTTTCTCTTTTTTAGTTGTGATACCCAACAACTAAATTGACATTCACATCTGCGTACTCCTTCACATCGTAGTGGCGTGATGTTATGTTATGAACTGATGTAAACAATAAACAGACATGCGTTATCAGCAATCCCGGTCCATTTGCTATCATTTATGGAGGAGTTCCGTTGCCTATCTCCGAAGTTCTTCACCAAATTGAAATGGGACCACTCCGAGAAAATAGCCTTCCAAAAAATACCTAAATCTTTCTTCTTTTTTTTCGGTTCTTCGAATTCGGTTAAAATAGTCCGGTCAAATTAGACATTAAATAACAAGAACTCCGACAGAGCTGAATTTTGGTAGATTCTTTGGGTACACCTGTAGAAATAAAGTGCCAAATTCCCCATTGATCCCATGTGTGCTAAAAAGTGTGTGATGAGCTGTAGCCGATATTGGAGGAAGCCAAGATAAACAATTTTTTTTTTCTACCACCATAAATAGCACGGAGAAGGCGAATTCCTTTTGTGATTATCGTATAAAGAGAAGAGTCAATTACGTGGCATTACACATGGCATACGTGTCATGTGTGCATATGATATTGGTTCGGATACGTTTGCACGCGAATCTGACTCGCACTTTGCCAATTTTTAAGGACTTTGGAAAACGCCTGTGCCCAATGACTTTTAGGTGCGCGTGGAATGCAGTGTTAAGTAATTACCTAAAGATACCTTTATCATAAATAATTTAATGGTCCTTTTAGATATTCGTATTGACGGATCGTGAAGAGCTGTTGTTCTTGGGCGACATGTATGCCGGTCTCTTCGTGTTGGTTGCTGCGGTTGCCGGCGTGTCTATGTGTCTTCAGAGCACTACCTTCACCACGGCTGGATTGAAAATGACTACCAGACTTCGAGGGCAATACTTCAATGCTTTGCTTAGACAAGTACATATTTACAAATTTATAGAATCACCTACATACTTCACCATCATCAGCATTTTTTACAGTTCCGTACCTCAAAAGGAGAAAACGGAACTCTTTTAGGATCACTTTGTTGTCCGTCCATCTGTCTGTCAAGACCCTTTATCTCGGGAAGGCGTTGAGGTATCGAGTTGGAATTTAAACTATATACTCAGGTCTGCGATCCCTTGAAGCTATGAAAAAATCATAGTTAGGTAGGTATAAATTAACATAAATAGATACGGCCGTTTATGCCGCAAAAAACGAATATTACGACACTCTCAAGGGAATTAAAATTCATAAGGTATTTCCCGTTTACCTAGAACTATGAAATTAGGCAAGTAATACCGTCTTATACTCGTAGTACAGGTATAGGGGTAAGTCTAAAAACTGTACATCTTAATATATAAAACAAAGTCGGGTTTGTTCGAACACTTATAACTCAAGAACGGCTGGACCGATTTTCATGATGTTTGTGTTTTTGGATTAGTCTTTGTCCGGAAAAGCATAATAAGTATTGAAATATTAACAAAAAAACAGTAAGTAGTTAGGTAGATAGGGTAGGTAGGTAGGGAGGGAGGTAGGTTGGGTATTTATGGAGGTAAGGAGGTAGGTAGGTAGGGTAGCTAGTTGACGGGAGCGAAACCGCGCAGGTCAGCTAGTTGTTAATAAATCATGAAAAATATAGCCTTTATTTAAATCATAATCAACCATCAAGCGTAATAAACCACTGATTGGATTCAAAATCCATGTACTTAAAAAAATTAAGTGTTATCTCGAGTAACATTTAGCGTTTACTTCATCAAAATCGACCCACAAAATCAAAAGATATTGAATTTTTATGTTTAAAAACAAGGCCGCCCATTGTACTTATGTGTTTTAGTTTGTTGTTTTATTTTTATATTATTATCGGTGTACAATAAAGTATATCTACAATAAAGTATACAATAAATAATAATAAATAACAAGAAACTTCCTAATGTATTCTGATCAGTCAGAGCGCCATCTATTGAGAAAAATAAAATGTACGAAAGCATGAAAATAACAACATACCAAATTGTTGAGTTATTTTTAAACTTTTACTAAGTACCAAAATAATAGAAGACGAATAAGAACGTATGTAACGATAAGGTATTTTGACAGTCTTCGACATGGGCGATGGCGTTGCACTGATGACGCGATTTTCTGAACGTTAGGGTTTTCGGTTCGGTTTCTAAAAGATCTCTGATTTATTCTGGTTCGTTAATTGCGCATAAGCATTTATCGTAGAACTAGAACTGTCTTGAGCTATTTTAGTGCTTGCGAAATACTGGACGGTTCAACTTGCGGATCAGGCCTGTAGGATTCCATACCAAAGGACAAGGTACCGACGGGATACTAAGCCTCGCGATTCAGGCCTGTAGGGTTCCGTACTAAGTGTGCTGACGGGACCCTATTATATTAAGTCTCCGCGATAGATTCTTACCTCGAAAAAGCATACACATTCGTAGTGCGTAGCTATAGGAGTGGAACTCCCTGCCGGAGTCTGTGTTTCCTGAGAGCTACAACCTGGGAGTCTTTAATCATCATCATCGCTTACCATCAGGTGAGATAGTGGTCAAACGCGTGCCTATCAATAGTAAAAAAGGCTCGGAAAAACTGCGAGACTTGATTCCTGAAGTATTTATAATACGAGTATGTACCTACAGATTTGCACGAAACCCTCGGTGCGCGAGTCCGACTCGCTCTTGATCGGTTTTTTTTATGAATGGCAAAGCATCAAATGAGTCCTCCTGCTCTCAGCGGCGTAGAAGGGAGTGTCTCTTACTGACTACAACCTACCCGTGTTCCTCCTAATGCCCTTTGCGTTCCAGGGCCGCAGTAACTCTTTCGAAGAAATTCCACAACCCAGGCAGGCACTGGGTCCTAGCAGGCCTCGTCAATTATGCTGACATCTCTTTGAGGCGCGCGTGGAACGCAACGCGCCATCGACCCGGGTCTGGTCCTGGTCGGATGGCGAGCCACCCAGCGCTCGCCGTCCACAGACCTACGATTACCGGGAATCGCTCTGCGACTCCCGATGCCCGAGGCGTCTTCTTCTGATGGGGCAGCTGGGGCGTGAGGTTTCCCTCTCTCTTACGCGTTCGGATCCCTCCTTTGCTAGCATTACTGCTTCGCAGAAGGAGGTGACTGCTTCTCATGCCACCTTGCTCTGGACCATTGATAGAACCAGGGCCGGACGCAAGAGGTCGCCGCGGACGCAAGAGGGCTCTTGCCTCCAGATCCCATGGCGGCAGTCCGGCAAGGAGGCTCGCCGCCTCGCCGGAGACCGTGCGGTATCCCCAGGCTAGCCGGATGACCATGACCCTTTGGGACGCGTTGAGTTATCGGGCTGGACGCCTCCTCAAAGTAAGCACCCACACCGCCCCATAAAGAGCTATAGACCGCACTAAACCCGCGTAAAGCCTCCGGCAGGAAGCGTTTAGACTCCCTAGAATGGGCAGAAGCGCTTGAAGGCAGCCCCGGGCCGACCCAGTATGTTCCCATACACACTTCGAACAAGTGTTCGACGTAGTTCCACTGTCTGTCGAGGACGAGACCTAGGTACGCCATCGTTGACCGGACGCCGATGTTTACCCCTCTTACAGTTATTTGGGATCCCGATGGTGGCCTGTTCCGAGGAACCATGGAAGCACATGGATTTGGACTTGTGTAGGGCCACCTCGAGACTCAACTGCCGGATCATCTCAACTACTGTCGCAACCCAGCGTGTCATATAGCGTCGGCTGCCTACGGCAGTCCATTGCTGAAGATTTAGATTATCCTGCCTCACCAAGATTCATCACGATTTTCGGCAACTCTCATTCAACTGCTGCCAGTCATCCTGCGAGGCCTCGAGGGTAACGAATCTTTCCCAAAAAAAATATCAAAGAATCACCTTTTAGCACATCTCTAAATTGGAAAAAGAATAAACATAAATATTCAAACCAAAAATTTTTGGCCCACAGGAAATAGGATACTACGACAAAGAATGCAACACCGTTGGAGCAATTTGCGCCAGATTAAGTGGCGACGCGGCGGAGGTGCAAGGTGCTACCGGACTCCGAATTGGTCTCATCCTGCAGGGAGTTAGCTCCGTAGTCATTGGAGTTATTATGGGATTAGTCTTTAACTGGAAATTAACTCTCGTTTCAACTGCTTTCTTACCAATTGTAAGTAAAGTTCTAAATATTTATTAGACAGGCCCACATGGGCACTTGGAACTAAGTGCACGGTTCGAATTAGTCGTTTCCTGAGGAGAAGAATCGTTTGGAAACCACAACCCGCTAGCTGTAGTAGACTTAAAGGCGCTATTACAAAATCAAGCACTTGGTGTGGACTAAAGTTACAGACCGCATTTCCCGTTTGTAGTGATTGTAGCACTGCATAAAAGTCGCATGCATATTCCCTATTGTTTAAAAATATTATTTTACATTAAATAGACATTTTTTTTTCAAGCAAGGTTACATAGTGACCTAAGTTATTAGTTACTTTTTGTTTGACGATAGATTCAGAGACGATAAATTACGGAATTATTTTTGGTGCATTACTATATGAAACAAAATAAATTGAATTAAGCATTCCAAAGTAGAAGATACAGTTGTACCATTAACAATTTTATTAATGATTAAATTATTATATTTTCGATATAACAAAGCATCAAAAGATTCCTAAAGTAAAATTTTATGAAACATCCTTTTCAGAGACAAGGTTTTTACTAATTTATGTACACGAATTGAAAAAATATTTATTTAAAGCACTCCCAAGAAAAAGAATCAAACTTTCTTGGCCATATTTTTTTTTTTACTTTGTGGCTATATCTAAACCATAATTACACATCAAAACTCGGGCCAAACGCTCATAACCAAGAAAAATTGTAATAGCCCTCTTAAAATTGTGTCGATTCTGTATTCCACTCGACGATTGTTTGCAAAGTAATTAATTTCCGTGTCGTGTTCAATATTCTAGATGATTGGAAGCATCTGGCTGGAAGGCAAGATGTCACGAAAATCTCAAGCCGATGAGCGAGTAGCCATGGAAACTGCGACTGGTGTAGCCACGGAAGCCGTCGTTAGCATTAAAACCGTACAAAGTTTAGGTGAGCAATAACAATTTCGTAAACTAAATGCAACAACTACTTCTATATTATTCAATGCTATATTCAGAGCCTTTGTGTGATGTTTCAGTATCAACTTACAGCGATCAAACTGGGTGAAACGCAAAAAAAATCTACAAAGACAGTTAAATAAGTACTCGGGCTAGCTTAAGCATTTACTTAATTAAGTGTTCGGATCCAATGAATTCCTTGAAAACCAGTACTAGTTGACCATCGCAACTTCGTCTACGTCACTATTTTCACTACGTCTGCTCCGCTCCTGTTGGTCGTAACGTAATGATATTATTGCGAATTTTGCAAATCGGACCAGTAGGTAGTTCCTGAGTTAAAGTAAACACAAACTCTTTAGCTTGATATATTAGTATAGATGTACCTACCTAGTAAATTTCCGAAGATCTTGGATTATGTTCTCCTTATGTATCACACATTTTCTCTGGTTATTTAAAAGTGTTTCAATATTACCACAGGTATAGAGACAGTATTCCTGGAAAAATTCCGGGATTCTCTGACGGTAGCCTGTGAGGCGGTGGCTACCAAGTCTCGGTGGCGAGGACTGGTGCTCGGCATGGGGCTCTACGTGCCCCTGATCGCCTTCTGCTGCGCGACGGTGTACGGCGCGGTACTCGTATCGAAGGGGGAGTTGGAATACAAAATTGTTCTTTTGTAAGTACCGTACGAGAAAAGGGTGATAGCATATGATGAGCAGTGGGCGAAGTTGGGTGGTGAATGATGACTATGATGAAATCTTCAGAAAACGCAGATTTTTTTATGCCTTTGAGTGGAAAACAAGCAGGTACCTACCTAATGGCAACATAGTCACCGCTGCTCTTTGGACTTTCACAAAACCAGGGGTACTAACACTTAATTTATTTATTTATTTTAAGTTTTCGGATAACTTACAGCTAGGCAGACACAATGTAAAAGATAGATACTAACATGATGATGGCCAATTACAAGTTTTCACAGTTAACATATAATAATACATGAATGTGCGGAAACTCATGATGGCTGCAGCTTTGATCACGCAGATTTCGAATCAAATAAATTATGGTTTTATTTCCGCAGAGTGACAGAATGTGTGATGTTCGGAGCGTACATGCTTGGCCAGACGCTGGTTTACGCACCAAGCTTCAATGCCGCCAAGACCTCAGCAGCGCGGATCTTAGGATTGATACACAGAGAGCCCTTGGTCAAAACGCTTGAAGGAGTCACCGATAAGAAAGATTGGGTGAATATTTTTTTTTAATTAGAATTGTATTTAACAAAAGTAGGTAGGTAAGAAATAACAAAATACCTAAATTGTTCGAAAATAAATCAGTTTAGACACAGAAGATAACGGAAACATAAGTGTCCGTAGGTAAGTTTCCACTTCTCTGTAGGAGTTTAAATAAATATTTTCATTTCACAGCATGCTACCGGGAACTTCACGTTAAAAGATATTGAATTCAGCTACCCCACACGGAAACACCAGAAGGTCCTGAGAGGAATAGACCTTCACGTGGATGCTGGGAAGACAGTGGCGCTAGTTGGCCCATCTGGTTGCGGCAAGTCCACCGTGCTGCAACTGCTGCAAAGATTCTACGATCCTGACACCGGAAAAATTGTAAGTATTGCACCTGTATTTTTTTCTTGTTTTTATTGCCTATTTACCTTCTAAGTGCGTTTTACAGTCTTCTACTGAATTAACACCAGCCTGCACCGTAGCGGATTTAGAGCCGGCCAACCCGGGACGCCGCCCGGGGCGCCGGCAACTAGAGGGCGCATATAGTGCACTGCGCGCCCTAGCTTAACTTAACCAGTTTATTTGAATACATTATATACAAAAAATTAAATCAGGTTTTCATGGTGATTTGTTGTGCAATAAAATTTTAGATCGGCAACACGGCACCTATCAAAACCTAAAACTTTGTGAAATGCTCTATCTTCAAGAATTAAGGAAGAAACATACTATCGGACGCGACCATATCGCGATTTAGAGGTATCTGTCTGTTTAATGAATGTACACTGAACTGTGCAAACTATCGGACGTCATCAGCGAACGAAAAGAAGGTTGTCCTTGAGCGGTCGGAGTTCCGATAGAAATCTGGCTCGCTGGATGTTTTCGTCAGCCGAAAACGTCCGCGGACGGTGTGCACGGGGTTTGGGACGCGTCCGTGCGTCAGAAGGATAAGGGTTATGCTTGCATGTGCGTGCGGTGCGAAGTTAAAATAAAATAAAAACTTGAGAGGTGTCAAGGGACACCCGGATGGAACGAAGTTCCTACGCCGCATGGCTTACAACTATAGCAAAAAGTGTCGTTACAACTTTTGGTCTTAATGTGTCGTTACAACTTTTGGTCTTAATTTTTTCCGTCTAGCCCCCTTTCTCAACGCGCGAATTGTAATAAAACTAGAAACATAACTGTGTTTTACGACTTTATCCTTTTCCCTAAGATGGTATCGTATCGTTGGCAACTAATGACCCACTGTTTCTCATCTCAATCAGTCCCTATTGAGATGAGAAATTCTATTCCATTCCATTCCATTCCACTCCACTCCGCTCCGCTCCGCTCCCCTCCGCTCCGCTCCGCTCCGCTCCGCTCCGCTCCCCTCCGCTCCACTCCACTCCCCTCCGCTCCACTCCACTCCACTCCACTCCACTCCACTCCACTCCACTCCACTCCACTCCACTCCACTCCACTCCACTCCACTCCACTCCACTACACTCCATTCCATTCCATTCCATTCCATTCCATTCCATTCCATTCCATTCCATTCGCACAGCTTACAATAGCTTACTATAGCAAAAAGTGTCGTGACAACTTTTCGTAAGGATTTTTTCCGTCAGCCCCCTTTCACAACGCGCGATAAGGAACTTCGTTCCAATATCATCGAGTGCGTTCGCAGCAGAGAATTACTATTCTATAAAATTGTAAATAATAATAATAAATTAACATACATATAGAGAGCAACTCGATTTTGTCTGCCTCACACAATGGATGTAGGAATGGGTCCCGCGGTACTAAGGAGCTGCTCCTCATAGATATGGCCATTAGCCAACAGGTTCGGCGTTCCCGATCTGTCGACATGTTGGATAGACTATTAGAAGGCCTATGACTCGTTGCCTCATACATGGCTGGTGCTAGAATTGTATAAAATTGATGCAATGCTACGCACCTTCCTGATGTCGTTTATGAGGCAATGGAGGACAGTCCTTCGCTATCCAGGATGTCGAAGTCGGGGTATATTTCAGGAAGATAGTTTTAGTCCGCTTTGGTTTTGTCTTGGCTTGAATCCTCTAAGCACACTGCTGGATAATTCAGAGCTAGGCTATCGGTTGAAGAGAGGTGGTAAGGTTATATCTCACCTCCCTTACATGGATGATCTCTCTTTGCCCCAACTAATCTGCAACTGATGGAGCTAATGAAGGTAACTAAAACATTCAGTAGCGCCATCAGGATGGAGTTTGGTGTGGACAAATGTGCAGTCATGCATGTAAAGCGTGGAGAGATTATGGAATCCGTTGGAATTCAACTCTCGGATTCCATAAACCTAAGATCCCTCTCTCCAACTGAAATTTACAAGTATTTGGGTATGACGGAAGCGTTAGGTATCAATATTACTGACGTTGAAAGAGCGCTTCCTTGGCCGCCTGAAGAAGGCATTCAATAGAGGAGGAGGCTATCGAGCGGAAACAAGGTGCGCGCCTTTAACGGTTGGGTCATGCCGGTATTGATGTACTCTTTCGGCGTACTCAAATGGACTCAAACGAAACTTGACGCCCTGGATAGGCGGGTCCGTACACTGCTTACTGCATATCGAATGCATCAGCCACGGTCGTCGGTACTGAGACCGTATATCCCGCGAAAGTGTGGAGGTCGAGGCTTTGTAAATGCTAAGACTGTCTACAATCGCGAGATATGCAGTCTCAGGGAATACTTCTTAGCTGTCAACGTGGGTATGCATCGAGATGTAGTGGCGGTGGACAAGGGACTCACCCCGCGTTCCTTGGCAAATGAGAACTGGCGCAAACCTGCAGTACTTGACGCCACCAATCGCAGGGCGGTATGGTAGAGCAAGGAGCTTCACAGACGCTTTTTGCGGGCCCTACATGGGCCTGACGTAGATCAACTAACGTCCGTAGCCTGGCTGCGTTTCAGAGATCTTTTTGGAGAAACCGAAGGTTTTGTCTGTGCAATTATGGACGAAGTTATCATGACAAGGAACTACCAGAAATTTATTGTGAAGGACGGCACGGTTGACATTATGTCGGGCATGTCACCGGCGGGAGAAACAATTCGCCACATTATCTTTGGTGCTGACTTGGCTCGCGAGGTTGTCGACATGTGAGATTTGGATTCCGCAATAATTGTACCGATAGTCGTATCAGCCAATGGTTTAATAGCCACGAGACTGGACCAACACCTCAAGAGGCTCTCGTTAGGCTGCTGGAGCAAGGGCTTGATTCAGAAAGCGGTACTTCTGGACACGGCTCGTAATGTTAGGAAGTTCCTCTCTCTGGAGCCCTAACCGCCGGTAGCTTGGACCCTGTTCCCGATACCAGTGGGCTACTATTTTTGTATTTTTAAATGTTTTTTATTTACTTTTATTGAAATATTTAAAAACATAATTTATATGTAAAGAAAATAAATAAACGGATTATTAATAATAATAATCAGCAATTCTTAACACTTGAAGAATTGTTAGAAAGTTCATGCAGATAGCTCCTCAAAACATCAATCCCTCACCTTAGATTGAATTGTTCACACGCTACATTGACTTGGCTTGGCCCGTTAATATAGCTTAAAACTAGCCTAGATCCAAGAAAAACTACACGTTTTCCCAAAATAATAATAAGGTGGCTAAAAAAATAAAAATAATAATCTTTATTGACATGTAAAGAATATTTTAAATGCTTCTTTGGAACAAGAAGCGTGGGAATAAATAGATGGCGAAATATATGTTACAGGTGTATATTCATTTACTTACCGCTTGAATTACTTGAAAATCTCCGTAAATTAAAAAATAATATTTTTCATGTACAGCAACGTCTTTTGGCTGATATGATGATGACGATTTTTCATTTCCAGTAAGCGTAGGTGATAGAAAAAAACAACTTTTTTATGGTTCACAACAACAACACTACACAACAAGTGCTAAAAATAACTCTAAAAACATGGAGGCCCTAATAAAAGTCCCGTCCCATTTAATTATCGCCTAAATTCAGAGAGAAGTCCCCCTAAGTTGTGAGCACTGGCAGGGCAGCCAGGGCTCACAACTTAGGGGGACTTCCGATAGTTTGTTTCCGCTTGCTATGCACACTTATCAGCCGCGACTGTCAGCCACGTCCATCGGACACGTCCGATAATATGTTTCCACCTTTAGACGTTCAATAAATGTATGAAGCTTGGTAAGAACTGAAATAATTGGTAATTTAAACAGCTTTCTGAGCTACAGGTATTTGCTAAAAGAGTGAAATAATTTTAATGTGTTTGGGCATTTTTTTACAGTCTCCCGTTTTTTTTTTAAATCAAGTGTTGAAAATTAAAATGCTTGCATCACTAAATACAAACAATATTTATATTTTGTGGTTGGCAACCCTCTGAATTTGCCATTTTTTTTTTTGTGGGTTGCTCTTGACTTTAATCTAGGTCAGAGATGACAGAGACAAAGTCTACGATGGAGCGAGCCTACCCGCCTACCCAGAAGGAGCCTGCTCACTCTAACTTTGAAGAGTGAACAGCGCGTATCGCAATCGCACACGGAAGCACAGTATTTCACTTTAAACCAAAAAATATTTCTATACCTACTTCAATTTTACCTAAACCCCAAAACGGGAACATTATTCTTCACATAACCGGTCATTTTAATTAGTCTTTAATTAAAAAGGTATATCTATTTAGTACTCGTAAAACTTAATCAATTCTGTGAAACAAATACTCTTAAACTGACTGGTAAACAACTACGTCAAAAAAATTATGTTACACAACATACCTAATGTAGTTATGTAGAACTTAGTAGTAATGAATGGTTCTTCTAAAAGTATAATTGTTTACAACAACGGCAATACATAATGCATAATTATGTAAAAAACCACTTACCTCACGGCACATAAATCTACAGATGGTATTCAAGCTGCAGGTGGTCAGGTCGCAAGATAAGATCACAAATTACATAATTATAAAGCCATTGTTTTCTAACCTAGCAAAAATCGGAATCACCAAGAATATCAGCGGTATGTTGGTCACAAAATAGGGTTAGGAGTCCGTAGAGCAGATGCAAAGGTCAAATGGAAGAAAGAACACAGCAACACAACCCTCAAAGCATAACGAAATTACGAGCAACAGAATACGACCCGATTAGGAGTGGGCGAAACAAATCGTATTTTGATTTAATACTTATGTATCGGCAAAATATCCAATGACTTATTCCCTAAACCCCAAAGCTATATCTTTCTCATATTAGTTCTCAAAACTCTACGATCCATACATTAATTTCACCATGAACCCCAAAATTTTTCCATACCTACCTACTTGAATTCCACTTAAACCCCAAAACAGTTTTGGTAGAGTCAACAGCAAAACATGGCAAACTGTAGGAAAGGTCTCATTTTTAACAAATTAGTGTTAAAATACACAACACCGTATCGCACTATGATATTCGGTTCAAAACGATTCGGGTAGTTACTAGAAATACTGCGCTACACCTTCCTTCCTTTGATTTCGTCGAGTGCACAGTTACAATAAATAAAAAAGTTTCACATATATTCAGCCAATAACATATTAAAGTATATAGGTAACTTATTTAAAAAACCAAACAACCAACAAACCCAAAGGCGGACTGGTAGAGAAGGCCTTGTTGCATTAAGTCCGCTTATGTACCAGTATTGTATAAATGAAGTTTAAGTAATTAACTAAATGCGATAGCCGATAAGCTAAACATTCATGTAAAAACGATATTGCCATGTTATTGCCCATGCCTAGTGGTTAGGGTGTCCTTTTTATTTCAATGTAATTCTGACGGTAACAGATTTTACCTTTTTTCGACACGTTTTGATATTGCAGTATAATGATAATCAATATTTTTTGTCTTAATTTCATTGAGCTGCAGCTAAAAGTATAATAAAATCTTAAAGATTAAATAGAAGCGGTAACTTAAGCCACATGTAAAATAATTACATTCCATAGAAATGAATAACTATGTGTCTATAAGCGTTGTTTCTACTGAAATTTTTTTCCCTATTTTTCAAAAACGCGGTCCTGTAAAAATCATATTTAACTATAATCGAGTAGCTTGATAAATAAGCTTTCTAATACGATAAATAACATTAGCGATAAAAAATCTTCAGAATATTGTACCACTTTTGAACGTGTCCGTTATCGGAAAGTGCCGCGCGTCAGCAGCTCTGCTGTCGCTCGCGAAAAATTTCCAGGCGCCCTTATATCACACCTGGGTGTAATTGGATATAATTGGTATTACCTGAATCTTCGAAATACCTAGTGCAAACCTAAAATTTTAACTCAATAGGAATAAATATGGTGCAAAATATAAAAGGGCGTCAAATGCTGTAGACGGTTAAGGCCGGCCCTAAGCCTGCTTGTGTAATTCAGTTTCATCTTCTTCTTCTTCCACCTGGCGTTAATCCCGGCTATTGCCAGGGTCCGCCTTCCTACTTAGCTTCCTCCACTTTGCCCGATCTTGAACATCCTTCTCAGTCAGGCCATTGGCTCTCATGTCGGACTTGACGACGTCCAGCCAGCGCTTGCGAGGGCGACCACGGGGCCTAGCCCCAAGAACAGCCATATTCATGCATCTCCGACCAACGTAGGTACTCCATAGGGCGGCGCATGATGTGGCCATACCATCGCAGACGACACTCTTGCAGTTTTTCCCCCACGTCACGGACACCAAGACTACCTCGGATGTAAGAGTTGCGTATGCGATCGGATCGCGTTACGCCACTCATCCACCTCAGCATCTTCATCTCCGTGACGCGAAGCTCCTGGGTGTGTCTGCTTAGTGCTGGCCAACACTCGCCCCCATACAGTAGGACAGGCCGAATGATGCATTTATATATCTGCCCCTTGAGCTTCGGAGGCATTTTGCGGTCGCATACAACGCCCGTTACCTCGCGCCACTTCGCCCGCGACAATACGTGCTTGGACATCGTCGTCCACGATGCCAGACTCGTGCAGCACGGATCCAAGTGTAATTCAGTTTCATAAACACAATATTTTGTACTTTGAAGGGCATTCTAAGTACCCACATTACATACCTGTATATGCTGGTAGCTTGAAGGATTTTTAATTTCACCTCAGACCTTTGAGGCCTTCCGCTCGCTTCTTATTATGTGAACACTAACAAATATAATCAACATATCGACCTGCATGAAGCATGAAGTGAATTATTGAAAATAATTAAAAAACGACTGAAACTAATTAATGAATGTGACCACATGGCCACCAAATAAAATCATTCCAGTAACTACGGAGAAACCGGTAAAAAGTAGCCGAATTATTTACCTCCTAATTTTCCTTTTCCATGAAAAAAAGCCAGCTCATTAAATTCATGGAAATAGTAAGTAGGTACTAACTTCATTACATTATAACTTACCTATAGGTACAATGTGTCATGATCATGGAAATGCATTAAAACGCACTGTCAAAACGTCATCTATTTGAACTGTTTTTCACAAAATTTGCTAACTACACCAGATTGCGTGGAAAATAATTTGTTTTAATTTAAATTAATTTTGCTACACATTTTTGTCGCCTGCTTTATTCTCACAAAAATGGGACAAGTATTGGGCACAGCGACAACCAGGCACCTGGGTTTAAAAATGGACCAGGATCCTACATTTCCAAGTGACAAAGGATTCAATTATACAAGACAAACACGACCGGCAGTAAAAGCTACTACAGAAGAACTTAATTCTGCGAAAATTCCTCCCAAATTTCAAGACTATTGTGCTGATGAGTTGCTGGCTTACCAAGTGTGCCGATACGAACATATGCCTTTCCTGGTCCAATGTCACTGCGAGAGACATGCTTATCTCTCTTGCGAAAAACACGACTATGTGATCAGAATGAAAGAGTTTGAAAGAGAACGCAGGCTTATAGAACGAGAAAAGCGAATAAAAGGTCCTCAGTCTCAAAAACGATCTCGACCTGAAAACAAACCTGAACCTGAAAAAACACCTGAACCTGAAAAAAAAGCTGGACCTAAATAAATTCTCAACCTGGAAAATTAACTTTTTATGTAATTATAATTGGCGAGCTTAAGGGCTAACCCGAAACACTGAATACAATTCGTCCACGTAGGATACTTAACAGATGTTTAATTTAATCCTAATGTCTCTAATTAAGGTAGGTAATGTAGCTGAATAGAGATTTTATTTGGGTACTTCGTGATCCTGACCATGCTAAAATAAAAAAAAAATATCTTTCCAAAAAGAATGTTTCCACTACTTGATGACTGGTTACGGTCGTGGTTGCAAAAACTCGGACCAAAGAGGCAAAGAGGTCATTACGATACAGAGGAGAACTTCCACTTGTCTCAAGAGGGCTTAAGACGCTTTATTCTGTGAAATCAATAATAATAGTCCCCTGTCACTAGGGTTGCCACCATTTTTAACCGACTTCAAAAAAGGAGGAGGTTGTATTTTTTTTGTTTTTTATGTTTGTTACCTCAGAACCGTCATTTATGAACCTTTTTGAATTTTTTTTTGTTTCATCTGAAAGGGTATACTTCACGATTGGTCCCATAGTCACCATGTCAGAATCTGATGGTGGGATCCCACGAAAATCGAGGGCAACCCTCAAATTTTATAGGCATATACAATGTTTTTCATGAATTTTCTAACGCAATTCAGATATTTGTGACTGGTAATCATCATTTCATATTGCTGAGCTGATGATGAAAGGTATAAATTAGGATCTGATGATGAGATCCCATGAAAAATGTTTGTTCAGCGATACTTTAGCCAATTGTCAGCCGATTTGGATGATTCTTTTTTGTTTGAAAGAGTATTTTCCTGGACTGGTCCCGTTTCAATTTGGTGAAGATCTGACGAAGAACTTCGGAGGTAGGCAACGGAACTCTTCAATAAATGATAGCAAAGGGATCGGGATTGCTGAAATCGCATGATTTTTTTGTGTTTACACCAGTTCTTAACATCACATTGCGCCGGTACGCTATTAATGGGTACGCAGGTCCTAGGTACCACTAGAAAGTGAAAAATAAAAAACTTTTATACAAAAAATACAACCGACTTCCAAAAACAAAACACTACAAGGTACAAAATAACTTCGGAAGTAAGAAAAAAACTTTGATTTCGGAAGTCGGTGTCAAAAAACGAAAAAATAACCAAAAACACCGACTTCAGAAATTAAAGTTTTTTATTTTTGTGCAAATAAAGTACATTGGTTATGAAAAGTATAAGAAAAAACGTACATTGTGTCAAATTAAAGTACGATTATTTTACTTTATTGTCTTGCTTAAAAACATGTTTTCCTAACTTTTTGCAACTTTTAACAAATAATTCATTCATTCTTTTAATTTTAAGGGTTTCTGCGAAACCCTAAAAATGAAAAGCGGGTTTTGAAGAAGAGAAAGAAGCCTAAGCCTCCGCTGTCCGTCCGTCCGTCTGTCTGTCAGTCAGCGGGCTGTATTTCAAGTACCGTGGTAGGTAGACACAGTAGACAGTTAGAATTCACAATGTGTATTTCTATTGCCGCTATGACACAAATAATGAAAATTAAATTATACTGAAAATTAAATGGAGCTCCCATACAAGAAACATGTACGGAACACTTCGTGTGAAAGTCTGACTCGAACTTGGTCAGTTTTTTTATTAGATTCAGAGACGTTTTGTTTCTTTCATCTTGTCATTTGCTATTTATCATAGAAAAAAAACTCTCTGTGAATGCTGACGTGGCAGATATCGACAGGAAAATGAAATTACTTTATACAAATTTGAAAAATGATCATCAGTCTAGTCTACACTAATATTATAAAGAGGAAATATTTGTTTGTTTGTTTGTTTGAATTGAATAGGCTCCGATACTTCTGGATCGTTTTTTTTTTCTTTCACCATTAGAATCAAACATCCCTAATGAACATAGGCTATAGAATATTTTCAAAAATGTTAGGGATCCGTATGAAAACTTCGATAATGTAACCCAAGGTGTGAAAAAAATACCCAAGATGATCCTTATACGCTGCGGAAACTGAGCAAAGATATGTGCTACAGTTTTATAGAGGACATCAATATCTACAAAAAGTTTGCAAGGGTATATATCTAACTATTATAGTTAAGTTACAATGACCGCTTTTTGGTCAAATTATTCAATCAAAACCCGGGTGAAATGGAATATCGGTGATTTTAGTACCATGATATTAATCTTCATCTATTTAAATTGTTTAAAATTAAGGTTGGTTATGTACAAGTAAATTACACTTTAAATTATTCAAATACGACCTTTTGTTTAAAAGTTATGATGGGTATAAAAATACTCTAAATAAGAAAAATGTTCCAGTTTGCGCGAACTGCCGTCGTCGAACGTTTAGTCTATTAATAAGTATTTTACACGGGGAGATGAAGTTCGTAGAGTACCAACTAAATCCGCGCGAACGAAGTCGCGGGCGAAGTGCTAGTAGGTATTAAATAAGACTGTTGATAATTTTTCTTATTGGTGTTGTTTCTATATTTTTTGTGCAATAGACAATTCCACAAAACCTTTAGTACCTAATATGTATCTGATCATGTCGTTCTGTTCTACGCAAAAATACTTACAACCAACCTTTTTTTTTTCTTATTATGTGAAATGAATCCCTGAGAAACCAAATGCTGCGAAATAAAGTATTTTCGCGTACTTTATATGTTCTCATAAAGTATAAAGTAGAAGTACCCGAAATAACATACAATACTTTATAATGAAGTTCGGGTGGCAACCCTACCTGTCAACATTATTCTTTGTTCTGCAGCGGTGCACGAAGAAACTATTATAGGCTTTAAAAAGTACATCTTTTATTATTAAAATCCCAGCAGCTTCAAACGTGACGGCACTACCTACGTCTCGGGTTTTTAGCGGCTTCGATCCGTAGGTATATTTCAGTCAAATCGGGCACCGCAATTCAGTTTAAATCAGAATGGCGATAGTATGGTGCCTAAAAATATGTCACTACGATGGACCGGATGTACAGGAAGGACCGGATGGACGGCCTCGTGATGAGTCAATGTGTGCAATTCGCTTTTGGTTTCATTGGTCCCTTGCTGACCGTGATCGTAATCGTGCAGCATTTACTTTAACATTTAGACAGTCTCCAAGAGTCCACCAAAGACGCTGAAGAGATACCCCGTCGTTGTGTGTGTAATTAGGCTTTAATCAGGGTCAAATAAGTTTAGTTTATTTGTCTTTATGTTAGAAGGTGTTTAACTTTACCTCTACTTCACAGGATTTAGATGGCCTTGACAACCGTGCATCGCTGACGCTGCCGCGGCTACGTCGCCAGCTGGGTGTCGTGCAACAAGAGCCGGTGCTCTTCGATCGCACGCTGGCCGAGAACATCGCATATGGAGACAACTCCAGGCAGTGCACCATACAGGAGATCATTGAGGCCGCCAAAGCAGCTAACATTCATACTTTCATCTCTTCTCTTCCCATGGTAAGTAATTCTGCTGAATCTCTGGGGGATATGCTTGTAAGCACATGACCGGTCATTGTTGCGATGCTTTAGGGACACGTCCAGCTGCCTCCTAAATAAAGCAGCACAGTGGCAGATCCAGGCCCAAGATCAAGTCAGGACCATTAAGTAGGTATATGTTACGTGGTACATCAGAGTACGTACTTATACACGGAGAACACTAAAAAGCATTGATGTTTCTTTATTTTCTGATCTTCTTGTCGTGTCCACGACGCATCAACTTAATATACGTTTTGGGCTAAGTGGGTGGCCGCGTTTATTGCTTCGTTGGAGGCGTTGTTTGTCATTAAGGGTGCAGGTGTATGAAAACCGATTAAATTTCCAGGGTTACGAAACAAGCCTAGGCTCGGGCGGCGCTCAGCTTTCGGGCGGTCAAAAGCAGCGCGTGTGTATTGCGCGCGCGCTCATCAGGGCACCGCGGCTATTGCTGTTGGATGAAGCCACGTCGGCGTTGGATGCGAACAGTGAAAGGGTAAAATAAAGCACCTTTAATATGATAAGTAGTTTGTTATATGCCTGACTGCATCGTTAATCACTACTTACTGATACTACCATTAACTTCTGTCTGATAATTGCAGTCGATTAGCTACAAAATTATGATAATATGACGTAACTCGAAAAGAACCGTTTGATTGGTGAATCCTGCTAAAACCCCCGTACACAGTTATGTGAACCTTGTTTCTGGGTTTGGCCAAGTGTTACAGTTTTCGTTCAAGAATTAATCAGTTGAGCTCGGTACCTTGTTGGGCAATAAGCTTATTGAATAAAAGGAATTAAATGGAACTGGCTAAATGTTGCAGTTCTCACTTAAAGGTATACCTCTGTCTTCGGCTACAATATGCAAGACATTGTTATCATTATGATCTCTCTCATACCGATGCCAGCATATTTTAATAAAGCTCGATGTACTAGTTATGAACTTATTTAAACCGATTCGTTTTATCATTGCAGGTCGTGTCTGAAGCACTAGAAAAAGCTGCTAAGGGTCGCACGTGTATAACCATCGCTCATCGGCTCTCCACCATCAAAGACGCCGACCTCATCTGTGTATTGGATAAAGGTAGCATTGCTTTTCTTTTCTTCGCGAAAGATAAAGAATCGATGCTTGAATTTATAATCTGAAATCATTTCAATCCATCGCCACCAACTGACGTATCGACTTGAGCTGAAATCATCACGATTATCATCATATCAGCAGAAAGACATCCACAGCTTCAGCTGACGAGACTTGGGAGGCCTATGTTCACATAGGCCTCCCAAGTCTCGCCACAACAACCGATCCTGAGCGTCTCGTATCCATCGGCCACCCGCAACCTTTACCAGCACTGAAATAAAAGGCTTTATTAGTTTCTTATTCCAAAATTTGCAAATTTATTAAGACGAAGTCTACAGTCAAATTTTGGTGAGGACCAAACTTGTGTCATGTCTTTAATTTTGTGAAGTTATTTGTCACATAGTCAAGGTTCAGCAACGAATGAATCACTATATATAATGAAAAGTTTTTGGCTAGCTAAATTATATTACTTTGTTATCCCCAGGTAAAATCGTGGAGCGCGGCAGTCATGCTGAACTAATAAAGCTGAAAGGCAACTACTGGCGGATGACCAGAGGACAAGAAAGCCCTTGAATAATAAGTACTGAACTACCACGCAAAGCATAACTCCTTGAATTGTGTTATTTTCTAGTGTGGTGTGTTAATGACCAACAAAGCTAACAAGTCATGTCTAGCGGCTCGCTTACGTTATATGTAATATCTGCTTTTCCCAAGATAGGGTCTTAATTCCGTCTTTATGTTATTATTACTGATTAATATTTAAGTTTCTGTGTGAATCATGTTGCTGTTTTAGTAAAATTTAGTATTTAACTAATGTAGCTGCCTGTACAGTTGTTGCTATTTATATAAATATTCTAAGTACTTACTTAAATAAAAGATGAATCTTTGTATTACATAATATTTCATTTATTTCGTCTCTTCCACATACACAATTATCACTTCACGACGCTATACTTTTTGGCAATACCCTGTAACTTTGTAAATGTAGAAAATTCTGTCGTTGTTATAAAGCTTATGCAACAAAACGAGCTTGACGACAAAGAGCGAGCAGTGCTGGGGCATTTGTTGATGCTTGTTTATTTACGAGTAGGTATGCTGTGCATTTTGGATTAAGGTTCGACATTACAGTACTGAACTGTTTCCTTCAATTACGTTTGTAGCAAACTCGTTCATTTACAATTATATTCGGGAGGAAATAAGCAATAAAATGTCAACCGACACAGCGACTATTGTGGGTAAAATCAATGACGAAATGACACTGTGAAACGTCTATTGGAAGTGTTCGAGCTCACTGGTGCATAGAACGTTGGCCTAACAACAGTAGAGGATTTTGTCATAGAAACATATCTTCATATAATATAAATAAAATGATAAATAATTAATTTGTTAATTATGCCGCGACAACAAAAACTCAATTCGTATTTTTTTGTGGGTTGACATGTCATCACTTATCTGCAACCATTTTTACAAATCATTTAGAAACTCCTACTCATTAGCTGATTCCTGATGGCTAGATTATATATTTCATGAAATTCCTGCCTGTTTGTATTTGCACCACAACACCGCATTTCACTCAATCATTCGCATGCATAATCGATTAGAATTAACAAATTCCACGCGGACGATGAAATTTGCAAACATTATAATATATATACTAAAGTATATTCTATACATACATACTAATGAGAAATAATATAATATCAAATTTTAATATAAAGGTTGACACTGATCAAGAGAAACGTAAAAATCCAAATATAAGTACATTATATTTAATGAATAAGGTGTTTTTGTCGTTATTCTTAAACAAAAAAATGTAATAATTACGTGATAAAGATGATTAAATAGCAAAAATGTTTTATGTGATACACACTGTATCATATCACTTTGGCCCGAGGTACCCCTCAAATAGCAGCGACTAGTGTTATACTACCTACTTGCTTCACTATTCCAAAAAAAATAACTATCAGCTGTCAAACGCAAAATAAAGATGGCCAGAAGTAAAATACGTTCTGCTTGGCATTGCCCTCATGAACAGCGCTACGCATCGACACACCAGACACATACTTATTTTACACATATTTGGTAGAACATTATTCATCTATACTTTCTGCATGAAAGTATCTATTGAATAGTCATTTAAGTTCAAAAGAATCAATTAAATGTTATGCTAGTCTTAACACACTTCTACAAAATTAAATTTTGAAAATTCCTTTATAACAGGATGAAAATATTGTATGGGAGGCTCCAGCTGCTAGTTTTATTCTACCAGCCGTTTCCGCCACGTGATTGTCAATAAATATTCCAAGGGAACATATTACCAGGATAAAACGTATCTAGTATCTTATATACCTATCTAGTGTAGTGCTAGTTCAGGACATATTCTATCCATGTTTTATACAAATACGTTCGCCAGTAAAACATGAACAGGTAACAAACACACAGAGTTAATTTCACATTACAATACTAGTATGGCGTATATGTATAGATTTATTAGCCGCTTGCATCAATGGAATTTCTTGTTTTTTTTTTTCAAATACACCTTTTTATAACAAAGTTTTAAGTTATTCAATTTGTTTCATTTGCACCATGTTCCTATGGATCCCAGTCTCCCCTTATTTGTAATAGTGTTTTTTTTTTTATATATTTGAGTTCTAACAAGTTCATTTCAAAGGTAATCATCAAAAAAGCTATATTTCAATATTTTTTCGGTTAGGTGTCCCCAGACCACTTTCATGCCTTCCACTCTATAAACAATTATTTTTTATATATCAGAAATAAACACATAAGTTCAAAAGATAAATTATCGAAAACCTCATCCGTCTTGCTATGCCATTTAAATAAATCATATATTTTTATTCTAATGTCAAAATAATCATTTACAATAATTATTCTATATTTCAATGACACCTTACTAAATTACCTTTTAAAAACAAGTTCTCATAAAAATAAGTGGTGGCTAAAAAAAAAATTGACAACTTTAAAATTTACTAAACGCAGGCACATCACTTGAAAACTTAGCAACTTTCCGTACTTAAGTAAACTAAATATTAACCGAAATAAAATATATAAATGGAAACTTAAACAAGAAGATAATTTCAGTGCACACTTATTTGCGTAGGTACTACAGCGGTACAATCACGGGAAACAAAACTGCCATATCAGTAAAAATATAATGAGGAACAATCAGCCATACGAGCGAGAAGCTCCCATACTAGTTCTAAACTTAACATTGAGTTCCCGCTTCTATAGTTGATTGTTTACCGAAACATTCAGCCAAAAGGTACACTACTGACGTAATATATTTATAGTAAACACTTAATCCTAAGATCTGTACATACATTTTAGTCATTGAACGTGTCTGTACGATAAAGGAAAAAGCTCCACATACCGAACTGCCGAGCGATATCTATCGTCGTTACACAACCACCGTTGCCATTCAAATGGGTAAAGGCCTGTGCGAGAACTAAATAGCATTATTTTCTACGCTAATCGTCTTGTTCTCGCCACCGTATGAGTGCAGGCCAATGTCTAGTTCCATACAAGTTGATACGCTCACCACATCAACGCAGCGATCGGCAGAAGGAGCTCGACAGTTTCTACGACTTTGTACGAATCCCACGACCGCCTAACTGGCCACTCGATTAATTTAGAATCGACATCACATCACATCTTACGACTCATAGAAAAATTTGGAAAATTTTATTCACTTACTAATGTATTTCGGCAAACTACAACCGAGAGCTAAATTCATCTTTTTTGATAAATATATATAATTCTAAATTCTAGAAAATAAATGAACAATTATTTTCAAATTAATCTCCAAAATCTACTATGGATTTATAAATAGAATATATGTTAAACATACCGAACAAAAAATAACAACATAACAAACCGAAAACGCAAGTGCGTTAAATAAAATATATTTTCCTACATAAATTAACAGAACCATATTAATATTTAGTTTAATAATAGAAAGAGCCAATTTACAAAATCTAACAAAATTTATAATATTTACACTAAAATCGTTCTAAAAAGGTATTCATGATTTGTAAATAAAAGAAAATAAACCTTTAAAACCATAAACCGACATTTCACAGGACGTGAACGCCACTATCTCAAAACAACGTAACGTAAATAATTACCACCTAGTCACTAAATTCAGTAACGAGATCAAAAAATGTAAAAGTATATTTTACAAAAACATGTTCTTTCTGTGAAACGTCTGAAAAAATCATGACAAATGGCACGTTGTTGGTACCGAATCAAATAACGTGTAGATATTAAAACATAATAACACTTTGGTTTCTTGATTCAGATAAAAGCTACAATACAACAAAATTGTTTCAAACAATATGTACTGAATAAAGTGCCTACTAATAATGTATATCAAATAATTACTTATGATTCATGTAAATAATCTTGTACATTTTCTATAAAGTTAAACATGTAGTTTGTTGGAAATTGCACAGCCTTTTAACACAAGAAACAGTAATATACAATATACATATAAATCAATGAACATTTCCTCGTTGAATCGTGTAAATCACTAAGTTAACGTAACATATCAAGTATGTGTATAATGCTTACACTTGTTGGCATTTGTTTTGGTATGAGCCACAAGGTACTGCACCGCAACTGTCTAAAGTACATCGAATACATAATCATCAACACTAAGCTGCGCTTTTCTTATAATTACTATTAAACAAATTGGCAAGTGTACGTATGGTACGTGTTTGAACTAAAATCTAGAAATAATAACAACATTCTGTTGGATTCAACGCAGTGCAGCACTCCGTTCGTACTCCTGCTAGATGGCGCGGCATGGCGAAGGGCGGGGCTCCCTACTGCGGCATGTGCTGGTGGTGCGCTCCCGAGTGCGGCGGGTGCTGCGGCGGATAGCCTGTGATCGCCCGCGGCGTACCCCCCTCGTAAACTATTTGTGCCGGTAAACGCTGGTTGCTTTGAATATCTTCTGGATTCACGTACGGACCTTGAACCTGGGTTATCAATTGAGGATAAGAACAACATAATAACGTAATGCAAATTTTCACTAACACTAGGTTACAGCTAAATGTACTATCGTACGTTTTAAAAAACGGTCGCCATTATTCTTCTTCCATTACATTTAGATGTAAACTAGTATTAAAAACAGATATTCCTCTTAGATGATCATGAATTTGTCTAAACTCGAAGTGATCATGAATTCTTCAACCTGATAAAGGCAACACAATCTGGTATTTATTGTGTTGGGTGAGGGGTGACCGGATGAGTTCTGATTTATGCACAGTTATGTACAATTTCCACTGAACGGGCCTCGACGAAGCGCATATTGCTATAAGTGTCGGGAAATGAATGAGATTGGAGGTTTTGGAAGCGATTGCAAGCACGTCGCGGTAGTCGGCCGGCTACCATGCAAATATTAACTCCTTCATGGTCGGGGTTTTCTTTGGCAATTTTCCAACGGCGTGGCCCGGTCGTTGAAAATCTCATATTACACGATACTATGACATCTTATTCACAACAACAGTGAACCCAAACGTGTTGGTATAACACCGACAAACGACGATGCTCAGGCAGAGAAGTATCCAATGAAGTATGTATGTATGAGCTGATGAAACTTCAGTACTACTTTGACAACAAACATTCATATTGAAGTACACAGTATCCAATGATGCATGTATTGAAAAGTACCCACAATCTTCTGTACCTACCGCAACATAGGGATATTTCAATAACACTTTTGTACATACTTTTTTTTAATTAGTTAATGCTGAGTTTAGATTCACCAAACAAGGCTTTTGCCTAGCGATAAGTTTTTAGGTTTTCAAAAAGCCTGTGTCAAAACGTCATATTCGCAAAATGACCTATTAGCAGAATGTCCTATTGTCAAAGTAAAAAAAAATACTATCGGTTTTTCGTCATGATTCTTTTGTCTAGTTCCTTTGAAAATTAAAAAAAAAAAACTTATAAAAATTGTCTCATTTTCCAAGCACAGAGGCCCACGGAGACTGTGGTAGAAGCAGAAGTTCGGCCAAGGGCTGAAATCTAGAGCGGCACAGATTCACAAACCACCAGGAACCCAAACTCAAACTCAAGCTTTTAATTCAATTATACCATTTACAGGCACTTTTTTCCGACGATATAGTCGTCATGACTACGGAAGACTTCAGTACAATGCTCGATGACGTCAGTAGAGCCTCTGAAAAAGTGGGTCTTAAACTTCGTCTTAAAAGTCTTGGGCGAGCCAGCAACAGATTTCCATGACCAAGTTCCTCCCGGACGATAACTTGTAAAATGGTTTAGAGAGCTTTATCACGGAGTTCTGTGATTGTCAGCTGCGACACGGGGTTTGGGTTTAGCAGCGGCAGCCTTTTCCTCCCGAATAAAAATTATGTCAGATCATAGCTAACTTAATATCTTGCAGAAAACAAAACGTCAGCCGGCTGTATCTCGGTGGAAAGGTAGTCAGCTGACGCCCTGAAGAGGACATCTATCTAATCACCAGCTGACGAGTTTTCCCTCGGCATCTTGCCAGCTGATTAATTTTATTACTTACAGATCATATTAACTAACAGCTGTCAATTTTGTATCCGGGAGTAATGACGTTTCTAAAGTTATTCGACTTCATGGTTCATGCTCCGACTGAAAGTCGGAAATCTTTGGAGCCTGTATTAATTATTTTTCCATGAAAAGCCCTTACAATTTATACATATTTAGATTTCTTAGACTTTGTTCTTTAATATTAAATAATAATATAATCCATAACTATAAAGAATGAAAAATCCTAGAACTAAAGCTTACAAAATTTCAACGTGACTAACTTTCACTTACCTTTTCCTTATGTTTCAAAAACTAGATGTCCTATCGACTTGATTATTATTGTGATATTGTTTTTATGTATTTTTTTTTCAACGTCTTTGGGAGACTGCCTCTGCTTTATCCACCCACCGAACTCGACTGACGATCACAGAGGTCCTTAATAAAGCTCTCTTAACCGTTTTACAAATTATCGTCCGGGAGGAAATGTACGACAAAACTTGAGCTGTGATCTAATAGGACGATTTCTGAATAGGACAATTTGCTTTTAGGACGTTACGTTAAGTGTTTCTTATAGTTTACTTATTAATTACTTTTGTTTTATTAGTAAATTCATAAGTTAACCTAACAAAATTCACATTCGTTGTTTGCTGGTAAATTTGTGGGGTCGCAACAGTTTTTTTAAGATCATGATACTTATGCATTGATGCATGCCGTATATTTTTCAAATATTCCTCTTTACAAGGGATATCTTAATTATTCCTATATACGGTCGCGGTCCAAAAATGTTTAAATAGACTTTTCAAATTCGATTCTTTATACTGTGCATTCAAATCCAAAATACTATATCAAATTACTTTACTTTACTTTGTAAAAGTTGTAAAGGATAAATTCTTGCATCATCTTTCTAGGCTTTTCCCACCCATATTGGGGTCAGCTTCCAGTCAAACCGGATTCAGCTGAATACCAGTGTTTTTACGTGGAGTAGTCGCTCCACGTAAAATCTACGTAACGCCTACCAGACCATCGCATGATTAACTGGGTAACACGGATCTTTTTGGCAACACTGGAGTCAGATTCACTGACTTCTGACAATCCGTAACGACTGCCACGAACTCCTCAATTCTGGCATAGAGTATAAAGCGAGAGAAAAATTGGTCCAACGTACGTAA
Source organism: Lacanobia oleracea (assembly GCA_950371165.1). Taxonomy (NCBI): domain Eukaryota; kingdom Metazoa; phylum Arthropoda; class Insecta; order Lepidoptera; family Noctuidae; genus Lacanobia; species Lacanobia oleracea. The sequence continues at coordinate 16,382,831 of OX493385.1, forward strand.
CGTGTGCAACGCGTTATGATATCTGCGGGTCTAAAAAGGCCACTAGCAGAATCACAATATTAACCACACGACAATCTGTCAAAGGAGACCCACCCAGATTCACGATTCATACAAAGTTGGGTCCAAAATCGAAAGTGCCAGCCACCGGAAAAAAATGTTTTTATTCCGTTTGAAAATCATCCTAAGCATTTGGTACTATGGCACCAAAGCGGTAGACCCATCAGATTAGCAGCCACATGATTTCGAAACTATAAACATATCATCAACCTGGTCTTTAAGACAAGAGTGAATAGGTTATTTCTAGGCAAGCGTCCTCCCTCTTCGACCACATCATCGCTTACCATCAGGTGAGATAGTGGTCAACGCGTGCCTATCAATAGTAAAAAAAAAAATGTAAGTAGATAATTACGTACATTAACGTATTGTGTAATTTTACTTTATTTTAGTGAATATATTATAATAGTTGGATTGTAGAGTGTGGGGCAGCAATAACAGTCTCCTGTCTCTGATTTTCAGCAGGCTGGACTGTCCGTGCATGAATCGCTGTTACGCCATTTCCTATGGAATTGCGCAGCTGCAGTGAAGTGTCGGGCAGCATGTTGTTCAATGTATGTTGAATTGTGTATTATGTATTATAATTTTGTTGTGAATAGTTGTTTTAAATTACTAACATAGCATAAGTATTTTACTAAGAAGTGAGTCATGGTTATTCGATGATTAAATAAATTAAATTGAATTGATTGATAATGCGTTGCATATGTTGCGTACCTAGGACCAGTGTGTCTCTCGCTTTAATTAAATAGTCACCCATTCACAGACCAACCTTAGCAAGCGTTGCTTAACCTTAAAGATCGAACTGGGCTATTATTATTTAGCCACGAGCTCCATCAATAATTCTAGCAAAGAATATTAATTTAAAATTTGACATATTATGTCAAATTTTCATTTAGCGTCATGGCATTGGTAACAAAGATTTTGACATTTATCAATAATATTTGGAACAATAATTATTCTTGATTAATGACTGCCACCACGCTATTAAAGTGGAACTTAAACTGACCGCAAAAAAAAAACAGCTTGGCTTAATGTTTGCGCGTCTTGATTTTGATTCGTCGAATGTTATATTTACTGTTGACATAACTTTTACGATGCCAAAAAAGAAATCAAAATCAAATTTATATTTGTGTAATAAGTATAGGTAGTAAATACAGTTAAATAATATATTTTCCTTTACTTTTTAAAAACGGTTTTCTTTAACATTTCTATCTAGTAAATCACCTCTTTGAGCGAGCAATCTTCATGATAATTAAAGTTTATGCTGTATACGTAGTCAAATCAAATATCGACCTTGTGACATGTATATGTGCAAGCAATTATGAACCCTAAGGTGGTAAACATTTTCCGACCGCGACTGTATGTATGCACAAAACATCAAAGATACAATAGTGGAGCAGGATATTACCATACCTTACCAATGAGCTATTCAGGATGTTGCCAGACCTATGGCTAATGTATCAATATTACATTAACTACAACATAATTAAAATACAATTAAATTATCAGCTAACTTGCAAAAAAGGTTGTTTAAATTCATCTACAAAACGATGTCCAGTCAATAGATTTACCACCGTTGAGCAAATAGGTGCAGCAACAAGATAAATAAGACATTATAAAGATTACGCAATATGTAAATAATAGACAAAAATGAAGCTGGTGGTTATAATATAGAGTATAGACAAGGAGCATGATAATACACATGAAAAATATAAAAAATAATAATTGCATACTCACGTTTATAAGCGGCTGGAGGATGCCAAGCCTGGCTAGCAACAGTTGTTCTTTTACCTGCCGCAGCTCTTCCTGTTGCCTGACTATCATTTGCTGCAACTCCTCGTGCTTTCGTTGCAACTGCTCCTGCCACAGCCACTAACTTGTATCATGCAATAGGGTGCATTGGGAAGCCTATCTACTTAACTGAGACTAAGCGAAATTAATAGACATTGATATATTTTAATCATGCTTACTTGAATCTGTGGAACAGTTCTAGAAGATCGTTAGATATAGGTCTAAATATAGTCGTATGGTAGTGGCGATCTTCGCGAAACTCACCTGCATCTGAGCCTGATCGGGGGAGACGATGACGGGCATGGGCGGTATGGAGAGCGGGAGCACGCCAGGCACACCCACCGCGCTCACGTAGGGCGCGGGCTCCAGGTACTGCGCGCCCATGTTGTGCTGCGGCGCCGGCGTCGTGTCCGCAGGCTTATGTGGCGGCGGCTGCTGTTGCTGCTGCTGATGCTAGGGGAATTCAATAAACCTATTTAGTACTTGACGAAATTTGTTCTTCTTAATCTTATTTTTTATTGCACACAAAATAATACAGATACAAATATAGCTTATATACAAAGGCGAGCTTAACAATTATTGGGTTTTCTTAACCTCAGTGCGATAGATAGTTTAAATATCTTGTTAAAGTGTTTCCGAATATTACCTTCCCAATAAATCCCCACTCTGTCTATAAAATTACTATTATCACGACTTTCCGAAAGGAAATACTACAACTTGTCACTTGTCACAGCTCTACGTACGGAGCCGGTACAAATGGAGACGGAGACGGTACGGAGTCTATTGTCCTTAGTGCAAACCGAATAATTATATACTTTCCACAATAAGTTTGAGTAGCTCAATTGCATCAAACTGTACTTCATTGAGGTCGAGATAACTGTCATCAGCATAATCCATGAAAATTAATTTTCAATGATTTCACTAAGTTCGTAACGGTTTCAGTAAAGGGAATAAATTACTGAATTGTCCGAAGAAACGTAGGAAAGAGTCATCTAGTCAATCCTTGAAACCGTCCCATAACTGCCACCCTGAATCCTTATAGTGGTTTACCATAACTCCTTACTTTTCGCTCCAGTAGCATATACGGGCGAGATCACGGTGTATGGTAACATATAGAGACAACCTCGAACAAATCCAAGATGTAGCTCCTGAGTAAATTCGAAGATCACCTGCTTAAAGGTTTTAGAAAGAAATTAATTCGTTGAACATTGCGTTACGCAAAGTAAAGACAAAACGCCACCCTGTGGTACACCGGCAGAAGTACTACACCAGGAAAAACAAGGTGTCGCAAATACGTTGCCGGCGACCGAAAAGGTAACTACAAAACCACCCATTACCGAATGGAGATATATTAGGAGTGTAAAGCCGGATCCACACGCTTGCCAAACCTCAACAAACCGTTACAATTATAGTCGAAACTAGTTCTATGTGCGTCATGCTTGCCTATCCAGAACATAATAGCGCTCGCGTAAGCGTGTGGATGATGAAGCGATGTGGAGTGTGAATAAAGAATGCCAAGCAAAACACCGAAATCGTATTAAAAGCATTAATGAAATCTATTAAAGCAAAAACCGTTCGATTTCCAATTTCAATGTCTGAACTCATATCGTGATATTAAGAAGCGCTGTAGTGGTGCTATGACTAGGAGGACGGTGCTTATTTGGTAGTGGATTAACCTTTCACGGACTTGGGATGCGAATGATAAGTCACATATTGGAAATAACTGGAATAAGTCCAATTCCGCATCCATCTTTTGGCAAAGGAATTATATGAAAATGTCATAAAAAGACACCGCTAGACGCTGATAAATTGAGGTTGTGGTGAGTAACAGAATTCGCTTCTCTGCGGTCGAATATATGCCCAGTGTGGCAACGTTCCGTCCACGCCAAGTAAGTGGTTGTTGCTCTGAACGAGACATGCCTTACCATCGCCTTAAGCCGACCCCGATCATATATACCCTACTGCCGGAATAGCACCTCCACAAGTCAGAAGAGAAGTTGCTAGTTCAATTGAAAAACAACACTAGACACCCGGATGGCAAGGGTGATGTGGAGCCGAGTTAGGTCGCTTACATAAAGAAACAAGTTTCCGGCACAGACAACCTCGTGCGTGTCGGTACCGATCGGTGCAGTGTTAACCAGCCAAAAGAAACGGGTAAAACGAACCTTACTGACAACCATTTCCTCCAGTGCCTATCAATAGTAAAAAAAAGGTTCGATATGGCTCGGTCTAGATCGTCGGCACCGACAAGAAAAACCTGTTTCTTTTCTTCCTGTCTACTTCGTGCCAGCGACATGAAGAAGACAGGCAGGATTACATCTTGCACTGGCAATAACATTTTAAGACTCATACAGCCGCTTCCTACTGCATTAGAAGTAATGAATTCCTTATTTCATTCGGAAGCAATATTTTGACCCAAAACAAATGAACAACAACTGGGAGTTTTTAATTTACGGACAGACGAAGCGGTAAAAGTTTATTCATTGCATCAATGTCTCTTTAGGGATGAGACGGATTTACACAGAATATGCATGCACTTTGCAAAATGTGCACTGATATGAATGACCTTAGAAACTTTTTAAAGCTTCGCATCCGGTGGATTTACCATAGCTGAAATATCACACATTTCCACTTTAGTCAATCTAGGCCTCACATCTGACTGGGGCTGAGATTCGATACCCATTAGTGTTAATTTATCAAAATCGCTTTTCCTTCCTAACGTCAGTCGGGGATCGAACTTCTGATTTGTTTATGTCAACCCTTCTATGTGCAGAGTGAAATTGTAGTACGGGATGATGTAGATTTCTAAACTATAATATAGAATCATCGATTGACACGAGGTTTCCATTCCATTCTTGATGTTGTGCTATTTAAAACTATATTGTTAAACCAACTGTAATGTCAGTTTGATCTGTAAGTCTTGTGAATAAACAATTTATTATTTATTTAAATAAACAAATCCCTCACCTCGCGCATGGAATTCCTCTGCGACGACCTAGAGTCGCCGGATAGCGATCCCGTGTCCGAGCCGGTGAAACGGACGTGCGAGGCCCGCGTCCATGACGCGCCGGCGGTAGCAACCGTGCCGGCTGTAGCAACCGTGCCGGTCGTGCTCCCCGCCGACGCTGACTTTACCGATGCCGGCTGAAATAATACAAAACAACATTTTCAGAATGATGAAGACCTTTAGAGAGAGTTAGTGACATAAAATCCTTTGACCAGACTCTGGCGGGTCTTATGTCTGGAGAGCAACTGCCCGATGGTTGTTGTCGGCCGGTTTTGTTCCAATCGCAAGGAAAACTTTGTTACATGGAAGTAGGATTTGTGTGACGTCAGGTCTTTAGTGCGTATATTAAGCCACTTGACAAATTAACGACGTCATTCTGCGCCCGAGTAGTGTAGCGTGATGATTTGACGAAACATACCTGTCTTAGTAATCCTCGTATTTCACTTTTTTGATTGATGCGATATACCAAGCCCGGACAAGCGGCTATCTTATATTTTATGATAGCATGTTATCGTATTTCAGATAAAACTTAATCAAAATATTATTCATTAAAAATCTCCTAAGCCAATTCTGGAAAGTCGACAATAAAGATAGACCCCAATTATATCGAGACTAAGTCTGCCAAAACGAACCCACTTTACGATATCCCCCATTGATTGAAGTTATTGTAATTATTTTTTTGATGCTAATTTATTTGACGTCTATACAACCTGAAGTTTAGATGTATTGGACTGTTTGTAGGGAAATTTCATATTGTGGATTGCCTCATTTTGTCCCATTCAGAGTCTTAGAGCTATAACTGTCGTTTTTATTTGTTGGGGTCATTCTTGATAAATAGTAGATATTAAAATCATTAACAAAACTTGAACTATCAAGTTTTAAAAAGAGACAAGCTTTTGGTAACGGCTTCACTCGCGTGACTTGTAATCAATTTCAAGAATATTATTCATATCATATTAGCCGCTACTGCATGTTTGATCAACAAAACATCCAAAATTACAATTATGTATTTATTTATGTCTATATTGTTTCTGCCGCCGGTTTCGCCCGCGTGAAAAAATGTCCCAAGGGGACATACACCTGCGATAAAAAGTATCCCTTGTCCCGTTGCAGGATATGATCTACCCGTCATCCAAACCTGTACTAAGCGAGACGAGCTAACAAACAGAATGACAGACGGACAAGCAGACAGAGTATGGATATTAGATTAGCATAGAGTAAGGGTACCATACCTACATGTAGGATTTATTAAAAAAGAAAATAAAAATTAGAGGTACCTGTATGACAAAATGCGTGCTAGCGTACAGATATGCACTCGTCTTATATTTAACAGACAGAGGTCATGCTTGATGAACAGGGTACCAAGACTAGAAGCCTAGCTAGTAAAATTAGAACCGGAAAGGACCCCAAAATACACCGGCTGCCTAGCCTTATCCCAAGTATTTTGAGGATGGTTTCCAGTCTAACCGGATACAGGAATATCAGGATTTTACAAGGAGCGACTGAATATCTGACCCCCATAACCCAATAACTTTCTAACTGACAGACTCCTTTGCAATACAAGAGTGCCCGACCGAAGTACGCGCAACCAACGAGCCGAACCGACGGCTAGACCGACCGTACGCGCGAACCAAATCATGCGCGTACCGTCAGCGTAGCTGTGCGCGCATTCAGACTTGTATGGATATAGCTACGCCGACCGACGGTCAGCGCTGACCGTCGGTCCAGCACTGTTTCCAGCCTTATACCAGACGATTCATCAGTAAATGTAATGAATACCACAAACAGATCAGAGCGTGGGCCGCGGTGCCACCTAAATCAACTGAGGAATTCTTAAACGTTGTCAAGAGACTACCTCTCAACAAATCATCCGGTGAAGATAAAATATCTAATAGAATGATTATAGAAGCGTGTAAAACAGCAGGAGACGCGATCTTATCAGTATATAACCGATGCATTGCGGAAGGTATTTTTCCTCAAATATAGCGACAAGGCTTTATACGCATTATTCCGAAGAGTGGCGACAAGAGGGGGACCCTAAGTTGTACCGGACAATAACCCTACTTTTATCTTTGGGAAAACTCTTAGAGAGACTAATCGTTCCGCGCTTCCTACCGAACGAACCTAATTTTCATAATAATCAATTTGGTATCACTATTGGGAAATCAACTGTCGACGCGGTGCTCTCTGTCCGTAAAATTGTTAACTTATCAGAACTTAAATATGTGGTTGGAATCTTTCTCGACATTTCTGGCGCTTTTGATATCGCATGGTGGCCGATGCTACTACTTAAGATGAAAACCCGTGGTTGCTACTAAAACATCCATAATCTGATTCTTTCTTACTTTTTAAACGGCTCCGCGAAACTAAAACTGTCCAAGTTTCAGTTTATTGCATTATTGCTTATTGCGTTTATTTGCATTACCAAGCCTCTAACCATGGAATGTCCTCATGGCTCAGTTATTGGTTCACATGTATGGAATTTTGGATACTATGATTTCCTCGCGCTTCCGCTCCCATGCGGCTGTTCATTAACCGGTCACGCGGACGATGGCTTGCTTCTCATTCAGGCAAGTACTCGGGCTGGACTCGAGAACTTGGTTGACATGCCTACGTTTAACATCTCAGTGGGGCGATCGAAACCGTCTGACCTTTGCACCGCATAAAACCTTTCAACTTATTTTAAAAGGAAACCTGAAATCCTGGCCTAGTATTAAATTTAATAACGTACTCGTTAAAAAAGAATCCGTGTGCTACCTCAGTTTGCTACTAGGAAAGAACTTTTTATTTATTGATCATATAAAAACAATATAATACGGACAATCTGCACATCATATCTTATGGGAGTTTATTCTTTGGCAAACTGAACGCAATATTATGTTAGATAGTATTCATGTTACATCTGGGGTAGTTCTAGCGATTTTGCTATACTTAATACTGGAATCAAAAGCAGCTCACAATTTAGGACCCATTAGTTTTAGTCGTAAGATATAATCCGTGATGCTTGGCAACTGGGTTTAACTTAGTTGTATATGCCCCTTGGTGCCTATTGGCCTAGTTCGATTCTTTCTCCTGCTTGATACGGAGGGAAGTGGAAATTATATATATATAGCCACACGGTAGGTCTCGCGATGAATCGGGCTAAAACAAAAGCGTTGACCAACAGCACTTAGTGAGACAGATGGGTAGGAAAAAAATTATATCGGTGAGTACATCTACGAGTACGTGGGCCAGTTAATTGCTTTTGAAAATGGGCAGGAAGAAAAACGAATGCACCATGAAGATGCAAAATGAGCAATGGAGCGAAGCGTTTTGGGCTCCACTGACGGACTGACATGCTGGCAATACAAACACTACACTGCGCTCAAAAACAGGGATCATTGATGAAGTAAAAAAAGAACATTTAGCGAAAATGGGCTTAGAAATTTTTCCTTACTCCTCAGTCTCAAAACAATCATCCATCCCTACATTTGCAATAAATAGGACTTTTTCATGAAGTATGACGATTTGATTCAATAATAGGTTCGAGAGAAAAATTATGTTTTAAATGATTAAGAAGGCTGGGTTGAAGTTGAGTCGAGCGAAGGATGGCAATGACTTAGAATATAGGTGTTAGACTCGATCCCCAATAAATGAAAAAAAATTCGCAACTAAAATGCATGCCAGACAACACTTATCGGTAGGTTAGTATACAAACTAACACTAACTTGAGACAGTGGTTGGTAGGAGGAGGTTCCGAAGGCGTCGCTCGCCTCAGACATATACGAAGGCGACATGGACACCATGGCGTCATCGGATGGAGCCTCCTTCATCACCCCTCGGTTCACCTCCGCTTCGCTCACCGTATCGGCCTCCGCCCCTTCTTGTTTCATGCTCTTGGCTATGTCCGCGTAGCTGGAATAAAAAAAAAAACACAGTTTAACAATTACATTGTTGTTCCTATTGTGTTTCAATGTGAGATCCGAAAATGTCCAGCGACATCGCGCCGGGTGCAAGCGGCCGTGGCTGGACGAGCTCGACGCCTACCGACAGGACCGGTCCACCATAGCCCAAAATAATTTTTATCTTATTTACTCTGCTGTCGGACAATACGAGGCCTGACTGTAACCCTTACGACAGCGAAAAGAGAAACACAAACTTACTCGAGACTAAGTCAACACAAAAACCAAGAGAAAACGAGTAATGACGACATTAATTTAATTATCTAGCTATAAATATTCAATATAAATAGGCAAAAACAATTTGTACAAAGAATCGATGTTTCATCACCAAAATGCATTCGAAATACTTAATACGAAAATATCGAGTAAAATAATCACATCTTAAATTTCGATAAAGCTACAAATAAGAGTTTTCAAGTATTATCGATTACTCACGACATGGTGGAGGTCCGATCTGACGCAGATATTCTCGACGACTGCTGCAAAAACTCAAGCTCTACCTATTAATCGACGACGGCGCAAAGCTACGGCGCGCGGCGCAGTGGAAATTTATAAACGTGTGCGAACTAAATTATATTCTACTAGCACTTCGCGTGCGACTTCGTTTGCGCTTGGTTAGTTGGTATTCCTAAATTAAATTTATCTCCCTTCTACCCTCTTAATAGAGTAAAGTGTAAATTACTTACTAAAGACTCAACGTAGGACAGTTCGCTCAAACCGCAACATTTTTCTTACTTTGAGTATTTTTATAACCGTCGTAACTTTTAAACGAAGGTCTGATTTGAATCATTTAATTAGTGTACAACCTTGCACAACCTTGCAAACATGTACAACCTTAATTATCAAACAACTTGTTGAACCGCGCAAATTCGTCTGCTCCGCTCCTATTGGTCTTAGCGTGTTGATATATAGACTATAGCTTTTCTCGATAAATGGGCTATCTAACACTGAAATAATTTTTCAAATCCGACCAGTACTTCCTGAGATTAGCGAGTTCAAGCAAACAAACGCAAACAAACAAACAAACTCTTCAGCTTTATATATTAGTATAGATTTATATGGATAAAGATTAATATCATGATACCAAAATTACTACTACTCCATTCCACCCGGGTTTCGATTGAATAATTTGGACAAAAAGCGGTCATTGTGACTTAACCATAATAGTTCCCTATTCTCGGACATTTTTTGTACCTATTTATGTCCTCTATAAAATTGTAGTACATCACTTTGCTCTATTATCACCTTTGTTATAAGGGCTTTTTTGTTTTGTTTTCACACCTTGGATTACATTATCGAAGTTTTCATACGGAACCCTAACTTTTTTGAAAATATATATAGATAATTTAAGATTCTAATGGTGAAAGAATTTCTCAAATCGGTCTAGTAGTTTCGGAGCCTATTCAATTCAAACAAACAAATTTTCTTCTTTATAATATTAGTTTAGATAATAGAATAATGGAGAAGGACAATCTTGTATACTCTTTTCTTTGTCCCGCAATTGCATCCTCTTCGGTATTGTGGAGTGGAGGTGACTTAAATGTCAAATAAATCAATTGCACTAACACCACGCCTGGTTTATTTTTAACCATCCATGTTGCACGTATATTATTCTTGGTTTCGGAGGGTATAAGAGCATATGGTCGATTCATACATTGTCAAAAATGTCTAGACTACCTTACTACTAGCATTTAGCCCGGGACTTCGTCTGCGCAGATTTAGTGCAACAATTTCCACCCCTACTTCACCCCTTTACGGCGGGAGGTTCCTAAAATCCTTTCTTAGCTGACGTATCCTATTCATAATCTACCTCCGTGCTAAAGGGCATAGAACCATTCTGGCATAGCCCCCCCTGCCGATATTTTATTTTTTTCCCAAAGTTGCGGCGCACGACCTAACTTACATTTATTAACCGAGTTCTTCAAAAAGGAGGAGGTTCTATGTTCGGCTGTATGTATCTTTTTTTCTTTTTTTTTATGTATGTTCACCGATTTCTCCGCCAATTCTGGACCGATTTTAAAAATTCTTTTTTTATTCCAAAAAAAATCTGATGATGGGATCCCATGAAAATCGAGGGAAACCCTCAAATTTTATAAGCACAATACACTGTTTTTTTTTTTTCATAAACTTTCTAACGCAATTCAAATTTTGTGCCTGGTAATCGTCATCTCATGTTGCTGAGCTGGTGATGGAAGGTATAAGTCAGGATCTGATGATGTGGTCCCATGAAAAATGTTTGTTCAGGGATATTTTCGCCAATTGTTAACCGATTTCGATGATTCTTTTTTTGTTTGGAAGAGTATTTTCTCGGACTGGTCCCATTTAAATTTGGTGAAGATCTGATGAAGAACTTCGGCGGTAGGCAACGGAACTCTTCAATAAATGATAGCAAATGGATCGGGATTTCTGTAATCGCATGTCTGTTGATTGTTTACACCAGTCCATAACATAACATCACGCCGCCACGCTGTGCTTGTGGTTTCACTTTTTAGTGGTACCTGCGTAGCACTAAAAAGCGAAAACAAAAAAAAAATTTTTAACAAAAAAATAAAACCGACTTCCAAAAACAAAACACTACAAAAAAAAAATAACTTTAATTTCGGAAATCGGCGTTCAAAAACGAAATAACCAAAAAAACCCGACTTCCGAAATTAAATTTATTTTTTACTTTGTAGTGTTTTGCTTTTTATTAAACAAACAAAAAAAATGTTAGGAGCATGGTGCCCTAAAGTGTCACGTTAACGAAATTCCGAGGTAACCATCACCAAACCCTGCAGACAGAAATAAGAGTCCCGCAGCGGGACTCCATCGTCGAGCTCCTATATACCTAATAATAATTGAATAATTTAGGTCGGACTGGTCAAACCCCGGTTTCATCAAAATTAAATTGACATTTTGCGGTATAACATTATTCTTTATAATTATGTTTGAGCTGAACGATCACCTAAGAAAACATACCGAAACAAACTCAGAGGTCATGATATCTTTTAATTTCAGGGCTATGTCCGGAAAAGCCTTTTATTAAAGAAAGATAAGATCGTCCTGACAGGCGGCACCCGTTTGTTTAACAAACAAATTGTTTACACAGACCATGACGATTACGAAAGGATGTTTAAATGTTTTCAAGCTAAGGAATAAAATTCATAAACCTAAGAACCACCCCTCATTATTTGAAATGAAACCATAGGAAGAAAAATTTCATAAAGTGGCCAGTTGGCAACCACAACAAAGAAACAATAAAAAATATTGTGAAATATTTTATACATACAAGACCCAACAGAGGCCATATAAAGTATTGTGAAGAATGTTTGTTGATGAACAGCACGAGTTCAGAAAGAAAGCTTTGCAATCGACCTTTGGAAACAACGCTTTCGCAAACCATATGTTGCCCAACACCTTATTATCAAGTACTAGCTGAGCCCACGACCTTGCGTGGATGTCGGACGAAAAATGTATCGCATAGTTAAGACGTACGTGTACAGTCAATACCTTGCACTACCTGACCCCTCTTTGAATTAAGAAAACAAAAACGTTACACAGGGCACTGACTGTATCATGTTATCCGTTTAAAATGTCAGCCAGCCCTGGGGGTCTAAAGAGGCCACTTCAGCAGAATCAGAAAGCGCATCACGCTACCCGTCCCTGTCAAATTTTCCCTATCAACCTTGAACCTAATACTTAAGCGTTAAAGATGAAAATGAAATTTGACAGATTGTTGTGTGGTATATATTATGATTCTAATATGATTCTGCTAAAGTAGCCTTTTTAGCATGGTCTGGTATCTCCATGGTATCTCGAAACAAGTTGATTCTAATTTTTGAACTAAGTAAGTACTCCAAATGATTCTAAACTTATAATCTATCTAAACTAACAGATAAAGCTGTAGAGTTTGTTTGTTTGTTTGCTTGCTTTAACGCGCTAATCTCAGGAACTTCAGGTCCGATTTCAAAAATTATTTCAGTGTTAGATAGCCCATTTATCGAGGAAGGTTATAGTCTTTATATCATCACGCTAAGACGGAGCAGACGAAGTTGCGCGGGTCAACTAGTAATATCTATATTTCTTTTTATATTTAATTCTACTGTACGTGTGTATGTCACTGAACTCCTCCTAAACGGCTGGACCGATTTGAATGAATTATTTTTTATGCGTTTGGGTAGCGCCCTGGATGGTTTAGATTCACAAATAGGGGAGGTATGTAGGGTAGGTAGGTAGAGTAGCCAGTTGACGGGAGCGAAGCCACGCGGGTCACCTAGTGCTAATATATAAAGCCGAAGCGTTTCTTCGCTTCCGATGTTTCTTTGCTTGAATTCGCTAATCTCAGGAACTACTGGTCCGATTTGAAAAATTCTTTCAGTGTTTGGTAGCCAATTTATCGAGGAAGGCGGATAGGAGTGGAGCATTAATAAAAAGGGACGCAGGCGACAGCTAGTGAAAAATACGAACCAGTAAGTCGAATCGAAACAATTTTCCAAAACGAAGATTTAGAGGTTAACAGCCGCACGGATCGAGGTTCAAGGTTAAGGAACGCTTGCCAAGGTCGGTCTGTGGATGAGTATCCATCTTAACATACCGAGACTTTTCGTGCGTTGGAAAGCACGTTAAGCCATTGGTCCCGACAAGCATTTGAAAAAGTTTTGTAAGACTGATGTCAGATCTGGAGAACAGTCTTGCACAATGTTACAAATGCAGTTAGTTTTTAGTCATTTTCTATTGAATTATTACGAAATATTTTTCTTAACGGGCTACATTTTATAAGTTGGACATAAGCTTTTTAAGCCTAGTTAATGGTGATAGTTTTCTTTAAACTCCGTTATACAGGGCGTCCCACGGCTATGCCACATGGAGGGAAAGTACCTTGAATATTGTAGATGGAACATTTTACTGAAAGAAGACATTATTTTAATTTAAAAAACAATTAAAACTGCATTCATAGATTTTTAAATATTTACATGGTTGAACCGGGAATCGAACCCGCTACTAGAGGAAAAAAAATACCCTGTAGCTTTATCATATCGATCGAAAGGCTTCATCATAAGGATTATTTTTTGTTAAATAACATATTGTCAGAAATAAAAGGAAGACCATGAATTTTAACATTCGGTGTGAAATTGTGTTCAGAAAAATTAAAAGCTGACATTGCCGTAAGGACTTACAACTGACATTATCATAAGTAACTATTACTAATAAATGTACCCATTTGAAAAGTACGCATAATTTCATAATTTAAGTGCATGATAAAATTATAAAGAGATACGTAATTAGTAGATACCTCGATGTATGTCACAAATCGAAGCCGTATCCTGAGCCGAAAGACGGCTGGCTGATTATAAAAAAAAAATCTAAAATGTGATCCATTTCCTAACTTTTATTCTATTGTTTCTGTGATTTACATTGCAAGACATAATCAAAAGAGTGTGACTTGGTATTCAACAGTATGGGACTCATTTGAGCATTTAATAAATTGATTAATTTTGTATTAAAAACTGGCCAAGTGCGAGTCCGAACGGATTTCTTTTTTTTTACATGCGATTTTAACACTAAAGAATTCTTATAGATTTTGCTGTCTATTATCTCCATTTTTATCACAATTTTAGGCTCAGTACTTTCTGAGATAAGATCATTTTTCGCCTAATTCCTTGAATTAAATCCCTCACAGTAAGTCCTTTTATTTGATATGTCACACAATATTTTTTAAAGAACTTTTATTTTTTCTGTTTTTTGTGACCCCTATACTAAAAATTCAACAATTTACGTAACGCTTCCGTGTTTGGGTCACAGAAGTCCATGTGTACCAAATTTCAACACAATCGGTCCAGTGGATCCGGAGAAAACTGGCCGTGACAGACGGACAGACGGACAGACAGACAGACAGACACTCGAGTGATCCTATAAGGAATCCGTTTTTTGTTCAAATGTTTAAATTCATGGTATTGCTCTTATTTCTGACACTATGTTATTTAGCAAAAAATAATCCATATGATGAAACCTTTCGACCGGTATGATAAAGCTAATTTTCATCTTTTAAGTTTTGCATAAAAAGTTATGCATATAATGCATCAGTCTAACACGCTCTCCTTCTTGCTGCTTGAACATATGGCCGAAGTATTGTTGAATATTACCCTCTGGCGTATAAAGAAGTAATGCTTCTACAATCCACATAACATGTACTTGTTCAGATGCGTCACAAGGTATTGAATTACACATAAACTGCATAAACTGATAAAGGTAAAGAAAAACGTATGCAAAAACAATCGCTGACGGAAAGGTACTTTATAGAACAGTACTACTTACATCACCTATTATGTACGTCAAGAGAAACTAGAATCATCTTGCGTAGGAACGTAAGAAGGCCAGCTATATAAGAATTTTAGATCGGCTACATATTTGCACAGTAACTTGGCTTCTGCAAAATTGTTCTTTTATCTGTATAACTTATACAAAAGCAATCAATGACACAGTAACTTCGTTCATAAAATCAGAAATACGGTTATTTAGAGGCTTTAGTCTTCCAACGCCGATAAATGGAGTTTTCTTAGAAAAGGATATCTAGAGTATCTAGACACGCGGCAGCGTGTCCAGCCAACAGTTCAAAGAAAAATGGAACTGGCGACGCAGCAGCCGTGTGTAATATTACACGAACCATTTCAAGCAACTTTTGACCCCTTCACAATTCGAAACCTATTTAACCTACATGCTTGAAATTTGGCACATTTATTAAAACTCCTTAGCTTGCTAGATTCCAAAATTTCATAAATGTAGTTCAAACAGTAAATGATATATTAACGTTTAAGAACCGGCATTTTTGTGACTGACTCACTGACATAAATCAAAATATATCTAACCCACTTCCAGATGTCCTAGACTGTTGAAATTTGGCATGCAGCTAGGTTATTGTGCGTATACACAGGAAAAATTATGAAATCCGGGAATTTCTACAATCAATCGATTTTGTTAGGTTTCAAATTGAGATCTAAATGGGCGCAATCTCAATTCTCTGTTCGCTGAAGTCGACAATCACGGATATTATTAACATTGAACTTTGGCTCCCTTTTTCACATTTATGTTTTGTTGGGATTCTCTTTACCGAATCAACGCGCTTGTTCTTTGTCTATTTTGGTAATTCACAATAACAAGTCCAGACTTGGATGATATACAGATTTGATACGACAGGGGGGCATTAAATTACACTACGTATACTATACGTGTTTAGTATTAATTCGATACGGTATAAAAATTAAAAAGCGCCAGAAATGAGAAAATATTTTTTTCAAACAAACTAAATAGCTTACAAATCAGAATAAAACGCAACCACCTTTTGTAAATAAAACAGACTGACCATAGATACGAGTACCTAGGTAACACGGTGGCAACGTCGCGCGCGCGCCACAGTGCGGTGTGTGTAATCTCGAGTCGAGGCGGGGGGCGGGGCGGTGGGGCGGCCGGCGGCTTAGGCCTCTGCTCGCGCTGGCTTTTATGTTTGGTAAGGTTTTGAAGTACACGCCAAAAAACAAACACACTACATTTTTAGATTCTAGATGTGTCCTCCATTCACATTGATGCACAAATTATACCGACGGATAATATTGTTATTTATTTTTCTAATTAAATCACTGTCCATCGCCAAACACTTTAATTTGTGGGCAATTGCGGCTGTCACCAAACCTTTCTTTGTACGTTCGCAGAACTAAAGCTGCGTTTCTAAGACATTTGCCGTAAATTAAAATCATGTCATTGTATTGACACTAACGCCGTGTAAGTTACACGAGGCATTATTGAAAACTTTAATTACACACACACACAACCAAAGTTTAATTACGTGTACCTACCACCATAAAAGCAGTCAATCACAAAAAAAAACACTAATACTAAATACTCGTAATAATAATCCCAAGTTACGTGAATTTAACGAATCGTACGTTCCAAAAGGACAGCGTCGGCGCACTGAAAAAACAAATTTTTTAGAGGCCAAACTGACCTATTTTTGTCTCTTTTACGCGCGGTATGTTTTACTATGTTTTTCACTCTCGTAGTGAAAGTGCAAGTGTGTGTGTATTTATTGCTTCCTTGTTTGCATTGCTAACTTTTTAGTGAAATATATGGTGTTCTTGTGACATGCGTCAGAGCGGCAACAACACATCGTAGATTTATCGTTGTAAGGTGCATGACCTATGCTTAGACATAATCAGCTGTTAGGAAATATACATCGTGTTCAAACGATGCAAAAAATCATTTGCGACTAAACTACTACTCGTATTTATTACTTGTATTTAGAGCTTGAAATTGGTACCTAAATAGTAGTGCCTAGTATAGGCAGTTTAAAGGAAAGCCCCTCTGTCGTATCAACTTTGTATATCTGAATGGCGTGATTCTCTAAACCACTCACCGTGTAAGCTTAGGTGAAGTGAACACGAAGTGAGCTGTCAACCCATACAAACTAGACGGAATGACAGTTCACTTCACTTTATTGTTATTTTTTATTTTTTTTATTTGTTAACTAAAGTTTTACTAGCAACTTGCTTGTTTGTTAGTTAACAACTTAAACAAATAAATTAGAAACTTGTTTCTTTTTTAAGATTTCATAGATTTTTTTAACTACAGTCGCTACCGAGTATAGATTGTTAAAACTCATGGTAGACGTACAGCTCCAGGCCCGGGTCGACGGCGCGTTGTGTTCCACGAGCGCCTCAAAGAGCTGTCAGCATAAAAGACGGGGCCCGCTGGGACCAGTGCCTGCTGGGGCTGCGGACTTTATTTGAAAGAGACACCGTGCCCTGGAACGCAAAGGGCACTAGAAGGAACACGAATGGGTTATAGTCAGTAAAAGTCTGACACTCCCTTCTGCTTCACACAAAGCGGGAGGAGTCATTTGATGATATCCCATCCTAAAAAAAAATGGTTGAACGCAACTGATTTAGTTCCGAGACGGCTTTTGGCGCCCGAGCGTAGCGAGTATGCCAATAGTTCGAGGAACTAAATAAGTCTTTCACTCGAGGTAAACACTGTGCTTTTCATTACGAATACAAGGAAAATAAAAATAAAAACACGAATCAGCTAAAGAAAAAATCCATATCTGAATCTGATTAACTCGTCGACATGTCAATACAAATCTCTCGAAAAACAAATGAAGATCGGACTGCCGCTTTCCCGTCATTTTTTTTTCTGTGACCGGCTATTCAGCCATTATTTTACATTATTATCATTGAAGAAATGGTAAATATTTTGCCCAAATCTATGTTATTTAAAGAAATAGTTGAAAGTAAATTATTATAAAGTCATTTAAAAATATAATCTGAAGTTAATAATCACTTTTACGTTATTTCAATTTGTATATTAAGTTGAGACATGGTTCAACAGAAATTTTCAAGGAGTTTTTTTTTTATATTGAAGGATGACAGTTGCAAAACGAGTCTCCGGTTCGCCCTAGGGCTGGAAAGTAATAGTTTGAACACGCTCCTCAGGCAACTTCAGGCCTACTTTCCGAGTGTGAGTAATGAAAAATTATTTGCTTCCATTACTCATTCGTGATTACACGAACAAAAGCTGGATTACTTTTCAAAGTACAGTATATAAAAATATATGTAGCACTACGCACCTAGACCACTTTTCACTTTTGACAAGTTTACAGAATGGAAGCGCATGAAGTGCAAATTAACTACTGAAATTGAGTTTCTCAGTTCGCTCATGCTCGTGTAGCGAAAACGTAGTAACGTTTTCTTTTTAGTACAAACACAAACTCAACTATTACAAAATTAACAAAACTTGTGTAAAAATAAGAAAGAAAATTTAGAAGCATGAATAGAATAGTATAGAATACTCTTTATTATGTACACCATATAAGTTAGAGATAAAATAGATGAAGAAAAATTTACATAGGGTGACACAATGGTGGCCTTATCGCTAAAAGCGATCTTTTAAAGTGAACCTTTAGATGGATTTTAAAGACGGAGTGAATGGATGTTTGTCTAAATGCCACCTAAAATATCTACTACCTACTTGGCGAAGATAATTTTGTACTTAAAAATACCATTAAATACAGCCAACAATTTAGTAATGAGGAAAAAAATACGATAGATCTCAATTCTGTCGGTCTCCGGGTCTGAAATGGCCATTCTTCTTTCATGCACCCACTATCTTTTTAATTTATGAGAAGAATTCTTAAGCAGAAAGATATGATATATCAGAAAAATCTATAGCGACTTACTAGTCGCTATAGATTTTTCTGACCCTTTGCATAGAAGACGTACCAACGTACCTACTGGTACGTTGGTACGTCTTCTTCGTATCACGAACCAAACGCCACTGCACGGTGTCACCGGTGCCAGTGTGATATTTGTCGCGTAATCACGGGCGACATTTATGTGGCCACCCATCACGCACTCAATCGCCTGAACCTAACCAGTGCGGCCTGTCATTACGCGATGTCGCCACCATTCGCTGGCTTATCGCCTCTGCAGTGCGACCAGCTTTTTTTCGCGTCGCTGTCGTGTAGCCGTCGCCATACCAGTGCGGCCCCGCCCTAAATGTCAGGTTGTCTGGAAGAGATCGCGGAATGCGATAAGGCCACCCATTGTATAAGTTTCCTTTTTGTTCAAAAAGTTTATAAAAAAAAAAAAAAATACATAAAACCTTTCTAACAAACCAGCTTTACTGAATTCATTTAAGGTGGATGCTCCTGGGTAGCCCGCGAAATTCAAATATTTTTATGTCTTTTGCAACTTGCCGGTCAGTGTGTCAAGTTCATGTAGTTCGAAAGAATGAATATTTCAGAAATAATCATTCTTTCGAACTACATGAACTTAGAGGGCTATATTGATGATTAAAATGGTCAAACGCGTATATTAAAATGGTTACATATAATTCTTTAGATAAATACGCGTTACGGTCGCGGATCGCATTTGGTCCACATACAGCTTCACACTGACCGGCAAATTGCAAAAAACATAAAAATATTTGAATTTCGCGGGCTACCCTGGAGCATTCACCTTAAAGGAGGTTATTAAAAGGCATAATAGCGCTTTGTGACAAAAATAACAACAGTCCTTGTGATCATAACAATGCTGTCCTAACAGTTACTTACAGAAACGTAATATTCAAAGAAATTCAGGAGACCTTTACTTACGTAAAAAACTTTTATAACAAAATTGGCTACACAATGCATTCATTGTTTCTTTTTCATTATTAAGTCATACCTTCACTTCGTCTTGTTTATATGGACAGTGAAAACAATAGTGAACAACCGAACAAACTGCTGAAAAGATTCAATAATTAGCTAACAATATTCTTTGAATTTTTATGGACTTTATTTGATGATATAACGAAGTTGCCAGAAACAGAAGGCTTTTACGCGCACACGAAGGGTGGCTATTACGGTTCTTTTGATACAGCCCGCTGACAGACAGACAGTCGGACGGACGGACGGACGACAGCGGAGGATTAGTAATAGGGTTCCGTTGGTTACGGAACTCTTAACACGCCCCAGTCATACCTTATTTAATATTTATAGGTTATAAAATCGTAAACGTTCGTTTTGGCTTTGCCATAGTCTGAGGTAAAGGTAAAATGGCTTTAGATGATATTTTTCGCAGATATTCTGATAATTGTTAATATTTTTGTGTAGTAGAGAAAACTAAGATTTCTGGAAATGAACTGGCGATAAAACGATCATGCGTAAATCAGAGATTTTATTTTTAAATAACTTCGCTAGCAGGTATTTATGCATACAAATATTGAGGACATGAAACGGTCTTCGCTGATGTATCATCATCACACAATTATGTTATTAGTGATAGGTCATGTATAAGTTAGCTTTAGCGTAAAAAAACTTAAGACTCGCCGCCGCCGAAACCCAGCCCCACCGTTGGTACTGACACCGGCCGTTGCAGTCGCGTCGACTTCGAGTGAAGAGTACTTCTCGTGACGACGATGACGCCGGCCGCGATACGGCTTAGGACCTCGAGGTCCTCCGACCTCTGACAGAGTCCCAGCTCCCGGCGGAAGTATGCAGCGTATGAGATGGACACAATCCATTAATGAAAATGTCATGCACGCATACTTTGGGGCTACAGAGGGAGGAAACAACCTGACCGCGTACCGTGTTCGGATGCTCTCTTTGCTTCAGGTGCTTGAGCCAGCAGTCAACGTATCGGCCCAACGTCTTTCGGATCAGGTGCGGGTCATCCTGTGTAACCATATGTTGGATGATACTGTACTTGATCGCCTCCGAGCTGAACTGAGTAGCCGTGCCATTGCCCCCTCGTCGCAGACTGTGGTACTACCACAGTCTCACTGAATACCCAGCCACGTTGACGAGGAGAGTAGTGACAGGGTTACAAATGTAAGTACCCAGTGCAATGACGAAGGAGGAGTGCATTAAAGTGTGCTATTCGGGAGTATCGGTACATGCTGTCTGAACTTAGACCACGCTTACCTCGTTTCCCCATGCATAACAAGAATAGTTGCCAAGCTATTTTGATAACTGTGATAACCTCACTGATGCACATTCGATCATGCACTGTGCGGCTGTGGCAGCTTTTCGTGTAGCTCACGTCAAATTGCTGATGACAGGGCTACACGACCAAAACAAGCCGTGCCGGCTTGGCAGAGCAGGATCGAGTGTCGTATTGGTGGGGCCAGAGCACTCATCGGCAAACTAGTTTTGCTTCAGGGAGGGCAACAATCGCCCAAGAGTGATGCGCTTTGTGAGACGGGCTTCTTCGGGAACCGATATTAGACCCCGAGAGTATTTGTCCCGTGTCATAGAGCGCATCGACTACCTGAAGCAGAAGGTGTATGCATGGGCATTCGCAGGTACAAGCGGCGCGTGGAGCGGTACATAGTCGCACATACCGAAGTAATGAAAGATGGGTAAATACAGCTTGGGAGCGACTGGACCAAGGTGTGACTGAAACGCACTTGCCGGATGATGATGCCATGCGTTCTGGCACAGCATCTGGTCGGTTCGTGTCAGTCAAACTAAAGGTGGTTGGACTAGGGCGGTCGAACGAGCGTGTGATTAAATACCAGAAATGGAGGCAATCACAATCAGCACCCAAGATGTAGCTCGTGCAGTTCGTCCGTTGCCTAATTGGAAATATCCAGGACCGGACGGACTGCACAATTTTTGGATTAAGTGGCTACAACGGTCGCATGTTCGTTTGGCATTTCCGTACCAGATGGCCTTAGATACCGGCTCGCTACCCGAGTCCCGAGTTTCTTACAACAGGAGTTACCCACCTGCTCCACAAATCTGGTAGCACCGCGGAACCCAAAAATTATAGACCAATCACGTGCCTACCGACGGTCTATAAGGTTCTTACATACATTTTGAGAGCCAAAACTAACACCCACATAGACAGCAATTCGATTATGTCTGCCTCTCAGAATGGATGTAGGAATGGGTCCCGCGGTAATAAGGAGCTGCTCCTCATAGATATGGCCATTAGCCAACTGGTTCTGCGTTCCCGAAAGGATCTGTCGACATGTTGGATAGATTATAAGGCCTATGACTCGGTGCCAAAATGGCTCATGAGGGGTGGTAGAATTGTATAAAATTGATACAACGCTACGCACCTTCCTGATGTCGTGTATGAGGCAATGAAGGACAGTTCTTCGCTATCCAGGATGTCAAAATATCCAGAGGAATAGCGAACCGGTAAGGTCGAGTGGGGTATATTTCAGGGCGATAGTTTCGAGTCCAATTTGGTTTTGTCTAGCCTTGAATCCTCTAAGCACACTGCTGGAGAATTCAGGGCTAGGCTATCGGTTGAAGAGAGGTGGTCAGGTTATATCTCACCTCCTTTACATAGATGATCTGCCCCCTTTCTCTTTGCCCCCACTAATCTGCAACTGATGAAGGTAACTGAAACTTTCAGTAGCGCCATTAGGATGGAGTTTGGTGTGGACACATGTGCAGTCATCCATGTAAAGCGTGGAGATATTATGGAATCCGTGGGAACTCAACTTTTGGATTTCATAAACCTTAGATCCCTTCTCCAACTGAAACTTCCAAGACCCCTTAAGATACCCAACGCATACCCAAATAGGGTATGTCGGAAGCGTTGGTTACGCTGTGGCCTGCCACCTGGATACCACTGAGAAGCTCTTAAATAAGCTTGAGCGCTTGCAAAACTTGTGCATTCGATTTGTTTTTGGCCTGAGAAAATACGACCATGTCTCTCAGTTCCGCAAGGATCTCAAATGCCTCCCGATCCGTGTTCGCAGGAACAGTCGAATATTATGTCTCCTTTATAACAACTTGTTTAATCCTGCATACCCAAGCTAACTGCGCGATCGTTTCCCGTTCACTCGCCCTACCGATGCGCTGTGTAGATCCCATCTCAAACATCATCTTAACTTCCCATCCCATAAAACCCATTCATATTCCCACTCCTTCTCTTTTCACGCAGTACGTTTGTGGAACTCACTTCTGCCTAAAATAAGAGACTGTAAAAATATTAACCTCTTCAAAAGAGAAGTCAGAGAGCATTTTCTATCAACAATGTGATCCTGTAGGTATATATTATAGGTAATGTATTAATTTATCATAAATAAATATTTGTAAATCTATTTGTGTATATTTGTTTGTATGTTTATTTTAACTAGATTTGTATTTATTATAAGATAATAGTATGTTTTAGTTACGGTAGTATAGTTTATTTTAAGTTTCCTTCTCTGATTCTATACACACTACTACTACTACTCTTCTACTTTTCTTATCAAATTCTTCTGTCACAGGTCTGCTGGAAGAAATTTCTGTTGAAATAAGCAGTACCATTGTGCTTTTTTCGCTGTACAAATTTTTCTTTTTAAGGTGGAAGCGCCAGGGTTATGAAAGTCATGCAATAGGGCTTTCTGAACTTAGAGGACTATATTGATGATTAAAATGGTTATAATTCTTTAGATAAATACGCGTAACGGCCGCAAATCGTATTTTGTTTAAACTACTGCTTCACACTGACAGGCAAATTGCTACCCTGGCGCTTCCACCTTAAGTATATTGTGTGTACAGTCACGGACTTTAATTGATGAGCCACTATCAAACTTTCAGATTTTGCAGTTTTATACATTCACGAGAATACACGATTAAACACGATCTCAAACCGAATGCTCGTAAACAAGATGACCAATTACTAATAAATAAAACGGAAATAGACTTATGCACAGAGGTTGAAGAATGACCAATAAGTTTTCAATGAAAACTCCATAAGTTTATTCAACCTATTTGATACTTTAGAAGGATGCGGAACAGAGATTAAAGTCCCGCACACCTCAATTGGAAAGGAATTAGAGATCATTAAATACCTTTCTGAAAAAGCTATGCGAAGACTGACAGATGGAATGTCGATGTTAGAGACGATAAGTTTAAATTGTGGTGAATTTCATTAATGTTTATGTCGATGAAGTCATCATAATAAATTGTAATGAACGTCATCTATCAGCGTTCGGATAAAATCGTTACTTCCGAGTTTTTCCGAAATTATCAACAATCATAATTTTTTCCGTATACTGACGTTACTTTACTAACGTTACTACGCTAACACGATTGTCGCAAGGTATCGGTTGCTCACCCCGCTCTCCTTGGCAAACTGGCGCAAACCTGCGGTGCTTGACAGTAACGATCGCAGGGCGGTATGGCAGAGTAAGGAGCTTCCCAGACACTTTTTCCGGGCCCTACATGGGCCCGACGTAGCGTCCGTAGCCTGGCTGCGTTTCGGTGATCTTTTTAGAGAAACCGAAGGTTTTGTCTGTGCAATATTGTACGAAGTTATTATGACGAGTAACACCGGAGATTTATTGTGAAGGACGGCACAATAAATCTCCTAAAATAAATTCTGGCTACAAAGTTGTGCCTATTAGATATGAGAGCCGCCGCCGTGCCGGCGCGCCGTGGTCGCCGTGGATTTAAACGGCGCGCCGTCGCCGCTGGAATGATCCGGCGCGCCGCTGCGAAGCATTTTTTTGTATTAAGGTTTATATTCGTAACAGCGACAAAGTATGCAAGTGTTTAAACGATTTGATTATTTTTCTAAAAATGTTGACTAACGTTAGCCATGCCTAGAAAGAGGTGCCGAGACAACCTAAACGCCTACTGCCGGGTTGGTTCGAGCTGGCTCGGTACAAAAAATCTGGAAGAACTTGGGAGGAGACCTTTTCCCAGCAGTGAGGCAGTATATGCTAAATAAAATAAAAAAAACGTCCTGTCTAGCTCCTTCTCTCTCACATCTAATCAGAATCATGAAGGAATTGCTACTTTATAGTAGAACCAGGCCGGTCAGTTTCGAGGTCCGCCGCGACGCCAAGCCGATTGACCATATATTCAAGTCGAACATTTTGGTGTCAGTTACAGGCTTTTTTATGACTTTAAGTAATATAACAGGGTTATAATTATCTCAGTTATTACTAAAGACGATATAGAGGAGTTAACAAACAAGTTTTAGCCCCAATCGCAGCACTATAGCGTTAATGGACGATGTAATACAGCTTTGAGAGTTATAATGGCGCTAGTAGCAGCAAGTACACTTAATACGTTATAGTTTTAACCTTTTTGTGACACCCAAGTCTTTATAAAAGTCTTCGCCGACACCTCTTAACACTTATTGTTGTATAGTTATTGCAATGAACTCTTTTATACCACTTAAGGTGCTATATTGACTATTATTGTATTCATAAGCTATAAAATAGAGTTTATCGAGAGTGTAGTGACACTAGAAACTAAAGGTGTCAAACAACTCCTCTATCTAGGTTTAACCTGTAATAAAGGGTTTAACTAAAGCTTATTGTGTTAGGCAGTCCTCTTTTACAGACGTTCTAAAGGTATTGGTGTCAAACAACGCCAGTATGGGTCGTTATTAACACTAACCTCACTTTTGTAAAGTTCGCCATTAATATTATTTCGAGTTATTCAACATTTGACTACAATAAATAAAATTTCTTACATTGTTTGAAGCATTCCATGAATGCCACTTAATTTTACATACCACTGCTCAAGAAGCAGGAATGCATAGTAATGTTTAGCTTGAGGTACCTAATTTAGTATCATAATTTTTCTTTTAAATCTTTAATAAATCCTAGGCGCGTTAAAATTGAGATGAGAAACATGGTATACATTTACTGTGAAATCATAAGGGCAGTCATTTTTCACTTCACATACTTAAATAACATAATATTCCATAATATTATTCTGCAGTGTTAAATAATGGATGACATAACACTTCCATTACGAACAGATTTAATTTTAGTAAGGTTTTTTTATCTTGACGTGCGCTTTTTACCACCTGTAGTGCTCACTAACGCGGTAATACCGGTTAAAGTAGTAGCTGACGATGAATAAACGCTCTTGTGGAGCTTTAAGATCTTTTTGACACCTTACTATAGGATTTATAGCACCTGTAGCGTTTACCAACTCTATTTTACAACGATAATACAGATTAAAGTAGTAGCTGACGATGAATAAGCGCTCTTGTGCAGCTTTAATATCTTTGTGACACCGTACTATAGGCTTTCTATAACTTTTACCTGTAAAACTGTGGGCCTCTTTCGTGGTTATAAGTGAGTTAGAGCATGCTCTAACTCAGTTGCACAGGTATGCGTTAACACTTTTATACTCAAATGGAACTGATATACGAGTCTTATATCGTTTTTTTTAACGCTTTGGTGCTAGTTGGGTTGTTATTTTGGTCCTTATGTTAAAGATGACGGCAGGCTATAGAAAATGTTATGCTCTGAGGGATTCACACAGGGTGACATCAGTTAGATGAGAGTTGTCGAGAATCGATATGAGTGACAGGCAATTGGGGACGCTATATTTGCAATAGACTGCTCTATGTTTACGATGACAATGGGTGTGGAGCCCAAAATGGATTTGAACATTTGAAGTTTTTTTATAATTTCACGCCGCCCACCCAATAGTTGGCTATTTTCTTTAAAGCGCTCTTTCAGCGATTGGTTTACTTTAATTTACCTCCACGCCGCCGCCGTCAAAAATCGCCAGCGGCGCTCATATCTAGTGCCTATGCAAGTATTCTCCGTTAGCTAGATGACAACAACCAGAGATAATGTGGCGAATTGATTTTGAATCAATGGGAGGGGGTGATTTGACCGTTGCATAGGCAACCTTGTAGCCAGAATTATCATCAGCAACTTGCTTTGAAATACTCTCTTTTGGAATCGGAGTCCATACTACAGTTATGCGCCCGACCCAGTTCTCGATAATGGCAATTTCACATTGTACTGGAATTGGTCCATCATCACTGACAGGACTGTTGTTGCCAATAAGTGGTGGTGGATCGAATCGAGAGCCGAGCAATGATTGTAGACATAACCGTCCCGCATGATGAGATCCCCGTGAAGGTCCGAGAAAGATAAACAAATCAAATATGGCTCAGGAGGTTGTCCACATGTGGGATGTGGATTCCGCAATCATTGTACCGATAGTCGTGTCGGCCAGTGGCTTAATAGCCACAAGGCTCGACCAACACCTCAGAAGCTCTCGGGCAGCTGGATCAAGGACTTGATTCAGAGATCGGTACTTCTGGACACGACTCGCATTGTCAGGAGGTTCCTCTCTCTGGAGCCCTGACCGCCTGACCTTGGACCCTGTTCTTGATACCGTTGGGCTACTATTTTTTTGTATTTCTTAGATGTTTTTTTTTATAGGAATATTAATTGAATAAAGGAATAATCATCATCATCTGCCTAGCCTTTTCCCAACTATATTGGGGTCGGCTCCCAAAATTAAAAACTTTTTATACTGAAGCATGTCACCGATTTGATGAGATCTGTCCACCGTTGTTGTACACTGTACCTTGTGGGCGCTTACGCGTATGTGTGTTGAACTGTTGGTACGTTGCTTTTATTTTAGACCCCTTCAGTCAAGCGCGTTACAAGATTGAGGAAGCATTATTTTTCCCCTAATATGAAATAATCTGAGTTAGAATAGTAACTACAACGTGATACAGATTTGTGGCGTCCCAGCAACAGTTTTGCACTGATGAATATAAAAATGATCTACCCCATTTTTATGGCAAACAAAGTTTACATCTACCTCTAGAGGAGTCTAGAAATATATTCGAGAATCCGCAAACAGGAATCAAAATTCATTTTTATGACGTCGATCCTACAAGACGTTGCATAATGTATGGAAATATCCGAACAAAAAGCCGCTTCGTATTCAGAGGCACGTGTCACATATACTATTACTATTGCTGAACTATACTGAATTAACTTGGAATTTAACAATTAGAATAAAGCCTGGCTTTCCTTCGGAGGAGGACTGATTTTGTTTTGTTTCAATTTAGGAGTAAGTACCTCGGAAATACATGTTCCAATCGTAACCACGCGTTTGGCGTTTCGTCAGCAAATTAAATCAAATACGTCTGCTACGAATACCAATATGCCATGCTGCTAGCTGGTTAGATGTGTTACCAAGCCATGAACTTTTATGTGATAAAAGCAGAAAATGACGGCAGTTTCCCTATGAACCCATAGTCAGATTACTGTATCGATCATTCGATATACGATCTTCAGCAGTGGCTGTTTACAGACTGCATATTCATTGCTACAGCAAATACTAACATGTTTATTTATTACATTATGTATTCAACCCTGATAGAAAAAGGGTGTTCGATATGCGATCTACAGATGCGACTGGCTGTTCAAAACTCATTCAACTAATTACTGCTAGACAACACGCGTTTGACAATTGTCGTTATAATTTTGTGATCATTTTCATTCGAGACCTATATGTGGAGACACCCTATTTTTTTGCTGATGTTCTTTACAGGTGTAGTACGAACTGTCAAAAAAACGAATATACGTACCTAACAACTCGATGTGTGCAAACTACAAACTCTGGTTTTGAGTTCCACTGGTGGTATGTGATGTAGAAGCGAGTCTGAAGCCAGATCCATTGTTGCCCTTTCGTGAGGAATCGGTAGTAACACGACGTTAATTCCCCTTTCTGCATCACTGTAAATAATATTTAACATTTAATAGCATGGTAAAGATTGATAGGATATTGATGGACGAGTTTTATATAATAGTATTTTGTTTTTTATAGCATCACTACGCTACAAAATAAGTTTTATAAAAAACTAGTTGACCCGCGCAACTTCGTTTCCGTCACAATTTTCATTACTGCTCCGCTCCTATTGGTCTTAGCGTGATGATAATAGCCTATAGCCTTCCTCGATAAATGGGCTATCTAACACTGAAAGAATTTTTCAAATCGGACCAGTAGTTCCTGAGATTAGCGCGTTCAAGTAAACAAACAAACAAACTCTTCAGCTTTATATATTAGTATATAGATATTCACGAAAGGCCTGCCTCTTGCACAAAAATATCAAGAGCATCATTGGGGTCGTTTATGTTGACTCCTACTTGTATTGTTTGACGTGATATAGTAGTGGTGATTTTAATAACATGTATTCGTATCACATGAATGATTTAGGATAAAATATGACAAAATATACTTACAAGCCTCGTGACACGTGACTACTTTTTCCAAATCGTCAAAGTGGTAGTAGTCATATCCCGAGGTGCCGAGGACCTCGAATGGTAGGTAGCCGATGATAGGCGGGGCGCGGTGGTCAAGGAATAGGAACTTCCATTCGAGACTGTGTCGTGAGGTGAATTCGCTGCGGCTCGAGTCGACCAGCGACACGTCGCGGATCAACTGAGGGGTGTACAGCCGACCGGTGCAAACGAACAGTAACCTGACAAACACTGACATGGTCAACATCCATCATCATTTGCCTAGCCTTTTTCTAATGACATACATTGGGGTCGGCTCCAGTCAAACCGGTACCAGCTGAATACCAGTATTTTACGTGAAGCGACTGCCTATCTGAGCTCCAAGACTGGTCAACTTCTATGATAAAATCAAGTTGACTATATTATCCTCAAACGTACGAGTCTAGGCATTTCAGCCGACAGGCCATGTCTCAGCATTCCGTCGAAGACGGGGGAAAAGTTGCTCCATTCATGTTGAATGAATAAACTTGTTATTTACTCCGGATTGTACAGGAGATAGTACTGGATCGAAACTCGTATTTTATGTCTTCTCTAAACGCCAGGAAAAAAAAAAGGCGCGTCCGGCCTCCGGGCTTGGTTCGCTCAAAAACACACATATTTTAAAAAAGAACGAGGCCTTATTCCCTGATACATGAGGCAAAGTTGTATAAATGACGCAAAAAATGCTTTTCTTTTGAGTCCTCCATCTTTTTATCATTTCAAAAGTACAAACAAAAAATATTCTTACCTTGATTGATCATGATCCGGGTTGTAACTTTGCCTCTCCTCATTATCGAGTGGCTCCATGTTTGTTCCTGAAAATCGAATACAACACTTTCAGACCTGCAAGGCTAATATGGCATATACAATATACATAACATAAAATAATCAGCCTATATTGTTCCTCCTGCTAGGACACAGGCCTCCTCTCTTTTGAGCGGGAGTGGTAATCCACCACGCTTGCCTTGGGCGGGTTGGTAGATGTCAAATGTCTTCGAACTTTTGGAACTAGGCTATGCCGGTTTCCTCACGATGTTTTTCTTCACCGCTTTGAGAGCTGTGGTGATGAAATAATTCACACAATGTAAAGCGCCTGTCTGGGTTCGAACCTACGACTTACAACTCGTAAGTAGCAGCCATTACCACGGGGCCACCACTGCACTCATATTTTGGCATGTGCATTGTGCTTGGACTATATTACATTATACGAAACCCTTAGATTAGATTACATTAATTAAATCATTTGAAAAAATATAGGGAAAAAAATGATTTACTCACGAAAATGACCATTGAATTGTACAAGTTCATAAGTGGCTTCATCTCTGAAGTCCAATGATCCTCTTTTTAGATGGCACTGGAAGCGGATTTCGTTCTCTACAACAGACAAAACTTTGATTGGAACGCGCGTCTTTACACAACCGGTGAAAAAATTACTGTTATAACAGTATACAATTAACACACATATTACGTTAGGTACAACAGTGCCATAGTTCAATGTCCTCGATGAGATTTTGCTGATTATTTTAGTTAAGTGAAATATGATATTGATTCGTCAGTAATATCAGTGATTACTCGGCAATAAAACAAGGTCAACCAAGTTAATGAAATCGAACGCGGCTCCTACTTGGCGATAAAATAACTCAGTTCTGTTTGCACAGAGTGAATGCGCAAGTAAACATAATATCGCAAAAATATCACTTGCATAGCGATTTTGACAATTCTTGGAAATAAATATGACAGCGTAAAGTACTTGTAATGGTACTTTTTATTTTTAACTTTTCGTAAACGAATGAAAGACCATCAAAACAAATAACGAGGAAAATTTTGATATTATAGAATGTTATTTTTTACTAAAAAAGACTAATTTTTGCCACTGGAAAATTAGTGCCTATGGGGAAAATGATGGTTCTTTATTTTTATCTTTTTACTTTTGTTAATCAAGCAAGCAGGCTGGGCGCTGTGCAATCGAATTCGGAAGGCTTATGCATCGCATAACAAAAACACAGATTAATTTTACATTTTGCTCGCAGTAGTTTTGCTTTCGCTAAAAATTTCGGAAATAATGTTTTTTTAAAACAATAGTTGGTTTGAAATGGGTAACCATGAACTTACGATTAAAACCAATGTTTTATCACTTTTTTAACCTCAATTAATCCTGAAGACATCAATATTAAATTGACGCAAAGCGTATTTCACATTACAGAGCACATATTCACCAGATACAATCTAATAGTATCGTAGTACTCGAACAAACACGATAAATTATTGAATATACGGCACGCTAATCACTGCGTCTTATTGCAGGTTACTCCTGCTGTTATTACAATATGTGTATAAACAGCATCTAATGTTTATAAGTATAATTCTTTAGTACTTTTCAAGACTAAAATCCTTAATCGCATTGCTATTAAACACTATGACAAAGTATATCGCTATCGTGCTAAGCCATTCGCAAGAGCTGTTATATGTTTGCTTGCCAGTTAGTCATGTACAGTCAACAAAACCATTTTGTATGCAGGCAGCTAATTTGCAACTACTTTTAAACAATTTTATGCTTAAAAAGTTATAATGCACACATTTGAAATAAATATTGGCAGGGCAGTGGAAAAAGATTTTTTTCTGCCAGTATACCAAATAGTTTTGTTGACTGTACATTTATAACAATATGATTTAAAAGAATTTTCTACTTCTTTTTCTGCTTTTTACCAGGGAGAACCTGTAATTAGGTCTGTGTCTCATATACAATTGTTATTACATTTGTTACAGCTGTTGGTTCTCCTATGATGAAATAAATAAGAAACATTCGTTCAACTCCCTGTTCTAAGAAGCCCGAGTCCGATCGAACAGTCCCGATCATGGCCCAGAGAATACAAGGACTCAGACAAAAGGACTCTGACGCAAGCTAGCAAAGGCTTAATAATATCTAAATACATCCATAAATTCATTCATAAAATTATTTTAGCCAGAACAAGAAACGTTTCTTACGCATTGTATATTTGAGTGGAAGTTTCGTTCAAAAGAAGCCTTAGAATGTATTTAGCCAAAAAGACCTTTTGAAAAACTTGGTATAAAGTTTGTTTGTCTTGCCATGTTTCTGAAAGATCTTTTTAGGGCAAAGAAACCAGTTAAGACTTCGTTTTCGGAGGTACCTCGAAGTTTGTATACTTCCGTTACATAATCTCTGTTATGAAACAAATGAACTAAAAATGCCTCTGCATTTTAATTTTGGGAAAAACAATAAGTAGCTTATATAAAGCAGTTTAAATAACACCGTGCATGATCCGTGTCCCGTCCGGGCCCGGGCGACGCTCGCCTACACCACGGTTGCAACCGCGTCATGCAAAATGTATGTAACGATTCAAATTAGTGCCCCAACCGGGCCCCGTACACGGCACGTCCCGGTCTAATATAAATCATCCCTAACTATAATTTATATCACGAATGTAATTTTAAGTTACTAACAAAGGCATCAATAGAAATATGTGGTTTAAGGTTTAAAAATTTGTTATAAACCTAATAAAATTAAAAAAAAGTAAAAATGTATCATACCTTTCCCTGGAACTGTGTGCATTGGGTCAGCTGCGCTCCCAGGGTTCTGCAATAGATTGTATAAACTCGGCCGATCGTCTTCACAAGTCAAGTCAAATATGCTTTTGTTCACTATATCAGCCTGCAAATATATAACGGTATTATTTAAATACAATATAATATGATGTCAATTTATTTTCATTCAAACGAATAAGCAGGAATATAAAACTTACTGGGTTGTGACCCAACAAAGATGTGATGCTTTCCGACACATAGAAGATTTGACCTGTGGCTGAGAAAACCATTACGAATCCTTCCAGAGCCTCCAACACTAAGTATATGAATTCTTCGTTTGACAAAAATGTTGGTTTCCAATCCTCTTGTACATCATGCGCTCTTGATCTAACAGTTATTTCTAAAACAAAGTTAAGATGGTTAAATTAATGATCATTCAACATGTTAACACTAGAATAGATTTCAAAAAGGAAAAGAAGGTATGTTGGTACTCAACTTACATATCTTTTTTAGATTTTGCCAAAGTGCACATAATTTAAAAATATATTATAGAAAAGTGCACACCCTTGCACTTTTTAGTTGAAATCCTATTTTATGGAGCGCATGGTTGCCTATGTGCATCCGATTCGAGCAGAAGCTAACTCCAACATAATTGCGAAAAGACTAGCCAATTCGAATGTGACGTAACTTATTTACAGAATGTTCAAAAGACCATCATCATCTGATTAGAATTATCTTTGGGATGGCTTCAGTCAACGCGGATTGAGATGAGTACCAGTCTTTTATATGGAACAACTGCCTATCCACAAACTAAACAAATTGTCAAAAATTCCCGTTTAATTGCTAAAATCCGGGAAAACATCTAATTACTTTTCAATTTCTATACGAGCTCAGAAATTTGGGCAGGGCGACATCTGCCAAAACATCTAGTTGACGATAAAAACTACAGTTCTTTTATTAAAGAGATAAACTTATAACTGGACGAGCATTGTTTAAAATTATATCAAGGCTATGGTACTAATTACAACTACTGCCTGTAGTAAGCTGCTGTAACAGACGTACAGCAAAAAAGTCGGTGGTAAGTAAGTAAGTTGGAGTAGGGAACTGTAATGCTTAGCCGAGGCAAGAAAGTAAATAAATAAGTTTATAATCCTGTGATAGCGCTCATTCCTGCTACATCATCCCTGTTTCTCCATCTGTCTATCAAATCCTCACAAAGACCGAATGAGCCCAAATACAAGAATAGCAGTCAGCAGTTTGTCAACTGATCTCGTTGATCAAGGTAATGTTATTATTGCAGTATATATGTCTACAAGGTATAGTATACAAATGACAGTTGTACAAGTGTAAAGATTATTAAAACTCTCTTAGTTCCGAAATTCGCCAAACAGTAAAGGAAAAGAGCTTATTAATTATATTTCATTGAGGAGCTCGGACTAGATAATAACTGCCGCACGGGTCCATCTTCAAGGTTAAGCAACGCTTGCCAAGGTTGGTCTGTGGATGGGTGACCATCTTAACATACCGAGTTTCCTCCGTGCCTCGGTAAGCACGTTAAGCCGTTGGTCCCGGCTGTCATTTGTAGATCTTTGGCAGTCGTTACGGATAGTCAGAAGCCAGTAAATCTGACACCAGTCTTGCCATGAAGTACCGTGTTACCCAGTTAATAGGTTGTCGACGTCTGGTAGGCAACCGCTCCTCGTAAAATACTGGTATTCAGCTAAATCGGGCTTGACTGGAAGCCGAACCCAATATAGTTGAGAAAAGGCTAGCCAGATGAATTATATTTCACCAGCATGATTTTTAAACACAGATTGTAATAGGCCTATTCGTTTGGGAGCTATGACTCCACAGACATACAAATAGACAGAACAAAAAGGGCTTGAAAATTTTAGTGCCCCTCTACTAGTAATGGAGTTTGAAAAACTTAACTGATCATAAGTAATCACAAAAATTTATTAATATCCATGTTTCCCATTTATTTACATTACGTGTCTTGGAAAACGTGTGAAGCTGTTAACCCTGGCTGTCATTTGTAGATCTCTGACATTTGGTAACGGATTGTCAATTGCCAGAAAATCGGACGCCAGTCTTACCAAAAGGTACTATTACATAGTTACTGGGTTGTGGAGGACATTATTAGTTATGAAGTTTTAGTGATTAAGGTGTATTGGAGTGTAGCGAATGTAAGTACCATTACAAACCAATCCTGGTTTAATGGTACAATATAAATTAAAAAATGTGTATAAAGGAATAAATAAATAAATAATAATAATAATTCAGCTGCATCCGGTTTGATTGGAAGCTAAACCGTTATTTGAGTCTCAGCATTTGTGATATTAAATCAAATAGTTACGTTTATGTCTCAATTACGTTTGTATGAGAACGTCAAGGTGACTCAAGCATTACTTCTCATTACAAAAACCCTTACAAATCCATGACTTAGATGACTAGAACATAAAATACTTACCATTATGATTCTTCAAAAAGGATATAGTGGATTTGAGAACGGTTGATTTATCCATCTTCCGGTTATTAGTGGATACCATAGCACTAAGTTCATTGACCAGCATGTTGAATTGATCTCTTCGCTTCTTCTCACTCAAGTTACGAGTCCTCCTAGCCAAAACAATGAAATGTATAAACTTATATCTTTAAAACCATCAAACATGTCATAATATTATTTTTAAATAATTAACAAATAATTACTTAAGTTAGATAAAAACTGCATGTCTATATTATGATATATGTAATATTAAAAAAATATAAATCTACTATAGCTGGCTCGGCAAAAATTGTTTTGCCACATAAGATAAAATTTAAAAAAGATTGTCGGAAAAAATAGCATACGACCTATTCTCAGATACATGCAATGTGAACGAGTCCGTAATCCGATCTTTGAGGACCCTGCGTAAATAACCTTTTTTTGGGCTGGTTTAGCCAGAGTCGTCTCCTATTTGTTTATGACTTCGAGTTTGTAATGTTTTATGTTTTTTTTCTCGACTTAGTTTAGGTACCTACCATTCATGACCTGACCGACCCCCCCCCCCCCCCTAAGTTTGTGGTTGCGACCGCGCCTAGATCTATATTATCTATCTTATCTATACTAATACATAAAGCTGAAAAGTTTGGTTTGTTTACTTGAACGCGCTAATCTCAGGAACTACTAATCCGATTTGAAAAATTCTTTCGTGTTAGATAGCCCATTTAACAAGGAAGGCTATAGGCTATATACCTATCATCACGCTAAGACCAATAGGAGCGGAGCAGTAATGAAAATTGTGACGCAGACGAAGATGCGCCGGGTCAACTAGTATATAAATAAAAGTGATTCGCCAAAAAGTAAGTTCGTACGCGCATAACTTCAGAACGGGTGGTCTAACTTAGATAATTATTTTTTGTTGTGTTCGTTATTGTCAGAACAAGGTTTGTATGAAAGAAAAATTAGGAGCCGAACAAAAAGAAAAATCTAAAAACGGCAGGTGAAACTGCAAGGCACAGCTAGTAAATAATAAAAAATAAATAGCCTTTTATTCAGACAACGAGGGAGCAATAAACTGGAATCACTTGATCGCGCGTTGTCGAACCAAAGGAGATGGGGAGGAACGAGGAGGAACGCCACTTGGACCGGCCAAGTGGCGTCGGCGAATGAGACCTATATTTTCTGAAAGTTTATTAAAAAGTATTACTTTTTGTTATGGAACCAAAAATACTCCTCCGTGGAAAAAAAGATAAGGATCATTAAAAAATCAAAATGTAAATAATGATTGGAGCCATAATAGGAAGCGTTGGATAGTAAAACAGATCTCATTTTCAAGCTTAGTATAAATGTGTTCTTTTTTACTATGGAGATAAAAAAAATCAGCCTATGGAGAAAAAAGTTAAAGCCATAAATGTGTTTTGCGTCGTCGGTGGTTGAGACATACATCATTTTATAGCTCGCAAAAAGTGTGTTACTTTTCATTATGGACACAAAAAAATCGGCCTATGGTTCCATCAGGAACCAAAAAAACTCCTCAATGGAAAAAAAAGTTATCGATCATTAAAAAATCAAAATGTAAACAATGATTGGAGCCATAATAGGAAGCGTTGGATAGTAAAACAAATCTCGTTTTCAAGCTTAGTATAATTGAGTTATTTTTTACTATGGACACAAAAACATCAGCCTAAGGAGAAAAATGTTAAACCCACAAATGTGTTTTGCGAGAAAAGAAATCGTCGAACGCAAGTTTCACGAGGAGCGCCGGTGGTTGAGATCATCATTTTACAGCTCGCAAAAAGTGTGTTATTTTTTTATTATGGACACAAAAAAATCGGCCTATGGTGAAAAAAGTTAGAAGCCATAAATGTGTTTGCCAATAATAAAGTCGTCGAATGCAAGTTTTAAGGAGCGTCGGTGAATGAGTCATACCATACATCATTTTACAGCTCGTGGAAAGTGTTAGTTTTCATTATGGACACAAAAAAATCGGCCAATGGAGAAAAAAGTTAGAAGCCTTAATGTGTTTTGCGAGAAAAGAAATCGTCGAATGCAAGTGTTACAAGGAGCATCGGTGATTGAGACATACATCATTTTACAGCTCGCATAAAAAGTGTTTTTTTCATTATGGACACAAAAATCGGCCTTGGCGAAAAAAGTTAAACCTGTTTGCGTGGTATGGGATAATATTTATTTATTTCATACTTCATGCACACAAATGTACAGAGGCGCGGACTTAATGCCATAGGCATTTTCTACCAGTCAACCCTTGGGTGATGCAGAGACAAGTAGTGGTAGGTGCAATTTTGAGTAAGAAACGCGATTAAAAGATATTTAATAAATACAAAGATATATATATATTGTATATGAACTATACATACAATAGGTACTATAATAGATATACTCAATGAACAAACAAATACACGAATATACTATAACAGTTTATGCAAACAAACAATGACTAAAAACTTAGCGCTGACGATACTACTACCATAGTTAATTACCTTCCCTCTGATCATAGTGGTCAATTGGTTACATTTCAGTTTAAAGCAGCCTTGGAAAAAATTCATATACAATATAGGCCAATTACAACTGGCAAACTAGCTAAATTCAATGGTACCTTACAAAATAAGTTAAATTTTCTAGGCCATAACATTGAAGATGCTAATAAATTTTATGATACTTTCTTTTCAGTGGTTCTTAAGGAATTCAATGCAACTTTTGAAAAGAAGTCTAAGGATACTTTCCCTAAGTATGTATTTAGTGACTGGGCGACTAAAGGCATTAGGATAAGTAGGGAAAGACTATATGAGCTATATGGCCTTAAGCCTGTCATAAACACTGATTCTTTTAATAAGTTTGTAAACAAATATTCTAAAGTGTTCAGAAATACTTGCAAGGTAGCTA
The DNA here is from genome assembly GCA_950371165.1 of Lacanobia oleracea. Lineage (NCBI taxonomy): Eukaryota > Metazoa > Arthropoda > Insecta > Lepidoptera > Noctuidae > Lacanobia > Lacanobia oleracea. Next base: position 16,421,064 of record OX493385.1, read on the forward strand.
AAGCCCTATATATTAGCAAGAAGATCAAATCGTCAGAAAATAAAATAAAGACAGTTTGGAAAGTTATTAATAATGAAACTAATAGAAATAAAAAACGAAACACTGATTATTTACTGGAGACTACACATGGTGCCAAAAGCTCTAATTTAGAAGTAACTCAAGAATTTGTAAATTTTTTCACCAATATACCAACTAAAACTACGGAATATTTAAATTCTTCACCTGAGGTCTCATATAATTTATTAAAAGCTAACGTTCCAGGTTGTACGGTTGAATTCCAGTTCAAACATATCAACCCTGTGACAGTCATAAAAGCTTTCCGGCAAATCAAAATCAAATTGACCGAAGACATATGGGGAATGTCTATTAAAGTGTGCACGTCCATAATTGAAACTATAGCACCATACTTGGCTTTAATATTTAATTTATGTGTGGACCAAGGAGTCTTTCCGGATATAATGAAATATAGTAAGGTTATACCACTATTTAAGTCGGGCGACAGCAAAGACACCAATAATTATAGACCTGTATCTGTTTTGCCGGTTTTTAGCAAGGTGTTTGAAAAAGTAATGCTCAATCAGATGCTCAATCATTTTAACATCAATAAAATTTTACACGATCAACAGTATGGTTTTACCAGGGGTCGTTGTACGACTGACGCTGGTGCCACGTTGTTAAAACACATATACTCAGCGTGGGAAGAGGCACAAGATGCCATAGGAATCTTTTGTGACCTCTCCAAGGCATTTGATTGTGTAAATCACGAAACCTTGCTCCTAAAGCTAGGACATTACGGACTAGGTAAACTTGCACTCAGTCTAATAAAATCTTACTTAAATGATAGACAGCAGCAAGTTCAAATAAATGGTGTCAATTCACGGGGTTTAAAAGTCAAAATGGGGGTACCACAAGGCTCTATTTTGGGTCCTTTCCTCTTTCTAGTATATATTAATGATCTACCCCATCTTTTAAAAAATCAACCTCATATGGTATTATTTGCTGACGATACGTCCTTAATTTTTAAGATAGATAGACGTTCCATAAATCTTGACGACGTAAATAACGCCCTACAGCAGGTCCAAAATTGGTTTACTGCTAATAATTTAGTATTAAATGGGAAAAAAACTAAATGCATCAGATTTGCCTTACCGAACGTTAAAAGAAATGATTGCGACATAGTATTGAACAAGGAGAAACTTGAATTCGTCGAAAACACGGTTTTTCTGGGGATTACGCTTGACTCAAGGCTACAATGGGGTCCTCATTTAACATCTCTTGCGGGACGGCTAAGTTCAGCAGCATACGCTGTCAGAAAAATCCGTCAATTTACCGATATAGATACCGCGAGGCTGGTCTATTTTAGTTACTTTCATAGTATCATGTCTTACGGTATCTTATTATGGGGACGTGCTGCAGACATCGAGTCTATATTTATCCTGCAGAAAAGAGCCATCAGAGCCATTTACAATCTCCGTCGGCGTGATTCCCTAAGAGAACTGTTTAAGGATATCAACATCATGACGGTACCTTGTCAATACATTTACGAAAATATTATGTATGTTCGGAAAAATCTTCATCTCTTTAGCAAGATTAGTGACAGGCATAATTTTAATACTAGAAATAGGAACAAATTAGATCAACCCCGATTCAGATTGGCCAAAGTACACACTTCTTTTATGGGGTACTGTATTAAATTTTATAATAAAATACCAGTTGATATTCTCGAACTGAATGAGAGAAAATTTAAAGCATGCATAAAACGCACACTATGTAGACAAGCGTATTATAAACTGGAAGATTATATCCTCGATAAAAACGCTTGGTTAAATGCTGGTCCTGCTCCACAGTCACAGCTGCTTAGGTCCACTTTTTAGGTTTTTTAGGTTTTTATGTTTTTATATTTGGAAGAGATGCTCGCTCCTTTTAGAGGTTCTTACATTATTTCGTTTATTTATTCTTATATACATACAAATTATATTATTATATTAATTACTTATTTATTATTTTTGATGTAAGAACTTAATCGTTCTCTTTATTAATTTATTTTTCATTATTTGGTCATTGACAACCATAGTTTTGTGTAAAGTAGAAGCATATTTTTCAAATTTTGTAAATGTGAGTACCATGAAACCATTTACATTTTATGTGAGTAGTTATAGTTTTACTTGTTGGACATGAACGAGCATGGTGGTTGAGAGCATGTCATGCTCACTCAAATGTCTCGCTGATGGCGGCGCGTGGGTTTGATCATTCGGATCCCTTCGAAATGGTTGAGCTGAAAGGTGCCGATTCACGCGTCATGTTCGTGAACAGGCGCCGTCGGTTGAGACTGGTCATCTCTTAACTGCCATTGGCTTATTTTAATCTTTATATTTAAAATTCTTATAATAAGCCCTTTTTTTTTCCTTTGCATTGTCCTCACATGCAGAAGCAACAAGTATATGTAACTTGGAATGTTGTAAAACAGAACATGATTTAAAAGAGTGTCCGTGGAGTTTCTTGCACGTTCTTCTCCATAGAGATCTACGCTTTGGAACGTGCAAATAGCTTCCATGTTTTTGACTGACCGACCTTGACGTTTCAAAAGTGCCTGTGAATGGTTTATTTGAAATAAAATGCTTTGAATTTGAATTTGAATTTGAACTGCCTCCTCTCCCCAACCCAACCTCTTGCGAATATGCTCGCGAACTCTGACCTTGAAGGTCAACCGGTTGGTTGCCATCCTGATTTCCTGGGGTAGCGCATTCCACAGAGAAATTGATTGTATGAAGAAAGAACAGTGAACGAAGTCAGTACGGTGAGAGGGACAATAAAGAAGACGGTTATGCAATGAGCGTGTTTCTACTGTGGTTAGCGCAAATGTATTGAAAGTGGGGTGCTAGATAATTAGAGGAATTATTATTTGGTTTCGGATTTAATCTTGTCAACTCCCTTCCAATAATTTACGTATTTTATACAGAAATAAATCGGGAATGCTTGCACAAGTTGTTAATGACAGAAAATTAAACCTATCCGATAAAGGGCAGGTACAAAAATTTTCGAGCTCGCTTTGCTCGCTCTTGAATCTTGTAATCCCGCAGTTCTTAACCTTTCCAGTATGAGGCAAAACTTACATTTATTCAGATATTAATGACAGAAAGTTAAACCTATCCGATAAAGGGTAGGTACAAAAAATTTCGAGCTAGCTTTGCTTGCTCTTGGATTTTGTAATCCCGCAGTTCTTAAACTTTCCTGTATGAGGCAAAAGTTACTTCTATTCAGATATTAATGACAGAAAATCGAACCTATCCGATAAAGGGTCCAAAAAATTTCGATTCCATATACACTATCTAAATTTTCACATAATAGCTTTCCTGCATAAGTCAACAAAGTTACTTATTTCGTCCCTGGCACCGGGATTGTGGGGAGCTACCTGGGCCTCCTGACTATGATTGTCCTAAAATTCTACTTTTGATCGGGCACACCGCAACGATTTTTCTTATTGAATGTCGCATCTCAGGTTGGGGGCCAGGCCCCAGCCTGGAAAAAATCTCTGGATACACCAATGTAATTTTCTATTGCTTAATCTCTCACGAGCTAAACCTAAGGATTTTACCTTTAAGGATTTTAGGGTTCCGTGTGACAAGAACTTGGCGAACACTTTTCTTTCATCTCATAAGGATTATTGCAACCACCTGTGAACATTTTCCTAGAACAAGATATGTCTGCATACCCCTTTAAGCATAATAATTGTCATGGTACCGTGTGACGAGAACTTGGTGAGTCCTTCACTGGCATCTCATAAGGACTAATGTAACCAAGATGAACTTTGGCATACAACAGCACATTTCTGCTTAACCCTTCAAGAATTATAGTCGTGAAGATTATAAGTATATTAAGTTATAATATTCATAGAGCAGTGAATAGCGCTTGCATTATCTTATTACAGTCTAAGACTTTATTCATTTGCTTAGAAGTAAAACGAAGAACTCTATATTTTGACCTATTTTTTAGCTATTTCCATGAGTTTTGTTTTATTTGAAAAGCACTATACACAACAGTAGATTTGACTATAGTAGAATTTCAATAGCTTCTTGGACCAGAGCCCATACATTTTTTCCCCATCTCCTTTTTACAATTTCTATGCATTGAGCTATTGATTGTGGTACATCATTTGAAAGGTAATTTTGTTAGCTTGTAACATCTTTCAATTAATATCATAACCAAAGTTAAGGTATGTAAAAACAAAAGAAATCAATTTTTAAAACAAAACACCATATTGTTTCGTAGGCCTAAAACCCTATAAAAAGTGGAGGTTTATAAAAATCGGTCATCACATCACCACACTTATAGAAGCCGCTCAAAATCATCATCCTAGTCCAACAAGTTTTGTCTCAGTGTACTATCGCTCAAAACATCATCTCAGCCAGTCTTGTGTCTCAAAGGTATACAAGAGGTTCAGGGAGCCTGGAAACTTAGTCCGGAGACCAGGATCTGGACAACAGCAATGCTTTTCATTGAGAGATAGTTGATTTATTGATCTTCTCTCCAAAATTGACACCTGACGTCCAGCAGCAGCTCAGAGAAGTTCGAGGAAGCGCTCAGGTCAGTGAGTGGACAGTGAGGCGAATACTCAAACAACGGAACCCAAATTGACTAGCTTGGTTTCAGTTTGCTCGCGATCACTTAGATTGGGAAGCCAGCCAAGTAGTAGCTTGGGCCTACAGGGGCTAACACCACTTTTTTTTTAGTCTGGATGCTGATTTTTATGTATATTTTACGTAACATTGTTAAATAATTAGTAATTAAACAATATTTTAACAACTAATAAATTGTTGTGACAGTATAGATCTACGCTTTGGAACATGCAAATAGCTTTCATGTTTTTGACTGACCGACCTTGACGTTTCAAAAGTGCTGTGAATGGTTTATTTCAAATAAAATGATTTGAATTTGTATTTGAGCTGCTTGAAATGATAATGAAAACTAAGTCTGCCAGGATTTGGGAGTATACAAAACAATCTCCTTTTCTACTGTAACAGACCAGGCCATCGGCCATCGGCCCTAGCTAGCAGATATGCATATGTTAGAAGTACATACTAACACTGCTCTATCTCACATACTTTGTTAGTGAGAAAATTAATAAGCTCTGGGATCTCAGTCTATTGCATTATGGCCTGCACATCTCCATTTGAGTTTTTTCACTTTGACTATTATACCCTTAATTTTGGTATTCTCTGTAATTGTTCTGTTTAGGATTTTGTCACTTTTTCGTTTACTTGTGGATTGTGTCAGTCAAAGTAAATTATTCTAATGTATTACAGACCTTTTCGTGTCATCCTTATCATCCCCGTCGTCGTCCATAGTGCTGCCGCTAATGTTTGAAGTCAACACTGGATTCCAATCAATCTTTAGGTTTTAGACATCGCAATGGCGAAATCTTCCACCTGACACAGCAGGCAATAGGTTCGAGTGCCGACTGAAATCGCACCAAATGTCCGCATTATTCGAGCAATTAATCATGCCTTTTCTTCAATTCTAACACAGCGCTTCGAATTATACCATCAAAATACAATAAAAATACGATGCGTTTCTGAATATGTAATGGGAAAATTAACACTGTATACCAACCAAGCACTGCGTCAGATTTGTTGTCGATAACTATTTACAAATGCAATACATTTCAATGACATTACACACCTAAGATAAGAATATAAAACAAGTTCTGAACACGTAACAACTATTAAAATGAAAGCGTTTATGAGAATTGTGGATTAAAGGAACAACTTCACAAAAAAACCTGTAAGTGAATTCGCTATGCTGTGGATTCGCATTTCGCATTCGCATCGCACGAATATCCATAGACACTTGTTTTTTTTGTGTGACACGGACTGTAAACTCTTGGCTTTTCCCATTAGAGTGGTCCCAAACGATCAAACGAGGACTGATCAGTCAGACTCACATTAACACTACCAAAAGATAAACTGATAACTTAGTTGGGGGAGCTCGACAGAATGATTATTTCTGAAATATTCATTCTTTCGAGCTACATGAACTTAGAGGGCTATATTGATGATTAAAATGGTTATAATTCTTTAGATAAATACGCGTTACGGTCGCGGATCGTATTTGGTCCACATACAGCTTCACACTGACCGGCAAATTGCAAAAAACATAAAAATATTTGAATTTCGCGGGCTACCCTGGAGCATTCACCTTAAGAAATTAACAAAAAGCCTTGCATGCATTGACACTAGGATACTCACTGTCAAATAAATGATACCCCCATTTTTGTGCTCACTAGTTGTTTTACCCCTAGCGAGGAAGGGTAATATAATAAGCTTAGTAATAAAAAGTTGGTAAGATGTGCACACAACCAAAGTTAAAATATATAGCTTAAAAACCAAACCTTTAAACTGTTATACAACATATTTCTTTAGAAACACTTTATGCTTTTGATGGTTCCATACCCAAAGGCCAACGGGCCCTTTTTACTAAGCGTCAACTGACCGTCCGTCTGTCAGCAGCAGGTTGTATCTTTTGAACCGTAATAGGTAGACAGTAATTGAAATTATCACAGAGTGCTTATTTCCGTTGCCGCTATAACAACAAAAAAAAAAATTATAGGGAGCTCCCATATCAGACACGTATTTTTTCGGTTTATGGTACGGAACCTTTTGGGTGAGAGTCCGACTCGCATTTGACCGGTTTTTTATAAACAACTAGCACACCGCCCGCAACTTCGTCCGCGATGCAGTTTTCTTAAGGATCCTTAATATTTTTCTGGACAAATGATATATTAAATACCTTCCTTGAGAACTCACATTCTATCCATTGGTGAAAACAGCATGTAAATCAGGCAGACATCGCGGTGGAGGTGCTAAAGCTATTAATTCACTTTTTTAACTAATTAATTTTTACGAATTTAGTAATTGCAACAGTTGGTTGCTACCTCGCTCGAGTGAGATCCTATTCGCAAAGCTAAAATTACAAAGGTACAAATAACGAAAGTTAAAGTCTGTCAGGAGTCAAAGAGTAGTAGTTTCGCATCTTCCCAAAGATCGAAACTACTACTCTTTGACAAATAAAACACCTATTATAAACCTCAAAAAAAATTGGCCGACCGGCCAAAGCAAAAAAGTGTAGAAACTGGACTAATTTGTTGTCCGTTGGCAACATTCCCATAATAATGACGTTTCATAGTAAACAAAGTTCACAACTACTTAGAATTTTAATTTAGACCCCCAAACGGTAAAACGTAAAATAGGTAAAACGTGACAAAACATGAATAAAACCATTCGAAGTGCTGAGAGGAAGTTATTTATAAGGTGAACAGACGTTGTTTGCTGGACAATGAGGCCCAAATAAAGGCGAAATAGGCGTGTCAAGATCGGAGATAACTCAGGCGCACAAGTTTTCAGAACAATTGCCAGTATCCCTTCGGGGCCACTAGCCTTGTTCACGTCTAGGTTACGCAGTACCCTACGGTCGTCCTTCTGATGAATGTGAATGTTCGACATGCTCGACTTGCATCCACCAGGAGAAGCAGGGGGCCTCGCGCCACCAGGATCCAGACGCGAAGATTCCGCAAACAAGCAAGCAAACAAGTTCGCTTTCTCCTTATCGGAGTGGACAAGCGTCCCGTCGGGTCTCAGCAGTAGCGGTAGTGAGGGGCGGCAGAAGTTCGATTCGACCGACTTAGCCAGGGACCAAAAAGCCTTACTACCTGCTGGGTATGAAACAAGTTTGTTCCCTATTCGGCTGATGTAGTCAAACCGTGCTCTCCGCAACACCTTCTTGCAGGACTTGGCAGCCCTGTTGAAGGCTCTCTTCTTCCGAGTCACGTCATTTGCTTTGCGCGTACGAGGGTCGACCCATGCCAGGTAAGTCGCGTGCTTAAGCGCATCAGCGCGATTGCACTCGGCACCAAACCATGGACGAGCTTCGCCAGACATTGTTATGTCAGAGAACGGAATTGAGTACTCCATTCCCCTCCGCAACACATCCGTCACGGCATCCGCGCACGACGAAGCAAAAAATAAGTAAAGCAAGTAGAAAAGCAAGTAGGCTGCCAAGGATAACATGCGAAGAAAGATCGCATGCCATCCCAATCTGCTGACCTGTATCGCCATACCCGCCGTGTGCCTCTTGGACTAGGATCGGGCGGGGAGTAAACGGAAACAGACTTCACCAGATAGTGGTCGGAACTACCCAGTGGTGAAGAAATCGACACCGAATAGCGGTCTGAATCTGTTGACAGCAAAAGGTCCAAGCAATTGGCAGTGTGTGAATCAACATCTGGCATCCTTTTTGCCCGCTGGACCAGCTGGGTATGGTAAAGCGCTAGGGCTAGCTTTCTCGTCTCTCGTCCAGCATGGTCTGTGCACTGGTATGGGAAGAGCCAATTCTGATGGTGGGCGTTGAAGTCCCCCAGTAACACCAATTGGGCAGAAGGGTACCGGTGCTGAGCCGCATCCGCCGCCTCACTTAAGTGCTGTGTGAGCCCAGTTGTCTCCAAATCACTACTGTGCGAACGGTAGACACAAGCGTAGACAATATTATCCAGGCCTGAGTCCACTAAAGCCCACAGCGTTGAGAACTTGGAATCCTCAAGAAAACGGAGACGCCGATAACAGATGTCGTCACGGGCGGACATACATACGCCCGCACGTGGTTCGAAATAGTGCTCCGGGGTAAACCCTGGGTAGGAAAGGTAAGACACGTCTGACGGACATCTGATCTGCGTCTCGGAAAGGATGGTGTGATAATTATATAATAATTAAATATATATTTTTATTTAGGTACTTAGTAATTAGTTGCATTACAAGAACACGTTCTTGTTAAATAGGGAAGATGCAAATACATAATTTATGAGAATGTTATTAATAAAATTATTAAAAAGTATAAAATAAAAGCCATTGCAACGTTTTTATTTTAGTTAATATAAAAGTAACGTGTTACGGAACGTATTTATAAACAAAAATCAGCGTTTAATGAAGTCACTGCTGTTATGACGGTTATGACAACGAAAAGGCAACCTTTTTTCTTTGACTAAGGACAGTTCATGAAGGACGTCCAGCGAGCCAGATTTCTATCGGACGGCTGACCGCTCAAGGACAGCCCAAGGTTACGTCCACGGATGAAGTCCTATAGTGTGTACAGTTAGTACATTCATTTTACAGATACCTCTAAGTCGCGTCCATAAGCTGCGGCGTACGCGGCTTAACCATTTTAAATATAAATATAAAATAAATTAATAAATCGTATTTTGTTCAACATACATACAACATACATACAAATTGCAAAAAATCATAAAAATATTTGAATTGCGCGGGCTACCCTGGTGCTTCCATCTTAAGCCCCTGGTTGTAAAAAAATACATAATTCTTACGCCTGCGAATCCTATTTTAAAATCAACATAAAACCTAATACTGACTTGCAAATTGCAAAACTACGTAAGAAAATTTGAATTTCGCGGCCTACCCCGGCGCATCCACCTTAAGGTGAATGCTCCAGGGTAGCCCGCGAAATTCAAATATTTTATGTTTTTTGCAATTTGCCGGTCAGTGTGAAGCTGTATGTGGACCAAATGCGATCCGCGACCGTAACGCGTATTTATCTAAAGAATTATAACTATTTTAATCATCAATATAGCCCTCTAAGTTCATGTAGTTCGAAAGAATGATTATTTCTGAAATATTCATTCTTTCGAACTACATGAACTTAGAGGTCCACATACAGCTTCACACTGACCGGCAAATTGCAAAAAACATAAAAATATTTGAATTTCGCGGGCTACCCTGGAGCATCCACCTTAAGGGAAAACTCACACTTATTCAGCTTATGCCCATAGAAAACAACGATTGTGTATGGAGACGCGTACGCATCCGTTCAGTTTTCCGCGTCTATTCAGCTTTGGCGGCAAACAAGTAGGTATTAATTGAGGACAAATGTGTTATTATCATGCGAGTGCTAGAGATAGAGTTCAGGGTTCTGCCGCTGCAGTCTTCTCATTCTTAGGAAGCTGTACGTGACTGATAGAAGCCCAGAACTGTCTAAGTGTAACTAAAATCGTTCACCGAAACGCGAATGGAGCTGAATAAGTGTGAGGGATCCCTAATATTGAATGCACTGGGTTCGAGATATTTTTGACAACTAGTCAACTAAATAGTGCGCCACCCGCCAACCAGCCACCCATGTTTATGGTTTTTCACTTATTCTCTGTGGGATTTACCACAGAGTACATTTCATTCTTCGTGTTGATTTTTGACAACGTAGGTAGTTGTGAATCTGTGCCTATCTTTGCATGAAATTGACAATTTGATGATGATAACGCCAAAAATATTCTTCAGTCTTCAACTCTAAGTCTGTGGTTGTATTCGTTGTTGGTAGTTCGTCTCTGTGGTTCAACTTCAGATTAAAACATCGTGTTGTGGGTGGTGGTCGCTGTAGAAACTATATTACTGTTGCCGCCAAATTCTAGTTACTCATAAAGATATCGTTTAGATCTTTATAGTAATATTTGGCCAAATCTACAGGCGGCAACTACATAAATTCGGCAGGAATGGACGAGGTAACAAATTATAATATTTTATTATGTAGGTAGCTCCGCATTATGCCACCGGCATTTACTTGTGTGTAAATTAAGCATGTGTGACAAAAAATACTATTACGGTTACGTAATTTTATATGGCGGAAGGTTCCTAGCCTAGCTGAGCGAGGGAGCCACACATTATCCTCGCCACGCGGTCGTTACGTAAGGGAATTATGTAAGGTTGAAAATCAAGGGATGATGTTAGGAAAACAACTGTAAAAACTGAAGTGTATGGGGAGCGCGCGCAATACAAATCTGCTGGCGTGTAAACAAGATAAACATAAACACGAAGTCGCGGGCGCGGCGCCGTCGTGGCCGCTGAGGGCGAGAACCGAACAACCGACTCCAACCTTTGTTCACACTAAATTGCATAATTATTATTATATAATTTGATTGGTTTTCTGGGCTGCCATTTTCTTTGGAGCAGGCACTAGGCAGAAGCGCTGAGATCGTTCTTAGTGGCTTTGTTAGTGATATTGCAAATTTGGATTGACACATTGATGTCATTATGTTTTATGTAACTTGTTAATTTTATGTAACAAGTAATATTATATCGCTTATATTAAAAATAGTACCTAACGATAATCTTGTCAACTATAATATAATATTAATAAAAAGCTATAATATATCATCACGCTAAGACTAATAGGAGCGGAGCAACTAGTGTTTTCATAAACTTCTTGTTTTATTAATTTTATTGAAATTATCAATGACAAATGTGGGTCCATTTTTTTTTTTGCTTTTTTACTCGAATGCCCCTGAAAGGGTAACAACATCGACTGCAACAGATTGCTTGAAAAGCAATGATAGGTATATTACCTACGAAATAAACTATTAAAAGTGACTTGTTTTTGCTTGTATATTTTACTGTAATAAAAAAGTTAACAGTTTTTGCGATTTTAATTAAATCCACGATGTAAGCCAATCTTACCTACCCCATTTCAAATTTTCGAAATGTTTCTGAAAACTTTAAATTCGATCATTAAGCGACGAGTGTGCAAAATCCTGCTCTGTTCTACGACAAACAGCCGTACGACCCGTAAATCAAGTTTCAGTTTCGGCAACAAAAATGAGCGCAAGATAAAGATGAAAAATTTACAAAAAATACGCGTTAGCTCCTGTGATTGGTTGAATAAACTTTTAAGCGTCAATCGCTTGACCTGCGTGGCGGGTCGGTGTCCAGAAAAGAGGGACGAGTCGTGTACGTGTAGATCAGATTGGCGGTGGGCCTCGCAATGACCGCTAGAGTGAACTCTTGTAGGGGTTATTGCCTCCGTCTATACGCGTCTGCCGACAGACGTATGATATTATTAGCATATTAGACGAACGCTGCTTCCATTCAATAAAATTGCCCCTACGACACAAACGTGCAGATACGGGGTGGGTATCCTTTGCCGGAAATCAATGATGAAGCGATATGAAGTCACCATACCATTCTCTAGCTGAGCTTCGCGGTTTCACCCGCCCGCGCTTTAACTTGATTATGCGAAAATTTTCACTAACTTGTTTTGATTGATACCTCGGGTAAGTTGTGTAAAGTTAAAGCCACTTTCATCAAGACTTATATTTTTTCAAATCCAAATTGTAGTTTCACACATTAGCGTATACAAACAAAAAAAAAACCACCATATTCAGGCTTCGGACGGATCGGTAATTTTTTCTGACATCTTCAACAAACATCGTCATGTTTCAACTAATTTACACAAAACCGTAATGAAAATCCGTTCTGAAGTTTTTGAATTATTCGCGTAGTAATTTTTAAAGATCGACGCGGCGGACGGACGGATTTTTTAACATGTAGTGATAAATCCACTTTCTTGAACACTGGAATCTTAAAAATGTTCTTAAATATAAAGTAGTTTAGAATGTTACTCAGCGATAGTGTGTATTTCTATCTTTGAAAATGTTTTCATGATTCGTTTAGATAATATCGACCTGCGCCAGTTACCTAGTAACATTACTAAGAAAAGGACATTAAACACAGTACCCTCCCTCTGGGGCGATCGGGTAAAATTACCCCGATCCACAACGAACGTACATAATGTGTAGGTATCGGATAACTACTAAACCGTGAGAATAGTCCAATACATTTACGTAACCCGTGATAATAAATCCAATTTAATCTATACTACTCTATATCTATAGGTACTAATATGTATACAAAGCTGAAGAGTTAGTTTGTTTATTTGTTTGGAACTGCTAATACGATTAGAAAAATTATTTCAGTGTTAGTTAGCCCATTTATCGAGGAAGGTTATAGCACATAGGCTATCATCACGCTAAGACCAATAACAGCGGAGCAGTAAAGATATATTAGTACTAGTTGACGCGCGCAACTTTGTCTGCGTCACAATTTAAAACAAACTCTTCAGCTTTTGTGTTAGATTACCCATTTATTGAGAAAACTATAGGCTATATATCATCGCGCTAAGCCCAATAGGCGCGGAGCAGACAAAGTAGCGCGGGTCGACTTGTATAGTAATAAATCCGATCATTCCTAGGTTTATTTTTTACCGTGACTTTAAAGCTATTTGCACATAATCCGGTTTCAGAACTGAGATCTTGTCAAACTCTAATTTGATGCTAAGGTAAATTTTCATCAATCTATCTCCTAAGCCTTTTACCAATTTTATTATCCAGAGACCAACCTCTACATCTCTCTCTCTCTCTCTCCATTGACAGCGATGTGGATTATTTTTTTGATGCCCAATGATTAATTTTATTTTTCAATACGCGTTTGTACATATTTCTTGTTAATTAGTGTAATTTTTTAAGTCTGTAATCTGTGATTGAACCGTAATAAATGCCTCTACAAGCGTTCAAGTGCTGAATAAGATCAGTGCGGCTGTTATTACTCTTTTCTTCTACTAACAAAAGTTATCAAGTTCGAAGTATTCATTCATAAAACCGCCCCTCCATAACATCTTCAGACGTTAGGTTAAGGGAGTATGTTAAATTGTACCCCAGAACAAATAAACCTACGCTGGTAGTCTGGTACTTTATAAAGAAAATATTTTTTATTTATTTAGTGCAAGTTTCAAACCTGATTTTCCCGTTCTGCTATCCGTTCAGCAAGCATACATTTGTGTCCATCCGAGTCGTTTCGACTTCTTTCTCGAAGTTTGGATAGTTTTTCTGAAGTAAGGATAATCGCCATCAACTTCAAGTGTTGTCAGAATATCCGATACTAGCACGTCGCCCGAGACTTCGATCTCGAGGGTTTAGGTATTGCAATTTTCGTAGCGATCTCTTTTTTTTTTTTTTTTCGAAATAAATTATAGCCTATGTTTCTATCAAACCGCAACATTTTTCTTAATTAGAGTATTTTTACACCCGTCGTAACTTTTAAACGAAAGGTTCGATTTGAATAATTTAAGGAAGATTAAAATAAGGGAACTTTAGGTATTAAATAGGTACTAAGTTTCTGTAAAGGCGAATTGAAATTTTGGAGCCCTTACGTGGATATTCGAAATATTCATCCTGGCGTCAGAATTACTGCCCATTTTCTCAGTAATAAGGTACTAATTATTTAAACTAAGGTACCAAATAGTAGCAAATAAGTATTAGATTTAAGTAATATTTTAAAGCTGATTGGCGATTTTGGCCAGTCATTCTGATGTTCACCAAATTGTTAAGGTTTTGTGTAAATTGTTTGATATATGTATGAAGAATTACTGAAGAAGTCGAAAAAAAATATCCAAAAACTTCTTTACATCGCGTGCGCTGCGAAAACCATTGGTGATAGAACAATACGATGTACTAAAGTAGTGCGATTCTGTAAACATGTCGAAGTGAAGACTTGGGTGAAGTGATCACGAGGTGAGCTGTCAATCCAAGTCGTCAAGATGGAATGACCACTCACTTCGTGATCACTTCACCCAAGCCTTCACTTCGACATGTTTACGGAATCAACCGTTGTATACAAAGTCACAGTTTCTAACTTTTTCGCCGCTTAGGTACTTCTTGTAAACTGGATTTTGATGACGTTTCATCCACTGATAAAAAGAGCAAAGCCGGGACGGGTCGCTAGTATGCCCTAGTTGGATTATATTTCTAAGCTGTTATTATTTTGTATTACGTAACAAAGACGTTTTCATTTCAAGTTCTATGAGTTCCTAAAATCATATATCGATTCCGACTTAGCGACTTACCCCTGACTTCTGAATTAAGTATTTGAAGTAGATTATTTGTAAAATGTATTTTATTCTGTAAATCAGTCGATACTTCACATTAAACTGGGATTTGACACGTAATCCACAATTTAAAAACCAGCTCTATGAAGGGCGACATTCTTGTAAGACAGCGTCGTAGAAGCTTCTAGAAGGAGGCTTGATTGACCTCTAAACTTGAGCCGGGTTTCCCCTCTTTGTTCTTATTGAGAGGTACATAATACCTGCTACGTAATAAACAATTAAGTAAGTACTATAATAGATTGTGAAGGTTGAGTTATTTTTACGAGACCAACTCATAATTTATTTAGCTACAAGACAACCGATTTTTGCTATATTAAGATTAAGTACCTAAAGTACAGAGCCTTGGTCGGTTTTTTCTTTTTACAACGTTTTTTAAAAATGAAACCCCCCGAAACCCCCCTTTTTTTTTAGAATGGGAAATCATCAAATCATTCCTCCCGGTCTGGGTACAGCAGAAGGGAGTGTCAGACTCTTACTGACTAAAACCCATCCGTGTTTCTCCTAGTGCCCTTTGCGTTCCAGGGTACGGTGCCTCTTTCGAACGAAGTCCGCAGTCCCAGCAGGCACTGGCCCTAGTGAGTCCCGAAACCCCCTGCATATTAAATTTCATGAAAATCGTTGGAGCTGTTTCCGAGATTTAGATTTTTATCTTCTTTATATATAAAACTACTGTACGTGTGTATGTCACTAAACTCCTAAACGGCTGGACCGATTTGAATGATTTTTTGTATGCATTTGGGGGCGCCCTGGATGCTTTAGATTCACAAATCAGGACGGGAGCGAAGCCGCGTGGGTCAGCTAGTAATAGTATACATATATTAGGGGTGCCTAACAATATTGTTTTAAGGGCCCCTTATCCGAAATTTACGTTTCTAGATCGAGTTGTTTTCAGAGTAATCACCATATATAAATTCGTAAAAAAATATATAGTATAGATACATGTGAGATCTAGTGACTTTTTTGGTTAAAAACACGATATTTAACATTTTGATCGATAAAAAGAAATCAGGTAGTAAAGTCGATTTTGAAAGTATTTTAAGTTGTATGAGACTTGTGGGAACGCAATTTTTATGAAAATTTAACATTTCATTTACTAATCGGGTTTGACAGGGATATTATTGGATAGATTTATAATATGACACTTATTTTTTTTTATATTAAATAAATACGTGAAAAACGGCTCGCGCCCCCGCGCTAGTGTCCTGCCGGGAAAAGGGAGGTGCTGTCGGGAAAAGGGGCCCTTAAATGTTTGTAAGAGGGTAACTCTGGAAGTAATGGTTCGATTTCAGAGCTGGTAGACAGTTATAACGGTCCATTACCAACTGCCGTGTGAACAACTTCCACTTGACTAAAAAAATAGTTACGCCTTTTTTATTTTAGTTTTTGCAGTTTGGCTGTACAATGCTGTTTACTTTTATTTGTTTGGAAGCATAACTAATTGATGTTTTAGTGAAAAAAAATGGTTCTCTGTGCCAAGTAAATATTCCAAATGGGTTTATGACCTTTCGTTTTATTTCTCCTTGGATTCGTCCCGTCTGACCGTGTCATTGCGTGGGTAAGAAGGCATACATAGCTCAACGTTTCATAAAACTCCAGCTCTACAATGCTATCATTACCGTTCGCAATAGTTACAATAAAGCCGCAATAAGTAGGAGGCGGTACGCGGTACCTAGTGCAAGCGAGGCATGCGCTACGTACAGCACAGAGTCAGTGTGCCAGTAGGTCACATTATGTAAGTCCACCGCTTACTTCGATTTGCGTAAGAATCGTGTAAGCAATACTATACCGCAAACGATGATTAATTTATGTATTCTAAGGATTCATTACTGTGTCTACTGATAAGCCGCGACTGGTTCAGATCATACTAATTGATATGAAATTATGACTCATTCGAGACCTTAGTGCAAAGATTTCAACTTACGACCTAAATAAATCACTGTACTTGCTACTTGCGATATATTCGGGTAACTATCTACATGTTATTTAATTCGTTAAAATTACGATGTTTACGGTTAATAAAGTGTAGAGTTTTCGCGACGGTATCAGTCAATGACCTTACTGCTCGTTGAAGTCATTAGTCTAACTTGTGGTTTCTTTAGATAATAATTGGTATGAGTAACGGTAATAATAATGTCGGCTTTTGTTATTACTAATTCGGTGCTTGTGTTACTTAGACAATATTATGTGTTCATTTTGTTTCATTTCAATTACTTAATAATTTTAACACAACTATGCGGCGGCGCAGATATTAAAATAATAAAACATTTTAATAGGTACTTATTATTTCCATGTTAGCCAGGGTAGCCCGCGAAATTCAAATTTTCTTACGTTTTTTGCAATTTGCCAGTCATAGGGCCGGGTAACCCGAAAGAATGACTATTTCATGAAATCTTGACATTTTAAAATTATACCGACTTATGGAGTTATTTTACTGATTTTAATGGTTATAATTCTGAAAATACATCATTCTTACGCCCGCGAATCATACTTTAATCAACATATAACCTAGTACTAACTTGCAAATTGCAAAAAACGTAAGAAAATTTGAATTTCGCGGGCTACTCTGGCGCAACCACCTTAAGTTACTTACATTATGAAAATAGTCACTAGCAACATCTATTGTCTAGCCTAGTTTGTCCCACTGCTGGGCAGAAACCCCCTCTCCCTTTTCCACTCGCAACAGACCTATGTTCAACTCTCATCTCTCTTGCAACATAAATTATGACTTCATAATAATTAAGAGTTTTTCGCGAAAGAACCCGAATGACGTAACGACAACAATGCCTATGTTACAGGGATGACCCAGTAACATAGGCATTGTTGTGTTTACGTCAATTAGTTTCAAAAGGCCTTCTCACATGGTAGGTGGTTTTTTATTGAGTGTACTGTGTATGTAAACAATATTAACTGACCACACCAGCCGTGATGTGTATCTATCAACGGATAATTGTAAACGTAATATTGTAATAAATCTTTAGTACATTATAAACTCGATATATTCTGAACAGCTATTTCTAGAAACAATAAGTCCCATCCAAATGAAATAGTTTCTAAGATTTCCGTGTCTTATTGGGGATAAATAAATCTATACTTCTGCAAAAATATTAATAAGAGTTTGTTTAGTTGAATGCGCTACTCTTAGGAAGTACTGGTTCGAATTGAAAAATATGTTAGCGTTGGATAGCCCATTTATCGAGGAAGGCAATAACAACGTGTAACAGATTAAACGCAATACTCATAATTATTCTCATCATTACAACTTTAAGTATGGGTTGAATAATGAAATGTTTTCGCTATTTTATATTGTATTGCTCTCAGTATTTTTTTTTTCATAATGATGAGTACAACCCTTAAAGTTCAGTTACACGTTGTATAACATCACGCTACGATCAACAGGAGCGGAGCATTAATGAAAAAGAGACGCAGACGAAGTTACGCGGGTCAGCTAGTAAATAAATAAAGAGTACGAACTCACGGGATTTGTTATAAACTTACAATTATTTGCAATAGTCCGGTGACCTATCCGTCGCTATAATTTTGACTAAAGAAAGAAAACAAAAATGATTTTTAAAGTTAAGGTGAATGCTCCAGGGTAGCCCGCGAAATTCAAATATTTTTATGTTTTTTGCAATTTGCCGGTCAGTGTGAAGCTGTATGTGGACCAAATGCGATCCGCGACCGTAACGCGTATTTATCTAAAGAATTATAACCATTTTAATCATCAATATAGCCCTCTAAGTCCATGTAGTTCGAAAGAATGATTATTTCTGAAATATTCATTTCATTTCATTTTTTCTTGATCTTCGCACAGATTCCATTTCACTGAGGTTAAAATTTAAGTTCTCGCACCTCTTGAGGCTTCTTTCTGGCTAACCCTCCTAATTTATGTATCCATTGTAATATTAATTAATTAATTTATTAAAACTTTACGCACAAGTAAAAACACTGTACAAAGGCGGTCTGAATGCGTTAGGTATTTTTTACCGGTCGACCTTTTAGGGAAGTGCAAAGACAATATGGCAGGTGTAAATTATTGAAAAGACAAAAGAGAGAAAAAATTAAAATCATAAATACATAGATACATACATATATATACATAAATAAAATTCACAACGTTATTAAGAGAAAATGAAACCAAATAATCAATAAATAAATTGATTAATATCGATTATTCGTTATTTAAACCCGTCTACTTATGAATGTACTCGTACCTATTAGGTTAATTTCTTAAATATTTGTGAAAAAGCTAGATAACCATATTGATACAATAAATAGCCTTTTATGAATAGCCGACCCCAATATAGTTGGGAAAAGGCTAGGCAGATGATGATGATGATGTGAAGCCTATTCAATAAGCCTCAGCTTACCATTTCGAAGACTATCGGCGTGAATGGATATACCAGTATTGAAATCATTGACCGTACCGGTTGACAGATCGTCGAACCATACAAAACAGCGGCAATCACCCCACAGCCCGCTTTTTCTTCCTCGAAGCCCCTGTAGTTGAGTAACAATAACAGATTATGTGATTTTCTAGCGGAAAATTTTGTTTTGTTACAGGGGTACCATGATACAAACTTCCATGGCGTTCGCCCCATGGAAGTTGAAGAGCCCGGCGTCGACTTGCTATTCGACGCTTTGGATTCTTACGTAAGTTTTATTCAGTTTATTTCTCGCAGTCGGCCAAGCAACACCAAATGAGTTGGTGTCGTAGGACGCGACTGAAACTGGCCCAAGTTTTTTTTTATTTAGCCTTATACCGTTTGGGCTCGAAGGTAATATTCGAGCTTTACCAGTTTACTAGGCGCATTACATTATTGTAACAGCTCAGTGTTCTTCTGGAAGTTAAGAAGTGTGGTAGTGAAGCGTATAATGTGTGTGTGATCCAATATATCCAAGTGTCTCTATTATATCCAAACTTCTAGGCCGCGGTCCAGAGAACCACGACGGTGCGACCGTTACCGTGTGATTGTACAGAGGTGAGCGGTGGAAAGAAGCATGGCTTCAAAGGCTTTAATCATTATTATCAGCACCCTTTGCCCCAATATTGTCATCATCATCATTAGTTCTCATTGTCCCACCCTGTCTGCATCTCTTGCTTTTGCACGCCGTTCCCACACTACTAAGCTCATTACCATTGCTGATGTCATCCTTACAGCCATTTATTGGGGTAAAATTTAATCTTCATAAATAATTCGTCCTTAGTGTACAAACCGTTACTTTACTAGTAACTTGCAAACTTTCATCTAGTATGCTACTATCACTTAATTTTAGTACAGTTGGAAACAAAGTAATGTAGATTTCATTAATTAAAAGTTGTTGGTTTCTTTTTGAGATAAATATTTCAAAACAATTATTGGGGTATAAGATTTTTACTAGTACCTACCATTATTTGTGACGAAAAATATGATTGCTTTCATGATGAAAATAAATAAAAATTCTGAACTAAAGAATTCCTTTTGTTGCTGAATTATAGTTGGTATTTTAGTAATTTGTAGACCTTTTTGTTAAGTTTAACCATCAGGTTTAGTCAGATTTTATTGTTATGTAAGTTGTGTTCATGTACTAAATTATACAATCTCATTTAGTCGGTCGAATAGTGTACAAATGGTCAAAACTTACAATACCGAATAGTAATTGCTAAATGGTAAGTGTTCACTTTGCAAGTCTGGTAGTCTAGTAGCATCGGGATAGTTTCAAAATCAAGTGTCATAAAAAAACATAAAAAAGCTTCCTTAGCGTTTTTAAAATTAGTGTTATTATTTTGACGACAAACAAAATAATGTTTACATTTTAAACACTAAAACTGTCAGGGATGCACCTATTGCAGGAGTATATTATATTCTTAAAATATTTATTGCTTTATGCACTGCACTCACATAATTTTGTGTTATGTTTGTATGTTGTCTTTAGTGTTTGCAATTATTTTTTAATATGCTTTGCATGATTCGTAAATTGAAATAGTACTGCATGAGTCGTTTTTTGTTGTTATACGATTATTATTTGGTAAAACATTCAGTAAAAAATACAATTCAGAGTAAAAAAAACCTAGCGAAGTGCGAGATAAACTCGTGTGCAAAGGGTTCCGAACCAATTTCATTTTTTAACACTACATACTTATAGGTTTCCCTGTAATTTTAATTTATAAAACTGTAACCAGTATTTCTTTTTTTCAAAATTTTAGGCTCAGCAGTTTCAGAGATAAGGGGGCCCTTATCTCTGAAACTCTGAAATGAATGATAATTTTTGGTCTAATTTCTTGAATAACTACAAACCACAAATTTATTTTAAAATTATGAAAAAAAAATCTCCCACAGTAAGCCCTTTTATTTGATATGTCACACGATACAGTTATAAAACGTTTTTTTTTTAATTTTCTAGTTTGGCTCCCGAGAGTGACCCACCCCCATACTAAAAAAAAAAATTATTTCCGTAAAGCGTCCATGTTTGGGTCACAGAAGTCCATATTATGTATACCAAATTTCAACAGAATCGGTCCAGTAGATCCGGAGTAAACTGGCTGTGACAGACGGAAATATAGACAGATAAACAAAGACAGACACCCGAGTGATCCTATAAGGCTTCTGTTTTTACGGATGTTCGGATGAGGGATTTCTTGAGCTGCTACTACAAAGTAACTTTAATTTTGGTATGTCAAATAACTAAGAAACCACCGACTTCCAAAATCAAGGTTATTTTTTAGTGGTTTTATTTGGAAGCCGGTTGTTTTTTTTTATTTTTCAAGTTTATGGCACCCCCAAAAGTATCCTGCATATCAATTTAATTGTTTATCTCCAAAGTTCTGCATCAGATCTTTACGATATTTACAAGGTGTACCTATTAAATTTGAAAAGTTCCCCCGAGTTCTTCAAGATCCTATCATCAGACCCTAAACTGATGACCATGGACAAAGATTTTTTCAAATAGGTCTAGGCATCTTTGAAGCATTTTGAGTAATCGGGGAACATACTTAAATAAAAGTTTTCTATTATAGAGATTTGAGAACCTCGGTTAAAAAATGACAAAAGTACTGCTCAGACTTTTGCTGGACGCCGAACATTTTCGGCATCTAAAGGTTGCAAACTTTTTTCACATCCAATTCGTTTGTGAGGATTCACTGAATGCGCCGATGGGGGTGGCCTTCACAGTGATCATCTTACATGGATATTCTGATTAGCTAAAACTCCATGCACCATCGTGCAACCGTGAAATTTGGAGGAGCATAGATAGACCCCTATGAGTCAATGAGAACACACCCAGCAACCTTTTTTTTCAAACATGGTTACCCCTAAATGACTCTCACAAAATGATTGCCCATTTTTGGAAAATTATTCTCATTGAAACGATTTTTTTTCTTCCAGAAGTTATAGTTATTGTTGTAAAAAAAAGATTTTGAGTACGCCCAACGCTAGGAAAAAGTTGTTGTTGTTGTATTAGACGCATTGACTGGATGTCATTTAAAACAAAAGGTTAGCCAGCCAATTAAACAGCTGATTAAGCCAGCCGCCTTAAAGTCGCAACAAGCAACATAATACAACATAGAAAAAGTAATTTATTTTTAACCTGATTACTAGGCACACGGTTAAATAAACTATTCGAATCGCCAGGATTCCGCTATGGCAGTAGAATAGTAGATGTCAAAATATTGCATTGTGCCTAGTGACCTAAATATTGAAGTATCGGAAAGAACGGACGGGCGCAGCGCAGTACAGCAATCAACGCCGCGGGTAGTGGTCCCGTCGCCTTCGACGCTCGGTTGCATAAATCTATTAAGTGAGGTGCAATCGGCCCGCGCGTCGCGTTGCGTGGCTCGCTGCCTCCGCGCAACCGGTTTCACTGTTCTGGGCCAAGTTCACCATTTTACATCGCTCTACTCGTACATATTCATTTTTTACGTGAAATATCTATACCAAATATTATAAAACTGAAGAGTGTTTGTTTCATCTCAGGAACTACTGGTTCGAATTGAAAACTTATTTTAGTGTTGGATAGTCCATTTATCGAGGAACGCTATACAAACATCACGCAACGACCAATGGGAGCGGAGTATTAATGAAAAATGTGACGCAGACGAAGATGCTCATTGTACTCATCATGTATGGGGAATTCGGGGTTGGTCCCAGGGATAAAGTTGCACTTAATGATGAGTACAATGACCCTTTTTCAGGTGTCTGTCTGCCTGTCTATTTGTCTGTCCGTCTGTCACAGCCAGTTTTCTCATACTTGACCGATTCTGTTAAAATTTGGCATACATATGTCCTTCTGTGACCTTGAAAGAAATGCAGATAATAGTTCTGTACCTAAAGAACAGAAAAACCTATAAGAAGTCTGTACTGTTAAAAAATGAAATTAGTTCGGAACGTCTGATCTTATTCTTTTTTTGTGTAAGTCTTAGTGAATAAGTCGTTGGAGAGCCATTATTGAATAAATAAATAAACCCTTTGCACATCAAACCGCCTCGCACTTGGCCAGTTTTTGGTACTTCTTTCGCACAATTATTAAACTGCTCGAGTTACGAACAAAGATGTAAAAAATTTTTCGCCGAAACTGAAATCGAAATTCGGCCTGCATGCATACGTAATCCTCAATACTTCGACACTGTCGAATTTACATTATCCTAACGTTCGTTTTGGGAATAATTTTTCGTTCGATACATCGCGCAGTCGAGTTCAAGAGCTGTCAGTGTCACCGTTGCTTGTAAATTTCGCTTTTGATTCTGACGGCTCTTAAAGTCGGTTAAGTTGCGCTGTTCGCGTTCAATTTCATTAGTAATATTCGCCCTTGTACCATCGTTGTTTTAGTTATGTTTTAAAGGAGATAGAGTTTGGGCTGTCAGTGTACAAACGTGCGTGTTGTTTTTTATCTGGATTGAGATGTTCTCCGATTGTTTTGTTAGAAGCGGAAATAATATTTTTTCGGTATTTTTTTTTTTTTAATCTGTCCGAAAATGTGTAGGATATGGCAGAAAAAATGACAAAAAATAATTTGGTCGGACTTGCTCCAATGACGATCGTCGCAATATTACATAACATAACAATAGTTTTGCAAGGTCTTGGCGCAGAATGTCCAATTCCTAAAATGTGAGGTTGAATGATTGTTTTTTCGCTTCGCAGAATGTCCGATAAAGGCTGAATTTGAAATCGTCTGTTTTTTTTTGTGTTTTGTGTTAAGAAATAAATTAAAAAGTAATATGTTCGTACTAAGGCCTGCCGCATACGAGTATATACATTTTGAATCGAAAAATTATTTAGTTGTTAGTTAAAAGTATTTGGGAAGGGAATCAATCGTGATACGCATGCCATCAACTAGATACTTACTCGAAAAAAAAAACCTACATCGATCGCTTTTTGATTAATCAGTCGAACAACTTTTGACCGACAGCTCAATGTAGACTACATAGGCCGCGGACACGAAATCGGCGGCGGCAGCGGTGCGGGCAAGGACGTGGTGACGCAGACCCATTCACGAAGCTAGCGAGTAGATCGCGGAGCTAGAGCGGCGCGCGTAGTGTTGTATTGTGAAGCGCGCTCGAAATCGAGAAAAGCACGAGAAACGTGAGGCCAGATCGGTTCCACATTCAAGTTTCTCGTCTTTTTCTCGCTTTCTCGCGTGAATGTGGAGCGCGCTTGAAAAGTTGCCTATCTATGACTATGTCACTGCAGACGCGTGGGCACCGCTCGACTGGCGCGCGCCGCTCGTACGCCGCAACCGTGTCGCTCCCGCGCCGTTGCCTTTGTGAAAAGTTCCATTTAAATGTATGCATTTGAATGCGCCGCGGAGTTCGTGTCCGCGGCCTTATATTGTAGAGTGCACACATAATATACGCTCGGCTAAACAGTTGTTCCGCGACTGACGAGACTGACATGCACACTATTGTCAACTAAACTGTTTGATCGTCATACCTAAGCACACAACTCGACCAGTCTGATCGATTTGACGATAGTATTTTTCATGTATATTTGGTACTATACATGAAAAATATTTATTATTTATACAGTTTATCTAAAAATATAATACTAACAGTCAAAATAGAATCAAAATTGCTCGAAAGCAAACGAAATATAATTATTCTAATCAAACATATCTGATCCTCTAGCGAAAACGCTGATTTCTATGGCAGCTGTATAGGTGTCATATACTTTGACGTCAAAGTTCATATCAGACTTCTCTTTATAATTGTAATCTTTGAAACTTTATAAGTACATCGCTGATGAAGGTATTTAAAAAATAATTTCGTGGTTGTTTACTAATAAGTATTTAATTTTGCAAATAAAAAAATCGCATGCATATTCCCTATTGTATATGCGGCTGGCCTTAAGAAACGGCATGCTTATATTAGTTCTATGTGTACTTTTATGAAAAATAGGCCATTTAATGTCGAGTTCGCTAAATTAGGGTTCCGCATAGGTGTTTCTGCTCCATAAGCTTTCGCATGCGTATTTTTTATCCGTTTATTGGGAATTAATAATTATTCTGATTAAAAAGAATTGTCAACAGGTACGCTCAACAGACATGGCCACACGATGCCTAGGTAGTGTGACCCCTCCCTACCCACACTTGCTGTATTACACGGTGCCACGAAGTCGGCCAGAGAGCGTCATAGCACCAAATCGGCAGAATAATGATCATAATAATATGGATAAAGAATCGGATCAGTCATTAGTGGAAGATGAAGTGAATTTGGTGACATATGCCAGAGCCACGCTGTCACCTAGGTCTCCCCTGGCCAGGCGGCGCCTGCGTGCTGGTCAGAGAATGGCTGCTGCGACTTGTCACAGCAGCCAAGTTGCCAATAGACTTGTCAAATTTGCACGATGTATAAGAAACATTCACGAACTCGAAATGAGCTGCCACAACTGTGGCGTACTTCCCATCTGTCCCATTACAGGGAAATGTGGACATACCCGATGTCATCAGTAAGTATCTATCTATTTTCATATTCTGTGACGTGTTTCTTAAAAGTTCTTTAGCAAACGGAGTTTTATACTGATTCTCTTGTTTCAGGTGTGCTGTAGAAACTATATGTCCCTGTGGCTACTATTTTTCCGGCGAACTATTTGCTAATGTATTAATAAAGGATCTTATAAGAAAGTCACCCCAGAGTTCCAGGTAGAATTCGCAACAAAATTTATTGAAATATTTGCCATTGGAATTTTATTTACTTCAGGAAATTAAAAAGTGATACGAAAAGCTAAAAGAGGGTTTCGAACATTATTGTATGGGAGCTAGCATACCTCACCTGTCATTTTGATTTCAATTCTTATCATTAATTCATTCATTTTGATTATAGTCCAATTAGGTCTCTTGAATTTGCGGACTACATTTCTTGCCTTTTGTTAACGTAATATATTTGAAATTTCAATGGCAGGAATAAGTCGTTTCTTCTGCGGTGCTTAATCTATATCTATACTAATATACAAATCTTAAGAGTTTGTTTGGTTGCTTGCTTGAACGCGCTAATCTCAGGATCTACTGGTCTAATTTGAAAAATTCTTTCAGTGTTAGATAGCGCTGTTATCGAGGAAGGCTATAGGCATATATATCATTACGCTAAGACCAATAGTAGAGGAGCAGACGAAGTTGCTCGGGTTAACTAGTATAAAAATAATTGTAAAGTGTAATTGTAATATTACTAAATTTTGTTTTTTTTTTTCAGAATTGTGCCATTGCCAACAAGTCCGCCCACAGAAGATGTGAATGCGACGATGAGAAATAATACATGCTGTTTTCAACCGTGTAAGTATTTATTTCAAGGGTTACAGAGGTGAAAACTTTTTACTAAACCTCTGCTGTCCATGTCTGTAGAAGTTTAATAGACAAAGATAGACCTTTGAAATATTTTCGCGTATCACAAATATTTTGCTTTGTGAAGTGCGAGACGAGAGTCTTACATAAAAATTTTGCAATATATTTTAAGATTCGGGAAGGCTTTAAAGCTAAAAAGCTATAATTATGGGATAGCTGCTCGCTGACCTAGAATCATGATATATTGCAAAGTCTGAAAGAGGGCTGAACTCTACGTATGCGTGTTCGACTCGGACTTGACCAGCTTTTTAGTGATCAGATATATTTTTTGCGAATCTCTATAAATGTACTTGATCTAGCATGCACTTTAAGATGGTGTTATACAAATTTTACCTGTTTTGTTACCATTTTATTATTTTGCAAGCGCAATTATTTATTATGTTGGTATTTTTTAAACTTGCTTGTGCACATTATTATTTATAGAATGCTTAAGCGAATGAACTTTTTACCACTAACCTAATGGTACTGTGAAATCAAGAAAACTAAAATTTTGGGGTGTGACTAGGGCGGCCACCTTTTTTGCCGAAATAAAGTAGGTACCTACATTGGTTATGAAAATTAGAATAAATAAAACGTACACTGTGTCAAAATAAAGTACGATTCATCTTACTCCATTATTTTGCTTAGAAACTGTTTTTCGTTACTTTTAGCAACTTTTAACAAATAATTCATTCATTCTTTTCATTTTTGTGGTCCCGCACCCAAAGAGTAACCAACGGAACCCTATTACTAATCCTCCACTGTCCGTCCGTCCGTCTGTCTGTCAGTCAGTGGCCTGTATCTCAAGAACCATTTTAGGTAGACAGTAGAAAATTAGTGTGTGTTTCTATTGCCGCTATAACAAACAATAATGAAAATTAAATTAAACTGAAAATTAAAGGGGGCTCCCATACAAGAAACGTGTACGGAACCCTTCGTGTGAGAGTCTGACTCGAACTTGGCCGGCTTTTCATCAGATTCAGTGAGCTTTGTTTCTTTAATCTTGTATAACCATTTGCTATTTATGATAGAAAAAAAAACTCTTTCTATGATGTTGACGTGGCAGGAATCAACAGAAAATTAAAATAACTTTAAAAAAAATGGAAAAATTATCATCAGTCTTACTAAATACTTACTTGCTATAATTTTTGTGCAATAGACAATTCCGCAAAAGCTTTATTACCTACTATGTATCTGATCATGTCGTTCTGTTTTACGCCAAAATACTTACAACCAACCGATTTTACGTCATTATGTGAAATGAATCCCTGAGAAACCAAATGAAGCGAAATAAAGTATTTTCGCATACGTTATTGTTTTCATAAAGTCATCATCATCTGCCTAGCCTTTTCCCAACTATATTGGGGTCGGCTTCCAGTCAAGCCGGATTCAGCTGAATACCAGTATTTCACGCGAAGCGGCTGCCTACCAGACCTCCACAACCCATTAACTGGGTAACACGGTACTTCATGGCAAGACTGGAGTCAGATTTACTGGCTTCTGACAATCCGTAACGACTACCAAAGATCTACAAATGACAGCCGGGACCAACGGCTTAACGTGCTTTCCGAGGCACGGAGGAAACTCGTTATGTTAAGATGGTCACCCATCCACAGACCAACCTTGGCAAGCGTTGCTTAACCTTGAAGATCGACCCGTGCGGCTGTTATTATCTAGCCACGAGCTCCTCATAAAGTATGGAGTACAATTACTCGAAATAACGTACAATACTTTATAATAAAATACGGGTGGCAACCCTAGGTGTGACTCACAGGTAACCGAGAAAAGGAATAAACTCCTTGCACAAAAACGGTATTTTTGTTAGAATATTTCTCTCTTAATAATTTTGATTTAATAGTTTATTTGCGAAACACTATGAAATAAAAACTTCAAATTGATCTATTCGAGATATACAAGCTAAAATGTCAACATCACACATTATAAAACCTTAGGTATAAAAGGAGACGGCGATTTTGGGCCAATTAAAAAATTACTTCAAAAATAAAAAAGTTTAGGTCACGAATAACCCGCAACAATGTTGTTTTCATAGACGTTTTATGATTCAACAACATTCAGACAAATCATAGACGGTAGAGACTCCGAAAATTCATTTAATCATGATTTAACCTAATCAATTAAACACATTCTTTATCACAATGACAAGAGATTTAAATTATACATTTCAACGTATGTAATAAAATAAATTTTAATTTTGTTAGTTGTGATTGTCAACTGTCAATCGGTACGGACAGTGACGGTTCTTGATTGATTCATTTACTCGTCTCGTATCGTTTAGTCACTGTTTGTGTATACTTGAGTTCACATAATATATCTCGGCTCTCAGATTTCCGAACAGCCCAGATTTTTCAGATATTGTTTGATAAATAATACTCCTCTTCTTACAGCCACGCCCATAGATATATTTTTGTTATATTTCTATGGCTGGGCCCAAGATTGTATGGACATGTTTCGTCTCTTTTATTTTTGTCGTTGATAAAATCAATATTTGGCATCCGTAGATGATTTTCGGATTTCCGACTACGGAATAAGGGTTTTGTAGTCGGGAAACAAAAACCGTTTCTTCTTTTGGTTGCTTAATTTTTTGTCATAATTAGTATAAAAGATAAGCCTTAGAAAAAAAAATGCAGATTGATTTTTTCAAGTTTGCTTTGATTGCCAAAAACGGACAGAAGACACCAATGTCTTCTGTCCGTTTCAGCACTTGTCCACCAGACACTCACCAGTGTTCTTCTGAGTTTTAGCTTTAGCTTGGACAGGATTTGGCCGGTTTTCGTCGGTTGAACTATTGTGATGAGCGTTTCCGATTATCGGTATTCATTTTTCATCACAAGTAACGTTACGGATTGTGAATTGTATCGGTACTTGTTCTGGTTATTGTGACTGTTTAGTAGTAACGCAGCACTCGATGCATGTTTGCCGATGTGCTTATCTCAATTCACGTAGTACCTATTTTCGACATTTTTCACATTTTTTTATATAAATAATTAATATTGCTCATACCGAAGCCGGCCGCTGCACGCAGTCTTGGGTTCTGTAGTTGCCCCAATTACCATGAAAATGATAAACATGCCTTGTCAAGAAATGCGCATCACTGGAACTTGAAATTTGATTTTGAACCCTTTTTCGTTATTACAAACACAAAAACCATGATTTGCAATTCTCATGATTCTTACGTTTTTTTTTATGTTGTCTGTTTGATACCCTAATGCTTGAACGTAGGGTGGTGATATAAAAATCACGATCTCCGCGCGTATGAAAGTCTACTACCTAGATAAAAGTAACCCATGTCCCAATCCAGGTCTACCTGTGATCCAAATAGTTGAGGCGTGATTGATTTTGAACGGAACTCCGCCTTAGGGAACTTATTTCAAACTTTCAGTTACAATAAGATTTGGCACCAGAGTATGGCGGCACTCTGCTTTGTCCGAGTATTTAATGAAGAACTAAGAAATGATTCAGTCAAAAAAGTGTTTTTACCAATTTATGTAGATTTCGCCTCCGCCTTCGCTAAAAGGTGTCTTATACTTCATTATTTACATTTATACATAATTAAAACTACTAAATAAAATACGATAACATCGTTTGTTGGGTATTTTATTTATCGCTGTTTTATCAGTAATAGGAATGGTCGGTTACATAATGTATCCACCAGGGGTTACATACAGTAACAGTTCGTTTGTATAGTTGGCCGCACTGCTGTGGTGAAACTTAGACCTTGAGCTGACCTATCGTAATATGGGTCCAGCTTATACTGGCCTTTTACGACTGACGTACATTCAACCTGCTTACTTGTATTGCACGTCGTAGTTGGTGGCAGGTGCGAAGTGACGCCTTCCAGTTGCGTTGTTGACCCTCAATTTCACTCAAGTGTTTGCGATCATAACAATTTTAGACGAAAACTTTATAGCTACATACTATCAGAAATTGCGATGACGCTTGCATTTTACTCCAACAATAACTTGTTTATTAATCAATCGTGTCGCTATTCACATTAAATCGCACATAAAACATCATAAACGTTTTAATACGAACCCCAAACACGAGAAGCATCACTGTCATCACTACATAGTATAAAACAAAGTCGCTTCCCGCGTCTGTCTTTTTTTTTACTATAGATAGGCACGCGTTGGACCACTATCTCACCTGATGGTAAGCGATGATGTGGTCGAAGATGGAGCACGCTTGCCTAGAAATAACCTATTCACTCTTGACTTAAAGACTCCCAGGTTATAGCTATCACACACATTTATTTTTTTATTTCTTCTTACATCTATCATTACAGGCTTAACCCAATGCAATAAAAGCGCTTATCCTAACTTATACTAACATCTAATTATAAATAATGCATTCTTTGTGAACTTACCCAGAGTACAACAAAATAGGTCCGTCTCATTAGCAATGAGGTTGAGCGTGCGAAGTGCATAAACAGACTCTGGCAGGGAATTCCACTCCTTAGCTGTACGCATTATGAATGTGTTACCAAAACGTTTTGTGCGTATGGGTGGGATATCCACCGTTTACCGGTGGCGCATCGCCGTTCGTCTTGTGGTCCGATGATGGAACGGGCTTGGCGGAATTAAATTATGCAATTCCGTCGCACATTCCCCAAAATGCAACCGGTAAAAAACCGACAGGCTAGCAACTCGTCGTCGATGTTCAAGACTTTGGAGCTTCGTCGCGACGAGCTTCTCATTGCCGATGGTCTTCTTGGCTCATTTTTCAATTGACTCAAAGGCATCAAGTTGGTATCTGGTAGATCCATCCCAAAGATGAGACCAGTATTCCATACACGTTCGAACTTGCGCTTGATAGAGTTTAAGCAGCTGTTCCGGCGTGAAGTATCGTCTCACCTTTGCTAGAATCCCCAACTTTTTTGCAGCCACTTGAGCTTTTGCCTCTAAGTAAGGGCCAAAATTGAGAGTAGATGTTAATGTAACCCCAAGAAGCTCAAGTTGGTCGGTTTTCGGCACGGTTAAACCTCGGAAAGATGGAGCTGGGTGGAAAATAGGTACGCTTGGGTCTTAGCAGCATTGAACTTGACCAGATTGGCATCGCCCCATTCAGAGACAGCCTGTAAGGACACGTTCAAGCGCTCAACCATTGCCTCCCGGAGAGACCGGATCTGCGACCTGCTGAGAGATACGTGTCCGACGCACGAGCTGGTGCTCGTGCGTCGGACACGTATCTCTCAGCAACAGTGCTGTCGTCTGCATACCCAAAGGTACCGGATTTAAGCAGATCATTAATATGCAGCAAGGACAGTGTTGCCGAAAGCACCGAACCCTGAGGAACCCCGGCATTAATATCCAGCAGTCCAGACGAGCAGCCATCTATGACCACTCGGATAGACCGATCCCTCAGGGAAATCTGCGATCCAATCACATAAACTGGCGGGCAGACCGAAGGAAGGAAGCTTACCAATATGGCTATCGTGCCAGACCCTGTCGAAGGCCTTCGAGATGTCAAGGGAGACCGCTAGTGCCTCCCCATGCTTCTCTTTGGCCTCACTCCAGATGTGAATGGCATACGCTAGAAGATCCCCAGTTGACCGATTTCGGCGGAACCCGTATTGACGGTCACTAAGAATATCATTCGCTTCTAGGTACGCCAGGAGCTTACATCTGTCTGTCCCTATGTATGCTTAGATCTTTAAAATTTCGCAATGGATTTTGATGCGGGTCTTTTTAATAGATATAATGGTTCTCGAGAAAGGTTATATTATATAATCTGTCAAGGTTTTGTGTAAATTGGCTAATAAATGAAGATTATTACTGAGTTTGCAAAAAAAAATTTACATTGCGTGCGCTGCGAAAACTCTGGATGATAGAACAAAACAATGTACTACAGTTTACAGAGGACATCAATATTTACAAAAATGTCCGTGATAGTATATGTCTATCTTTTATGGTTGACTCACAATAACCATTTGTATGATATTCAAATTTGATATATAAAATACTGCTTCATTTGCAGAGGTGTTTTCACCAATATAGTACAAATTATTATCTTAATAAATATGTTAGTCATCTTGAGTGTTTAATTTAGAGCAAAATTGCCGTTCACATCATTTGCTTTGGATGAATATCTAAGGAGATATCTCAAAATTAAAGATAATCGCGCAACCAAATAATTATAACGGAGATAGAGATGTCACGAACTGGTAGACACCTGAGATGAGAGCAGACGTCGTTGACGGTTGTCTATTGCACTTTTTATTTCAGCTGAACCACAATATTATCGATTCTGGTAATTAGATGTTCACTTTGCTAGTTTGGGCTAAATAAACATTTGCACCCGTGCGAAGCCGGGGCGAGTCGCTAGTAATATTATTATATTACTAAAAAAGTCGCTTGTAATTATTATTACAAGCGACTTTTATCAGATCACAACAAAACCGATTTCACAAACAGTTTGAAACTTTTTGGCAATCTTTGAACAAAAAGAAAATAAACGTGTAGTTATCGCCTTCTTATCGCGTGGCACAGGTTATGAAAGTCACTCGAGGGAGCCACGTTATACAACGGCAGTTGTGGGTTTTCGAGCACCTCGGAAAATAACTAAAAGTTTATCTTAGAGTTTCCATACACCCGGTTTCAAAACGTTTTGGTAAAAGTTGAAACATACCAGCCTTCTTCTTTGCCCTCCACCCTTACGCGGGGTCGGTTTTCTTAGTCTTTCAGCGCCATTTACTTCGCTGGTACGCATCGTCGTCGTAAGGCCAGTTCTTCTGGACATTTTTCATCCAGGTAGTTTGCGGTCTACCTCTGTTCCGGGGTTCAAAAAAATGCAGATAATGGTCCTATACCTAAAGATTACAGGAAAACCTATAAGAAGTCTGTAGTGTTTTAAAATAACATGTTAAAAAATTAAATTGGTTTGGAACCCTTTGAACGCGAGTCCGACTCGCACTTGTCCAGTTTTTTTGTAGCCATGGAAAGGCACTTTTTTACGACGTGGTTGGTCATCGGGTCTGCGCATAACATGTCTGTACCACCTTAGCCTGGACTCTGTGATCTTTTCAGTAACAGGCGTTACTTTGAAACCCCCCTAATGTTTTCGTTACGGCACATTTTTGAGGGTGAATCTTCCCGCCCAAAGTAGCATGTGCATTTCAGTTGTATAAAGTTTTTGCTCATGGGTTTTCTTTGAAGCCCACGTTTCGCTACCATAGAGTACAGCGTGCCTAACAGCTTTTTTGTAGACCTTGCCTTTGGTTCTTGTCAGCATTTTCGGATCGCAGAGGACTCCTTAACTAATTATCTTATACTGTCTGAGATGAGAGTAACATCATCTGCATAAAAAAGGTCCCATGATGTGGGTTTCTCGGTCTGTTCAGCAAAGGACTTAGTGCGTTACCTTAATGCACTCCTACTTTGACATCGAAGCTTTGCATGGCTCGCGTCTGTTGTTCCCTTCCCTAAAGTAAAACCGAACTGGTATTCTGTTCAGTTAATGAGGTTCAAAAGGTGTTCACTTAGGAGTCGTTCCCAGATTTTGAGGGTGTGTGTATACCTCGATAATTTGCACATTTTCGATCATCTCTTTAAATAGGTTACAGAGCCTCACTACTCCGTCCCCTTTTAGCGATTTCCAGAGCTCAAAGGGTATGCTATCGGGTCCACACCTTTACGGTTCTTCATTTTGGATATGGTTCTTCTAACTTCTGTAAAAGTTATTTCATTTATAGGTTCTTGCGTCGGAAATGATTCTACTTCTGCTTGCCTAGGAAATTCCACATTAAGCAGTTCTTTTGGTAATACTAGCACCATCTTTGCATGTACTTATCGTTCGTAAGTAGTTCCTGTATTGTTTTTAATGTATTTTGTAGTTCTAAAGCTTTTTTTTAACGTTGCTTCACTCTAGGATGTTCTCCTGTACAGTGGGTGCGTTTACAAAAATATAAAGTCAGAAACACAAACAGCCAGACCCGCAACAACTATCTGTAGGCCATACAAAGATTTGTTCCTTACGGGAATCGGACCCACGACACGCGGCGCAGCAGCCGTATAGTAGTAATATTGGTTTTGTGGCGAATTGTTAGGCAGTAGCGACCCCACGGACCTGATCTCCCGGGAGAAGTCTTATTCCTCATCTCCAGCTTCCCTTTATTGGCTGGCCGGAGTGAACACTAACGAGGAACAGAGCTCTCACCTCTTTCTGGCCTTAATTGGTCGGTCTGAGTGGAGATCCACAAGAGCAAACGTGCTCGGGAGATGGATGTATAATCCAATAAGATGCTGGTAGGGATCTTGACCGATTTTGGGTGGTTCACCGTCCGATCAGAACCAGGCCCGGGTCGTCGTCGCGCTGTGTTCCACGCGCGCCTCAAAGAGGGGCCCGCTAAGGCAAGTGCCTGCCGGGGTGTGGAATCCGTTCGAAAGAGAACGGAACGCAAAGGGCACTAGGAGGGAACGGATGGGTTTTAGTCAGTAAGAGTCTGACAGTCCTTGAGGAGGAGTCATTTGATCCTTAAAAAAAAGGGATCTTGACCGTACTTCCGAGATTGTCCTGATAGCCGTGGTATACCTCTCCACTCCTCTAGCACCTTAAGATAATATGTTGCCCCCTTAACGCTACGTCACTTTGTGCTAGCAACCGTTTTCGGGGGGCCCATTTATTGAGTATGCAAGTCACTCCTTCCATTTTAAAGACGTTATAATTGTCAGTGGTCAGCCAGGTTCCTCCATAGTAAACGATTATCAGTTCACTAAACAACCCAAACCCTTGTTATACCCAAACTATAGCGTTTCATCTTTTGTTTCCATATTCTGCAATAGTCCTGCTCCAACCGGTGATTTTCCTTGGGTATACGTTCACAGTGCATACTGGGATAATCGTCGGTTGTTGTCCCATTCCATTTGAAATGTCTAACGGGTCCTCTGCGAGTTGGCTTCGGCTCCTCATACGCCTATCAAAGGACCGGGTCTCCAGGGATCCGAGAAAGTAAAAAACATATGAAAATAATAATAAATGTGCTTGCACATTGCATATGTAAAAGTTGTAGTTAATTGTGGCATAACTTATTGAAAAACCGCGATAGAAACGAATTGCCGGCGGATTATTGTGCATATATCTAGTATTTGCATGATTTCTTTCATTTCTTAATTTTGATATTTAATATGTCTAAATCAATTTTATTGTTAAAGTGGCCGAAGCGTGGCGGGCGTGGCTTGCGATAACCAGAGCCCGAATTTTCGGTGGTATTTTCATCCCTCTGGGAAAGTTATAAATATTGGCCCTACAGTTCTGAGAACCTTGAATCCTTTTTTAGGTAATTTCCTCCTATTTAAATATTTTTTTAGATATCAATAGTATTGATCAGTTTTTGAGTTATTTGCAAAAACCAAACCCTTCTTTCTTTTGTCAGTAAATTGTTTATAACTTTTGCAATTTTTTCGTAAACACCTTAAAAAACATAACACCTCATTCATTTTTTGAGACTGAGACTGCTGAAAAAAGTTAAACAAAAAGCACTTGTTGACTAGACTATAAGACGACGTTAAGGCATGGTTGCTTTTCATTTGATGTGCATTTTTTTTTTTTTACTTTTTAACGACTGACGTAGTTTTTTTTCAAAATCGCGGTGCGCCATGATTCATGTATCTATAGGTACAGGACACTTAAACAAACGTTGTATTTGGAGGTTAAGTCGCCATGTGAGAACAATGAAAATTATTAAAAATGAACTTATCACGTTCTTTGAAACTTAATAGAATTAGCACTCTGATGATTGCTATCTAAACAGCCTTAATTACTGTTTACATATTGACTAAACGTAATTATTTTTATTACTCAAGTATCTTTTCATGTTCCAATTTTATATTCCCTGTCATGTTAAAAAAATTACGTTGTAATGGTTACGTAGAATTGCCCATAACATTCAAACTGTTATATAATCCAATCTATTTGCGGATAATCTTGAAACATTCGTTCTTTACCTATTAAAAGGTTCTTGTTTACCTATTGAAAGGTTCTTTTAAAAAGTCTTCACAAATGAATTCAGCAGGCTATACAAAGGGGAGTCCTTTGTATTGTGTTATGGTCAGTCAAACTTGATGAATTACAATAACAAGGCAATATTTTTTTATTTTGTTCTTGGAATTATATTATTATAAACTAATTAGGATATAATACATAATTATATTCTGTAATAAGTATAGCTTTCCATTGGATTAAACGACATTTAAGTGAAGTCAAATTTAACGGGATACTTGATATACTTAGTACCGCAATTTTATTTTTTGAGAGCTTATTTGACTTAATTCTGATAGTTCGATGGGCGTGTCTTATAAGCATCGAGTTCGTACCGCACGCTCTTCGCGTGCTCCACGCGGTAAGTTAGAAAAATATCATTTACTACCGCCTGCGTCAGTATTTTCATTACTGCTCCGCTACTATTGGTGTTAGCGTGATGATATATAACCTTATGCAATAAATGGGCTATCTAACATTGAATTCTTTTTTCAAATCGGACCAGTAGGTCCTGAGATTAGCGCGTTCAAGCAAACAAACAAACTCTTCAGCGTTATATATAGGCATAGATGAGAAAAGCTTTTGTGTCACTGGGGGTTGAATTAAAGACATTAAAGAATAAAAGCCCATGTTCAACTAATGAGGGGTTGAACATGGGCAACATTTAGGGGTTCAACATGGACGGGGGTATATATCATTACGCTAAGATCAATAGAAGCGCAACAATTGCAATTCCTGAAAGCCAGAATAATTAACAGATCAAAACCCGTAATTTTGTTTTGAACGGTTTTCAAGACATTGACCATTGTATTAACTTTTATGATTATATTTGAAAGTTCTACCGTGAATTGAAAAACACTAATTTGAATAAATATCAACTTTAAGCTGCTGAACTACGTACAATATTGTTAAAAATAATAATTAAATGACGAAAACTGGCAATTAGATCTGAAGTGACATAGTTTGTACGTTGAAGAGGTCCACGGTCCATCTGAACCGACTGTGATGCAAAAGAAGAGATCTATTTTTTATCGAGTCTTTTCTTCGCCTCGTGTGTATTAGAATTTTGCTAGATCGTAAAGTCAAAAAGCATGTACCAATATTTTAAATTACGGGTACTTACTTTACAAGAAAAAACAATAGGGTATTTTACTAAAAAAATCTAATTACTCCGCCTGATAGATTTTCAAAAAATATTCGACACGTATTTTTTCTTTTTTCACGTAACCAAAATATAAAGGAGATACAGCGAGTTGAAGACACGCGTGACGTCACCTGGCTTGGTAAATTTGATTTTTTTAGTAAAATACCCCATTCTCAAAACAGTCTTTCTTTCGCTTATCACCTGAAAAAATATACAACGAACGTGTAACAGAAAAAAACGCAGGACCTCTTAAGGGGTCATCATTATGAACAAATTTTACTATGGGACCATAACTATTCATCTATTTATGCTCATTTCAGTGTCGGTCCCATATAGTGAAAGGGTTCATAGTGATGAGTACAATGAGCCCTTAAGCGGTACTCCGTTTATTCTGTTACACGTTGTATTATAAAGGCGCGTTCCAGGCGCGCTCGTTGTTTTCGCGTAGGCGTTTGTACCACGCCGGCGATAATCGCGCACCTACAAGGCTATTATGTAAATCGGCCATTTGTTTGTTACAGTGTTGTTATGTAACAACATTGTCGGCGATGCAATGGAGAACGCTGGGTCGCAGGTTACGTTACCCCGGTATATAGGGCGACTTTTAATTCATTTTAAGTATGTATCTATGTCCGCGCAACTTTTTATACTGTTGTTTATTTGCGATTTTAGGCATGCACCCATAGTACAAAATGTTTATTATACTCAGTCAATGAATACTATCAAACCTTGAAATATTGTCAGTATATTAATTTGTTGAATTCATTATTACATAGATTTAGTTCGAATGCTTACGTGAAACACATATTTAAACTAAGACATTCTGTTAAAACCGTTTATCTTCAAACACTGCTAAATTGTGATTAACACTTATGTCTTCACTGTACGCGAAGAAACGTTTACGAAGTACCTGATTGAGGCTAATAAATATCGGATCAATTACTTCTTATTTAACTATTAGAGAGCTCTTGGCAATTGGCGAGGTTAAGCAACGCCGGCCGAGGTCGGTCCGTGAATGGTTGACCATTTATTACGGACCGTGCCGCGGCAAGTACGTCAAGCCGTTGGCTCCGGCTGTCATTTGTAAATCTTTCACAGTTGTTACGGATAGTCAGCAGCCAGATAATCTGACACCAATCTGGCCAAGGCGTATTGTGTTATCCAGTTAGAGGAAACTATATTTTTTATCCTACCCCTCCGCTGTACTTTTCTGATTAATTTAATTGAAGGATCCAAGACAGTTGACTCGTTTCAAGAGTTGCAGTTGATGGGACTGTGTGGCGGGCTTGTCCCAATAAAAAAAATCCAGGTACTGGGTTTTGGAAGTCAGATATATAGGCAATCGCTCCATATAAAATAATGTTATTCGGCTGCATCCGGTTGGACTGGAAACCGGCCGACATGTTGGATGAAGGCTAGGCGGATAGATTTGGCGGATTTTTGGCGTTTGTGTTTGTGCTGAATAAATGTTTTTCTATTCTATTCTATTTAGCACAAGTAGGTCATTGCGGTTGGGATTGGGCGTATCAATTACTGAGTACTTAATGTCATAATATTACTTATAATCGAAACACTTCACGAAACAAGTAGGTAATACATAGGTACCTCATTTAGCTTTGGTCAGAACTTAAAAAAAAATATTTGTTAAAAATAAGAGCTTTTCTTTAGTTTACCATGTTCGGATTTGGCCATGAAGGCACACTTACAAAAATCACCCTGTGTAGTAAAATAACATAATTATTCTGTTGTTAGTTTAGACAAATAATGACTATAAAATTTTTGATTTACCTAATAATGATAAAAAAGTTCGTATTTGTTGTTGCGCAGATAGGAGCGGGTCCCGAAATAATCAGTTTGAAGTATATGAGGTACGAGTAGTCTATATGAAAGAACTTCACCCGTTGGCCTAGCGTCACAGTCAAGTGTAGGGTCGTAGATTTCTAGGTGTCGAATTATTTTCATTCGGAGTTTCTCAGCATTCTCCTGTTAGCTAGGTTTGTTTCCGGTTAATGACAATACACCCTTTACACCACGTTTCTTCAATTTCTTCGTAATATCGAAGTTTTTGAAGGAAAAGTTCGCGCCTACCAGCGCAGCGTCTGGTGCGAAAAGGAAGGGATGTATTGTCCTGCTCCCTTCCCGCCGTCTCGTTTGGGACCATCGCTTCCACACAGAAGATGGTGACCGCACTCCACGCGCTCTCGTTTCCGAACATGGTTTGAGCAACCGGGCGTCGGCGACCGACTCACGGTCTATCGATTCGATAGTGAGTCCCTGACCACCCCATACTGGAAATAACATTTAAATGTGTTACCTATACACGTCTGCCTGCCATCTACAATCTACATAATCAACATCAGCCTATAGCAGTCCACTGCTGGACATAGGCCTCTCCTAGTCACGCCATTCAACTCGATTTCCGGCAATGCTCGTGGATCGTCGCTCCACCTAGCCTGAGTGTGTCCTACCTTACGTTTGCAGATTCGTGGTCAGAACGTTAGGGTAGATGACCACCCCCACGTTCATCGGTTCTACGGGTAATATATGGTCGGCCCATTGCCACTTCAGCTTGCTTATTCTGCGATTATGGTCAAACCCTCCAATGTCAAGCCAGAATCGGATTACCCTCTTCGGGATTTAAAACAGTCGAGCAATAACGTTGGAAGCCGTCATGTCTCAGCACATTAATGCAGTCATAACGTGGCCTTCTACAGGGCAGACAGGTAGATTAGTAGGTACTCCGTACTCGGTAGTGACGCAATGACTCGGACCTACTTGAGCAGAAAGAAGTCTTTAGTTAAAAACGTGACGCAAACAAGTGCTTATGACACAGTTATTAAGTTTTTTTATTCAGGCTATTTATAGATCTGCCCTTTGCTAAGTTTAATAAAGTTATTTAATTGTCCGACATGAAACTAAGCTTAGAAATTGTGGGGAGAGTTTGTTAGATAAGTAGGTCAAAGCACTCTGAGTGCTAATAATATTCGTTCGTATTCGCATCTCAGTCGCAATATATCACAGAAGCCTCAATTTCCATTCATATTTGACTGATTGAAGAAGGTACAGATACCTACGGAAAATGTAAAAACCGGCCAAGTGCGAATCGGACTCTCACACGATGGGTTCCGTACGAAAAAAATGTTTCTTCCGTCTGTCTATCAACGGGCTGTATCTCTAGAACCGCAATAGGTAGACACTTGAAATTTTCACAGATTGTGTATTTCTATTGCCGCTATAACGACAAATAATAAAAATTAAGGTTTATGGTACGGAACCCTTAGTGTGGGGGTCCGACTCGCACTTGGCCGGATTTTTTTTTATACCTCATTTACGTACATATTGTGTAATTTGTGTTAATTACATTTCATGATTTTGCTGCAGTTTTGTTTAGTGGCAGGTATAGAATACACTTTACCTCTCTACCTGGCACCAATACGTAATATGCGTATAGTCTACGAGTAAAAGACTGCTCCAGTATGTTTCCTGAAATCCAAATTAAGTATTTTCAGCTTTGGAGTGTGTGAAAGCGACACTGGCCCAGTGCAGATGGTAGATTTCACAAGTCGACATATTCTTGAGTCCCAAGACATCCTAATCAGACAAAATGTATTACGGCTCATTATATCATATAGCAAGCAATTGTAGTAATTTTAATAGCATGGATAATAATTAATGGAAAGATTTTCAACATGAGCCACTTTCACACTTGACACTTTTTACGCCACAAAGTCGAATGAAATACGTGTGGAATACTCCCACAAGGTGGACCGATGACCTGGTGAAGGTCGCGGGTAGTCGAAGGATGCGAGACGCGTAAGACCGGTCGTTGTGGCGAAGCTTGGGGGAGGCCTATGTCCAGCAGAGGACGTCTTTCGGCTGATACGATTATGAATGAAATACGTAACAATTGGCCACGTAATGCGTATAGGAGTGATCATGAAATGCTTAGGTCGTTGTCAACTGTGGCATTAGCGAACTTGGTTGATTTCATTGTAATGACGAATATTTCTGCAATGCATATGCCATCAGCGATTTATTATCTTTGTATGAATTTTATTTATATGTACCATTGTACCTATTTATTAATCATTCATGTTAGCAGGCATTCGAATAAAAGATATTTCAACTGGTTTTTGCGTGACTAAGTGACGATACTTGAAATCGTCATTCATGGGTAATTCGTATCAAGTTGTATGTTATTGTGCCCTCGTAAAAAAGATTAGCGAATTCTTCTTTGTGCTTTTATCGGATCGTGGGAAAAACTAATATGTAATTTAAAGTATTGTACAAAAAAAAACAAATGAAAAAACATAACATTTAGTTATCAGAAACAAAACAAAAAACATTTACTTCTATGCTAACATCCCGCAAATATGTCCAAAATCACAGCCATGTGTGAAACCCACTAAGCATGTCAATATCGTGTGAAGCATAGCAATAAAGCGCAGTTGCTCTTTCACATAACTTTACTGTCGCCAATTGCATTGATCGCGACCTTGGCTTGCTTCAGATTAGTCGCACAACCCGCTCTGCGCTCGTAACTCAGGCCCAGGCCGCTTGCGTAACGAAACACAAACTCTGACTCTTGCCGCGCTTATATAACAGCGTATTATGTAGCAGTGTGGACGAAATGTCACAAGACGTATGGGGCTTCTTTGTTAAGTTCGGTTCTGTCGTATTACTACAACATTATGCGCTCTACAGATTTTGAAACATTGTTAACGTGACTCATTCAATTTAGGCCAACAAATTCAAAATTACGAAACGATTAATTTTTATTTATCGCAAGTGTGTACTAAAATGTTTCAAACGCATGAGCATTTATTACTGAGTCCACGGCTCGGACTGCAATCCCTACTCGTATGCAATGACAAACTTTGGATACGCGTCTTGTTTAAATTCACGTTGTCACCAAAAGATTTGTTTCAGAAATAGGAATAATAGTCGCTAAACAACTCTAACGCTAACACTCGCCGCGCAGCGAATGTTTTCAAAACAAATGCTTTCAGCGACTGTTCGCGATGAGCACTGTCTTTTAGGCCTCTTTATTTGGTTAATTAGGCACAACTGTGTAGTTGTTTCACGGAATGACTAACACTATAAACTTGAATTAAGCAGTTCTTTTTAGAACAATCGTCATAGTTCACGCACTTTACTCTATTTCGAATTTGGTTGTCTTTCACAGTGCCCGGAGCCAGCCACTGTCATACGCGATTGAAGCGACGGGCGCGGGCGTGCTCTCCTAACGTCGAGACCCAGCGAATTCCCATAACTCCTCTGGTAAACAATATGTATTATTAAGTATCATCATTATAACTTGTTTATATACGTGATCGTGCACTTATTTTACATCAACTGATAAGTCATCCACGCACGTTTCAACGGTTTCGTCATCCATATCAAACAAAGTAAAATATTGTAATGCTTAGTACAAAGTCATTTTTAGAGAACATTCGAATGACTTCAGGGCATTGAACTGTGGCGACCGTGTCAGTTTGTAAATAAGATATGGGCTTAGTATGTAGAATGACATCATGAGGCGAGTGATCTCAAGTGAGCAAAGCCATTGTTCTGACAAAAACTTAGTTGACTATTGTTATAGAGTGTACTGTTAATGTATGGATGCTGTGTTTCCCAGGCGCGATACAACCATGCTTTGGACCTG
The DNA here is from genome assembly GCA_950371165.1 of Lacanobia oleracea. Lineage (NCBI taxonomy): Eukaryota > Metazoa > Arthropoda > Insecta > Lepidoptera > Noctuidae > Lacanobia > Lacanobia oleracea. Next base: position 16,464,416 of record OX493385.1, read on the forward strand.
CTGCGGCTGGGACGTCACCGCGAGGCTGTGCCTTACCTCGCCCTTGCCGTCGCCGGCCAGCCAGACCTCCGACCAGCGCGGACGCTCCTAGCTCAGGTCTGTTTCATGTTACGTTTTCTCTCGAAATGTTTGGGTTTTCAATTTTCGGCACTAAGCCGAGCATAAAATAGCATTAAAGGTGAGGTTTTGCAAAAAAAAAAAAACACAGTAGGTCAAAGGATCGAATGCACTGATTAAAGTACTGTGCGTTTCTTTTCTATTTACTGTACTTCAAATATGAGGTGTAGGTTCAATAAAGTATATAATAAATAAATAAAGTTATATTGTATTATTAGGAAAAAAGTTGCCTTTTCAACAAGCCAACTGTCCCCCCCTTGGAGATTAAATTTAAGATTTACCTGTTCTGATCCCATTTAAGTTACACAAAAAAAAACTTACTCTTAATTTTTAATCTCATTAAAAATTAAGAGTAAGTTAAATCTGCGTTTTGCCCTTATCTTTGTTTACTTAAGCTGTATTACGAGAGCCGAAACTATTGCAATACCTAGCTTGCTGTGAAACATTGAATGACTCAACATACAACGGTTCAGTGTAGACTGTGATGAAACTATTGCCCACAATCACGTAGTCCACGAATAAGAAGGCAATCAAGTATTGACGTGAATGATTCGAGACGCCATACTGCATGGTAGGCTATTTATAAATAGATGTATTACGTTATGTATCGTATTCTAGACAAACGGACATCCTGTTTACCAACAAATAAAATGTGCGAAGGTTATAGTATCTTCTGATTTTTATCAGCACAAACAAAATAGCACAAGATAAAGATTATTTTGAACACTTGGCTATGTATGACGCTATATTTGCTGATGACGTCACTTGAAGATGATTGAGGGCTGATAAGGTGTTCAAACTTTCTTCAATTATTACTTCACTAGCTTCTGCCCGCGACTTCGTCTGTGTAGACTTTAGAGTTGGCGCGCAAATTTTTTGTCTCATATTGTGATTCTTTGCTGTTCTTATTTTCAGCCCTGAAATTACTTATACATGTTTGTGGTCTCCTGGTACTTGTGAACCTTAAGCTTTTTACGTTACGACCTTAGGTTACGACTCCTGCCGAAAATATACTTTGGCATATTTCTGGTCTGTTGGTTTGTACTGGTGAATCTTTAGCGCTTATATCCAGCCCCGGCAAAAATTTGATTTTTCTTTTCTTCTGGTGCTTTTGAATCCTAACCGCTAAAAAATCCAGCGCCAGAAATACTTCGACATGTTTCTGGTCTCCGGGTACATGCGAATAGTGCTCGTATTACCAGCCCCAGAAATACTTCGACATGATTCTGCTCTTCTGGTACTCGTGAATATAAAGCGTTCCCAATTCCAGCCCGGAAAAAACTTCGACATGTATACAATTCTGTTCTAACTCTTAAAAGAAAAAAAATGTGAATGTGTGCTCATATTTCTAGGATGTGAACTATATGTGTGCCAAATTTCATCAAAATCTCTTCAGCCATTTTTGCTTGCCTGATCGAGGCACAAACGTACAGACTTTTACATTTATAATATTAGTAGGATTGCATGAGGATGACACAGTGTTGTTCTATTCGTGTTATTTTGTTAATTGCAGGCGATAACCGTGTTGAGCAACAATCGTGACCCGCGTGAGTTGACGACGCAACTGACCCGTGCGATACGTCGCTTGTCTTCGATGTCGTGGATCAGATCCGCGGACTTGGAGTGTATTCTATGCTACGACACCTTCGTGAACCCCGTGACCACGCCCTGCGGACACGTGTTCTGCCGGACATGCCTCGAGCGCACGATGGACTATGGAAAAAGATGCCCCCTGTGTCTCCGTGAGCTCAAGGGGTTCACGCTCTCACAAGTGAGTTCGCTAACTGTTTATTTTCACATCAAATATAATCTTGCCTTATTCCTCGCACACTAGTTTCTTGTTTCCTGATAGCTACGACCTGGGAGTTTTTAAGTCAAGAGTGAATAGGTTACTTCTAGGCAAGCGTGCTCCATCTTCGATCACATTATCGCTTAACATCAGGTGAGATAGTGGTCAAACGCTTGCCTATCAATAGTAAAAAATAAACACTATGAATCATCCAAATATTTTACGAATTCAATATTTGTATTGTAATCATCATAAACTATTGATGAACCGTTAATTATCTTGATTTTACTTTCTTAATAACTCTTTATTAGCTATTTTAAAAATATTTACGTAGTTTCTTGTTACTACATCGTTTGTGGCGTTTAATACAGCACGTAACTGCGCAAGTTTAATTAACAATCCGTGGCTAAAGTACGATTGTTTGGAACGTGAGTTTCATGGTTTCTAAATATTGTAAATTCACACTTTGTGTAGCAACTTGCGAGTGCTAATAATGCTTTTGTTTATGTAGGACGTAATAGGTATGTAAGCAGCCACATGCTTAGAACGTTATCGTAACTAACGGGTCCTCTACTCGAGATTGCTCGAATAACAAAAACTCGAAAACGTTAGCTCGAGATCGAGGAGTGCGGCAGGCTTTGCTTTATCATCCATCCAAAATTAAATAAGAAATTTAAATTAGCATAATAATACGCTACACACAGGAGTACTTTGGAATAATATAACGTTTTGTTAATGATTTCGACGCAGCATTTTAACAAATGTTTAACGCGAAAAAACTCATTGATATGTGTAGTGTATATGTCCTACCCGTGCTAACTTACTGTGCTCAAAGTTGATCACTTACAACAGAAGGACTTACTCAAGATTTGCCAGCGGGCCGTGGAGCGCAGCATAATAAGATCGTGTTAGATTCACCACCGTGCGCTCCATGTCAAGTAGAGAATGTTGGGGGAAAAACAGCTAAACTGAAGTGGCAATAAAAGGGCTCGCCACGTTGCATGAATGCACCGATGAAAGATAGGGGAAGATGGGCGGCAATCATTTATTATATACTTTATTGTACACCTCATAACAAGCACAGGTAAAACGCTTATAAAAACTAGTGTACAATGTGCGGTCTTATCGCACAGGGCAATCTCTTACAGACAACCTTTGCCGTCGAGGACCACCGCAGCGAAGGTGGTGTGACGATCTGGTTATGTTTATGGATCAAACAGGGAAGATGCAAATAACAAATTGAAGAAAATGTTGAAAATAAAATGATAAAAAAGTATAAAATAAGGCCATTGCAACGTTTTTATTTTAGTTAATATAGATTTTTATCAAAAATAATGAATTAAAATAACGTGAAACGGAACGTATCTAAAAACAACAATCACAATCAGCGTTTAGTGACGTCACTGCTGTTATGACTACAAAAAAGCAACCTTATGTCTTTGAGTTCGGACAGTACATGACAAGTGTCTGTCTGACACTGAGTGACTCGGCTTCCTCTTCCGGGCAAAATGTCAAACTGTCGGTTTAAAACCGCAATTTTGAAAAGAAATTAAAGAGCTTTATTTTTTAAAATTAAATATAGTAGTCTATTTTACATAGAATTCTTAAAATAGCAGCAAGATGAAATATTGCATTTGGTCAGAGAACGCACCAGGCAGAGGTTTGGAAGCAGAAACGGGAGGCCTTTGCTCTGTAGTGGGACACAAATGAGGCTAGGAAACAAACAAACAGTAATACTTTTACCTGAACTGAAATGTGTTATATTAAAATGACCCACAAGCACTGAGTAGACAGTACGGCAACCACCTTAATCTACTTAATTTGTATGGTTGTGCATTTTTATGGTGTCAAACGCAACCGAAAATCAATCCGATATCAGAGATTAGAAATTACTAAAGAACAATTGGCAAGTTTCACACTTCCGAAGATATCAATCGCCAATTTAACGCTAAGACCAATAGGAGCGGAGCAGTAATGAAAATTGTGACGCAGACGAAGTTGCGCAGGTCAACTAATATATAATTATACTAGTTGACCCGCGCAACTTCGTTAGCCTATAGTCTTCCTTGATAAATGGGCTATTAAACACTAAAATAATTTTTCAAATCTGACCAGAAGTTCCTGTAGTGTGTCAAGTAAACAATCAAACAAACTCTTCAGCTTTATATATTAGTATAGATAACGCTGAAGAGTTTGTTTGTTTGCTTGAACGCGCTAACCTCAGGAACTACTGGTCCGATTTGAAAAATGCTTTCAGTGTTAGATAGCCTATTTATCGAGGAATGCTATAGGATATATATCATCACGCTAAGACCCAGTAGGGGCGGTGCTGACGAAGTTGCGCGGGTCAACTAGTAGATGAACAATTTTGAAACTATTCTACGGTGAAAATTGCGAAGCATAAATAAGATTATACAAAATGCACGTCCATTAACGGAAGCTGTTACCGTAAGTTTTGAAAACAATCACATCCTGTGTTGTTGCACCGATAAATGCAAAAATTAAAAGAAAAATAAGGACGGATGCATGTTGAACATGCATTAATGCGTCTCAGCTGTCGATGGCACTTGTAGGACATTTTAGGTATAATAGACATAAAAAATGGACCTGAAAGCTGAAAGCCAGATGTGTCAGAAAAAGACAACTACTGGCTTAACGATCTTTTCTCTCACACTTTCCGGTGAATGTTCAATAACGGCATTATCGTAGGACTATGGTTGTCACAGACCGAAATAATTTGCCCTTTTCCCCAAACACTCTCTGAGTCCTGACACTCACTGTGCGTCTGAAAAGTCCGCATTTCGAGCCTTCCTTACGTCCCCACCTGCTTAGCTGGTACCATATTGTTTTAACAATTTCTATGTTTGTTACAGACAAGCAACACACTCTTCGTGGAAGCGGCTCTGCATATTGTCAACGCCGTCGTCGTTCCGTTGCCTTTGGAACCAGATCTGATTCCCATATTCGTGTGCACAGTAGCGTACCCCTCGTAAGTATAATTATAGCTTTAGAAGAAAATGCCGTTGTTGAGTGCAAGCTCGAAATCACAAAAAATGTAGTTCATAAAATTACTCTGTTATGTCGGGTTAACTCACTCTGAGACGCTGTTGGGATAAATTTTAATTCGTGATCGAATGATGTTCCAATTATCTTGGCGATGTTATGGCTTAGCGCTAAAGCCCTTTTAAAATAAAAATATAACACTAATACGATATTTTGTTAAATAAAAGTTGGTGTCCCAATTATTTTACTGCAGGGCACCACGGGAACCCGCACTGATTTGCAAGCCAGATGTCCTCCAGTATACTCGTACTTGTATTGGAATGAAAATCATTTACATATTAAATTCATGATGTTAGATATTATATCCGAAGCGCGTTGTAAATTCAGTAGAGAGGCGCGTGGTTTCTGAATAGACGTAGATCTATAGTCTATCTTTGTAGCTAATAACTGTTTAGGCTAATCGATATTTGTAACATAGATGGTACGAGTAGGTACTGTCATGCACCTTCTTGGTTGCATTGGCCAGTCGATAAAGCTTTGTAAGGATTAATAAAAAAGAAATATTGGAACGACTTAAACGGCAGGTGCTCGAATATAATTTATCCATTGAATCCAATCGGTGTTTGATTTTATACTTAGCTTCCAGTGATGCTGCAGTAATCTGCAGCATCACAGTACTTACTTATGGAGGCTGTAGCTAGAATATTATATCTTACGATCATTTATGTTTATTTAGAGTACCTTGTCCGCTGTTTATCTTCGACCCCCGTTACTGGCTGATGATCCGGCGGGTCCTGGAGTCAGGCTCGCGGAGATTCGGCATGGTGGCTTGCGAGAGAGGACAAGACTATGCAAATTATGGCACGGTCAGTATTCTCCTTCTAACTGTTTTAACTATGCTGTTGGTTTGAAAGCTTGACAAGTGCTTCCGAATCTATAAAAAAATAATGCCTGACGTCTTTCACCCAGTGAAACTGGGTTTATCTTAACGGTAGTGCTGTTAGTCCGTTATGACGTTCTCTAGGAACAACTGGTTTGGGAATATCTTCGCTTAAATATAAACACTTTGTCGATTAATAGGTATTTAAATTGTATCTGTTAACAAACCTTATCTGTCTACGAATAACGACCATATTTCCGTAAGCGTGTGTTACCAATCGTTTTTATATTAAAATGGACATTAAGAAAGAAAAAAAAAAGAGAATCTCATCTCAATTTACCTTGGATTTGAGCGTTTGACTCGAGTTTTGATGTGTGATTATGATTTAGATATAGTCACAAATTAAAAAAATAAGTGTCCAAGTAAGTTTGATTCTTTTTCTTGGGAGTGGTTTAAATAAATATTTCAATTTGGTTACATAAATCAGTAAAAATCTTGTCCATCTTTTGATGCTTTGTTACATCTATACTTCTATACTAATATATAAAGCTGAAGAGTTTGTTTGTTTGTTTGTTTGTTTGTTTGAACGCGCTAATCTCAGGAACTACTGTTCCGATTTAAAACAATATTTCGGTGTTAGATAGCCCATTTATCGAGGAAGGCTATAGGCTATATATCATTACGCTGAGACCAATAGGAGCAGTAATGAAAATTGTGACGCATACGAAGTTGCGCGGGTCAACTAGTGGAGGATATAATAATTTAATCATTTATAAACATACAACTGTATCTTCTACTTCGAAATGCTTAATTAACTTTATATGTTTTATACAGTAATACGCCAAAAATAATTCCGTAAAACAGAGTTACTGAAAATAAGGAACATGGGATGTTTCTAGTTTTGAGTAGAACACCCTCTAGAATAGACCATCACATAATTAAAAAATGAAAACGCTTTAATTTATTACCAAAATTGCGTTTAAAAACACACAGTTTAAATTTTCGCGTGAAAATGGACGATGACGTCACTCCTGTCTGCCACTGATCAAGAACTGTCCTATATCAAAGATATAATGCTACATTTACACGCTTGCCATGGCTTGGCAAGCGTGTAAACATTTATGTTTTCATCTTATTTGTGTGGTGGTCTATTCTAGATGGAGTTCTTTAAAATGAAAGCAAAAACGGAATTACTGCATGTTCTCGAAAACTCGGGATACGCGTTCTGTAGCTTTAGTCCGCGCAAAGCGCTCGATTTTGAAATACCTAATGCTCTTAACGTTTTAGATAATTTTATTAAAGAACTAGCACTTCGCCCGCGACTTCGTTCGCGCGGGTTTAGTTAGAACTCTACGAACTTTATCTCCCATCTAATCTCATATAGGGTATATGAAAATTACTTATTAATAGATTAAATGTCAGTTCGTTCACTCGCAAGACTTTTCTTAGTTAGAGTATTTTTGGAACGGTCGTAACTTTTAAACGAAAGGTTTGAACAAAAAGCGGTCATTGTGACTTGAACATAATAGTTAGAAACATATCCCTACGGACTTTTTGTAGATATTAATGACCTCTATAAAACTGTAGTCCATCACTCTATTGTCAATAGTTTCCACAGCGTACGCGATATAAGGATCTTTTTTGGTATTTTTTTCACACCTTGGGGTTCGGCTGTGGCCGAATACACAGGGCGCGCTTGGCGCCTTCGATAGTCGCCTTGCATGTGCAGCCGATTACAACAATTATTAATTTAGAACGTTTGATTCTCGACTCGCAAGTCGCTTACCAGTGCATTTTCAGCCTTACAGAAGGATGTTGTATCAGAATTTAATTATTTATCATAATAATGTGAAGTCAGTTATTTTGACGTGTCAATAACGTGAATTATGTAATGTTTAACAGATACTGGAGGTGCGCGACTGCGTCCAGCTCGAGGATGGCAGGTCCATCCTATCCACAATAGGCTTATCTCGGTTCAAAGTCTTGGAACGGGAAGTCAGAGACGGGTGAGCATACATATTGATCATTATCATCATTTCATTTATACAGGGTCAAGTTTGCTCATTGACATTCAAATTGATAAATATGTAACAGTTTTCCCAAACTAATATTGCAAACAACTACACTATCTGTGCTCGTTGACATACACATACACATTTGGATTATGAATTCAGAAAATCTGTACACAAGGTGAAATTATTGTCTCTAGCAACGGTGCGTTGTGTCCACAAACTAATATTTCAAGTAATTGCACTATCTGTGCTCATTGACCCCATACACATTTGGAATATGAATTCAGAAAATCTGTACTCAAGGTGAGATTTTTGTCGCCAGCAATGTTACGTTGTGTCCACAAACCAATATTTCAAGTAACTGTCTGTGCTTGTTGACCCCATATATATAAAATTTGGAACAATATGAATTCAAAAAATCTGTACACAATATGAAATTTTTATCTCCAGCAACGGTGTGTTGTGTCCACAAATATATAGTTTCTAGTCAACTGTGTGATGTCATATCTACTTAGTTATAACTAGCATTTCGACCGCGACTGTTCGCGCGGGTTTAGTTGGCACAGCTTGATATATAGCCGTGCGTACACTTTCTTCTGTTTTCCGCGAAAATTAGTCTCGAAAATATTGAGACTGAACGACTTTCAGTGCATTTTTTTGACGCGCTGGAATGCACTCTGTTGGATTCTCAATGCTCGACTCAACACCGAGAGTTGAACATCCAGTGCGAGATTTCTCGCGCGCATGGTTTTCGCGTCTGTCCCCTACGTTTTATTTTAGGACACAAAATAATACAAACACACTTTTACAAAGTTAGTATTAATTATAGTATCTGTGACAACGATGAGTTGGTAACAAAATCCATATAGGTAGATGTTTATCCACATTTTCACATTGATATAAGTAGGATGCACAGGTGGATTTATCTTCTTGTAAAAATATAATTATACTGTACGTGTGTATGTCACTGAATTCCTCCTAAACGGCTGGACCGATTTGAATGATTTATTAACCGACTTCAAAAATCGGAGGAGGTTCTCAATTCGGTTGTATTTTTTTTTGTGTGTTTTTGTATGCGTTTGGGTAGCGCCCTGGATGGTTTAGATTTACAAATAGGGTAGGTAGGGTAGGGTAGGTAGGTAGAGTAGGCAGTTGACGGGAGCAATAATACCCCGATTTATCATAAATAGGCTTCTACTTATTTGTAAATTTAATAACAAAGCGTATTTTGCGACTCATCAAACAAATTGAAACTATCAACAGCTGACAGCAGGCTGACTAGACACTAGACATGACCTTTATCTCGTAGCAATAAGGTTGAACCTTGATAAGTGTATACATATTTGAAATACCTAAGTATAGCTACGTAAATAAAAGAATACTGACTTTTTTCTTTCGTTCCTTTTTCCAAGAACTTTCTTTTTAACCATCTTTAAGTTATAATCACTTTAAACATATATTTTATACTAGTGGACGCACGTTTCATTACTGCTCCGTTCCTATAGGTCTTAGCGTGATGATATATAGCCTATAGCCTTCCTCGATAAATGCTCTATCTAATATTGAAAATAATTTTTCAAATCGGACCAGTGCTTCCTGAGATTAGCGCGTTCAAACAAACAAGCAAACTCTTCAGCTTTATATATTAGTATATAGATAGATGTACACAAAACGTTTTCAACACCTTTTTACAGTAAGTAATGTCTCTAAACTTTATTATATAAACCTACCACAAAAAATCATTCAAAATAATTACGTCGAAAATAGTTCGCTCTCTGTAATGTCGCCAAACAGGTTCGACTCGCAACAGGTGCCGCAGCAGACTGACTGAAAAGGATAGTGCTATAAGTACCGCGTGCAAAACGAGAGACAGAAAGAGTGTGCTCGCTTAGAATAAAATAACGTAAGCGCCAAATCACATAATTGCTAAATATGAGAAAACAAGGTAGAAAAAAAAAAAAAAACTCACGTCACTATTTGAGATAAAATATTTAGATTTGAGTTAACCTATCTATTAGGCTAAAAAACATCATTAAATTCTATAAGGTTTCAGAGATCCAAGTCAAAATAAGTGCAAAACGAGGTGTTTTCGTTTTATTTTTTTATCGAGGTTTTTATCCAATCGTGTTTTCGCTTCAACAGATTTAAAGATTATAAGTCCGAGTGTGTCCAAATAGCAAACTCTTAGGTCACATAGATACAGAGATCTAAATCGCCCAATATCACCAAAACAGCATCAATAGGTGTTACGGTAGTAACTCACTAGGCGGCGCTGCAGTAATGTTTTTAATATTAGGTACTACATATTAAACAAACTCGATAGAACCCGATCTATGCTCTCTAATATGTTCGAAATAAAAAGCAAAATTAAAAGTTTTGTAAAACCCACGACGCATAAAACGTAATTGAAAATGGATAAAATAATTTTATAACTTAAATAACTCAAGAATATCCGTAGGACTAGCATACTATGCGTATGCTAGTCCGACGCGTATTGTGCCATATTTTTTTTTAAATTTAACATTAAATCATTTATGTTACAGTTGCGATGTGGCCCGTATCATGCCGATCACTGACACGAAACCCAGAGATCAGTATAAAATCAAAGTGCTGGCGGAAAACATTATGTTCAAAGCTCTTGTGTGGCTGGACCGGCTGAACACCAGGGTGCTTGCTGACATCGAAGCTGCGTTTGGGGAGCTGGAGACCAGCGGTTTCTACGAAGAGCCCTGGTGGGAAGGCCCAGATGGCCCTTCGTGGCTGTGGTGGCTTATAGCCGTGTTACCATTACGAACAGAGATCAAGGTAAGCTGTTCAAGTGTTCATCACATCTACAAAACTATGATAATAAAGTAAATAATATTATCCCCTACCGAATTCCGATCACGGTGGCCAATCTCAACCGAGATTAGCAAATTACATAAGAGATAGGTATTATTGTTTTTATTAAACGATGTACATACAAATAAAATAAATACATCTGAATAGAGCGGTTTGAATGCATTCCTCATAAGATAATAAATATTTTAAAATAAAACTGAGGTATTTTTATGGTACTTATACACCGCTAAACGGGACCATATAAGATTGGTCTGAAGAGGACAGCGGAGGGTCCTGCTGTAGCGATTAAGCTATTATTTTTTTTATTACTTATACGATTTGGAAGGTACTAAAGACTACGCACGTTAAAAATTACCAATCGTATTAAACGTAGGGTCCTGCTGAGTATAAAGACATGCGATAATGTGACCTATTCACTCTTGACTTAAAGACTCCCAGCTTGTAGCTAATTCCACTTCTTAGCTGTACGCACAATGAATGTGTTCCCAAAACGAAAAAGTCACATTCAATATGAGTCATATTTAAAGAGCGATGGAGCAAAATCCCGTTGTTCCCGTTGGTAATATTCCTCGACTATATTAAAATGTTATCAAAACCACCATTGGTAGCAATAATCTCAAACTATTTGCGTGCAACCATTATGTTATGTTAACAAAATTTAAAAAATTCTACCGACTTTTAATTATATAAATTTATTTTTTATTCATATTCATTTATTTTGCTTTCCACAAGGTAAATAAATACAGATGTTAAAAAGGCTTACAGGTAGGAACTGTCGTAGACCCTATTAGGGCACAGCAAAACGTGTTGTTATACTTACATAACTACATATTATTATTATTACTTTAAAATAAATCGTAGAAAACTAGTTAGGTACACATGTTCAATTTGGTTAATAACAATAACATAAAAAATACTATATTACTATGGTGTTAAAATAATTACGTACTATTTTACAACACTTAGTTAATAAGAGATTATAATAAGAATATAAATGGATTTTTAAAAAAGAGATCAGTTTTCGTGTATACGAGACAATTTATACACTCAGAAGATATAATTTTAGTGTCAAATAATCTTTTTGAAATATCACTATACAATTAATAAAATATATAAGTGACTAAAAACATAATAGGTATTTAAGAATGTACATATTTACTGCAGTTATGGTTTATCATTTCAGTATTCATTTATATCGTAATAGCACTTGTTTAATAGAGTTAGTTTTAATTTATTCGTAAAAATATTGTCTTATTTTTCTTGGTACTTACGAACTCATATATTTTTAATAGACATGATATAGGTACTGAGGAGTGCATTTTTAATCGGGATTTGTGTCTTCAAGTAAATTTAGTTTGTGTGTCGTCTCTTTTTGTGTAAATTTCTTTTTGTTCAGGAATTCAATTTATAGTATCATATTAATGTAAGCAGTAACAACCACCCACATAATATTTATAATTATGTACTAATCATAATGTAAAATTGTTCCTCAGGTCCTCATCCTATCTACGGACTGTCTAACTAAGAGAATGATGGCTGTGGCGCGGACCCTGGATGCTGTGGATCAAAACATGCCCGGTTCGTCTGGTTCTCTATAAATACTGTCAACATGAAATTTGTATAATCTGTACTAAAAGTTTATGACGCAAATGTAATCAAAGGCTGACTTGTCTTGATAGTACCAGGTGATTTTTAGAACTGGCACAATTTGGGGAAATCCTAATCTACTTGTAACAGTCACGGGAAAAGTTTTGAAGAGCTATATGGGGTGGCTGGTAATTGACTGTGTTCCTTGAAACGGGTTATACTCTAGTATGGAGATAAAATGGATTCTATCTAGATAGAATCCATTTTGTCATTTCAAAATACAAAATGAAAGAGCACTCGCTCCGCACAGTATATATTATTGTTATCTGTGCTATTCTTTCCATGGTACATCGGTATGGGCGTCCACGTCCATCCGCATTATTAAGCACCGTGTTAATCCAGCATAATGGATGTTTCGTGTCAGTTTTATGGATTAGGTTTTCCCGATACTGTACCATTAAAAAAAAACACTATACATTCTGACTCACTGTTTAAACTCTCAGCAATATAAGTGCAACAATTTTCGTCCACCGAAACTGCCGTAATTAAATGTGTATTATAATGTATTATTCACATAATGGTTCAACATTTCGAACCTCCTTTCAATAACAGAATAACAATATTTTTTTAAATAGATCTACCCAACAGCAATATAATACACCAGTTAGTGTTAAATTTATAGAATATACCGCCATATTTCATAGCTATATTTTAATAACAGTTTTGATAACAATTTACTGTTTCTGGTTCTAGTATTACTGATTCACATTCTTTAATTAGTAACAACAGGGTATATTGTAGTTCCCTTCCGGTTCCTGTTTACCAACCATTGTATTTGATGAGATTAATGGATCTTCGAAAACGCTGAAATATGGTTTCTGAATAAAGTCTGTTGTTTAAGGGCTGATTTTTCGATAGTCCAATATCTTTACCCAAGGAATAATAATGGCCATTTGACAGCATTTGTGTAGAAAATATGTCATATTTATCTTCCAATAAAAGTTATTTGACTTGACTCTAGTCTATGTCAGAGATGACAGAGACAAAGTCTACGTTGGAGCAAGCTTACCTAGAAGGAGCCTGTTCACTCTAACTTAAGAGAGATGCTCCAAGTTATCCTGTGAAATGGAACAGAAGACTGCTGTATTCTATGGGATGTCAAACTAAGGAAGTGTATGATTGCGCTACCAACAAACTACTTACATCTTGATATTTGTGAGAATGCAACATTGTCTAGCAATATATGGTAAACGGAACCGGACATGTTAGACCAGTCTCAAACCGTAGTAGGGGGACTGAACCTCAAATCTAATACTTTGCAGGGTCCTTAATGTGATTGAAACATCTAGCGTATGAGTGTAACCTTCTAATAACTAGTTAGATATTACTCTTATTCTTACTAAATTCTTGAAAATAAATCAACGTTTGTATTAGGATTTTTCTATAGAACTTATTTGTCACATTTTAAAATTAGCTTTTAAACTTTTAGAAGTGTATCATGACGATAGATTATAATACATTCCATGTTTCTTTTTATTTGCTATCTCATTAAAGGCTTCAGCAGTTTCAGTTTGACACTTGGAATGGGTTAATTTGACACTGAAACTTGGCAGTAATCATTTAACACATAAAGTTGTAGTATATGACTCAAAACTCTAGTATCACTCTGTTCCTTCTTCGAACAGTGAGTGATGCTCAGTGTCAGTAAACAGAATGACCCAAGGATGTCGGCATGTGAATAATCAGTTTAGAATGGGGTCAAGTAGCTTTTGAAGCATTGTCTATTTTCAAATGTCAATAAATATTTACACTACATTATTGTACTGCACAGTTTCAGTAGCAAAGTAATAATAATTGTAAAAATCACCAGTACATTAGTAAATTTTTGAGCCAAAACAAGTTCTCGGTGTCTGTGACACGTTGCTTTGAGCAATGATTGTTTTTTCTTTGCATTTTTGTATATAATATTATATAGAAATCGTTAATTCATATTATTATGCCTGATCGATGATGTATCGTGGTTACGATATTGTTATTATTCCAAAAGTATTTACGATTGTTTTTTGTTTATGTTGCGCGTTCCAAAGACATAACCCAGGAATATATGAGTGTTGCTAAGTGCTATTATTACTTGAAGATATTATTAAACCGGAACAAGATTTAAAACACTTCAATCAGTGTTGTTTTCAAGTATGTACCTACAAAATAACACATATAACACAATTTTTTTTGGTAGGCTGTGTTATTTGCGCTGGGTTAGACAATTCCATTCCGTTAACGTGCACGTTTTTTTTAATATTTTTATGTTTGCTGATGTTATAAATATTTTTCTATGGAATCATCTAATATTCATAATCTTTTTGTCGTTTAAAAGTATCGATTACGATTTATTCATAGGTAAAATTTAGATAGTTTAGTAATTACGATATTCATAATTAAGTAATAGGAACATAAGGACCAATTTAACCAAACATTTAATATTACGGTATTTCATTGTATTGACTTAACTTGGTCCTGAGGGTGTCATAGTAAAACTTGTGGTTTTCATCAAATTCATAAGATAATTAATTAATTTTGTTGATTATATTTAGTACATTCAAGAAAGTTTCGACTTTTTAATATTATATGACATTGAATTGATGGAATTATATAAATAATATTTAGAATACTTCATCTTTCTTGGAGAATATGTCTCAATTAATTGCTATCGTGATATTGCCGTTAATGTTCCGGATAGTACAGAGGCCAGCACATCTAGCTACAACAATCTGTCAAATTTCTTCAATAGATTTTCTACTTTATGTCTAAAGTATTAGGTTCAAAGTTGATTGGGAAAATTTGTCAGTTTCGGGTACCTTGATGTGCTGGCGTCTGTACATAAACGTTTGTTAGTAGGGATTTATTAGGATTAAGCAGACATTTTTATAGCAACAATTTATGATATAAGATTATTGTTAAAGCAGACATGACTATTTAAAAGATTGTGATTACCTTCTTGTTGTTTGTTACCTGAAACCTAAAAATGTATTAATATGAATCTGAGCACTTGCGAACTCAGTTAAGTCTAAGATTATATTTTCGTTTATAAATTATAATATAAAACGCAAAGTTAAGATCTCATCGAATTATTTAGAATAAGCTTTATGTTAACAGTTAGGATTTAAAATGACTATTATGTTTTTTTTTTCAAGTTCAGTCATTAATTTTGCTAAGGAGACAGTGTGAGTAACCTGTAGAGGTATGGCTGTTAGGTGATCCTCAGTAAAACTACGAGCGTATTTTTTTATATTTTTAAAACGTATTAGCGAAGCTCCAAATTTAAGAGGAAATGAGGGTGGACAGACTTTGTATGTAAAAAGTCATTCGAGGTTTTTTCCTCGCCGGTTTTGTCCTCCAATATTGAGCCGATTTAAAAGATATTTCACAAACTGAATAAGAAGGATGTACACTGTCGCTGTTTTTCTTTTTTCATAAATAGTTGCCAATTTTTTTACACTAGGGCTCTGTTGACAATATAAAAATAATTACGCTCGTAGTTTGGTTATGATATCATATTTCGACGTATTATGTAAACACAAATAATACACCGAAAAATAGCACGGCACGCCGCAACTTTGAAAAATAAAAATGGCGATGGGCGATTATGCCCATTTGTATCAATGCCCTAAAGGCACTTGTTTCACTGCCGGCGAGTTATCGAGTAGCTATCGGCTATTTGCTCGCTGAGGAAAGGGACAAAAATACAGAAACACTTACATTCATAGTCGATAGCTGGCTGTTCACACTGCCGGCAAGCGGTTCATACCTCTCTAGTTGATTGCAGCGACAAGAGCTATCAAAATTGTACTCGACCCTCGGTCGGCGATGCTCGCTTGGCGGTCGGAACTCAACAAACAGCGGTCATTTCTACCTATAGTGCGGGCCTGAGCGAGTATTGCGAGTAAAAGCTCGTCGCACAAAAGCACTCGCTGAAAGTCGAGCGTCAAAACTATCGAAATTTTCACTCGCTACTCGCTGATCGTCAACTGTTTCGAGTTTGAAGCTTTACTCGCTACTCGCTGATCGCCGGCGGTGAAACAAGTGCCTTGTAAGGCACTTGTATGTATAGCATATTGAGACGAACTCATTCCTTGGTTGTCTAAAATTCACACAGCATAGTGCTATATGATTTTTTGTTCTTTTTTTTTATATAAGCCTCGACTTTGCGTCAGCGTGACTTGGCCCTTAGCTTATCTCTATTGGTTCATGATCATAGAATCGCCCACTCTCCTTTGGTACTTATCCGCGTCATTCCTTTGTTAAATATAAAAATGATCTCATATTCTCTACTATAATAGATCATTGTATGGCTAATTTTTTGAGTTAATAGTTCATTATAGTTAGTTAAATAAAGTAGTGAACAAAATATTTCATTACGTTCAACAAAGCTGAAGAGGTTGCTGTGATTGAATTTAAATTTAATACATTTTACAAAGAAATAGTCATACACGGTTTTGTAATACGTTCATGCCGTTCATGTCTGAAACCTAAAGTCTATTAAAGTCTTTTTGATTAATGTCGCCTTTTATTTGAAACCTTAGAATTGTGTACATGCTGACATTCTAGAAAGAAACCGAAAATTTCAGGCAATCTATAGCATTCGGAGCTACCTATATGTTATGGTATTTATGCCATTTGAAAATATCAAATGGGAACTGGAAGAAAAAGATTGATTTTCATTTCGTGTCAATTGACTCCTCAAATTTTGTTCGACCAGTACGTGGCCACTTGGACCACTGCGTCTTTACCACTGTGTTTTGGATGGGTCTATTATCACATTTATCTCAGACCTACATACTGCCCATTTCGCCAGTTTTTTTTTTCTTTTTTCCTATTGATAGGCACGCGGTTGACCACCATCTCACCTGATGGTAAGCGATGATGTAGTCGAAGATAGAGCACGCTTGCCTAGAAGTAACCTATTCACTCTTGACTTAAAAACTCCCAGGTTGTATCAGGAAACACAGACTCCGGCAGGGAATTCCACTACTTAGCTAATTCAGCTCCTTTTTTCTGCAGTGGTCAATCTGGTTCTGTAATCCAATATAAGATTTACATATTGGCCTAGAGTCCGTGTCCCGGGGGCAGATGCTGTACCGGAATGATAAAGTGTAGAGGGGTAGGGTGGGTTTTCATCCAAAGTTTGGATTTTTCGTCAGCCGCCTTTCAGCCACACTGAAATCCGAGGTAGAAGGCCGTGTCTCAAGATGCTATTGCGACTTTTTAAGCATGCAGGTTGGAGTTCGTGATCATAAAGGGGTGGCAGCTGTCCTGTTCTGGTTCCTGTGGAGTGCCCGCCAGTGGATACATAATCACAAGACGTAAGTATCCCGTTATGATGCGGCAGGTAGGTATCTTTAAGCCTCTAAACGATACCTCGTCGACTTCAAAATCGGTTCAGCCGTTTCGGAGATTAGCCGGAACAGTCAGACAAAAAAAAACTGGCCAAGTGCAAAATGCAAATTTTACTCGGGATAACACTTAATTTTTTTAAGTACCTATATTTTGAATCCAATCAGTGGTTTATTAAGCTCGATGATTGATTAGGTACGTACTTTGAATAATATTTTTCATGATCACAAATGTATGGTTTTTAGACTTTTCCCCAAACCTGTAGTATAAGACGATATTACTTGCCAAATTTCATAGCTCTCGGTCAACGGTAAATACCCTATGAATTTCGATTCCCATGAGTGTCAAAATATTTGTTTATTGCGGCATAAACGGCCAATCTTTCTTTTATGTTAACTTATAAAAATGAATTTTTTACAGCTTCAAGGGACCGTAGACCTGAGTATATGGTTTAAATTCCAACTCGATATCTCCACGCGTTCCCGAAATAAAAATTCTTGACATACAGACGGACGGACAACAAAGTGATCCTATAAGGGTTCCATTTTTTCCTTGTGAGACACGGAACCCTAAAAATGAACTTGTTGTCTTGTTAGAAAGTATAATATGTAAAGAAAGAAAGAAAAAATGTTTATTTGGGACTTGCACAAAACAGACAGATGTAAATTTAATTAAATAGTCTATAAACATTTTAGTCTGTGCGAGGCCAAAAAGGTCCCTATCTCAGCATAGGCTGCGAAATTTAAAAATAAATAACACAGTGCTGGTTTTATAATAGGGCCTGTGATGCCACGGATGCAGTTAGGTACGTAACACCGTAGACAGAGAATAGATATAGAATGAATAGATATCTATTCTCTGTCTACGCGTAACACATACTAAATATAATAGATACAGATAAAATATATAAATGATCAAAAAAAAATATCTGCCTAGCCTTTTCATAACAAAATTCGGGTCGGCTTACAATCCAGAAATATAGAAACCAGATAGGCTGCTTAGCAGACTTCCACAACCCGTGAACTGGTTAACACAGTAGGTAAGTACTTCTTGAGCTCTTGGCAAGGCTGGAGTCAGGTTTCCTAGTTTCTGACAGTTCATAACGTAAGCCAATGATCTACAATTGCCAACGGCTTAAACGTGCTTTCCGAGGCACGGAGGAATCTCGGTATGTTTAAGATTCTCACCCATTCTAGACCGACCTCGACAGCCTTTTATTATTGCCGCATAATGCCGCATTTACACAATCGTGTTCGCTATTCGCCTCATCATTCTACGAAACATTCGTAGGTATACGAGGGTCGTCGCGAACTACTGTTCACACATTCGCGTGGTGAATTATTTTGGCATTCGCACACGAACATTGAGGACGTGACAATAATTGCAGCATGCGCGCTACATCCAAAGAGTTTATACAATCCTTACTAATATTATAAATGCGAAAGTAACTGTGTCTGTCTGTCTGTTGCGCTTTCACGCCAAAGCTACTGAACCGATTTAAATGAAATTTGGTACACAGATAGTCTAAAGCCTGAGAAAGGACATAAGCATTTTTATCCCGGGAGTATGCTCCCTAGGGACCACGCAGGCAAAGCCGCTGGCAGAAGCTAGTTATTTATATAACCTGCGTTGAAAAGTTAAAAAACTGTCCAAGTGCGAGTCGGACTCGGGTGCAAAGGGTTCCGAGCGAAATATTTTTTTAATATGTTATTTTAACATTGTAGATTTCTTATAGGTTTTCCTGTAATCTATAAGTAAAAATCTATGATCTCCATTTTTTTTTCAAAATTTTAGGAGATACGCAGGGGAATGGTGTTTTTTCGTCTAATTTCTTGAATAACTTCAAAAAAAACCATTGATTTCAAATTTATGAAAAAAATATTATTAAAACCCTCACAGTAAGGCCTTTTAAATTTGTCTACACGTCCTGAATGGGTCGGGCGCTAGCTATAAACTGAATGCAGGCTAATGTGTAAACAGTAAGTTCGTGTTCACCATTCGTGCCCTTTGATTCCCGTCCGAATCGCGAGGTGCATCACGAGGCGAATAGCGAGCGGACTGTTTACAAAATATGAGTGTTCATTGCGTTTGAAGGGAAACCAGAGATATGAGTGTTCATTATTCGCCTCGCCGTTCGCCTCACGATTCGCTAGAATGTGTAAATGCGGTATAATAATAATATACACTTTTTAATTTGTGGAACACAGTGGAACGTGCAGGAGCACAGAAGCGTTTAGCAGCACAGAAATGTCATTGTTCACAATTATATTTATATAATCTGAGGTCGTCTGAGGTCGGTCGTTTTACCGACGTCTGCTCACCTCAAAACCTCATTGATTGTCAAGTAGGTATATTTTCTTATAAGTTTCGGAATTGAAACGTTAGATCAACAGCACTTTGTGCACGTAACTATAGATCAACGTCAGAAGCGTCAACGTCAATACAAGTAGGTATTCTTTACGTTAAAGTTTCGAATATGCAACACTAGATAGCAATATAGCATAGTCAACGTCAGTAGCATAGGCACGTTCCCTAAGATAAAAGTAAACCGACTCGTCTAATTTTGTTTTTGTGTATAAGAAATCTGGTTTCCCCGACTCGAAATAAGAAAATTGATATGTAAATCTGAAGCAGTTCTTTCGCTTAGTTAAAGTTATGTGCACCAAACAAAATTCACTGAAAAATCTGTAGATGAATAGAATAGCTTATGAGGTCTATCGCGTTTGAATTCGCCACTAGATGCGCTAATAAAGCGTGAGGTCAAATTTCACTGTTGGTGGACTATTGGTGAGATTTTATTCACTTATTTGTTTTGATTTATATTTTCCTTCTAACTTTGTTCACATGCGCGTAATAACAACTAAATGCTATTACTCAACAGTGGCGCCAGCTGGTGAGTACGAGAACGGTAGCGTAGCGTAGTATGATGTTCTGTGACGGTAGCCATACAGCGTCTTTGTCTCTGAACGACTTTTCTCCGGCAACACTGAATTTAAAATGTCTTATTTATCCAAATAAATAAAAAATATAACCTCAAATCAGTTAGTTTTAATAAAATAGTCGAATTTATTACAACAAAAGCTGCTTCGAAGGTTTCAAATATAATTTCTTTAAAATAAATGTAATCTAGCGAAATGGTAATCATAACATGGAGATTTCAAGGGTTGTTTCGAAGGTTAAAGTAAGTATTGATACGTAGAATGAATGAAAGACAGAGTTAATTATTATGTTATTACAATGATATGCTTGGATTTCAGAGAATATTTTGTTTGGAAAATATCTCAAGCATTATTGAGTGTTCGTTCCCTGACTTACAATGAGCACATGAGCCAAAGCTATGCAATAGATTTCTTATTGGAACCAGTGTTTTGGTTTGTTGACAACTTCGCCCAGTATCTTGGAAAAGTAAGTATTATTTCCGGCCTTACTAGATATATAGATAGTAAAATACTAAAATGGAAGAGGTGAAGCGGTAAAATGGTGACTGGAGAGGGTGGCCTGTTATTGAGCAGATTGAAAACAGATTTCAGATTTGATATTTCTCCAGTTCTGTGTCTATTTCTTTCGCCGAAATGGATTAAGTGAGAAAAGATTCATTAGAGGAAGTCATTGGCGTATTTAGGCTTTTTTCCCAGGGGCGCTCGGCCCGTAACCTGAGATTTGACACCCAATATAGGTGCAGGGGGTGAGCACAATCAAAAATGTATGAGTGAGATTTTTCTCCAATAAGTTACATTTTCTTTTTTATCACAGATATAAAACATTGTTGGCGAGCTTGAAATTTTCTAGCACCCCATCCCGGATGGGTTAGATATAAAAGTTCTGTCATTGACTTTAGACTTATGTGTTTATATTGTATAAAACTTTGATAAACAAGGATGTAAAATTGAGCAAATCGAGCTTGAAAAATTTTTGTAGTTCAGGACGGTTAAAGGCCGCCATGATTGAATATTCGGGTTGAATAGATGAAAATCCTATACCTAAGTGAATTTATATCAAATACATAAAGAATAAAAATGGAAGTCGTGAGTTGAATGACACAACAAGGATTGCATGCTGTTGAAGTGATTTTGTGACTGAATGCAAGAGATAGATAGTTTCACTCTAAACTATATATTTTTAGAAGTTTTATCAATTTGACGTTACGATTTTGGGGGATTATGACTCCCATGACCCCACTATTGGCATCTATTCTAACAACAAAGTTATAAAAGCCTAGAATAGGGAATATGCATGAAAAAATATTTAGTGCAATACAGTTTATCTAAAAATATATAAATGTAATACTAACAGTGAAAATAGAATTAAAATTGTAAGAAATACAAACAAGATTAATTATTTTAAACAAATATGCCTGTCCTTCTCGCCAAAACGCTGCTTTCTGTGGCAACTGTCAGACCACCCCTTATATATGCCTATGGAGGAAGCTTAAAAGTTTTGCCAGTTATACAATCATACAAAATAATTATTATTTTTTATGATTGTATAACTGGCAAAACATTTGTATAACTGTTACTTATATAAAAAAAAAATAAAAAAGCCTTTATTTATCCATTTGCATGTACATTCGTATGAATTGTAATGGGTTACTATGAATTATATTAGTTATTCTGATATGCATGCTGTCTGGACCCCTCTTCGGGTGAAGGCCTCCTCCAGGGATTGCTACTCGTTGCGATTGCTTTTCAGGTTGGACCAATTATGTGTTCCCACGGTCTCTATCTCGTCCTTCCACCTTGCCTTTGGTCTCCCTCTGCTTCTGTAGCCATGAGGTCCTCTCCACATAGTCACGGTCTTCGTCCACCTGTTGTCAGTGTAGCGTACCACGTGACCTGCCCACCTCCATTTCAGACCTCGTGCGCAGGACAAGGCATCTGCGTCTGCTTTCTTATTGCCCTGTGATGGACTCTGTCCGACAATTTTATTTTTAGTGAGCTGCGTTCTAAGGCTCTTTGGCATGTAGTTAGCTTCCTGTTGGTTGTTGAATCAAATATCCACGTTTGGCAGCCATATGTGAGACAGGGTAAGAGGCAAGAATCCATCACTTTCTTTTTTAATTTTAAGTCCATGTCAGACTTCATAACTTCTTTATAACGTCAGAACTTTTATATAACTGTATTATTATTAATAAGAATAATATCTTACCAATATTTTCATTGCACTCTTCAAAAAATGTTGTCTCATTCAAAAAATTACTATGAACTTAATCGTACAAATAACTTGCCTATTTTGTTAGCTTTGCAAAAAGGTATAAAAGTTAATTTAAAATCATCTGTGTTTTTAGTGAAGGATCCTCACTAAAACATCCGATTTTACTGGCGAATTTCGTCGTGATGTTCGAGGGCCCCAGATTAAAAACCGGCCAAGTGCGAGTCGGACTCGCAGATGAAGGATTCCGTACACCATAAATCTTAATTATTATTTTTTGTTGATATAGAGACAATACAAACAGGTACAGTCAACAAAGCTATTCGGTATAAGTACAGGCAAAAATATTAATTTATTTTTTCCACAACACTGCCAATGTTTTTTCTAATGTGTACATTATAATAAATCGAACATTCAATATATCGTACACCTCAATACATCAAGTGTTCAAAATATTGAATGTTTGTTTGATCGAGCGTTCAACGTTGTGTGAAATACCAGAAAAGCACAAAATTAACTAATACATCACATTTCATCTGTAATTATTTATCTTTTATAGGTGCATTTAAATTTATCTGTGATTACTTTCAATATAAATATAAAAAATCTTAATAAAAGCGGTTATAATTTATTATTAAAAGGTATTTTAAATCTAATAAAAACACCATCAACAAGATTTATTATACATATTTGAGATTTTCGTGCAAATTCCACATACAATTTTGAAAAGT
This sequence comes from Lacanobia oleracea, assembly GCA_950371165.1. Taxonomy (NCBI): domain Eukaryota; kingdom Metazoa; phylum Arthropoda; class Insecta; order Lepidoptera; family Noctuidae; genus Lacanobia; species Lacanobia oleracea. The sequence goes on from OX493385.1 coordinate 16,487,915, forward strand.
ACATAAAAATGATAAATAATTACAGATTAAAATGTGGTTTATTAGGTCATTTTGTTTTTTTTTTGTATTCTACATAACGTTGTACGCTCGATCAAACAAACATTCGATATTTTGAACCCTCGATTTATTGAGTGTACGATATATTGCGTGTTTGATTTATTAACCATTCGTTATTATGAACGTTCGAGTATTTAGACGTTCGACTTATAGTGTTCGATCAATTGATATTCGATTATAATGCATTCGATTTGGCGTATTACACCCCAAGTAAACATGGGAAAAGGTCAGGAAGATGACACAACCACATTTTTCTTTAAAAAGACCCAATAAAAACTTTTTTACAAAAAATACAACCGACTTCCAAAAACAAAACACTACAAGGTACAAAATAACTTCGGAAGAAAGAAAAGAACTTTAATTTCTTCCGAAAGTCGTTGTCAAAAAGTAACCAAAAAAACCCACTTCCGAAATTAAAGTTCTTTTGTAAAAAAGCTTTTTATATTTCAATTTTTAGTGGTATCTACCTGCGTACCCATTAACAGCGTACCTGCGCAATGTTATGTTAAGAACTGGTTTAAACACTAAAAAAACATATTTCAGCAATCCCGATCCATTCGCTATCATTTACTTAAGAGATTGTATCATTGATTTCCGTCCGTTGCCTACTTCGTTCTTCGTCAGATTTTCACCACATTGAAAATACTCTTCTAAACAAAAAAGAATCATCCAAATCGGCTGACAATTGGCGAAAATATCGCTGAACAAACATATTTCATGGTATCTCATCATCAGATCCTAATTTATACCTTCCGTCATCAACTCAGCAACATGAGATGATGATTACCGGGCACAAATATCTGAATTGAGTTAGAAAGTTCATAAAAAACATGTATTTGTTTTTGAGGGTTTCCCATCATCAAATTCTGACTTGGTGACAATGGGACCAATCGAGAAGTAGGTATACTCTTTCAGATGAAACAAGAATTTTTCAAATCGGTTCATAAACGACGGAGTTATGAGGTAACAAACAAAAAAAAAACACCTCCTCCTTTTTGGGAAGTCGGTTAAAAAATGCCTGCAAAATATTTTTTCACTGATAATGTCACAAATGAGTAAGTGGCAGATACTTGTCACTGCATCGATATTTAATCATATCACCTGTGCGCTCGGGCACGAAATCACTCCTCCTGTTAGACTTGATCCTGATATGCTACTACAGGTCTTTATTGGTTCATGGGAAAAAACTCCGTGCTCTCTGTATACAGTAAACTTCTCATCTACAGCTCAGTCTTGAAGCCAATATGGATTCACGGAATTCAATTCTAGGGCGTAGCCAGCAAAACCAACATGCTATATCTGCAGAGTCCAAAATGGTTTTTTAATAGCTGAATACCAGTATTTTACAGGGAGCTGTTTATATGACCTGGCTTTTTAAATTTATTGTCGCAATACGCAAGTCCAATTTGAAAAAAAATATTTTTGAAAATGCTACGAGTATATTTTGTTCTTTTCTTATATGCATTTATTACCTGTACAAAATAATTTCCGAATTTAACATCTGCCAGGCATTGTGCGACAGCTCACTTTGTTTGTATCAATTTACTCGAGATGGATTCTACTTAAGCAGGCTGACCGCTGCAAGCAATATTTAGCAAAACAGGGGTTCACAGAGCACCGCAAAACAGTGCAAATGCTTTACTTCTATCCAATAGATGGCCCCGTATGGTGCTGTATCTGAAGTGTAAAATCTGATTAAATATTTATACCATTTACCCACCACAGCTACGAAAGTCTATGACGAATGCTTGTTAACAGTGATGACCGAATGGAATATGGAACCGAAACGTGGTCGCTCACAATGGGCCTCATCAGAAGGCTTAGAGTCATCCAAAGAGCATTGCTCGGAGTTTCCTTGCGTGATCGTATCAGGAATGATGAAATCCGTAAGAGAACCAAGGTTACCGACATAGTCCGAAGGATCGCCAACCTGAAGTGGCAGTGGGCAGGGCACATTGCTCGCAGAACAGATGATCGATGGGTCTGAAAAGATCTGGAGTGGTGACCGCGTACCGGAGGACGCAGCGTCCTCCCACAAAGTGGATTGATGACCTGGTGAGGGTCGCGGGTAATGAGAGATAGTCATAGATGAGAGCAATTTCTTTTCTTTTTTTCAGGTGTTCGTTTTCTGTGTCACAGTATTGACAAGTGCTGTGGTTGCCATTGCTTACTGGGTGGGGCTGCCGTATTGGTGGCAACGATGTCCTTATACAACGGTGTTTCTGGTTATATTTGGCAACTGGCTGCTCATCAACATTGTATTTCATTACTACAAGGGAGTGGTGACTGAGCCTGGATATCCACCACCGGTAAGATTAAATTTAAGATTTATACTTTTAGAAGTTATCTAATTGTTGCTGATATCTGACCTCCACAGTCTGCGGAGCGTAAAAATTTGGCTTCCGGTCCAAATATTTATACCGCTCCATAATCTGACGGTAAATTTCTGAAAAGAAGCTTCTTTTTACGCATGTAAATTATGCGTCAACAAGCGAAGCTAGCTCTTAAATTTTAACACCTTGAATAAGAAACGTTGTCGACGTCCGCAGAAAAGCTACAGAATAAGATAGTTTTCGATGGAGTAAGTGAGTGGAGTGATTTGAAAATAGCAAGTATTATTGAATAGGTTTGCTTTTTTTTGACATAACTTATACACATTTCGCGGGTGGCAGGGCAGGGATGGCAGAGAGGTTGCTCGCGCCTTGTTTATGTACCCCCTGGATATCTAATTTTTAAATTTTCATACTCGGAAAGTGTTTGATCCGAGTAGCGGATGGAAGATGCTACTTCCCACCCTTGGGCGGGAAAAATGTCATAACTCTCACTTTCTAGGGTGGGAATGAATTTTAAAAATAGAACTAAATATGGTTAGGCAGTCGGCCGCAAAAAATCTTACATAATTAAGAAAAAAATGCTGCGATCTTGTGAGTGTGTAAACAGCCAGTATGAATTTAAAAAAAAAACCGGTCAAGTGCGAGTCGGACTCGCCCATCGAGTGTTCCGTACAATTTTGGAGGTAAAAGTAACTTTAAAATAAAGATTATATTTGTTCAAGATTTAATTACAAATGTGTAGTTTTCAGACATTTCTCTATACTTGTAGTACAAGTAGATATTACTTGCCAAATTTCATAGTTCTAGGTCAACGGGAAATACCCTATGAATTTTGATTCCCTTGAGAGTGTCGAAATACACGTTTTTGCGGCATTAACTGGCGTATCTTTTTTACTGTTAATTTAGAACTTTGTTTTTTTTTTTCACAGTTTCGAGGGATTGTAGACCTGAGTATTTATATATTTATTTATTAGTATATGGTTTTAATTTCAACTTGATACCTCCACGCGTTCCCGACATAAAGGGTCTTGACAGACAGACAGACGCACAACAAAGTGATCTTATAAGGGTTCTGTTTTTTCATTTTGAGGTACGGAACCCTAAAAAAAACTAAGAGGGTCCGCCCGCGGAAGTGTTCCATATTTAAAATTATAAATAGACTATATAATTTGGCGGTATATTAAACTGTAAGCTTTATCGAAATCTCGGTTTTTTAGCCAAACATCTTACTAAAAATGAGTTCATGTGATTCTGAAATGTTCACCCCAGATTCTGTTAAAGACGAGGCAAATACAGTTATCGAAAATCTTTTGCTAGAAATTTCAAAGGAAAGATACTTAAATACATACAATGACTTTATGAAGTGGCGAGCAGATAAACAAAATAAAATCATTCTCCGAAAGTGTATTTCTTATATGCTTCAATGGACTATCTGGCTAAATAAGGCCTTCTACGCTATGGAGCAGGAATTCAATGCAAGAGTAAAACACAATGTCGATTTGAAAAGATTCCATAATCTAATTTGTGTCCGTCTACTCTCTGTGTCCGTAAATATTCCAAAAATAATGTAACTTTAAATTTCACAAATTGTTCTTACTTCTCAATTAATTTTAAATTGGTACTATTTATGTTATTGTTATCAATAAATATTTTAGAAAAACTACTATTGTCACTTTCCATGTATTCGAAATTAAAAGTTGAGTGCTTAAAACAGGTGAAAGACATCAATTCCTACTCGGGCGTCTAAATTGGGAATTGATTCCTTTCGACCCTCGTGTAACCATCTACTATTCCTTTAGAAGGTTTAAATACGCTTCTAGGTAACTACATATAAAATCCATCTATAGCCATGTTAGATTTTGGGCTTCAAACCACCCGTAATAACAAGGAAGCATGGATCCAAATGACAGCGAGTCTTCATCATGCTTTCCCAGACACGAAGATGTCTCGTTATGATACGGATGTCCACTCAATCACAACGCGTAAAGCTGTTACTTAGCTACGAGTTCTTCTCTTTCAAATGATATCTCATGATATTCCTGTCCTTATCCCAATGTTACTTGGGGTCGGTGCAACAGATTTTTTCTTCATTCTTACCTGTCAACTATCATGCTAGCACTGACTCCCTTTCTTCCATATCACTTCAAATACAATTCCATATCACTCTTTTCTTTGGCCTCCCACTCACTCGTTAACTCGTAAGTACTAGGCATGCCTTCTAAGTTCTGTCGTTTCCATATTTCCCGGCAATTTTGAATTTGGTACTGTTCTATATTCGAATGTGTTTAAATTTTGAATCTCAAAACAGTTGAAAGTATTAGGATTAATGCTATTGTTGTTCACAGCGACGATTGGAATCTGTCAGGTTACGTACGAAAATGAATCGATCTAAGGAAAATGTTCGTGCAATAATTTTCTACAACTTTAGAAGAGGCCTGACACGGCTTCAGTGTTTTGAAGAGGTAACATCTGTGTTCAGTGATGAAGCCCCATGTCTGCGGACTATCGAACGCTGGTATTTGGAATTCTGTCCTCGTAATATGAGCTTCAACCTCTTCACATGGCCCTACCAAGACAGGAGATTCCGATTTCAAAGGATAAAAGTGAAACATGAAAAAAACACAAAGTGAAAAATTATGACTGATTAATATTATCACGTTTTCACAGAGCACACTGATATCAGACGCAGCGAGCATATGCAGGCGCTGCATATCCCCGCGGCCGCCGCGCACGCACCACTGTTCCGTCTGCGACCGCTGTGTGCTGGCCATGGACCACCACTGTCCGTGGCTCAACAACTGTGTGGGCTACTACAACGCGAGATTCTTCTTCCTCTACATGGTGTACATGGTCGTGGGAGTGGGGTTCATCATCGCCGCCGGCATTGATATTGGATATAAAGTCATTTGGCTGAATGATACAGGTAATGGTAACTGTTGTGTTATTGTGACCTACTTTTTTATGTCTTTTACGTGCTAGGCTTATTTCAAACTTAAATCTTTTTGACACAAGCTTAAGGGCTCTTTTCTCCCAAAGATGTGCGAAGTATCGAGATGGTCCATCAAGCCAGGTTTAGCACAGCTCTGAACGATGTGGGGTTAGCAGAGCTAGGTACCTATATTTAAGTACAAAAAAGCGAGAGATGTTTTTTATTATTAATAGGGCTTCGGTTTAACCACAATCTCTCCTGATACACGATGGAATACGCTTGCCTAGAACTAACCAAAAATCACACTTTACTTAAAAACCCCCAGGCTAAGCTGTCAGCAAACACAATCTCCGGTAAGGAATCCCACTCCTTATATAGGTTCTACGTTGGATGTTCAACGTGCAAGTATGATCAAACATAAATTAAGCCATGTCAAGTCCTAAGATTGAACTCTTACTTCAACCTGGTGGCTTTTTTCTTTTGGTTCCTTGACATTGCTGAGGGTAGCGCTGAAGGAAGTGAGATGAGGTACCATGCTGCTAACCTTCAGGCACGCAAAGAAAGGACGACGAACGTTGGGGGGACTATACTGGAGACTTCAGAGAAGCCCGAGTCCCTTCGGGTAATTTATATCGGGCCCCCTCAATTGGTCGCCAACCAGCACGATGGTGCATGCCGAGATATTTTGGCAGGTGGTAGCTGTTCATGTGTGGCTGGCACATTATTTAGACCCCCAACTATTTGCGGTATATTAACGGTCGACCAGCGGCGCACTGTGCCTCCTGTACCACTACCGTCTGCGACGAGTCTCCCGATACGTCGAAATCAGTATGAACCTAGTCAAAACCTACCACCAGTTTGTGGCCTTATTTGCACCTCTCAGGGACTTTGTGTAGGGATTTGCTCCGGATATTCTCCTACTGTCGTGGGTGACTCAGCCCCATGGCAGGCATGGCGAGAACTGCGAGAAGTGTGTTCAAAGAACACGGTGAAGCAATGCTCGCCCGCCTCGCTATCTCGAAGATCTTTAAATTGATTAATCATAAATAGAAAAGAATAGACTAGCAACAAAGCACCATTATCCTCCGTCGATTTCAATTGAGTTTTCAATATCAACTTACTATGTCTCTCTTTACCCAGGTGGTATAATACCAAACAACGATCCAGATCTGATCGGACACCCAGTGCGGCTGAACCAGACCGGTGCCTTGGTGCCGGTGAAGGTGATAGTGGAGTACGATGACTCCGTCAACTTTCCTCGCGAACACAAGTTGCCCGTGCCGCCCATCACCGAAGCTCAACGAATCTGCGCCCATCCCTATAAAAGAAAAGCCGTTGTGTTCATGGCCGTCACATGCGTCTCAGTATTTGTAGCACTCGGAACCTTGGCAGTAATCCACGGCAAAAATATAGGTCGAGGGGAAACAAGCGTGGAAGCTCACATCAACGAAAAACTGCGGAAACTTACAAGGGGCACGTTTAGGAATCCATACGATTTTGGAAAAAGGAAAAATTGGCGGCTCTTCCTGGGACTCACTCAAGGGAGAACATTATTGAGGCACGTATTGCTGCCCTCCGGCCATGCTCCGACGGGCACAGGCCTAGCTTGGCATACCGTCCGAAGCGGCTTAGAAGACTGGCCCTAAACAACGTTTATTTACAATTTTATCGATGGTTTTTTATCTGCCATAGTAGTCAAATTAGTGCTGTGTACTAAAACAAGGCGCCTACTGTTTCGGTATTTAATTATAGGTAGTAAGAAATTAAAATACATGTTGTGAGGTTATTCTAGGCATTTATACAGTAATTCGTCAGTTAATAAGCGCTCGGGCCAATATTTAGGACCTAGTGTTTGATATACGTGTAGGTAGGTACATTGTTTTAGATTAGTTAGTACTCTTTTGATTGTGTAGTCTGTATAGTACAGACAGTAGTTGATTGATTGATAGGTACTGGTGCTGGCGCCAGCTATTATTGTAATATTGAATCGTGAACGAATGAATAAGAATCTGTTACTTAAAAGCAAGATTTGTTCGTAAAAATGTTGGTTCGCGAAAATAAATAGGTAATCAATGTAATCACAAGATTTTTCTACAGATCAAAGTGCTTATTAGTATTTCTCTGTAACAAACATTAAAAAAATAGGAATTTAGGTATGCATTCGTAAACTTGTAACTCTTTTAGTTGTAGTTCGAATCGGTTGCCAATAGGGAATATGCATGAAAAACTTATTTATCATCTAGACAGTTTATCTAAAAATATACAAAAATATAATACTAACAGTGAAAATAGAATGTTTACTAGAGCTAACAAGTATTTCATTTTGTAAATAAAAAAATGGCATCTCGTAATAGGGAAATATTTCCCTATTACGAGATGCCTAGTATGTGTTTATCGAATTAAAATTCACAGTATTCAGTGTTTAATTATTAAAATCATATAAGAAATAATTGTAGTGTAAATACGAATGGATATTTGCTCCATAATTATATAGACAGCGTTTTACTGAATCAAACATAATGAATATTAGATGTACGGATGGCTGAAATGTTCTGAGCCTAGGTTATTCAAAGATGAGATATTATTTTTTGTATATGACGATTATATTATATTTACATTTTTTATTTTAAGATAAAAAATTAGGCTTTATTTTTGCTCTCAATCTTGCTTTCATGCGTTCATCAACCTGAACTCGTTGATCCGCAAGGTCCTTTTTAAATTTTTAATTAAGAAAATAGTCGCTGATTGCCAAGTCTGAACTGTAGGGTGGTTGGTTGACTTCATCTAAGCCATATTATCTCAGGGCTTGCTTTTCTATTCGCGCCGTATGGACCAGCGAAACGTCTTACAAAAACATAATTCATGTGCTGATATTTCTTCTTCTTTTTGCTACGCGTACTTCTTTCAAAAGTGCTGTATAGTGGCGGTGGTGTACGTGGCGTTCATTGCAGTTTTTCAGAAGGTAGTCAGTGAGCAATATTTCGTCCGAATCGGTGTTTGATTGCCCCGGACGGGTGTCATCTTCCACGGACTCTCGACTTTGCTGGAATACCGTTGCCCAACATTTGACTGTGGCTGTCAATGGTCCAGATTCTTAATTAACAGAAGACATTTCTTCAAAAATTCTTTTGGTGTATTTCCCTTTTTTACAAGGACCACGTAAAATACTGGTATTCAGCTAAATTCGGTTTGACTGGAAGCCGACCCCAATATAGTTGGGAAAAGGCTAGGCAGATGACAAGGAATTTTGATGCTGCGTGATGTTCCAATTTCGTCAAATATGGGGGGGGGGGGGTTGCGCGCGTTGTTATGCTGTCAGGGGTGACCGATATGCGATGCCTCAGACATGATGATGTTTACAGATCGATTTCTCGGACTATAATGGTCAAAACAAAAAAAAAACAAAACTTTTAAATGCTAATTAGATGCCCCTCAACTCGTGACTAATTGTGGGAGTGATTAAAGTACCTTCAAGTACCTAAGGCTCAGAACAACACGAACATCTTTTGTGTACACTCAACAAAGCTATTCGGTATGCAGGCAGCTAACTTGCAATTACGTTTAAACAATGTTGTGCATGTGTTGAGTGGATAATTATTGTACACCACACTCGTACAATTATGGCATACACACAATTATGGCATAGGTAAGCTTAAAAAGTTATAATGCACACATTGGAAATAAATATTGTCAGGTCCAGTGGAAAAAGAAATATTTTTGCCTGCACACCGAATAGCTTTGTTGATTGTACTACATAAATGTTGAATTATTATAATTATGATGTAGCTAGCAAATATTTTCACTATGGTCAATTTTCGTAGTAGCACTTGGAGAGGTCTACTATATGACGAAAAGGTTGAAGTTGTAACAATGTAGATATTGTAAAAAATTATGATTGTGAATCTATGATGTAGGTATGTAAAGGGCTAAGACTGAAGTCATGTTGATTGTAGCGAGGAATAAGGTAGGCTAAGTTTGCTTACAGATGGCTTTGCTTAATCAGTGGCTACAAGGGCGGAGCCAGGGGGCACAACTCCCGCAGATGGTGGGATGATCAAATAATACAATAAGCTATGATTGAGAGTTAAATACTTTCCTTTCTTTTGGCGTACTTACATAAGTGGAGGAACAATTATTTTGATTGAAAGACGTTTAATAAAAAAATAAAAAACTGGCCACGTGCGGTTTGTACTCGCTTACAAAGAGTTCCGTACCATAAACCCTATTTTTATAATTTGTTGTTATAGCGGCAATAGAAATACACAATCTGTGAAAAAATCAACAGTCTACCTATTACGGTTCTTGAGATGCAGCCCGCTGACAGACAGAAGGACGTACGGACGGGTGGACGGACAGCGGAGGCTTAGTAATAGGGTTCCGTTGGTTACCCTTTGGGTACGGAACCCTAAAAAAAGACGTAGTGCAATACTAGAGGGGACAAATACTTGTATGGACCTGGTGCTTGCCCCAGAAGTAAATTCTAGATCCGCCCTTGACTGTAGATTTCTCGCACCAATTCGGCGGTATTAAATATATTTTATATAAGCTAATTTATTTTCAATATGTGAATTTGGTTGTTATAGTGACATTTTATATTTAAGTACCTTATGTATAGTATTCTTTTCTTAAGGCTAATTAAACCCCAGGTAGTTTTATCATCTGGGGCTGCGGATTTTGGTCGAAAGAGGCACCGTAGCCCTGGAACGCAAAGGGCACTAGCCCTCCTGCTTTACCCAGAGCGGGAGGAGTCGTTTGATGATTTCCCATCCTAAAAAAAGGTACTTTTATCATGTTTCTATAGTGAAGTTTCGTTGGATATTTGCGCTATATACGCCCGTTTACGACTCAAAAACCATATTTAATACAGAATAACATAATTAATTAAGTATCTATTTTTTTAATTAATCAACGGTAACTTGCTAATCATTAACTTATAAAAAATTCTCCAGTTACCGATGACTGACTAACTGAAAAACGGGACAAGCGCGTGTGAAGTGGCGGGCAGAAACTAAGTAGTTCAATATAAAATGGTTGTGCTGGTGATAACCTAAAATTCTGTACCTACAGCCAATATAGAGGCAGTAGGTAATTTAAAATGAAAAGTTCCCGAACTCAGTTTCATTAAGTGGGCGTGGCGTTTTCGCTACCTACTATTCTGTCAGATGCAATGCAGTGTATCCCCTCTATATTTGTATAGAATTTTCCTTTTGTGCGTTCGACATATTAATTTCGTTTGACGAGGCAATCACAAAGGATGTCGTTTTAACGACATTTCAGAAGCAAAATCAACTGGTGATGTGCAAAGCTTTGTTCTAAGTTGTCAGGTTCGCTCTGGTCCTTACAATCGCGTTCTTGTTGAAGAAAGGAATGAGGGAAACACTTCTAAGTTATGAGAAATACTGTAAACGAATGATTGCAGGTAAAGGATAATATAAGTACCTACAACCTAAATCTTTAAAAATTACACATGCATCAAGTCATTATTAAGTATCTTCTCGAAATTAATAATATTCTCTTTTTTTAAGATCATTGAAATTACACATTCAAATATTTACTACTCGTAATAATGTGTAATTGTGTAATATTGTGTGTATTGTGTGCTGGGAATTTTATTATTGCATTTTTCAAAATAGTGTCGATGATTATGTGACTAGAATAATTGGGTCAAATGCAAATATATGTAAGGAGATTAAGGTGGAAATGCATTTATGGTATTAACGCATTTATGGTATTAATGTGTCATACTAGTTTCGATGTAAGCAAATATTAACCCACTATTATTATCTTGAGACTTAAAACATTCCTACTGATATAATTTATCCGTTTTCTGTAAGTACATTAAAGAAATATAATATTGTTATTTTGTTTTAAATTTTTGTTTCTTTTTACAAGCTTTTTTTATATACTTAGTGTAATTAATTTTGTATATTTTTTGACAATGTTGCATTTTTTTGTGAAAAAGTTTTTAATGTTTAAGTGTAACAGTGTGTCCTTAATGTAATTTTTTTGAAAAAATAAAACCATGATCTCCAATAAATAATTTTATTTCAATAAAAAAAAAACGAATTAAGAGCTAAATAAAATAATTATCTTAACGCTATATATTGCACAGCAGCTTAACATTAACAATTTATTTAATTTTCCAATACAGAACAACATAGTATGACAAACCTATTTAATAGAGATTACAAGGTGCATTAATTTAGTACTTAGTGTACCTACTCAAATAGAAGCATTAGTGACAGATGTACTAAAAAGTCGAGAGAAAAGGTAGATTACTTCTTAAAACGTCAAACAGAAGGAACGTAATACCTGAAGGGGTCATTGTACTCATCATTATGAACAGCTTTAAATAGGGGAACAAACCGATTTTTTTGCGAATTCAGGGTTGGGTAAGGTTGGCTGCGGACTTCGATCGCAAGAGGCACCGTAGCCCTGGAAATCAAAGAGCACTAGGAAGAACACGGATGGGTTTCAGTCAGTACGAGTCAAACACTCCCTCCTGCTTCACCCAGAGCGGGAGGAGTTATTTGATGATTTCCCATCCTTAAAAAAAAGGGTCGGGTAAGGTAAGTGCAATGACACCTTTTCAGGTATTGTGTTCATCCTGTCACACGTTGTAATAAACAGTGTAAACTGCTAAAATCTACATTAGCTAATCAGTTTTATAAGTGCGACGAGTGGGTGGGTAGGTACGCTCAACTCTGCCTGCCGAGTCTATGTTGGGCCTATGTACAGATTTTAATTGTGTCCATATTGAAGATTGTCAGAACTGAGTGCCAGTGACGTCAGCACGCTGCGTCGTTGCGGGTTCACGCCGAGATTCTCCCAATTGATCCACGACAGCCTGGCTGTCAAATCTGTGCAAAATAAAAAGAATTATTTTAAAATGATAGATAGATATTAATTTAAATCCCAATATCCCTGGCAAAATCGAATAGCTACTCGTGTTAACAAATCTATACATACACGGTGCCACTTTGGTCATCTTACAAAAACGACCCAAATAATTTACACGACATACATTCAGTCAAAAAAGTATCGGGAATGGATGATTTGTTTATGGTCCCAAATTCAAATTTTTGTTTTTTTTTGTATTTGGTAGATTGGCACAACTGTTTTCCATTTTGGCGCGGAGTTTGAGTTGCATCTGTTATTTATATTAAATACAGTGCTGGTTTTAGTAATATCATATATAGTGTGTATTGCGAATTTCATAATGGACAAAAATATCGAACAAAGAGTTTGTCTTAAATTTTGCATCGCCAATGGAATTTCGTGTTCGGAGTCACTGAAAATGTTACAGAAGGCTTACGGTGAATCGACTTTATCAAAAACTCGTGCTTATGAGTGGTTCAAAGCGTTCAAAAGCGGTCGAGATGTGATGGAAGATTTGCCTCGCTCTGGTAGGCCGTCAACGTCTGCAACTGAAGTTTACATCGCAAAAGTGAAGGAAATAGTGACTGAAAATCCCCATTCAACTCTGAGAGAGATAGCCGCCGAACTTTCTGTATCTCACGAGTCGATCCGTACCATTTTAACTAATCATTTGGGTATGAAACATGGCTAGTCCCAAAAGATCTGAATTTTCTCCAAAAACTCAATCGCATGAAAGTCGCTGAGGACATGCTAGAACGAGTCAGTTCGAACCCAACATTCATGAAACGCATTGTTACTGGTGACGAGACGTGGGTTTACGAGTTTGACATGCAAACTAGTCAACAAGCTTCGGAGTGGCGCCTTCCAACTGAACCGAAACCGAAACAACCACGCCAAAGTCGATCAAAAGTCAAAGTCATGTTGACTGTTTTCTTTGACTATCGCGGTGTTGTGCACTCTGAATTCTTACCGGAAGGTCTAACGGTAAATAAAGAATATTATTTGAGCGTTATGCGGCGTTTAAGAGAGCAAATTCGACGAAAAAGGCCAGATTTGTGGAAAGAAAATTCTTGGATTTTGCACCACGACAATGCGCCTTCGCACAAGGCTATCATTGTGAACGAATTTTTAACCAAACACTCAACAAATACCTTCCAGCAACCACCATATACACCAGATATGGCTCCTGCTGACTTTTTTCTTTTTCCTAAACTCAAATTACCACTTCGTGGCACCCGTTTTCAATCGATAGAAGACATAAAGGAGAATTCGCGGCGAGAACTGAACTCAATTCCGGAAGCAGCGTTTAAAAAATGTTTTGATGAATGGATTATTCGTTGGCGCAAGTGTATCGTTTCTAAAGGAGCATACTTTGAAGGTGATAAAATAAATTCGGATGAATAACAGACATTTTGTGTATTATTGATCTTTTCCCGGTACTTTCTTGACAGAGTAGTAAACTACCTCTTGGTGCAATTTTTTTTTAAAATCCATTGAGATAATTAATAGGTACAATAAAAATAAATAATGCATTAGAATTATAAAACACGCTGTTAGTAAAAAATATGTCGCCGTTCCATTCCGCGCCGTCCTTGGAACACAAGGCTCGGACTGCGCTCGCTCCTAGTTGTTTTAAACTACGTCATGATAATTAATAATATTTTAATTTTTTAAACAATTCAATTGGGGTATAATTTAGACGGTCACCAAAAATAATATTTTTAAGACTCTAAGCCTGGGCACCAAAATGGATCAATGGTCACCAAATTCTATCCAACTCAACTGTGATTGCCATAAAATGTAGGCTTGGGGTTACAAACTGGATAAAATAGGTTAGGTTAGGTTAGAATTGTGACCAACCGCGCGCGAGCCGAGCGAGCGAAGCGAGCGGTGCCGCGTCAGCGGCCGGCGAGCGCTACTTCTCGAATATTATTTGGTGACCATTTATCTGTTTTGGTAACCGTTTAGAACTTTTTTGGTAGTAAAATAGGTACTTTTTTGGGCGGTGTTTAAACACAAGCCATTCAAATGTAAATAATTCACTGGATTGATAAAATGGACTGCCGTTGTAAGACGATTAAAATGCCATCGTGTATAAATTAAAATGAATGTCTAAATGTTTGGCTAATAAAATGTTAAGCGCTAAACTAGACTCCGGCTACTTTTATTGTTAAAATATTTTTGGAAGTCCGAGGAATTTTTGTTTTTATAAGAATCTTATGAAAAGAAAAATTGTAAATAATGCACGGAAAAACATAAGTACCACCGGTATACAAGAAAAGTGAATTAAACCTCAAAATGTCGGTAAGTATTTAATTCTGAAGACCTCGCAGTCGAAGTCGCGGGCAGAGGCTAGAAAACAAAGGCGATGCAAGAACATTCCCGAAAAGATTGCTCATCATGGGCAGCGACCGTACCCGCCTTCACCAGAAATCGAGTCAAGGGGTAAGCATAGCTAGACTCTATTTCATAGTAAGATAGATGGTGTGTAAGCGGTCAGGTGATAAGCTATCTTTCTCGGGTGACCCAACAATATCCACACCGGGCGTCACCCGTGCTAGCTAAGCTTATATGGCTGTGATTTTCCAAACCACAGCCATATAAGGGTAGGAATAAATTATGTGATATTTACCACTGGTATTCCAATGAGCGCGATCGGCTTTTATTTCCCCACGTAGACATTTTTCTACGTAGGTCAACGGGTCATAGTCTGCTTCCAACACCTAGAAAACAAGGTCTTATGTTAGGTACTACACAACAATTTTAAAGGCAGTAGCATAGCTAGGAGGAGCGAAAGTCACAATCAATTATTTCGGGTCAGAGGGAGAGGTCCATTTGTGGGGTGACACCACATTATCCCCCCCGTGTGTCATACTAGCTACGCCACTGCTCAAAGGTCAGGTATCTATGCTTAGACGGTTTAGTGATGTTGAGAGGATAATCGAAAGGTGATTAAAAAAAGCTAGAAGGAAAAAGAGAGTGGAAACACTGAGAGGTTACGTCGTTCGTAGTTGGTAGGTAGGTACCTACTCACAACTGGCTTGTGAGTATGGCCAGATGTGTGACCTTAAAAATATTAACTAGGCACTTATTTAGGTAGCTTCCTAAATAGGTAGGTAACTAGGAACTGGTATCATTGAAGCTAAGGTAAGGATCACAGCAGCGGTGTACCTACCCTACCTGTTGGTTTTCGTCTACACTCATTGGATAAAGGCTCGAGAGTTTGTACTAATGTAGGTATGTGTGTGAATGACATTATTTACACATAATTTTACGTGTTAAAAAAAAAAATAGACGTTGGAGTGTTACCTCTCTCAGCAGCGCTATGTAGGCTATGGCCAGCCTCAGTGTGTCGATCTTGCTGAGCCGTTTCTCGTACGGGAAGGTCGGCACGTGCACGCGCAGTTCATCGAACGCCGAGTTTATACTGCTAAAATCACAACACCACAACAACATTATAGCTTGTGAAGACTACAAGGAGGTGGTTGTTCAAACACAAGCACCCACAGAAGCTTACGGTGCCAGGTGCTATAAATTTAATCCAGCTAAGGCGCAGAGCACAGTTAGGGACTCTCAGAGCAAGTCAGTTACCTAAGCCACATCTTAAATGACTTTAATTCAGCAATGTACCTATCCTACTAAATTAATCTTCTAATAGAACTAACTATGTCTAGGATTTACCTATCTACTACGCTGCTAGATAAAGATCTGTACAAATAACAGTGTTAAACAACTGCAAAATAGAATAGAACAATAATTGTTCAGAACAAGACAAATCTAGTAGCATATTAACCTTCGTACGGTCTTCGAGTCAAATTTGACCCATTTAAGGAAAACGTTTTTTTTTCTAGAGCTGATTCTTTTGAGATTTGATGTTTCATGACTTTTACCAAAGTTTTGAGCTTAATATATTATAGTGCATTACTGCAGCTGCCAGCAAAAGAGACAGATGAACGAACGTGTAAATGTGGGCCGAAGCGAAGCCGAGACACACATACATAGGTACGTGGGTCCATCAATGCCCAGTTGTGGCCAAGGCTTGTATATTACTTTATACAAGCCAGTTCGAAATTTAAATAAAACCTTTGATACCTCCTTGGTGGCCATGTTTCGGAGAAAATTTATTATAATAATTTATTTTGTCAAAGCCCTGTTATAGTCTGACAATAAATATTGGGTGAACAGATCGTGTGTGAGTTTGAAGACACTAGTAATTTCCTATTTGCGAGGAATCGAGTTCTGACTTCGAAGATCATGTTGAGGAAGCTGATTCATCGGACACCAGTTCTGGTGTGAGTGAAACTGCACTTGTTCCAACCGAAATACTCGTAATGACTTGAAAAAATGGCCAAATGACTTATTAAAAAAAATCATTTGGAAAGAGTCACGGAAGAGCTTCGAAGGAAAATATTATCAACTTGATGCCAGGATTGACGTTAGGTATGAACCCTCTAGAATCACAGAAGTAGAAATTTAAAGCTTAGAATTCAAGCTTAGAATGTTTTTTTCCTCCGCATTTGGTACGTTTAAGGTGATTTGAATTACACTAATATTGAGGTTAGACGCATACTTACATATTTTTTTTACTATTGATAGGCACGCGTTTGACCACTATCTCACCTGATGGTAAGCGGCGATTGTGGTCGAAGATCCAGCACGCTTGCCTAGAAGTTACCTGTGAATAGGTTACTTCTAGGCAAGCATGCTTGACTTAAAGACTCCCAGGTAAATAAATATTATATAATAAAGAATGGACTGATATTGACAGTACTGAATTGTTTGCATTACTTATTTGGATTACTTTTGTTTGCTCTATTTCGATCAAAAAACGAAAGGTCTGAAAGTTCATGGGATTATCAAAAAGGAAGACCAATATTCTCAGCAACAATGACAGTGAAAACTTTAAAAAAATATCAAGAGACTCGACAATCAAAGGATATCAAGAGATTCGACAACAGAGAAACTCGATGAGAACAGCGTTTTAAAAAAAATAGCTCTGATACGTGAGTCTTGGGATCGGTGAGTTGAGATACTACCGAAGCTTTACAACCCTTCTGAAAATGACAGTAGATGAACAGCTGGTAGCATTTAGAGGAAGGTGTCCATTTCGGAAGTACATGCCATCAAAGCCGTACGGAATAAACTTTTGGATACTTTGTGATTCTGCAACGAGTTATGCTTGGAATATCAAAACTTATACTGGTAACGTAACTGGAAGTATTCCTGAAAGAAATCAAGGTATGAGTGTAGTTCTTGATTTAACTGTGGGGCTAAACGGATTACCACCAGAAATATTGAATATAAAAGGAAGCCTTTTGCCTTCAGCAAAGGTACTACTCTTATGTCTTATATCAGTAGCTTTTTCATTGAATTTATTTAGTTTATTAAAATACAAAGCCTAATAATAGTAATTAATAAAATATTACACGTAAGTAGGTAACTTCTGGAAATATAGTACTGGGTCAAGTAAGACCGAAAGTTCATTTACTTTTGTAACTTTAAGACCGTATGAAGGTTGAACAAGAAAACTAGTGTGAAGCTTTCAGACAAGTACAACCTACCTAACTTTTCAAGTTCAACATCAACAGTTAACCTAGGTACCTAGTTAAATTTAGAACGTCGCGTCGGTTGGATAGTATATTTTAGTAATATGTATCAAACTCGTGTAAATAAATTTGATTTAACTATTTGCTGCCCACCTATGATTAGGTACTTTCACCCATTATAAATTATAGCCTACGTGATTTTCGATGTTAAAGCTGTAGGTACTGTTACTGTAAAGTTTCTTGAAAGTCCTTTCATCAGATTTTTGCGTGAAAGAGTGGCAAACATTCCACCATATTCACAAACGTATGCGTTTATGACAGCTGTTACAGGATTGGATTTATAAAGCGAGAGACACACTGGTCCTACGTACGCAACGTATGCAATGCTTTTGTATGGTATCGTATGTTGCGTTGCATACGATAAAGCGAGAAACGCACTGATCCTACGTACAACGTATCGTATGTTGCCTTTGCATACGATAAGTGTGTTTCTACTGCATAGTTTTTCATATAAAATCCAAGAGTCCAAATATCATACTGCGTTGCATAGGTACGTGGGCCCAGTGTGTCTCTTGCTTTAGTGTGTCTCTATTGCATAGTTTTCATACAAAATTTATAGTCCAGATATCATAATGCGTCGCATACGTTGCGTACGTGGGACCAGTTTGTCTCTAGCTAACTGCGAATTTTCAAACGTAATGGTTTATTAACTAGTGTCTTTTGTTTTGCGACAACTGACGCGACGTTTGTGGCAATCACTCCTATCTACGATTACCTCAATGTATTCATATACCTACAACTACTTATAATGGTTATGGTCAGTGCTTCTGCAAACGATGTGACAGGCAGCACAATTGCGTACCTAACTTTTAAAGTTGCATATTATTTCACAGTCCAAAGGACCTCCGGAACCTCAATTGCATGATGTTTAAAATCTCGCCTGCTCGACATTTGCAAAACACACAATATTACGGTTGTAATGTCATAATGAAAGCATATCCGACCGATTGTATTATTTTTTGTACTACAAAACCAAATTAAGCCTGGTTTAAAAATTAGTCATCAGGTTCAGATAGCTCATGTTAGAGTTGGTTAGATCGCCGTTACCAAATGGTGAAGATCTAAGTATAATGAGGACATGTAGGGACATGCAGTAAGTGAGAAGGATACCCATTGGGTCCGGACCTCAGCATCCGACGGCGCTCGCGCACGTTGGCGGCCGCACGCTGCACGCGGTACGGAGAACCTCCGCACTGGTACTCGGGCTCCGCTGTGGTCTCCAGCAGGACATCTGTTGGGAAAGGCATTTTGTACAACATAGAAGATACAGGCAGGAAATTGTGGTACACAGATTCAGGTGTAGGTATCTCTGTGAAAAATAGATAAACCTAGATGTCTAGTTTGATGCCTCCCACTTTTAGATATAAATACAATGTCACGATTTTGTGGCGATTAGATACATGTGTATTTTTATTGCCGCTATAACAACAAATAATAAAAATTAAGGTTTCTGGTACCGAACCCTTCGTGTGTGAGTCCGACTCGGATTTGGTCGGTTTTGTTAACAGACGTAGCAAATAAATTATTTTATTTGACATGATTTTGTAAAAAAGATTTATCAATTACTTTTTAAACTATCCCTTAAAAAATATACAATGTCACATAAAATAATTTGACTCAAGAAAGGATGGTTTGTGTAACTTTTAAATTAAATTGGGTTTTTAAAAATATAAAAAGCGAACCATGTAGCGGCTAAGAATGTAAAATCTTCCGCCACACATGTAGGTCACACAGCGACATCAACAGCAATTTCCGGACTTATGGAAGCAGGGTTCCCAGGTCTATCTTATTATAAGCCAAGCTTTAACCTAAAATCCGGACAACTTATCGCAATCAGGTTTTTGTAACTTTAAAATATTTTTTTGTAGCATTATTGTAAGTAAATGTCTGTGTTTTGGCTGGATAAATATACATAAAACCGATATAAAATATAACGCATTTTCAGTGAAAATTTGGTAAAATATTAAAAGCCTAATAAAAGCCAGACAGCCAGACGGTCACGGTCTAATTGATTTCACGGATAAATAAAATAAACATTTATGAGTGATCTCTCACGGGTCGGTTTGATTTCAACTTTTGGTACCTATGTTGCACGCACATTGACGCACAAACATAACAAAACAAAAACTATCATTACAACGTATTGCTGTCTATTTTCTTGTATATGATTGAATAAAAGGGTAAAGAACTTTTGTTGTAGGATTACTTTTTTCCAAGAAACCCTTATTTTTACTTAAATAAAATGTATCTACTATCTAAGGTTTTTCATTCTGACTGTTCAAATAGGTTTTCCTGTAGACTATATGGAAATATCTATTATCCCTATTTTTTCAAGATTTTATGATCAGTAGTTTCGGAGATAAGATGGATTTAATGGTAATTTTTCGTCTAATTTCTTGAATAACCTCAAAATCATTTATTTTAAAATATGACTAAAACCCTCACAGTAAGTAGTTTCCTTTGGTATGTCACTTTATTCTTAAATTTTCTAGTTAGGCCCCCAAAATTGAACCCCATACTAAAAATTTAATAATTACATCTGTGTTTGGGTCACAGAAGTCCATATGTATATGAAATTTTAACAGAATCGGTCCAGTGGATCCGGAGAAAACTGGCTGTCAAACACCCAGGTAAGGGTTCCGTTTTTTGTTCGGAACCTTAAAAATGAAATAGAATGGCACTGGGATGAGCGGCATGAGCAGTGTTTTACTTATTTGAAAAGGTAAAAACGTGTTTAACGAAACGACTGGTTCTACAATATTACAGTTTGGAAAAGCCAATAGTTATATCCGTGGATGCCAGTTCCACAGGGTTAATGCCTGTGAGCGATTTTATGCATTTTTGAAGTGAAAACTTCTTTAGTGGCGTTGTGCACTTTTTTGTGAAGGGTAATAAATGTTAAACTCGCGTCAGGACACGTGACCTGGACCCCAAGTCTGCTATTTTGTATTTTTCGTCATTCCAACACGATCCCATTGTAATTTTGCTAAAAGTTTGTAATCTGCTAATTCATAATGGTCGATCACTGGTTGGCCAATGGTATCGTAATAGAATCTTGGTAGAAAGACATTTTCGTATTGCCATTATTATAAAACCCGTAAGTATAAATGATTTAGAAATTTCATTTGTCATTATGTACGAGATTACCATTTTACCATTACATGCCATTTCTTTCAATGGAGTGTCAGTGGTTGACCATTGGAAAGTCATTATGACGCTTTTATATTAGTCGATTACAAAACTTGTCAAAATCAACAATTATGAAATCAATGATAGACCATTCTGACACTATTGTAATAGCAGACTTGAGGCCCTGATCGAAATTTCGTAGGGAGGGAAGAAGCACGTATTTAAGTTTTCACTTCTGCCAGCACTCCCGGAGTGCAACCCGTTGTTTTTTTATTGGATGTAACAATACAAACCGACCACAAACCTTTAATAAGCAATGTTAAAAACCTAGTAGTAGATGCTCCGTCCCGCTTACAAAGGATGCTATTGAGATTGAGCGCCATACGATAGGTTATTTTACAGACCGGGAAAACACTTGTACTTTGCAGACGCGTTATCTCGCGCTTACGAAACGACGCCACAGGTGGGCTACATAGGAACATCACAAACCGGTGCAGCATATTGACCGATACAGTAAAAAATAAATGCGAATATCTTACGGACACTCAATTCATAGACACTCACAAGCAACTAGAAATAGATGAAGAGATGATTGAATTAAATAAACATGTTTTACAAGATTGGCCTGAAAATAAAGACAAAATCTTCTTATCGTGTGGGCAGTAAGGTCTAACGACCTTACACACCCTAGTGTCAGAGTTTCTAAACCGCCTCAAGGACCTCTGACATGGTTTAAGACAAAATAAATGATGATAATAATATTACGCATAGGGAGAATAATCAGAAAGAAGAGCTGAACACTGTCACGAGGTTCCTGACAGACCATGGGTTAAGGTTGGTGTAGATTTATTTAAATAATAAGGGTACGGACTACTTGTAACTAGTGGATTATTATCTACACTAATCTATACTAATATTATAAAGAGGAAAAATTTGTTTGTATGTTTGAAATGAATTAGCTCCGAAACCACTGGACCGATTTGAATAATTTTGTCACCATTGGAATTCTACATTATCCCTGATGATCATAGGCTATATAAAAATTAGAGGTCCTTAAGAAAATTGCAATAATGTAACCCAAAGTAACACAATAATTTTGCCTATAAAATTCATTATATTATGGCGTGCGCTGAGAAAGCTACTGATGATACATCAAAAAATTATACTATATAATTGAAGTACTTATTATGACCTATAAAAAGTCCGCGAAAGTAGGTATATGTCTTACTATTCTGTTCAAATAATTGAATCAAAACCCGGGCGGAATGGAATCGTGGTGATTCGCTATCATGATACTCGTATTAATCCTTATCCATTTAAAACAAGTCGCGGGCGAAGTGCTAGTAGTAAATATTTCGAGTAAATCAAATTAAATAGTACAACGTCAGCTAGTATAATTAATCATTTAAAAATATATATTTAGTCGTCAAGGAATATCTATTTAGGAAATTTGCACAAGATTTGAACGTCACAGGAGTAACGTCATCACCTTACTATCCTCAGTGAAATGGTCAAATTGAACGCACAGTTCAAACGGTTAAAACTATTATTAAAAAATCAACAGAGGCTAACACCATAGATATAATCATTTCTATGACTAACACAGATTATCGTTTAACATTGTTGGAATGCTTGAATACATCTTTGGACAGTGGTCTAGCATCACCAGCAGAGATTTTACAAAGTCGAAAATTAAGAAGTATTGTCCCGACCCCTATTAAATTGTTGGTTCCTAAGGTGCACAATAACATAAAAGATATACTAATAAACAGGCAAAATAAACAAATAGAATTTTATGATAGAAGCAGTTAGAACTCAACTCCGTTACAAGTTAATCAGAATGTAAGATATGTCGATATAATTGGGAAAACTATTGGGTACCAGCTGTTGATGAGCGAATTCTAAGAAATAGGTCGTACGCTGTTCGTTTACATACTGGAAAAGTAGTTGTTCGGAATAGAAGGCACATGATAGCAGATCACTTGCACGCAACCCTTCTCGAGACTATGAGTTTGATTATGATTGTGAAAATTCATGTACCTAATTTAAATTGCAAATAAATGTAGGTACAACATGATTATTGTCATCTATATTTAATATATTGTTAAAAAAAAGTAAATCTCGTTTGTTTTTCGAGCAATCTTGATTCTATTTTCACTGTTAGTTTTATATTTTTGAATATTTTCTGATAAACTGTATAAATATTTTTTTCATGTATATTCCCTATTGTGATTTGGCCGCCGGCCGTCGCACACTGTTGCAGGCAGGATCGAACCGAACCAATTAGCGTTACTTGCATTTACTGTTCGACTCATTGTCAGTTTCATAATGAGGAAGGTATTGTTTAATTAAGCACATTGACAATTTTAAAAACCCTTTAAACAAAAAAGAGTAATAACGTTACGATTCGACAAATATTTAAAAAATAAACACATTATTGGTCATCACATTTGCTCTACAAGATTTTTAAGTTCATAAAATGTTCGAGAAAAAGTAAAACCAAAACGGAGAATTCAGTCAGAATTCTAGACGTGCTAAATGAAATATTTTCACCGTTTGTCGATAGTGTGTGTGCGTTTCCAACGTTTTCCCAAATAGACTGGGGTCGGCTTTCAGCCAGACCGGATGAAGCTGAATACTCAAGTTTCACAAACGATATAAACAATGCTGACCTGTATGGAGCTGCCTGGTGTGCTGATGGACGTAGGCAGCCAGAGGCAGCTGCAGGCGGCTTCTGGCTGCAGCATACACACAAGACGGCAGTTCCGAAGTCAGTGAAGCCGCCTCATCGTCCGACCCGTCGGCGTACGCGAACTTCAGCCCGGAGTAGTCCAACCGTCGGGAATCACTGTACAAAAACAATTCAACTGAATGACGGTTTAAAAAATAAGGAAAAATGGACGAAGCTAAGTAGGAAGGCGGACCCTGGCAATAGCCGGGATTAACGCCAGGTAGAAGAAGAAGAAGAAGACGGTTTAAAAAATAAAACTTTTGCCACGAATTTCCAGTTACGCACAGCTGGGTCTCTGGTATTGATGGCTGTTCTTCAGATGTAAACATGCTGCGATCCGTGATGGATTGATGGGAAGCGTTTTTAGTTTAATTCCAAACAAAATAGACACGGCAGTCTATGAAAAACTTCCGAAATCCAAATACTTCGTAATAAGGTTTATATTCGTAATTAGGTCTTTTTTCTCATTTTTGGTTGCTTTAAAGATCGTATTTTTTTGACGTAGTAACGTCTTATAAATTGATAAACACCGGCTGCGCGCTCTAAAAAGTGTCACGTTCCGCAAGCGAAAGTGCGATACAAGCTATAGAGAGGCACGATCGTCCTAAGCGTTCACCTTGTTATTCAATTATTTTTTTATGTTAATTCATATATCACATAAAATTATATATCGTCCGTAAACCGACTTTACAGACAGCCAATATTTTTTTTGTAACGGAATGGTAAGTTCGTTTTGGACTCCAAAGAGCGACTGCCGCTTGTTGCCCTCGGAACGTTTTGCCGTACGGACCACGCGGTTATACCTACTATAAATGTGCGGGGAGATATTGTAGTAATAATATTAAGTCAACAGTAGGTAAGTTAGTTTATAATTTTCGTATGGTTTTGCACAACTCTTTAAAAAAACGCACAAGTACAGTTTTTTTTTTATAATTAAATAATACACAAAACATACCTCAGAGGCGGCGAAGTAGACGAGTCTGCAAGTTGTGTCCTAGACGCTGACATTTTTCTCGTTATCACTATGAATGTCACCGTCCGAAAATCGAATAATAACTGAATCTGTGTGGACCGTTTGTGATAATTTATACTACAGGGGGTGGTCACTTATCCACGTCGACAAAGTGTTAGATTGGTAACAGAATTTTTGTACCGCATGAAAACTCACCCTAACACCATGACTTTAACGTTTATAATGTGTTGACGCGAACGACGGTTTACGTGAGTGTGGTGTCCTTCATCCCCCGTTGCTGGGGTGGAGCTTTCGAAAATTAGGGCAGAGAGGCGGGGCCTACGCATTCCTAGACAAGAGACCGACACTTCTGTTACCGCTGATTGATTACATGATAAGCTCAAATGAATGTAGCTAGGTACCTACTTCAATATTGATACAGCGAATGTTCGAGAAAAGGTTGAAAACAACGCTTCATAAAGCTTACCATTACTACCATAAACGCAAATCATCGATGTGGCTCGAAAGGCTGTCCAACTTAAATGAGACGGGGCGGGACATGTCTTCCGGACATGTTGTGGTCCCGTAAAATACAGGATTGGAATCCTGAAATAATGAGACGAGGCCGCGGCAGACCGCGAAGGAGATGGTGGAACGACCTCCTTACGATTTCGAAGAAAGAGGCACGAAAACGTGTGAGTGAGCATTGGAAGGAAAAGAGGGAGGCCTTTGCCCAGCTGTGGGACAGTATGGACTAGTAATAGTAATAAAGGTTACCTTATTTCCTTGGAATAAGCTTTAATAATTTGGTGTTTTGTTAAATAGTTACTATTTTAAATGTGTGAATACTACGCGGCGCTTGTGCCACTTGTGTGTGGAAAGCACAATAACTGCGTGGCCGCGTCTCATCTCGTAAAGTTACCATGTCACAATTTCATCTCAGCGACCATCCCACAGATTGAGATTGAGAATAGCATGCGAAACTACTTTAAAGATGCGGGAATCAACCCTCTGGGAACTGAACACATCATACACAGTAACATAGTGACTGGTTCCACGGTAAACTTACATATCTATATTAAGCTAAGATGTTCCGATTTTTATAAAATGTAAGTATCTAAGGGTTGATTTATCAAAACTCTGACAACTTTTATCGGAAAAAAACTTCTTGTAAACTTTCTGTACAAAAGCTGTCAAATTTAATCCGCAGTTAAAACATTTCTGATGAAAAATAAGCCCTATTTACTGTGATCATTTGTTTCAATTCATACTAATCATATGAGAGAGTTAGACTTTATTTCAGTGTTTTTAGGGTTCCCAATGTCCGGATGTAAAACCGAACATTTATAGGAACACTTGAGTGTCTATCCGTCTGTTGTAGCCTGTGCCTATTTGTGAGCGTTTTGTAATTATCCAAGAATAAAGATCATTGAAAATGGATCATTATCCTTATCTCCGAACCTACTGAACTTGAAATGTTGCAAAAAACACAGATAAGTACTACAGGAAAACCTAAAATATAAAAAATCTATGGTTTGAAAGTGACATGATTCGTTCGCCGGTGTATCCTTTGCGAATACTTCGAGAAAATTTCACCTGTTTTTTCTCTAAGTAAATGCGATGGAAACAACAACCTCATATTTGCCATTTGAGCAAAGTAAATAAAATATAAAAGAATTATATAAAATTCTATCGATTCGTAATTAAAAACTCTCAACCATTTAAGTAAAGACGGGTCAGCTAATTGCTATAACTGACTGTACTTACAGTGGCGGTACATTGGCTTGCCAGACTTAATTAAACAAGACATTTTCTACCTTCTCTAAAGGTCGAGAATGTCTTGTTTAAAGTGTTAAGAAACCATTACCATTTTTATCCTAAACCAATTTAAAAAGGTGCCGTCGCTCTTTGAGCCCAAACTCCAAAGGTACCGAAATCGTTTTCTCAGAGAAAAGAAGTTACTGAATGGTTCGGCGGGCCGGGGCTGCGAGCCGGATCGATGCGGAGGCTGGGCTCCCATTGGCGGGCTGGCGTCTGTTCCTGACAGCCCCACTGTTATAAAACACACTCAGCAGTCGTTATCCACCTGCGAGCAACCCTTGAAACAACTAAAGCGAAATGTTGCGCTGAAATTTTCAGCTTTTCGCTTTAAGATGTTTGTAGGTTCTGTAGCAGCTCGCAGAAAAGAACAAAAATGTATTTGTGTTAGTTTAGAATTTATTCATATAAAGGAATTTTTATAAATATTTTTTAACTATATGTCCCGCGCAACTTCGTCTGCGTCACTATTTTCGTTACTGCTCCGTTCCTATTGGTCTTGGCGTGATGATAGTCTATATCCTTCCTCGATAAATGGGCTATCTAACACTGAAATAATTTTTCAAATCGGACCAGTAGTTCCTGAGATTAGCGCGTTCAAGTAAACAAACAAACTCTTCAGCTTTATATATTAGTATAGATAAAAAAGATAAGAATTTGGCTTCTGATATAAATATGGCTGCGTGATATACATTTTCTGCTGTCGAACCGCTGTTTTACAATTAGTCTTTTTTTTTAATATCTACTATAAATTTAGGGGCTTTTGGTTACAATACGACCACGCCAGCCCCATCATAACCTAATACAAGATTTTTAACGCTATTCCGACTTAAAAACCTTATATACTATTTTGTAAAGTAAAATAGCTGCATTCGAAACAGGCTCTGATAATATACTTTGAACAAAACCAACATCTATCAAATTAATTTTAAAGGCATTCATCAGCACCTCTCTAAAATTAGTCTTAATATTGTAAACTCGGCCCGAAACATTTTTTTTTTAATTTAGGCTGAGTGCAATACTATTATTATTATTAGACGTGCAAACGCCCGCCCGTTGCCAATAAACCAAAATAAAATAATTTATTTCATCATCATCCTCTGCCTAGCCTTTTCCCAACTATATTGGAGTCGGCTTCCAGCCAAACCGGGTTCAGCTGAATACCAGTGTTTTACGTGGAGCAGCTGCCTACCAGACCTCCACAACCCATTAACTGGGTAACACGGTCCTTCTTGGCAAGAACGGAGTCAGATTTACTGGCTTCTGATAATCCGTAACGACTGCCAAAGATCTACAAATGACAGCCGGGACCAACATGTTACTAGTACAAGCCAGTCATAATAAAAAAATCTGCTGATACCGCTAATTTTCTTCTTTTTTAAAATAAGAATATATCTAGTCTATATAGGTACTGTGCCCTCTTAACTTTCTATTACCTCCACAAGGTCAAGATGTAGGTGTTTGCGTGCAGTCGCTCTCGTGTATTTCTCACGTATGTATATGTTAAATCTCAGACGATTTTCGCGGAATTCTGGGAGCTATCCCGACTCCCGAGCTTAATCGCGAAACTTTCACTTAGACTGAGATATTTCTTAGAATGAGGTCGAGATTTTATAACTGGTCTAGACCTAGATCACATCGAAAATATTTACCTCATTTAGTTTTCAAATTTGACTTATGTACTTGACGGAATAGAATCTTTTCATGTAAAGTAACGACAAATCCAGTACATATTGCTTGCGCTGTCGAAGAGTTATCAGATCTCATGGAGAGCCAAACTCCTAACTATATACAACCTAACCTAACACTCTCTAACTCATCATAGCGTATAGCGTTCTGCGAGAACCCTTGTCTTGAGGTGGATGCGCCAGGGTAGTTTCAAATTTTCTTACGTTTTTTTTGCAATTTTCAAGTCAGTATTAGGTTTTATGTTGATTAAAGTATGATTCGCGGGCGTAAGAATTATGTATTTTCATAATTATAACCATTTAAGTCAGCAATAAAACTCCATAGGGCCAGGTAACCCGAAAGAATGACTATTTCATGAAACTTTGACTAGGATTATACCGACATATCCCAACTAACACTAAAGCGTTAATAAAACCTATATAAGACTCGTATATCAGTTCCATTTGAGTATAAAAGTGTTAATGCATACCTGTGCAACTGAGTTAGAGCATGCTCTAACTCACTTATAACCACGAAAGAGGCCCACAGTTTTAATGGGAAAAGTTATAGAAAGCCTATAGTATGGTGTCACAAAGATATTAAAGCTGCACAAGAGCGCTTATTCATCGTCAGCTACTAATTTAACCTGTATTACCGCGTTAGTGAGCACTACAGGTGGTAAAAAGCGCACGTCAAGATGAAAAAGCCTATAACCTTACTAAAATTAAATCTGTTCATAATGGAAGTGTTATGTCATCCATTATTCAACACAGCAGAATAATATTATGGATATTATGTTATTTAAGTATGTGAAGTGAAAAATGACTGCCCTTATGATTTCACGGTAAATGTAAACCATGTTTCTCATCTCAATTTTAACGCGCCTAGGATTTATTAAAGATTTAAAAGAAAAATTATGAAAATAAAATAGGTACCTCAAGCTAAACATTATTATTCATTCCTGCTTCCTGAGCAGTGGTGTGTAAAATTAAGTGGCATTCATGGAATGCTTCAAATAATGTAAGAAATTTTGTTTATTGTAGTCAAATGTTGAATAACTCGAAATAATATTAATTGTTAGGTTACCAAAACAATGGCGAAGTTTACAAAAGTGAGGTTAGTGTTAATAACGACCCATTCTTGCGTTGTTTGACACCAATACCTTTAGAACGCCTGTAAAAGAGTACTGCCTAACACAATAAGCTTTAGTTAAACCCTTTACTACAGGTTTAACCTAGATAGAGGAGTTGTTTGACACCTTTAGTTTCTCGTGTTACTAAACTGCGATTACAGTCAATGTAGCACCTTAAGTGGTATAAAAGAGTTAATTGCAGTAACTATACAACAATAAGGGTTAAACGGTGTCGGCGAACACTTTAATAAAGACTTGGGTGGCACAAAAAGTATACTTTACACGTATAGCAAGTATACTTAATACGTTATAGCTTTAGCTATAACGTATTAAGTATACTTGCTGCTACTAGCGCCATTATAACTCTCAAAGCATTAAACGGTGTCGGCGAACACTTTAATAAAGACTTGGGTGTCACAAAAAGTATACTTTACACGTATTAAGTATACTTGCTGCTACTAGCGCCATTATAACTATCAAAGCTGTATTACGTCGTCCATTAAAGCTTAAGTGCTGCGATTGGGGCTAAATCTTGTTTATTAACTCCTCTATATCGTCTTTAGTAATAACTGAGATAATTATAACCCTGTTATATTACTTAAAGTCATAAAAAAGCCTGTAACTGACACCAAAATGTTATTTGGTTATTTTACTGATTTTAATTCTGAATATATATAATTCTTACGCCCGCGAATCATACTTTAATCTACATATTATAACCTAATACTAACTTGCAAATTGCAAAAAACTTAAGAAAATTTGAAGCTTCCCTGGCGCATCCACCTTATACTATCTTAGCTTAGTCAAAATGTGTGGCCTGCCGGGCCATGCGACGTACACTATCGTATTATGGGCAGAAAGTAATTCACTAATAGGCGTTATTTTGTGCCAATAGGTCCTTGAGTGACAAGACGGGGACCGCTGGGGCCAGTGCCTGCTGGGGCTGCGGACTTTGTTTGAAAGAGGCACCCTGGCACCGTAGCCCTGGAACGCAAGGGGCACTAGGAGGAACACGGATGCGTTTTAGTCAGTAAGTGTCTGACAGTCCCTTCTGCTTCACCCAGAGCGAGAGGAGTATGTTGATGATTTCCCATCCTTAAAAAAAAGGTCATGTCAATGGCCAAGTCATAAATTTTAACTAAGGTTAGTAGATTAGGATTCAAGCAGAATGCTGAACGCTATGATGAGCGTAAGAGAGTGATAATTTAGGGCGTGTAGAGCTAGGAGCTTGGCTAGATAATAACAACAGCACGGGTCGATCGTTTCCATGGAACTTTTGTCAATTTTCAAGCTAATAACGTAAAAATGTTATTTAGAATACTAGTTACGAATAAAAAAATAAGTACGTAACACTTTAGCACATTTAAAATTACCAATAAGCTGTTTTTCAAGCACCTGTTAAATTAAAATTTGAAATAATCAATAGAGCATTCGTTTACCGTGAATAGCCAAGCTCCTTACTTTCTCTCCGTCATCATCTGCCTAGCCTTTTTCCAACTATATTGGGGCCGGCTTCCAGTCAAGCCGGATTTAGCTGAATACCAGTATTTTACGAGGAGCGGCTGCCCACCAGACCTCCGCAACCCATTAACTGGGTAACACGGTAAGTACTTCATGGCAAGACTGGAGTCCGATTTACTGGCTTCTGACTATCCGTAACGACAGCCAAAGATCTTCAAATGACAGCCTTGCTTTCCCAGCCACGGGGGTAACTCGGTATGTTAAGATCATCTATATTAGCTTGTAATAACGTTACTTGATTAAGATAGCAGATAAAGGTATTGACACAGATAGCTGACGTCTGTTGTAATTAGTTATCAATTAGTGAATATCATCTGATAACAACCAACAGCTTAACGTGCTTTCCGAGGCACGGAGGAAACTCGGTATGTTATGGTCACCAATCCACAGACCAACCTTGGCAAGCGTAAACTCTTCAGCTCTATATATTAGTATATACTTAGATATACAATTCTTCCGTTGCCAATTGATTGAGTGACTGACAGACAACGCACAGCCGAAACTACTGGTCGTAGAATACTGCAATTTGGCACGTAGGGTTCTTGGTATAGAGGAGATTTTCTCGAAATTCCTACGAGAACGGGAAAAACGGCATGTGCGCAAATTCGCGAGCAAAAGCTGGTAATCTATGAAGTATAATCGTCATATATTTAAAACTTGGCATGTTTAATAATTAGGTACTCTATTGTACAGTCCCGACTGAATAGGCCATAAGGGTTCAAAAATACGACGAAACGCTTCAAGAAAAGGTAGGTTCAAGTAAATTACATTATAGCAGCTATTTTTTGGAAAAGTGATGCTATTACTAGGTTCACTTACTACCTATACATAAGAGGTTATAAATGTCATTTAGGTACCTATTTTAGGTAAGCTCCTAACTAATAATTGTGTCAACCTCTTATTTAAATATCTACTTTGAAAACATTTGAAGAGCGTGAGAATGTGTCCAGTTCATAACGCTACAAAACACTCGCAACAAACTAGCTGCAATTTGTCATGACTATAAATTAGAGAGTCACCCTTTAATAAACAAGAAATGTCCACAACTACTATAATTTGCAGCTAATTCTGCTCGGAAGTATGGCCCTCGTCGACCCTGTAATTGATTTGTCGCGGAGTCGCGCGACCCCGCGACCTGCGACTGCCGCCCGCGCGACTGCCACGCGCCCCGACCACGCCCCGAAGACCATGTTTGATAGCTTTTCGCGTGAGATCTCATGTCGGGTTTAGTTTGTGTTGTGTTAAGAGCTCTTGTGTGCAGCGACTTGGTTAAATAAATTGTGGCTTTTTGAATTACTTCTAAATCAGTAAACCTGAAATATTAACAAAGCTTTTGCGATCAAGAAAAAAATATAAAAAGAATCTGTAAGCTGAACTCTGATTCAATCATTATAATCTAACATCTTAAAACTAGTTTTTATGTGCTATCGAGAAGTTACCGAGTCGCGAACTCGGATTTAATAAGCTAATAAATTGACTGAAAAAGTAAAAAGCTTCACTAGCAATTGGGTTTACTATTTTACTCCATAAAACATTGCACGGCATTTGCATAATAAACAGCAAATAAATTTCACAGGAGTCTTTAATAAATTAATTTAATCCAAAACTGAGCTTTAAAAAAGTACCTACAAACCACCAGCTTGAGTTAATTTATTTATTTGGGTGCATATGTTGGGTGGGGATTATCCGCGGGGCCACAAGCCGTGAGGAGCACGTGGTCGTGGTCACGGGCCGAGAGCGCGCGGCGCGTGCCGCCCGATGCACGCGCGTCCGCCACGCGCCGCTCAAAGTGCCCGGAACAGTGTACCGACGCCTTTACCAAAACTGTTTTTCTGACGGCACTTAATTAATCCGTGTCGCCAACTACGTTTGATCACTGTTATCGACTGCCTGCAGTTCGGGTCCAATAGAACCGATTTTTCGAATTTGAGTCAAATTCTAATTGGTTTCTTGGTTTGACAGTTTTATTGGTATTTTCGAGTGAATGTCTTAGCTGTTTGATTATTTAGGCCCAGTTTGTCAATATTAAAAAAATATCACAGAACTATTGCGATGATGGTCAAACGTGCTCTGGCTGTGGTTAGTTAGTTGAACGAGTTTTCAACAGCTCGTCACATCACTTGACTGGCGTTTAATTTCTGATAGGTCTTTTTTTCCAGAAACCGCGGACCCTATCTTAGTGAAAAAATCTACCTCGAAATTCATAGCTACCTACCTCCTAACCATATTTATATTATCCATAAAGGATTGAGCTATCACGAAACCTAATCTCTGAAATTCTAGATCCCCTACAAGATAAACCTAAGTATAAGTGCGTACAGTATTTTCAATTGCCTGGAAACTAAATTGGTCTTTTGTGAAGAGCCCCAGCCCGTATTTGTCTGTGTGTTTGTTGTTTATAAGCATTTGTTATACGCAATTATTAACAAGTCGGGAACAGAATCCATTATGTCAACGGGAGGGTGCGGCTCTCAAAGTTTTCGATTTTAATTGAGTTCATTTAGACAATTTGATTCTTATTACTTTTCTAAATATTTTACATAATCATTTGCAATTGGACTAAAAAAAAATATTTCATCATTGCTGACTACTAGCAACAATTTAATTAGATTAGTACGTATTTTTTTTAAACTTTGCTCCACAAATTATTCCACCATTTAAAACCACCCTTTAAAAAAATTACAAGCATTTAAATTTTTTGTTGTTATTAGCATTATTTTGTAATTGTAGGCCACAAGCAACAATTTAATGCAATAATTTCAGCAAAAAATAGATAAACGGTCTTTTAAACCTATTTCATCCATCTAAGTTTAAAGTTTTATGTATTTCAATGAAATACACATTAACATACACAAACACTCATTAAATTTATTAGTAACGAAAGCTTCACGGCTATTAATTTAACAAATATATATGCTTCACAAAACTTATTCAGTTAAGATGAAGAAGATAGTATGTATGTAAAAGACGGGTGGTTCAAATTAAAACTTTGAGCTACGATCCCTATGCACCCTATTTAGCAACTGCTCCAGAGCAGAGGGGCTGAGCGCTTACACGCGACCCATCCCCGTCCCACACAGACACTGTACAAGTACCGCAGTCCTATGGGAACAACACACAAATTACCCTCGACTAATTGTCTAATATGTTAACGCTATTTAACTAAACAGATTGAACGTTCCGAGTGGTTTTTTTGCGGTCATGTTTGAAGCGCAAATATTAGAGCGATTTGTTTTGATGGACCTCGAAAATGTTAAAATTGATTTACATCTGTGTCACTTCACAAGAAAAACAATATCAGGCACTAGTTGTTTGGCCAACAAATAGACATTTTTAAATAAAATAAGTTTTCCGTACGTCCGAATGCAAAAGCTATGTCCGTATCCAAAAACGTAACTTAAACGGGTGTAACCTATATTGTAAAGCACCTTCTTGGTTGCATTGACCAGTCGATAAAGCCTTGGGGGATTTAAATAAAAAAATCAGAGATTAGAATAGTTTCAAACGACGTAAAAATATAATTTGTTTCAGAATGGGAACAACTAATACAGTTTTATTAGCATTGATCTGAGCAAGTTTTTGAATCCAATCCTTGTTTGATTTCTGGTTGTTTCCAGCGGTACTGCAGCAGCTAGTGACCTGCAGTACCACAATATTATTAATTCGTGTTGCAGTCTGTACGTCTGGCCGAGTCGGTGGAAAACCGACCTTCACCCACTTGATAACCAGATGAGACATAATTAAAAACTTTTTTCTTTTATTAAAAAAGTATTTTGTTAGCATGTGAGTGTGAGTTTGCCATGTGTTATTACTTCCATCTCTAAAGCTACACTTTCGGATGGTGTAATAATATACGATTCTTTTTTATTCAAAGTCAACCGATCCGATTCTTGGGTAGGAACGCGGATTTTTCAAAAATCTAATGATGCAGTTTTATTTTAGGCTTGAAAAATTAACTTGTATGTGACTATACAGCTTACAAAAATAACAATGCATACCTATATTTACCCAAACGAGAATATTTGTTATGAACGGCTAAGAAAATTCTCACAATAAATATTTCAAGTGCGAGTCGGACTCGCGCTTGGGGAAAGGGTTCCGAACAAATCTCATTTTTAACCGACTTCAAAAAAAGGAGGAGGTTCTCAATTCGGTTGTATTTTTTTTTGTTTGTTACCTCATAACTCCGTCATTTATGAACCGATTTAAAAAAAAATGGTTTCATTTGAAAGGGTATGCTTCTCGATTAGTCCCATTGTCACAATGTCAGAATCTGATGATGGGATCCCATGAAAATCGAGGGCAACCCTCAAATTTTATAGGCACATACAATGTTTTTCATGAACTTTCTAACGCAATTCAAATATTTGTGCCTGGTAACCATCATCTCATGTTGCTGAGCTGATGATGGAAGGTATAAATTGGGATCTGATGATGAGATCCCATGAAAAATGTTTGTTCAGCGATACTTTAGCCAATTGTCAGCCGATTTGGATGATTCTTTTTTTGTTTGAAAGAGTATTTTCCTGGACTGGTCTCGTTTCAATTTGGTGAAGATCTGACAAAGAACTTCGGAGGTAGGCAACGGAACTCTTCAATAAATGATAGCAAAGGGATTGCTGAAATCGCATGTTTTTTTAGTGTTTACACCAGTTCTTAACATAACATTGCGCCGGTTCGCTGTTAATGGGTACGCAGGTACCTAGGTAAGTACCACTAAAAAGTAAAAACTAAAAACCTTTTTACAAAAAATACAACCGTCTTCCAAGAAAGAACAAAACTTTAATTTCTGAAGTCGGTATTTTGGTAATTTTTTCGTTTTTTGACACCGACTTCCGAAATTAAAGTTTTGTTCTTTCTCCCGAAGTTATTTTGTACCTTGTAGTGTTTTGTTTTTGGAAGTCGGTTTTATTTTTTGTAAAAAAGCTTTTTTGTGATATGTTACTTTAAAATTATAGTTTTACTATAAGTAAAACTATAATTTCCTATAAGGGTTTCGCTTTTTACGGATGTTCGGAACCCTAAAATGACCCAAACACGGACGCGTTATATCAATAAATCAATTTTGAGTTAGGGGACAAAATAGAAAGTTTAAAAAAAGAAGTTTTTCAAGCTGAACCGTGTGATATATAGGAAGAAAGGTCTTTCTGTGAGTGTATCGAATATATTGTTTTCATTATTTTAAAATAAAGAGTTTTGAAGGTATTTACCCTTATCTCCGCAACTAACCAAAAATTTTTAAAAAAAAGCAGATATTAGTTCTATATCTAAATATTACAGGAAAATCTTTGAGAAGTCTGTAGTATTGAAATAACATGTTAGAATAATGAAATTGGTTCGGAAACTTTTGCACGCGAGTCCGACTCGCACTTAGCCGTTTTTATTAACCTATTGCGTCCCATTATTGTACAAAAACCTCCGCATTTCCTTCCAGACACTCTTTTCCTGCGCCACCTCGAACCAGCCTTCGCCGTGTGCGTCCATATCGACTCGCAAACGCTTTCTGGGCTGGCGACACTGTCCATCCTCTGGCGCCCATTGAGAGGAGACTTTTGCCCACGGTCACTAGGTATGCGGCCAGTGTGACCCATCCAGTCCCAATTCAGCCTGGCAGTTTTTTTGCCCACGTCTATGATACCTATTTTGGAGCGTAGCGTGGTGCTCTGTACTCTACCAATTCTTTTAAATCCTAGAATACTGCGCTATATTGCCCTTTGGCATACCCCTCCCCCTAGGCAGAACTTTTGCGACTCAGTTAGTGACCAGGTCTGAGCACCGTAGGTTAGGACGGGCAGAATAGACATGTCGATGATTTTGTGCTTCAGGGATATCGCAAGATCCCCCTTCTTAGCGTCTTCTTGTACGAATAGCTTTATTAGCCTACTCACAACATTAGAGACCCAAAAATATTTTATTCTAAACAATAAATCCATTATCTACATAATTGGCAAAGGCGATGACTAAGAACCACTTCAGAAGGACTTAATGCCAACAGTTTTATAACACGAAAGAAATTATATCCTAAACTATGTCTTTGTTCCAGTATTAATAGTAGGTCTTCTAATGACAATGGGGTTTCGTAAGTGGCCTGGGCAATGCCATAAACGGATAATTACATACTGACATGCAGGCAACATTGTCTCTAATGATAGGTTATGGAAATCGATGCAATAGCCTTAGAGGACGCATCGTTTTAAGTTTTTAACCATATTCCACTGCAATTTCTTTAGTGGATAAATGTTATTTTCTATTGGAAAAATCTGCCAAGGATATATGTCGCAGCCAACTGGCGATATCAGCCGGGGTGCCCTAAGTTCCCTGTGCCATACCAAATGCCGTGGCTAAGCAAAGTCATTAAACGATATTGAACCTAGGCTTTAGCCAAGTTATTCAATAGGGAACATACGATATTTCTATTTTTGCTTTCATTTTAAAGAACTCCATCTAGAATAGACCGCCACATAAATAAAAAATGAAAACGCTTTTATTTATTGCTAAAATTGCGTTTTTAAAAAGACAATTTAAATTTTCGCGCCAAACGGACGATGGCGTCACTCATGTCTGTCACAGATCAAGAACTCACGAATTGCAAAGTCATAGAGCAAGATCCCAGTGCTTCCAGAACTTATTTATTTTCTCAGTAACAAAATGTATGGAATAGAATAGTGTTAGTATGTAGGTACTTTGAACATTCGCTTACCTGCTAGTTTGAGTTGAAACGACCGCTAGTTTGTAAGTATCATCATCAGATGCTAGCTAAACAGCGACTAGATAAATTTCACGATTTTTACAAAATACAAATATTTTTAAATAAGTAATTAGTAATTTAGTAAAAATTTAAAGATTGTAATAGTGTAAGATCTGATCGCTATCTCTCTGTTGAGATCCTATTCACAAGTACCTTTTGGACATAGTTTATTTACTAAATATAAAAAGAAAACTGCGAAACTATCTCCTATAGACTTATGAAATATGTCATACCTACATACATCACTAAAAAATAACAGCCCATTGGATGGAGCTAGCAGATACTTATTATGCGTACGTTGAAATTACACTGGCCACTACTCTATTCAAATATTTTGATACTGCGAAATAAGTAACGTCTGGGAGCCCTGGGATCTTGACTATAAACCGACACGAGTGACGTCACCAGACGCTGATTGGTGTATCAAAACACGTTCCGTTTCACGTTACTTTAAATTTGTAATTATTGAAAAATCAATATTAACTGGAACAAAAACGTTGCACTGGTCCTTCTCTTATGCTTTTATTACATTTTAGTCACAAAATATTGATAAATATAAAATCTGCATCTTCCCTATTAAATGACGGGATGTCACTTAAGCTGCAGATTAAACGGCGCCGTTCAATGAAAAGGCTAGGCCGCTAAAAGCTGTTACAAGTGCAATTCTATTCGCGAAAGAATTGTCGAAATGCCAACAGAGCGAGATCACGGGACATTTCGACAGCGCAGCGTTTGTCTATTGTTCGACCGGGATCGCTCTACCGCGCCTAAGGTATGCGTGCGGCGAGACCAGGGGGGCAGTGCAGGGCCTGTTGCCGTACACCGTAAATTTCGAACGTGATCTGCGGATTTTGACCGTGGAATACGTTCGAGATTGACTGTGTACGGGTGACTTTAAAGGATTCGGTTGCTAGGCTTTCCGCCCAGGCCGATCGCTCTAACAGTTCGCCATCACGGTGGAAGTCAGTGTTTTGTTACTGGACTGTCATGTCACACGCACATGAGATAAATATCCAGAGATGGGTCATGCGTTATCGTGTGATATCATGCCCGTTTTAATCTCATGTCAGAGTAGCTGTAGTTAATTTAATACATTACATTTGTATTAATCTTCTACAATTAAATCTTAATAAAATCGTTAATAAAAACTTAACTTGAAATTATATGAATATTTAAAGGAAAACGTACCTAGTTACTTTTTTCACTTACCATTATAATATTATAATGTTTCCTAATAAATATATGAAGCTATATCTCTATGATATAAATTTGTTGTATACTGATATCGTAAGATCTGTCACAGTATCAAACTCCCTGTGATCCCTCCATGTGAACCCATGCTCTTTCCTGTCATCACTCCACCTCACCGAACCTAGGCTGCCTGTCCATCGCGGAGCGAGGTGGCTGAGCGGAGAAACGGAGAAAATTTAACCTATGGAATCGCATAAAATCTCCGCACCACGTGAGTCACTGAGATTTAATACATATTATAATTCCATTGGATAAAATTTCGCTGTTTCTCCGCTCCGCTGCCTCGCCTAGCGACAGTGGACTGGCAGCCTTAGGCGGGGTACAGCGGTCCCTGTCAAACTACGAGTATATCCCGTTCATTTTTGGCGTTTTGAAATCGCCTTGCCACGCTACTGCTGACAGAATGTCTGTTGTCTAGAGCCTCTGCGCCTCTGCACAGACAAACCGGTGTCTGAGCGATCTGACCTAATGGTTACACACAGTATTCATGAAATAACCGAATTACTTTAAATCTCAGAGAGATGGTCACTCCGCTCCGGCGTAGCAGCGTCGTAGCCGCACCGTAGCCACGTAGCAGCTGCTACGAAACTACACACGAGCCATTAAAAAAAATATTTTTTCTTTTTTAATGAAACGTGTTTTGGCAACACATTTCTTAAACGTAAATCGTAATGTTGCGTCCTCTTATTGCTTGGCTCGACCACCATTAAAATGAAAAATTTGAATGAATCTTGAACAGATAGTGATTGCATTTTTACTATTTCGAACACAAGCAATACGCGCAAATTACAGTTTTCACTGGAAAAATGTAAACGACGTTTTTTTTAAAAGAAAATGTTTGTTCAAACACCATAGGTTAATGTGACAAAGCGTTCAGCAAGCTTTTACATAATTAATAGTGTCTATTGGCAACTTTGTACCGATCGATGTACTGATCGCGGATACCGCTAACTTACGTTAATATGTTATTTCAAGTCGGAAATAAACGATTTGGAAGCATTTGCTCGACTCTTCCAAGAAACAAACACTAGCACTTAGCCACCAATTAAGATAATCAATGAAACAGATCAGTGCATTATCTTTTTAAATATAGCATCAATATGTTTTGGGGTTCATAAATTCAGGTTATAAACGAATTGTAATGTACACTAGAATCTATTATCCAAATGGGCGACCCCAATAAAGATTGGCATAAAAATTGGCGTTGCGTTTAAAATTTAAATATTAAACTATTACTATTTAAACTTTTCGGCACACAACATTTTAAATAGTATATTTAACAGCATCATTAACTTCATCAGCATTAAACATGACTTTCTTAAATGCAATACGAATATAAAGTTTCGAAACATTTTTAAATAGTCGCAAAGTTCGGCAGATTTGGCGTAAAATTCAAGCTCCAACAATTACTTACCTTTCGTCTGATGCCTTTTTTTCTTGCTTGACTGCAGGTGCCGAGTCAGGTGGGAGACCCATTGTTTTAACTTTTAAAAAAGTTTTTTTTTTTTAAAGTAAGCTAGGAGCCGTCTAAACGACTATCAAGTATCTTTATGGTTACTAGACTGTCTTTCGTGTATTGATTGTACGTCATCGGCCATCGCATGTAAAACCTATGCTATCGCGTGCTCTTTCTTACATGGTCATCAGCAGAAATATAAGTCAAGTGAATGTAATGTGACTGCAAAAGAGTTCAAGTTCCTGATATTCGTATTAGGGCTATTACGCTTTTTTAGTAGTGGCTGCACCTAGCACTCTCATTGTATAACTGTGTACAATTGGTGTGATTTATATAGGACTTAAAGGTGGTTTGTATTTATACTTTGTAAATATAATTGTCTTTGAAGTTATATGCAGTTGTTTGGCCTAATTTCGTATGATGGTTGCATTTGTAAATTTTAGTTGGTAATTGAATTTGTCAATGTATGTATGTGAGGAGAGTAAAAGATTAGAAAGTCCAAAATTAAAAATGTTATGGTCGTCCTGTTAGAAATTCTCGGGCAAGTTAAGTTTTTGTTCTTAATTACTACTCGGTTTCAGTTATTTTAGACTAGTTTGTAAATAAGGCCTCACTGCAAGTTATTAACATATAAAAACATAACTTTTCCTTTAAAAAAAGTGAAACAGCAAAATAGTCAATAATAAAAAGTTTAATTAATCCTTTAACAATTATATCTTCTCTTTGCCTTGTGTGGTTTTCTCCGGCAGCCGGATCTCTTCGATGGCCAGGTTCTCTTCGCTGGACCGGAGCTCGTGGTACTTGTACCTGAAGGCCATGGTCGTGAAGATCAGCATGTCTATCAACATCAGACCCGCGAACAGGAAGAACTCTTTCCACTGTGGACAAACACAATTTATAAAGAGGGGCTGCTATAGTGTAATTATGGTGGGTGGTGGTTTGAGAGGATTTTATTATTTAGCCACGAGCTCCTAATTTTGAGGAGCTCGTGGCTAAATAATAACAGCCGAACGGGTCGATCTTTAAGGTTAAGCAACGCTTGCCAAGGTTGGTCTGTGGATGGTTGACCATCTATCACCAATATAGTTGGTAAAAGGCTAGGCAGATGATGAGTGGTTTGAGAGGATGGTGGCTTGATTATAACAGTCGCACGGGTCGTTCTTCAAAGTTGTTGAAATCAGTTCACAGTCTGAGTTAGGAAGCACGTTCAGAACTTGGTCCCGACTGTTCATTGTACATTTTTGACTGTCGTTCCGGGTAATCAGGATCCTGAAAATTTACAGTCGTTTTGGGTAATCAGAATCCTGAAAGTTTGACAGATTTAATGCCAAGGAATATAGAGGTACCCGATAAATAAGTGTGTCGGTCGTGAAGTGGGCAGCCAGTGCATGTGTGAAGAAATCGGTAACATTAGGTTTGACTCGAAACTAATTCCTACATAGCTTCAAAATTGATTTGAAAGTTTGATTAAACTGAGAGCTCTCTAATTATGAGCTTTCAAATTTCGTATTTGAACTGACGAAATAAGTCCAATATCCACATAATCATTTAACATAAGCAAAAACTTTGTAGGTTTACTAAAATTATTTATTTTTTCAACACAAATTTCATGAGTTGTACTTTTATGTATAAAATTATCAGCTTCGTAACTGTGTTGAAACTTATGAAAACGTTAGTAAAGTGAAAAATTTACGTTCGGTAAATTATGATCTAAGTCACTTTGGCTAAAATCGGCTTCCAAATACAGCGAGGTGGAAAATTGGTCGGTTTTTAGTTATTTATAAAAGATCTTTTTTAAATTATTGAGAAAAAGATCCATAGCTCGAAAACTACGAAAAGTCGCGGAACATACATGGGGGTGATTCGGATACTGCACGATACGAGAGACCTAAATTAAATTTTAGGACGACAATGTTCCGGCTATACAATATTTTTAAAAAGATTCGCTATAAAAATGGTCAAATTGCGGCCATTGGGTGACCACTAGATTACGATGTAATCCAGGAAATAAAGGGTAATGATCACTTTATTATTCGACGAATTTAGCGCTTCGTTTGTCGAATACGATGCAACAATGTAAAAACAAGTAATTTGCCTATTATGAACCATGGGATATTGAACAGCTGTTTAGGGTAACTCTAACCAACCACAAACATTATTTTTCCTCCTCGTAAGGTATTATGGGGAAGGCATGTTTTTATCTAGACAAAAACGTGCTTTTTATAGCATTTATCTCACATTTCATCTCAAGAAACAGGACAAAACAGGAAAAAATAAATAATTTTATTTCAGGGTTTGAAATATGTCAAACATCAATATGTCAAGTAATTAAACGTGCCAGCATATGAAAAGTATTGATTTAAGATACTAATAGCTATTAGGAGAAAGGCCCAAGTCGAAGCGAGGCGGACGATACGCTATACCAATAGCAATTTTAGTATCATTTAGTGTTAATAATTCACATTGAATTTGTTCTATTGTCCCGTATCTTGGGTCAGTTGGAGTAGTTGGAGTGGACCAGTTACGAGCGGTCAGGCCCCGCGGCGTGTGACGCAGGCGGCAGCCTGCCACAGTAGCGCCCCTCCTCGCCGGCTGGTAATCGTAACCGAGTCTCGTGTGCATTACAAGTGACATTTTGGTCAGCCGTAGTTTGGCGCAAGCGATTGGGAAAACGTCAAAAAAGGTAGACAAACGCTATCGAAATGCGACGTGATCAAGCCTTATATTTTAGAATTTCGACAACCGCATTCGCTGATAGAATGCCACTGCATCTAGCGTCTCAGATGGCGTTGCAATTGTTGCAAAAATGAAGTTAAAATTCTTACCTGCGCGTCCAAAAAGTTTCCTTCAACGATGAGCACAACAATCAGGTTTCCGAAGGCGACAGTGAGCAGCCACACGGACTGTAACACCGACTTCATGCTGGCCGGAGCCTGCGTGAAGGAGAACTCCAGGCCCGTCACGGAGAACATCACCTCGCCCATGGTCATCACCACGTACTGGGGGATCAGCCACAGGATGTGGATGCTGTTCGATGGCGTTATCATTACATGCTTTGCGTGCTGGAATATAAAAATAGGTTTTATTATTACTTTGATCCTTCCTTCTTCGAAATTGGTACACTTTTGATAAGCGATCGTGGTCATTGTAAGGTATCTCAACCATTGCCCCGCTTAGTTGGGCGGCGTCGATAAAATATAATAAAACTAGCCAAGTGCGAGTTGGACTCGCTTACCTATGACTTTGTACTATAAATAAGCTTTAAATTTTTATGTAAATCTTGCAAATTTATAAAATCTCGATAAATTGTTAAACTGTCGGTTGACACACCGATCGATCTTCAAGGTTATGCAACGCTTGCCAGGTTGGTCTGTGGATGGGTGACCATCTTAACATACCGAGTTTCCTCCGTGCCTCGGAAAGCACGTTAAGCTGTTGGTCCCGGCTGTCATTTGTGGAACTTTGGCAGTAGTTACGGATTTTCAGAAGTCAGTAAATCTGACTCCAGTCTTGCCAAGAAGTACCGTGTTACCTATTTAATGGGTTGTGGAGGTCTGGTAGGCAGCCGCTTCACGTAAAATACTGGTATTCAGCTGAACCCGGTTTGACTGGAAGCCGACCCCAATATAG
Organism: Lacanobia oleracea; assembly: GCA_950371165.1. NCBI lineage: Eukaryota > Metazoa > Arthropoda > Insecta > Lepidoptera > Noctuidae > Lacanobia > Lacanobia oleracea. The sequence goes on from OX493385.1 coordinate 16,531,755, forward strand.
TTGAGATAAAGGCTAGGCAGATGATGATGATGAATAAATCCCAACCAAATGCGATTTTTATAATATATCAAAATCAAAAAAAGAAGAAGAAAGAGTTAACAATGTTCTGCGATTTATTATAAAGTTAGTATACCGATGATCAACCTGCTTTGCAAGAGAAATAATTGAAAATGGCCTTACGTAGCCCCCAGCAGCATCCTCAAAGACGTTTATCGTATACACAGCCCCGGATTTAAAGTCAAATTCTCTCATGACAACGTTTCCATCGACCACCACGTCGCTCACTCCTTTAGCAATCCTCCTTTGGGCCGTATCGTTACTTTGAATATTTAATAACGTTTTATTCTTCTTTATATTGTATATACTTATATCTACTTGGCTGTTAAAGTTGGTTAAAAACCTAAAAACAAATAAAATGGATTAATATAATGTATTAATGGATGTACAAATGGAATTAGGCTTCTTGGCAAAATAAACAGTCACGGCAGCATTCTTTCGAGTCATAATAAAATTATGTTCCAAACCCAAGCATTATTAGATTAATTTTAAGAGTGAATAAAGATAAACTCGTAGTGTTCGAAATAGCTACGTGCTACATAATAAACTACTGCTAACGTAAACATTTGCCAGTTGAGTGAAATTAATTTACATATCGATAACCAACTCCATAATAAAACTCTATAAATCAAATTTATGTAATGAATGATGTATCGGGAAACATACGTGTTATTTGTGTTATTTTCGTGTATTCAATCCTATAATATCGAAGTAAAGGTCAAAGAAGGGAAATTAGTTGGAGCGAGAGAGGCCACCGTTTTTAATAAAATACTGTACTTTGTATTTTATAGAGTGCCTTACGCTAAGCCGCCGATCGGCCGGCTAAGGTTTAAGGATCCCCAGCCTGTGCGGAAATGGGATAAAGTTTACGATGCAAGAGAGGAATTCCACGGTGCATGTGCACAAGCGCACATTGTTCACAAACACGGCCTGTACGGAACAGAAGACTGCCTATATCTCAACATATATACGCCTGAAATATCCAAACGTGGAGAGGCCAATCTCAAACCTGTCATCGTTTGGCTTCACGGCTACGCTTTCACTTCGTCCTTCAGTCATATTCACGGAGCAGACTTCTTGATTGACAACGATATTGTGTTAGTGACCGTAACACATCGAATTGGAGTATTCGGATTTATTAAACTTAACGATGATGACTCTAATGCGAACATGGGACTGAAAGATATAGTCATGGCTTTGAAATGGATAAGAGCGAATATTAATCGATTTGGTGGTGACAAAGATAACATTACGCTGATGGGAAGTAATTCTGCTGCAACATTCATATCACTGCTGCTGATGACAGAAGCAAGCAAGCTGTTCTCCAAGGTTATCTTACAGAGTGGCGCAATTTACTCTGCGTCTATATTACAAGGTGACCATAAATTAGAACGAGACAGACTAAAACAAGAACTCAGTAAAAAAAAATTAGTAATTAGTAAAGCAGGAACCAAAGACATAATTGATGCCTCGCAGATTATTTACACCCGTTCAGAAGTGGAAAACTATCAGAGGCCTGTAGTACCGTTCACACCGATTCTCGAGACGAAAACTAAAGGTGCTTTACTGATACAAATACCAAAAGAGTTTTACGATGTTGTGAAGCATAAAAAAAGGAAACCTATACTTATTGGTTTCAATACCCAAGAGAGTATCTCGGAACTAATACCGTTTATTCAAAATCCATATCACTTGAGATTATTTAGGAAGTTTTTTAGGTTCATGGTACCATTCTCTGATGGGTGCAGGTATAACAGTACGTCACAAGTTTACAAGCGTATAGGTGAAAAAATAAAACATAGATATTTCAGAGGCGGTATTACTGAAAAATCGTTAGATAGCTTTTTGAGATATACATCTGATTTAATTAAGTTTCCAATAATAAAATTTATTAAAACATATTTGGAACTAGGTAATGGGGCCACCAAAAATATGTATATGTACAAATTCGACTATAGAGGATCACTTAACGCAGTCAAAGCAACGTCACTAGCCGAATCAAACACGAAAGTAAAAGGTGTAGCTACTGGCGATGAAATATGTTACGTGCTTAAATGTGAACCTCTCTGGGAGCGCTATGTGCAAATGAACCGTGACGAAGTCAACACTGACAAATCGATCATAAAAGAAATGTCGGAATTATGGGCCAACTTTGCGAAACATGGCGATCCTACTCCTCGAAGTTATGTTGGCAACATAACTTGGCCACCGATGACTTTACAAGGCAATAATGTACTACAAATAAGAAAATCATTTGCAATTATCGATTTCAAAGCAGAACTTTCAATGTATGGATTTTGGAATGGCATTTATGAAAAATTTTACGAGGAACAGAATTGTAAAACGAAGCGTGACGAGCTGTAGCATTAAGATAACCTTAAGATGACTTTTAACAAAATAAACTTACCTAACACTAACTCCGTCGATTGCTTTATCATTATTGTCTGTGAAATTGTAAAGTCCTTCTTTATTGATAAAGAAAGAATTTGCAGTATTCTCTTTCAGATGAAAGTATCCGCTGAATGCTACATCGGCGCATTCTGTGCTGTGCTGTCCTTGTAGATAATAGGGCAGATCAACAAAGTCATCGGCGAAAATGTTGAGGTTCTCATAGACTGAGAGGGGTCCTATTTCAAAGTTGTGGGTAGCGTTCTCTTCCTTTGTGTTGAGGTTTGCTGTGTTAAGAGTGAAGTTGCAATTGAATCCGTTGTACACCCTCAATTGAGCCAAACCTTCCGTTACCGGTGTTCCGTAGGTCGGCTGTAACAACAAAAATACATTTAAGTACTAATACGGGAGCAAATCAGCTCTACGAAATAATATCTGGATTCGTAGAAATTATCTTTATTGATCCACCTCGCCATGGCATGGATGGCTTTAAGAAGTATTAAAGATAAGCCTTCCCGACTACAGAAAGAGGTAATGCCAAAAAACTTAGATAAACAGTCTAGCTATTGGTGGAGTAATATTATAACATTTAGCTGCCAAACGGACAAACACGGCGGGCTGATTATTCAAATCGATTATAGTAATATAATGTAGGTACTGTACTCGTTGACCCGCGCAGTTTCGTCTGCGTCACATTTTTAACCTACGAAAAAACGGAAGAGGTTCTCAAGTATAGTAGTTTATATATTAGTAGTTCTCTCTTTACTAATATATAAGCTGTAACGCTAAGCTCTATACTAATGTATAGCTGAAGAGTTTGTTTGCTTGAACGCGCTAATCTCAGGAACTACTGGTCCGATTTGAAATATTATTTCAGTGTTAGATAGCCCATTTATTGAGCAAGGCTATAGGCTATATATTATCACGCTCAGACCAATAATATATATAATTAATGCTCCGCTCCTAATGATCGTAGCATGGTGTTATATAGCCTATAGCCTTCCTCGATGAATGGGCTATCTAACACTAAAATAAATTTTCAATTCGAACAAGTAGGTAGTTCCTGAGATTAGCGCGTTCAATCAAACAAACAAACACTCCAGCTTTATAATATAAGTATAGATTACTAGTCGACCTGCGCAACCTCGTTTGCGTCACAATTTTCATTACTGCTCCGCTCCTATTGGTCATAGCGTGATGATATATAGCCTCGATAAATGGGCTTCAATTCGAAAAAGTAGGTAGTTCCTGAGATTAGCGCATTCAAGCAAACAAACAAACACTCCATCTTTATAATATAAGTATAGATTATTGTTCATATGAACTTCGGATATTCAACATTCAGCAAGCAGTGTTATCGACAGTTCGCTCGAAGCGACGGATAGTGATGATTTATCGAGGAAATTGTGCAGGCATAAACGTCATGACAGCATCAACCTACGCTGCGTCCATTGTTTATATTCTGTTATATCAACGAGTATTAGGATATTGTGTTTATGCAAACATTTTGGCAACATTTTACGACATTTGCTTGCGCATCAAATATTAACCTCAAATAAATGACTTATACATAAGTATCAATTTGCATTTCCTTTTGTTGTTTCAAACATTGTGTGATTCCGTGTGAGCCAAATAAATTAGTTTTCTTTTCTTCTTTCTTTTCTTTCTATGTACGCATTTCTGGAACATACTGTACCTAACAGTGTGTTCCAGAAATGCGTGGTCCCGCAAGAGAAACTGATTTAAACTTTGCGTCTTGCGGTTTGTTTTCGTTTCTGAACGATCGAACTCTATGGTAAATAGAACGATCGAACTCTATGGTAGATAGAACGATCGAACTCTTTTTAACTGTGGACACTGACAGTAAAACAAAATACTTACAAATACACTTACTTACGACGCTCAAAATCTAGGGCTGGACTGACAGGTTAAGGGTGGTGTTCCGTAGCTGCTATACGATTGGGAAAAATATCAAAATGAGGAGAAAACAGTCGAGAGAAACCTCGGATTATGACTTTTTACATACAAAGTTTCGTTTTACATACAAAAAACCATTTGCAATCTGCCTGATGCACTTAGTGGTCTTTATTTTAATTGAATCGAATATGAATATGGTTGCCCACACCAACCACATCAGACTGTTTGAAAAGTGATTTTTTTTGGCTCATTTTAGTCGTTTCTCGAGGACGAATTAAAAAAAACGGTCATATTTTTATATTGATATGCTATCTTTACTCTATAGCAGCTACAGAACACCACCCTTCAATATGACTACGCACATCTGGGACATCCTGTCTCTACAGGATGTTCCAGTCGGTGCACCAAAATCGCTCAAACCGCGGAAGCACTATCGGTACTAAAAAGCAAGATAGGTACGTAGGTAAACGCGTGCCCGCGCAGGTTATATGGGCGCGGTAGTTATCTTCTTTTTAGGTTGCTATTCCAGAGTACAAACAACGCATTTATAGTTTATACTGGGTTATTTCAAAACCTCAAGATCATTAAAAATAAATATACACGTATATTTTTATTTAAGTCTGTTTCTAACAAAAAATTAAAAGTAAAGCAATCATATAGTCGATCTTTTCGATATTAAACATCGAGATAAGTGATGACAGTTCTTAAAAAAAAAAATACTTTTTTGAATATGTTCGATTGCTTGGAAGAAAAATGCGCAGTCTCCGAAACGAATGAATGAATGTTCTTAGTCAATAAACAAAATAAATAAATATAAATTGGCCAATTGTTATTACATCGAATTCTTACCAATAAATTAAGTTCCACAATTCCGGAGATGATGAAGGCACAGGCAGCCAAGATACCACCCCATATCATTTTGTGCAAAGGTTTCCTTACAAGTTTCAGCCACGTCAGGAGCGGGTAAATTGCCTGTTAAATTAAATTTATATTAATGCTCTTACACACTTGGTTTTCGTTTTAAATAATCAAAGAAATTAATTTTATTAAAGAAAGAAAGAAAAATGTTTATTTGGGACTCGCAAAATACAGACAAAAAGTAAAACAAATTAAAACTAACAGGACCTCATAATTAAAAATTATTATGATTAACAAGCAAAACTCCTCATATTTGTATGAGGATTATCTAAAATTTATGACAAAATACCTGTCTCCACTAAACAACAACTTCAAATGTATTTACAACACACATGCTAAAAAAATGGATTTACAAAGTCTGTATACATTGTTCGTAAGTTAAAAATTACGCACCATACAATGGAACGTGCGGTAAAATAGATACTCTCACCTAAGTACCTAGTTTACAACACGCTCCATACAACGGAACGTGCGGTAAAGTAGGTACTTACGTGCCGTGCGTATTCTCTACGGTATTTTTAAAATTTTCTATAAAATCTACAAGAATTCCACCAAGGAGTTTCACAATACGAGAATAAGAAAAGTTCAGAAGCTAGGAGGTGAAATAAAGCGCAGTATAATTTCCAATGCTTCCTAATATTTTTCAATAATACTTAATTAATTATAATTATTTACAAAATTATATTCAACTTTCCATGGCGGGAAAATCGTGAACACGACAGATTAAAAATGACCGTCACATAAAACTAAAGCTCATTCATTTTAAGTAGGTAAGTACTTTAAATTCAACTGAATTAAAAATGAAACATCCTGTCCATTGTCTTCATTACCTATTGTACTGTTTTCTCACACTTGTGGAGGTCTAGTAGGCAGCCGCTCCTCATAAAATACTGGTATTCAGCTAAATCCGGCTAGACTGGAAGTCGACCCCAATATAGTTGTGAAAGGCTAGGCAGGTGCATACACGTGTGGATTGGTATTTACAAACTCGTGACCATGGTAAGCCATAGTCACGAGGAAATTAAACTTTAGATTTCACGTTAATTACGTGAAAGTGAATAGTTATTTTTTGCGCTAAGTTGGTATTGGTTGGCTTGTTGTTGGTAGACGAATGTAACCACGATACTATAGTCACGAGTTTGTAAATAGGTACCAATTTCCGCACGTGTATCATACAACATTTTTCAACAGATTTGCAAGAAAACAGTATATTAAGTAATGCGACAAACTTTGTTTTTAGATATCAGTCGGAAAGTCGAAACAATCTTTGCAAAATGAAAATGGCACCACGTGCGCGTGGTACCATTATCTTAAATTAAAATTACACCTTTCGTTTCATTTTGGCTGGTGTATTTTGTCTTGTTTTAGTGGCCTAGTGGCTGGTGACCCCTAAGTCGGTTTTTACCGACACGAGCTGCGTTTCGCAGTTTAAATTATCGGCAAACGTGGTTTCGCCATATAAGAAATAGCCTACCACCTATTCTCATACCTACGAAATATACACACAAAATTTAATGAAAATCGTTCGAGCCGTTTCGGAGAAGTTCGGTAACAAACACCGTGACACGAAATTTTTATATATTAGAGATTAGAAATGGTTGACTTGCTTGGTACGTACCACTTCGAAAATAGGAATAAATACGAGGATGAGCAGAGGGTTGAGCACTTGCATTTGATCAGCCTTCAACGTCCAGGAACCTATGTCCTGTTCCATTCTGTCAGCTTGGAAGGTCCATCTTGAGCCCTGTGTTGAAAAATATTAGATTAAGCATTAGTGGAACATATTTTATGTAGCTTTATTGGTATGGACTACATACAGTTTAGTGCTATTCTGTAAAAGCCTTAGCGTGACAGCTAAAGTGACGTGTGCCGTCATTCATAAGGTTGGATGGGTTTTTCACTTCTCGTTCGGGCTGTAAGGGTGCCTGTCCATTACAGCGGAGCTAGGCAGCGGAGCGGAGAAACGGAGAAATATTAACAAATCATGACAGTCTAAATGTCAGTGGAGATTTTATGCAATTCCATTGGTTAAAACTCCATTTCTCCGTTCCGGTGAAATCTCTCGAAACAAAGGGTCTTCGATCTCTATGATCACCGCAAAAATATTGTCATTGGCCTGTTATTCGCCATCAGGCCTCTAGCAACAGCACACAAAGTGACGCACACACAAGTTTGGTTTCAACTGATCGGGCAGTCGGTTGTGCGGCTCGATGAGTTACGGAGAAGTGCGCGAACCATCTGTCTGTACCATAGAAATATAAAAAACAGTCTATTATATCTGTGGTATGTACAGTCAAGGGCTGTGATTGACGATCGTGGTCACTAAAATACTAGCAGCAAACGTTTTATTTTACATTTCACCTTTTCAGGACCGAAATAGTATATTGTTGTCTTAGGGTTGAATAAACTGATTTAGTCCCGAAACGGCGTTTGGCGCCCGAACGTAGCGAGGGCGCCAATAGTTCGAGGGATTAAATAAGTCTTTCACCCGAGGTAAACACTGCGCTTTTCATTACGAATACAAGGAAAGTACAAAAAACACGAATTAGGTAAAGAAAAATCTAGATATTTTTCTGTCATAGTGTCATGGTGTTTTTTTGTCATAGTGTTAATACCAATCTCTGCTATATTTAAAAAGTATGAACAGTTCGAAAAACCAAATGAAGATCGGACTGCCGCTTTCCCGCCTTTATTGCTTTTTTTTCTGTGACCAGCCATCTACTCAGACATTATTTTACATTTTTATGATTGAAAAGATGGTAACTATTTTGCCCAAAACTAGTTTACTACTCATGTCTAGTCTCTACTTATTTTTAAATAGTTGAAAGTAAATTACAATAAAGTCATTTAAAAATATAATATATAGTTTATACCCATCTTTTTGTTATTTCAATTTTACATCGCACTGCAATTGACTGGCTGTATAGAAAGTTGGGACATGGTTCAATAGAAATGTTCAACAAGTTTATTTTGTTAATTTGACGGCTGTCAGTTGAAAACGATTCTCACTAGGGCAGAAAAGTAATACTTTCAACCCGCTCCTCAGGCATCTTCAGGCCTTTCTTTTTTTTTAAGGATGGGAAATCATCAAATGACTCCTTCCGCTCTGGGAGCGGAAGGGAGTGTCAGACTCTTACTGACTAAAACCCATCCGTGTAATGCCCTTTGCGTTCCAGGGCTGCGGCGTCTCTTTCGAACGGATTCCGCACCCCGGCAGGCACTGGCCCTAGCGGGCCCCGTCTCGAAAGCTGACAGCTCCTTGAGGCGCGTGTGAAACACAGCGCGCCGCCGACTCGGGCCTGGTTCTAATCGGACGGCGAGCCACCCGTGGCATCTTCAGGCCTACTTTCCGAGTCAAAATAATGAAAACAGCCTTTATAGGTCCCGTAGTCCAAGTAGACGTATCTGTTTATGATATTTACTTTCAACATTCTAAAGATAGAATATCGTCTTGGCATTCCATTTTTATTACTATTGATAGCCTCGCGCTTGACCACTAACTACAATGATAAAGTAGTCGATGACGAAACACGCTTGTCTAGAAGTAGCCTATTCAGTCTTGACTTAGAGACTACCAACTTGCAGCCAACAGGAAGTACAGACATTCACTCTCTAGCTCTACGCACGATGAAGGTATTCCCAAAACGTTTGGTTCGCACAGGTGGGATATCCACGATGTTCCATCCTCCATCGTCGCTTCGTTCTTATCCCTCACCTGTTGGTCGAACAGAGCCCAGAAGACGGGCAGCGGGATGAAGAGCACCAGCACCCGGAGCAGAGACTTGATGTCGTCGATGAGGTTGGCGTCGTACTTGTCGTCGGCGTGGTCCAGCCAGTGCTCGCGCTTCTCCTTGCTCTTGCAGGACTTCACTATGGCGTGCTGTGGAAGAGCAGGGGATAGTGTTATTTATATTCTTCACTAGCTTTTGGCTGCATGAGGATGCATGACAGTGGGAGTCAGAGGACTGGTGTCTTCGCCGAGGAAGGCCTAGGTAACGCTGGCGTGACGACTTGGAGGAGGCGTTCATTACGATTGGATCGAAGAAGGCAACACACCGCGAAGAGCGGAAGGCTTCGGGGACCTTTGCCCAGCGGTGGGACAGTATAGGTTGATAAAAAAAAATACTTTGTCAAAAATCCCGACCGCTAACAAGTCGCTTTTCAAGCAGTCTGATGCAGTTCAATCACTGATCTGATACCACCAACTGCTTCAGACTGCTTGAAAAGCGACTTGTTTCGAACTTTTTAGTTGTTTTAAGTGGTCGGGTTTTTGCCAAAGTAAATTTTTTAATTTCCTACTTTTTTGTGAGTTACAGTTTTGGTATCGTATAAGTTTGAAAATTAAAAAAAAAATTGAATGCATAATATGGCGCCAAAAATCGACCATTTTAATTTTTAAATACCCACTGTCACTCTCACAATTAATAGGGATTCCTATTAATTGTGAGAGTGGCTTGTTGGACTTTTTTGCGCCAAATTCAAATGTTTATTTGAATTTGGCGCCAAAAATCCGCCATTTTGTTTTTATTTTATTTTGATATACCCAGTGTCACTCTCATAGTAAATACGAATCTAACGACACTTCTCAAGCTAAAATCCAACCAACCATTTAGGCTCTAGGGCGTGCCGAAGAAATATACATACATACACTCGAAATAACTTTAGATTACAGTTTATGGTGTACCAGACTTTTCTACAATTTAATAATATAAGTAACAATAAGTTTTAGTAAAAAAAAGGTTCAAATAGATATAAATATCTTTAACTCTCCAAGTTCCAATTCCCAAAGACCTTCATTAATATGAAAACCTAAATACCTACACACTCAGGGCTGAGTGTTTACGAAATGGTACATTTATTTACAAACAAACATTTTCACTGCTATTAAGCGATTATTACTGGTTATGCACTACTAATTGCTCAATTACTAGAGAGCTATTCAGGAGTCAGGACTGACGAATGACAAACAGCTACTGCAACCATTTACATGAAAAACAAGTTTGTTTAAAAATTATTTACAGCAAAACTATAATACTTAGTACCTACACAAACAGACGGTCTTTCATAAATTGTGAACAAATATCTTTTTGAATTTGTGAATCATTTGAGTAAGATTTGAAGAAAACAATCTGCCTATCTTTGGTCCAAATATATTGGGGTCGGCTTCCAGTGGAAACAGGCTATCTGGTGTGGTTAGACCCCAATCATCATTATCATATCAGCCGAAAGATGTCCACTGCTGGACATAGGCCTCTCCCAAGAGTCGCCACAACAACCGGTCCTGTGCGTCTCACATCCATCGGCTACCCGCGACCCTACCAGCTGGTCTATTCGGTCGACATCTCACGGTGACACTCAGGTGGAGTGAACGACAAGTGAGCTGTCATTCCATCTTTGTTGGTATGGTTTGACAGGTCACTTAGAGATCACTTCACCCACGCCTTCACTTCGACATGTTTACAGAATCGACCGGCTGGTCATCGGTCCACCTTGTGGGAGGCTTTCCAATGCTGCGTTTCCCTTTCCTTCCTTCCTTTTCAGTCCCATCGACTATATATACCTATCGACCCTTGAAAGGCAATCCTTACTAAGCGACATGGAGTAAACTTTACAGGAGAGTAATTTAAAGTTCAAACCTGATTTAGATGAATTTTTATGCTTTTTTTTTGTAAAAAGCTTGGTGAAAAGTTTTTACCAAGCCAGATCACGTCACGCGTGTCTTCAATTCGCTGTATCCTCATTAGTTTTAGTTAGCGTGAAAAATGAAAAAAAATCGTGTATAATATTTTTGAAAATCTCTCAGACGGACTAATTAGATTTTTTTTTGTAAAATACCATGGAGTAAAGATTGTGTCAAAAGAGCTTAACTCGCTTCGAACTCCAATTACACAATAAAGTATAGAATAGAGATCTTTTTACTAGCATTATAAATGCGAAAGTACTTCTGTTTTTACGTCTTAACGGCAGAACAGATTTGGATCAAACTTGCTACACAGGCAGACGATGTCCTGGAATAGGTCATAAAACTTAAATCCCGTGAATAGTTCCTTTGTGACATTTTTTTTAAGTGTACGCGGACGAATCCGCGGCAAAATCTTGTTACTCTTAAATAAATCTTCGATTTCGTTAAGCACACAAGTAACTGACAGGCAAATCGAAAGGTATGCAAATATAAACATGAGTTAAAATAAAATTGTGATGTTAAGATTTTTTAAAAGAGAATCTTTGTGTGACGCGTCAGTCACTTTGTTAGTGCGATCGAAGTAAATATCTAAACAGTTGGAAGGCTTTAAAAGCTAAGCGTTTCCAATCGTCTTTTATAATGCGCAGCAAAGGAGTGGAACTCGCTGCCTGCGTCTGTGTTTCCAAACGATTACAGCCCTAATCTCTTCAAAGTTAGAGCGAACAGGCTCAGGCTCGCTCCATCGTAGACTTTGTGTCTGTCATCTCTGACATAGACTAGAGTCAAGAGCAAACCCATCACAAATAAAAAAAAGCTTTTCAATATTATGAACCTTTCATTTTAGATCCATTATTAACTGTTTATTGATGATCTAAATAGAAGAATAATTAGACCTGTAAGTCAAGGTTTTTGTTCGATGCCCAAAAACCATAAGGCGTCCCATTGGTAAAAATATTTAAAGAAAATTTTTTTCTACTAACATAACTACAGCAAAATTTAAATCCGGATGGGGTTAACGAACAAAATAAGAAACTAATTGGGCACAGAAGTTAAGGATTTAAAAAAACATATTGGGTTTACAAAAACAAATCCCACCTTAAATATTTTTATGTAAATACAAAAGCTCATAACGCCATAAGCCATTAGCCAAAGTCCAATAAATCTAGAAGGCCTAACTGTAAGGCTAACCTAGAACTTGTTCGCATGCAAGTTGCACTACACTACGGTCACAGGAAATAAAATGTGATCAATTGCTCGATCGCGTTACCCAATGAAATGAGGGCTATCGCGTTTGGATTCACCGCTAGAGGCGCTAGTGTAGCGTGCTGTTTTACAAATGTCAAAATTCACTGTTGGTTGGTTATTTACGCGAGTTTATTTACTTATTTGTTTTGAGTTTCGTGAATGTTTTTATAAAACAGCCTGACTATGACAGATTAAGTTTCGGTTCTCCCAACCACTGCATTGAACTTTTTTTTTGTCCGAAATATGTAGATTTCCTTCTTTTTTTCCATAATGATGAGTCCACGAAATACTGCGACACTATCTTTGTTATATTAAATCGCAAGTTAACGGCATCATAAATGATTTTCCTTCTAATTATATTAACATTATAACAACTTTAATGCTATGATTAAAAACGTCATTCGACAGTGGCGCCAACTGGTGAGTACAAAAACGGTAGGCCTCATTAGGCTGCGTTTACACCAGTGATGTGCCACCAGGACATAATCAATTGCGCGCGATTCTATTGGTTCTTAACAAACACATCCCTCGCTTCGCATCCTCGTACCTCTCTGGTAGAAACGCACCTTGAAGGGGAAACGCGGGCGGAAAGACTTTGTGTGTAAAAAGACATATTTCGAGGTTTGGCTCTCGCATGTTTCTTCCTCCTATATTGGACCGATTTGAAAGATATTTCATAAACTGAATAAGAAGAATATATACTGCGTCCCTATGTTTTCCTTTTTGATGATATATTAACCGTATTTACACTAAAACCCTCAAAAGATGCTAAAAATTGTCCGATAAACCGCTGTCGACAGAGTCCTAGTGTACGAATTTGGAAACTATTTTTGAAAAAAAAAACAAAGGATTTTATCTTGGAACGCAGCCTCACTCTAATATCACGCTGTCGAAGCGATTGGCAAAAGCTATGAAAATAAATATGTAAAATTACGTGTGTTACTTAATCAATCTCTCCTAAACGACTCAAAGATTTAGATAAGATTTATAACACTGATAAGACGACGAAGAAAACACGTCCAAAATATAATAATAGATTTTTTAGGGTTCCGTAGTCGACAAGGAACCCTTAAAGTTTCGCCATGTCCGTCTGTCTGTCTGTCCGCGGTTTAGCTCAGAGCCGCTTAGCACTAGAAAGGTTGGAGTTTGGTATGGATCTTTGGATGGAAAAATTACCACTATAAATGCTGATTTTTGTTAAAGTCAAGTGTGTGTCCCTCTGCCAGCTAAACGGTTGTTTATAGCATCGTGAAAAAAACCATGTATCTCAGTTAACCAATAAAATATACTTGGAAAAGTAAAACTTCGTATAAATTCCTCTTCACTTACCACCATCTTATGTGGGCTGTTTTTAACCATTAATCCGTGAACTCAATTAATGTATTCACAGAATCAAACAAAAAGTACCACTCAAAGTTATGACGTGCAATTACGGAACCCGCGTGGACACGCACTTGGCCAGTTTCTAAGATTTTCCCGTGAAATAATTTTCAAACCCCACGCGAGCTAAAGAGCTGGAAAAACTTAATAGATATAATATGTACCATCTGCCTAGCTTTTTCACAACTACCAAACGACTACCAAAGATCTACAAATGACAACTGGGACCAACGGCTTAACGTGTTTTCCGAGGCACGGGGGAAACTCGGTATGTTAAAGTGGTCACTCATCCACAGACCAATCTCGGCAAGCGCTGCTTAACCTTGAAGAGGGACCCGTGCGGCTGTTATTATTTAGCCTCGACTATATTTTAAAATTTATCAGTGGACGTGAATTTTCAGGGTGAGATTTTGACAGTGATTCGACAACGACGGCCAATATGCACTGGTGAAAGAATCTTTCAGTTTTTTCTCTTTTCGAATAGCCGAAAATCGAGCTCGATCGAACAATGCAAAGCCAGCGATAAATGAGAATCTATTAAATTCTATCGGACTCTTACCGTGAACTTAGGTGAAGTGAACATTCAGTTTGCTCAGGAGTCAGATTTACTGGCTTCTGACAATCCATAACGACTAATAGATAAAATATGTACATTACCTCAATACTTGTTTTTATTATGAACTCGTATTGCATAAGGTGTCCCTGTGCTAAAAAAGATTTTATCAGATAAATCGATCTCAAGTAGCAGAATTACAAACTGACACTTGTTTTTATCTTGACCACTCAGAAAAACATTGTTTTCATTGTTTACTTTACCACTCTAATATGTAAAACGAGCATGGACAGTATTCATGAAATAGTCATGACTTTGTAACACTAATTGGTTAGTAGTTTGAACTAAAAATAAATACTGATGTACTATAGAATCATTTCATTATCTGCCTAGCCTTTTCCCAACTACATTGGGATCGGCTTCCAGTCAAACCGGATTCAGCTGAATACCAGTGTTTTACGTGGAGCGGCTGCCTACCAGACCTCCACAGTCCATTAACTGGGTAACACGGTACATCTTGGCAAGATTGGAGTCAGATTTACTGGCTTCTGACAATCCGTAATGACTGCCAAAGATCTACAAATGACAGCCGGGACCAACGGCTTAACGTGCTTACCGAGGCACGGAGGAATCTCGTTATGTTAAGATGGTCACCCATCCACAGACCAACCTTGGCAAGCGTTGCTTAACCTTTAAGATCGATCCATGCGGCTGTTATTATTTAGCCACGAGCTCCTCTACTATAGAATCATTTATATGCTGAAAATTGATTGAACTAACTTCTGATAATTTTTTGTTGTTTATTTTTTAAATAACTCAGATTTTTATTATATCAATTCGGAATTGAATCTTACTTTGAAGGAAGTAAAATAATAAATCCCGTGTTTGTTTAAACAGTTTCCTATAATAACTAGTTTGAATTGCAAAACAAAACGTTATCAGGTTTTAAGTCGAGCCAAGCCTCAAAACTCTGGAAGGCCTTACTGGAACCCGACTGGTTAATTATTTTTAAAACTTCATGCAACAGATAAAAGGAAAATTCGGCAGACTTCATGCCATAAGCGATCTCGAGATATCATGGCTGGTAGTCAACAAAGCTATTCGGTAAGCAGGTAGCTAACTTGCAACTACTTTTAGACAATGTTGTGAGTGTGCTGAGTAGACAATTATTGTACAGCATACTCGTACCTATATACAGCTTAAAAAGTTATAATGCAGTGAAATGAATATTTTCAGTGCAGTGGAAAAAATAATATTTTTGCCTGTATAGCTAATAGCTTTGTTGACTGTACCTACGTAAAAAAAAGAGTGTATTATTTTCTTCTTAATTATTTAGAAATACCTATCAAAGGATTGTTGTACACGCCGTCGGTATTTAATAAATCTTGCGAGGTTATACTCGCATATATTTTGAGCAAATAATTTCTAATACTTTAAAACCTGTCCATATTCGATAGTTTACAACATATATATGTATATACGAGTCTGATCAAAAATAACCCATCTAGCTATGTCCTACTTATAAATGCGAAAACACTATCTACTCTAAAATAAAATAAGTATATAACTGTGTATGTGTAATTGTCTGCCTTGTTGTCAAAAACAGTAAAAATATATATTGAGCACTTACACCAATGCATGTAGACACTTTGCCGAAGATATTACCAGCGGGCTGTTTAATTATGTAAAGTCTTTTGCCAGCTACGAAGAACACTGTAAATAAAAACAATGTAAGTAAATAAAACAACATAAAACTAAACATATAAAATATAATACAACAAAAACGTTGAACAATATTTGGACTTGGCATTTTCGTATACGCTGCAATTATATGACAGCTAATTATCAATGAATTTTGTATAAAATTACCATTGAGGTATGTGAGACGTGTGTATTGGGTCTTTACCGAAGTTGCTTTTATACAACGGTGAGGTCGTTTGGTTCGGATTATCTACAGAACTTGGCGCCCATATAGATCTCAATTCTCTTTTCGCTAAAATCTACAATCACGGATATTATTAGATAACATTGAACTTTTGACTCCTCTTTTTTAATTTTTTTTATGGGATTTATTGAGGCCTGTTACGAAATCAGTAATTTTTTTGGTTCGCGGATTTATTAAAAAAAAAATAGTTCCAATGTGGTTACCATGCTTCGATGGTGTATAAGGCCTTAGTACTGCTATCAATACTCAATACCTACTCAATATATTTATTGCGTTCCACAATGTGAGCCTAGGTGGTAGGTACTTATAATATATTACAATACATTGCTTTGGATCGTACGATATGTGCGTAATTGAGCTTTGAACATGTTTCTAAAATGATTATTTGAATGCTACACGGTGAAATAACGTGTTTATTATTGGCTCTAAAACTTAATAGGTAGCGAAATACTATAAGATTATCGTTTAGAGGGAAGAAAGATATAATATTGGCAAACTCTTCATGCATCTTTCGGTTCGGTAAATAATGAGTTGTTGTTATTATTACTGAAAATAAAAACATAAAATGTAGAACGACTTAATAATACTTACCGATAGAAACCACCATCAGGATCCCTGGCACTCCAAAAGCCAGAGAGTAGCAGTCATTATCACCGAAGCAGTGGACGTCAGCTCTTAAGATAGGAGTTAAAAACGTGGAGATGAGACTTCCGGCATTGATAGCGAAGTAGAAGAGAGAGAAAAAGTAGCCCAGGTATCTCTCTTGCTCCGGCAGTTTGAATTGGTCTCCTCCGAAGGCAGAGACACAGGGTTTGATACCTCCTGTGCCGAAAGCTATTAGCAGGAGAGCCACGATTGTGAATTCCCTGGAAGAAATATAGACAGCATTAGACCTTTGTCCATACAATTTCATTTTCCAGCTGATAAAGTAATGAGAAGTACTTTTTTTTTAAGGGTTGTTATGTTTTCTTATAAGAACGTTGTTCATCTACATGGGGAGCAGTTGTTTTTAAGATATGAATTCACCTACATATATTGATATTGCCCGTCAGATTATTTACCTATACATGTTTTACGGACCCAAAAACCTATCCCATATATTCTCGTAAATCATACTCGTAGATCTATAATTACCTAAGTGTTAAGGCCATAAAAAGCGTAGTAACATACCACGGATGCATGTTCAGTTAACCTTCGTTAATTCAACACCATCTGGCTTAATCCTTCCCCAACTATGATCTCTAAAACCCACTTACTGGGTTGTGCAAGTCTGATTATCATATTTTCGGCCTTTTGACTAGGTATGTCAAACCTCCATAAATGTCGCTTCGTTGTGAAACAGACGTTCAACCATCCACATACCGGCCTCGGCTAGCCACGAGCCCTACAATAATTATTTAACAAACACATTTCGTTCTCCAAATCAAGTAGATATCATAAACTATCTTCTGCCAGTGGTTTTGCCCGCGTGAATATCGCAAATTATCCCAACGCCCCAAAGGAACGTACTCCCGGGATAAATGCCTATTCCAGACTTTAATCTATCTCTGTGCCTAGAGACATGTATGTCCGTTCAGCCGTTGCAGCGTGAGTAGGTACGCTAAGATGCAGGTGACGTATCACAGCTCAGTACAGATTTTGAGCAGGGCAGGCGAGGCAAACAGGCGTCTGCGTCACACGTGCCTGCGCCGCAGCGTACGCGCTCGGGTCTTAGTACGTTCATGCATTACAACATCTAATCTCCCCTGCGCTGCGTCGACGTCTCCTGCGTTTCAACATACGCTTAGTCTAATTGAGTAACAAACATCCATCCATCTAAACTTTCGGATTTATATAATAGTACTCGTAGAAAAATTATAATAATTACGGTACGTTAAGATCGTGACATTTAATTGAGTAGGTATCATGATTATTACCAAATTAATACCAGACCTCCATAACCCATTATCTGGGTAACACGATACTCCTTGGCAAGACTAGAGTCAGATTTACTGACTTCTGACAACCCGTAACGACTGCCAAAGATCTATAAAATGACAGCCGTGCTTTCCCAGACACGGAGGAAATTCGGTATGTTAAGATCATAACATCTATTTTAGTTTGTAATACTTGATTAAGATAGCAGATAAAGGTATTGACACAGATAGCTGATGTCTGTTGTAATTAGTTATCAATTAGTGAATATCATCTGATAACAATGTAATTAACTCGACAATTGACACATTAGATGCAACGTAGGTAATTGTGCAATAATATCTACACTGTTTTCGGATTAATAGTGTAATGGTCGATCCCTTGGGGAATCACGCCAACGGAGTGACGTCGATGACATCATCATCCACAGCCTGACTTCAACACAAAGGCCTTTCTTATCCTGCAGCACCCTCATGACGATTGTACCCCCGATGGCAACAATTTCATCTGCACATCTCGCTGTCGTACGGCCGACATTTCTTCTACCAGCCACTCAGTCACTGGCTTACTTCACTTGTCAATAGATTATTTAACAAAAAAAAAAAAAAAATCCGTCAGATAGATTTTCGAAAAACATTGGACACGTATTTTTTCTTTTTACGTAAACAAACAGTGAAGATGATACAACGAGTTAAAGACACATGTGACGTTATGTGGCTTGGTAAAAATGCACCTTTACCAAGCCAGATGACGTCACGCGTCTACTTAGATTTTTTTAGTAAAATACCCTATTGCCATCACCATGCCTTGCGAAGTGGCCTGCCGAATTTAATTTGAGTTCTATAACTCGTTTCCAATATGGAAGAACTTCGTTCGTCTAGTAATTAGTAAACCTAGATTTAAACGTATTTATTATCATCTGCTTCGTGTTTTCCCAACAACGTTGGTTTGTTTCTAGTCATACAGTCACATGGAACAACTAGTCCAGGGATGGCGAACCTTTTTTGGTACTCGTGCCATTTTCATTAAAAAATAATACCTAATGTGGCCATGACGTGCCGCAAAAATACTTGACTTGGTTATTCAATGTATAAGATGCTATTAACTTAACTCTTTTTATAGGTAAATTCATAAGCAATATTAATGTTATCCGCATTATAAAGCAAGTTTCTGTTGTAAGTATTAGCAACAACAGAAACCATACTAACTTTAACTTTCATCACGATGTATTATTTTAAAGGGGTGCCCAAATTATTTTGCTGCGTGCCGTTACTGGCACGCGTGCCATAGGTTCGCCATTCCTGATCATCCTGAATCATATACTGGTAGGTACTATTAATACTCACATGGTTGGCAAGTTGAGCTGTGGCATCGCGCTCACTGATATTAAAGTACTCCCGGCTGCATACACTAATGATAAATACATTATAGTCCTGAAAAATAATACATAATCACATAATAGTTACAAAAAATACACAGAAGAGGTCGTCACTAAATAACACGAGTACATAAGTGCAGTATCTTTCGTATTCAGCCAAATCGTAAGGAAAGTATTTGGGTTATTTCCGTACATATGGAAAAGTTAAATATGTGTTTTACGTGACCAACAAACATGTAATACCAGTTAATTTATTAGTTTAGTTGGATTTCGAAAGTTAACATATTTGTGAGAAAATTTCACTCTTCAATATCAAGTTTAAAATTTACGTTTTAAAATTTATAGTATCTGCCTAGCCTTTTCCCAACTATAATGGTGTCGGCTTCCAGTCAAACTGGATTCTGCTTAATACCAGTATTTTACGTGAAGCGGCTGCCTACCAGACCACCACAACCCATCAACTGGGTAACACGGTACTTCATGGCGAGACTGGAGTCAGAATGACTGGCTTCTGACAATCAACGACTACCACGACTACCTGTTTGAGGATATTAAACACTGCATCGACCAAAAAACATGGCGGCTGTTGTTGTCGCGACAGCTATTGAGAGCAGGTAACCGGGTAACAGGTTAATATATAAAATACTTGCCTAAACCTCCCGAGCCAGCCGTCTGCGATCATGGCACCGATGAGGGGGAAGAAATAAGCGAACATAGTGAAGACATGGTAGATGACGGTGGCGCCGTTGTCGCTGTACCCCAGCTTGTCGCGCAGGTACAGTGACAGGATTGCTGTAACAGAAGGATACATTTAGAATTCACATTATAGGTCGTTTAGGGCTTTGGGCAGCAGTGGGGTCGTGGGAGTTTAGGATAAAAAATAGCATTTACTGTCAAAACCCTGAATTCAAGTCGCAATATTACTTCAGCGACATTTATTGTCTAACACCTTATCGTCAAAATGTTTTTGTAGTTTTTGACCGTTTGCCACTGCAATGCGAATGTTCCTTAGGAAATATGAGAATTGATTTGTTGGTACGCTATCTTAATAAAACGTAAATCTTAATAGATTTGATTGGATATCGAATATCTATTCCGCCAAGCCCATTCCATCATCAGACCACACGACGAACGGCGATGCGCCACCGGTACATGGTGGACATCCCACCCACACCCACAAAACGTTTTGGAAGCACATTCATAGTGCGTACAGCTAAGGAGTGGAATTCCCTGCCGGAGTCTGTGTTTCCTGATAGCTACAACCTGGGAGTATTTAAGTCGATAGTGGTATTAATAGGTTACTTCTAGGCAAGCGTGCTCCATCTTCGACCACATCATCGCTTACCATCAGGTGAGATAGTGGTCAAATGCGTGCCTACCAAGTATCAATAGTAAAAAAAACAGCTAAGTACCTACGTAGACAGACCTTCGTCTTTTACCTCTAGATGAAGAAAGAAAGAAAGAAAAAACATTTATTTGCGCCAAGCATGACGTATACCAAAAAAATTACATAAAACCGACTTCCAGAAACAAAACACTACAAAGTATAAAATAACTTTAATTTTGGAAGTCGGTGTTTTTGGTAATTTTTGGCTTTTTGACACCGACAGAATATCGCTGAACAAACATTTTTCATAGGATCTATTATCAGCTCAGCAACGTGAGATGGTGACGATGGTGGACACGGGTGGTCGGAACAAGGCGTAGCGGTGAGAGGGCTGTCGGCCCCGACAACCGACAAATGTGAACAGCGACGTACATACTCATAGATAGGCGAGTGAGACCAGGGGGGGCTAGTCTCTAACCCCGAAGTCCGTAGTTTCGGGCTTTGTTACGGGCCTATTGTACTCCGTATTACTTAACCACTAAGAATTAATGACAACACGATTTGACAGTGACTTTCAAATCGTGTTGTCATTCATTCTTAGTTCGGTTTCGGGACTAATCGTAAGTCCGTAGGCGATACGGACTACAATACGCCCGCAACTAAGCCTGAAACTACGGACTTTGGGCTTAGAGAGTAGCCCCAGACACGATTTATCCAGGCGTAGAGGGCTGGCAAAACACCCAACATTTCTTGTCGGCGCCGACACAAAATTGGTGTCAGACAAGTGTGACTAGAAACATATAAAGTGCTCTGCCAATGCACGATCAAAATATGATCAAAAGATGGGCCCTACAGCCAGAGGGAACAGGGTGACGTTCATTAAAACTTAAACGACCTAGGTAATTCAAATGTGCCTATAGATGGTTTATTTGAAATAAATGTATAAAAGTAAATAACCTAACACTCAACTCATAAAAATCATCAAACAGTCTTACATAGTTCAACATTGAATTCTTTATTTCACGACAGTGAAGACAATTCGCCCACTCACAGAGACTATACGGGTATCAGTAAGTGTGCTAATTATCTTTGAAATAATACGAAACAGTTCTATATATAGGGTTATGAATACCGATACAGTTTGAAGACCTTGAATGGGAGAAACGATTACTATTTGACCGTAAAAGTTACTCGGCGAGCCAATATAGTGTGTAACGCAAGGCCGATCGTTGTTACTTGTTGCCTTTTTATCGCAATCGTTATTCAAATAAAAATCATGAATTCATTCACTATTCAACAAAGAACGCTTAGCTCAAACTTTTTGGGCTAGAATCCTACTAGTGATCAATGTCTAGAAACATGAAATATTGCACATGATATATTACGAAAATGAATAGACACAAGTTAATTAACTGATTTTATTAGATGACATTTTGGCTTGTCAGTAAATAAATAAAAACAAACTTACAAATAAGATAGAAATTAGAGCTTATGCACACGGCATACCTATTTTAAACGCACAGGCGACGCACGTCTTACGAACGCGTGTTCACGGCGCTGTAGATGACCACTATGCAGTTCTGTCTGCGTCTGAATTTCGTTTAAACGCGTTCAAATAACACCGTATGCTAAGGCCTTAAGACAAATCAATTCAACATATAATTCTGTATGTTGTTAAGTACATAGATAAAAAAAAACCGGTGAAGTGCGAGTCTCGAATTTGTAGCTACAAAATACTAATAATATAAGGACTATATTTTTAATGATTTTTTTTATTTGTTTTGGGTTTGCTCTTAACTCTAGTCTATGTCAGAGACAAAGATTTTTTATTCAATTTTTCAGACTTTTCCCTATACTTGTAATATAAGACGGTATTAATTTCCAAATTTCATAGTTCTAGGTCAACGGGAAATACCCTATACATTTTGATTCCCTTGAGAGTGTCGAAATGTATGTTTTTTGCGGCACAAACGACCGTATCTCTTATTTACGTTAACTTAGAAGTTTGATTTCCACAGTTGCAAGGGGCTATAGACTTAAATACATGGTTTTAATTTCAACTCGATACCTCTACACCTTCCAGAGATAAACGGTCCAGACAGACAGACGGAAGGACAACAAAGTGATCCTATAAGGGTTCCGTTTTTTCCTTTTGAGGTACGGAACCCTAAAAAACGTTACAATTGAAAGGACTAAGCGGTAGTTGGTTGTTCATCAAACGTAATTAAATACGGCCACATAACTCGTGGTAAGTTAACATTTACTCTTCATTGCGACAGTAGAAAGCGATTGAATGAATCAATCAATTTATTGAACCAAAATTAGGTTGAGTCAATAAAATCACATTCACATTGGCTTTAATTGTGACATTATGGTGGTTGACTACTTACGTACCTACTATGAAAAATATAACTACCTACTGATGAATAATTATTTGATATATGTTATTAAAACAGAAGGTATGATTGAAGCAATAATAAATAACGGATAACGCTTTTGAAGTTATTCTTATATCCTTTTCACACAAACTGTCGTTTGTACCAGCTGGTACGGGACTTGTTGGTGACGTCACCCGCCATTAGTGCTGTCTCTGTTTATCACAAATTTTAAAATGCTGAAAATACCGCCATTTTTTGAGATTTTTAAGTACCTACTTAATGTTTTTTAATTGCGTATCGTCTGCTCTCTAATCAAAGTTTATTTCGAGTCAGCGTCATACTTGTCTTAGTTAATCTCTCCTTTTCTAGCGCATTTGGATGTCGGAGGGACGGTGTAATACGACATGGCTCGAAATTCACGGCGACATTTCTTCTCCACAGCTAAAACACTAGAAAGTGGTGCCAGGCGGGCGTTTTGGGGGACTCTCTTTATGAGGGCTGGGCTTCGCCGAGATGCACATATGTTTTTTTTTTTATGTAAACCTCGTCCTGACAATTTCGAATACAACTATAAAAGAATTATTCAATTAGGGGCAGTCGTTACGAACGTTGCGTGTACATACATTTCGGATATCGGAGAGTCATTTTTATTTAATATATAGGTAAATAGAAGATTTTGTCGCCCAAAAAGTGCTAGCTTTTAGCCTAATTTGAAGAAATAACGCTTATTTCCTTTTTTGTCTGCCCATCCAACGTATGTTTTGTTGCCATCCACAATCACACTCTAAAGTATAAGGTACAATGGGTTTGACGTGTTCACGTGGGTTAGAACCTTATAAAATAAAGAATAAAAAAACAATCACACTCAGAACTTTTTTGACAATATGTTCCTTGTTCGCAACTCATATCTCCCTATCAAACCAATAAGGGCCGTCAATTTCCACACAACTTTTTTGTCAACGATCTGCAGTGCTATTTTGTAACAACATTTTCGTATCTCGACAGCGATGTCCGAGATGAGTATAAACGTAACACCTTTATGTTGTGTGTAATAAAGTTCACTTTGTGAGCTATCTCACTCAGGTGAAGCTCGATATCGAAATGGTTACTTACAGAATAGACTAGCTGCAAACAATGATTTCTTAGTCTTTATTTCACAAATTTATTTTAAGCGTTGCACAGCAGCTAGCGGAAGACTGTAGGGACTCCAGACAAAGTGAAATTGAATCGACGATATCTAGCGATTGTTGAAATGGCAAAATGTTGGCCGACCAAAGACAAGACAAGTGACTTTATATCAACGGTAGCGTGGCGAAGGATATTGTCAAAATGTCTGGGATTGACAAACGCTGTCGAAATTACACCAATCTTATAAGGTGGAAGCGCCAGGGTAGCCCGCGAAATTCATATATTTTTATAAAATACGATTCGCGAGCGTAACGCGTATTTCGCTAAAGAATTTTAACCATTTTAATCATCAATATAGCCCCCTAAGTTCATTAAGCCCTATTGAATGTCTTTTTCATGAAATAACCATTCAATAGGGCTTCATTAATTTCAAGTATTTCGACAATCACAGTTACAGAGGACCAAGCACGAACATTTTGACGTATAGTAACGTTAAAATAAGTGAATTTTGAATGTGAAAAACAACTACCCCATAGTATTTTGGTTTAATTTTATGTGACATACACAATTTATATCATTAAAAAATATGAATATAATAACTAATTCAAATAAATATTATGTGCGAAGCGACTATTGTAGCTATACGTCAAAAAATATCTCTGATAGAAGGGCCTTTTGTCTATAGAGCCGCAAGTGGCACTTCGGTTGCGCAGCTAGTGCTATTCTGTAACAACATTTTCGTGTCTCGACAGCGGAATCCGAGGTGAGTATAAACGTAACACTTTTATGTTGTGTGTAATAAAGTTCACTTTGTGAGCTATCTCACTCAAGTGAAGCTCGATATCGAAATGGTTACTTACAGAATAGACTAGCTGGTAGGACGTCACTTTTCTACAATGTTTTTGTCAATATTCATCTACATCTACACTAATATCATAAAGAGGATATAATATTATTTTTTTAAAGTTAGGCATCCGTATGAAAACTTCGATAATGTAACCCAAGGTGTGAAAAAACTACCAAAAATAACATCCTTATATCGCGTACGCTGCGAAAACTCTTGTCAAAAGAGCAAAGTGATGTACTAAAGTCTTATAGAGAACTTCAATATTTACAAAAAGGTCCCCAAGGCTATTATCGTTAAGTCACAATGACCGCTTTTTGTTCAAATTATTCAATCAAAACCCGGGTGAAATGATATTAATCCTTATCTATTTAAATGGTTTAATAATGAAGGTGGGTTATATACATAGATATTATATTTCTGTGGTTATGTACATGTAAATTCCTTTGAGGTACGGAACCCTAAAAACGGGATATGCGCTTACAAAGTTGCGAGCAAAATCTAGTTGTTTTATAAATCTTTGCCTGAAGCGTAACTAAGTAAACTAAAAATGTAGGAGTCGCACATGGTTCCCATTATCCCCATGACTTGTTGCCACGTCCATAAAATGTGCATTCGGTCAGAATCGTGGAGGATAAAGCATACAGCTATCAATAACTTTCACTGAATGACATTTAAAATGCAAGCCTTTAAATGAATGCGGCGAGCTTTTCAGAGGCCACGAATGTTTTCGACGTTTAGTAGCGCAGTGCCTTCAGCGCCTGTAGTTCGAAAACCTCGGAATACAATTACTGTGAGCGAATCATTACGAAACCGGTTGGATTGCATTATTAATTAGGTACACATTACATTAGATTCACTACAAAGTTTACCTATTAATATTCGTTGCTTTTTATTTAATAACCTTTGTATCTCATTAATGGGTTTGTTGTTGGTTTACAAAAACACTCTTACGTAGGTACTTACGACTTTCTATTAAATACCGTGACAAGTTTGTGTCATCGTGACCTTGCAAGCCGCATCAGTGAACTGATAAATAAACAAAATAATATTTTGACGAGTTACGCGCACCTATCATAACATATTTTTTCTCTAATAATGTTCTCCAATGTTACATATTAACTCGTTATAACTTTTATTAGTTGATTGTGATTCAGGTAGGTATTTTTATCATTTTTTACGAATTTCAATAAGGATTGACTAAAATAAATAGGTACGACTATGGTTACTATTGTTGTAGATGCTATTTTGTAATTGTGACCTGTACGTTTAAAGGTCGCCAAATTAGTGTACAGATTAGCGATTATACTCGTTTAAGATAAGTGTTATCCGGTTCACGGGAAAGACCCATCCATTACGCAAACACTGATGTAGGTACGAGGCAGAGGTCGAGGCGGGAACTCGGGATTCCCATTTATGTATTTACGCACGCAAATGTACCGAGGCGAACTCAATCATCATCTGCCTAGACTTTTCCCAACTAGTTATAATGGGATCGGCTTCCAGTCAAGCTGGACTTAGCTGAATACCAGTATTTTACATGGAGCAGCTGCCAACCAGACCTTCACAACCCATTAACTGGTTAACACGGTACTTCATGGCAAGACTGAAGTCAGATTAACTGGCTTATGACTATCCGTAATGACTGCCAAAGATCTACAAATTACAGCTGGGACCAACTGCTTTACATGCTTTCCGAGGCACGGAGGAAATTCGATATGTTAAGATGGTCACCCATCCACCGACCAACCTTGGCAAGCGTTGCTTAACCTTGACTATCGACCCGTGCGGCTGTTATTATCTAACTACGAGCTCCTTTTCAGCTTGGCAAAGTCAATGATATACATAAATTTATTCATTAAATTGTGGGTGATACAGAGACAAATGCTAATGGCAGATGCAATAATGAGAATTGGTTTCTGAATAAAACTTAATTATATCACAAAAAAGCTGTTGCAAACTAGTGGCTTCGCTCGGGTTACTTTACTTTTTTGCCCAAAAAATAGCCCATAGCCGTCTCCAGGTTTCCATCTATTTCTGTACCAAAATCAATCAGAATCGGTTCAGCAATTAAGGCGTAAGAGTGTGGCTAACAAACAAGCTCTCTTTCGCGATTATAGTAGGTATCTATTATTCAAGATGGTGAACGAGTAACAGAACACTCAATGTTAAGTAACTTTTTACATCATATTTGAGGCCAATACAATTAGTCAGTACTCGTTGTGCCCAATGCCATGAATGGCATGTTTTTCGTACCTATGCGTGCCTACGCGAAAGGTCTGCTATAAGTAAGTGAGGGTTTGAGTAACCTGCAGATTTCTGGACATGCTTCAGCATCAGGTTAAGGTCACTGATCAAAATATAATATGTTCATTGAAACTATTCCAGTGAGTTCAAACACGATACCTCTGCTGTAACTTAGTGAGGAGTTAGATATTCTGCCGACCTCCGGTTATGCTACAGCATCAGGTCAACATAACCATATTCTTGCAATGTCACTGAAGTAACAGAATACTAAATTTCGCATCGATCAGATCCGTAAAATCTGGTTAAATGCCTTCATCAACAAGAAAAGAGCTGATGATCTTCAAACGGCTCAACTGATTTTAATAAAACTTGTCTAAGAACCACCACTAGAAAATCTCATGATCATCATCTGCCTAGCCTTTTCCCAACTACATTGGGGACGGCTTCCAGTCAAACCGGATTCAGCTGAATACCAGTGTTTTACGTGGAGCGGCTGCCTACCAGACCTCCACAGCCCATTAACTGGGTAACACGGTACATCTTGGCAAGACTGGAGTCAGATTTACTGGCTTCTGACAATCCGTCACGACTGCCAAAGCTCTACAAATGACAGCCGGGACCAATGGCTTAACGTGTTTCCCGAGGCACGGAGGAAACTCGTTATGTTAAGATGGTCACCCATCCACAGACCAACCTTGGCAAGCGTTGCTTAACCTTCAAGATCGACCTGTGCGGCTGTTATTATTTAGCCACGAGCTCTTGCCCACCACTAGAAAATCTGCTTTCACATAAAAAACCGCATTTAAATCGGTTCACCCGTTTAACAGACACACAGATACACGGACACACATAGTTGTCAAACTTATAACACCCCTCTTTTTTTGGTCGCGGGTTAAAAAAGATACAAAGAACTAAATAAAGCGAAAAATTAGATCCCGTGCCTAAAAAAAAACTCTACAAAAACATTTTCAAGAGCGACCGATCTTTACCGCAAACTACGAAAAACTCCTGCATCAAACCAATACAGATTTCTAGATAAATTTACTGAACAAAAAATACTTTAAAAGATAGAGCACCTTAAGCAAGGAAATTGATTGAGTTCCAAAGAAAAATATCCATAATAAAAATCTTTTTTACAAAAAATACAACCGACTTCCAAAAACAAAACACTACAAGGTACAAAATAACTTCGAAAGAAAGAAAGAAACTTTAATTTCGGAAGTCGGTGTCTAAAAACGAAAAAAATAACCAAAAACACCGACTTCAGAAATTCGCTCGATTTTCTTGGGATCCCATCATCAGATTCTGACATGATGACAATGGGACCAATCGAGAAGTATACCCTTTCAGATGACACAAAAAAAATTCAAATCGGTTTATAAATGACGGAGTTATGAGGTAACAAACATAAAAAAAATACAGACGCATTGAGAACCTCCTCCTTTTTTTGAAGTCGGTTAAAAATGACGTGATGACGTGAAACAAGCGTGATAAAAATAATACAATATTGTAACTAATAGTTATAGTCAATGCAGACGGACCACTGCGAAGAGACATATCTGTTGCTGTGATTTTGATGTAAAAAACTTTTGGTTGCATTTTAATTGCTGAAAAACGCTTCATTTAGCGAGATTCTCTTGATCCGTAGTCAAATCGCCAATGATTCTAAATTGTGGATGAATTTTGATCAATTGTTAGCTTGAGCAATGGTTACATCAAGTCAAGCTGTTTTAATATATGCATCAAAAGCTTGCCCCTACTTGCTTGATAGTGAGTTGTTATATTTGTGACCATTGTTGGTCTCACGTTCGCTACAGCAAGAAATTGCGATTGCAAAATGTCGTAAGTGCCAATAGATCTGTTCGTTCTACCATGTGTTTCATCAATCTATAGGTACACGTTAGCGACTGTAGTTAAAAAAAAATGTTTGAAAATATAAAAAAAAAGGTTTATAATTTTTTTTTAGTTGTGCGAGTTGCAAGTAAAATTAAACGTCAGAGGGTCCATACTATTATTTTTTTAAAACAACGTTCGTATTTCACCCCGCAGTCTGTCGAACAAGCCTTAATTTAAATACATTTTGATAGATTGTGGAGCGAGCGTTGCTTAAAAATAGTAGAAGATATTGGGCTTACGATTTTAAACTTTGCCCCACACTAGGAACTTCTCCTGTATCGTGGGTGCGTTCACAAACATACAAACTCACCTATACAAATATTTGTTCCGTGCGGGAATCGAACCCGCGATACGCAGCGCAGCAGCCAATTAAGCGCTCAACCGCTGCGCCAACCGTGTTGTCAAACATGTTTTACCTTTGTATGTTTAACCGAATGGGAACTGAAACCCTCGATTTGCCATTTCGGCAAACATACTCGTACTATTCGTACCTCATAACCAATTACGTCATGTCCCTGACGTTTTTATCAGACTTGCACTATGTTATTTAATTAAGTTCTTTATTTGCCATTCTTTTACTCTTATCGTTGGCGTACAATAGTCTATTTAGATAAAAATGATGTGTCATAAAGTGTCTGAGTTTAATAACTTTAAAAATGTGATTGTGGATTGGTAAGCAGATTAATAACAGGGAAATACTAATGAATATTTTCAATGCATAGTTTCTTAACTCAAAAATTTTCCGCTTCTACCGTCGTTCGGAGTAAAGTGAAGTGATAAGTAAAAAATATTCTACGGAAAAGTAGTTCTTGAAAAAATTGCCAAGGCAACAACGTCTGAGGGATAGGCAGAGGTACCTATCGCACACCCTTATTTTGCCACTTATACGTAAGGCAAATAAAAGAGGAAAGGACGCACCTACTGCCACTGGCCGGGGGGCATACTTCCCGACTTTGCGGCTGTATTTGTGCCCACTTATGTAAGTGCTGAGAATAGGCTGCTGCTGATAAATTTCTGGTGGCAAAACCCAGTAATGCCTTACTGTAAACATTATCAGACATAATTTATAAAAGAGAACTGATTAGCAGATTCATAATTCTAATTTAATATTAAAATTATGAATCTGCTAATAAAAAATATTAATTGACAGAGAATGTCCAATCTGGAATGGCATTCTCTATCGGTCAACCTAAGGACTCTTAATTTTTTTAATAGAGAAAATGGATTAAAAGACTGCTATCAGTAGTAAACAAATCATTATGTGCAAACGTAGGTGTTTATGTTTTTATCGATAGCTAACTGTCGATGGTGAAATACGACATACTTTTTACACGATAGTGGTGTTAATTTATTTAAACTAGGTCGAAAAATGCATAGATACGGTCGCTTACGTGCCTGCCTTATATGTCGTGTGTTGTTAAATATAACTTAGACACACCTAAAGAAACTGATTAGATACTAGAAGAATGTTTGGTGGCGAAATATGGACCACCTCGATTGTAAGCTAGTAATGAATCTCCCCACTAGTTTTAATTCTTTTCTTTGGGAATATTGGTCCATACTCCAAGTTAGTTTGAAAGACTACAATTCGACACAGGTTGTCATGGCGGCGGGAAGAATTTCTCGATAAACGTCTTTGAATTAGGTTCTGCGTGACCGGGCCACCGACCTCAGCCACCGCGGACCGGTGGCTGTCGCACGCCACGACCATTGGTACCGCGCAAACGAAGGTGGTCGATGGCTGCCACGAATACGTGGCATATCGCGGACACAGAGCCACCACGAGTGGTCGCTTCTCGCTGCACGTGTAAGGCGATTCCATACAAAATGTGTTCAAAATCATGTAAACAGCTTGTTAGCGGTAGCTGTGGTCAGGGGCCCATTTGCGCTGCTATTGTAAAACTGTCATTTGCTGATTCGAGATGGAGTCGAGTGCTTGATGGATGAGCTATTCCAGACAGAAAATCCAATAAGACTTTGCCCGGGCCGGGAATTTAGTCCATAACCACATGAATTGAATCCGTGACTACTGGACCAACGAGGCATTTAATATCACAGAATATTCATTGTAAACTCATTTATATACGTGGTATATGTTATAACATAATCAGTCAACAAAGTCGCTGGAGCAGGTTAAACTAAAATAACATTCGCAATTATACTGAAATAATAATATGCTTTACCAATAATAATGGCGCTGTAGCGAAGTATGTGTACTTGAATAAATAATTCGAGATAATTTTAAGCCATGGCCAGCAAGTTCAGTCAGTCTTTGAGTGACCATTTAAAAAAAATACCGGCCTAGTGTGTGTCGGGCCACGCGCAGTGTAGTGTTCCGTAGTTGTACGTCACAATTATTGTAACGTTTTGTAGGTTGGTGACTATTACTCGCTAACTTGTAAAGTCTAATGCTTTGAACTGGCACCTAGGTACATATACGTATAGCATTAAACTGGCAAAGTATTTATATTAAATAGTTAAACAAATTAGTGGTATGTCGTCATTGGACCGGACTCGCAAGCGTATCCTCGTCTACACACCTGTCATTGTCACTTGTGTTAGTTTTTATACTATATTTATATAATATTTATAACAAGCTTCTGCCAGCGGCTTCGCCCGCGTGGTCCCTAGGGAATATACTCCCGGAATAAAAAGTAGCCTATGTCCTTTCTCAAGCTCTAGATTATCTGGTATTAAATCGGTTCAGTAGTTTTGGCGTGAAAGCGCGACAGACAGACAGAGTTGCTTTCGCATATTTATATTATTAGTAAGAATATGGACTAGTAAGGAAGTAAGGATGTTGTTATTGATATATGTAACAACCTCGTAATTGTAATTAAGTAATTAAGGCACCGCTGAATACAAGTTATAACAAATATGGTGGGTCTAATACAATATGAATCAGAAATTGAGCACATTCGCAAGAAGTTGGTAGACTCAACACAGCGTTAATTCGTTGAATTTAATTTATTTCTAAACGTCATTATTATTATTTTTTTTTATATGTATGTATGTATTTATGATTGTATTTCTTTTCCTCTCTGTTTGTCTTTCCTGTTGCACCTGCCATGTTGTCTCTGCACCATCCTTAGGTCGACTGGTAGAAAATGCCTAAGGCATTAAGTCCACCTTTGTACAGTATTTTTTACTAGTGCATCAAGTTTTAATAAATAAATAAATTGAATGTAGAATTTGTAATCAGTAGATATATAAATCTTATCGTATAATTAAATTAATTAAGGACCGTAGCCCGCAATAAAGCTTTATTTAATTTTAAATTAATCGTATAATCAGCTTAAATACTGATTTGCAGATTCTTGCCCCTCATGGGACATCAAAAACTTGCATGCGTATTCAGCAACTACTGGACTGCCTTCGTTCTGACATAGCAATTGTAATATATAATACTACACTACATAACAATAGTAGGTATGCTTGTCATTGGCTGATGTACCGTTATAAGTTATAGGACGTTGTACACAAATAGGCGACTTTTATGTTTTTTTGGTTTAAGAAAGAAAGAAAAAATGTTTATTTGGAACTCGCACAAAACAGACAGATGAAAGTTAACAGAATTACTTAGTCTATAAACATTTTAGTCTGTGCGAGGCCAAAAAGGTCCCTATCTCAGCATCGGCTGCGAAATTTAAAAATAAATAACACTACGGTTTATGAAACATGAGCTGAAGAGGAACTCGTGGCTAGAAAATAACAGCCGCACGGGTCGATCTTCAAGGTTAAGCAACGCTTGCCAAGGTTCAAGGTCTGTGGATGGGTGACCATCTTAACATACCGAGTTTCCTCCGTCCCTCGGAAAGCACGTCAAGCCGTTGGTCCCGGCTGTCATTTGTAGATATTTGGCAGTCGTTACGGATAGTCAGAAACCAGTAAATCTGACTCCAGTCTTGCAATGAATTACCGTTTTACCCAGTTAATGGTTGTGGAGGTCTGGTAGGCAGCCGCTCCTCGTAAAATACTAATATTCAGCTAAAACCGGCTTGGCTGGAAGCCGACCCCAATATAGTTGGGAAAAGGCTAGGCAGATGATGGTTTATGAGAAATGACTTTCTAGCTCGTGCCCAGGCGGCTTAGCGAGTTCATTGAACCTGTGATTGAACTTAGTTACAAAATTCAAATTCAAATTCAATTTATTCATAAAAACTTTTACAATAAAATGTGTATAAATAGCCACAAAAAGATAATAAAGTAAAAATCTTATATAAAGGTAAATTAGTGCCTAACTTAAAACTAGTGTATGGCTAACAATAATTTGACGTATAAGATATTTAACTTGGAACTTATAATGTATATAGCGACCTGCCCGATCTAGGTTTATTTAAACCTGTGTTTCAGGCCCTCACTTCATCGCAATATTCATTGATTCTCACAAGTGTGTTCAAAACGTCGTTTGATATGGATTAGCATTTGCCACTTGTATTATTTTTTGCACATATATATACTACACAGAAAAAAAATATAAAAAGAAAAATCTCTTACTTCGCATTCCATAGTATGAAAATCTTTCGCAGAACTCATTTGTGACTATAAACCCCACCGCCTTTGGGTAAGGAAGTTTCTGAAAAAAAAAAAAAAAATACATTTAGTTTTAGCAAAACAGGTTCTATTTCGATTGATTAATAGCCTAGCCAGGTTTTTGAGTCTGAAATAATACGGCACAACTATTTTGACCTATAGCTGAATGGTCTTGGCTCTGCTGGACGATGGATCGATGATTTTAAGAAGGTGCCTGGCAGAGGGTGGAAGTGGACTGCTCAAGACAGGGTTGTTTAGCACTCGTTGGTCTGGACCAAAAACGGCTAACCTGCTGCTCACTTATTTATTTATTTATTATACACTTTATTGTACATCGAAAGTATGAACAAAAAGGAAACTTAAAAAAGAACACACAATGGGCGGCCTTATCGCATTCCGCGATCTCTTCCAGACAACCTGGGATGGACAGTATTTGCCAAGACATGAGATGGGGCTTTCATTGGTGTGACATAAACTAATTTAATTATAATATAACACAATGTATACACATATTCATACATAAAAAGCTATATAATAGATACATTAATACATACATACCAAATAGTGAAAATAAATGACGACTATCGATAATCACAGCGACAGGTAATGTTCTTTTACAAGCCTTTTAAAAGCAAGTAACGGCTGAGCGCGTCTTACTGGGACTGGCAATGCATTCCACAGACGAGAAGCCTGTACAGTAAAGGATTTGTCCACGAAAGTTGTTGAATGCATTGGCATTCTCGCAAGTTATGACGACCTCAGAAGCTTAGTGTGGGAATCACAGAGAAACTGGAAACGTTTCTTAAGATAAAGAGGGGTAAAAGGGGAAAAGAGGATATTGTATAAAAGGGAAAGAGTTTGAACATTCCCGGCGAAGGCGAATTGGCAACCACTTGAGCTTCACAAGAAAATCAGGAATTTGTTCATGTTTGCGTAAGCCGAATATGAACCTGATACAAAAATTTTGAAGCCGCTCAAGTTTATCGAGTTGCTCCTGAGTTAAATCAAGATAGCTGGCATCAGCATAATCAAGGATGGGAAGACGAAGCGATTGTGCAAGCGCAATCTTGGTGGCAGTAGGAAGAACATTACGTAGTCTCCTCAATGATGCAGCAAATGCAAATAACTTGCGGCTCACTTCCTGCAGTTGGGCAGTCCAAGAGAACTTTTTAACTTTTTCGGAGACAAAAATAACGGAACCATTGAAGATAACTTAGGGAAGAGCTGTCCAGTCGACCCCTGAAACCATCCTGGAACTACCCACTATAATAACCTGCGTCTTTGTGGGGTTGACCATGAGCCCATACCGCTAGCTCAATAGGCATATGCGATTCAGATCTTTGTTGACAGTGACAATGGGCTCAGAGAGATTCTCAATTGGAGTTCGCGAGTAAATTTGCAGATCGTCTGCATAAAGATAGTAGGTAGAAGTCAGTTTATTAGAAATAGAATTTATAAAAATTGCGAAAAGTAAAGGCTATAAAACGCCACCCTGTGGTACCCCAACAGAAGTACGACACAAAAAAGAAAAGGTCTCTTCGATGCATATACGTTGCCGGCGTCCGAACAGGTAACTACGAAACCAGTCAATCACCGATGGAAATATATTAAGAGAACAAAGAATGCCAAGAAAAACATCGAAACCAACAGTATTAAAAGCATTACTGAAATCGAGCAACGCCAAGACCGTGAGATTACTGCTTTTCATGGCAGACCTTATATCTTCAGTAATGTTCAGTAGCGCTATAGTAGTGCTATGGCCAGGACGGAAGTCGGAATGAAAGGGGTTGAGGAGATTATTTTTGGATATAAAAGTACTTAATTGGTTGTGTATTAAACGTTCCAGGACTTTGGATAGGAATGGTAAGACGGATATTGGACGGAATTCAGGAAAGGATGAAGGATTGGACTTTTTTGTAGAGAAATAACTTGAGCATCTTTCCAAGAACATGGAAAGACACCACTAGACGCAGCAAAAATTTTGGATATGGCAAATGACAGGAAGTATTATGTCCAGCACTGGGAGTAACATTTTACATCTAATACAGTCGCTTCCTACTGCATTAGAAGAAATCAATAGATATGCTCTTCTTAACATCACATGCGGAGAATTGACTAAAAAATAATGGAGAATAGCTGGGAGTCGGAAGAGATGAAAGATAATCCAGTGTATTAAATTTCTTTGTCCTATCGAAATTGGACGAAGCTGTAAAATGATTATTTGTAACATCGAGGTCTAACTAAATCTTTAGGGGTTGACTCTTGTCGGGTTTTACCGACCCACAATGATCTCAGAAATTTCCATACCTTGGATGTGTCCCCATTTTGGACGGAGTTATGAATGTGTTTGCGATAAGCATTCCTACATACTAACCTTATTAC
Organism: Lacanobia oleracea; assembly: GCA_950371165.1. Taxonomy (NCBI): domain Eukaryota; kingdom Metazoa; phylum Arthropoda; class Insecta; order Lepidoptera; family Noctuidae; genus Lacanobia; species Lacanobia oleracea. The sequence continues at coordinate 16,567,868 of OX493385.1, forward strand.
AGCGATTTGAGGCAAAAAAACAGCTGTTTAAAGACTTCATCAAAATATTTGTGGAATAAGTAATAAAAAAATTGAGCTCGAATTATACATTGCAACCACGGGTTTTCATGTGGACTACCTATGTATAACAGAAAACTTTTTAAATACACAATCTGCTGAAGTCTTTGATACGAGTATTACCGATTATAACTTAGTTTCGTACAATACAAGGTCGAACAAAAAAGGGGAGGTAATCAGATAAAGAATGTGAAACTATTGATTTCGTTAAAAATTGTGTGGATCAGATACTTTTGAAATATGTGGAGTTAGAGATCTTGAAACAGGGCTATATTTGTGTTGTTGCTACAGAAGCCCTTAAGACAAAAAAAATGTTGGAACATTTTATCAACAAGAAGTGTATCATATGTGGTGATTATAATATTGACGTACTTGTTAGAGTAAGACATCTGATTCATTTTTAAGTATTTTGACATGTTATAATTTTCGTTATGTAATAAATACTCCTTGTTTTATTCGGAATAATGCACAATCATGTTTAGACAACATAATTACAAATCTTGCTGATGATGACATAGATCAGTGTTTTGTTGATCACAATGGCTTGGCAGACGGTCATGGTAGGCTATTCTGTAATGTAGTACCTGACAATATCAATAGGAAATCTAAAAACTCTGAGCAAACCATAATGATACAAAATAATATTGAATAATAAAAATAATGTCGCATTCAAGAATTATATTCGTAATAAAAATTGTACCGATATAGGAATAGTTTCATAAATTGTCTTGGTAAAGCATTCTGGGATTGTTATCGAAAGAAGTCAATCAGAATAAATCCATTTAAAAACACAACATTAAAGTGGTACTAGAGGGGTTAAAGTTCCAAGAAAGATGAAAAGAATACTATGTTCAGGTACGTTAAATGATACCAGCCTTATAAAATATAAAAACTATTAGAATTTATAGAAGAGTCATTCAGCAAGCCAAAATAGAGGCAATATTAAGTAAATTAAATAATGCTAAAAACATAAGTAAACAGACGTGGAAACTAGTAAACGAAAGTACAAAGAAATAACAAATAGATAATGTAGGACTTTAAACTCAAAAGTGAACAATAAATTGATGACTGATCCTCAGCAGGTCACTGACCATTTCATTGATAGCTTTGTGTTCAAATTGTCACTAGGTAACAATAAAAAGGAAAGACCAATGTCTTTTCTATCAGAGACGACAAACAGAGTAGAAAGTGATTTAACTTTACATGCGACAATACCGTTTGAAATCGCAAAGATTGTAAGTAAGGTGGTCATTAAAAATCTTGCGGTTTTCTGCGGACTTTCCGATTTCAATTCTGAAGGAGAATCTAGACTTTTTGGCATTACCTCTATCTTTAACAAATGTCTTGGAGAGTCTTTCTTACCAGACCAGTTCAAATTGGCTAAAGTAATTCCAATATTCAAAAACGGCACAAAGTAATCCAAACAATTACCGAATTCTATCAGTTTTGCCAACTTTATCAAAAGTATTTGAAAAAGTTATTAAAGATAGACTAATGATACATTTAAATGTAAATAAAATAATTAATTTAAGACAATTTGGTTACCAGCAAGGCGTGTGTTGCTCAGATGCAATAAACCCTCTTATAAGTGACATAATTTATTTATTTATTTATTTAAACTTCATGTACAATAGTGTTACATAGGCGGACTTAATGCAACAAGGCATTCTCTACCAGTCAACCTTTGGGTTAAAACGAAACACACTGTGGTAGGTGTACAGCAAATAAATAAAATATAAAATAGAATATTTTTCGGAAAAAAAAAGAAATATACAAAGAAATAACATATATAATACAAGTATAAATTAAATTAAATAACAGAATGAAAGTGGCTGGGCTATTCATGGGCCTCAGGTCCACTTTTGACACGATTGATTATGAGCTATTACTATCAAAACCTGAATATTTGTCTGTCTTTCATTACTTTTAAAATCCTACTTAAAAATAGACGAACTTTTTTCGATATAAAAAGCATCGATGACACAAATCACGAAGTCGTATACACGTCTACGGTTAAAAATATACAACGTGGTGTACCCCAAGGCTCAATTTTAGGACCAATACATATTCACAAATGATTTACTAAACTTTATGCATTAAAGTTCAGCCCGATGTAAGACTTGTTGTCTTTGCGGATGACAAGAATGTAATAATTGGAGCAAATGACTTTAAAGAACTGACCTGAACTGTAAATAAATGACTCGAAAATCTCTGCAATTGGTTTTCAGCCAATAGCCTTTTGTAAAATATTAGTAAGACCTAAGACTAATATTATGTTATTTGAGACTACATCTCGCAATAATGATAATTTAGATGTATAAATTAAAGAAGACAAGATTGAATTAGTAGACAAAGTCAAATTCTTTAATTAAAATAGAGGTGAATTTAAATTAGAAACAGGAGCTAGCTGCTGTTGACTCTTCTATATTATCAGCATGCTATGCACTCAGAAGCCTTAGAGATATTTTGGATGTGAAGCAATTAAAGGCTATATACTATGCACTGGTAGTAACTAGATTAAGATACAGCATCATGCTTTGTGGTAACAGCTACAGTTATAACTGTCAGACTATTGTAAGAATCTCACAAAGAGACTCGAGCAGATAGCATTTTAAAGAGTTACAAATATTAACAGTACCTAGTTTATACATATTAGTAATAGTAAATCACTTTGCTCAGTATAATTGTTAGTATGAATCACAAGAGGAACGTGGGGTGTATAGGGTCCGTTACCATCTTAAGGACCCAAGCCAACCTTACCTGCTAGCGGTGCACCCTGCTGTCCAACGGACGAGGCTCTAGCGAACCTGGTTTCCCTCTCGTAGGGTTTTGGGGGGTTAGACGGCTGGTCACCCCACGTAAAACCAACTTCAGTCTATATGACTGAAGTTGGGATAATATGGACAGGAAAAGTCAGGTAAGGGTACTCGGCTGGCATCGCCCAACAACGCGCAGGCACATCGCCCTAAACTTGCGATAAGTGGACTAGGGCTACCGTGTCAAGTACGGGCACGGCTAAAGAAGTTAGTACAGAAGTTTCGCTTTGCCAACTGGAACATTGGCTCCCTAACCGGACGTTGCCGAGAACTCGCGGACGTACTTGCGAAGCGTCGGGTCCAGTGCGCCTTCCTTCAGGAGGCGCGCTGGAAGGGAAATAAGTCACGTGAAATCGGGCAGGGGTACCGGCTAGTGTACACCGGATCACCAACGGGCAGGGGCGGAGTGGCCGTGGTGTCGTTTAAGGACCTTCAGGATGGACTCCTTGAAGTAGACCGATGCAGCGACCGGTTGATGCGAGTTAGGGTGCTGATCGACGCGTCGGTAACGAACCTAATCAGCGCCTATGCTCCTCATACTGGTTGCTGTGAGTCGGAAAAGGAGGCCTTCTGGGATGAGTTCGAGGACGTATTACGCGCTATTCCGAATTCCGAAGGTGTTTTGGTTGGGGGGGATCTCAACGGTCACGTAGGTCAGTTTGCTGGAGAGCACGGACGTGTTCGCGGTGGTTTTGGTTATAGCCAACTAAATGCAGAGGGAGTCAGTAGTCGCACCTGCGCCGTGTCTGACCTAGCCATCGCGAACATATTCTTCCCGAAGAAGCCCCAGCATCTTATTACGTACCGTAGAAAAGCCTACTCAACTCAAATAGATTACCTGCTGGTGCGATGGTGCCACATTGGCAAGGTTACCAACTGCAAAGTCATCCCAGGCGAAAGCCTAACGGCTCAACCCCGTCTCCTTATCCAGGACTTTGCGGTTGTACCAAAAAAGAATATGATCGAGAAACGCAAACCCCGCACTAAGTGGTGGTTGCCTGATGGTCCTAGGTAGTCGGACTTCATCACGGAGGTCGAGCATCTCTAGGTCAGTGCTCCGCTTGAGTCCGCTCAAGAGATGTGGAGTAGGATCCATTTAGCAATCACCGGTGCGGGTAAGCGCACCATAGACAAGGAGACGTGGTGGTGGGATGACAGGGTGCAGGGTGCGACTCGGAAGAAGAAGGTTTTATTTAAACAGTGGCAAGGGTCCAACTCTCCGGATGACAGGGAGGCATATGGAGCGGCTAAGCGCGCTTGCAAAAAAGCTGTAGCCAGAGCCCGCAGCAAAGTCTGGCACCCTTATACGACAAGCTGGAAACTGCGGAAGGGCAAAAGCTTATTTTTAAGCTGGCGCGTGCCCGGGAGAAAGCTACACGGGACATTAGCAAATGTCTCTGTGTAAGGGACCCCCAGGGTAGCTGCTCTACGATGCCCCCTCTGTTAAGGAGAGGTGGTGTACATACTTCGCGGAGCTGTCTAACAAACAGCATCCGCATCCATAACCTTCCTCCCGTCCCGCCTCCTAACCTTGAACTTATTTCCCCTATTTCCCCCGACGAAACCCGCGTTGCTCTTCACCACATGAAGAACCGGAAAGCGGTCGGGCCTGACAATGTGCTAATTGAGGTGTGGAAGGCGATTGGCTCACATGGTGTGGACATTCTGACGGATCGTTTTAGCCGCATCCTGATCACCAAGGAAATGCCGAACCCGTGGCGATTCAGCCTGATTACCCGAGTTTACAAAGGCAAAGGTAGCGTATAGGATTGTAGTAGCTACCGCGATATCAAGATCATGTGCCACACCATGAAGCTCTTTGAGCGCATTATTGACACACGGCTCCATAGCGAGTGCACTGTCTCTGAGTGTCAATATGGCTTCCGGGCGGGTAACAGCATCATGGACGCAGTGTTCGCCTTACGGACTCTGGCTGAGGCTTACAAAGAGAGAAGGAGAGCTTTGCATATGGCCTTTTTAGACCTGCAGAAGGCCTTCGACTGTATATCTCGGCAGTCCATCTGGTGGGCACTTTGCTTCAGGGGCGTTCCAGAGGCCTATATTGATATTACCAGAGACATGTACCGCGATTCCGTGTCCTCTGTCCAGACCGCTGTTGGCGAATCGAATGGCTTCCCAATATCAGGCTCGGCTCTTAGCCCGTTCTTCTTTAACGTAGTGATCGATGTAGTTACGGCAAATCCAAGATCAGCCTCCATGGCTAATGATGTATGCCGATGACATCGCCCTTGTTAATCAGAACAAAGCCCATCTTGAGCACAAAGTCCACATTTGGAAGGACACGTTTGAAAACGGAAATCCGCCTCTGTACATTTGTGTGCATGAAGTATGAAATAAATAAATGTGGCGAATGTGGCAAAGACTGAGTACATGTCCTGTGTCAGCACGAATTCAAACACCATCCAAATTGTTTCGGACCTGATCAAAAAGTCCCATACGTTCAGGTACCTTGGATCCGTGCTGCACGAGTCTGGCAACGGCGATGTCCAAGCACGTATAAGCGCGACTTGGGCAAAGTGGCGCGAAGTAACGGGCGTTGTATGCGACCGCAAAATGCCTCCTAAGCTCAAGGGGCAGATATATAAATGCATCATACGGCCTGTCCTACTGTACGGCGGCAAGTGTTGGCCAGCACTAAGCATACACACCCAGGAGCTTCGCGTCACGGAGATGAAGATGCTGAGGTGGATGAGCGGCGTAACGCGATCCGATCGCATACGCAACTCTTTCATACGAGGTAGTCTTGGTGTCCGTGACGTGGAGGAAAAACTGCAAGAGTGTCGTCTGCGATGGTATGGCCACATCAAGCGCCGCCCTATAGAGTACGTTGGTCGGAGATGCATGAATATGGCTGTTCTTGTGGCTAGGTCCCGTGGTCGCCCTCGCAAGCGCTGGCTGGACGTCGTCAAGTCCGACATGAGAGCCAATGGCCTGGCTGAGAAGGACGTTCAAGATCGTGCAAAGTGGAGGAAGCTAAGTAGGAAGGCGGACCCTGGCAATAGCCAGGAGGAAGAAAAAGAAGAAGAATCACAAGAGAAACGTAAGGTAAGAGAAAGCACAAGAAGGAAGAAGTTTAAACACAAGATGGTACCTAATTTTAATGTAGCTAAGCATTGCTCCGGGTACCAAGTAGTCGAATTGTTTAATAGGTTACCAGGTGATTTAAAGTTATTAATTTATAGCATCACTTATTTAAACCAAAATTAAAAGTCTTCTTGTTGGAAAAATGTTTCTACTCAGTATCAGATTTTATGTCAAATGATAAAAAATAATTTAGTATAGGTAATAATAATAAACTTTTGAATTGAGTTGATTTTTGACTAATACTTTGACTTTGGCTAATCATCTGACATAACATGTATTTCGCAAATTCACCGCTCAAAAACCCTCCCTACTATAATACTCTGACGAGTCAATGGTATCATAAATTCGTTACGAAAAAGAGATAGTGATATACGTAATTTATACTCGTAGCTCCGTCTTCTTCTCACAACAGGACATGATTCGAGCTGCAGGTGTCAGAAGCAATAACACTATCTATATACCTAATGGTCTTTATGCAGAGTAGGTCTAGGTAGCTCACACTCTCACTACCAGACCAAAGCCTATAAATATTCCAGGTTTAATAATATATATTCACATACATATTACACGTGGACTTAATCAAAACAACTTATACGTATATAAAGACAGAAAGTACGTTGACATAGTGCGTGTTCAGAAAATCAATAAGTTCGCGCAACCCCGTATTATTGCGCCTTGCAAATAGAACACGCTCCACTGAAGGGAATCAGGAACTTTTAAATTTAATATTTCCTTTATTATTTTATAGAAAGTTTCATATCATTGAGTGGCTGACCTTCTTACAAGGAACTTAACATTTACGCCAATAAGAAAATCAGTTCAGCATTACCGTTATGTTTTAATTTTATTTTTTCGATCACTTTTGGGGGTCAACCTAAAAAAACGCAAATTAAGTTCTTTGAAAAATATCGTGTGACATATCAAATGAAAGGGCTTACTGTGAGGGTTTTAATTATATTTTTTACATAATTTAAAAATAAAGTTATTCAAGAAATGAATATAAAAATATTGAGCCTAAAATTTCGAAAAAGATTTTACCTATAGTTTACAGGAAAACCTATAAAAAGTTTATAGTGTTAAAATAACATGTTTAAAAATGTTTTTATACAGTTTTATTTTAATACTTATTATTATATACTTTACTGTACACCTCCTAACAAGCACAGGAACGGATAAAGGATTTATTAACTTATGTTAGTTATCCATGCATATCAAAATTGCATCATAAATTAATTATAAATTCTGAAATGAAAAATCTTCAAAGTCATAAGTCGGTACCTACTTTGTATTGTAAAACCAATAATGATTTTTCATTTCATTATTGAATTATAGTATGTGTCGCCCAGCCAGAAAATTATGTTAATTAATTCCTTTCATATTCAATTTTTTTTACAACTTGTCAGTCGTTCTCTTTGTAAATTAAGAGATCATTATAAGTAATAAGTAACAAAATTACTTTAGCACAGAGAACTGAAGCGAAAACCTGTGGGTAATTAACCGCGAGTTGTTTGCTAAGCCAAAACAAAGCATTTATTTAATACGTTCACTCATCTCCTTTGAAGCGTGCGCAAGATCGTAGTAACCTAAATATGAGTGAAACTTGAGAGTCATTGTGTCCAATCTTTCATTAAAGATCGTAGGCTTAATTAAAACTAAGTGGGAGCGCAATTATCGTGCTAAATTTGGGGCAGCCCATGTCTCGAATTCTTACAAACGATGCATACGATGTGCGAAACTGGTAACAACTGGATTTTATAGTATGGTCAAATTGGTCAAGCCGCGAATCAATTATAGTGAGTCGCGCCGGATCGAGCCGGACCAACAGCAGTACACTCAATCACGAAATCCATTTCAGGATGGATGTTTTTATGTTGTCTCATCCCTGAATTTCAAAAGAAAGGAGAATGACTTTTTTGGCCGCATACAAAACAAAAGCAAGGTTTTATAAATGCATTATCTTTGTCAAGTTTGTTGGCATTTGAAAATAAACTCAAGGAAAAAGGCTGGAATCGTTTAGCATATGTATGAATGACAAGGAACCCAATGAGGCAATGACTAATTCAATATGAATGTGACAATAATGATCACAATTGAATTACCGTCTGCGACGGCTATGGGCTGCTTGAGAGCTTATAGTTAGATTGAGAGGACTCGTTTAATTAAAATCATAATTAGGAGTAATTGAACTTGTGAACTATTTGTGCTATTTATAATTGTTAAAGATTACTTTAACAATTATAAATAGCACTGTGTTGTACACTGTCGTGAAAACCTCCTAAAATGCTGCTAAAACCACTACGTTCATGTCACCATTAATTTTTTTTGTTTATATTTTCTACTGTCAATACCCTATTGATAGAAAAAAAATAAACAAAGTTTTTTTTTTTCTATTGTCAATAGGGTAGATGACTAAAAAATCTAATTAATCCGTCAGACAGATTTCCATAAAATATATCCGACACGTATTTTTTCTTTTTTTACGTAAACAAAAAATTAAGACGTTGCAGTGCATTGAAAACTCGTGTGACGTCGCATTTCAGTGCATTTTTTACCGAGAAGTGACGTGACGTGACAAGCTTTTGTACTATTTTGATAAAGCAAAAAAATACGTGTCTTATATTTTTCGATAATCTAACAAACGGACTAAATAGGATCCTATATTTTGTTAGTCCGTCTGGTAGATTATCACGTTGTCATAACATCGCCATTTTGCCTCGTGTTCCTGAAGTTACAATCTAACAATTATTGAGTAAATAACAATTATTTAAAATTTGTACATCATTTTTCCTGGTATTATTGTTACAAACAATAAATCATCTTGCGGTCATTCCAGTGACAAATAAACAGAAAAGTATGATTCTGTTGGTTAAAAAAAATACAACCGACTTCCAATTAAAAAAAACTTTTATTTCGGAAGATCACTGGAAAGTCGCAGAAAAGCATAATAATACGCAATTTTGTTTACTTGGATGACAAACAAAATACGTCATCCAAGTAAACGCATTTAAACTATGTATTTTGATTTAAAAGCCAAATTATTTAAACGATTTTGATGAAATTTAAACGGGACCAATCGGAAAGTATATCCTTTCATATAAAACAACAATTTTTCAAAACGTTTCATAAATGACGGAGTTATGAGGTAAAAAACAAAAACAACCGAATTGAGAACCTCCTCCTTTTTTGAAGTTGCTTAATAAAGTAAAGCACATTATTGAGATGATTGTAATTTTTTTAATAAAGCCATCCTTATCGCTGGTGATGGTGACAAAGGCAAGTACTAATTGCTATTTTTTATTTTGTAGAAAATTAAAAGGAGACAATATTTTTAATTACAATTTTATGTAAGCGTAACTAACATAGTCATTTCTTTTTTTTTTTGAGCTGCTGAGTGTGGCCGTAGTAAAAATATTAATCTCAATTAAAAATATTCGAGAAAATATACAATACAGTTCTGAAAAACAATAACTGAGATGCCAGAACTATTCTAGTCTCCAAGGTGCTCATGAAGGTCACAGCCACCATGTAAGGAAAGAGGAAGGAAGAGCTCCATACCTTGACAGAACGGTATACGTCATGCGTGGCAAACAGATGGTTTCGTAACAGAAGAATGAAAGTAGACAGTAACACCTATGCGCAATTTTATATTATTATTGCAGTTGTAACAATGATGATATTATAACGTAATCTGTCGTATCGTACGTTACAATCTGAAGTGATTCAAGAAGAAGAAGAAGTGGTCTATGAACCAATAGCGATACTGTTGTGGTATAGTGACGCGGGGATTCCTCAGATAATGCTTTGCGCAAAGGGGCACCAAATTTTTAGTAAGAAAATATGTACAAGTGTTTTTATTTTTAGGAATTTGCTTGCTCTTGAACACAATCACGCTGATGGAAAGCGATAGATGAGGTCTAAGATGGAGCGATCGTGCCCAGAAAAGTATTCTAGAATACTTACATATTTTTATGCTACATTTTTGCTTAGGTTTTTCTTAGTTTATAATACTTAATTAATTTATTTATCTGCTAGACAAAGACATTTGACACCTCAACAGTACTGAATATCAGTATTATTTTGTTTTTAAAGGATTTCAGAAAAGGAGGAGGTTCTCAGTTCGTCGGAATCGTCAATTTAAACAGTCTCCCTTTTGGTGAGAACCAACCGTGATGAGAACTTAAAATCAAAATTTCCAAGACATGTGGCACCCACCAAGCTGCAATGAGCCCACGTGGTGGATTACTGTTCAATTGCCTATTTACCCCAAAGAAGAAGCCGGTGTCCCGCCAGCATATAGGCTCATTATGCTTAATACTTTGCAATTTGCAGCTCAGTATCAAGGTGTGTTTTTGATTAAACTGTATCCAGGACAAGTCAGTCACTTCGGCATAATAATACCACAGTTTTATGGTGTGTAGGACAAATATATTTCTTTAGTCTGTGCTCCGTGTGTCCGTGGATCACTGACTGGCCCTATTAGAATGTCAGCGTTGCGTTATTTAATAGGGTTCCGAATATCCGTAAGTTACGGAACCCTAATAGGATCATTTGGGTGTCTGTCTGTCCGTCTGTCATAGCCAGAGAGTGCTCCGGATCTACTGGTCCAATTCTGTTGAAATTTGGTACACATATGGACTTCTGTGACCCAAACGTAACGTACGGAGGCGTTACATAAATAAATAAATTTAGATTTTGGGGTTTATATTTGGGGATAAAACTAGAAAATTCCGAAAACATACCAAATACAAACATATCAAATGAAAGGGCTAACTTTGAGGGTTTTGTTTATATTTTTTTTTTGAGAATTTTGAAATAATTAATTGTAAAGTTGTTCAAGAAATTAAACTAAAAATGATCATTCCCCTTATCTCCAAAAGGCTCAGTAGAGCCTAAAATTAAAAAAAAAAAAATGCAGAAAATAGTCCATAATTAAAAATTATAGGAAAACTTCTAAGAAGTCGTAGTAGTGTTAAAATAACATGTTACAAAAATGAAATTGGTTCGGAACCCTTTACACGCGAATCCGACTCGCTCTTGGCCAGATTTTCTTTCAAATTTCGCAGCACAATGCTGAAGTAGGGGACCTTTTTGTCTTCGCACAGATAATATCCATGTTATTTAGCTTATTTAGTTTTTAATTTTAATTTTACATTTTTGTTTGTCTTGTGCGAGACCCAAATAAACATTTTTGCTTGTGTGAGCAACTTGGAAGCCGACTCGAGCTCCTTATTTGTTCTAAGTTGAGCTACTCAACTACTGGCCAAGACTTACACTGACTGGATAGGTCCTCAAAAGACCATTTCTGAAACTGATCTGCATGGTGCTCATATACCTAACGTATTGTGATTGTGCGGACCATGTAGATTTGTTTTTATACTATTAATAGGCACGCGCTTGACCACCATCTCACCTGATGGTAAGCGATGATGTTTGTGGATTATTGGGTAGAAACCCTGGGTATTTCACCCAGGATTGCGAAATCTGTTCGAAAGAGTTCCCGTTGCCCTGGAACTCAAAGGGCACTAGGAGGAACATGGGTGAGTGAGGTGGATGGGTTTTAGTCAGTAAGAGTCTGACACTCATTTCTGCTCCGCTCAGAGTGGAATGAGTCATTTGATGATATTCCATCGATAAAAAAGGGGTTCATTTCACTTAAGTCCGGTGTTTTGAGTTAATTATGCAGCCTACCCTAATGTCCTTACTTTGGTATTGTTCGTGAAATTGTTGGGCTCTTTAAAGTTCTTAGTTTGGCGAAGATTCGGTCTAAAAATTACCCGAAATGGTCCGTGTAATATACATAAGGCCGGTGGCTTAGAGTAAGAGTTCAGATATTTTTAACGTCGTTTACGTTATATCGATATAGCGTACGAGATACGAGATAGTTAGATCATTCATCTGTGGAGTTTCGCCAGCGTTGGTGATTCATTTGACCCTGAAGTTTGCACTTACACAAGACTAATCTTAACCGTATATGGAGAATAATGGAGAAACATAAATATTTTCGAGCAAAATGTCATAATAACCATAAAAGGATTGTTTTGTTTAACGTAAGATAAAAGATCAAGTATTTGCCAATATTATTATAATACGTGGGTGTGAATTTAAAGGATATCGTTGCATAAATAGCCGTTTTTATAAATAAACTAGTTTTGATAACTGGATTAAGCAATTCAAGCTCAATAGACGCAAAATTGTTTGGAAGTGTGTTAATGTAGGAGGCAACTTTTTTTTTTTTTTATGATGGGAAATCATCAAATGTCTCCTCCCGCTCTGGGTACAGCAGGAGGGAGTGTCAGACTCTTACTGACTAAAACCCATCCGTGTTTCTCCTAGTGCCCTTTGCGTTCCAGGGTACGGTGCCTCTTTCGAACGAAGTCCGCAGCCCCAGCAGGCACTGTTTCTAGTGAGCCTCGTCTTCCATGCTGACATGTCCTTGAGGCGCGTTGGGATCGCAGCGCGCCGCCGCAGTGCGATCCCAACGCGTTCCCGATCCTAGACGGCGAGCCACCCAATGCTCGCCGTCCGCAGTCCCACGCCTACGGTGGCCGAGAATCGTCCTGCGACTCCCGACGCCCGGGGCGTCTTCTTCTGTTAGGGCGGCTGGAGCGTGAGGTTTCCCTCTCTCTCACGCGTTCGGCTTCCTCCTTTGTTAGCATTACTGCTTCGCAGAAGGAGGTGGCCGCTTCCCATGTCTCGTCGCTCCGGACCATGGCTTGAACCAGGGCCGGACGCGAGAGATCCCCGCCGCCGATCGCCTCGACGAGGACACGGCGGTGCTCCGCCCAAGCAGGGCAGACCTCCACCGTATGCTCCACCGTGTCCTCATGTACCTCCGTACCTACGACCTATCGCTGAGTGTCATTAGGTATCTAATTCTGCAAAAATGTTACCTATTTTTTTTATGATCTGCAAGATTATGCAACGATTGCCAAGGTTGGTCTGTGGATGGATGACCATCTTTACATACCGAGTTTCCTCCGTGCCTCGGAAAGCACGTTAAGCTGTTGGTCCCGGCTGTCATTTGTAGATCTTTGGCAGTCATTACGGATAGTCAGAAGCCGGTTAATCTGACTTCAGTCTTGCCATGAAGTACCGTGTTATCCAGTTAATGTTTTGTGGAGGTCTGGTAGGCAGCCGCTCCTCGTAAAATACTGGTATTCTGAATTCGTAAAATACTGGTGTTGGCTAAATCTGGCTTGACTGGAAGCCGACCCCAATATAGTTGGAAAAAGGCTAGGCAGATGAGTGATGATGATTCCTTATTGCCTCCTACCAATACATAGAGGTACCTACATGTTACCACAATTTAGAAAAAAAAAAAAAAAAAAAAAAATGTTACCCGAGTTCCGAAATTTCTATCACCTTTATTCTTTGTTTGTGTTGTTTTATTTGAATTACGAGTAGTATTTGAAATCTTGAATCCGATTAGTATGTCAGCTGGACTTCAGAGCGATCATATTTTCAGGTTGTACTAATTATCACGAAACTTAGCCCTTGTTAGAGATTGAAAAACAATAAAAAAATACTTATGACAAGCATAAGATGACCTTTTAAGGCATATCACGCTTATACTATTCATTAAGTAATAATTAATCATTTATTATTGTGTGATAAGTAGGTGTGTACCAGACTTTTTTGCTGGATGTTGCATGGATGCCCGATTTCATGAACACTTTTTACCTGCACTTGAAAAAGCACTACAGAAGAAAATACACAAATTAGCTAGTAATTTTTTGCTAATTAAAATACTTTATTAAATTGTTTGTCTTACAAAATTTCATTCTAAGACATAGTATTTGGTTTTAAATTCGAATATAAACGAAGATCTGACGATCGCCTTCGGGTTGTTTTGTTGCAATCTGTTTGCCTTGACCCAGTAGACCGGCAAAGTGGAAAACTGCCATCTTATATCCAAATAAATTTATTCTTAAAACGTTTTACCAGTTACGCACATATGTTTTAAGGATAAACACTGCTGTAACGCATATTAAGTATCTTGAATAGGCATTTATTAGCGATTTTCCGACCGGTTCTTATAACTACCTAACAAACGTGGTAAAGCTATCAAAACAATAATATAAATGACTTTCCTTGATGCTCGAGTAGTACCAGTTGATAACACATTCCATCTATGCCTACGTTATATAACTAATAATGGCTGCATTCTAGGCTTTTTTTTAAGGATGGAAAATCATCAAATGACTCCTCCTGCTTTGGGTAAAGCAGAAGGGACTGTCAGACTCTTACTGACTATAACCCATCCGTGTTCCTCCTAGTGCCCTTTGCGTTCCAGGGTACGGTGCCTCTTTCTAACGAAGTCCGCAGCCCTAGCAGGCACTGGCCCTAGCGGGCCTCGTCTTTTGTGCTGACAGCTCTTTGAGGCTCCCATCCGGGCCTGGTTCTGATCAGACGGCAAACCACCCAATGCTCGCCGTCCGCAGGCCCGCGCCTTAGTGGCCGAGAATCGCCCTGCGGCTCCCGACGCCCGGGGCGTCTTCTTCGGTTGCGGCGGCTCGGGTGTGAGGTTTCCCTCTCTCTCACACGTCTGGCTTCCTCCTTTGCTAGCATTACTGCTTTGCAGAATTCATATAGAAAAAAAACTCATCAACAAATAGTACTTTCAAATCGATCATCATCTGCCTAGCCTTTTCCCAACTATATTGGGGTCGGCTTCCAGTCAAACCGGATTTAGCTGAATACCAGTATTTTACGCGGAGCGTCTGCCTACCAGACCTCCACAACCCATTAACTGGGTAACACGGTAGTTCATGGCAAGACTGAAGTAAGATTAACTGGCTTCTGACTATCCGTAACGACTGCCAAAGATCTACAAATGACAGCCGGGACCAACAGCTTAACGTGCTTTTCGAGGCACGGAGGAAACTCGGTATGTAAAGATGGTCATCCATCCATAGACCAACCTTGGCAATCGTTGCTTCTTGAAGATCGACCTGTGCGGCTGTTATTATCTAGCCACGAGCACCTAAGGAGGAAATAAAGAATATTAGAAGAATATTAGCAACATTGTGCCCTCAACTGTGACGTTGCCAAGATATTTGTAGGTAAAGTGGCCATAAATTAACTTATCACTTCTTTAGCGGCGTTGTGCACTTTTTTGTGATGGGTTAAAAATGTTAAACTCGCGTCAGGACACGTGACTTTATCGAAAACTTTTTCACTTCTGCCGGCGCTCCTGGAGAGCAACCCGTTGTTTTTTTGCATTTTACGAAGATTGGCTCTCATAGTCGATAGTAATTCATTAGGAATATTAAGAATTATCACAACGATTACATTATGATCGCATAACTATAGCGATTTCACGAACTAACATTCTTTTTTAGAATTTCAGTACGGATCCCATGTCAAAAGTTGTATCAATATTTTCAGTCACTGAAAAACAGCCATTGATTAAGTTACCTGTAGAAAACACGTTCTAGATAGCATAGATAGGAAAGTTTCTATTTTAGGCTAGTTTCACAACTACGCCACAGCAGTCACAACCTCACCACAACACGTGTGTGGGCGCTAATTTTTATGAAAATTAATAGTTGAATTTGCCGTCATCACGGACCGGATTTTGCCGTCATTATTGACCGCGTGTGTGCTACCGACCACATCGCAGTCACGTCGCAACACAATGCAACTACCAGCAGCCACAACGCAACCGGAAGAAACCGTAGCTACACTATTCACACCTAACCACAGCTTGCCCACCTTGTGTTACGACGTCGGTGTGGTTGTAGTACGTGTAAAACAAGCCATAGGCCGCGGTCACGAACTCAGCGGGAAACGAGCGGCGCGGCAGCGACATTATACATCTCTGCATTTGAACGTGCCGCTGCAGCTTTGGTCACGTCGAATGCATGCAAAATAGATGTATAATGTAACAGCTCGCGCTGCTGAGTTCGTATCCGCGGTTTTATAGATAGTTATAGCACAGTACAGATATCTTTACCGTGGCTATAATCAACAGGGCATTATAATGCCTAAAAAAATCTAGATACCACATTTCTACGAGATAACGTCAAACGAGTGATCTCAACTCTTATTTAACACATGTCTGAAGTTGAAGATAATATTTTGAATATTGTTAAAATGTCAACTGAGACAAGATATGTGTACAAGTTCTTCTTTTGACAGCTTGTCGTAAATGTTTAAAATGTATTCTGTTGATAATATGATCTCTGAGGTGCTAACGTTTACCGTTTAATTTTGGCCTTAACATGAAAATTAAGATAATTAATAATTTAAACTGGTTTTTATTTAAGGGCAGGCTGAAAAGAAAAGGATCGTTTTTATATGTTTTATCTACAAGTGCAATGTTCTGCATAGTCAAGTGCAATAGTCAGTACTGCAACTTGTGTTGAACGATTAAGAAGTACAAGCATTTTATCTAGGTGACAGACCGCGCAATTTCTAGACCAATTGTAGCAAATTTTATTAGACGACCTAGAATTTAACGTAACTACATAATTTAGTTGGCCATTTCAGACAAGTTTACGTTTCGTAATAAAATTTATCTTCAAGCGAATACAACTACAGCATTTCTTGTATCGGGTCCAATCAAAAGCAGGTTAAAATGACGTAACTGAAGTCGCAATGAACAGTCTTGCAAAAGAATGGAAAACTGCCAAAGACACTATCTACAAGGATTTGTAAGAAGGGGACAGTTTCATTTAGGTAACTGTCCCTTATCATGGATAATAAAGTATCAATGGACTGTAATTTCAATACACAGTTAAACCCTAACTATAAAAGGTTCTTTTAATGTTAGAAAGTTTAATCTTATCGTTAGTCAACACAGGATTGTGTAGCATATACGATAAATGCAAGTAATCTATTTCTATGTAATACGTCTTTCCCTTGAAGTACGTATTTGAGAAAAGATTAACAGACAACATGCCTTGTATCATAGAAACGCGGCCGAAGACAGTACTACACCTACTCGCGAGCTCTTATCACTTCAAGTGCTGTCAATACACTCGTAAGGATTGTGATGTGTGACAAAATGTTAAAGCAACACGAGCTGGTTTTTATCTTATTACAAAGTATGTGAAAGATAACGACACAAACCCGTTTTAAAATGGCGGAGACACCAATTTTTTTTTTTATTAAAAACCGTTTTTGACTCAAAAATGTGATGCCCTCGAATTACGGAGAAAACTTGTCGTAATTGTCCTGTAGCTGCCACAATTTAGAGAAAATATGGCCGTTGTTTCCGAAGTGAGTGCCATCCTATAAGGAGCGGTAAAACCAGGTTTTTTGAGGTCAAAAAACTGATTGGATGTCTCGCCTAACATTGTGTAACTTCGGTCAAAGCTGCAATGGTTACGTTTTGGCGGTTTTAAAATGGATAAATTTAGTTCCTTTTGGTGTTTTCTTCTCTTGTTTTACCAAATAAATATTTTACTTACGTATCTATTTCGAATCTGGTAATTTTCTGCAGAAATTTCAATATGTCAAGCCGACTGAGACAGTAATCCGCCAATTAAATTTCCTAGCTTCCATGTTGGAGACGTTAACGTTATTTTATGCTCTGTTAAAATTGAGTAATGCGTGTATATTGGCGGCGGTAGACATCAAATATACATACTTTCTGAATTCATAAATACTTTCGCGCTGAGTTTTAATACGCTGGCGAGGTAACTATTAACGAGTTTATGAAACAAACGAAAGATGATGTTTTGCTGTCTTTGTCTACAAAACAATGGTCTTTTTTTCGATCTACTTACATAATATAAATGAGGAGCTCGTGGCTAAATAATAACAGCCACACGGGTCGATCTTTAAGGTTAAGCAACGCTTGCCAAGGTTGGTCTGTGGATGGGTGACCATCTAATATACCGAGTTTCCTTGTGCCTCGGAAAGCACGATAAACCGTTGGTCCCGGCTGTTATTTGTAGATCTTTGGCAGTCGTTACGGATTGTCAGAAGCCAGTAAATCTGACTCCAGTGTTGCCAAGAAGTACCGTGTTACCCAGTTAATGGGTTGTGGAGGTCTGGTAGGTAGCCGCTCCACTTAAAACACTGGTATTTAGCTGAATCCGGTTTGACTGGAAGCCGACTCAATATAGTTATGAAAAGGCTTGGCAGATGTTGGCCTTAGTTACGTTACAAACACAATCTATAGATCTGCAAGTGTTGTCGAAACATATTGATCGGTTTGATTGAGCTTCACACCCTGACTAAGTACGAAATGCTGTGCGTTAGTAGGTACTCGTAAGTTCATCAGTTGTTAACGGGTTCACTACTCGAAATCGAATGTCGTGAGATCGAATAACAATTGCTCGAAAACGTTTATGCGATAAATTATCAGCGCGACAATCTCGAAAAACTATAAGCTCGAATCATCGACAGCGCGAAGGCCTATTAACTTAAAACATCATTTCTCGACCGACTATTTAATCGATTTACATAATAGTTTTAAGGTTTTAATTAGATTCAAACGATGTATGCGTAGAAATATAAATCAACTATAGTCGTGAATGTAAGAAAATATGCTATTATATAATATGCTATTATGCATATTAGCTTCAAATAAAACAACACAATGCCTCTAATGGGTTCACTCGAGTTTTTGAGAGCTATTGCAAATCATGCAAAATTATAACTGTTTTTTTTATATATAATGTCAATAATCAATGTATGCCTAAGTATGCATTTTATTCCATATTACGTACATAAGTTTACTTTTTACCTTCTTGGTAAAATGACTAGCACTTTCTAATGTTATTTTTATACCATCAATTATTAAATAAGATTATAGTTGTTTTATATTTCTACGCATACATTGTTTTATTTTAATTTGTAGGTATTTACTCTAATAAAAACCTTAAAACTAGACTGTAAATCGATTGGATGGTCGGTCGAGAAATGATATTTCAAGATAATGGGCCTTCGCGCTGCCGATTATTTGAGATTATAGTTTTTCGAGATTTTGATCCATCGAGGTAGTAAACTGTCGTGCTCATAATTTATCAAGCAAACGTTTTCGAGCAATTGTTATTTGATCTCTAGTCATTCGATTTCGAGTAGGGAACCCGGTCTGTCGGGTCAGTTATATATTTTAATGGAAATCGGAACAATGTAACTAATATTATAAATGCGAAAGTTTGGATGGATAAACGGATTTCATTACTCAATTACACCAGAACAGCTGAATGAATCTAGATGAAATATGGCCCAGAGGTAGGTAGATTATAGTGTGGAACAACGCATAGGCTACTTTTTATCCCAGGAGTATGTACCGTTAGGATTATTTCTGAAGGGTATATACTCCTGGGAAGCCTCCTACTTGCTCCTGCGGGCGAAGCCGCTGACAGAAACAATTATGTAATATTTCTACCACATATGTAAACGAAAGAAGCGCGAATACGCGTGACTGCCACCTACGAAACAATTGTTCTCTCGAACAGAATCGTAATTATTAATATGTGTTATTATCCTCGTGTGGAACGGAACAAGATACTAATTCATTACGTGAAGACGATAAAGTGTGGTTGGTTATTTAACAGTGTCATGTAATAAACTGTGGTCAGACGCTGTGGCTTTGTGTGAGGTACCGAGCGGAGAGAGCGGTATTGTCGCGTTCACTTTCGAACGTAATTGCAGATTGCGGCAATGGCCGCGTGCTATGTTATGTTATTAGATATTCAATTACTTGAACTTAGAACTGAATCTTGCAAATTAATATATTTAGAGTAATATTACAAAGACTTGAATTTTTGCATGTTTGTAAGGAATAAACTCAAAAAGTGTTGGACCGGTTTCAAAGATACTTCCACAATTAGAATGCTACATTATCACTGAGTAACATAGGCTATATTTATTACTGGAAAAATTTAGGGATCCCTACAAAAAAATGCAATAATAGACCCGCGCGAACGAAGTAGCGGGCGAAGTGCTAGCCAAAGCGAAATAATATGGTTATCTTCTCGAAATCAATTTCTAACCTCTGGTTCCTGGTAATATATAATCTAACTGTCCTTATTAAACGCATGTCGATTGTCAAAAATCGTTTAATCAATTACACTTACAGGTATACGTAGTTCGTTTGACAATATTTCACTATTTTGGGATAATTTTAGTTTCAAAACTGGCCTTTTATTGGTTGTTAAATCGAACTGCATCCCGTCCAAAAACCGACATTGCACAGACGTGGGGGATGCAGTAGTGACCCAGACCAGCTACTACAGCCACTACACACACACGCTGCAGCTACTTCTTACGTTCCGGACCACTGACAAAAATAGTTTTACTTTTTTACACTTGCAAAAAACATCAGCCTGTATATGTTTAAAGCATAGATAATTAACGGAAAATGAAAGTCTACTATTATTACTGTGACTGCCATTTGAGTTTTAAATGACCACTATAATCATAGGTTTGTGTCGAATAATATGGTTGATATGAAACTGTCAGGTACACATGTATTTCGCGGAATATTGTCAGTAAATGGCCTTTGTTTTAATATCGGACAATATGAGTCCTAACAATAAATATCTATGAGTGGATATTTATGCTTCTTCTTAGCGTGTACATGACAAAAAAAATGTTTGGCCCAATATTCAGTATTCGCTGACGCAGCCATAAGGTCTTCACATGTACAGGTGGCATGGCATGCGGGGCAAGATTAAAGATTGGTCATGGACTGCGGAGAGTCGCCACACAAACACTGAAGATCGGAGAACCCCCACCCGAGGAGGTTATCCTTACTGCGGCAGACCTGAGTACGGAGTTTATTACTTATTTACTTCAGTGCAACCTTGTACCCAGTTGACCAGTACTTACTTCGCAAAATGATTGGACCTAATGATTTCCCTCTTTGTAGCATCTAGTACTTCATTGACTCTTTAAAACAGTAGGTAATTGAACAATGATACACATTTCCAGCAGAAAAACTGCTACTCATTGCGGTATGTCGTAGTGTACGAGAAGGTAATAAATTAATTAAAATGACAACCTTGCTATAAAGATCAATTTAAAATAAAACAATACCTAATGGACTTTTAATTTTCAAGATTACTTGTCAACTACCCAGTAACACAGGAGGTCTTTTTATTGCTGCGGATTGTAGTAATAATCTAAAAATTAATATAAAAGAAGGCAAAATTTTGTGTTTTGCTTGTTTATAAATGATTGTTAGTGGTAATCTTTTAAAGTACTGATCCGATCACGAGAATTCTTTCACTATATGTACAATACCGCTGATGGTTTTTTATGCTGGAAAAAATCCGTATCAGCTTAGGGGAGAGAGAGGGGAGGGGAGGTAGAAATGATACCTGCTTTTTGGGAAATCATCATGGATATATCACCGGACAATTGCAGACTCCGTCAGATTGTAATAAATCTTTTTTATTATAATTTATCGATCATCATCTGCCTAGCCAAACTATATTAGAGTCGGCTTCCAGTCAAACCAGATTCAGCTAAATATCAGTATTTTACGTGGAATGGCTGCCTTCCACAACCAAAATATTATTGCAGCTGCATCAAAACCGCCACAAGAAAAACCAACGGAGAAAATCTACATCACAGCAAAAACAACCGCAACGCCATCTATCCAACTAGCAGCGAACCGAAATCCTGCATTGCGCAAGCAAAGTTTACCATGCGATTTGAACATAATATACATCAGCCCGAATGTTAACTATCGGGCAGTAGCCAACTGCCTCCGTGGTTGAGTGGTTTAGGCGTATGCCTTGTGGCCCGGTAGTCGTGGGTTCAATTCCCACGGGAAGCATACTTTGTAAAGTAAGTTGTTTCTAGTTTGGCTAGGAAAATGCAGGCTTAGAATCGCTTAGAATGATTGTGGTAAAAACATCCGTGCTTCGAGAGGTACGTATAAGCAGGTGGGACCCTCCCGGCCGCCAAATGGTGGTCGTCAAATAAACTATGCCAAAGGCCCTTGATGCGGTTAAGGTGTGTGGGGTCGTTAGACTGCCCACTCGATAGCAAGAAGTAGCCCGCCAGGCACAACAGTCGCCTGGTCGGAGGATCCTCCCTCAATGATGTAAGCGGAAATCCCATCCCAATTCAACATTTTCCTATAAATAATATATATCCGTGTCTTATTAAGAAAAAAACTTTTTGTCCATGCCATTTGGTCCTGTAGAAATTTGATTCATTTTGTTTCAGTAGCTTTTATTTCTTTTATTGCTTATTTCAATTTCTGCGTAGACGAAGACGTCGTCCAAGTATCACCACTTAAAAGTGAAAAATAAAAAACTTTTTACAAAAAATATAACAGACTTCCAAACAAAACACTACAAATAACCTTAACTCCAGAAGTCGGTGTTTTTGGTTTTGTTTCTTTGTTTTATAACACCGACTTCCAAAATTAAGGTTATTTTATACCTTGTAGTGTTTTGTTCTTTCTTTTTTGGAAGTCGGGTAAAAGGTAGTTTACAATTTAACGCGATATTTTACAATCTTACGGTGTTAGCAGTTTTCCAGTGACACACACTCCGCCTGGGGAAAAATTTGTGTTATAGGTAATTGGAATCATAGAACAGATACCTGTTCTGGGATCAGACTCTATCATGAGTCGGGGGCCGAGATACAATTTAATTTACAACTGTAGCGGCATCAAGGCCGCCACAAGAAAAACCTACGAAGCAAATCTACATCGCAACAAAAAGCACCGCGACGCCATCTATCCGATTAGCAGCGAACTACAACGTTGAAATCCTGCATCGCGCAAGCAGAGTTTACCGTGCGATTTGAACATATACATCAGCCCGAATATCAACTATCGGGCAGTAGCCCGCCAGGCACAACAGCCGCCTGGTTGGAGGATCCTCCTTTTCAAATGAGGTATGCGGGACTTTACTCTCTGTACCGCTACCTCCAAACTGGTGACCCTCGACATTGAACGTCAGCGCAGCCTTCGTGCAACTACTTCAGCGTGACGTCATCACCCCGACTCACTGGGGCACCGCATATAGTTCCGACTCACCGTGAACTCTGCGACTACCGGTTCCGACTCACTGGAGCCTGCAGCATCATCCCGACTCACTGGGATATCTCATCACCCCGACTCACTGGGGCACCGCATATAGTTCCGACTCACCGAGAACTCTGCGACTTCCGATTCCGACTCACTGGAATCAACCTTCAACTGGCTTGGCAAGCATCTCAAGATGCATGGACGACTCATCCACTATCGACCTCCGGTCTCCGGAGGGGAGTGATGTAGCGGCATCAAGGCCGCCACAAGAAAAACCTACGAAGCAAATCTACGTTGAAATCCTGCATCGCGCAAGCAGAGTTTACCGTGCGATTTGAACATATACATCAGCCCGAATATCAACTATCGGGCAGTAGCCCGCCAGGCACAACAGCCGCCTGGTTGGAGGATCCTCCTTTTCAAATGAGGTATGCGGGACTTTACTCTCTGTACCGCTACCTACAAACAACCACCCCGACTGGTAAACGGCTGAAAATGGCTGGTAATGGCTAATAATGGTCTGTGAAGACCGCCGCTCTACCAACACGTAGGTCTAGGTGAATTTTCTTGCACGTTCTTCTCCATAGAGATCTACGCTTTGAAACGTGCAAATAGCTCCATGTTTTTGACTGACCGATCTTGACATTTCAAAAGTGCCTGTAAATGGTTTATTTGGAATGAAATGCTTTAAATCTTTGAAAATAGGCGTTTCACTACTTTGTTACCAGTTCAATAGTGTCGCAATCTTATACAGATTTTATTATTCTGCTCACTTTCAAGTGTTCTGTCACGTTTGGCAATGGCCTCATTCGATTTTGACTGACTGACTTTTGAGTGATAGATATTCGCATCAGACTATTTTTGATATCAGTTTTAGATTACCTACCTAACGTAAAACCGCTTGACACGAAAACTGTTCTTGGATTAAACACCAATAAAATACTAGCCAAGTGCGAGACGGACTCGTGTGCAAAGGGTTCCGAACTAATTTCATTTTTATATCGTTATTTTAACACTATAGACTTCTTATAGGTTTTCCTGTAATCTTTAGAATAGAACTATTGTTGTTGTTATTGGGGAAGAGTATAGGTTAAATACTACTACTACGACCAACAGGAGCGGAACATTAATTAAACATGTAACTCAGACGAAGATGTGCGGGTCAGCTAGTTAATCAAAACTTATTCTAAGTCACGGCTGAGATACGATAATGTAAGTATTCTGTATTAGACATGTATGAAAAATCTCCAAGCTGCGTGACGTCATGCTGTTAATTGCGTTGAACTTGAAATTGGTCGTATTTCACTTTATGACTGTAATTAATGGAAACTAGGTTTTAATGATTTTATTATCAGTCACGTTTGATTCGAAAATTTGATTAGCCGTGAATTTTCACGTGGGTTAGTTTATGGTTTGTTTAAGCCGTTGGTCCCGGCTGTCATTTGTTAACGAAAAGAAAGAAAAAGAGTTGTAAATCTTTGGCAGTCGTTACGGACAGTCAGATACCAGAAAATCTGACACCAGTTTTGCCAAGAAGTACCATGTTAGGTACCCAGTTAATGGGTTGTGGAGGTCAGGTAGGCGGCCGCTTCTCGTATAATACTATTATAGTATTCAGCTGAATCCGGTTTGACTGGTAGCTGACTTGAATATCGTTGAGAAAAGGTCAGGCAGATGACGAGTTAGTTTATGGTTTAGCAGCAGTGGAATGGTGTTTCAGAGCTTGAAAAAAATCGAAATCTTCATTACATTACTTTTTCTCAGTCTGTCTCGGTTATTTTTTTGAATTAAGACCTATTTGAAATTTCGGGATTTAGTAACAAAGTAGGAAGTTCTAATACAATTTCTGCATTTTATTTTGCAATCGATTATTTGAAATATTTTTAATGGTAGACTATCTGTGTTATTTTCAACTATCGCTGGAGAAACTCATGCTTCTACATAATTACGAGTATTTTAAGCCGATATTTAACCAGTTACAATTAGGGTTGCTAACCGTGCTCTAAAATAGAGTATTGTACTCCTTATCATGTAGGCGTACTCTATAATTTATACCAAATACAAATAGAGTATTCTAAAATACTCTTTTTTACACAATGTTTACTATGCTAGTGCCACTCATGTAATATTATTATGCAAATCCATCATCATAACCAAAAAAGTCGACCTGCATTTCAGCATTCACTGAGAGTCTTTTCGGTCATGAATGTGAAGTGGCGGGAAGATAAAAACAGAGCTACATTGAAATTGATTAAAAATGAGCTCTTGATCTATATAAATTTAGAGTAAACTATGAAAAATTGTTATGTGCTGCAAAAAGTACAAAATATAGATACATTAAAAAAATGTAAAATAAATGATACTCTTTTTTGGAAGTCCGTACTCTTTATTTACTTCCTTTGATATCAGATATACTCTATTTCTTCTAATAAAAGTTGGCAACCCTAGTTACATTGGTGCAACTCTGGCCTGGGCAGCCTAGATGGGAAAATACCTTTGATGATCTTCTTTTTGAGTTGATGGTTAATTCCTTAGATTTTTGAGCCCAGTAGATGGCTACGTTAATTGCAGCGTCTGTGGTATTCATTGAATACCACCGACCTGTGTAGGTACATGGGCACTAGGGGCACTCCAACGTGAGACTCATGTTCTGAACAGGAGCACCGCACTCACATTGAGTACCCACCCCGCGTGTACGGGTTTCATAGACCCGTTGGATACATTTCGACAGGTTGTGTTTGATCTCTTCTTCTTACTCGTACCTTTGATGATGAACGTGTTTGACTAGACGACTTTTAAAAACGAACTAGGAACATTGATACTGACTTCTCTTGAACGCGGTATAAATATGCTGATTGGGTTCAGTTTCATTGGTGGTGTTTAATTTACGTAGTAGGTTTTTTTTTAAGACGCGCATAACTTCGTAACGACTTACCCAAATCGGATAATTATTTAAAAATTGTGTCCGTAATTGTCAGGGTTTACGAAGGTAACAGAAACTTTTGAAAAAATAAAATACATCCGGGCGTAGTTTGGGGGGACAGCACTAGTTTTTTATAGAAATAAATAAAAAAATGAACTTTGTTTATTTGTTTGTATATATTTTGTTAGTAACAAATTAATTGTCTTAAGACAAGTCCGTAGCAATTTATTATTGAAAGCCGATAAAGAAAATCCATACCATAAAACAGTAGCTTTTTACCCAGGTAACATGAGTACTTTTACGGCGCAAAACAGCTATCACCATAAGCATTGACACTTAAGGTGGATGCTCCAGGGTAGCCCGCGAAATTCATTCATTCATTCATTCGACAGAATGAATATTTCAGAAATAATAATTCTTTCGAACTACATGAACTTAGAGAGCTATATTGATGATTAAAATGGTTATAATTCTTTAGATAAATACGCGTTACGGTCGCAGATCGCATTTGGTCCACATACAGCTTCACACTGACCGGCAAATTGCAAAAAACATAAAAATATTTGAATTTCGCGGGCTACCCTGGAGCATCCACCTTAATGATTTCATGAACAATTACTACTTACAAGTGCGTTAACTGGTACCTAATTAATTAATAAAAACCTTAAAATGATAACAAATGAAACAATAAGTACGTTGTTTATATAGAGTACTTCAAAACAATCAGAGCTGGTATTAAAGAACATCTATAATAATATTAGTACACTGGGTAAGTGCCTGTCGTTGCGTTGATATTGAAGTGCATAGGTCTACCATGTTAATGTGTATAAGGATTTATGTTAAGCCATTGTGATGTGGATACATTATAATAGATGCTTCCAAGGCAGAGTGTACAGGGGCCATATTTTATGACCTGCAACCTAATTGCGTTTTACGTTCTCCAGTAGACGATTTTTTAAACAGAATATGAAGCTACGATGAAACTATGTCATCATCTGCCTAGCCTTTTCCCAACTATATTGGGATCGGCTTCCACTCAAGCCGGATTTAGCTGAATACCAGTTTTTTACGAGGAGCGGATGCCTACCATACCACCACAACCCATTAACTGGGTAACACGGTATTTCATGGCAAGACTGGAGTCAGATTTACTGGCTTCTGACTATCCATAACGACTGCCAAAGATCTACAAATGACAGCCGGGACCAACGGCTTAACGTGATTTCCGAGGCATGGAGGAAACTCGGTATGTTAAGATGGTCACCCATCCACAGACCAACCTTGGCAAGCGTTGCTTAACCTTGAAGATCGACCCGTGCGGCTGTTATTATCTTGCCAAGAGCTCCTCAAGATGAAGCAATGTATCTGGACGTAATTGTTGTACCTTCTCGATTCCCTTGCACTACCACACGCACTGCAACTATTTTAGTTACCGCTAATTTAGTTGTAGGTATTGTATTTTTGTTGGACTCTCTCCCAGTGTCTGTTTTAAAGAAAAGTGAAGGCACTTCTAGGTTAGCTCATACCACCACGTGGTCGACATTTTCACGAAAAAAGAAGGTATACAATATACGAAGAGACATTGCAGTGGAGATGGATGTTTTGTCGCTTGGAAGATGAGTTACGAAGGAAAACCACTAGTCACTGGGAGTCTGGGCTTCAGACTGCTATTTCAATATGACCAGTAGGTGAGAGAGTAATGAACTGGAGTCCTATCAAAAGGGTTAGTCACAGATAATTAGTAAACACAGCCAAGTTGAAGGGTACTTTTAATTGTAACAGTATTAGTAAAATTACCGGCACGTGAGTTGGCAAAGATTTTCGCTGTGGGAGAAGTTCGCGCACGCACAATTTCATACATTTTGAAATGCGCGAACTTCCCCTACATTACGAAATATCTTCGCTAACTTACGTGCCGGTATCTAAGCTGCTATAACTCCTAATACTTTTAGGAGTTATAGCCCAAATTAACGAAAAAATTGGAATCGTAGTTGATTTTCGGAAAGGTTACATAAAATTGCAAGCAAACAAGGATCTGTTGGCTAATTAATTGTCTGTGTTTCCTGATAGCTATAACCTCGGAGTCTTTAAGTCAAGACTAAATAGGTTACTTCTAGGCAAGCGTGCTCCATCTTCGACCACATTATCGCTTACCATCAGGTGAGATAGTGGTCAAACGCGAGCCTATCAGTAGGAAAAGAAATTTAAAAAGAAATTGTCGTTGCGTTCGAAATGGTTATGATTTTTTTTTTTGTGTAGGAAAAGCCACGAATTATTTTCGGCAGGTAATATCTGATACACGGGCATTAATTGTCGGGCAATCACGTCGTTATTCAGAACATTTTGACAGGTATAGGGCTTGGATATCACTTTAGAAATGCAAAAAATGCAAATTTGTCTTTACTTGTTGACGAATATTAACATTATTGAAACACACAAGTGGTTAACAAACTTTTAATTTATTGGTTCAGCTCAGGTACAATTTGAATTAAAATATGTCAAAGAACCAGATCTGAACTGTATCATTTAGTTAAATCAATTAGTATTTACTACAAGCTCACACCATAAACCCAAACAATCATTGATTTAACAGTGCAATCGCAAAGTAATAGTCCTCACGATTAATTTATTGAAACATTACTTCTGATTTATCAATTAAACGTAAAGTTGTCAGTCTGCCTACTGTGTCCTCATACAAAACAAGAAGGGTCATATCATCAATAAAATGGTCATCTGGTAGTAGGACTCGCCCACCGATGGTTCCGTACAAAGTAGCCACAAATTACTGTAAATAAATACTATATTTTTTATGATTTAATCACAAAGTTTTCAGAATTTTCCTTATACTTGTAGTTAAACTATACTATTACTTGTTGTATTACTTGCCAAATTTCGTAGTTCTAGGTCAATGGGAAATACCCTGTGAATTTTGATTCCCTTGAGAGTGTCGAAATATTAGTTTTTTGCGGCATAAACGACCATATCTTTTTTTTACGTTAACTTAGAAATTTAATTTTTTCACAGCTGCAAGCGGCCATAGACCTGAGTATATGATTTTATTTTCAACTCGAGACCTCCACGCGATCTCGAGATAAACGGTATTGACGGTCAGACAACAAAGTTATACTAAAAGGGTTCCGTTTTTCCTTTTGAGGTACGGAACCCTAAAAAAACCAGGATTTCGATTTTCTTATGAAGAGGTTTTGTGACTCGACTTTAGATTTCAAGTAAATAAGCCCTTAATAAGGTATTCGGAGAAGTAATAAACTGTTTAATTAGCCACGGATTGTGGTTTCTTCTGATAAGGCCGATGATTATAAGATGCGATCAAAGTGTTGTTTTTGGAACCTGCTCTATGGGTATCTGTTTTGATACAGATACCCATAGAGCAGGTTCCAAAAACAACAATTAATAAATGTTCTATTAATAACAGGTTTACTTTGTCCCAAACTCTCATCATTCTTTTTTTAGGTAGGTACTTTATAATTATATATTGATTTACAAATGAGCAGTTTACCGGTGTAACGCATTAATTTTGAATAACGACAGTAAATGTACGGCAGTGCAGATAAGAAGTGGCTGATGCTCACAATAGTCATGTGTTAGATTTAAAACCCGTCAGTTCCGTCATCAAGGACTTGTAAACAACGCAAAATGCAGTAGAACAATTGTGGAGGTATCAATCCAACAATGACAGAGATAAAATTAACGAAACAGAAGGATCATGTTGTCGTTCATATATAAATTCTATTCACAGTCAATCAGAATGACTTCATTCTATTCATATTTATATTGAAAACACTTTTTTGTTATCGCTTTGGCAAAATTTGAAGAAAACATATTCTAAGAACTCAGTATATGTAAACGAGGAGAGGCCGCGCATCATTAACAAACCAACATAAACAAAAAACACAACATATACATAATATCCACATCGCATCAACGAGATGTTGTACATCAAAAGCACCCAAAAGTGTATCAAAATATTGTATCGTAACATTTCAAAGTAATATTGCAATAGAAGGCATGCGAAGAAAATTAACGTCAACTTTATTGCAAGTCGCTGTTTAGAAACGCAAGAAATTTAGAAAAAATAATAATAATACCAACCGCTGGTTTAGCCTCCATTTTATCCGTTGTTCGTAAATAACATAAGTGTTGATAGAATCACTTTGGCTTTTCTTGAGTCGTAAGAAAGCAAACGCACTATGACATAATTTGTTGTGGAGTGCGATGCGCGTGCGTCGACGCGAGCGCGCGAACTGTCAGTGCGCGTGCTACTGACACGCTCACGGTTGTCAATCGTCAGCGAGGCGACGGTGACTCCCAATAGTTTTCCAGCTACGGCAACATCGTCATTAACCAACCGTTTTACTCTTACACAGGCCGACACTGTGCATCACTATGAAGGCCACTCGAACACCGATTAACCTATCGAGATGAATTCGGATTTCGTGTTGACGAACAAACAGTCAATAGGGAAAATACCTTTATCACGAGTTCATAGCGCTGCATAGCTACATTTACAGGCATTAATTTTATTGAACCATAGCGTAAGTTACCTATTTGATTGTTAAATTGTGATTGTTAAACTTAAAGATCAAATAGATTTGTAGAACAAGAATGTACTACTACTACTTTGTTTAAAAAAATAATAAAATAACGTTATATCTGGCAGCTAACAAACATTTCAGAAGGATCAGAATATACGATAACTACCACAGAAAGCCAATATTTTTTTGACGGCAAAAAGACTGCGCACAGTCTCAGTTCGATGGGGCACACTATTTTTGAATTTGTAACTCAAATATCCGATGTGGGACGAACGCCACAAGGCCAATTCTACTAATTCTTAAGTGACCTATCACAAAATTGCGATAAGATTGATTGAGATTGAGACGTAGAAGTTCTTTTTTAATGTTTTATATGATCAATAAATGAAAAGAACTTTCTAGTAGCATACCGAGGTAGTAAATGGATTCTTTTCTTTTAACGAGTACGTTAATAAATTTAAGACTAGGCCAGGATTTTAGGTTTCCTTTTAAAATAGGTTGATAGGTTTCATGCGGTGCAAAGGTTAGACGAACGTAGACATGTATCAGCCAAGTTGTCGAGTCCAACCCCAGTGCTTGCCTCAATGAGCGGTAAGTCACCGTCCGCGTAACCGGTTAATGAACAGCCGCATGTGAGCGGAAGCGCGAGGTAATCATCGTAGCCAAAATTAAATACATATGGACCGATAACTGAGCCCTGAGCATCCCATGGTTAGAGACTTAGAAATGGAATGATGTCCAAGTTTGAGTTTCGCAAAGCCGTTTAGAAAGTACGAAAGTTCCCATCTAACTGTCGAAAATTCCCGGAATGCACCACCATGCTGGTTGGCGACCAGACGAGAGGGCCCGATGGGCGTTCTCGGGGGGGCTCGGGCGTCCCCGCAGTCTCCAAACTATTCCGCCAGGCTAGTCTTCCAGTGTTTAACGACGAACGTAGACATGTATCAGCCAAGTTCTCGAGTCAAGCCCCAGTGCTTGCCTCAATGAGCAGTAAGCCTCCGTCCGCGTAACCGGTTAATGAACAGCCGGATGGGAGCAGAAGCGCGAGGAAATCATCGTAGCCAAAATTCCATACTATGGACCGATAACTGAGCCCTGAGGACATATCATGGTAAGAGACGTAGAAATGGAATGATGTATAAGTTTGAGTTTGGTTTTCATTTTAAGTACAGAGATTATGATATGAGATACAGAGACAATTTTATGAACAGAGAGAGCCGCGTCGACTGTGGATTTACCAATAGTGATAAGTACTTGAAGTAACAATCAGAAGAAAATATTATCAACATGCCATTTCTTTTCCCAGCTGTATTTTGGGTCAGCGCCATTTCTTTTCCCAACTGTATTTTGGGTCAGCGCCATTTCTTTTCCCAACTGTATTTTGGGTCAGCGCCATTTCTTTTCCCAACTGTATTTTGGGTCAGCGCCATTTCTTTTCCCAACTGTATTTTGGGTCAGCTTGCAGTCTAACCGAAAAGAGAATGATTACCAGGATCTTATATGGAACAACTGCCGTGGCTAATAACAGCGCAGGTCAATCTTCAAGGTTAAGCAACGCTTGTCAAGGTTTGTCTTTGAATGGGTAACCATCATAACATACCGAGTTTTCGTGCCTCGGAAAACACGTTAAGCCGTTAATCCCGGCTGACATTTCAAATTCAAATTCAAAGCATTTTGTTTCAAATAAACCATTCACAGGCACTTTTGAAACGTCAAGATCGGTCAGTCAAAAACATGGAAACTATTTGCACGTTCCAAAGCGTAGATCTCTATGGAGAAGAACGTGCAAGAAACTCCACGGACACTCTTTTAAATCATGTTCTGTTTTACAAAATTCTAAGTTACATATATTGCTTCTGCATGTGAGGACAATGCAAAGGAAAAATAAAAATAAGCTTATTATAAGAATTTAAAACATAAAGATTAAAATGAGCCAATGGCAGTTAAGAGATGACCAGTCTCAACCGACGGCGCCCGTTCACGAACATGACGCGTGAATCGGCACCTTTCAGCTCAACCATTTCGAAGGGAACCGAATGATCCAACCCACGCGCCGCCATCAGTGAGATATTGAGTGAGCATGACATGCTCTCAACAACCATGCTCGTTCATGTCCAACAAGTAAAACTATAACTAATCACATAAAATGTAAATGGCTTCATGGTACTCACATTTACAAAATTTTAAAAATATGCTTCTACTTTACACAAAACTATGGTTGTCAATGACCAAATAATGAAAAATAAATTAATAAAACAACGATTAAGTTCTTACATCAAAAAGAATAAATAAGTATCTATAATAATTATGTAAGTACCTATATAAAAAAAAGAGAGTGAGCATCTCCTAACAAATGGACCCAAGCAGCTGTGACTGTGGAGCAGGACAAGCATTTAGCCAAGCGTTTTTATCGAGGATAAAGAAGATCTTTGGCAGTCGTTACGGATAGAAGCCAGTCTAATCTGACTCCAGTCTTGCCGTGAAGTACCGTGTAACCTAGTTATGAGTTTTAGAGGTCTGGTAGGCAGCCACTCCACGTATAATAATGGTATACAGCTAAATCCGGCTTGACTGGAAACCGACCCTAATATATAGTTGGGAAAAGGCTAGGCAAATGATGACTGCCTATTTGACCTCTTCTTCTTTTCGAGTCGATGGTGACCCTTAAATATTTTGTGCGTTTACCAGGTCCTCAATAGTCCATATTTTGGACTTGGGCACCGCACTCACACTTAGTTTCAAGTGGATCAAGGAAACCCCATTTTACCAAATTTGGCCAACTTGGGTGCTTGGCTGACCTCTATCCAGTAACCCAGTAACTGGGTAACACCCTTTGTCAAGACTGGTGTCATATTTTCTGGCTTCTGACTATCCGTTACGACTGTTAAATGTCTTTAAATGCTGGCTGAGATTAACGGCTTAGCGTGCTTTCCGAGGCAAGGAAGAGTCTCGAAATGTTATGGATGAACCTTAGAACCCACACACGCAAAGCGCTGTTTGTCTATTCTATGATTCTAGTTTATAATTAAAGAAAAAAACGGAAACTTTGGAAAGCAAGTCATTTATAAAACTAAATGACAAAAGCAATATCAGAAGTATAACTTGCTTACGAATCAATTTAGTTTTTTAATCAGTATTTGTAATGTTTGAAAAATCCATTAGAGAGGAAAGTATGTGATTAACGTAGAAATGAAAATTTGAATAGGTTGTTACTATAACATAACCGATAAAAAAATGTTGTTGATGTCATCGTGATTGCAAATCCTGCGAAAAATTGTCTGTTAGGTTAGGTACTTAAGTCAGTTTTGTGCTGCATCTTGAAGAACGAGTATTTGATCAAGTCCCAATCTGAATCTGACACATGAAGAGTGAGAAAAAATTCCATATTGAATAAGTATTAATGAGCCGTTTGTTTTCACTCATTCTGTTCCGCAAGTAGTTTTTAAGTCTCCTTAATCTTGAAAATAGTAGATTATGGACCGAGGGGATAAAGCAGTGTCTTATGTCACGGGCATCATATTGAATCCCGAACATAATGAAGGATTCGAGAGTGTTAACTCTCAAAACTCTCTCTTTATTTAAACTCTAAACTTGTGTTACCGACAAGTATCTCTCTCTAAACTTGTCTTGTCGACAGGTCTTCTCTCTCTAAACTTGTGTTGTCGATAGGTCTTCTCTCTAAACTTGTGTTGTCGACAGGTCTTCTCTCTCTAAACTTGTCGAATTCACACAAATTGCCTCTTCAATTTCAGAACTGGCCTCAAAGAAGTTAACACACCGGATAGTGCCGATACTACTTTACGATGTTTCGTTAACCTCTCATTCAACTGTATATTCGACGGTTGGCGCAGTGGTTGAGCGGGTTGTTCCGGGTCTGGCTGTTTGTGAGATTATATGTCTGTAAACGCACCCACGATACAGGAGAAATTACTAGAGTGGCAACGTTTAAAAAAAAAATATATATATTTGTTAAATAATATAAAACATTATTAATGTTAACTTAACTTCTTAACTTTTCGGGGAAACCACCAAAATCGTTCCCCTGGCTACGCCCGTGACCCTATCCCTATTAGACACGTATCATAATCGTGTCGTGCCTGTTCCTGAAAGCTTATCAAGTCTTGTCGTTACTAAAGCTGTCACTATCATGTGAGGACAACATATGATTAGGTGACCAATATAAAAAAAATATGGTACATTAGCTGTAGCTGTTGCCCGCGACTTCGTCGGCGTCATACTCGTAAAATAGCAAATGACAATTTTATTTCGCGGAACCCTTATTCTTTTTCTAAAATAAAAGTAGCATATAACATTAGCTAATCTGCCAGCCCATCAGATATATAAACATTCAGACAGATAGACGCACAAAGGTTATGAAATCCTGGAATCCCAGGATTTTACTTTAAGTAAAAATGTCCAGAAGGAAGAAGCTCACGAGGTGGACCGATGACCTGGTGAAGGTCGCAGGTAGCCGATGGATGCGAGGGACGCAGTACCGGTCGTTGTGGCGACACTTGGGGGAGGCCTATGTCCAGCAGTGGACGTCTTTCGGTTGATATGATGATGATGATGATATTATCAAAAGCTGTCTCCTTAATATCATGTTAGTAAAAAATTAACTTAAGGTAAATATGCATCCGATTATTTAATCTCTATTTACTGATGAGGCACATATTGGACCTTTCAGCCATTTCATAATAAACTCTTACTTCGTTAACAATATTGTTGAGGAGCTTGTAGCTAATTAAAAATATAAATGTGAAAATGGGAACCAAGTTCAATGTTAATATCCGTGATTGTTGACTTTAGCAAAAAAAGGATTGTGGTTTAAATAGGCGCAAGGTCTGTAGATAATCCTGAAATAATATAAACTAAGGTTAAAGATTTGACTTGGCTTGTCTACCAG
Organism: Lacanobia oleracea; assembly: GCA_950371165.1. Lineage (NCBI taxonomy): Eukaryota > Metazoa > Arthropoda > Insecta > Lepidoptera > Noctuidae > Lacanobia > Lacanobia oleracea. The sequence continues at coordinate 16,603,176 of OX493385.1, forward strand.
CAAATCAAATTTTTAATAGAGTAAGATATGTATGTCGGACCTTTCAATTTTAAAAAACTGTAACTTGCGTTAAGTATAACATAAAGATGATTTATGTCAAGCCAAATATAAGAATACAGCGCAACGCAGAGCAATTTTCACTGTTATATGCATCTTAGGCGGCTTGCTTAGTTGCCGAGCGTGCCACTAGGTGGCAAAATTCTAAACCTTTTAAAATGACTTCCAAAAATGAAAAAGAGAGTCTGAATTCGGCTTATTTGAGGGGGCCGAGTCACCCGCGTCCGTAGGAGAATACCCAATGTTAGACCCTACCCGTGCTCCCCGGGTGGTACTAATCAGGTGACACTAACTGGTGGTAGGCTTCGGCCGATGGCTTGTGACCACTCACTGGGTAAAGACTTACCGCCAAGCGGCCTAGCTGCATTCCGGTACGATGCTCAGTGTAGCCAATTCAGAGGAGTTGGGTCGAAATAGTTGTTCCAATGCAGGCAGACATACCAGACTTGCCCTGGCATGGGCGTATCGGGAGACTAACCGCAGAGGGTAGCAGATTCCGAGGCACGGTACGCCGCTGGCCGACCGCAGGTAGTTGGGGGCCCAAGTAGTGTGCTAGCCATACATGAAAGGCTGCCTCGCCAACTGTCAAAAAATCGCGGAATGCACCATCGTGCTGGTTGGCGACCAGATGAAAGGGCCCGATGGACATTCCCGGGTGGGCTCGGGCGTCTCCGCAGTCTCCAGACTAATCCCCCAAAGATGTCGTCCTGTCAGGGCGTGACTGAAGTTTAGCAGCATGGAACATCATTTCACTTCCTTCTACTCAACCTCTGTCTCTCAACTTTTTTTATGAACAGGAATAAAACGGGAAAAGACGTACAGCGGCAGCACACCCTTTCGCATAAAGTGCACCTCTCTAATATTCGTATATTAGTGAGGAGCACTTGCTGCGGAGGATGCCCACCATCAGGAGTGGCTCTTCCCATACCAGTGCACAAACCATGCTGGACGAAAGACGCGAAATCTAGCGCTTACGTTAAATCTTACCCAGCTGGTCCAGGGGCAACAAGGGTGCCAGATGTTGATTCGCAAACTGCCAATTGCTTGGACCTTTTGCTGACAACCGATCCAGACCGCTATTCGGTGTCGATTTCTTCACCACTGGGTAGTTCCGACCACTGTCTGGTGAAGTCTGTGTCCGTCTACTCCCGCCCGATCCTAGCCAGCCGATTGGGATGGCATGCGATCGATCTTCGCATGTTACCCTTGGCAGCCTACTTGCTTTTCTTTGACTGATGCTTCGTCGTACGCGGAACGCCGTGGTGGATGTATTGCGGAGGGGAACGGAGTACTACATTCCGTTCTCTGACATAAAAATGTCTGGCGAAGCTCATCCATGGTTTTGTGCCAAGTGCAATCGCGCTGATGCGCTTAAGCACGCGGCGTACCTAGCTAGCGTGGGTCGACGCTCGTACGCGCAAAGCAAAAGACGTGAGTCAGAAGAAGAGAGCCTTCAACAGGGCTGCCAATAAGTCCTACAAGAAGGTGTTGCGGAGGGCTCGGTTTGACCACATTAGCCGAATAGGGAACAAACTTGCTTCATACCCAGCAGGTAGTAAGGCATTTTGGTGCCTGGCTAAGTTGGTCGAATCGAACTTCTGCCGACCCTCACTACCACCACTGCTGAGACCCAAGGGAACGCTGGCCCACTCCACTGAGGAGAAAGCGAACTTGTTTGCTTCTTTGTTTGCAGAATCTTCACGTCTGGACTCTGGTGGCGCGACGCCCCCTGCTTCACCTGGTGGATGCAAGTCGAGTATTCATCAGAAGAAAGACCGTAGGGTAATGCGTAACCTGTAATTGCAAACCGCCTCGTCGAGCACCTAGTGAGGGTGGGGCCGGATCTGGCAGAGAACCAGTTCGGTTTCCACACGGGCCGCTCGACGGTGGACGCCATCATGCGCGTGAGAGCCCTCTCGACGGGGGACGCGGTTTCCCGGGGCGCGGTCGTCTTGGCGGTGTCTCTAGACATTGCCAATGCCTTCAACACCCTGCCCTGGAGTGTTTATAATAAGTCTAGTGACTCTGTCTCCTGAATTAATAATAGGCTGAATTTTGTCAATAAAATATATTACAAATGCACTTTGGATCAGAGGTAACTTTGTTATTATTAATTATAAGTTTATTAATATTATTCTTTGGAACATTTAACTTTGACTGGTTTATAATTTGCCATGTAGTTTTAGATTTATTATACGATGTCTTTATTTCATGGGTATTTTGAGCTCTTTGAGTTAAATTAATAACATTTTTTAAGAGTTTTGTGTAGCTTTTAAATTTTAACTTATTCTGATGAGTTGGTTTTAATCGGACCTGCCAAAGTATATGCCGTTTTTTCATACTGCATCTTTGAATTCCACGTGATACCCAGTTTTGTTTTTTATGGACATTATCGAAATCATAGTTTCGGGGAAGCACTGTTTGTATAGTAATGAGAACATATCTGAAAACTAATTAAACGCTACATTTGGGTCATTTGCTTCATATACTTCTGAAAACGACGGACTCCGCAGATAGGCTTTAAATGTATTAATGTTATCCTTCTCCTACTCCACCGACTAAATGTACATATCGTGTTGGTTGGACACTTCAGTAGTTGGGCTGTGTGATCCGATAACGCTAATTCTAATACCGACGATTGACAGCGCCTGTTAAAGTTATGCGCAAAATTGTCAATGCATGTTTTGCTCTTCAGACGAGTTGGTTGATAAAGCTCCAGTTTCATGTTAAAGCTTACTAACATATTTTCGAATTCTATTGACTGATTAGTTCTTTTAAGTACATCTATATTAAAGCCTCCCGCTAAAACAATATTTTTACAATCTTAATATCTGTTTTAAACTGCTGCATGCATTCCTTCCTTTAATAGTTGTACTCAATATGTTTACACAACGAGAGAGCGCCTTGACTTCCATAATACAAGTCTTACTTAGTTTGGAAGTCAAGAATTCTTCTTTGTAAATTTTTTTATTGCAATAAACCTTTTTTTTTTAATTTCTTAATACATTCATTGAAATTATTTAAATTTGGTACTCTTTAAATACAAACACATACAATTTTATGCATAGTCAGTACAATGGCGCAACATTCAAAGACACCACTATATTTTTGCTATTTTTGCCAGTTCTCTCCATTGGTGATCGGACCTCACTAGTATGCAAGCTCCACCTCTTTTGTTTTCATTTCGACTGAAACAGGCTGCTAGGCAGTAATTGTTCAGATTCAGATGTTTTTCATAAGTTTCCATCATATAGTGCTCCGTAATACATAAGACATCTACGACTATGTTTCTGTCAATTAATTCATTGCTTAAATGCATTTGGATAGCAGGCCTATTATGTTTTGGTGCATGATGTAAATATGTTTAGTAAAAAAAAAATATCTCCTGTTTTATTAGCGTCATCTAAACTTTGATATGTGTCACCATTTCTCATTATGTCAATCATAAAGTCCAGCAGATCCTTAAATATAGTACATAATCCAAGTTTATTTATTTTACCAGAATATCTATTAAACATACTGCAGTCATATTCCAGATTAAGGTTACTGCCCACAAGGAACGACCGGCCATGAGTCAATATATCTAAGTATAAAAGATTGATAAATGTCAAATGGATACTTATATGTTGGCATACAAATAATTATGATAGTGTGTTGCACTTCTTGAAGTACCTCTCGTATGTGAAAAATTATTTCATAACAATCATTTGTTCTCCTAAAGTTTTCTTCCCCAAGAAATATGATGCAGAAATCGTTCATGGTGTAATCTATTAACTTTCTTTGCAAACCGCTTAGAAGCTGTTTTGTTGTTGGGTTCGTTTTAATTAATGACATAGATCGTAGTTGTTCTGGAAAGTGCTTTCAGCTGTTGATAATAAGTTTTTATTATCACCACTGAGTAAACATATCTTGCGTTTAGGTGTACATTTTGGTTTCAATTTTCTGTAGTCCTCACTCTTTAATACCGGAGCGTGAAGTAGCAAAGTTGTGGACCAAAAACTTTTTTACATAAAAATGTAACCGAATTCCAAAAAAAACACTACAAAGTATAAAATAGCCTTAGTTTTGGAAGTCGATGTTAAAAACGAAGATACAAAACCAAAAGCAACGATTTCCGAAATTACGGTTATTTTATACTTTGTAGTGTTTTTTGGAAGTCGGTAATATTTTTTTGTAAAAAAGTTTTTGGTCTACAACTTTGCTACTTCATCTTCAATATTGTAAGTTTAACAGGTCGGTCTTAATACAATTGATGGCTTAAAAAAATAAGGTATCGCTATTTAGAAAACTATCTTTTTTTCTGCCTCAAGACCTCTCATTACACATCAGAAATCATCTGCATTCTGGATAGGAGCATGGGCGTACCCAGCTTCAGCTGTCAGATTTTTTAGATCAGGTCGTGCGCGGCTGTTGCTGTTTTGTCATACACACTACACACACACCTAGTATATTTGTTTAATTTTTAATTCGACTTCTACTTTACAAGTAACTTTCGAGGATCTTCAGCAAAACGGTTTAACGTTTTCCGTGAAAGAATAGCCCATACTGTTTACAAGTTTTTTATGTACACTGAGTATACAAAGTGCTCGTGGCTAGATAATAACAGCCGAACGGGTCGATCTTCAAGGTTAAGCAACTCTTGCCAAGGTTGGCCTGCGGATGGGTGACCATCTTAACATACTGAGTTTCCTCCGTGCCTCGGAAAGCACGTTAAGCCGGGTCCCGGCTGTCATTTGTAGATCTTTGGCAGTCGTTATGGATAGTCAGAAGCCAGTAAATGTAACTCCAGTCCTACCATGAAGTACCGCGTTACCCAGTTAATGGGTTGTGGAGGTCTGGTAGGCAGCCGCTCCATGTAAAATATTGGTATTCAGCTAAATCCGGCTTGACTGGAAGTCGACCCCAATATAGTTGGGAAAAGGCTAGGCAGATGACTGAGCATACAAAGTACCTACTGATACACAGACTACTGCGAGATTTCGAGGAAGGAGCAGCTGCCCCCCCCCCCCCCCCCCGGGTACGCCCATGGATAGGAAGGAACTGATAGGTACTTTTCAGATAGCTCATAAACAAATGAATCTGCCCAATAACCATTTATCAAAATACCCATGATTATGAAAAAGTAAATCAAGCTTGAAGTTATTTGAAGCGTGGCTTGTTTAGTGACGCAATTTTATGGAAATAAAAGCAGAAAACGTAGAAATTACAGAAGGCACTTTCTAGTTAAACGAGCTTTCTAAAATGCTATAATAGTACCAACTGCTAGCATGTGTTGGACAAATAAGCACAGTTGTTCCCGAAAAGTTAGTATTTTGATGGTACTTGGTCCGGTATTAGTGGAGTTGGTAACTCAAAAACCCCCAAAAACTCTCCTCCAGTTCGGAAGAGAGTTTTTGGGGGTGAAAATGGTTGCAAATTGGCTCTACACTCCATTGACCATACCATCATACACCATTTTCTCTGCATATAGTCCTCCAGAATGCTCGTTAAACTGTTGGTCCTGCGCCTGACCTGACGCCTGACTCCGATCGAGTCATATTCAACATATTATTTACTTTAGTGATTGAAATTTTTAGAAGGGTCATGTATAGTATACCATCTCTCCTCTCTCTTTGTGGGTAGCAGAATTGTTTTCTATCGGGCTCAAAACTACCAATAAGTTAGCTATATAAAGTAGCTCTTATGATTTTCCATTAGGTATTGAAAAACATATTTTAGAAGTGATATTGTGAATTAGGCATAACTCGTAAGTATAAAAATAAGCAAATAAAAAAGATTCTATATTATGGCAACACGAACAATTTTGGACAGGTTATTTACTCCGAAGTTTCTCCATGGATCTTCGGAGAAAATATAATGAGACATTGAAACTTATTATCTGAGGTCGCAATTAGGTAGAGTTATTTATGTAGGTACTTGCATCGAAATGTTGATATTAATATGGATCTTCCCGGGATCTAGTACATTTCGTTAGAGGGACTGCTCCTTTCCGCTATTATTTTATTCTTTTCTCACAAGGTATATTGTGAGACGCGTGTGCGCATTAGAATGTTGCAACTTCAGACATCCCACGTCGTTGATTTAAATTTGGCAACGTTGCGCGTGCAGTGGTTTTAATTGTGTAATAGTAAATATTTTTTTATTAAATAAATCACGGGATTTGTTTGCATTTTATAATTAATTTTGGGGTTTAAGGCACATCCACTTTATTCTTTCGCTGTAGGAAATCAGTGTAAGTACAAAAATAACTCTACCTAATTCTGACCTCTGCTTATAATATAGTATATACGAACTACAATAAAAAATATGAATTAATTTACAAGCAGGATAAAAAAGGGAGGGTAAGAACTCGCAGTGCATCCAAAAATTCGTTCACATCGCTGTCAACGAGAAACGTGCCAAGATCACAGGCAGCATTGCCACGTTAAAAGGCAATGCTGGTTACATAATTATGTACGAATAGGTATATGTATTAACATAACTTTAAATACTTTTATAGCAGGTAAACTATAAAAAACAATATTTACTTACATTTTTATGACCGATTTATCCTCCCACATGCCAAGTACCTACCTACATAGTGACTTACATTTATATCCGTGTAATATTGCAAGTGAAACATAAATATTAAATACAAAACGCATAAACAGACAAGATGTAGCCATAATTCTACCATTTAAAATTGGTATGTTTTTTTACATACTTTTATTTTATTTAATAGCCTACTATCTAGACACGTGGCAACGTGTCCAACCAAAGTTCAAAGAAATAGAACTAGCGACGCAGCGGCTGTGTGTTACACGAACAATTTGGAGCTAGTTTTGACCCCTTCACATCTTGAAAACTATAAGAAAATTGGCACACTTGGCCAATTGCATTTGGCAATTTGTCTTTTTTTTTCGGCTTAGCATGTCTAGAGTCGAAAATTTCATAAATTTAACTCAAACAGTTTTTGATATATTAACGTTTATAAGCCCGCATTTTTATGACTTATTAACATACTGACATTTAGATCAAAAAACTAACCCACATCCAATGGTCCTAGAAAGTTCAAATTAGGTATCCAGCTGGGTGATTGTGTGTACAAAGGAAAATCCGGGAATTTCCAAGATTTGGAATTTTTCTAATCAATCCATTTAGTTTGTTGCACTTAGCGGCCTTCAAAATAGTTAGACCAAAAAATTTGCTTCGGTACTTCTTCGCAGGAGAATAGGTTCCATGAAAGAATGTGTGTTTTTTTAAGGGTCATCATCATCATCTGCCTAGCCTTTTCCCAACTATATTGGGGTCGGCTTCCAGTCAAACCGGATTCAGCTGAATACCAGTGTTTTACGCGGAGCGGCTGCCTACTAGACCTCCGCAACCTATTAACTGGGTAACACGGTATTTCTTGGTAAGACTGGAGTCAGATTTACTGGCTTCTGACAATCCGTAACGACTGCCAAAGTTCTACAAATGACAGCTGGGACCAACGGCTTAACGTGTTTTCCGAAGCACGGAGGAAACTCGGTATGTTAAGATGATCACCCATCCACAGACCAACCCTGGCAAGCTATGCTTAACCTTTAAGATCGGCCCGTGCGGCTGTTATTATGAGTACAAGTCGAATATTGATGAGCCTTAATTTATCTATTTAGATTTCAATTATTTTTTCGTTGAAATCACGGATATTATTGAACTTGGCTCCCATTTTCAAGTTTATGTTTTGATGGGATCCTCATTTCATCAACGGACCAATAAATTATTCTTATTCATAATTAATCAGCTCAACTTCGCCTGCCGGTCTGAGGGAGGCAGATGACCATTTCATGAGCCAACCTCAATGCTCTGGCCCCCCATCTTAATTCAACTATTATATGTAATAATGTTAAAGTGTCAGGGAAAGCGACTAAAGAGGTGCTAACCAACTTGAATAATTTAAATTAACACAACATTGTCTTTTAAAGCCTGTAATTTGTTGGCAGCAGGTTCTCGAAAGTGATTTTCCAAAGACAACGTGGATCCAAGCCTGTTCGCTTCGTGAGCATTATTGACAATCTCAGCTGCCGCTTACAGATCTGGTTTAGGCTGGTCCTTACCATCCTGATGTACTATGCACTGTTATTTATAGGACCAGTTAATGGGTTCGAAATTGTGGACAATTGATTCATAGGCTCCAAAAATGTACAAAGATGCTAGTTTTTAACAGGCTTCACGCAGCATTTTGAACGTCAATCTTATTCGGAGTGCCGTTCAGTATTTAATACAAATTTTTATTTTCTTATGTTAAGCTGGAGTCCGGAACCCTTATATAGGTACAGCTGTGAGTAAAGTCATTTTCGTTATAACTTGGGTGCAGCCGCTGGCAGAGTGATCATACAAAGGTAAAAAAAATAATGAAAACCATTCTTCGATCCGATACTGGTGTTTTCATTTGATTGCTATGGCCTTACTACATTTTAAAAAAATATTCTAATCGGTCCCATCACAATGTTAACAGCGTGCGTCACTTTAGTCAATTTAGCAACTTTAAACCTGCACCCATGGTCAGACACGACGTCCGCGTCACAAAGGCTAACAGTTTTAAACCTAACCTCTAACTCCCACCGAAGTGTTTAGAAACACCAATCTAGATTTACGGATTCAATTAAAATGCCTTTATTCCATACAGTGTTATAAGTGTGAGTTACAGTGTTATATATTTCAATTTTAGATCGAAATATATGAGAAACTAAGGTAGTATAACCTCTTTATTTTCGAGAGCAACGTTTGTGTATAAAATCGCAATATCCAACAACATACCTGTATTTTTCTGCGGTTTTCCAGTAGTGTTCTATCTTCCACTATATCTTCTAATTCCATTGTTTTACATTTATATTTTAGAACCATGTAAATCACGACATAATTGCCGACAGGCTACACTGCAGTTTGATAACACGATAACACACGATAACTATATATAGGTACCTACCGATACCTTCTACCGGTATGTTTATAGTAGGATGATGATGCGAACCGGAGGGAATGTGCAAGATCAGGCCATTGTAGGCTCTAACGTAAAGACATAAGAGTCACAGCGAAAGCAAATTAAGTTACTCGGAATAAGGTAGCATCTTGCTGAACATTCTTGTAACAAAAGTTTGCTTACGCGCACTTTGTATTGACACAATAATTATGTGAAACACACACTAGTACTATCGTGATTACATTCTAGCTTCTGAGTTTGTAGAAGAAATAAAACATTATTAAATAAGCGATGAACATCTAGCAGAGGTCTTTTTTTGTAACCAAACACTGATTCTATTGAAACAGTAGGTAGCTTAGCAAAAAATACTAAATCTACAACAATGGAAAACGCAATAGCTTCACTTGTCCGTAATTAAGAGTACTTATATACATCCATTTTAAATCGTGATGTCATAAATGGACGATGAAGGCGTACAACCAAGTCGGTACTAGAATATATTCAGACGATTTTTTTGTCATATCCATGACTCGGGCATGACATAGATGACGTGTCTGTCGTTGTAGCATGACAAGCAGTTAAATGGCACAGCGAAAGAAATCAACATCATGTTCATGATGTAAATAAAATGACTAACTAAGTATGACAATTGATTTTAAGTTACCAGGCTCCTATTATGACACCAATAGGCACAGAAGATGCATAAAAATGGCGATCTTTGGTAGCGTACCTACTGTCGAATGGAAAAATTCTGAGATTGTGGCAAAATCAGTCCATTTTGTCACTGCTGGGATGCAGGCCTCCTATCTGTGAGATAAAGTCCATTATACTCGGTCGCACAGAACAGATAAAAGAGTCTCCTTTGTCAGTTCTGTGCTCGGTCGGGTAAATCCAGGCGTGTATCTATGGCTTGCGCAGCCTGGCGGACGGGACGGCAGAGGATTTTTAATTTATAAATTGAATTAAATAGTTATCCAATCGAAATAAGGTATATATGTATTTCAATAATCGGTGATCGGGCTTGGACCATCGTACATTACATACCTAAGCGGTTTCTCCTTATGCTATAAGAATCAATTGAAATTGGAAACTGCTTACTTTATAGACTGCATGCCAGGCTAAAATTTTGTCATAAATTTTCTCTCGGGCGATAACTTGTAAAATGGTTGAGAAATTTGTAGAGAGTAGCTCTGTGAACGTCAGCTGCGATTCGGTGGATGGGTTAAGCAGCAGCAGCCTCCAACACGTTGAAAAAAAAATTTTGTCGTTTTCTCCCGATTGAAAATTATTTCAGATTTATCTAACCCAATATCTTTCAGAAAAGAAAAAGTCAGCTGACTATGTAGAAAGTGGTGAGTAATACGTCAACTAGTCACACAAACATGTATTTTTATATTTTTTTTCATTTACAACATCTACAACGAAAAGTGTAGAAGGCTTGGAAGCAAGCTAACCCATGCCCAAGAAAGGTAGTCGGGCTGACACGTCGAATTATAGACCCATCTCGGTAACATCCATACTCTATAAGATGGAACGCGTGCTGAATCATAAGCTCCTGGCGTACCTAGAAGCGAATGATATCCTTAGTGACCGACAATACGGGTTCCGCCGAAATTGGTCAACTGGGGATCTTCTAGTGTATGCCATTCACGTCTGGAGTGAGGCCATAGAGACGCACGGGGAGGCACTAGCGGTCTCCCTTGACATCTCGTTGGCCTTCGACAGGGTCTGGTACGATAGCCTTATTAGTAAGCTTCCTTCCTTCGGTGTGCCCGCCGGTATGTGTGATTGGATCGCAGATTTCCTGAGGGATCGGTCTATCCGAGTGGTCATAGATGGCTGCTCGTCTGGACTGCTGGATATTAATGCCGGGGTTCCTCAGGGGTCCATGCTTTCGGCAACATTGTTCCTGCTGCATATAAAAGATCTGCAACCTATCAATAGTAAAAAAAAAAAATTACGAGATCATCATGCTTGCTCGAGGCGGGTTGATGATAACAGAATTGTATTGTAACAGTAACTATAAGTTCCAAGGTTTCCCTCACGATGTTTTCCCTTATCAACATTTTGCCCGGGTAACATGAGGCTAGTTTCTAAAGCCAACATATTAAGCCAATATTAGTGTTTGTTTTACAAAACTAGATTAATTTCTATGCTTATACGCTAGAACGAGCTCTCAAACTAGGATAGTTAATTAGGTTAGGGTTCTATTTCTTGATCTAGTTGTACCCTCAACCATTGATTTCACTTTCTGGCTTGAGTACCAGCTTCATACTGTCAGCGAAGCTTGTAAACTATTGGGTAATGAGCATTCATTTCACTTCATGGAAGTGTTGTTACATTAGGTACTGAATTGGGACTGGTTCTCTAACATCATGTAAGCAGAACAGCCCGCAGGACAGTATCGTATCTAATTTGATAGGTCTTAAAATATAACCTCGTACACTCCAGGCATAAGTGTTTGCATCTATAATGAACGTTTTCAGACGCATCTAGGCTCGGAAGATAAGTACTAGAATTAGAATATACCCTTTGAATCGGGACACCGTCGCCACTGAACCGGAGCACAAATTAAAAAGAACCTATAGAAGAATCTTGACAACACAGTAGTTGCTTCAATTTTGATTATTCCCCAGGCCAGGTGATCCACATTATATTCATGCAGATGTCGACCCCCTATGGCCGCATATATCCGGGCTCAATTATAATTATGCGCATGGAACACGACTCACCGCCTTCGCGGCTAAGATTTTTCAAACAGCACAGTCCCTAGTCTGTTACCTACAGGCCACATCCTGTGTCGGCTGGAGATCGTTCCGCGCCGTCTGCTGCCCGGTGCCACCACTACTAATACCTACGGTGGTTGTCCTGCCTATCGCCTTCCTTTCGACCACAACATTCTCGCAGAATGAGGTGACGTTGTTTCACGCGCTCTCGCTGCCCACCAAGTATTGAACCACGTCCAGAAGCGAGAGGTTATCCTACTTATAGAGGTACTGCGCTATGCTATCAAGGCAGTAGTAACAATGGTGACAAGCAGTCGTTGGCTCCCTTTATGGCACAAGTACTTTCCGAAGCACCCATGATCTGTGTTAGCCTTAAACTAAGGACGCAATGTTGTCTCTCCAGCCACACTTTTTGCCGCTATTGTGGTGTGCTTTGTGTTGCGCATGTCGTTGCTCCGAGTCCAATACTAGGATCTGGCGAAGCTCAGACCTGTACGGTCTTCAGTTTCTTCGTCTGATCTAGATAGTAGCTGTTGTATCAATCTTTAGTCTGATGGCTGCCAGATCTTTGACGTAGATTAAAAGCAAATTATGTTTTAATATTTATCATATTGAAACATAATTTGCTTCTAATCTACTTTTCAATATCATAAATATTGAAACATAATCTACTTCTACTGACAATAAGGGTTGCTAAATATTTGAGTATAGTGTCGGCCGGTGCCGTAAGATGCCGTTAAATAATAATACCATCCCATCACTTCCCGTGGGTGTCGTGAGAGGCGACTAAGGGAATCACCAGGGAATGGGCAACAACGTTCTCTGTAAAACGCAACAATGCGATCGCCAACCCACCGGCCTAGCGTGGCGATTATGGCAAAACCCCCCTTTGGGGGAGGCCTACGTCCAGCAGTGGACGTCTTTCTGCTGTTATGAGGATAATGATGAAACAGTTGCACAAAGAAAAAATTGCTCCTATTTTTTTAATTCAATATAATATAATAGAATCATTATTTACGGATATTTATACCATATTTTAAAAATTAACTGTTTCTACCTGCTGGTGCAGCGTTATCTTTTCACAATTTTTCCACTAAAAAAAAGTACAGTCACTTCACATCATCACCATGGATTCACTAGTAAGCACTCTGAGTGAGCTTAAGGAGTTATTCCAAACAAGGATGTCTGGCTTTGAGGAAGAGCTAAATAAGACTCCTCAAACAACCATCACAGCTGCTAGCATCGAGTTCACAATGTTTCGAACATTCATCACAGAGGCTCTCAACAGTCTTCAACCACAAGTGGGTTTGTTGGCACGAAGTATGGACCAAATTGAGATGCGCAGCCGGAGGAAGATCTTGACGTTGCATGGAGTTGCTGAAGAGCAGAAGGAGCATACTGCCAAGGTATTGCTGAAGTGGTCCGTGTCAAACTACAGCTGAGCGACTTCACTGTTGCTGACATCAACCGGTGTCTCAAGATGGGGCGAACAGTTCCTAGTAAAACCAGGCCTATCTTTTTCAAGGTTGCCAGTCTTGCGGTGAGGGATAAATTTGGTATTCAAAACTAAATTAAGAGCTTCAGGCGTCACGAGAAGCTGGACTAAGGCGGGCTGCATATATGTTCTTGGTCGCCGAGTTGGACAAGATAGCACTTGTTCCTCTGGCACTGAGTGACCCCCTGCAATTTGACCCAAAAACGGCTGTGCCGGCGGCCACGGCGGCTGCGAAGACTACTAGGCTTAAGCGTACTGCAGCTTTAAAGAGGTGTTCCTGTAATGTTTACTCAAAGTCCGGGTAATAAATATTATGTATAATTTTTTTTTAGCTTTCTATTTTTGTTTACACTGCAATAATAAGTTTTTGACATAATCTAGTTTTTAAACTGTAACTGTCAGAGTCAAATCATCATATTACTTTACTCTTTGGTCAAATCTCCAAACGTGCGTTCCGTTTTAGGTTACGGTATACTATACTGGTATTGGGTATATTTTTTAATTTTACGTACCGTGTTTGATTTCCTGTTGAAAGATTAACGATTTCCTTGTGTTTTTAATTACCCGGACTGCATGTAAGTAATTTTTTTTATTTATTTTTTTAAGTTTATTAGCGCAATCTGGCAGATTTACCATATATTTGGTGTTAATAACTATTTTAAGATAGAATTTTATATATTATTTATTTATATTTATGTCTGTCGATATTAGCAGTGATGTTAATAGTTTTTTCTCAGTAACGAGTGACGATGACAGTTTCATCAATATTCCGTCTCTTGCAGATAATCTAATAGCGCAGTTCTCTGATGTTCCACAGGATTTTAAAGTTATTAATATTTATTTATTTGGGATCAGCAAACAGTTACACATTGTGTCTTAACTAATGTATGACATAAGAGTAATTTAAATGTGAAACTCACACCGTTATCCACAGAATACATTTTGGATTGATTACAATTATATTAACGCCCAGAGTATTATTAGTATTTCGGCTCATTCCCACGATATGCTGGCAAGCTTTGACTGTAAAAACATTCATGTTTCCGAATCATGGCTGAAACCTTGTCTCCCTTCAACTAGTTACTCTCTTCCCGGCTTTGTACTCATCAGAAACGACCGGACAGTTGGTGGTGGTGGTGGAGTTGCCATATATATCCGTGCGCACATTTTCTTCTCTTTTATTATATGTCCCTCTTTACGGATATTCTTTTCATCTATTGTAATTTTTTTAGAAATCTTGATTCCTTCTTACATTCGTAGTACTAGTATAATCATGGGTGACTTTAATGCTTGTCTCCTCAAAAATATATTTCGGTTTCTAGCAATCTTTCCATTCTTCCACTAGGTGCCACTCACCATTTTCCAAACTCGACTCCTTCACTTCTTGATTTGATTTTCGTTTCCTCACCTGATCACGTCGCTAAGCATGGCCAATGCTCAGCCTTCGCCTGTTTCCTGTCATGATTTGATTTATCTCTCATATAAAATTCGCCCTCCTAAGGCTAAAGCCAAAATTCTGATGCAACGCAATTTAGGTGGTATGAACATTGACAATCTTTGCGAGGATGCCAGCAACATAGATTGGTCTCCTCTGTTTGCCTCTACGTCAGTCGACGAACAAGTTGGTATCTTCACTAATAACTGTCGAGCTTTATGACCGATACGCACCAGTTCGAGCGGTCAAAGTTAAACATTTGCCGGCCCCGTGGCTGACAGATGAGTATAAAAAGTTTATGAACCGAAAGGGCGGCATAGGCTAAATTTAAGCGACGGCCTACTGATGCAAATAGGGAAAATTATGCTTCAATCCGGAATCGCTATAATATGGTAGTTATGTAGGAATGATTATCGCCAACATATTCATAATTCCGTCCAAAATGGGGACGCATCCAAGGTGTGGAATTTTCTAAGAACATTGGGAGATTTCAATGGAATGAATAATCATTTCACAACGTCGTCCAATTTCGATAGGACAATCAAATTAAATACTTTGGATTATTTTTCTTCTCTTCCGACTCTTAGTTATTCTCCATTCGTTTTTAGTCAATTTTCCGCATGTGATGTTAAGAAGATTACTACCGATTACCTCTAATGCAGTAGGAAGCGACTGTATTAGCCGTAAAATGTCACTCTCAGTGCTGGTCGTAATCCTTCCCGTCATTTGCCACATCCTCAACTTTTCTGCGTCTAGTGGTGTCTTTCCATATTCATGGAAAGATGCTCAAATTATTTATTTACCAAAAAAGTCCAAACCCACATCCTTTTCTGAATTTCGTCCAAAATCCGTCTTACCATTCCTGTCCAAAGTCCTAGAACGGTTAACCCACAGCCAATTAAGTACTTTCCTATCCAAAAATAATCGCCTCAACCCCTTTCAGTCCGGCTTCCGTCCTGGTTCTGAACATTACTGAAGATGTTAGGACTGCCATGGAAAGCAGTAATTTAACAGTCTTGGCATTGCTCGATTTCAGTAACGCATTTAATACTGTTGATTTCGATGTTTTGCTTGGCATTCTACGCTCTCTTAATATATCTCCATCGGTGGTAGACTGGTTTCGTAGTTACCTGTTTGGTCGCCGGCAACGTATATGCTTTGGAGAGACCTTGTCCTCGTGGTGTCGTACTTCTGCCGGGGTTCCAGAGGGTGGCGTTTTATCCCCTTTACTTTTCGCTATTTTTATTAACTCAATTTCTAATGAAGTATGGACTCATGTTCAACCCCGCAAAGAGGCAAATAATCATCGTGGGCAGTTCCAGGATGGTTTCAAGGATCGACTGGACATCTCTTGCCCAAGTTTTCTTCGATAACTCAGTAATTCCCTTCACAGAAAAAGTTAAAAAGTTGGGGATATTCATTGACAAAAACTTTTCTTGGACTGCCCAACTACAGGAAATTAGCCGGAAGCTATTTGCATCTGTTGCGTCGTTGAGAAGACTGCAAAATTTTCTTCGCCACCAAGATTGCGCTTACACAATCACTGCTTCTTCCCATCCTTGATTATGATGATGATAGCCGTCATTTATTTTGACTGCCTGTATATTTAGTATTTATGTATCTATTATACATGTAGCGTATTATGTATGTTTCTGTGTATCTATTATGTTATATAATAATTACTTACTTCTTTTTTTTTGTCACCCAATGTTTTTTCCAGGCAAATACTGTCCATCCCAGGTTGCCTGGAAGAGATAGCGGAATGCAATAAGGCCGCCTTTTGTATGTGTTTTAGTTTTAAGTTTCCCTTTTTTTGGTGTACTATAAAGTATATAATAAACTTGTTGACTCGCGCATCTTCGTCTGCGTCACAATTTTCATTACTGCTCCGCTACTATTGGTCTTAACGTGATGATATATAATCTATAGCCTTCCTCGATGAATGGGCTATCTGAAAGAATTTTTCAAATCGGACCAACTAGTTCTTGAGATTAGCGCGTTCAAGTAAACAAACTCTTTAGCTTTATATATTAGTATACATAGATAGTATATAATAAATAAATAATTTATAAAATGAAATAAGTACTTGAAATGTGTTCCCAGTTTTTTCAATTGATTATGCAAACATTATTTTGTCAAT
Source organism: Lacanobia oleracea (assembly GCA_950371165.1). Classification (NCBI taxonomy): domain Eukaryota; kingdom Metazoa; phylum Arthropoda; class Insecta; order Lepidoptera; family Noctuidae; genus Lacanobia; species Lacanobia oleracea. The sequence continues at coordinate 16,619,973 of OX493385.1, forward strand.
TCCTGACGCCAAAAATAGCTTTAGAACCTATTTCTGATCTTATTACATAATTCTCTGAAATTGTTACAAGGAATACCTACTGTAGCAACAATAATTTTATCAAAAATATCGCTATCTTTTGCTAGATAGATAGTAGATTCGCATCTCTTCATATGACAATATTTTAACCGAAAGAAATGATAAAACTGAGTATAAGGAATGATACCATAGCTCTCCGATAACAGAATGAGAGATCGTGTTGACCAGTAAGATGTGATAAAAAGAAAACCATATGAAAAAAAACAATCAAAATATATTAAATACAAATTTTATTAGTTTGAATCATTTACCAAGAGATTACCCGATTTACAAATTTTCTTTATAGCTCCGAGCCTAAATTGTTCGAAATCTCGCAATTCCAGCCCCATATAATCAAATAAATAATGGGAAATTTGAAAAATCAATAGGTATACGTTTGAAGACATTTTATGGCAGCAGACAAGTCTCATGGATGTTCCAAGAATGTTTCCGAAGCACTTTGCCCAGAAGACACATAGTAAATGAACGAGGGGTCGCTTCGGTTGTGGTTCTGCGGATTCATTTTGCATAACTTTGGCAACTGGCTCGATCACTCTAGGGGCAATAGAAACAGCAAGCTTTCCTGGGTGCTGCAGGGATCAACTCGGGCGGGTAAGTTTGAGTATACACATTCTTCTTGGTAAATGGATTCATAGACTCGGCAATAGGGCGGTGCTTCAGTTCCATGTTAATCCTCGCAAACCTTTCTCCCTTCTCCTCTTCTTTTCTTATCGTGATAAAAAACGGGCGGGTCTCGTTCGAACTCATGTTTGTAGTTTAATGTTTAACTATTTTTAAATATCATGAATACATATTTTTATATAAAAAGTTGATCAATTATTACTATTCCGTCAAAATGACATATCGACATATTGAATAAACATAGACGAGAAGGACGAGTAAGTCTACAAAGGAGAATATACCGTTTACAGTTGTACACACATAGTGCTCGCTTTTTAAATAAAGTAGTTTAGCTTTTTAGATACTTCTCAACCTCCGAATTATCCGGTTGATTATCACAAGGTATGTGATGTGGTCAGTCCCCGATGAAGGTCGGAGCATAGTCTAAAACTATGAGATCGTTTATTTGGCAAATGGTATTTCTAGAAAAACCACTTCAGTGCTGCTTCAGGTTTTGGTCAAACATGGGCACAGGTTAAAAATAATATAATAATAATAGTCAGAAGTCAGTAAATCTGACTTCAGTCTTGCCATGAAGTACCGTGTTACCCAGTTAATGGGTTGTGGAGGTCTGGTAGGCAGCCGTTCCTCGTAATATACTGGTATTCAGCTAAATCCCGCTTGACTGGAAGCGGACCCCAATGTAATTGGGAAAGGCAGATGATGTTGAGCGCCTTATGTTCTGCGTTGAGCTATACGATCACTGGCAGATGCGTGTTCAGTTTTGCTGTTTCTTTTCAGTGCAGTTGGATAAAACTACCGACCCCTATTTTGCCATTTTGTGATAAACGTGTTTGAGTAACATTTATTTCTGATAGCTTTAATAACTTATCTATTACTAAAACTGTTAGGTCATTGGTTGTCGTTTTTGTATTTATTATACATTTCACATACAATTGTATACATTAGTTTAAACATTATTTTAAACTTGTACTACATTATACGCTGTCTATAATATTTAAAAAATTTATGGTTTCGGTGTGGTTGTAGTTTCTGGGACTTTAAGTTCTTTAGGACATTCCATCCATTTTCGGACGTCTCTTATAATTTCTTGAAATAGCTTCTTAGGCTCCTTGCCTATTAAACAGCAAATCGCAAAGTTTATGGCTTTTACTAATTTATTTGCAGCTTTGAGTACTCCTCTCTTTATTGCACAAATCAATTTTTGGTAACACAACTCGTCAGAAATCTCGTCAGTTGGCATTTCTGTACTATTTGTAGCAGGCTGGACGGTTCCCTGGATAACGGCCTGAGTGATAAAAATACATAGGTACGATAAACAATTTACTATTAATCTATATACTAATATATTATGCTGAAGAGTTTGTTTACTTGAACGCGCTAATCTCAGGAACTACTAGTCCGATTTAAAAAAATATTTCAGTGATACGAGTAGATAGCCCATTTATCGAGGAAGGCTATAGGCTATATATCATCACGCTATGACCAATAAGAGCGGAGCAGTAATAAAAATTGTGACGCAGACGAAGCTGCGCGGGTCGGCTAGTTTAATAATAAAACTAGAGAAGTGATAAAAATTTTCGACTATTCGTACTGAACTACTAAACAACACAACATATACCGTCGTTATCACATATTTGCTCATAATGGACCTAACTTAACATAGAGTTAATAAAGGTATACAAGTTATATTTTTTCATAAATTCTATTTTGTTTTGGGTTTAGTTTAAACTTTAGTTAGTTAGTTATAATTTTTTGCCTCAACAATCTTGTTCGTTTAATTGTTATCAAACTGTCTCCATAGATTTTCTCCATATATATCTATCTGGTTCGACTCATCTTCTCAAAAGCCCACTACGTTTTCTTTGAATGTGACCTACAGTACAGGACAATCTTTCCATGTTCGTTTTCCTCTGATTGTTTTTGCGGCCTTATGCTATTTAAGCCTAATGATCTCTCCGAAGCTTTCCAGCAGCCCTAGTGACGACTTTCCGCCACCATTACACTTACGAAGTGTCACCAAGATTCAAACATTATAGTTTCTGTGTTTGTAGATAACGTTGTTGTTTATTACTAAACATATTCATCATCTCATTTGAAAATATTTCACTTATTTTCTTAGCCATGCCATTCCATACTATAGTGTCTAGTGCAAAGTCCATTCCTTGTTTTACATCATTCGCAGCTTTGTGTATTTCTTTCTTTATTGAACAAATTATTTTAAGCTTACAGTTGTTAGTAGGCGTTTCTGCACTATTTGAATCTGGCTTGACTGCTTTCTGGATAATTTCCTGAGTGATAAGAAACAAAATTGGTAAATACTATGACTATCACCGGCGTGAGTAACTGAATGTTTAATTTAGGGCCTGTTTCACGATCTCCGAGTAGCCACTACTCACCGAATAAATTTGAAAATAGAACATACTTTGTATGGAATTATCTGCCAAGTAAATTAACGGGAACTTAATCGTAGGTGATGAAACAGGCACTTAATAAATGACCAGTGCCAAGTAAGTAATACCGTGCATGTCGTTATCAAACCTATGCTTCAAAATAACTACGAAAGAAGGTTTGTTTATTTGGCACAAACAGAAATAGATAGTGTTGGAAACAAGGAGATTTGTAAAACTTTGGCTTCGGCTAATTCCTGCATGGGAACAGTTTAGCAAAAAGTTAAGTAACGCTAACTGACTGAAACCCATCCGTGTTCTTTCAAATATCCTTTACGTCCGAAGGCAGCGGTAACTCTTTCGAACAATCATATACTCGTAGCATAGCTTGTGCCTGACGCTGGTTTTAAACTTGGCTAGATATAGGTTTATACAAGAATTACAATTTCCCTTTTCAAATGAAATACTGTATTATTGCTTATTTTAGGTTGTATAGACTCCAACAATAAAGTGTCAGCATTCAGCATTCTTGGTAGTTCTCTATTACGGTCCGGTTTGCAACTGAACTAGTAAATACGACCAGCTCGTACAGCGTGGGTTTCAGAAGTTCTTCAAGGAATTACATTTATGAAGAAGGAAAGGTAAAAATGTAATCTAAATAAAACTCCAATTAATTCAGTTAAGATTGATTTTTACACAAAAGCTGTATAACCACGCGTTTCTGTTGGAATTGTGGTGATTGGGAAATCTCTTTTCAGGTGCCTCAGTAACACATTGTAACTTTCACTGTTTTTCAAAATCTGGGTGCGAGTCAACTGGGATAAAATCTCTTCTATTTCCTTTGCTAAGGGCTCGTCCGTGGTAGTGATCGGTGCCTTTGGTGGAGTCAGTCTTGGCAAGGGTGGCAGCACCACCAGAGGCGGCGGCGGCCGCTTGTACACCAGTGGTTCTTTATGATGAGCCAAGCGCGGCGCCTGATAGATTTAACATATTTTAATACAACTTTTAGAATATTGCGAATATTATTTCCACCGAATGTTTACCAAATTTGGTGTACAAGTTTTAGAGTATAGGAATAGTCTTATACTTTAAAAATTGTGCCTCTGTTCGAATGACTTAATAATTTTTACCTATTTTCTTAACTATTCTTGCCTAAAATGTAGCTTCAAAGAAAGCTAAAAAGTCTTTAAACAAAACCTACTCGAAGGTTACAGTCGAAATATAAACCCACCGCAACAAGCCTAACGCAAATTAAAAATACATGGGATAAAAAATAAAACTTCAAATTCGTGAGATAATTTTATGAATGTTTACATCTATAACATGGCCTCCTCTCGGCGGCGGGGGTGGCGTGAAATGTTTCATTTAGTTTCTGCACGAAACTGTACTTATTCTCTCTGTTTTGTAGAAGGGTGCTATTCAACTGATTCAAGATCAATGCTATTTTCTGGTTCGCCTGTTTGGTTTTCAACATCACAGACCGACGACCGGACAGTTTACTCTGATATGTGGGTTGATAAGGGATCCGGCGCGCCTGCCAGATTTAAAACATTAATTACTACGGACTGCATGGCTATGTTGTCTAAACGTTGAGGATACTCTTGCGAACTGAAATTTTTACTTGGCATGCTGCGTTAATACGGTGAATTGGGATTTTGTAGTCGAAACATATATCTCCTCTTAGGCAACAAAAGCTTCATCATTTTACTTTTCGAATTATCCGTGTGAGCGTGCTGGGAACCGCACATGGTACACTGCAAAAAATATTCTGTTGGGATTTCAAACTGCTTCAAATTTTTACATTAAGAGATGTTTAATGTATGCATAATAAATAAGGCGCCGTAAGAAAATGATTATATCTAACGCCCCATAATCTATGTTGTGATCAAACCAGGCAACCAACAGCGAACAGTGCAAAAATAACTCCATAGTGTTAATTTTAATGTCTATTACCTACTTTGTCTATTCCACCATCCACTCTTAGCGAGAGCATTCGAACCATTTGCCTATGTGCCATTTAATTCGTTGAGCTAACGAAGTATCTGCGGCGTCGTGCATTACTTTTTTGAGTTTGTTTTTATAATTTTTTAAATCGTCAGACTTAAAGACTGAACAACATATTTTTTTAAGATTTAGGTCTGGTTTTTTGTTACGTGGACGAAGCTGGTCTGCTCTCTGGTAAGTAATAAATATACAGGTATAAGTTAATATTATTAATATCCTTGGAGTATGTAAACTGAATCAGTAACGGTGAAGGAAAGTTTCGATACTTCACTTAAATATGTATAGTCAACAAAGCTATTAGGTATGCAGGCAGTTAACTTGCAACCAAGTACTTTTAAACAATGTTGTGAGCGTGTAGACAATTTTGTTTTTTTTTACACCACTCTCGTAAGTATGTCATAAGCTAAAAAAGTTTTAATGCACACATGAGCAATAAATATTAGTAGTGCAGTGGGAAAAATATAATTTTTTGCCTGTATACTAAATAGCTTTGCTGACTGTACAACGTTCATATTAATCTCAATTAGGTTAAAAATATAACGTGATTTTGAAATCAGAAATTCTTCACTGCTGCCACCAGTTTATATTCTCCAGGGCCATTTAAAACAAAACTACCGTTTTTAAAGTTTGGTGAACAGGATAGCGTGCTTTCCGACAAGGTGCCTTAGAATCAGAAATATTATTTGTTGTAATTCTCTCACTGGGAATCAAATTAATAAATAATCGGTAATCTATGGAAATACCAAGTAGCCATCATCACTCCATGAGTTGCATTTGAACTGTCCTCCTGGTACTCTCGTAATTTTTGTTATACTATTACTTCAGCGACAGGAAATGATATTTACATTGGAATGTTAATGCTTTTCAGGGTTTCTATTTAATTAAGAGAATCGTCCTGTTGGTGCAATATTACAGTTTGTGCTCAGTTTTTGTGCAATACAACTGCATCATAATTGTTAACCGGAGTTTCAATCTTCTTGATGTGCGGTTTAGAAACAGTCCGTCTGAAAGAACGTTTTTACTAACGGCCTAATTCTAAATAAAAAACAGACTCGAAGTTTTTGGTGATTTAATTTTTTTTTCCTCATTAAAGTTTCTTTTTTGACCGTTTAGTTTTATTACTTACACTTAGCAACAGATTTTGGTCTGCCCTATCGATCTGTTATCGAGTTTTCCGCTTAAGGTGGAAGCGCCAGGGTAGCCCGCGAAATTCAAATATTTTTATGTTTTTTTCAATTTGCTGGTCAGTGTGAAGCTGTATGTTGAACAAAATACGATTCGTGGCCGTAACGCGTATTTATCATGAAGCCCTATTGAATGACTTTTTCATGAAATAACCATTCAATAGGGCTTCATGAACTTAGAGGGCTATATTGATGATTAAAATGGTTATAATTCTTTAAATGAAAACGCGTTACTGCCGCGAATCGTACCCTGGCGCTTCCACCTTAATCTTACACTTTTATCGTTCGGACCATTCTTCACTAAACCAGTACTTTCAGGATCCACGGAGCGACCTCGTGGTGTGTTTCTTCCAGAGTCAGAATGGACAAATTTACGGAAAATAGCGGATCCGAGTCCCTAAATGCTGTTGTACTCTAAACACTCTATGTTCATTTTCGAGTATAAAACGGGACACGGCATTCTTGTCTTGGGATTGATAGTTTATTCCGAAAGATTTATAGCCATAGGTACAGCATTTTGCGAGTACAAATCGTTTTCCCATGTATCAAGTATAAGTGGGATCAAATCAAAAGAATGGACTGGACGAGATGAATCTTCAAAGAACAAACGCAAATTAACAACGAAAAAACAGCACTTATCTCTGAATTTTTGAGCATGAAGAAGAATAACCTAGTTAAACGGTCACTTTACTTAAAATCAGCTGCTTTCGCTGGCTCAACATTCTATATATCTATAAAAAAAAGTTACTTACAGCTTTAGCGAAGTAGAGGCAAAAGAAAATCAAAACGAATAAATACAGCGGTTGCTTAAACATTTCCATTTTGCACCACGACTCGTTTCAATATAAGACGAGCCGTAAGCAATATCAATAACTTGTCGTGGGATATTTTATGGACAATGAATAAAAATATGTATTGTGAAATAGATTTCGTTGGAAACAGCTATAAAAAGTACAGGTATGTACTTAGGAACGTGTAGAAAACTGCAATGTTTTAGCTATAGCTGTATAAAGGCTACGTCCGAAAACTTTGATGCCTGAGTTGCAACCGACTAGCTTGGGGCCTGGATTAGCTGCGCAGCCTTTGTCAGTCATTTTCCCGCTGACAGACGTCAACTGCAAGCAAACATGCACCTGACGCGTTGTTTGTTAGCCAACAAGTTATGCAACGTGGCTCTCGAATGAATGAATGTGTTGAAATAGAGAATAAATGCATGAAGTCTGCGAAATATATGTACCGGATTTGTCAGGTGTTTTACTTCTTTCAGTACTTCATTCAGATGGTGTGCATCAAAGCTAGGAATATTGCACACCTATCAAAAAAACCTTGCCAAAAGACAGCTTGAAAAACATTGGGATATTATTAAGCAGACGAATAGACAATTTACTGGCGACTCGTGATACTGGATTAACCAGCGGTGGCTTGGCGGTGGGGTGCAAATATTTTCGAGCTCGCTGCGAATTGTCTAGACGACTATGTAGGTTTCCCCTTCTTAAACTTTTAATCATGAATCAACTAAATAACATCTATTTCTGAATGAATGAATGACCTGAGCATGTCGGCTGAAAGAACGACAATCAATGGAGCGGATGAGTCTTCTAGTAGAGAATTTTCATTGCCTTTTGTCTTTGAGATGAAATTATGAATTCCAAAGAACAGTGTTATAAACTAACTAAATTGAATAAGTTACGTTTTAAAAAATGTCATTTATATTTTATGGTTTTACGTTTCAGTAAAGTTTTAGATATATTATTTTCTAATCTGGCAATAAAATGGTGTAGAGCACCTTACATTATTATAATAACACAACAGCTTGGTCGCATGTTATGTGATGACGTCACAACACGAGAAATTAGTGTTACGTGTATTATTACTTTCGGTTTTGTTAGTATGTCTTGGTATTAATTATTATAATGTTGTCAAAGCACAGAGTGTCTACACAAAAAGTATTTGCGTCGCGGTTGATGAAACTATAAGAGGTATGGAAATTATAAAATCTGATTAATAATTGAAATAGCTAACATGCTGGACAGGAATGCTGACGCACAAAGTAGTGTTCCTGTTACACAACTTCTGTTGTTAGTAAACAATTTTAACGTTTAAACATTGTAGTCACATTGCTCTTAATTTAAATGAATTGTTAGGTCCGGACTCCACAAAAACGGAGATGTGCGGAAATGTCCGATGTGGAGACAAGAACAGATGTTTTTCAGCCGTTCGTGTATCCACCGAAACTGTGCGGAGATGTGTACTGGCTAGATTGTAGCGGAGATGTGTGCTGGCTACACTGCACGCCGCACACATCTGGTATCCGCTGCGCGCCATCGTCAGCTTGCGAGGCAAAGCTCTCATCTCCGCCTTGTACGGCGGCCCAGCTCAAATTTAGCGAGGGACAGTTCACTTCTCTGCTTCCATCTCACCCCATAAAAATATGATACATCTCCGCTCAGCCACTAAAGCTGAGTGGAGACGAGATGTGTGAATAAGGAAATTCTATTGGTTGTTTAAAACACGTATCAGCTCTCGTCTCCGCGACTGGTAGAGTCCGGGCCTTATAGTTCGATCGGGACCGGGGTACCGCGACCGCGCCTTAGGTATGTGCGAAACATGACGGGGGGGAGGGGGGGGGGGGGGGGCAGTGCAGGCCGATCGCTCTATCAGTCCGCCTTTAACGCTCACAGCGCGCGGCATTTTACGCAGAACAGCGGTCCCGGTCGGACTATGATCAAAATGTTTGATGTTCTTGATGATGATTGTCTTAAATCCTTGTGTAAATTCTAAATCCTAGTCCTTGTTTCAACTATATAATGTTGTGTCAATAGAGCAAGGGGTCTAAAAGTGCCATTTTAGCAGAATCAGAAACCACATCACGCTACCCATCACTGTCAAATTTTCCCAATCAACCTTGAACCTACTCGTATTAATGCGTTAGCGATAAAGATGAAAATGAAATAAAATAATGATTCTAATATGAATCTGCAAAAGTGGCCTTTTTAGACCCGCAGAGCAGAGAATAGGCTTGTCCACTGAAAATATCTAATTAGTACATCAGAAGAATATAAAAAAAAAAAAAAAAAATTATTGTGTAAACCAAAATTGACGACGATACGATGCTTTTAAAATTCTCAACGTGTCACGCCGTGGTATAATTTTCAGCGCTACTGACGTCACGAGCCCTCACTCACGAGTTTCGATGCGTTATATCTTTGTCAATATTCATTGATTTACAAAAACAACAAATACCTGTCCATTTTCGATGTAACATGTTGGCTCGCTGGTTCGCACGCTGTAGCAAAGAAGTCAAAATAACGCTTTTTAAAGCTTATTGCCCCAGTATTCTACACGTGCAGCCTGTGGACGAACTATTCTCAGCGGGCTATCAGCGCCCTACGGGACCAGTATAATAACGGGTTTAGGATGTTGATGGGGGTGCCCCGTTTCTGCAGTGCATTAGGTATGTTTGCACAGGCACACGTCGATGGCTTTCGCGACATCGTCAGACAAAAATATGCGTCTTTGCTCTGCAGAGTGCAGGTCAGCTCCAACTTCATCCTGAAGGCCATAGCGGGGAGGTACGACTCTCCTTTGTTAGGAGATGTTGTTCGAAGATGAATCTCTAACTACATCCTTGTCTCTAAATAGATTTTAATTTTACTAACAAAGGAATAAGTCTTTTAAAGTGAAACTTTTATTAGATCGTCTCAAACATTTTGGTCTGTGTGTTGCATGTCGCGTGACGGTCGGCCGCAGAGTAGGGATAAAGTGAAAGGCGCTCGCCAGAGCAGCCAAGGCCAATATGGCGGCGCCTATAGTTCGCAGCAACTGGCCGTGTAGTGTATGGACTATTACTCATTTGTGCCAGTGATCCACGCTATTTTGTTTGTTTTTTTCTATAATGTGAAAAAAGGTTTCACTTTGACCGTGGTTTCATAAAACCACACAATTTATTTATTTGTTAACTTACCCATATGGATGTTGCTAGTCCGAATTAAAGATTATTTTATTTTATTTTTATTCATTTATTACTTTTCAATATTCTATTTGATGGACTAAATAAATAGATTGGCAAATTATTGATGGTGGAAACTATATAGCCGATTGTTATGTATAAAAAGGTCGCGAAATAATGTTCTTGCCTCCTGGGATTCCAATGGAAGCTATATTTTCAAATCCGTTGAGATTCTGGTGGAACACATTGGCTCCACCCGACCCAACGGATTTTTCCTTTATTTTTATCAATTTTACGGTTTATTTTCGTTTCTCAGCGATTGAACTCTATGGTATATAATATTAATGGTATTATTCATATGTGGACCCTGTCGGAAAACAAATATGCTTGATAACTTCACAAAATACGAATGTCAACTCGGCCCAAACATTTGTTCCACTTGTGCGCTTGAATTTTCGATTCTTACGTGTTTTTCTGTGGAAAGTAAGCCAAGTATTGATAGAAATTCATAATTTACTTTGTTCTTGTTCATTTTCAACTAATATTCAATGTCAAAAGTCTAAATTACTGGATGAAAATTACGAAACAAATACGATATGTATGTATGTGTGTGTGTATGATGATATGTTTTTTATTTATAAATTTCGCAGCCTATGCTGAGATAGGGACCTTTTTGGCCTCGCACAAACTAAAATGTGTTTAGACTACTTAATTCTGTTAATTTAATTAAATTTACATCTGTCTGTTGTGTGCGAGTCCCAAATAAACATTTTTTCTTTCTTTCTTTTTTTCTTTCTTTACTAATAATTTAATATTTCATAATTATAGTGGCATATTTTAACTATATACAGTTAAAATTAGTTGATAAATAATATGGCTAGATGAATCTAAAAACAATTCTTATTGGAGAATTCCAATAAGAATTTGTTTTAGATTACTAGCAAACAATGATCAGGAATGTTCCAATCAGATGATTGGAACATTCCTGATGATTGTTTACAAAAATATGCATTACGTAAATCAAAATGACGTCACCGCGTACTATGAAGTTTGAGCTTGAATATTGCGGAAATAGATTACAGATTTCGTAAACCGAATATTATCACTAGATTACTTGTCTTTTTATGACTTAAATCTCAAAATTTCATGTAAATCGATCCAACAGTTTTGCCAGAAATCAACATAATTCAACAACAAAACTGCTTTCAGCAAGTTCTCTCGTATCAATACAAAATGTTTATATTTCGAGTTGTAATAAGATCTTTGTTAACATTGTATATTATGAAGTCGTTATCTAAGAACCCATAACAGTTTCAATTGTGTAAATAGCTACTTTGTAACGGGAGAAATCCAATTGCTAGTGTTGTCGTAACGCTTTTCAAGACTGTCGTTATGTTGTCATGAACTCATGTCTCTCCATCTATACCACAGTCTGGCTCATTAATTAACTGGGCTTCCTACCACGGATAAAATGTAGTGTCCGACCGAAACTGGTTTTCCAGCCGAAACCGCAACCGAACCTTCGGCCTTGCTCTCTGTTTCGGCCGAAACCGAAAGTTATTAAAAAAAATCAAATTACGATTATTTACTGTTTTTTTTAACATTTATTTGCATACATATACAGACAGTTAAATAATGTTAAATAAAATAAAATAAAAAAAACATCCATTAAAGTCGTAGCAAATATATTTTTTATGTCATGTCATATACAAGACTTACTTTTGGAAGTAAACTTAAAAAAAGAAACAACATTCAGTTAGAGTGCTTATATACTACATAACTAACTAGCTAGTAATACGTTGTGTTCACAATATTTTAAAGATTAATCTAATAGTTATTTTTACCACTTTTGTTATCTAGTTATCACAACAATCAGTCTAGGACAATCTAGGTATATAATCAATCTTATCATTCATCATTAAATTTTCAGTCATCATTAAATTTATGTTGGCGTTTATAGGTCGCACATTGGAGATTAGGAGACGACAAGACTCTTTGACCATCTTAAAGGGGCAGCCAAATTGGCCCAAAACAAATATCCGACAGCGGAGATTGTTTTACTGGGGGATTTTAATGCCCATCATCAGGAATGGCTTTTACCATTTCAGAAAACTGACCGTGCTGGAAGAGAGGCGTGCAAGTTTGCGATATCATTAGATCTCCACCAACTGGTTGACCAAGCTACCCGCGTTCCAGATGTTGTGGGCCACACACCCAACTGCCTAGACCTTCTGCTGACAACAGATCCGGACAGGCACTCTGTTTCGGTCTGGGCTCCGCTCGGATCGTCCGACCACTGTCTGATGAAGCCCGTGTCTTCCTGCACTCCTCCTGATTTAAGCCCTAGAGGCGCGTTTTGACCATGTTGGGTGGATCGGGGCCAAGTTGGCGCCTACCCTACAGGTAGCAGGAGGTTCTGGTCCCTGTATAAATCGTTCGAGACGAACTTCTGCCTTCCTTCGCTGCCTCCTATGCTGAAGTCTGATGGAACGCTTGCTCATACCGCGCAAGAAAAAACAAACCTATTTGCTTCAATCTTTGCCGAAAATTCTCGCTTTGATATGGCCTCTAATACGCCATCTTGCATACCTCATTGTGGCTCCGCAATGCCGAAGATTTCAATTCTCCTGAAAGAAGTTCATAGGGTCCTTTGTAGTCTGAACGTGAATAAAGCCAGCGGACCTGAAGGAATACCCGCAAGAGTCCTCAAAAGCTGTGCTTCAGAGTTGTCTCTCCCTAAAAACTGAAGTGGTGCCGAAGTCCTGGAAGCTCGCTAGTGTGCAGCCAGTGCCCAAAAAGGGTAACCGTGCCGACCCTGTCAATTTCAGACCATCGCCCTTTTACCACCGGAATAGTACTAGACGTACTGCAGAGTACCATCCGTACTTGGTCGATATCCCGTCTAGTCGTACCCAGCGCTTCTCTTCCACATTTATTATGCGCACAGCTAAGGTGTAGAACTCTCTGCAGGCGTCTGTATTCCCGTCCACATAATATAACCCGTCTGCCTTCAGAGCATGAGTGAACAGATATCTTCTTCTGAGCACGCTCGCTCCATCATAGACTTCACCTATCGCTTTCCATCAGGCGTAATTGTGGTCAAGAGCAAACCCATTACCAAATTTAAATAAAAGTCATATTATATATGACGGAGAAAGAATCTCCATAGTGTTTTGTAAAAGTGTGACGTCAGCATTGCTGACGTCACACTTTCGTGTTGTTTTCATGATGATCACTCATTTTCGGTTTCTCAAGGAAAACTTCAGTTACACTTTATAAACTTGTTTATTCAATGGGCAGCGTAATGACGTCACAGAGAGGAGAGCGCTCTGTGCGGCCGTATTTATAGTGTGGCGAGCACGTGTTCATAATTTCTAGGTTAAGTATTGAAATTACAATGTTGGCATTAATTTTACATCGTAATAAACTCAAAGTAATCAACTGATGATTTATAAACTAAAATAGGACAGTAAAATTATTAAACTTGGTGTGGTTGCGCCGATACGGCCATACTGACAGGCGGTGCGCGCTCTGCACCAGCCTCGTTGCTTCTCGTAGATTTTTGTGGGTTCTCGTAGATCTGAAAGAATAGAAATAATTTCTTCTGAGTAGCGCATCTGTTAGCAACTGGCGTTGCTTTGTCTTTGAGAATATTAATGCTGTTAAGGTTATTAGGTTCTCGGAGATTTTATTGAAGGGTTCTCGGAGGTTCTCGTAGAATTCTCGGAGGTTCTCGTAGAGTTCTCGGAGGTTCTCGTAGAGTTCTCGGAGGTTCTCGTAGAGTTCTCGGAGGTTCTCGTAGAGTTCTCGAAAGTTAATTTAGAACCTTTGAATGGAGATACTTACTATTTATTCTGATGGGTCGTGGTTTGGCTGTACTTGCAGCTGTTCTCGTGAGGACGACGGGATTGGCTCGTTTGGTTCTGCAGCAGGATCTCGGTGAGTAGGCGATTCTTTTCCCGCCGATACGGTCAACTGATCACCAGGTTGTGGAGCGCAGCGCAGCTGATCTTGGGCAACCTTTGGACGTAGTCCTCTACCGATAACTTTCTTTACCAAACATTGGTCATTTTCCAGTATTCTACAGACTTCATACGGTTCGCTGAATTTAAGGTCAAACGAGGTTTGGTTGCGAGGATTATTCTTAACCAATACGTAATCTCCTCTTTTGGAAATGGTGGATTTTTTCCCTATGTAGGTTGAAGCGTTGTCTGTCTTGTTCGCTTGAACGAATCATTTTTTTGTTGCACCTGTTGAGTAAGCGCTTCAATATAAACGGTTTCGTTTTCAATATCCACCAAGTTGAGAAGCTCAGGGGGTACACTGTGTTTTCGTTGTGTAATATGGGTTGCGTTTGCGTTTTTGAGGGTTGCAATGACCCTTTCAACTTGGCCCTTCGCTCGGCTGACTCCTGGAGCGATAGCATGAATATTTATTCCGATGTTGTCACAGTACTCTTTGAATTCGCCAAGGAACTCTCTTCCTCCATCGACTATCATTTGGACCGGTGCGCCAAATAAATGCACAGCACGTTTCAGAGCAGCCAATGTACTGTGTGGGTTTTTATTGGTACTGAAGTACAGTAAAACGTACTGCTGATCATCTGGAGTGCTCAGCCCCTGTTATGTCCATATGAATAACTTGGAAGGCAGCTGTCGGTTTTTGTATAGGGTGTAATTGGGCTTGAATGGCCCCAGATCTTCCCTTGGATGTTGGGCATATAACGCAGTTATCCACAAATCTTCGAACAGTAGAACTCATTTTGTTGAACCAATAAGTTTCTCTGATCTTTTGTAGAGTCTTTTCCCAGCCGGGGTGTTTCAGTGCAGTGTGAAAAGACTTTATAATGCTCCATTGGAAGGACTTGGGAACGACGGTACTGAGCTGTTGACCGAAGACAGGATCATTGACGTTCTTCTTTAAGACATTGTCCTCCAATACATAGTCTTCTACTGGGTTATTGTCACTGAGGCTGCCCATTATTGGTCGCAGTTCATCGTCTCGTCGCTGTTCAATTTTGAGCCTGTTCAGGTCTCTTGTCATAACATTGACCGCAAACTCAGCTGGGTTTCTACTGAAAAAGTCAGCATGTTGGAGACGTTCACCTTTGCGGTACTCTACCTCGAAGTCGTAGTTTTTGTAACAACGCCCACCAGCCATGAATCCTCGGCAGGAGATCCCTTTTATGTTTTGCAGTCAGTTATCACGGTGAATTTTCGCCCATATAGATACTGGCGAAAATGTTTTATAGCGCGTACCACTGCCAGTGTCTCCAACTCGTAGGAGTGGTAGCGACTTTCAGCTTCCGTGGTTCTCATTCTCATAAAAGCAACCGCATGTTGACGTCCATCTGTCATCTGAACCAGTACTGCCCCAAATCCGAGGCTGCTTGCATCGGTGTATAATAGCATGGGTGCCTCTTCTTGGAATAATTTTAGTGCTGGGGCAGACGTTAGGCATTCGATGATTGTGTTACGAGCTTTTTCGTGTTTGTCTGCCCATGCTCATTTTGCTCCTTGTTTCGTTAGTTCGTACAAAGGCACCATTACACGAGAAAAGTCGGGAATGTACTTCCTGAAGTATCCAGCCAGATCGTTGAACTGTCTGACTTGCTTGAGAGTTTTAGGTACTGGGGCTTTGACGAGGGCCTCTACTTTTCATGGACTCGGTCGCACTTGTCCATCGGAAACTACGTTCCCGAGGTATTTGATGGACTGTTTGAAGAAAGCGCACTTGCAGTGCTAAGAGGATTCGTTCCAGGTGTGAGATTCCCTCAGGGAAATCTGTACATCTACGTAGACTTGTGCAGCTGTTCCCAGCAATGATGTCAAAGCCCTGTTGATGCATCGTTGGTAAACCAACAAGCATTGCTCAAACCACAAGGCATGGTGAGGTATTCATAAAGGCCATCTGGTGTGACGAACGCGGTCTTCTCTATGGAGGTCTCACCAATGGGAATCTGGTAGAAACCAGCCGCCATATCAAGGTTTGTATAGAAATTACCATTTGCCAATTGGTCAATCTGATCAGAGATCAACGGGAGTGGATAATGGTCACGTAGAGTATTCGAATTAAGTTCTCGAAAGTCCACACGAAGCCGATCGTCACCATTCTTTTTCTTGACCAGAATGATGGGACTTGAGTAGGGAGATTTGCTTTTGCGAATGATGTTATGTTCCAAAAGTTCTTGGATTATGGTGCGAACCTTCTCTCGTTCCACTGGGCTGAGGCGATATGGTCTTGTTTCCACGAATTTATCAGGGTTTTCAGTCTGATTTCTAGCTCACCCGTGTTCACCCGAGTCTTGAGATATCCACGGATAAACAGGTGTTTGTATTTGTTCAGAAGTCGTCGTAGTTGCATAACTTCATCTTCATTAGTTAGATCACAGTCCAAGTTGTTGAAGAGACAAGAACTTGTACTTACATGATTGATAACTGTTTCACGAATTAGCTTCGTCCCGTTGGATGTGATTATCACACTAAGATTAGTGTCATGGATCAGGTTCATGCCCACTAAAATGTCCGTTGACATTTCATAGTCCGGCAATAAGTAAAACGCAAGCTCAACACTGATGGTATCTATGACGCATACAGTCGTATGTTTGGTTAACGATAGTGCGAACTGACCAACCCCTTTCAAATAATTGACTACCGGTCTCCTTTGACCAGGTAAGGTTGTAGCAACCGATTCTCTGACAATTGAGCACTTCGCGCCGCTGTCAAAGATGGCTTGCAAAGTCCTTTCACCTATTTTGATGGTGATAGGGGCCATTTTATGGCTTGCTACGCAGTTCACGTTTGAAGTCAACGAACGTTCACGTTTGAAACAAGTTTCTTAAGTGTGGCCTGGTCTCTTGCAATAGGTACAAGAAGTTGTTTCGTTTCGTTATTCGTTCGTCGTGTTTGTGGCTGCTGTTTTCGAATCCTTATTGCTAGCTTCAGGTCTAGGCTCCGAAGGTTTGAATCTGCAGTCGTTAGTGGAGTGGTTTGTCTTCTTACATATACGGCAGCTTGTTGTTGATGACGTATTGTCCGAAAAACGTGGACGTTTGTTGTATGTTGTGGAACTAGAGCTCGGATGACTCCGCTTCTTCCGTATGGATGTTGCAATTGAGATGAGCTCAGGGACAGTGGTTGCCCTTGCATTCATCAGTTCAATGCGTAAGCGCTCGTCATTAACACATATAATCACAGCCTCCATGGCGTGTTCGTCTCCAAGTTTGTCTTTGGCGACTCTTCGCCACAAGATCCAGGCACGTGATAAAAACTCCGCAATGTCTTTTGTTTGCATCATAAACATGTTCTCTAAACATAGTGATGTCCTGGGAGTATCTATTTTCAGGTTCAAACGTGGTGATCAGATTTTTCCGCAACTCTTCCCACGTTGTAGTAGTCACCATTCAATCATCAATTCACATTTTTGCTCGCCCCTTTAACAGGTTGCAGACTTTCATGTGGACATCGAAATCACCATTCTCGTACACCGATGTGGGTGTCCGGATCGAATGATGGTAAATAGACGTCCTTGATCCTTATTTTTGCTTCGGCAGGTAGAGCACATAAGCGCTCCGACATTTTCTGCATCGTCTCCATCATTTGCATCAGGAATTGTGGTGGTATCCCTCCCAACTGCATTCCATGGCGAGGGTACTCTTGTGGTCTTGATTCCAGTACGGTTTCCATTGGTGCATTGGTAACCAACACAGGTTCTTGATGCTGTATGTTGGTTTGTTGTTTGAGGAGCTGATGAGGAAGCGTCTTGGGTAGGAGCTTCTTGCAAACACACTTCTGATGACGGAGAAAGAATCTCCATAGTGTTTTTAAAAAGTGTGACGTCAGCATTGCTGACGTCACAATCGTTGTTTTCATGATGATCACTCATTTTCGGTTTCTCAAGGAAAACTTCAGTTACACTTTATAAACTTGTTTATTCAATGGGCAGCGTAATGACGTCACAGAGAGGTTTTTTTTGTCGATGGCCACTCGCAGTTATCAACCCTAGAGGGTTGTCAACTACTAAACCGGACTTGCCTGTGTGGGCCTCTAGAATTTAAGGCCCCCAGCCGAGGCTACAAATTTATATTTATTAGAACTCCGCTCGCTGAGGGCACCCCCTGTGGGGTACGGACCTCGGCTCAGCGGCGTCGTTTAGGGGGGGGCAGCAAGAGACTGGCTGGGTCATGTCATTATTTAGGGAGATATTTGTCACTACTGGCTCAGCTTCGCGGGCTGGCTCGTTTGGCAAAAGACGGGGGGGAGCGTTACTGGGACGTCGCGACGGACCTCGGCGGCGAGGTCGGAATACGGATCGCGGTCTGTATTTGTGTTTCTTGAGAGTGCTGGTTTCCCTACAGGCCTGAGCGCGCTCTGTGCGGCCGTATTTATAGTGTGGCGAGCACGTGTTCATAATTTCTAGGTTAAGTATTGAAATTACAATGTTGGCATTAATTTTACATCGTAATAAACTCAAAGTAATCAACTGATGATTTATAAACTAATTTTAGGACAATAAAATGATTAAACTTGGTGTGGTTGCGCCGATATATATATTTTTCTTCTACCTGGCGTTAATCCCGGCTATTGCCAGGGTCCGCCTTCCTACTTAGCTTCCTCCACTTTGCCCGATCTTGAACATCCTTCTCAGTTAGGCCATTGGCTCTCATGTCGGACTTAACGACGTCCAACCAGCGCTTGCGAGGGCGACCACGGGACCTAGCCCCAAGAACAGCCATATTCATGCATCCCCGACCAACGTACTCCATAGGGCGGCGCATGATGTGGCCATACCATCGCAGACGACACTCTTGCAGTTTTTCCCCCACGTCACGGACACCAAGACTACCTCTGATGAAAGAGTTGCGTATGCGATCGGATCGCGTTACGCCACTCATCCACCTCAGCATCTTCATCTCCGTGACGCGAAGCTCCTGGGTGTGTCTGCTTAGTGCTGGCCAACATTCACCGCCGTACAGTAGGACAGGCCGTATGATGCATTTATATATCTGCCCCTTGAGCTTCGGAGGCATTTTGCGGTCGCATACAACGCCCGTTACCTCGCGCCACTTCGCCCAAGCCGCGCCTATACGTGCTTGGACATCGTCGTCCACGTTGCCAGACTCGTGCAGCACGGATCCAAGGTACCTGAACGTATCGGACTTTCTGATCAGGTCCGAACCTATTCGGATGAACCTATTTGAATCCGTGCCGCCACAGGACATGTACTCAGTCTTCGCCACATTTAGTCTCAGACCACCGTTTTCAAGCGTGTCCTTCCAAATGTTGACTTTGCGCTCAAGATGGGCTTTGTTCTGATTAACGAGGGCGATGTCATCGGCATACATCATTAGCCATGGGGGCTTATCTTGGATGTTTGCCGTAACTACATCGAGCACTACGTTAAACAAGAACGGGCTAAGAGCCGAGCCTTGGTGAACGCCAACAGATATTGGGAAGCCATTCGATTCGCCAACAGCGGTCTGGACAGAGGACACGGAATCGCGGTACATGTCTCTGATAATGTCAATATAGGCCTCGGGAACGCCTTTGAAGCGCAGTGCCCACCAGATGGACTGCCGAGTTATACAGTCGAAGGCCTTCTGCAGGTCTAAAAAGGCCATATGCAAAGCTCTCCTTCTCTCTCTGTAAGCCTCAGCCAGATTCCGTAAGGCGAATACTGCGTCCATGGTGCTGTTACCCGCCCGGAAGCCATATTGACACTCAGAGACAGCACACTCGCTACGGAGCCGTGTGTCAATGATGCGCTCGAAGAGCTTCATGGTGTGGCACATGATCTTGATACCGCGGTAGCTACTACAATCCTGTACGCTACCTTTGCCTTTGTATACAGGGATAATCAGGCTAAATCGCCACTGGTTCGGCATTTCCTTGGTGATCAGGATGCGGTTAAAAAGATCCGTCAGAAGGTCCACGCCATGTGGGCCCATCGCCTTCCACACCTCAATTGGCACATTGTCAGGCCCGACCGCTTTCCGGTTCTTCATGTGGCGAAGAGCAATGCGGGTTTCGTCGGGGGAAATAGGGGAAATAAGTCCAAGGTTAGGAGGCGGTTCGGGAGGAAGGTTATGGGGATGCTGTTTGTTAGACAGCTCCGCGAAGTATGTACACCATCTCTCCTTAACAGAGGGGGCATCGTAGAGCAGCTTACCCTGGGCGTCCCTTACACAGAGACATTTGCTAATGTCCCGTGCAGCTTTCTCCCGGGCACGCGCCAGCTTAAAAATAAGCTATTGCCCCTCCGCAGTTTCCAGCTTGTCGTACAAGGGCGCCAGATTTTTGTTGCGGGCTCTGGCTACAGCTTTTTTGCAAGCGCGCTTAGCCGCTCCATATGCCTCTCTGTCATCCGGAGAGTTGGACCCTTGCCACTGTTTAAATAAAACCTTCTTCTTCCGAGTCGCCTCCTGCACCCCGTCATCCCACCACCACGTCTCCTTTTCTATGGTGCGGCCACCACGAGAAGTGCCAAGGACGCGCTTACCCGCATCGGTGATTGCTGAATGGATCCTACTCCAGATCTCTTGAGCGGCTCATGCGGAGCACTGATCTCGAGATGCTCGACCTCCGCGATGAAGTCCGACTGCCTAGGACCATCAAGCAACCACCACTTTGTGCGGGGTTTGCGTTTTTCGGTCACTTTCTTTTTCGGTACAACCGCAAAGTCCAGGACAAGGAGGCGGTGTTGAGCCGTTAGGCTTTCACCTGGGATGACTTTGCAGTTGGTAACCTTGCCAATGTGGCACCGTCTCACCAGCAGGTAATCTATTTGGGTTGAGTAGGCACCACTACGGTACGTAATAAGATGCTGGGGCTTCTTCTGAAAGAACGTGTTCGCGATGGCTAGGTCAGACAAAGCGCAGGTGCTGAGTATACTGACTCCCTCTGCATTTAGCTGGCCATATCCAAAACCACCGTGAACACGTCCGTACTCTCCAGCAAACTGACCTACGTGACCGTTGAGATCCCCCCCAACCAAAACACCTTCGGAATTCGGAATAGCGCGTAGTACGTCCTCGAACTCATTCCAGAAGGCCTCCTTTTCAGACTCACAGCAACCAGTTTGAGGAGCATAGGCGCTGATTAGGTTCGTTACCGACCCTTCGATCAGCACCCTAACTCGCATCAACCGGTCGCTGCATCGGTCTACTTCAAGGAGTCCATCCTGGAGGTCCTTAGACAGCACCACGGCCACTCCGCCCCTGCCCGTTGGTGATCCGGTGTACACTAGCCGGTACCCCTGCCCGATGTCACGTGACTTATTTCCCTTCCAGCGCGTCTCCTGAAGGAAGGCGCACTGGACCCGACGCTTCGCAAGTACGTCCGCGAGTTCTCGGCAACGTCCGGTTAGGGAGCCAATGTTCCAGGTGGCAAAGTGGAACTTCTTCTTGGGTACTATCCTCTTTAGCCGTGCCCGTACTCGACACGGTAGCCCTAGCCCACTTATCGCAGGTTTAGGGCGATGTGCCTGCGCGTCGTTATGCGGCGACGCCTTAGCCCGAGTAACCGTTTTCAACTTCTTGTCCATTTTATTTGGCTGAAGTTGGTTTTACGTGGGGCGACCAGCCGTCTGACCCCCACAACCCTACGAGAGGGAAACCAGGTTCGCCAGAGCCTCGTCTGTTGGACAGCAGGGTGCACCGCTAGCAGGTGAGGTTGGCTTGGGTCTTAAGATGGTAACAGACCCCATGCACCCCATTGCGCCGATATATATATTATAGGAAATAAATATGATGAAGTAACGACTTACTCTTGGACGTTCATAATTCAACATTAACATAATAATTATGTTACTGTTGAAGTACACACATCATAAAAAGTTTTCAATCACTAGCAAAAGCTGTTAATTTTTTTACATTTAACTTTATCATGATAAATTCTTTTTTGTGTATTTCCTTTACCCGAAATACGGAAACAAATGGGGTCACCTAATTCTTCCCACGCAACATGGTACGACTATGTGCGGCAATCAAATCCGCAAAAAGATAGATTGCTTGTAGGCTCCTGAGGTTTCGGACACACTTTTTTTAATTATTTTGCGACATGTGCAAACATTCATTTTAGCAAAGCGTAAGAGATGCTTACTGCGGCCAGACACCGGTCCTTGCAGAGCAGACATACTGTCATTCTACTATGATGGCAAACAACAGAAATGCTATCAATTCTTCTATGGAGGCTGCCAGGGGAACGGAAATAACTTCAAGACTCGGAGGGAATGCATGGAGCAGTGCTATCTAACTGCGGGCACCGATTCGTGTGAGTGTTCAAGGACCGTTTTACACATTAGTCGTTACCAGTTTACTGCGAGAACCGTCAGAAGTGGGATTGGGCGGGTCATTAATGTAGAATTCATCAGGACAGATGAACCAGAGTATATACGCAGTATTGGCCAGAGGATGAGCAACGTCGCCTAGGCAAGGAAACGCAGGCGTTCATGATGGATTTGTCGGAGAGGGCAATACACTTGGGAGAGTGGAATTGTAGAAGGCTACGGAGGAGACCTTTGCCCAGCGGTAGGATGACAAAGTTTGATAAAAATCTGACGATGCAGTTGGCCACCCGTCGGTGGTCTTTTATTATTTTTATTTGTGTTACCACTGTAACCTTATATTCTTTTCAAACTCTGTACTAAGCTATGCCAAAATGTTAAGGCCAGGTATTCCCAATATTCCGTCACTTTGAATCAATAATAAACAAACAAATAGTGATTGTTTAAAGCCAAAAAACACATATGGAAGTGGTTTACTTTATGTACTTTGAAAGTTTCTGGTTCAAAACATAATATTGAAAACTTCACTCGATCAAAACAAAATCCAAATAGGAGGCTAAATTCAATTTTTTTTATGTTTTTCTTATTGTTCTTGAAGCTTACGAAAGTTATACTTCCAAAAACCATTTCTAAGAAAGGTCAATAACATATAGAAGAATAATTTCTGGTTAAATTTTGCATAATATTTTAATTCTTTTAATAATAAATTATTATGGCTTCATGCCGTCGACGTGAGCGTACGGCTCGCTTCGCGTAAAGTATGGAAATGTTTAGACACCTACTTCGCTCGGTCTACCTGGCCTTAACGGACAAAGTGTTGCCAGAATAGTACGTTTAACTCATCTAGAGTCACCAAAGCATTTTCAAGCAAGTTTTCAGTTTTACCCATTTATTCGACGTTAATTTTTTATACTATATTTTTTTTCAGTTCACAGACCGCATTTCTGCAATCTTGCATTTGACTTTGGCACCTGTTTTGGACAATTTAACCGATGGGCTTGGAATCCGATATTTGAGTAAGTTGCACTTTCTGTTTTTGTCAAAATCCACGGTTGTTTACAAGTAAAACCCGAAAACAGTAGGTTTATTTGTTTTTTTATGAATAACTTAAGCTAATAATAGCCATGTAATTACAACGGCAGCTGCAGATGTAGAAAATCTCAATCGACGCTAATAAGCCGTTTGTGGTAGAGACAATGGGCTCCAATGCTCATCGTAAATTTATATATCAAACATATTTTTTAGGGTTCCGAACATCCGTGAAAAACGGAATCCTTGTAAGATCAATCGGGTGTCTGTCTGTCGGTCTATCTGTGTGTCTATCCGTCTGTCACAACAAGTTTTCTCCGGATTTACTGGCCCGTTTCTGTTGAAATTTTGTATGCGTATGGACTTCTGTGACCCAAACACAAACGCGTCTCTTAAATAAATATTTTTTAGTATGGGGGTCACTATTGGGGGTCAAACTAGAAAAAAAATCAAAGTGTATCGTGTGACATATCAAATGAAAGCGCTTACTGTGAGGGTCTTAATTTTCTTTTTTCATAATTTTGAAACAAGGAGTTTTGAAGTTATTCAAGAAATTAGACCAGAAATGACTATTCCTCCCCTTATCTTCAAAACTACTGAGCCTAAAATTTTGAACAAAATGGAGATAACAGTTCGAGACCTAAATATTGCAGGAACACCTATAAGAAGTCTGCAGTGTTAAAATATCATGTTAAAAAAATGAAATCGGTTCGGAACCCTATGCACGCGAGTCCGACTCGCACATGGCCAGTTTTTTATTATTGTCCTAACGGGACTTCTGGAACGCGCCTTATGAATATGCGGTGAGGTGGGTTGCTGACAGGAAAGATCATGGCTTTACATGAGTTCGATAATGTCGGACAGATCTTACGTAATCAATTTACAATAATTTATAGCATACAGATGTAGCAAAAAAATATGCAGATATGGTAGGAAATGTTATATTATTATAATAGTAAATGGAAAAAAGTAACTAAGAACGTTTTTATTAAAATACTCATATTATTTCAAGTTACTTTTTATTAATTGTAGGTGATGAATTAAAACTTAATTTGTTAAATTAACCACAGTTACTCTGATATAGGGTTCAAATCCAGGTGGTTCGTAGGTATGAGATTCTTGATATCACGAGATAATGCTCGACCCACTTCTGGATATTTTTCTCATCTGCGTTAAATTCGAAGTCCGGTAAAAAAAAAACACTACTTGCGCCGCTCACGTTGACAGCGGACTGACAGAGCGATTACCCTGCACCCACGCCTCTCGCGCGCCATATACATACCTAAGGCGTGGTATAGTTTGGTCGGACTATAGTTTGCTTACACTGCATAATTAGTTTGTATGTACATATACATCATATTACGATGCATTTGTTTTGTTGTCCATAGAGTTTGCGTACAACGGTTATACTCCGGGTGTGGAGGCAACCAGAACAACTTCGAGACTAAAATTGAATGCATGGCGACCTGCCTCAACAAGCCAAACAACACTATGAATGCGCCCCACCTGCAGCTGACAACCTGCATACCGTTTACAATGCCTGAATTTAATTAAATTTACTCTGTCTCATTCCACGGATTGTTACTTGGCATAGATATAAGAAACAAAATAAAAGAAATAAGAAACTGTTTTTTTTTTAATATTTCTGTGTTACTTGGTCATCAGTACTCCCTGCACGAGATTATAATACAATTGTATACAGTTACCGGCAATCTGTATAATTATGTAGTGTTGTATAGAATATATTCCAGGCAATGTATAGAATACCTAAAACATTCAGTTAATGTATGAAATATTATTTATTTTATATTTTGCCTAAGTATTCTATACAATGTCTAATACGCAGCCGGCAATGTGTGTAAAAGAAAGAAAGAGGAGACGTGTGGGGCGGCAGTAACACTACATTCACAAGACGATATACATTTCGACGATATGGTTTAGTCACAATACAACCTACAGCTAAGGAGTGAAATTCCCTGCCGGAGTCTGTGTTTCCTGATAGCTACGACCTGGGAGTCTTTAAATCAAGAGTGAATAGGTTATTTCTAGGCAAGCGTGCTCCATCTTCGACCACACATCGCTTACCATCAGGTGAGATAGTGGTCAAACGCGTGCCTATCAATAGTAAAAAAGAAAATATATGAATGAGTTCACACGTAAATTCGGTTTTATGATCCGACAAATAACCGAAACCGGTAAAACTTAAGATCCGATTGTGTTGTGCGTATCATTAATTCTTAGTTCGGGTTCGGGACTGGGAGGTTACTCTCTAAGCCCGAGTCCGTAGTTTCAGGCTTAGTTGCGGGCGTATCCTACTCCGTATTCGTTTTTTTTTTTTTTTCAGAAAAGAAAAACCGAATGGCATTTGAACAAAGCATTCGGTTCTCTCGTATACGTACCGTAAAAATCAGAGACGTCGTGACGAAAATATGTCTATCGTAGCCTTATCGTAGAGTTGGCTATTTCATTAAATGTCTACCTCAAACCTAAGCTCGACGACGGAAGCCCGCTGCGCTTCTATTTCTGTCCGCAGGGTTTAAAGTAACTTTCATGAATGATGACGGAAGCTAAGTTCGCTCGCTTACTCTAGCTCCCGCAATTTTATTCGAAACTGTTTTTTTTTTTTGCTCTGGGAAAAAATGCATTACGCAGACCCTCCCATCGGGGGAATGGGAGGGGTATGTGGGACTCCCCGGGCTGACCCAGTATACCCACTAAGATAACCTAGCGGCATTCCCGCATCGTCTTAGTGGAAGGGGACTGGGAGATCGGCGTAGCCTTGGCGTCCAGTCCTCCTCCGACGACAACCTGCCTAAAACGGCGGGCCCCTCACGTCCTCCCCGTTAAGGGGGAGGGCTGGGAATGACCGGCGAAGGTGGTGTGGAGTGCAATGCGGGCGGGGGCGCCCACGCGCCTATCGCCCGCCCATCACCACCATGAGGAGGGAGAAGACGACGTCTTCTGCGACCTCTTCTTCGCCTTCGGAGCGGCGCAGCGAGAGGGTTGTCCTCCCGCGCGCGCTCCGCCGCCTCCTTTTGCGAGATGACGTCCTCGCAAAAAGAGGCGACAGCTGCCCAGGACCCCTCACTCCCCAGCATGGCGTTGACCGCGCTGGGAAGTGCGAGGTCCTGTCCGATCTCCATAGACTGCGGCGCGGCTCAGACCAAGCCGGGCACACCTCGAGGGTGTGCTGAGCCATGTCCTCTGCCGCGCCGCAGTCATGGCACGCCGGAAATTTCATTCCAACCTAACCTATCCATGTCGGAGTACCCCCAAGTTCCTTATGTCCTAAGTTCCGAAGTAAATTGGCTAAGTAAGTTATTAAACGATAACGACCCAATTGCTGTTCAATCTAATGCGGAGTATGCCACTTAGACGGCCAATTAAACAGCTGATGAAGCTGGTTGATTGCGAAATAAACTCGTGCATCAATTAATACAGGCCAAAATCTATTTATTTTACACATTGCCGGTAGACCAGCAGGGTGAGCGGCAGCGATCTTTCGCGTCCGGCCCTGGTTCAAGCCATGGTCCGTAGCAAGGAGACATGGGAAGCGGTCACCTCCTTCATGCTAGCAAAAGCATTGCCATTGTACACTTAGTTCGCAATAAACGTTTTGACTTTCACTTTGATCCGGTCACGTAGGTATAAACTAAGCCGAACGTGTGAGAGAGAGGGAAACCTCACGCCCCAGCCGCCGCAACAGAAGTAGACGCCCAGGGCGTCGCGCGTCGGGAGTCACAGGGTGATTCTCGGCCACCGTAGGCTCGGGCCTGCGGACTGCGAGAATTGGGTGGCTCGCCGTCTGATCAGAAATAGGCCCGGGTCGACGGCGCGCTGTGTTCCACGCGCGTCTCAAAGAGTTGTCAGCATAAAAGACGGCCCCCGCTAGTGCCAGTGCCTGCTGGGGCTGCGGACTTTGTTCGAAAGAGGTAACGTACCCTGGAACGCAAAAGGGCACTAGGAGGAACACGGATGGGTTTCAGTCAGTAAGAGTCTGACACACTCCCTTCTGCTTCACCCAAAGCGGGAAGAGTCATTCGATTATTTCCCATCCTTAAAAAAAAAGGTAGCCCAGGTGTCAACACTGCGAGGATTGCCTGAAGGACACGGTGGAGCATACGGTGGAGGTCTGCCCTGCTTGGACGGAGCACCGCCGTGTCCTCGTAGAGGCGATCGGCGGCGACGACCTCTCACGTCCGGCCCTGGTTCAAGCCATGGTCCGGAGCGAGGAGACATGGGAATCGATCAACTCCTTCTGCTAAGCAGTAATACTAGCAAAGGAGGAAGCCGAACGCGTGAGAGAGAGTCAAACCTTCTTCTAATGCGGTGGCTGGGGCGTGACCCACCCACCGCATCAGAAGAAGACGCCCCGCGCGTAGGGAGTCACTGGACAATTCTCGGCCACCGTAGGCGCGGGTCTGGGGACGGCGAGTATTGGGTGGCTCGCTATCTGATCAGAACCAGGCCTGGGTCGGAGGCACGCTGTGTTCCACGCGCGCCTCAAAGAGCTGTCAGCATAGAAGACGGTGCTCGCTAGGGCCAGTGCCTGCTAGGGCTGCGGACTTTATTCGAAAGAGGCACGGTACCCTGGAACGCAAAGGGCAGTTGGAGGTACACGGATGGGTTTTAGTCAGTAAGAATCTGACACTCCCTTCTGCTTCACCCAAAGTGGGAGGAGTCATTTGATGATTTCCCATCCTTAAAAAAAAGATCAGCAGGTAATCCATACAATCCCTAGGAATTGTATAGACTAGGTAAAGTATAATAATAATAATAATACCCCCTAAACAACCACACGTCCTGATTGACCATCTAATCACGTGGGGGGCGAACACACGAATGAGAGATTACTGGCGTGGCTAACGTGGCTCTGGAAACCTATTAAACATGGAGACTACGTCAAAGAGTAAACGTATAGGACCGCTACCCGAGGGCAATCGTCGGGGCGCACCTGGGGCCGATGCTGGGTGTCACAGCATACGACCCATCGGCGGTGGGGGACTGAGCAGGCGGGTTCTCCCCGATAAAAATACTACTGCCGAACCGACTGACAGACTATAGACATTAGGGACGATAGTAGAGCAATTACCACTACCGAGGATGTTTCGCAGGCGGCGCCAGCTACTCAGCCTGCGACCACCAAAGCAGGAAAACCCAGAGTGCGCATGAAATGGACTGAAGATATGAACATATTCATCATGCGCACATACTTTATATCACGAAACTTGAAGAGGACAAAACAATGTACTGCACACAACTATTTGAAAAAATTAAATTACAATAGATAGATAAGATAGATAAGATTTTATTATTTTCTC
The DNA here is from genome assembly GCA_950371165.1 of Lacanobia oleracea. Lineage (NCBI taxonomy): Eukaryota > Metazoa > Arthropoda > Insecta > Lepidoptera > Noctuidae > Lacanobia > Lacanobia oleracea. Next base: position 16,648,831 of record OX493385.1, read on the forward strand.
CCACAAAATACAAAATTACAATTTACAATATTTTAGGTTATAAAGGAGGTACAAAGGTTTGTGGGAGACAGGAATCCAAACTAGGATACCCTGTGCTATGGATTCCTGGCCCCCCTCGCCGAGAATAGGATTACAACAATAATTGTGGAACCATTGTGAGAAAAGAATACAAGAAAATGTACTTATCAACCATAATAAAAAAAATAAACAAAATTAAAATGCGTGTGTTGGTACTTATAAACTAAAATCAAAATATAAAACAAAATTAAAATGCGTGCGTTGCGTATGTGTGTGTGTGTGTCTGCGTGCGTGAGTGATGGTGTGTTTATTAGTGTGTGAAGTGTGAATGTGTAGTGGAAGGTGTCATGTGTGTGTTGTGTGTGTATGTGAGAGAGAGTATGATAGTGTATTGTGCCCGTACGTATAATGATGGATGTGTATACGCAATTGGGCGTGAAATACCCAGATACGATAGTAACAGAACAGAGAATTACAGACCAAAGACGAGTTATTATCAGAAATAAGCTATGATCAGATGACCAATTAAATAGAATTAGATCTGAAATAGCAGAACAACTTAAAAATGAAGAAGAAGAAGAAGCAAGTATTCATTTAACACAACAAATTAACAACTTACAGATCACTCATTCACCGACACCTTGTCATCCTTCCTCTCAACAGCAGACCAGTCCAGGGACTGAATATTTAAATGACGTCCTTACTAACAGCACACTACACAGTAGTCAATCAATCTCCGGTAGTGCCGTTATTAACCCAAGGGATTAAGTGCAAACGTTTAGGGCAGTTCCATAGGTACGTCAGCAACAACGAAGCGGCTTGGAGGATTGTGACTAACCGCTGCGTGAAAGACACTGTTACTCACCTAGCAGTCCACTTACCCAACGGCGAGCGAGTATATTGCACTGAACAGAATTTTATTTCTACTTTGAATGTTATTGCTTTCGAATGGTGCTTAATGAGGTGCGGAGCCCGACCAGTTTCCAGTTGCTTAAAACCGTAAATGGTCAAGAACGAGTTCCGTTCGGGGAAGCATATGAGGCCCGTGAATTATTAGAAACTGACAACCACTGGGACGCGACTATGGTGGAAGCCGTCTTTTGTCGCTCAGCAGCCAAAGTAAGGGACCTGTTCGCAAATTTAGTGAGCACTCGCGGACTATCCAAACTCCTTCAGCTGTAGGATAAATACAAGGATGTTTCATCATCATCATCATCTGCCTAGCCTTTTCCCAACTATATTGGGGTCGGCTTCCAGTCAAACCGGATTCAGCTGAATATATTTTATTTTACGTGAAGCGGCCGCCTACCAGACCTCCACAACCCATTAAATGGGTAACAACACGGTATTTCTTGGCAAGACTGGAGTCAGATTTACTGGCTTCTGACAATCCATAACGACTGCCAAATTTCTACAAATGACAGCCGTGACCAAAAGCTTAACGTGCTTTCCGAGGCACGGAGGAAATTCGGTATGTTAAGATCCACAGACCAACCTTGGCAAGCATTGCTTAACCTTGAAGATCGACCTGTGCGGCTGTTATTCTTTAGCCACGAGCTCCACAAATACAAGGATGCTTTATGAGAAGATATTGTGCATAGGTCTTGATGGCGCTCACAATGACCTGATCCTTAACAATGCTTTGGTATTGATTGAGGATAAATTCATTTCCATTTCTGCAAAATGTCTCACAGATTTCGCCTTCTTACACCGCAGCGAAGAGGCAAATTGTTAAGCGATATTGTAAAGGAGCTAATTTACTTTACCGCGGTAAGTTGGGACTAAGCCTTCGCGTACGATTTTGATTCGTGCGAATATTAACAAAGGTCTTTTGAAGTTAAAAATTGGGTGTGCACTACTATCTTAACAACATACAAAAAAATCACGAAGTGCAATTTATTGCGACCTAACATGTCTTAAATGACGGGCCTAGTTTTATTTTCCAAAAAACAAAATTAGGCCCGTCTTTTAATAATAAAAGGGTAAATAAAGTTAATGATCCACAATCTCATTATAACATGCTGTCATCTAAATCGTTCTTTATTCTCTATTAATTGTATTGCTTCTTGTCGAGAAGAATACTGTGTAAGACATATTAAAACGAAAGGATAAATAAGAGAAGTACCTAATAATACAATCAAGGTCTAACTTCGTTCGAAGTTGAATTTAGACACGGAGCTCATATTTTTTTTATTCATGGTTTTCATGGGTTTTTGCAGTTGCTTGAGACGCACAAAATTATTGCTTTTGGATTAAAAACGCCACAGTGAATAATATTGACATGACATCCCACATTCATAAGGCCAACCTTTAATTGGATAATGACATAGTTTACGAGGTAATAACTTTAGTTATATTTTTTCTAGACAGTCTTATTGAAGAAAGCATATTATAAGGTCTTGTATTAAGACCATTCATCATGAAAGTATTTTCCGACGGTAGTGATCTAGAGTAAGTAGAATCATTATATATGAAACTAGTCGACCCACGCAACTTCGTCTGCGTCACAATTTTCGTTACTGCTCCGCTCCTATTTGTCTTAGCGTGATGATATATAGCCTATAGTCTTCCTCGATAAATGGGCTATCTAATACTGAAAGAATTTTTCAAATCGGACTAGCAGTTCCTGAGATCAGCACGTTCAAGTAAACAAACAAACAAACTCTTTAGCTTTATATATTAGTATAGAGTATAGATATAGATTCTTGACTGAGTGACTGACAGACAAAGCACAGCCGAAACTACCGGTCCTAGAAAGCAGATTTTGGCATGTAGGTTCCTTGGGGATTGTAGGGGAGCACTAAGGGAGGAATTCCCGAAATCCCCACCAGAACGGGGATAAACGGGATATGTGCGTACGAAGTCGCGGGCAAAAGCTAATAAATGATAAAATAATTTCGTTCTTTTAAACTTCATTCAGATACTGTCTGTACCGACTGCGTCACATCTACTTAGGTACTTGTACCATAGAAATATATTATAACACTAGTTGACACGCGCAACTTCGTCTGCTCCTGCTCCGCTCCTATTGGTCTTAGCGTGATGATATATAGCCTATAGCCTTCCTCAATAAATGGGCTATCTAACACTGAAATAATTTTTCAAATCGGACCAGTAGTTCCTGAGATTAGCGCGTTCTAGCAAACAAACAAACTCTTCAGCTTTATATATTAGTATGACCTGCGCAACTTCGTCTGCGTCACAATTTTCATTACTGCTCTACCCCTTTTGGTCATAGCGTGATGATATATAGCCTATAGCCTTATAGTTCCTGAGATTAGCGCGTTCTAGCAAACAAACAAACTCTTCAGCTTTATATATTAGTATACATAGATCATCATCTGCCTAGCCATCCTTTGCCTGTTTACGAAATAGCTTTGTTGACTGTACATTGGCAGCCTGTCAGTTGTACAGATACTAGGAGAAAAAAGTCTGAACCTGTTTTTAAAATTTACTAAAATGTTGTTATCGTTGTAGAGGTGTCGAGAAAACAGCAGATATTCTTTACTTGAAAATTTTGCGCAAGAGCATGTGGATCATAGATGCTTGGTCGAAAGGCCCAAATGAGTCTCAGGTCCATAGATACTTCATGATCTTACTGAACATACTCTGTCTCGTACCGGGCATCATCTATGTGAGAAACAACACCGGGAAACTGTCGTCCTTTGAGATTGGCCACACTTATATTACTGTTTTCATGAATACTGTTGCTTTTGTAAGTATTTAATAATAACATAGTTAGAAGGATTGGAAATTTTTTAATTAGTGCTGGTTTTCTTGGTCCAAAAGTTTCAGTTTAACATAACATTCTATAGAATACTTATATACTATTCAGGGCGGCTTTCTGAAAAGAGTATTTTGGGAATATATACAATAATTATACAAACTGCTTTGCAAAAAAAACGGGTTGTGTTGATTTTTCAACATTATTGGTAATAATTTAGTTTTAAAGAGGTTTTAATTGCCAAACCATTTTACTGACTCTTAATAAAGAGTCTAGGTATAAAAAGAAGTTTGTTCCAAATTAAAACTTTTGCTTTTTTTTTAAATAATAATTCCTTTTCAGCTTGTGACTTTTTTACTTACTTTTTGCGGGTTTGCGGTAAAAAGGTTATCAGGCAACTAAAACTAATTTATTATTTATATTGTGACTTAATACAGATATATTTTTGTCTATTAAAATGGCAATAAGAGCTAGTAAAGTTATAGCGCTGCTGGAAGAGGAGTGTAGACAATGTTACGTGTCTCACAGCAGTTAAAGTCCAGGTTCCTTGGACAGTGTAACGTCTCACGAGTCGTTACACCGACCAAGGAACCTGGACTGGACTGGATACTAAGACAAGGTTCTAGAAGAAAACGTTGCACACAACCACGAGACGACCGCTTTTTGTGACTCAGTCACTGAGGAACCGCAACTGCAGTGATATAAACCTCAAAAGAAACCTTGAAGAGGTACGCGGAGCACCAATTAGCCTGTGCACTGTGAGGTAGAGGCTTCTAGCGGCTGATATACGCAGTCGATGACCAGAGCACGTCTGGGACCTCCTAACAAGACTAATACGATCTGTCCAACCACTTCCACAAAACATCAGAGAGCCTAAACGTGTGATCTCGGCTGAGTGGGAACATATTCCCCAGGACACCATCAAAAGTCTGGTGGGAAGCATGCCACGACGATTACATGTCGCATAGGCTGCAATGAGAGGTCATACTCGTTATTAATTTTTATTTTTTAATGTCTTACGTTATTAAAACACCACAATAATACTCGTCGTCTTAATTTCATTATACCCATAAAATATTCCATTTTAATACGCTGCCGTGGTATATCTAAAATCCGAAATCTGGTCGATTTTAAACCTTTGAGTAGAGAAAAACATTTTTTGTTAGGTTTTCAATACCTTCAATAAGTATACACATTTTTGTACAGCTATACACATTTTTGCTCATTAATATAGCATCAAAAGTTAAGAATCGACCAGATGTCGGATAACGGCATTTTAGATATACCACGGCAGCACGACTCTTTGTTTGCTACTCGTAAAACACTGATTCAGGGATATAAGTATTAAAAACTAGATTCTCATATATATAATAAGAAATTTCTAGTCATCTAAGCTAATAGACATACTAAAAATGTTAATATTATCCATAGAAAAGCCAATGATTGTAAGCTAGCCGCTTTTTTTTTTGCAAAGGAGTGTACAAGCATAAAATACTACTAATGAGCCTTTTTTCAGGTATAGTAGAGTTCGACAAATATTCAACTTCAAATGCTTAATTCAGAAATCGGGGCTCATTTTACGGGGCTCGTTTTATATTTCTTGTGATAGTTATTAATAAAGATTCTTATTGTTTTTCAGTCAAGAACATTGTTGGTATTTGGGGAAAAATACAACAAAATCCTTTTCTATTTTCTGAAAAAAATGCACATGTTTAATTACAGAAACAAATCTGAATACTCTTATAAGGTAAGTATTCTGTAATCTCGCGTTTAAACCCGAAAGGTTAAGACTCTTTATCAAAGCGCAAAACTGTGCCAGAGTTGCATTTTGAACAGAAATCAAGCATTATATTCATATGTGTATATTTCACTTGAAAATTAAGATATTAAACAATACTAATCATTCATTATGTAACTTAGAACGCGAAACACGACCATTCTATTTCATCTCGAAACGGATCGCTGTGGTTTGATAACGTTCCTTAAGAGTAATCAATGCTACATTCTCACTAAACGAACGAATGTCAGGTTATTTCAAGTAAGACATCTTTTCTACTGTAATTGGTTTGTGTATAGCTATAATAGTAGCAGGTACCCAGCTACCCACTGTTCTGTTCAACCGAGCATACCTTCGATCCCACGTTAAAAGTTACTAAGAGTAGGAGGGTTTTGTAGTTCACTGTTTACATTTACTGTGATTGATTGTCATTGAATCCTCTTGTTTTCTGTTCCAGACACACATACTGGTTCACAAAATGTCACATTTCTATACGGTCTACCTGCTCTGTATGATGGTTCTTGGTATAATGTTGTTCAACCTGACGCCAATGTACAACTGCTACTCAAATGGGATGTACGGAGGCGAAAGACCTCCAAACGCTACGTTCGATCATTCCGTCTTTTATTCATTACCTTTTGACTACACAACCGATTGGAGGGGATACTTAGCTTTATTTACTTTTAATTGGTACATCTCTTGTACCTGTTCTTCTTACTTCTGTGTTGTAGACCTTACTATATCGCTGTTAGTGTTCCATCTTTGGGGTCATATGCGTATTTTAGTTCACAATCTCGAGACTTTTCCGAGACCTGCGTCGCTGCTGGTGCAACCGAAGGATGGCACTATAAAGGATCATAAGTATAATGAGCAGGAGTCGATTGACGTGCGCAATAGATTGCGGGAGAACCTTCACTACCACAGTGTAATTATCGAGTGAGTATCACCTACTTATCCAGACTAAGACGATGATGGTTTCCTGAGGGCCAATGTTCGTATTATTAAGCGCTTACTATCAGTACACTCAGTCGGAAACTGCCAAAACCGCCTATCATTTCCCTACATTTTGAGTCTTGACAATGATTGTCCCTGAGATGATGTTACCACTTAATACAAAACGCTTTTTAAATACGAGACTTGGCCTTCAGTTTGTTGACGATGCACGCTAGAAGTACCTACTGTACCGATTTCGATAATATTTTTACACATTGAAAGCTATATTATAGCTGAGTCTAATCTACATGTTATATCCGAAAAAATGCACGATTCCAGTGAGTAAGGGCGCCTTCAAATTAGTCAGCCACAGCGCTGTCGCCGCGCGACACTTTGCGTTTTGAAGGCGCCCTTAAGCCACGAGAGCTAAACCACGGAAAAAGCTAGTTATCTGCCGACACCATTATTTAAGTTTGATTTTCTTTTTTCGTTCATATGCATGTTGTTTATCAAAGCTTTTTTCGAAAAGGTTTTTCGGCCCTTAAGCCACGAGAGCTAAACCACGGAAAAAGCTAGTTATCTGCCGACACCATTATTTAAGTTTGATTTTCTTTTTTCGTTCATATGCATGTTGTTTATCAAAGCTTTTTTCGAAAAGGTTTTTCGGCCAGTTTTGGTATATATGCGCCTAAATACTTTTCCTTGCTTTTGTCAATTCAACAGTTTCCAAAGGCGGATGTCGGCCACTTTCGGAGCAGTGCTTCTGGTATACTTCCTATTCCACCAAGTGAGCGAATGTCTTCTCATGCTGGAGTGCTCGCAAATGGTATATGTTATTACATTTACTACTACTACTACTATTCCTCCGCTGTACATTCCTGATAAATTTCGTTGCGGGATCCTGCACAGTTGAATCGTTTCTCCGGGACTCGTCGGGCTTCATTGGCTCGGCGTTATTCTGGTGGTCACCACTGTTGATTCTGGTTTTCAGGAGTTGCAGTGGTTGGCAATGTGTGGCAGAGTGTCCCAAACAAAAACAAATTAACGTGTCCTTCAAACTGGTACCTAAAGTGATGAGACGTGGGCATTCAAGAGATAAAATACAGAAATAAAGAATGAAGGATAGATCCTTCAAATTCGCTATGCTATTCTCTAAAAATTCAGCCGTATGTACAGCGCTGCCGCAGCGGTGAAACTCAGTTCCGTATTCACTAAGCTGCGTAAAGCTACATTAACGCTCAAGGCTGTGACGGCCTTGAGTTAAAACTATCCAACGGCGAGCTTATTGACAGTTCTTCATACATCTTGGTATTCCCGACAGAAGACAGCGACGAAGACGCTTACAGCCTCGCTTTGAACTGTCAAATCCAAAAGCTAAAATAATCGCTCGTTCGACTCTTAATTTCACTTTTTTTTTCTTAGAACTATATAAAAATGTCAGCTCGGTTGATTATAAAGCTTCATTTATTAGTTGAAGCTAAGAAAAGTGACGATTTGTCGCTTCCGAACTATCTAAAAAGTCTGTTTTTTAATCTCGGAGACTAAATTGACAAGTGCAAATAGCAAACTAACATAGATTACAATATCATTTAAGTCAGTTTTGACATTTGCAGTTGTCAATTTAGTCTCCGAGTTTAAAAAACAGACATTACTAACTAATATCTCTACTTGCGCACGGGGTTGGTTTGTCTTTGCGATTATGGACGAAGTTATGATGACGAACAACTACCGGAAATACATTGTGCAGGACAGTACGGTTGACATTATGTCGGGCATGTCACCGGCCTGGGGAATCCAATGCCACATTATTTACGTTTGTTCTAGTCAGGTTTACGGTGACTATGCTCAGGCACAACCTTGTAGCTAGGATTATCCACCAGCAACTTGCTCTTAAATAAAATGTTGTGGAATCGGAAGTACCGTACTGTATATATGAGCCCGATAGTTCTCGAAAATGGCAATTGCACATTGTATTGGGATCGGTCTATCACCACTGACAGGACTATTGTGCCAATAAGCCTGACATAGTGGTGATAGATCGACTAGAGAGTCGCACAATAATTGTTGATAAAGCAGTCCCGTATGTCGAGAAACTCGTGAAGACTGAGAAAGATAAACAAACGAAGTATCTTGACTTGGTTCACGAGGTGGTTGATATGTGGAATGTGAATAAAGCAGTCATTTTGCCGATAGTCGTGACGGCCAATGGAATAATTGGCAAGAACGTCGACTAATATACTAAAGAAGTAGGTACTCCTGGACACGGCCCGTATAGTGAGGAGGTTCCTCTCTCGGGAGACCTGACCACCAATAGCTAATAAATTAGTTTTTTTTTTGTTTTCTAGGACCAGAAATCTCTGTTGCGATATGGACCTCTGACAATAGTGATCTTCCAATCACTGATTCAGTTGAGCATAATATTCGAGCTGTTGGGATCATCAGTAAGTATTTCAGAAGATTTGCCTTCTTTAAAATTCACACTAAGCATACCAAAGGCCAACAAAGGACGGTTTACCTAAAACCTATTTTAGCAAAAATTTGCCACGAGACTTTTCGTCATTGTTCTTTTTTAATTGTTAGTCTGCAGTTAGTCAGCAAGACTGTGACTCTGTGCATTCTGGCCTATCTTAAACTAGCAATTCACCCGCGACTTCGTTCGCGCGGGTTTAGTTGGTACACCACGAACTTCATCTCCCCTCTACCCTCTTAAAGGGATTACACATTAAATTACTTATTAAAAGTCGAGACGTGGGGCAGTTTTTTCAAACCGGAACCTTTTTCTTACTTCGAGTATTTTTAAACCCGTCTTAATTTTATAACGAATGGTCCGGTTTGAATAATTTTAAGAGCAATTTACATGTACGTAATCAACCTTAATTATGAAATAATTTAAATAGATAAGGATTAATATCAGATACTAAAATCAACTTCAAAATATATTCCATTTCACCCGGGTTTTAATTGAATATTTTGAACAAAAAGCGGTCATTGTGACTTAACCATAATAGATAGATATATCCCCTCGCAGATTTTTTTGTGGACATTGATGTCTTCTATAAAAAAGTACATCACTTTATATAAATTTGTAGGTAATCAATTCCATCCCAATCAATCACGGTCCGGGTACTCTCCCGCGCAAGCTAACAGAGTGTTTGATGTCGCCGAAGCGCGCGTGCGCCTTGTGAATTCCGCTCTCGGTACATAGTTGAGACAATGTTCACACAATATTTCTGTGGTTCACACAATCAGCTGTTCAGTATATTTTGTCGAGTTAAGAGCACAGAAATGTATGTTTGGGACAGTCGATTTTTTTCTTGAGATAGGTACAGCCTGCTGAAGATAGACGGATGGACAGACAGTAGGACCCCGTTGGTCCCCTTTGGTTCGTTGTACGAAACACTAAACAATTTTGAATTTTGAGATATTTTTTTCAGAATGACAAGATAATCGACGCGGTGTATTGTGTTCCATGGGAATACATGGAGGCGAAGGATAGCAAGCTAGTGCTGACCATGCTGAGGCAGGCGCAGATCTCCATGAACCTGAAGGCGATGGGCATGCTGACAGTGGGCGTGCAGACCATGATCTCGGTACGGAGACGGTTCTTTGTATTACTTTTACTTGAATTTACAGAGAGATAGAATTCCTCATAAAATATGACATGATCAAAATCACGTAAAAACACATGTTACCATTTATGCAAAGACCAAAAAAAAAACATTAGTTGCGATAGAGTTTGAACTTAGTCTTGTATGCCATAGAGTTTGTTTTTCCATTTGATAATTATTTCGAATTCGGAATTCAAGTACCTATGTGTTTTCTAAAGAGAATGGCGGTGATATGTTAAAGTTTAGGTATAACTATTTTTAATATAAACACGAATGATATAATTTCTGTTTGATATAATTTTCATGTGCTATAAATTCTATTGTGATAACAATTTATGATATATACACACAAGATATATAGTTTCAAGTCATTTAAGCTTTAGTTTATAGCTATACCAATACAATACACATTAAAATAATAGGTAGTTTGTCAGCATGAGATGTTTAAAAGCAAAGTCCTGAAACTCATGCACGGAATTAGTAATTGCGTCCTGCGTACTTACTCCTGTTTCTGCCTGCGGGTTTAAAAAGGAACCTAGTAATATTTGGAACAGCCTATCCGTGTCGGGGTGTCCAAGTTCTTAAGTTGACGCGAATGCTCTTTGTTCAGCGGTAAGTTTAGAAATGATGATAATTATATCAAAATAACGTTATACGAAATTTGAATATACTAAACGAACCTTAGAGAAAGTATTGTTACAATATAATATTGTTGTAAATATAAACAGAACGTTAAAAGAAAAATAAATCAACTGTTGTCAGATGAAGTACCTACACGTTACGTTTGAGCGTTATAGCTTTTGAAAATAGAGCAAATGTTTTAATTAGGGTTCCGTACCCAAAGGGTAACCAACGGAACCCTATTACTAAGCCTCCGCTGTCCGTCCGTCCATCCGTCCGTCCGACCTTCCGTCCGTCCGACCGTCCGTCCATCCGTCCGCCCATCTGTCTGTCAGCGGGCTGTATCTCAAGAACTGTAATAGGCAGACAGCTGAAATTTTTACAGATTGTGAATTTCTAAAGCCGGTATAACGACAAATAATAAAAAAAATCACTTAATCCATAATTGATTTTCCTCATTTCTTGTTTTCAGATTATAAAAACATCGTTCACATACTTTGTGATGTTGCAGACGTTTGCAGAGGAAGACCATTAAAAACAATTTTGATTTATATTCTTGATATTGCATAATGCTTTCTATCTTATCCATCGAGGTTCGATTCCCGCACTTAGTCCTGATTCTGGACGATTGTACGTGAACACGCTTTATTCTTACCACCTTCTGCCAGCGGCTTCACCCGCGTGAAAGTCAGAACTCGGAAAACCCATTCCTAAATAAAAGTAGCTTATGTCCTTCTCCAAGGTTTAATGTATCTCTGTACCAAATTTCATCAAAATCGGCGTGAAGAGGCAACACACATAAAGTGTTACGTTTCCCCTTTTATGTACTAGTATGGATTTAAATACGAGTATATCAATCTTACATGCTTCAGATTTGACTCTCAATAAATAAGTTATTAGATATTTTCTTTTTTATCCTCGTACAATAAGAAGGAGTTTTTTAATTTAACTGTTTATTTTTTCTAATGCTATTTAGGTATGTTGTGTCGTGGCTAAGTGACAGCCGTACGGGTCGACCTTCAAGGCTAAGCAACGCTTGCCGAGGTTGTTCTGTAGATGGGTGGCAATCTTAACATACCGAGATTCCTCCGTGCCTGGGAAAGAACGTTAAGCCGCTGAACCCGACTGTTATTTGTAGATGTTTAGGCAACAAAAAAATCGGACTCCAGTCAAGTCGGAGGCCGAACGCGTGGGAGAGAGGGAAACCTCACGCCCCGGGCGTCGGGAGTCGCAGGACGATTCCCGGCCACCGTAGGCGCGGGACTGCGGACGGCGAGCATTGGGTGGCTTGCCGTCTGATCAGAACCAGGCCCGGGTCGGCGGCTCGCTGCGATCCCAACGCGCTTCAAGGACATGTCAGCACGGAAGACGGGGCCCACTAGGGCCAGTGCCTGCTGGGGCTGCGGACTTCGTTCGAAAGAGGCACCTTACCCCGGAACGCAAAGGGCACTAGGAGAAACACGGATGGGTTTTAGTCAGTCAGTAAGAGTCTGACACTCCCTCCTGCTGTACCCAGAGCGGAGTCATTTGATGACATCCCATACAAAAAAAAAAAAAACAATGTCCTGCCGACAAACCGATTATTGCGCAAGTATGCGATCATCGCATTAATTTTTACAGCAAACCCTAATGCGCTATCAGAGAGCGCCTTCCACCTTACCTTACAAACTAGTTGACCCGCGCAACTTTGTCAGCTTCGCTCCTATTGATCTTTGCGTGATTATATAATTATAGCATATAGTCTTCCTCGATAAATGGGCTATCTACTCGTAACACTGAAATAATTTTTCAAATCTGGCCAGTATATAGTTTCTGAGATTAGCGCGTTCAAGCAAACAAACAAACAAACTCCTCAGCTTAATATATACAACGTTGATACGACAGAGGGGCTTTCCTTTAAACTGCCTATACTAGGTACCATTTCCAAGCTCTGTACCAAAAATAAATAAAATTGGAGCAGTAGTTTAGTCGCAAATGATTTTTAATGTTTTTGTACCGTTTGAACACGATGTATCTTTTCTAACAGCTGATTATCGTCTAAGCATAGGTCATGCACCTTACAACGATAAATCTACGATGTGTTGTTGCCGGTCTGACGCATGTCGAAGGACATTCACTAAAAATTGGCAATGCAAACAAGGAAGCAATCAATACACACACACTTGCACTTTCACTACGAAAGCGACATACGTAGCGCGTTTGAAAGGAACAGAAATAGGTCAGTTGGTTGCATCCTTGTTTTTTGCGATCGATAAGTGGAGCCTCTATTCAGTGCGCCGACGCTATCTTTTCGGAACGTACGGTATGTGGAATTCGCGCGCAAACAATTGTGATTTTATTTTGTTATTGTGATGGGACACTAAATAAGTTTAAGACAGTATTTCTTTCTTTTATTGTGAGAGGACACGTAACTTGGGATTATTATTATTTAGTATTAGTGTTTTTTTTTGTGATTGACTGTTTTTTATGGTGATAGGACACGTAACTTGGGATTATTATTATTTAGTATTAGTATCTCGGAACCTCACTCCCATGAATTTCTTTTTGTGGGGGTACAAGTGTATGCCTCAGAGGTAAATACAATTGATGAGTTAAAAAATAGGATTATTTTAGCATTCCCAAATTAAAGTGCTCAGCGACGGACAGTGATCTAATTAGAAAAATAAATAACAATATTCTCCTTCGGTATAAATTGTGCATCAATGTGAATGGAGGACACATCGAAAATTTAAAATTTCAGTGTGTTTGTTTTTGTGCGCGTACTTCGAAAAGTTACCTAACATAAAAGCCAGTGCGAGCGGAGGCCTAAGTCGCCGGCCACCACCTCGCCCCGGCCCCCGCCGAGCACACAAGATACCGCACACCAGCACACCGCGCTCCGGCGCGCGCGCGACTTTGCCGCTTTGTTACCTAGCGGTATCTAAGGTCAGTGTCATTTTTTTACAAAGGGTGGTTGCGTTTTATTCGGATTTGCAAGCTATTTAGTTTGTTTGAAAAAAATATTTTCTCATTTATGGCGCTTTTTGTTTTTGTACCGTATCGAATTAATACTGAACACGTATAGTATACGTAGTTTAATTTAATGCCCCTCTGTCGTATCAACTCTGTATATTAGTATAGGTGAGCGCGAAAATCTCATATTCGCGTGCATGTCGATAACTTAGCACGATGCCTTAGTGTAAATTATTGTGTGAGTGTATTGGCTCCGTGCACAACTTCAGCACCACCTAGCGTCCGTGTATTAAAGAAAGTTGTTGGGGATTTAAGAAATTTGGTATTGTTTGAAAATCTTTATTAAAAATTCGTGTGGATCGAGGTTGGGACGTACACCTGTTGAACCGTCAACGAATATTTTAAATACATTCTAAGTATTAGGTACGCCGCCCTAGTGGACACACTCTCGATCTTCACCACACCGGACACAAGGGACCTGTGAACCCGGCACAACCCTCAGACTTCTGGTCACACTGCCGGAAATAGAGCAGATTGCAGGATTTGAGAATGATCGTGTCGGCCCTCTCTTAAGACTTCAGACAATCCCACAATACTCCATCGTAACTGGCTCAATTTCTTCTCAAGTTCGGTGATCAGTGTTACAGTCAGCAGGCCCAGTCGTCGGTATTTGTAGGGGTAGCTGGATCCTCTCCGAGGGTTCTTAGCACCCTTTGCCTAACCATGACCATGACCGCAACCGGAGTCAAGGATAGATGGGCTGCTGGGTACTAGGGGCCATTTTTCCATTGTGCCTATCATATTCGGGGGATTTGCTATAATCGCAACGCTTGGCAGGCGGGTTGGCCATCGCATTGTAGTTGTTGCAATGTACTGAGAATGCTGCTGCCCATTCTTAGTCTTTTTCTTAGTCCCTTAGTCGCTTCTTACGACACCCACGGGAAGTGATGGGATGGTGCTATTCTTTTACATCCGATACCATATTATCTCAAACCACGTGAGGTCGCACGCCCAATCAGAATAAAGTACGATGAACCTCGACCTCGGTTGAAACAGCTTTAACAGAATAATTTTGACAAAACGCGTTTTGTCTAGTTAGAACAAGTTTTTACTGATAGTCATTTTCAGAAGCAGTAAATTCTTAACTTACTAAGCGAGTCAGAGTGTACATCGACAAGATCAGTTGTTTGTACGAGATGTAAGTATGCTAAAAGAGTAAAAAAATTTAGGTCTAGGACAACTTGTATGTTAAAATTTTCCTAGTTGGCCCTCCGCAATACATCCGTCAGTTCGCGCCCGTCGAAGAAAAGCAAGTAATCTGCCAAGTATAACTAACATGCGAAGAAAGGTCGCATGGCATGTCATGCCGGGTGCATCTAGGGCTAGGATCGGGCGAGGAGTAAACGGACACAGACTTTACAAGACAGTGGTCGGAACTACCCAGCAAATCAACATCCGACACCCTCGTTGCCCCCTGGACCAGCTGGGTAAGATTTAACTGTTTGTCTGTGAACTAGTATGTGAGGAGCCACTCCTGATGGTGGGCGTTGAAGTCACCCAGTAACACCAATTGGGCAGAAGGGTACGGCTACTGAGCCGCATCCGCCGCCTCACTCAGGTGCTGTGTGAGCCCAGTTGTCTCCAAATCACCGATGTGCGAACGGTAGACACAGGCGTAGACAATTGCAAGTGCTTGGTGGGACTCCAGGTTGCGAAGACGCCGATAGCAGATGACATACGCCGCGTCGATTGAAATGGTTTTCCATGGTAAATCCTGGGTAGGAAAGGTACGATACGTATGATGGACATTCGTTCTGTGTCTCGGAAAGGTACAAGAGCGCTGGTTTTTCAGTCTCCAGGTGGTGATGGACTGCGGTGAGATTTGAGTGCAAACCTCGTATATTGCAAAGGTGCACTTTATGAGAGAGGGAGTGCTGCCACTGTACAGCTTTTTTCATTTTGTTCCTTTGGACCATAGTGTGAGTGAAGGAAGGAGAGGAGAAAGAAGTGAAATGAGGTTCCATGCTGTTAACCTTCAGGCACGCTCTGGCAAGACGACATTAATCATTGAAGGACTAGCCTGGCGGAATAGTTTGGAGACTGCGGGGACGCCCGAGCCTCCCCGGGAACGTCCATCGGGCCCTCTCGTCTGGTCGCCAACCAGCATGGTGGTGCATTCCGGGATTTTTCGACAGTTAGAGGTGAACTTTCGTATTTTCCAAACGGCTCTGCGAATCTCAAACTTGGACATCATTCCATTTCTAAGTCTCTAACCATGGAATGCTCAGGGCTCAGTTATCTGTCCATATGTATGGAATTATGGCTACGATGATTTTCTCGCGCTTCCGCTCACATGCGGCTGTTCATTAACCGGTTACGCGGACGATGGCTTACTGCTCATTGAGGCAAGCACTGGGGCTGGACTTGAGAACTTGGTTGACAGGCATGTCAGCCGTTAATATCTCAGTGGGGCGATCGAAACCGTCAATCTTTTGCACCGCATAAAACATTTAATAAAGTACCTACTCGATAAAAAAAAACACGTGTGGCACTCGGAGACTGCCGCGGTAAAGCTATTGCATAGCATTTTTTATCAACTTATGCAATTATAATTATATATTTATTTTATTTATGCAGTATTTTTTTTCTTTGATATTAATTCAAGTTACACTTTGAGCTAAAAAAAAGTAAAAAGTAAAACTAAAAAGTATCACCGCTGTGCCAGTCGGAGTTAGGTTTTTTTCGTTACGGAATTTCTGGATTCGGTCTCCACGCTCAAGGCCCGCGATAGAAGCTATGCAATAGCTTAAAAGAATCCGTGTGCTACTCGGTATGCTACTAGAAAGGAACTTTTCATTTATTGATCATATAAAAACAGTAGGTGAAAAAACAAAAAAGAACTTCTACGCCTTGATGAGAATATCCAAAGCTACTTGGGGTTTATCGTTTCAACCCTTAAAAACTATTTACGGGGCTACTTACTCGGGTTGTATGTGCTACGGGGCACCTGTCTGGGCCACCACAGGGGCGGTACAACGAAAATTGCTGCAAAGTCAGCGTTTGGCTTTGATATTCTTATGCAAGGCGTATAGGACGGTTGGTACTGATGCCTTACCAGTGCTAGCGGGTGTTCTCCCAGTCGATCTAGAGGTGCAGCGGCGTGCTGCAATGTACTACTACGTTAGAAAGATCACGGACCCAGAGTTTCTACAGCAACACGACCGTGCTAAGATCTTTAGATTACTAAAACCGCTTGGATCCCGCTATCCTCCGCGACTAGTCTTCCGATACGCCCATCACAGCGCAAGCCTGATTGGTCTGCCTGCATTCGAACAACTATTTCGACCCATCTCCTCTGAATTGGCTACACTGAGCATCGTACCGGAACGCAACAAGGCATCGGCCGAAGCCTACCAACAGTTAGTGTCACCTGATTAGCACCACCCGGAATACCTATTGGTAGTCCTTACACGTAGTAACGTGTAAGGACTACCAATAGGTATTCTCCTCCGATCGCGGGTGACTCGGTCCCAAAAAATATATACCAAATTTGAACAGAATCGGTCCAGTAGATCCGGAGAAAACTGGCTGTGACAGACGAACAGACAGACATGCACACGGACAGACAGACACCGGAGAGATCCTGTAAGGGTTCCGTTTTTTACCGATGTTCGGAACCCTAAAAAAGTGAAACTAATAGTTTCACTTATATTATATTATATTATATTCTTGGAAAGATTAAAAACCTTTCTTATCTTACCAAATTGCTACAATCAAGACAACCTTTTAATTTTTCTACATTTTCGCATTGGGTTACTGTATGATAGCTGTATGTATGTATGTCTGTAATAAATAAATAAATAAAAACCTATACATATGTATAGCAACAACTTAAAGCAGCTAACATGTCGATACAGAACCTGCCCTTCGTAACTATACAGACGTGAAATTGTTATCACCATCCATAGGTGTTCTTTTGTTAGATTGCAAGCACCTATAAAGTTGACTACCAGTATTTACATGAAGCAAATGCTTATCCGACCGCCACAACTCAGTTACTAGGTAACACTGGCAAGACTGCTCGTCATCACCCACAGTTAGGGTTGCCAACATTTCTTAGACGAAAAATATACCTTGTATTTTTCAAACTGAGCTATAAAAAATATAGAACACTTAAAAAAATGTTATTTATTTTATTTAGGTTAACCAACAATATTGTTTACACTACATACATTTCTGACTTAATGTCTAGGGTAATATTTGCAGGTGCGAGTGCAACTATTAAGTAAAGGTTAACACCACATGCACGAAAAAACGACTTTGTACTAACATTATTAATTAATCCAATTAATAATAAATTTAATCTTGCTTCAATGATTTTTGTAACAAATTTTTAAATTTATGTTTATATTGATTGTTTCTCTTTTAATTTTTATTTCAAATACTTAACATTTCTCCTTCATGGCTAGTATTATTACTTATTGAGGGGATTGGTGCTGATAGCCGAAATACAGGTTTTTGCCTAGTTCGGCTACAGATGTCTAGTTCTTTCGTATTGTTTAAATATAGCCAAAAAAAATATTTAACAATGTAATAAATTAATTTGAAATAATTGAACCTGAAATTATACAATATCACTGAATTTAAAATGAATGTGTATTCTATGGAAAAAGCAAAAAAAAATATACAAAAATAGAATTGTTACTTATATATTTATTTGTTTGGTCTAAAATAAAAGCGGAATTTATTTATGTTTTACTCCCTTTCTCACTTAGGTTTACGTTTGCGAAGTTTTTATTTTTTGGATTTTTCACTGTTTAATAGGCGTTAGCGACGCTATCGAACTAGACGGACTTTCGTTATCGCTACCACTTTCCACAAATATTCTTAGGACTTCATGTCTCAAAAGAAAGAACAATATCTAATAGAAAATAATTACCAAAATCCCACAAGTTCGGAACGCGGTAATACATTCGAAGAAAGAGTCGTTTTCTATCGAGTGGTGGGGAACATAGATTGTTATGGGAAATCTACGTGGTGGGACGACGACTCTTACTCTTATCAAATATCTTAAAATAATCTAAATCTAATCTAATATTCAAATATCAACAGTATATAGTATGCAGACCCGAAATACAGTACAATACTTTTTTGACTGGAATGTACCCCGTTTGAGAGTGTCATGCTCACTCAAAAGTTTAGCTTATGGTGGCGTATGCGTTGGATCATTTGGCTCCCTTCAAAGTGGTTGAGCCGAAAGTTGCTAGCGCATACGTCATGTTCGTGAACGGGCGCCGTCAGTTGGGGCTGGTCATTTCTCAGCTGCCATGGTTCATTTTAATTATTTCTTTGAATTGTTCCTTTATTTCCGGACGCTTTTATCCTGCTAATCTTTTACATCGTTCTCACATGAATGTATAATTTCAACTTGATGTAAACAAAACTATAACGGGTTCCTTCTATTTGGCAGAATCTTGATACTCCGATTTTTATTTGGCATAACTCACATGGCATAATTTTATTTAATCGAATATTTTTAAGGCATAAAAATTATTTAGCATAACTTTTGTTTGGCAGAATATTTACGTGTCCGAATTTACAATGGCATACTTTTATCTTGGCAGAATTTTGTTTAGCATAACATTTATTTAGAGATACGATTATTTGGTATGGGTGCATATTTGAACATCAAAAATTAAAATAGATGTATCTTCTTGTAAAAATTAGTGTTCAAAACATCAAAAACTTATAATATATGGAATAAAACTGATAATTTAAATAAAATAAATTTATGCTGTCGAATGGTTAGATAACCTACGTGCAATGTATTTAAAATCGAATGGTCTGCAAAAGTGACATAGAATGTTCTAAATATAGCATGTATTGGTAGCATTTTCAATATTAAATTAAATTTGTGTCATAAAAAGTCAATACGTTGTGCTGCAAAATTTTGTGACAGAAACGAATCGCTGCGAAACCGACTTTACGCAGTCTTGTCTGCCCTACCCCTAGAGTGTAATTTTAACCCGGAGCCGTGACAGAAACAATGCTTGCTGCATGTTGCATGCCTGCTTGCATGCTGCATGCCTGCTGCATGTTGCATGCCTGCTTGCATGCTGCATGCATGCTGCATGTGGCATGCCTGCTTGCATGCTACATGCATGCTGCATGCATGCTGCATGTTGCATGCATGCTGCATGTTGCATGCCTGCTTGCATGTTGTATGCCTGTTTGCATGCTACATGCATCCAAGCCGACAGTATTTTTGTAATTAGCATTTAGGTTAGGTGGTGGTTATGTGTGTGGCGAAAAAAAACAGTTCTGCCTTTTAATGACTATCGATATAAAATGTATGCCAAAAGACGATTCTGACTGTGAATTTTCTGCGATATGATGGTTCTGCTTTTTAATTGTTATGGATATAAACATTATGCCTAAAGATGATTCTGACTAACAAAATTATGAGTTTTGAATGTATGACAACTGAGTGTATGCGAAATGATTTTCTGCGAAATGAAGTTTATGCTATCCGTTGTTATGCAAAACAATATTATGACGTAAAAAGTTCTGCTATAAAAGGTAGACCCAACTATAACAACGTAACAATTTATTATCTTTAAAAGAGTGTCCTTGGAGTTTCTTGCACGTTCTTCTCCATAGAGATCTAAAGCGTAAATCTCTATGGAGAAGAACGTGCAAATAGCTTCATCTTTTTGAAGCGACCGACCTTGACAGTTCAAAAGTACCTGTAAATGGTTTATTTGAAATCCATATTTTTGAGTTTGAGTTTGAATACTATTTACTTATTATAAGTAGTACGGTTGGTAACCCTACCCACAGCCCGACTTCACCCACTGCAGAGCACAGGCTTCCTCTTACCTTGTGCCGATACCCTCACTTCTAAGCCAGCCTTATCCAGTTCCTAAACGCGATGACAACAATGTGATCTGCCCATCTCGCCGCCGGACAACCGACACTTCTTCAAGTTCGCGGTCGCCACTCGGTCACCGCTTTACTCCACCTTTCATCACCGCGCCTTGCTAGCTCCATCGAAGGATTTTTATTTCAAGAAACGCAAAAAGAGTTAGGCAAATCGTTGTAAAAATATCAGAGCTATTGGCGAACATAACGGCATTAGCGAAAAATTTCCACGCACGGTAGGCGCAGAATTTGAGCGATTGACTGATGCGTGTCGTGGGTTCGATTCCTGCTCGGAACAAATATTTGTATAGCCTACAGATAGTTGTTCCGGGTCTGGCTGAGTGTATATGTGAGATTATATGTATCTATCTAAATGCACCCACGATACAGGAAAAATTCCTAGTGTGGGGCAAAGTTTAAAAAACAAAAAATCTGATAAATTGCCGAAGACGGTTAATATCAAATTATAAAAATGCTTGAAAAGGTAATACTTATTTATTTTAAGTTAAATGTTAAACAAGCAAGCAAACAGATAGTAAATTCATATAATAATAATAATGTGCAAATAAATTCAGAAACATTATTAATTTTATTAGTCATCCTCTGCAAATGTCTGCAACATCACGAAATATGAGAACGAAGTTTTTAAAATCTGGAAAGAAAAATATATGATTATGGACAATGCAAGTTACATAAACGCAAGAAAGTTCAGCAACACATTGTAGGGATGTCCTACGTTAGTTCGAAACTTGTTTGTTCGATTTTCATTAATCCGAACGCTATAATATTGTCCGAAACTATGTAGGTACGTACGAAAATTGTTGGATTGAATCACTTTAGGTCGCTATTCCACCAATTCGCACTAAGCGTTTTCAAACGTCTTTTATAATGCGCACAGCAAAGGAGTGGAACTCTCTGCCTGCGTCTGTGTTTCCAAAAGCTTACAACCCTAATCTCTTCAAAGTTAGAGTGAACAAGCTCCTTCTGGGTAGGCTCACTCCATCGTAGACTTTGTCTCTGTCATCTCTAATATAGACTAGAGTCAAGAGCAAACCCATTACAAATACAAATACAAAAAAAAGGTCTATGCAACGTACGAAACACGCGCACATTTAATATTTTCTTCGAAATTTTGTACTTGTTTTCTGCTCTGAAAATGTTTCAGAGCGAAATTGACAAATTAAAAACAAATTCTGACAAAATAAATTACTTTTGCCTATACTACTCTGTCAAGAAAGTACC
Source organism: Lacanobia oleracea (assembly GCA_950371165.1). Taxonomy (NCBI): domain Eukaryota; kingdom Metazoa; phylum Arthropoda; class Insecta; order Lepidoptera; family Noctuidae; genus Lacanobia; species Lacanobia oleracea. The sequence goes on from OX493385.1 coordinate 16,670,627, forward strand.
GGGAAAAGATCAATAATACACAAAATGTCTGTTATTCATCCAAATTTATTTTATCACCTTCAAAGTATGCTCCTTTAGAAACGATACACTTGCGCCAACGAATAATCCATTCATCAAAACATTTTTTAAACGCTGCTTCCGGAATTGAGTTCAGTTCTCGCCACGAATTCTCCTTTATGTCTTCTATCGATTGAAAACGGGTGCCACGAAGTGGTAATTTGAGTTTAGGAAAAAGAAAAAGTCAGCAGGAGCCATATCTGGTGAATATGGTGGTTGCTGGATGGTATTTGTTGAGTGTTTGGTTAAAAATTCGTTCACAATGATAGCCTTGTGCGAAAGCGCATTGTCGTGGTGCAAAATCCAAGAATTTTCTTTCCACAAATCTGGCATTTTTCGTCGAATTTGCTCTCTTAAACGCCGCATAACGCTCAAATAATATTCTTTATTTACTGTTAGACCTTCCGGTAAGAATTCAGAGTGCACAACACCGCGATAGTCAAAGAAAACAGTCAACATGACTTTGACTTTTGATCGACTTTGGCGTGGTTTTTTCGGTTTTGGTTCTGTTGGAAGGCGCCACTCCGAAGCTTGTTGACTAGTTTGCATGTCAAACTCGTAAACCCACGTCTGTTCACCAGTAACAATGCGTTTCATGAATGTTGGGTCCGAACTGACTCGTTCTAGCATGTCCTCAGCGACTTTCATGCGATTGAGTTTTTGGAGAAAATTCAGATCTTTTGGGACTAGCCGAGCAGCAACATGTTTCATACCCAAATGATTAGTTAAAATGGTACGGATCGACTCGTGAGATACAGAAAGTTCGGCGACTATCTCTCTCAGAGTTGAATGGGGATTTTCAGTCACTATTTCCTTCACTTTTGCGATGTTAACTTCAGTTGCAGACGTTGACGGCCTACCAGAGCGAGGCAAATCTTCTATCACATCTCGACCGCTTTTGAACGCTTTGAACCACTCATAAGCACGAGTTTTTGATAAAGTCGATTCACCGTAAGCCTTCTGTAACATTTTCAGTGACTCCGAACACGAAATTCCATTGGCGATGCAAAATTTAAGACAAACTCTTTGTTCGATATTCTTGTCCATTATGAAATTCGCAATACACACTATATATATGATATTACTAAAATCAGCACTGTATTTAATATAAATAACAGATGCAACTCAAACTCCGCGCCAAAATGGAAAACAGTTGTGCCAATCTAACAACTACAAAAAAAAACAAAAATTTGAATTTGGAACCATAAACAAATCATCCATTCCCGATACTTTTTTTGACTGAATGTACTTTACATGCCTGTTGAAACAGTATTTTTTCAGGATGAAAAATGAAAAAAGTCATAACCGGTTTGATTTTATTTTTAATGTTTTGGTATAATAAGAAGAGCCAAGAAAAAACAAGAAAAACATTTTTTTGGGGTTCAAAGTGTTTTGTAAATATGTATATTAGGTCTTTACCTATGAAATTGCCGTTCTGCAGTACTGGCCATTTCAAATCAAAATAATTTTAGTTTGGCTAAGAATTCTAATTTCAAATTAATTTTATTTTAAGAAACATGTTTTTTTTTCCAAAAGTAGTCATTTGTTTATTGATTATTGTTACATTTTCATCGCATTTCAATCTTTTTCGTCATCATGGATACGTTAAAAATTCGAGTAATTATGGAATATGAATACCGTCGTGGCAGCAACGCGGCACAAGCGGCACGCAACATCAACGACGTTTACGGAGCTAAAACTACAAACCAACGCACCACCTGTTATTGGTTTGCTCGCTTCCGTTCTGGAAATTTCGACCTGAAAAATGAACCTCGCGGTCGTCCGAAGACTTTGGTCGACAATGACAAATTAAAGGCGATTGTGGAAGCTGATGATACACAATCTACAATCTCAATCTAGCAGCAGCTTTCGACGTTAGCGTCAAAACAATATTGGTTCATTTGCGTCAAATTGGCAAGGTAAAAAAGCTTGACAAATGGGTGTCCCACGAACTCAATGATCGCCAGCGCGAAGTACGCGTCGAGACGTGCCTTGCACTGCTCAACAGACACACAAATGAAGGAATTTTGAACCGCATTGTTACCTGCGATGAAAAATGGATTCTGTTTGATAACCGCAAGCGCTCAGCAAGTTGGTTGGATCCTGGTTCAGCACCTAAACAGTGACCTAAACGAAAACTTACCCCTTGAAAAGTGATGGTCATTGTTTGGTGGTCTAGCGCCGGTGTGATTCATCACAGCTTCTTACCAAACGGGGTGAGCATTACTGCATATGTGTACTGTGAAGAACTGAACACAATGATGGAGAAGCTGGCACATCTACAACCAGCATTGGTCAATCGCTCGTCTCCGCTGCTCCTGCACGACAACGCGCGACCTCATACTGCACAGCAGACGGTCTCCAAGTTGCAAGAACTGGGGTTGGAAGCTCTCCGTCATCCGCCCTACTCACCAGACCTTGCGCCTACAGATTACTACTTTTTCCAAAATTTGGATAACTGCTTGGCGGGAAAAAAATTCAATACCCGAGAGGCAGTACAAAATGCCTTTGAAGAATTTGTTGCCTCCCGTCCAGCTGATTTCTTTAAGAAGGGCATCAATAAACTGCCACTGCGTTGGCAAAGATGCATTGATTGCATGGGTGATTACTTCGATTAATACAAATAAAAAATACATGAAAATAATTCGTTTAAATTTTTTCATACAAAACGGCAATTTCATAGGTATTTTAAAGAACTGACATATTTAATTTACAGCTGCTTTAATAAATACTTAACTAATTTTATACACTCATTAACACGAAACTATGTACAAACGCGTATAAAAACAATATAAATGCATAAATTTAATGTCTTTGCGTGCGACCGATTTTAGAGTGGTTCCAATAGTGAAAGTTGTTCATAATAACGAGTACAATGATCCTTTAAGACGTATTACGTTTATTCTGTTACACGTTGTTTAATTTTAGTAAGGTTGCACATTTTTTTATGGAATTCGATTATTTCTCTCTTGAGTCAATGTTAAAGTTCACGCAAACATCGCAGGTAGGTACAAGCTAAACAAAAAACGGCTTGCACTCCGGGAGTGCCGGCAGAAGTAAAAACTAAAAACTTGAATACGTGCTTCTCTCCCTCCGTCTTACGAATTTTCGATCAGGTCACGTGTCCTGACGCGAATTTAACATTTTTACCCATCACAAAAAAGTGCACAACGCCGCTAAAGAAATTTTCACTTCAAAAATATACGAGTTCACCGGGATAAGAATATTATGGTTTCACGAAGTCAAAACTGATCTAGAAAACCGTTTTCATGCGAACGAAGCCGCGGGCGGCAGCTAGTTATAGTATATATAACATGACTATCGGCATTTATTTTTACTTATACGAAGTGGCGCGGGAAAAGAACTCCAGGATGGACTAGGGGGAGGCCTTTGCCCAGGCAGTGGGACAGTATGAGTAAATTTAAATAAAGTAAAAGTAATACAAATAACCGTCTCCGTACCGAGATCATGGTCTGCACGCCCACTGTCAGCATGCCCATCGCCTTCACGTTCATGGAGATCTGCGCCTGCCGCAGCATGGTCAGCACTAGCTTGCTATCCTTCGCCTCCATGTATTCCCATGGAACACAATACACCGCGTCGATTATCTTGTCATTCTGAAAAAGATCTCACTAAATTCAATATATAATTTTTTAGACTTCCGTATCCAATCGCCAACTTACAGCGGAGGCTTAGTACCTGGTCCCTATTACTAAGCCGTCCGTCCGTTTGTCCATCTTTTTGTCTGTCAGCGGGCTTTATTTATCTCATGAACCATAATAGGTAGTCAGCTGAAATTTTCTCAGATTGTGTATCTGTTGCTTGCGTGACAACAAATAATAAAAAAACTTTTTTACAAAAAATACAACCGACTTCCAAAAACAAAACACTACAAGGTACATAATAACTTTGGAAGAAAGAAAAAAACTTTAATTTCGGAAGTCGGTGTCGGTGTTTTTGGTTATTTTTTCGTTTTTTGACACCGACTTCCGAAATTAAAGTTCTTTTCTTTCTTTCGAAGTTATTTTGTACCTTGTAGTGTTTTGTTTTTGGAAGTCGGTTGTATTTTTTGTAAAAAGGTTTTTATTTTTCACTTTTTAGTTGTACCTAGGTACCTGCGTACCCGTTAACAGCGTACCAGCGCAATGTTATGTTAAGAACTGGTGTAAACACTAAAAAAACATGCGATTTCATCAATCCCGATCACTTTGCTCTTATTTATTGAAGAGTTCCGTTGCCTACCTCCGAAGTTCTTCGTCAGATCTTCACCAAATTGAAACGGGACCAGTCCAGGAAAATACTCTTTCAAACAAAAAAAGAATCATCCAAATCGGCTGACAATTGGTGAAAGTATCGCTGAACAAACATTTTTCATGGGATCTTATCATCAGATCCTAATTTATACCTTTCATCATCAGCTCAGCAACATGAGATGATGATTACCAGGCACAAATATCTGAACTGCGTTAGAAAGTTCATGAAAAACATTGTGTGTGCCTATAAAATTTGAGGGTTGCCCTCGATTTTTGTGGTATCCCATCATCAGATTCTGACACGGTGACAATGAGACCAATCGAGGAGTATACCCTTTCAGATGAAACAAAATTTTTTCAAATCGGTTCATAAATGACGGAGTTATGAGGTAACAAACATAAAAAAAATACAACCGAATTGAGAACCTCCTCCTTTTTTTGAAGTCGGTTAAAAATGCGATAGTGCGGAACCTTTCATGCGTGAGTCCGACTCGCACGTGGTCGGTTTTTATAGTTCCGATCATCCGTAAAGAACGGAACCCTTATAGGATCACTCGGGTGTCTGTCTGTGTGTCTGTCTGTCTCAGCCAGTTTTCTGCAGATGCACTGGACTGATTCTGTTGAAATTTGGTAAACATAATAATAATATGGACTTTTTTGACCCAAACATGGACGTATTACGTAAATAAATATTTTTTTTAATGGGGGCAACGTTTAGGGTTGAAACTAAAAAATAAAATCAAAAACGTTTTTCAAACTGTATCTTGTGACATATCAAATGAAAGGGCTTACTGAGAGGGTTTTAACTATATTTTTTTTCAAAGTTTTGAAGTTATTCAAGAAATTAGACCAAAAATGACCATTCCCCCCCTTTTCTTCGAAACTAGTAATTTTTTTTAAATGCAGATAATAGATCTTTACCTAAATATTACTGAAAAACCTATAAAAAGTCAGTAGTTTTAAAATAATATGCATATGATCCTTAAATATACGGGATAATTAAGGATCATTCGCATTCGCATTGCAGTCGCCAACTGACATGAACACTCTAATTTCCGCACATTTTGACATGTTTTTGACAATGATTCGTTGAGACTGGAAGAATTTGAGCTTTCTTTAAGTACGAGAATTGGGCTTCATATACCTAAGAGAAGAATGTAAAGATGAATACGTGCAGTGAAAACTGGCGAAAATGTTATGAAAAGGCCGTTCTTGAGGACACGTTTAAAAATCGATAACCAACCAACCAGCGAAGGAAAAATAGGGGCAATAATTCGTGTATTAGCGACTACCAAAAGTACTGATGAATCGGGGGTGAAACTAACTGGTTCGGGGGGTGTAAAGGTGCCTTTTTTAGTTTTTAATTTATAACTCGGAAACGGTGGCATAGCAAAAAATGTGTTCAAACAGAAATCAATATAAAATTTTCTACAAAATAGATTTTGTACACTTTTCAATAGGATCAATATTTAATGAAATATATAAGGAAGAAAATGGATAATAACAAAAATAACCTTTTTTTACGAATGGCTATACTTACCACTCTCATCCTAAAAATAAAATTCGTGATTGGAAAAAACTGAATTTACGTAGACAAAAAATACTTACCTACCTACATCATGACAAATACAAAATGAATTAAAAAGCGAATCGGACTTGCGTTCAAATTAAATTTTTGTTTATTTTATTGTAGCACTAGGAATTTCTTAAAGGTGTTTCTGTAATCAATATGTAAAGAACCATTACTTGTATTTCATCTAATTTCTTGATTAACTTCAAAATAATTTATTCTAAAATTATGAAAAAATATATTTAAAACCCTCACAATAAGCGCTTTCATTTGATATGTCATATGGTGCAGTTTGAAAAAACATTACGCTACCTGCGGCCCCTCCGCTAGCTTTACTCCAACCCGTCAGTACTTTTAGTACATACGAGTATGTTGTTTAAAACCCCATTCCCGAAACCTTTCACAAAATTCGCTTATACACGAATTATTTCCCCTAGTGTGAATTTTGTAGCCGATGGATGCGAGACGCACAGGACTGGTCGTTGTGGCGACGCTTGAGGGAAGCCTATGTCCAGCAGTGGACATCTTTTGGCTGATATGATGATGATGATGTGTGAATTTAATAGAAGGAAATACTTACTGATGATCCCAACAGCTCGAATACTATGCTCAACTGGATCAGTTGTTGAAAGACCACAACTGTCAGGGGTCCATATCGCAACAGAGATTTTTGGTCCTAGAGAAACCAAAAAATATAACAACAAAAATGTAGCTTCAATTACAAAATAAAGAAAATGAAACGACCATAGACTAATATGTTAGTTTCTTTATTCCACCACTAGTTGACCCGAGCAACTTCGTCTACTCCTCTCTTATTGTTCTTAGCGTGATGATAGTGAAGTTATCTATAAAAACTATTGAAAAATTATTTCAGTGGTAGATTGCCCATTTATCGAGGAAGGCTATAGGCTATATAACATCACGCTAAGACGAATAGGAGCGGAGCAGAAGAAGTTGCGCTGGTCAACTTGTAAAACATATTATACTTTTAATAATGATTCTAAGTGACTATCAGAATATAAGTCAAAAAAACCGAAAACATCAAAGAAAACGTCAACTAGTGCTTTATCTATGAAATTTTCGTTCTGCGGTACTGGGGGTCTAAAAAGGCCACTAGCAGAATCAGAAAGCACTTCACGCTACCCGTCACTGTCAAATTTCCGCTATCGACCTTGGATCCCTGGACCTTGGTTAGTGATAAAGATGAAAATGAAATTTGACAGATTGTTGTGTGGTTAATATTATGATTATATGATTCTACTAAAGTGGCCATTTTACACCCGCTGGTCATTTAATTTTTTTTATTGACTATGCATTCTAATTTCAAATGATTTTTATTTAAAAACGTAGAATTCTTATTTCAAAATTCGTAATTTGTTTATTGATACGCGTTTTATTTTCATCCCATTTGAATCTATTTCGTAATTGTGGATACGTTAAGAATTCGAGTAGATTATTTAATAGGAGTACCGTCGTGGCAGTAAGACAGCACAAGCGGTAACATCGACGACGTTTACAGAGCGGACATTATAAACGAACACCTCGATAATGACGTATTAAAGGCGATTGTGGAAGTTGATGATACTCAATCTACGGCTGAATTATTAGCAGCTTTCAACGTGAGCGTCAAAGCAATTTTGGTCCATTCGCGCCAAATTGGCAAGGTGAAAAGTCGCCATCGTGAAGTACGCGTCGAAACGTGCCTTGCACTACTCAACGGGCACAAAAACGAAGGAATTTCGAACCGCATTGTCACTTGCGACGAAAAATGTATTCTATTTGATCGCAAGCGCTCAGTAAATTGGTTGAATCCTGGTTCAGCACCTAAACAATGTCCTAAAAGAAAACTCACCCCTAGGAAAGTGATGGTCATTAATTGTTTGCTAGACCAGCAAACAATGACCATCATTTTTTTACCGCCACAAAAGGACAAAAGTGGAACCGCCGGGACAAAAGTGTCTGGAAGGACTTCGAGAAGGCCTTTGCTAAGCAGTAGGGCAGTAAAGGCTGAATAAAATAAAATGCTTGTATACTTCGTTAAAACGCTTGTGTACTTTTACCGCTGGTGCGATTTATCACAGCTTCTTACCAAACGGGGTGAGCACTACAGCAGATGTGTACTATAAAGAACTGAATACAATGATGGAGAAGGTCGCACGTCTCCAGCTAGCTCTGATCAATCGCTCAACTCCGCTGCTCCTGCACGGTAGCACGCTACCTCATACTGCATTGTAAGCGGTCTCCTAGTTTCAAGAGCTGGGGTTGGCAGCTCTCCGTCATCCGCTGTACTCACCAGACCTTGTACCTACAGACTTTTTCCAGAATTTTCATAATTCTTGGTGCGAGAAAATTCAACATCCAAGAGGCCTCTGAAAAATATGTTGCATTCCGTCCAGCTGATTTTTTCAACAATCTGCTTATCTTTGTCACTGCGTTAGCAAAGATATATCGATTGCATGGTGATTACTTTGATAAATAGTAATCACCCATGCAATCGAAAAATCTTTCAAATTAACTCTTGTATCGAAATAATTAATGTTCAGTCAACAGCACATCAAGTTACTTCAAACTGTCAAATTTTCTCATTCGATTTTTAACTTAACCTTCAAACTTTTAAGGTTTAATATCATTTGGAGATATTTGACAGTTTTGTATAACTTCATGTGCTGTTGACTGTACACTAGATATGTAGTACTCCGCGCCGACTCGCCGCCACGAAGCACTTTTTTGTATTAAGGTTCATATTAAATTAATTGTACAAAGTAAGCATGCGTTTAAACATTGAACTTTTACTAAAAATGTTTATGATAAAATTAACGTCAGCCATGCCTAGGAATAGAGGTGGCGAGACGAACTAAACGCCTACTGTCAGGGTTGGTTCGAGCTGGCTCGGGACAAAAGTGCCTGGAAGAACTTCGAGAAGGCCTTTGCCAAGCAATAGAGCACTAAAGGCTGAATAAAATAAAATGCTTGTATACTTCATCCGCTCAAATCGGAAAGCATGATAGAATTGGTACGTCATAGTAGGTCCCAAGCCGATCAGTTTTGAGATCTGCCGCGATGCCAAGACAATTGACCATATATTCAAGTAGGTACTGAGATGTCCATTGTACACATGCGACGACAATGAACGTCCAAACCCAGGACCAGTAAACTGAACATAGGATAGATCAGCTGGATTGCTACATCCAGCTGATTCACTTCTGGTTGACAAATGCATTGGATATTGTTAAAAACATAGATACTTTCCGGTCCATACCTAGACCTACCTATGTTGAAGATAACTCAGCAAGCTATAGAAAATGTTATGCTCTGAGGGATCAGATATTCACAGGGTGTCACCAGCTAGATGAGAGTTGTCGAGTATCGAGATGAGTGACAGGCAATTGAAAACGCCATGTTCGCAATGGACTGCTGTAGGTTGACGTTGACAATGAGGGGTAGAGCCCAAATGGGACACGAAATGTGAAGAAATATTTTTTTAACTACACGCTCCTCGAGAGAAGGCTATTTTCTTTATAAGGTAGCGCTAGAAAAGCGCTCCTTCAGGCTGCTCTCTCGAGAAATGCTTAAAAACAGAATGCAGGTGAAGCAACTTTTCGTCAGTTTGGTTTAGCCAAAATTTATCTATCGGTATCACATAATAAGAAAAAAACCCACCAAATCACCTCCAAATTGTTGAGATGAAACCATGTTTTACTCCTTCATTTTATATCAAAGGAGTATAAAAATATATGTTTACTGCTTTGCAATTCAAATATTTTGGATTCGTTACTTTTTTATAAATATGTTTTATTTTTAATATAAAAAAAATAAAAATGCTGGTAAAGCAGTGGCGCGTAGAAGTGTAGTTAGCTCCGTTTGTCACAAGGTCATTGGCATGAATACAAGCCTTCAGCGATCAGTTCTGCCTTGGAATATTTACCTTCACAAAACCGCCGTCAAAAATCGCCATGGCGTTCATATCTAATATACAAATATAAGAGAAATATACATTATATCGATTTTCGAAACGACTCAAGTCCATCCCTATCTGACACTGATAGACGGACATCAGGACATGTATCAAGTCATCAAAATAATGACGGCCGTTTGTTTTGAGTTGTGTGACATTCTTAGATTTTTCTATATTTATTTAAAGGATTGGTAAGAGAATATAGCATTTTCAAGGAAAATAGTTGACCTAGAATGATGTGGTAAACAGCAAAACTAGATTTCAACCAAAATGGTACCTGAGAAGGCGGAAAATGTTGCTCTCTGGTACGTACGGTACGCGTGGAGAATTTTTCCTGTTTGAAAGGTAAATAAATATTACTGCCTGCAATCAAGAGATCATAAAAAACATTTCAATATGCGTTTGATTACAGGCGCGAAGGAAACTGAACTCAAAGGCAATATGACTTTATAGGTATTGATTTCCCTTGCTAGCGTCAAAACACGCGCCATAAACGGAGTATTAACGGCTTTATGTTTAGATTGCGTTGACTTAGAAGTTTGTTTTTTCCACTGCTCCAAGGGCTAGAAAGCATGAGCATTTAATATTAATTTCAGCTTGATTCCTCCACTGGTTCCCGGGAAAACGGGTCTTGACTGACGGACAGATAGACGGAAAACAAAGTTATCGTATAAGGGTTCCGTTTATACAGACTGAGGTAACGGAACCCTAAAAAAAAACACGATTTAATAGATTATACCCAATAATAGTACCGTGTTCATCGTGATTAAACGTTATTTTAAGCTTATTAAAAAAATGTAGTAAGGTTTAATATTGTATTAAGTTATTGTTTAGTTCTTTCATATTTATTCCGGTGATTAGTTAAGATAGTGTATCACTCATTCTGAAGTATTTTCATAAAATGACCCTAAATCCACTGATTTTGCGGAAAGATGATAATCCTTAAAACTGATCATTCTAATAATAATTATTGCTATCTATGTGTATGTATTTGCTACCGGCAATCTGTATAATACGGTGTTTCATAGAATGCCTAAAGCATTCGGGTAATGTAAGAAATATTATTCATTTTATTCTATAGAATACCGAATACGCAACCGGCATTGTGTGGAAAAGACGATAGCTGGGAAAGGGAAGACGTGTGGGGGCGGCAGAACGACGACATAAATTTCTTAGCTGGATCAGATTTTTACATTATACGGTTTAGTCACAATACAATTTATATGAATGAGTTCACACGTGCATTCGGTTTTAAGATCCGACAAATAACCGAAACGGGCAAAACTTAAGATCCGATTGTGCTTAAATCACCTAACAACCTGATTAATGGCAACACGATTTGATAGTTACTGGCAAACTGTGTTGTCATTCATTCTTAGTTCGGGTTCGGGACTGATCGTAAGTCCGTAGGTGATGCGGAGTACAATACGACCGCAACTAAGCCCGAATGGACTTCGGGCTTAGAGAGTAGCCCCAGATTCGGTCACTCGACAAAAAACGAAATAGGTACTTCAGGTTAAGTGTCAGTAGCATTTCAATATTTGAATTTTACAGGTGTGGTTTTTAACCGAATACCGGAAAAAATTATATACCACAACATGTGGGCGCGGAATTTGAAAATTTTCATAATTTTAATTATTTTTTTATTTTTATACATGTTGAGAAATACGTGGCAGGAATTTCTTAAGGGGTAAATTTTTCAGTAATTTTTCGATAGGACACACCGTTTTAGAGATATAAGCAATAACTGCTTTTGCACTCGAATTCAAGGGATCGGTAGTGTCAGAGCGCTTTCCTGCAAAAAAGACCAAATTGCTTATTCACACTGTGACACGCCATTCGTTTTTTTTCACTGTGGGGCTTCAGTTTCTGTCTGCAGGTTGTAAAGTAACCAAACATGATTTTTTTAAGGATGACATCATCAAATGACTCCTCCCGCTCTGGGTAAAGCAGGAGTGTCAGACTCTTACTGACTAAAACCCATCCGTGTTCCTCCTAATACCCTTTTATGTTCCAGAGCCGCGGTGACAGGTCTTCGAACAAATTCCGCAACCCCGAAATCTCACACGAATGATGACAGAAGCTTAGTTCGCTCGCTCACATTAGCTTCCGCCATCTCATCCGAACCTAACCTACCCGTGTCGGAGTGCCCTCAAGTTCCCTGTGTCTCAAGTTCCCAAATGACTTGGCTAAGAAAGTTATTAAACGATAACGTTTCAACTCATTTGCTTTACTGTTCCATTCAATGCGGGGCATGTCACTTAGGTCGTTAATTAAATGGCTGATGATTCTAGTTGGTTGCGACATAATTATGCTCGTTCATTGATTAATACCGGCCGGTGGGCCAGAAGGTATCCTGTGCAATGCCTAGGAATTGTATACATTACCTAGGTTAAGTATGAAATCGACAATAATATTCATTATAATATTTTATATTATATTGCCTAGACGGCGCAGGTATTCTATACCTAAGTATTGAATAGAATACATGAATTATACAGATTGCCGTTAACATATATATTTATTTGGATGTGGATCTGAAAATAAAAAAAAAATAATTTCGATAATAAACATTTTTAAGAACGTCATATTAAAAGGTACCTATTATTTTATTTTATTTTTTCTTATTTATTCATCCATCCATTTGTATATATTTGTATGTATGTATGTATTTGTATATGTACGGTCTATATTTTTTTTGTAATTTTAATAATCATAACTCAAAACAAAATAAATGGATTTAGTAACTTTTACAAGAAAAGGCATCCTTATGGTTTGCCTCATTTATATTAATGCGATTCTAAGAAGTCAAAGCGCTATTCTTCTTCAACTCTTTCCTGACGCTGCTGCTTACGCACTAAGCGGTTGTCTAACGAACGTAGGCTTTGTAACAGCATCGTAGGTTTGTTGTAGTAACGTTATTGGCTTTTATAGTAGCAGCGTAGGCGTATCATAACAGTAGCGGAGGCGAGCATAGATGGATAGGCCAATCGAAGACAGGTCGTAACAACAGCGTAGGCGCATCGTAACAGCTGCGTAGAGCTGTCGTAGCAACAGTGCAGGTGCGTTTTAGCAACAGAATAGGTGCGTCACTCGTAGGCTAGCGTGGGTCCGAGGTCATTCGTAGGCGCATCGTAACAGCTGCGTAGAGCTGTCGTAGCAACAGTTTTGGTGCGTTTTAGCAACAGAATAGGTGCGTCACTCATAGGCTGGCGTGGGTCCGAGGTCGTTCGTAGGCGCATCGTAACAGCTGCGTAGAGCTGTCGTAGCAACAGTTTATGTGCGTTTTAGCAACAGAATAGGTGCGTCACTCGTAGGCTGGCGTGGGTCCGAGGTCGTTCGTAGGCGCATCGTGGCAGAACCTTGGACGTCGGTAACGTTGGTGTCGTAGCAAAAGTTTAGTGTTGTTTCCTGGTTTGCAGGAGATCCTTCAAACCGGGACAACTATTACAAAAATACAGCTTCAAGCACAATGTTTGTGATGCTTTATGTTTGTACTTTATCTCTTGAATATCTACGTCTCATCACTTGTGTTACCAGATAAACCGTCAGCTTGTGAGTCACAGAAATATAAAAATGTCTGGTTTATTGTAGAATTTGACTAACACGTACCATTTGCGAACATTCCAGCATGAGAAGACACTCGCTCACTTGGTGGAAGAGGAGGTAGACCAGAAGCACTGCACCGAATGTATCTGACATCTGCCTTTGGAAACTGTTGGAGTTACAAGGAAAAGTATTAGGTACGTATCAAAACTGGCTGAAAACTCATTTTGAATAAAAAAAACATAAATAAGCGAAGTGCATCTTAGTGGTGTCGGCAGATTACTAGCTTTTATCCGCGGTTTAGCTCTCCTGGCATTTCTTACAGGAATCGTACAGTTATCCGGGATAACACGTAGATACTCAGCTATAATGTAGCTTTAAATGTGTAAAAATATTTTCGTTATAGGATCAGCAAGTCCTTCTAGCGTCTAGCGTTTACCGTCTACAAACTGAAGGCCAATTCTCGTATTTAAAAGTGTTTTGTATCGAGTGGTAGCGTCATCTCTGGGACAAGATAATAATTGTAAAAATGTAGGAAAATGATAAATGCTTTTGACAGTTTACGACTGAGTGATAGTAAACTTTTCTTAATAATACGAAAATTCGCCCTCAGGAAATCATCATCATCTGAGTAGGATAAGTAGATGATACTCACTCAATAATTACACTGTGGTAGTGAAGGTTCTCCCGCAATCTGTTGCGCACGTCAATCGACTCCTGCTCATCATACTTATGATCCTTTATAGTGCCATCCTTCGGTTGCACCAGCAGCGACGCAGGTCTCGGAAAAGTCTCGAGATTGTGAACTAAAATACGCATATGACCCCAAAGATGGAACACTAACAACGATATTGTAAGGTCTACAACACAGAAGTAAGAAGAACAGGTAAAAGAGATGTACCAATTAAAAGTAAATAAAGCTAAGTATCCTCTCCAATCGGTTGTGTAGTCAAAAGGTAAAGCAAAGAAGACGGAGTGATCGAACGTAGCGTTTGGAGGACTTTCGCCTCCGTACATCCCATTTGAGTAGCAGTTGTACATCGGCGTCAGGTTGAACAACATTATACCAAAAACCATCACACAGAGCAGGTACACCGTAAAGAAATGTGACATTTTGTGAACCAGTATGTGTGTCTGGAACAGAAAACAAGAGGATTCAATGACAATCAATCACAGTAAAAGCGAATATACAAGCTACTAAAATTTAGTACCAGTGCCTGCAAACAATCCTTGGGCGTAGGGATGAATAAATGGAAAAAAATATATCGATATTTATCGTTTCGATATTTTTTAAAAGTATATGTTAATATCGAATGAAAAATATCGATATATCATCATTTTTCGTACGATTATTAATACATTGCATACCCAAAACATTCAGAAATTAATATGTTTAATTATGCTTGAGTTTAAACAATATGCATACCTTTGTGGTTAACACGCAGCGGGCATTACACAAGCTAGTCACGTTAAATACAAAACCAGAGTTTCGTTAAAAATATATCGAAATTGATACGAATTCGATACTCTAAAATCAATATCGACAAAATAAACGGAAAAATATCGATATATCTTGCCCAAGCCTACTTGGGCGTAGATACTTTTAACCAAGGATTGAAATATGCACGGTTGACCAGGAAGTAGTTGTTGTTGTTGGGTACGTTGAGCTCATCATTTTTAAGCTCTACAAATTTGATCATAGATATTAACATCATTGCTATAGCAACCGAGATAGAACTAGAGAAAACCAAACAACTACTGAACCGATTTTGATGAAATTTGAATGGAACCAATTGGAAAGTATGCCCCATTTACATAAAATAAGATTTATTAAATCGGTTCATAAATGACGGAGCGGTTAATAAGTTCGCGTTCTAAGTTACTTATGAGTGATAAATACAGTTTTAAATTTTAATTTTTCACTCTTCCCTTCTTTTATATAATGCTTTTGCAGGTACCACTGAAAAATATTACTTCGATTTCTGTTCAAACTGCAACTCTGGCACACTTTAGTGCTTTGAAAAGGAGTCTTAACCTATCGTAAGATTACAAAAAACGTACCTTATAAGAGTATTCGGATTTGTTTCTATGGTTAAAAAGGTGCATTTCGTTCAGAAAATAGAATGAGAATTTATTGTATTTTTCCCCGAAGACTAACAGTGCTCTTGTCTGAAAAACAATAAGAATTGTACAAGTAATGGAAAAAATAGCCTCAATTTTTGACTTGAGGACAATAAGGATTAGCTGTTGAGTATTTTTCTAACACATGCTTATATATATTGTACTACTATGTCAAGAAAGTACCGGGAAAAGATCAATAATACACAAAATGTCTGTTATTCATCCAAATTTATTTTATCACCTTCAAAGTATGCTCCTTTAGAAACGATACACTTGCGCCAACGAATAATCCATTCATCAAAACATTTTTTAAACGCTGCTTCCGGAATTGAGTTCAGTTCTCGCCGCGAATTCTCCTTTATGTCTTCTATCGATTGAAAACGGGTGCCACGAAGTGGTAATTTGAGTTTAGGAAAAAGAAAAAAGTCAGCAGGAGCCATATCTGGTGAATATGGTGGTTGCTGGATGGTATTTGTTGAGTGTTTGGTTAAAAATTCGTTCACAATGATAGCCTTGTGCGAAGGCGCATTGTCGTGGTGCAAAATCCAAGAATTTTCTTTCCACAAATCTGGCCTTTTTCGTCGAATTTGCTCTCTTAAACGCCGCATAACGCTCAAATAATATTCTTTATTTACCGTTTGACCTTCCGGTAAGAATACAGAGTGCACAACACCGCGATAGTCAAAGAAAACAGTCAACATAACTTTGACTTTTGATCGACTCTTTTGATTTTCGGTTTCGGTTCAGTTGGAAGGCGCCACTCCGAAGCTTGTTGACTAGTTTGCATGTCAAACTCGTAAACCCACGTCTCGTCACCAGTAACAATGCGTTTCATGAATGTTGGGTCCGAACTGACTCGTTCTAGCATGTCCTCAGCGACTTTCATGCGATTGAGTTTTTGGAGAAAATTCAGATCTTTTGGGACTAGCCGAGCAGCAACATGTTTCATACCCAAATGATTAGTTAAAATGGTACGGATCGACTCGTGAGATACAGAAAGTTCGGCGGCTATCTCTCTCAGAGTTGAATGGGGATTTTCAGTCACTATTTCCTTCACTTTTGCGATGTTAACTTCAGTTGCAGACGTTGACGGCCTACCAGAGCGAGGCAAATCTTCCATCACATCTCGACCGCTTTTGAACGCTTTGAACCACTCATAAGCACGAGTTTTTGATAAAGTCGATTCACCGTAAGCCTTCTGTAACATTTTCAGTGACTCCGAACACGAAATTCCATTGGCGATGCAAAATTTAAGACAAACTCTTTGTTCGATATTTTTGTCCATTATGAAATTCGCAATACACACTATATATGATATTACTAAAACCAGCACTGTATTTAATATAAATAACAGATGCAACTCAAACTCCGCGCCAAAATGGAAAACAGTTGTGCCAATCTAACAACTACAAAAAAACAAAAATTTGAATTTGGAACCATAAACAAATCATCCATTCCCAATACTTTTTTGACTGAATGTATATACGCTCAAAACACTCATTTTAGAAACCCGCCCTTACGCTGCCTGTCCATTGTCGCGGAGCGGAGAAACGGAGAAACTTTTACTTTTGGAAAATAGGTTAAATTTCTCCGTTTCTCCGCTGCGCTGCCTCGCTTAGCGATAATGGAAAGGCAGCCTAATTCAAGGCGGGTTTTCGAAATTATGTTGATGGTGTATTAATTAAGTAATCTATAGAATGCTATGCCGAACTGAAACTTTTGAAGCAAGGAAAACAGAACAAATTGAAAACTTCCCTATCCTTTCAAAGATGTTAATTAATACTTACAGCAGCGATAGCATTCATGAAAAGGGTAATATAAGTATGGCCCAACTCAACGAACGACAGTTTCCCGGTGTTGTTTCTTAGGTAGATGATGCCCGGTACGAGAAAGGATATCTTCAGTATGATCATGTAGTATCTATGGACCTTAGACTCATTTGGGCCTTTCGGCCATGCATCTAAGATCCACATGCTCTTGCGTAATATTTTCAAGTAAAGAATATCTTCTGTTTTCTCGATACCTCTATAACAATAACAGCATTTTAGTAAAGTTTTGAAACGGGAGAAGAATTTATTTCTCCTAGATCTGTACAACTGACAGACTGTCAATATACATTGTACAGTCACGACTTAAGCTGCTTCAACAACAACAACAACAACTACAACAATGTCCAATACCTCAATAAGAAATACCGCAATACCTCTATAGATTCGCCTGTTACTCTCTTTCCTCCCACAAGTAGAGATCTCTCATTCGGCATAGGTACTTAGGCTATGGTTGATCTTTCTAACACAATGTACAAAAAGAAGGAAAAAAATCATTTTCCGCACTAATGAAAAACAGTAAAGATAGACACTATTCAAAAACTGGAATGTACTGGAGCCTAAACTAGGGCAGCTCTGTATTTCAGGTCTCCAGGTCTTCCTTCCGCGGCGAGTAAGTTGGGACAATTTATTTATGAATGAGTTTTTTGTGCGAGTGCGTCTGTGTGATGTGTATGTTTGTGTGTGTGCGTGCCTGTATGTGTTGTGTGTGTGCGTGCGTGTGTGTGTTGTGTTAGCGATGAGTGAGAGTAGAGTTGCGCGCAGCTAAATTAAAGAAGAATCCAACATTTACGTTACGTTAACAAAAAACAAAAGTCTGAACTAAAACTGATTGTGTAATTTTGTCGAGTAGTAATTGTTAAATTCTAAATTAAAATAGTGATTTATTTCAATTGGTCGAATATTAAAATATAAGCGGGTAACCCCGAATAGGGTAGCAAGAGGGTAGTGAGCCTACGCCGTAACAGCTGACAATCTTCTGGCAATCGTTTGACAGACAGCGCACGAGGTGCACGCGTGCTAACCAAGGCAATGAACGATTTGCTATTGCCTTCAAGAAACGACACGTAATTACTTCACTTACAATTTAAAAATGTACTTTTTTGTCTGGTTACCTACAACATTTGAGTAGGTACCTACACTTCTCAGGTCAACGTATTTAGTATTTAAAAATAACTTGTATTTCTCATATTAAGGTGGATGCTCCAGGGTAGCCCGCGAAATTCAAATATTTTTATGTTATTATTTCGAAATAATCATTCTTTCGAACTACATGAACTTAGAGGGCTATATTGATGATTAAAATGGTTATAATTCTTTAGATAAATACGCGTTACGGTCGCGGATCGCATTTGGTCCACATACAGCTTCACACTGACCGGCAAATTGCAAAAAACAAAAATATTTGAATTTCGCGGGCTACCCTGGAGCATTCACCTTAAGTGAATTGTATTCTTTTTGAGAAATAAATGTCTTAAACCGTAACCTATTGGCTCGTAATCCAGTTTCATCGTGTATTCCACTGTATATTTTGTGTAAAAGTGCAATCGAATAAAAAGA
The DNA here is from genome assembly GCA_950371165.1 of Lacanobia oleracea. Classification (NCBI taxonomy): domain Eukaryota; kingdom Metazoa; phylum Arthropoda; class Insecta; order Lepidoptera; family Noctuidae; genus Lacanobia; species Lacanobia oleracea. Next base: position 16,689,515 of record OX493385.1, read on the forward strand.
GTGACTGTTATTAATCACAAACGTGGTATTATTTCAACGATCCTGATATAATACGCCCATGGTGGATGACTATTACCAAGACCACTCAGCTGCCTTTCCTGATATTCCGTTATATATGTATATGTATGCGTAGTTGTGCATGAGTGTGCTTTGACTGCTCTTTCTGTAAGTACTACAGACAGAACAGAAAAGCTATTTAGATATTATAAGTAAAGATTCCGTATAACTATAATTTAAATTCAGAAGGTATTTTTGGATAATAGATTACATTCATGCGAGATTTTTGGGAGAATTAAGGTAAAAGAGAATAAAGTTCAGATTAAGAGAGTTAAGTTGTTACGTGATTTACGTATCCTCTATCCTCGCTCATGCCAAGCCGTGCAACTTTCGTGGTTGTTGGCTTGAAATAAAATTAAACAAAAATAATTCTTACATATTGTTTGAATTACTTTTGTTTAACGTTTCTGCCTTCATTGATGTCGGCAAAGAAAATTCATTATCACCCATTCAAAGTTGTTAAATGTAAATAATGTAAAGGGTCACACAAGACTCCACACAATGTAATTCCAGCGTGACAGTAGGTACCAACAGACAGTATTTGAATGTATGTATAGATAGTACTGCTGCCAATGTACAGTCAACATAGATATTTGGTATACAGGCAAAAAAAATTTTTTTTCCGCTGCACTGCCAATAGAGTAAAGGCTAGGCAGATGATGATATACATATTTATATCTTATACTAATATATAAAACTGAAGAGTTTGTTTGTTTGTTGAACGCGCTAATCTCAGGAACTACTGGTCCGATTTGAAAAATTATTTCAGTATTAGATAGGCTATTTATCGAGGAAGGCTATATATCATCACGCTAAGACCAATAGGAGCAGAGCAGGAGCAGACGAAGTTGCGCGGGTCAACTAGTGTTATAATATATTTCTATGGTACCTAAGTAGGTGTGACGCAGTCGGTACAGACAGTATCTGAATGAAGTTTAAAAGACCGAAATTATTTTATCATTCATTAGCTTTTGCCCGCGACTTCGTACGCACATATCCCGTTTTTCCCCGTTCCGGTATTATTTTCGGGAATTACTCTCTTAGTGCTCCCCTACAATCCCCAAGACACCTACATGCCAATTTTCAGCTTTCTAGGACCAGTAGTTTCGGCTGTGCATTGTCTGTCAGTCACTCAGTCACTCAATCACTCAGTCGGGGAAGAATTTCATAATAGGGAAGATGCAAATACAGAATTTATGAGAATGTTGTCAGTAAAATGATAAAAAAGTATAAAATAAAGGCTATTACAAAGTTTTTATTTTGGTTAATATCGATTTTTAACAAAAATAATGAATTAAAGTAACGTGAAACGGAACGTATTTAAAAACAACAATCAGCGTTTAGTGACGTATCTGCTGTTATGCCAACGAAAAGGCAACCTTATGTCTTTGAGTTGGGACAGTTCTTGACCAGTGATAGACATGAGTGACGTCATCGTACCTTTAAACTGTCGGTTAAAAAACCCAATTTTTGCAATAAATTAAAGCGTTTTCATTTTTTATTTATGTGGTGGTCTATTCTGGATGGAGTTGTTTAAAATTAAAGCAAAAATGGAAATATTGCATGTTCCCTATTATGTAAGGATTGTACTTACTCTAGATCACTACCGTCGGAAAATATTTTCATGATGAACGATCTTAATACAAGACTATATTAATATCCTTTCTTCAATAATACTGTTTTCAAGAAATATAACTAAAGTTTTTACCTCGCAAACTATGTCATTATCCAATTAAGGGTCGGCCTATGAATGTGGGATGTCATGTCAATATTATTCACTGTGGCGTTTTTAATCCAAAAGGTAATAATTTTATTTAGGATTCCGTATCAAGCAACTGCAAAAACGCATGAAGACCATTAATAAAAAAATGTACCTATGAGCTCAGTGTCTAAATTCAACTTCGAACGAAGTAAGACCTTTATTGTATTATAAGGTACTCATCTACTTTATTCTTTCGTTTTAATTTTTCTTAAACATTATTGTGAAACATCCTTCATGGATGTATAGACTTATCAATAAAAGCTTCGGAAGATTTAACTAAAAATTAGATCAGGTACAAATAATGACATGTTTCAATTTGTTTCTATTGATCAGATCTGTAAAAGTTTTTTCTTTGGAGCAGAAGCTCAATATAATATTTCTATTAATTTAATCAGTCTTTTAATTAATCGTGATTCCCGGTAGTACTGCTGAAGACCTAGCCAGCGGGGTACCGCTGGACTCTACTGCCGGCGCCTCCACTATATGTGGTAACATATGGTGGAGGCGCTGGGTAGTAAAGTATGTAATGTAAGAAAGAAGATAATTTCAGCGTGTGCAAGGCTGAGACTTTGCATGAAGAAGCCTCCATTTTATAAAGCATCTCGAAAAGGATGAGATGGTAACGATATTCAGGCGCTAGAAGTATGAACGTCTGGAAATTAAAGCTAAGTGGATTTTACTAACGTTTTATAAGTGAAAATGTCGATGACGTATACCGAGCCGGCTTCAAAGATTTTTTAGCCGAATTCAGGCTCGTCGCTTTCAATAGCGAATGGCGAGAGAGCGATTATTCTCTGATTTTGGGCACATTTTTGCGAAGTCCTGCAAAATATTTTTATAAAAGTACGAGTATATACCATGACGGTTTTAATTTTGAATCGCTATGCGATCTAATAAGAAATGAGTTTCTATGTAAACGCGTCTCTTGTAAACAGCGTTTACTATTAAAATCGTATGAGGTTGTAGAAACGTCCACTGTTGTGTCTGGAGTGTGTGAGCGACCAGACTTTATTTATGTTTATGATGATACACCCTTATATTTTAGTACGATGGCGGACGACCCGCAAATTCAAAACCTTGATGATCATGATGACAATGATGACGATGTCGAGCAGAGCTGTGGAGAGAGCAGCCTATTCGAGGACAAGATGGAAGCGGGCATGACGGATGAAGGAAAAGAACCTGGTGTGTCCATTCTATTACTTGTTCCCAAAACCGTATTAATTAAGAACAGGATTACATAACAGATAGATAAATCACAAAAAGGGCAGATTTTCCAGCATAAAAATAATAATATAAGTTTGAGTTCGACGTTCTCATATCCCAACAACTCGAAAAATATCGTACAAAAAATAATAAAGTAGAGCAACTTTAGATGCATAACAGTGCACAATCAACGTTAGAGCAGTACCAAAGTTAGACCAAGAGCGTCCACGCAGTAAAATTGGTCCTGAACCACACGTCTGAACGCTCTGACTATGCGGAATGCGGAGGCCACTAAAGAATTTCTCTGTCAATTTTTGTTTATATAGTCTTTTTTATTAGTCTTTTGAGATTATTATTATTGCTAGTTTATGGTGATTTAAGTGCTATTTTTTAGTATTTGCTTGGCTTATTCTCTTAGCTTTAAAATAATCTAATTATAACATACATACTACGCATAGATATTATAAAACAAACCGTTCATTAAGAGATGAAAACAGAGAATTTTGATGAAATTGTGACCTCTGAATTAAGAAAATTAAAGATAAATAGAAAAAAGTCGTCATCTTTTCTCAACTATATTGGGGTTGGCTTCCAGTCAAACCGGATTTAGCTAAATACCATTGTTTTACGTGGAACGGCTGCCAACCAGACCTCCACAACCTATTCACTGGTTAACACGGTACTTCAAGGCAAGACTGGAGTCAGATTTTCTGGCTTCGACTATGCGTAACGACTGCCAAAGATCTACAAATGACAGCCGGAACCAACGGTTTAGCGTGCTTTCCGAGGCACGGAGGAAACTCGGTATGTTAAGACGGTCACCCATCCACAGGCCAACCTTGGCAAGCGTTGCTTAACCTTGAAGATCGACCCGTGTGGCTGTTATTATCTAGCCACAAGCTCCTCAATAATTAGAAAAAAGTAATCAGCACTACAAACACAGCCTAAACAGACCTCGAAATGATGTTGGGCGCAAAAGACCTGTATTTAACACTTGATTTACCTAACATAATCCACCTTTTTTTTCGGGGTGGAAAATCCTCATGGATGTCCCTCGTCTGTGGCGGGCGAAGGTGTCTGTCAGACTTTTACTGACTAAAAACCACCCCGGTGTTCCATCTCACGCTTGACCAAGGATTGTGGGAGCTAGTACGCCTTCCATGATCCCCGGCTAGTGCCCGCGTATGCGGGCCACCTCAGGCTCACGGGAGGAGCAAGGTCCCCCCGAAACGTCCAGTAGGGGCGCGTCTGGAACAATATAGCGCTACCGTCTCGGGTCCTGCTGGATAGGGGGCGGCGGACGACCCCAAGACCGCCGTCCCTCCGGACCTTTCTACAGGGGCTGGAAGAAGGCGTTGTCCGCCCTTCGCCGATGCCCGGTTCGCCTGCTGCGGCACGGGAGAGTGGCCACGGCCTCCCTCTTCCTCTCCGCAGCCTCCTTCTGTGAAATTACGATTTCGCAGAAGGAGATCACCGCATTCCATGACTCGGCGCTCCCGACCATCGAACGAGCGACGGCTGGCAGCGACAAGTCGGGTCCCACTTCAGATACGAGGGCACGGCGCTACTCCTCCCATGCGGCACACTCTGCTAGTGTGTGCTGCGCCGTGTCTTCCCGTTTATGCGACACAGGTACTTCCCGAAGCAGCCATGCCCCGAGAGCACCTGCGTCGCCCAAAACAACAGGGAGCCGTGCTTCCTCCCGAGCCATTCGTCGAGCACTGGCCGGATGGCCTTGATAGTGGCGAGGCCGGCGGTAGGTCGCGAAAGCCTTTCCAGCCATTCCCTCACCATGGCCTCGCGGAGCTGTGACCGACGCAACTCGATCTCGCGCTGCATGGTTTCACCAACCCGCGTCCGCACCTGCTCGCGCCACCGGTAAAACGAGGCGAGAACCCTCGCCTCCAAGTCCCAGGGCGGTGATCCGGCCGGGCGGTCTCCTCGTAGGAGATCGTGCGATACCCTCTGATAGCACTAACGGCCATCGCCCTCTGCGGTCTTCGCAGTATCGCGATGCTGCTGCGGTGCCCATTAACCTGGGCGTCAGCCGCCAAAAGTAGGGGCCAAAGTTCCACTGGCTGTCTAGCACCAATTCTAGGTACTTCATGGTAGACTCGACAGCAATTTCGACCCCCCCGACCACGATGTACGACCCTGGTGGCGGCGCTCGTCGGGGGCCGTGAAAGACCATGGCTTCCGACTTCTCCAAGGCTACCTCTAGACCCACAACATAATCCACATAGATGAACAAAAAAATAACTAGCTATTGCTAACATCATGGTTACTTATGTGCAATAATAATATGATTTTGATACAGTTTAGTATTGTGTTCTATTTTTTAAGTTTAGATTTTTAAGTAAACCACTATTGTACTGGGTTATCCTGTAAAGATAGTGATCGATGAGTTTAAATAAAACAAATAAAAATTTTTTTCTTGATATTTCATTATTTCGTTGAAAAAGGATATACAAAGTTGCGCAAATAATTAACCCCGAGTGAATTTTGTGAGACAAAAGCCTTAAGAAGTTTTCAGTTAACACAGGTCTTTCGAGGTTGAAAAATAGGGTAACAACTTTTGGTATCTATCCTAACAACCACCCAAAAAATCAGGATAGAGCAACGTACTGCGACCTAACGCGTTTAATCTGTTTCTATACGGTGACTGGCCTAAATAGTATTACGTAGGAATTAACTATATAAATCCCTTACAAGCGCTGGCTGGACGTCGTCAAGTCCGACATGAGAGCCAATAGCCTGACTGAGAAGGATGTTCAAGATCGGGCAAAGTGGAGGAAGCTAAGTAGAAAGGCGGACCCTGGCAATAGCCGGGATTAACGCCAGGTGGAAGAAGAAGGAAGTAACTATATAAATGAAACAATAATTTATTCTGTGAGTTCCATCCAAGCCCTTGCATTCAAGATTATACAGGGACTGTTTCATTCTTGGTATAATAAGATCGTTTAGTTTTGAACTATTCCGATCTCTACAAAAATTGTAAATTACATATATTTTAACGCTCTAAGGCACTAAGGTAGCGAGTGCGAAGTACATAGCGGGGTAGTTATTCCCGTGTAACAAAACCATAGCGCGATTCAGGATTCGGCGCTGAACGTAAAGCACCATCTAGTGGACTAAAGTGGGTACTATTAGTCAGATACATTCCCGTACATTTATACCGAATAATGTCAATGTAAGACACCCGCTTCGTTACAGCAACAATACGACTTACTTACGAATTGTTTTTGGCGTGGTATTAATCCGTTTTTATGATTATTTCAATTGCAGAGAGAGTAGCTGAAATCGAGGTAAATGCTGAGTTTCATAACACGAGATTTTTCTTAAAGTTATACTTTGTTAACTTCTCATTTAATTTATTTTGATTTATAATATTTTGCTTTTGTGTAAAAGCTTTAGTTATTACTTTAAAGATACTAAATTGTAGTGTTTGTTACACCTTGGTTCAACGTCCAATCAGAGCAGAGGGTTAGCCTTCAGTGGGGTTGTGACTCGGGATGCCATCTTGACGGCCAGCAGCGCGCATGCGCGTTTTAAGAGCGGGAAAGTTTGACGTAGTGTTTCCAGAATCTTACATTTATGTAAAATTTTATATTATTTTTGACCCTCTAATGAGTCTAATGTTACGTCTCATGTTATTTCTCTATGTGACACTTGAAAAATGAGGAACCCCTCAACCCCGTGATTGTTAAGAATATTTTTATTCTATCGAAGCAATAAGAATGCATAATAGTTATTTATAACACATTTGCTCGTAAAGGGTCTCTTATTTCACCAATTTCAATATCGTATTGTATCTAGGTACACTACGTATTTGTGCGTTATTCTAATCTAATACGACCGAGTTTTTTTTTAATAAGGTAAAACGCACGGTTTATAAAGATGCTCCGTGCAAAACGAACGGTACTTTATTAAATCTTGGCAAAGAGTTTTTATGTCAGAAAAGTGTTTTACATTTTATGAATAAAATTAACTTTGGGAGATAAAATATAATAAATAAACATTTAATTCTTTAATTTAACATGTATTTAATAAAAAATTGTAATTCTAGTGTGTGAAAATATCTCATTCTCTCTTACTCTCCTAGACTCTGTGCAAATTAGAACGAGATAGCAAAAAAAATTAAAACTAATTTCCTCAAAGCTGATGGCAGAGACAACGGAAGCTTCTGGGGCTTTAGCCATAGACACGGGAATAAATGTCGTCTCTTGACACGCTTGACTCTGTGCAAGTAAATAACGTCAAAACTGACGGTGACCCGTGACATTACACGGCGTCGGTTGTCGCCACATGCGCGGTGAGTTGAGTTAATATAAAACATTTAAATGTCCAATTTTTGGGTACAATTTAAAATCTACATTTTTTTTCTCTTCGACACTTATCGAGTTGGATATCAAGATAAGGGACTCGAGGAGACGATTACATAAATGTAACTCACTAAAATGTAGAAATAACTGACCGTCAAAAAAGCCGACCGGTACAATTTATAAGAATTCCACTAAGGAGTTCACAAGATTCGTTCAGAGACACCGAGCGAAGTATTGTATTTGTAATAGTACTTTGTTATTCTAGGGGTAAAAGCAACGGTGCCAATAGTTCAAAGGACTAAATAAGTCTTTCACCCGAGGTAAACACTGTGATTTTCATTACGAATACAAGGAAAGTAAAAATAAAAACACAAATAAACCGAAATAAAAAATCCATATCTGAATCTGATGAACTCATCGTGTATGAATACAAATCTCTGCTATACTTTCGCATTGCAAAAATTTAATTATCGCATGTTCGAACAAAACACTACAACTCGAAAAACAAATGAAGATCGGATTGCCGCTTTTCCGCCTATTTTTTTTTTTCTGTGACCGTCCAGCTACTTGGCCATTATTTTACATTTTCGTAATTTAAAAATATAATCTTTTTTAATATCTTTATGTTATTTCAGTTTTACATCGCGCTGCAATTGAGTTTTTTTTTATAGTTTCACGGCAGTCAGTTGCAAAACTATTCTCCCTAGGGCTTTCAACCCGCTCCTTAGGCAACTTCAGGTCCACTTTCCGAGTATGAGTAATGAAAACTAAATTAAAAACAGACTTTATAAAATAGTTAACATTTACACCTAAATTAATTAATTAATATTTTTGTTTGTTTGTAATGAATAGGCTGTAAAAATAACAAGCCGATTTTTAAAAAATCTGTCACCAGTAGAGAACTTTATTACCACTACAATATCGGCTATATTTTAAGCCTGGTTTTTACAGGCCCAGTAGCTGGCGGACAGTGAAGGACTTACTGTCTAGCAGCTACTGGGTTCGTCGAAACAAAGTAGAGCTAGTACTGACCGGTCAGTTGCTGTCGGTCAGCTACTTCAGAATGTTTGGTTTCTACTGTCCACTGACCATCCCCCACTCCCACAAGGACAGCTACTGGGTCGTCACTCGAAATCAAATGTTCACCAAGGAGTAATGCCAATAGTCGTATATTTTTTTAGGGTGACCAAGGGAACCCCTTTACTAAGCCTCCGCTCAACGGCGGGGCAAGACTAAAATTTTATGTGGGCAAGATTTACGAGTACATTAATTTAGATCCTACCTAAGAATTGAGTGATTTTTTGAGGATTTCAGAGTTTGGATTCTACGATTGAGGATGCAATGCGGCATATTCAATCGCACCCCGCCATGGGTATTGATAGATAATACCTATTGATTTTATCTTGACTTTTTGTGCAAAAATAGTAAATGGACGAACGTAGGAAAATTCAAGAAAACTAAACTAAAATAACCTATGATGCAAGAGCGATCGCAGTGAGCGTACAAACGAATAAATCATAGTGCCTATCCTGCCGCAGCTAAAATATTGACTAAACTTACGTAGGTAAACGTAGTTAATAATAAAAAATTAACTCATATAGCAAGAGCAAACGAAACGAGCTCATACAAATTTGGAACTAGACACGAAAAAGTTGGATTTTTCGATGTTACGGTTTTTGAGTTGAAAAAAGGCCGTAGCCGGCAGCCCACGTCGCCCACGCCTTGCGCTGCCTCTGCCTCCGCTGTCCGTACGTCCGTCAGTCTGTCCGTCCATACGTGAACCACTTTATATTGGAATCGGTCTAGTAGATCCGGAGAAAACTGGCTATGACAGACGGACAGCCATACAGGCAGACAGGCAGACGGACGAACATACATACAGACAGACAGATGGACAGACAGACGGACAGACAGACAGACCGACGAACAGACAGACACACGAGTGATACTATAAGGGTTTCGTTTTTTACGGATGTTCGGAACCCTAAAAATTAAGGCTTATGGTAAAGGACCCTTCGTGTGCGAGTCACACTCGCACTTGGACGGTTTTTCTAATTATATCGCACTGATCAGCCACTTTGCTGGCATCGTGAAAATGCAATGGGTCAGAAACACCAAGCCAGAACTAGTAAGTATGCACCTACTGCAATCTCCCATGCAGACCCAGTATTGAGAACACGTCGGGAAAGTGACAGTAAGTACTGCGTAGACAGCAGAGTGTACAGTTGCTGACTACTGGGTAGTTAGAAACTGGGCTCCGAAAACTAGGCTTTAGTTTCAGAATGCGGGCGAAGTCGCCGGCGAAGTGCTAGTTACACTTAAGTTTACTTACGTTTAGCACGAGAATATAGTTATTCCCTTGTATGTCAAACGCATTCAAGGTTGTGTAGGTACTTGTGTATCGTGACTAATTTGTGTGATTGTATATCGTTAGTAGAATAGAAATGATAACACGTTCATATCAATCAAATTATTGTGACAATAATTATCGGTTTATCAATGAACTAACGTGTGAAAAGTCATATGTTAAAACCTTCCATTATGGATTGATATTATACGAATCATCTACTGTCTACACTCATATTATGAAGAGGAAAGATTTGTTCGTTTGTTTGTTTGAAATGAATAGGCTCCGAAACCACTGGACCGATTTGAAAAATTCACCATTAGAACCCTACACTATCCTTCATGAACATACGCTATATTATATTTTCAAAAAAGCTAGAGATCCTTAAGAAAATTGGATTAATGTAACCCGAAGTAGCAAAATTTTGCCTATACAATACATTATTTGGTGTGCGCTTAGAAAACTATTGATGTTACATAAAAATAATGTACCTTACAAATGAAGTACTCATCTATACTAATATATAAAGCTGAAAAGTTTGTTTGTTTGTTTGTTTGTTTACTTGAACGCGCTAATCTCAGGAACTACTGGTCCGATTTAAAAAAATATTTCAGTGTTAGATAGCCCATTTATCGGGCTATATATCATCACGCTAAGATCAATAGGAGAGCAGTAATGAAAATTGTGACGCAGACGAAGTTGTGCGGGTCAACTAGTTACCTATAAAAAAGCTCGCAAGGGTATATGTCTAACTATTATGGTTAAGTTGCTATGTCCGCTTTTTTTCTAATAATTGAATCAAAACTCGGGCGTAATGCAATAGTGGTGATTTTGGTATCATGATATTATTCCTTATCTTTTTAAATGGTTTGATAATTAAGGTTGATTATGTACATGTAAATTATTCAAATTGGACCTTTCGTTTAAAAGATTCGACGGATATAAAATGCTCTAAGTAAGAAAAATGTTGCGAGTAGAGTGAACTGCCCTACGTTGAGTCTATTAATAAGTAATTTACACATTACCCTATTAAGAGGGAAGTATCGGAGTTGAAGTTCGTGGCGTAGGTCTACTAAACCCGCTGTCGCCTCTTTTTGCGAGGATGTTATCTCGCAAAAGGAGGCGGCGGAGCGCGCGCGGGAGGATGACCCTCTCGCTGCGCTGCTCCGAAGGCGAAGAAGAGGTAGGAGAAGACGTCGTCTTCTCCCTCCTCATGGTGGTGATGGACGGGCGATAGGCGCGGGGGCGCCTCCGCCCGCATTGCACTCCACACCACCTTCGCTGGTCATTCCCAGCCCTCCCCCTTAACGGGGAGGACGTGAGGGGCCCGCCGTTTTAGGCGGGTTGCCGTCGGAGGAGGACTGGATGCCAAGGCTGCGCCGATCTCCCAGTCCTCCCCCATTCGGACGATGCGGGAATGCCGCTGGGTTATTTTAGTGGGTATACCGGGTCAGCCCGGGGAGTCCCACATACCATTTTTTCCCAGCGCAAAAAAAAAGGTCTACTAAACCCGCGCGAACGAAGTCGCGGGCGACGTGCTAGTATTCTAATAAATAAAGTACGTAGGTAAGTTCTAGGATCAATGCCAATTATAATAAACATTTAATTATTAGTATGAACCAGTGAAATGCCATATACCTTAGTTAACAGTTTGCTGTGGAAGTGTGGATGGATGGAGCCGTTTTTAAGGGGTATGGGTATGCCCGTAGGTACCCCTTAAAAACGGCTTCATCCATACTGATCCCTAAGCTCCCTAAGCCTTTTTATAATACCTAAGTATCATTTTATTTTCAGGCATCTTAGTCCGATCATAAAACGGGAGTGAAGGTACATTAATTTGCACCCAGCCTATCAAGGCTGGGTGCAAATTAATGTAACCTCGGATATTTAAATTGGCCGGACTATCTGAGATCCATAGATCAAATAAACGAAATTATCTTAAACTATACCTACAAACTAATAATATTATATGCCTATTAGTTGCAAATTACCAATGGGTGTGGGAGCTCTCTTCCTCGTCAGTGTTCACTTCGGTCAGCCAATAAAGAGAAGCCGGAAATGAGAAACAGACTTCTCCCGGGAGATCAGGTCCGTTGGGTCGCTACTGCCCAACAGTTCGTAAATACCCATGTGCGGCATAGCGTCAACACTATGGTTTTTAATTTAGCCTTTGTGAACCTAAACAAACGATTCGTCTAACTCCACCTAGGAGTCGTACGTAACAACTTTATTTAGTTCACTGACTTGACACATGTGGCAATTAAAGGAACTACATTTGACATTTTCAAGTGCTGCCATAAAAAACATACAAGTTTCCATGGATTTCAATTTAATTAAAATATTAATCAGAAATTAACTACTGCAATCATACATATTTTATAAGCTTACAGTGAAAAAAATACAACGAAAGCTGTTATGATGGTACTTGCGATCAAATAACCAAAACTAAGCTTATAGTGAACATTTAAAGAAAAAGTATTTATTATTAATATCCTTATTTGACGTAATCTTTGATTTATTAACGAAACTGTTTTAATAAATCAATCCAGGTTTAGAAATGTTTATTGCAAAGTACACAATAATAAGGTAAGTTGTTCTTAATTGGCAACACTGTAGTAGCGCCATCTATCTTACAAGGGTGTAACTGACCAACCAAGTAGGTAGCACACAACATCTCTGCTCAATGTGACGCAAAACAAGAAAGTGAGTTTATACTAGATGGCGCTGTTATTGAAAATGCGGGAGCTTCGCCGCCGGAGGCGCTAGAGTTGCGTGAGGTTCCTGCTAATCCCCAAGCGAACGGTTCGCGCGTTACGTCATCGCACCATATCGCAGAAAATAGACTATAGCTTTGACTAAGTAAACTGAGTCTAAGAATTGGACCATCCTGATTTTTTGGATGGTTATTAGGATAGACGCCAGTAGTGTCCTCCCAATTTTTCAACCTCGAAAGACCTGTGCTAACTGTGTGGTGCTCTGCGGGTCTAAACAGGGCACTTTAGCAGAATCAAAGCGAATCACGCTACCCGTCACTGACAAATTTTCCCAATCAACCTTGAACCTAATGCGTTAGTGATAAAGATGTAAATTATATTTGACAGATTGTTGTGTGATTAAAATTATGATTCTCCTACTGTGGCGCTTTTAGCCCGCCTAGAAAACTTCATATTTTTCTGTCATTTTTAAGAGTTAACCTTAATTCTCCTAAACGGTGCGTTCTACAGAGAAATTCAATCTAAATACTTTTATAGTGGACAACATTTGCTACAATTTGACTGTAACAATTACTCTGTTGGTTTTAGATTTTGACGTACTGCACTTCAAACATAGCAATTTTTTTCCAAAAAGTTCGTAATTGGAGTTTTAGTTTTAAAGTCGGGATAGGCACTATCGTTACATTACCACATTATTTGCATAAAACATTTAAGAAAATTTCAATGAATTGGTCGCGCAGAGTAAATCTAGAAGAAATTGTTTGAATTCGCTCCCTGCTCACTGATGCCTGCACACGACATTGTAAATACTTTCACGGGCAAAGTAAATCAATATATTTATTTATTTGCATACATACAAATATCCTATATTTTCAACCCCCGACCAAAAAGAGGGGTGTTATAAGTTTGACCGCTATGTGGGTCTTTTTGTGTGACTGTCTGTGTGTCACTTTTAAACGGGTGAACCGATTTGGAGGCGGTTTTTTTTTTTTGAAAGGCGGTTTTCTAGTGGTTGTTCTTAGACAAGTTTTATCAAAATCGCTTTAGCCGTTTGAAGATCATGAGCTCATTTCTAGTTGATGAAGGCATTTAATCAGCTTTTACGAGTCTGATCGAGAGGAAACTTGGTTTTACTACAACGACATTGCAAGAACATGGTTATATTGACCTGATGCTGTAGCATAACCTGAGGTCTGCAGAATACCCCACTCCTCACTAAGTTACAGCAGTGGTATCGTGTTTGAAACTTTGAACTCACTGGAATAGTTTCAATGAACAGATTATTTTTAGATCAGTACCTAACCTTAACCTGACGCTGAAACATATCCTGAAATCTCCAGGATAATCTCACTTACTTGCAGCAGACCTTTCGTTTTCGTATTAATTCAAATGTTCGCAATGAATAAGTTATAGGTAAATAGATTGTGATCAGGGTCTGATGATGAAGCAGAAAAGAGAAATGACTGAATACATTGGTGAGAGATTCTAAGCTACTTTCACTGGTTCTACCGATATGATAATCGTATAAGTACCGATTGATTGGTATACGATGTAGGATGTAGATGTACGAGTAGTTTAGGTGAGTGTAGATCATATGTGGATGGATGGAGATGGAGAGGAAGGCCAAAAAAAGATGGATGGAATGTGTGCGGAGCAATATGAAAGAAAAGGGACTTAATGATAGCGTGACAGCTGATAGGACAGAATGGAAGTAAAAAACGCGTTGCACCGACCCCAAGTAACATGAGACAAGGGCAGGAAGATGATGAGATCATAGGTTTTCTAGTGTCTAGTGGTACCTATTAGGTAAATTACCAAAGTTTAAAAAGCATGAATTAAAAATTAAATATAAAATTTAAAAAACCTTCGATAGAAAAAACTTTAAAATGTAACAAAATAATACATATTTATATATTTAATTTAATATGGGTACGATTCTTTGGGCCAAGCGTCATCGCGTCCGGGAACCGATAATACTCGTAATATAGGTATACTTAACAAACACAAAAATTTGCGGTCTCCCGAGGCGAAGACGCTTGGCCCAAAGAATCGTACCTACCACTTTGGTTCGTGTTTGATGTGCTATATCTCAATACCTGTAAAACCAATTCAACTGCATATTTTGCACTTTAATTGTAGCAAAAATCTACTTTAATAGTCCACTGATTGACTTTTATGTAGAATTCACCGTATTAGATATAATGGTCTAAGATCCGGTCTAAGAAATATAAAAATTCACATGTTATCTAATTCTTATCCTTACTTCCTTACTAATATTACAAATGCGAAAGTAATTCTGTCTGTCTGTCTATCTGTCTGTCTGTCATGCTTTCACGCCAAAACTACTGAACCGATTTAAATAAAATTTGGTACAGAGATAGTCTAGAGCCTGAGAAAGGACATAGGCTACTTTTTATCCCAGAAGTATGTTCCCTAGGGATCACGCGGGCGAAGCCGTTGGCAGAAGCTAGTATACAATAAATGCTAGAAAAAGTTTGATAAATTACTAAAAAAAAATTCTGTTTCCGAGCACCACGCAGTTAGCACAGGTTTTTCGAGATGGTGCAAAATACTGCGACCTGAAATGTCTTGTAAAACTGGCCCAGTTGGTTGGCTACTTACGCGAGTTTATTTATTTATTTGTTTTGATTTTCCTTCTAATTTTGTTCACATGCACGCAATAATAACTTTAATGCTATGATTAAAAGCCTTACTCAACAGTGGCGCCAACTGGTGAGATATTTTACATTTTCATCATTGAAAAAAATAGTAAATCTTTTGCCCAAATCTATGTTATTTTAAAAGTAAATTATAATTAATCATTTATAAAATAAAATCTTGATTTAATACTCGTCTTTATGTTATTTCAATTTTACATCACGCTGTTTTTGACTGGCTGTATAGATAGTTGGGACATGTTCAATAGAAATGTTCAACAACTCGACGGCTGTCGGTTGAAAACGATTCTCCCTAGGGTAGAAAAGTAATACTTTCAACCCACTCCTCAAGCAACTTCAGGCCTACTATCCCAGTTTGAGTAATGAAAATTTAGTTTCGAACAACAATGATCACTAGAAAAAGGCTGTACCAAACGTGCTATGCCAAACTCCTCTAGGTCTGGTTAGCCACGGCTGGGTTTGCCACGGGACGTGCAACTTTTTTATTCTTATACCTATACTAGTTGACCCGCGTAATTTCGTCTGCATATAATCACACTAAGACCAATAGGAGCGGAGCAGTAATGAAAATAGTGACGCAGACGAAGTTGCGGGGGTCAACTAGTAAAAAATAAATTTAAAAGAAAATTAAAGGAAGCTCCCATACAAGAGACGTGTTTTTCGGTGTATGATACACGGATGCCTTCGTGTGACAGTTCGACTCGCAT
Source organism: Lacanobia oleracea (assembly GCA_950371165.1). Lineage (NCBI taxonomy): Eukaryota > Metazoa > Arthropoda > Insecta > Lepidoptera > Noctuidae > Lacanobia > Lacanobia oleracea. The sequence continues at coordinate 16,705,308 of OX493385.1, forward strand.
TGGGCGGTTTTTTTTTGTCTGTTTTAGCAAAATAGTCCTCGAACAAAGTCATAAAGGCCGCATTATCCTAACGTGCCAACCATAGTACCTACCGTGTGCCTGTGCCCCGAGCCTGCGCACGAAGGGTTCCGTACCATAAACCTTAGTTTTTATTAGGTATTTGTTGAAATTTTCACAGATTGCGTATATTTATTGCTGCTTGTTATAGCGGCAACTATCTACCTATTACGGTTCTTGAGATACAGATGGACGGACGGACATCGGAGGCTTAGTAATAGCTAGGGTTCCGTTGGATACCCTTTGGGTACGGAACCCTAAAAACGGACCTGCTTTTGAATCCGTCGGTTGTGAAAAGCTTAGAACCTGATGATGTGCTAATGTTTGGAAGAAGCCTATCTCCAGCAGTAAGCTTTTATAGGCTATGGCGATTCATAGAGATACTTCTCTGACACAAGGAATCTCTTGCTCATCATCTTGTACAAGAGATTAGGAAGGACCGGATTCTATGAGTAAACTCCAGACTGGGTTTACTGAAGATAGCGGGGTACCTATCCACTGAATACCAGAAACGTAGAACTCATTAATGTGCTTGCGGAGAAGGAGACTGTTAGATTTGCTGTCTATGACTGTGCTGACTTTATTGACATAGGTTATTAGGTATCTGGAGAGGAAAATTACTGGTGAGTGAGTGTCTTCATTTCGAAAACCAATCAATATCTATACTAATATACAATAAAGCTAAAGAGTTTATTTGTTTGTTTGAACACACTAAGGAACTACAGATTCCGATTTGAAAAATTCTTTCGGTGTTAAAGGCCATTTATCGAGGAATGAAGGAGAGGAGCAGTAATGAAAATTGTGAGTTGCGAGGGTCAACTAGTACTAATATAATATAAAGCTGAAGAGTTTGTTTGCTTGAACGCGATAATCTCAGGAACTCCTAGTCCGATTTGAAAAAATATTTCAGTGTTAGTTAGCCTATTTTATCGAGAAATGCTATAGGCTATATATCATCACGCTAAGACCAATAGAGGCGGAGCAGTAATGAAAATTGTGACGCAGACGAAGTTGCGTGGGTCAGCTAGTATGTACCTCGTTTCTGAATGAGTGACTGACATAGAGAGCGCAGCCGAAACTATAGTAGAAAGCTGAAATTTGGCATGTATGACTTTCGTGGCAATTCAGTTTCTGCTGTGCGTTTCCTTGGGAAGTGTAGGGGAGGAACAAGAGGATTCCCCGAAATACCAAAGGGAACGGGTAAAAACGAATGCGCGTACAAAGTCGCGGACAAAAGCTAGTACCTATACTATATTGTTGGCGATGACGTCATCACCAACCATACATAGATATAGTATACCTACTAGCTTTGAAGATCGAAGGTTGCCGTTGAAGGTCGCAGGAAGCGGATGAATGCGAAAAGCACAGAAGTGATAGATATCTTTCAGCTGAATAATTAATGATAATAGTGATGTGGTGACAGGTTCTGAAAAGATTTAAGAACACAACTTTTAATTACAATCTGTCTATTTATGAAACAGGTAGATGGTTACACATAAGCAGTAGGAATTGAAACTCCATTAAAAATGTCAATAAGCCTACTACAGGTCTACAGCCTACGGCTGATTGACATTTAATACCTATACGACAGTAACGTTTTCGGGTTTTATTAATATAAATAAGTACATCTAACATCTTAGAAGAGTTCAAGAATTTCACGAACGTTTAAAAAACTCTCGTCAAAAGCTTTCCAACGCACCATAGCGTATTCTGACGTAGCAGTGATTAGCGAATATCTAGTGTTCTATCTATCTCCATTTTGTAATCAACCTCAAGATTCGCTTCGGACACCCAAGCATGACAAAAAAGAGCTACGTATCAAGTTCCGAGGCAGACAAAGTGATATGTTTAATAACTTACTTAACTCAATCATTACCAATTAAGTGCTAACGGCCAATTAGTTTGTCCGTGATTTAAAAATGGTCAGAGAAGCAGGTTTAGCGCATCGTTATTCCCGTAGTAAAGCGAACGGCTCGAGTAAGCTAAGCGGTGGGCGGGGGAGGGCCCAGCGGCGGCGGCGGCGGGCCGGGCTGCGCGCGCGCGGGCCGGCGGTACATACGTGCGCTCGAGTCGCGGCGCACTGCGCTTTTTGCTTGTGGCAGGCGAGTGGCGACCGCAGCGCGGCGGCGGCGGAGGCGCACCGGGATCTTATCCTTATTGTATTTTATTCTGTTCTTAGCTCCCCGTCCCGACGAACGTACCTACCACATTGTAAAACTCGAACGTTTTATTGTAACAAAGCCAGTTTATTATAAAACGTATTATGCCAATATGTTAGTAAAAACTCGGTTATTCTTTGCCCGGTCTTCAGACGGTCTGTTTTGTTGTGTGAACGAGTGTTATAAATAAAATAATAATAACGGCGAACTACAGATTTTTAAGAGAATTGCTTTATCAATTGACTTTATAATGAATTTAAATGATTTAGTGACCCGTTTATTTTTTCTCACCATTATTTACATTGTGGGAGCAACACCTGATGATAAGGTAAATATTACTTTTATGTTTGTTGATACTTTTGTACTAGCCGACATCCTAAGGCTCACGGTACTTTAAACTTAGTTAAAGCGGTGATTAACGTTATTATTTACTTACTGGATTTATGTTGTCTTTTTAGTTACTTAATATAAGCCAAAGTTAATTTGTAACTTCAATATAAAGTCGGTACCTATCAGGCAGGCTGTTAGATGTTAGTAGGTGAATAAGTTGAGGCGTTTAACTGAGGAGCAGAGGAGGTATGGGAACCTAGCCGGTGGCGGTGGTACCGTGTAGCTATTTCCTGCAGCTATCTGATGGACGTGACAAGTGACAAGCGACAATATAGCAGTTATCTGAGAGCTTGCGTATCGGCTGCTCGTTGGATAGACGTACTTTTAGGAAGCTCTTTATTTTATACCATAACTTAGAATTAACAATTTTAAGGAGTATACATACTAGTAGGTGCACCTACTAGTTATGTTTTATACATCTTCTATCGTTTTCTCTCAATATAATCTCAATGTGTGTATGTACGTTAACCACCAAGTTAAAGGTACGTATAGTAGATAATGCACCGAGGGGATAAAGCAATGTCTTCTGGCTTCATATTGAATCCCGAACACAATGAAGGATTCGAAAGTTAACTCTCGAACGTCGCGAAGGACTTTAGAGATTAACTCACGAGCGAAGCGAGGGAGTTAATACAAGAATCCTGAATGCAGCGAGGGATTTAAGCTAGCCCAAGACAAAGACATCTTTATCCCAGAGGAGCATACTCTACTTTTCACACCTACTGCGTGAAAATCCTGCCATGAAAAGAGGTGACGCGCGCCGGCATCCATTGCTAAGAGCAGGTCCGAAGCTGTGGGCTCCAGGCTCCAGGCCACCATTGGGCAATACTGTTATACCTACTAAAATTCATTATTTTTTATTTGATTTGGAACCTTATTTTGATTGCGCGACCTGTATCTACCTAGCAGCGGAGTCCGACGGGAGCCGCTCGCGTTTAAGTCGCGCTTTAGCTTAGGTTTGCAAATAAATTGATGTTTTCGTGCAGGTGGTGTGAAAAATATTTAAAGTGCCAGGTAGTATAAATAATTACCTATTTCATGTGAGGAACTGAATTTCTAAAGGCTATTTTAAGGTAATGTCAAATCAAATTGGAGAAATTAATTGTTTCTGTCTAATAAGGTTATGTACCTACCTATAGTTTAATGCTTAAATACAAGTTTTTTTTTTCTAAACAACAATTAACAATTAAACTAAACTTACAACAAAATAAAATATAAGTCATCAACAAATCGTAATGTGCCCAAGAGGCCCGAGGGTTTCAATTCAACACGAAACGGCTCTAAAATATAGCTGCCATACTTACCATTATGGTTACTACGAATATTTACGCCGCGAGTTAAACCGCAGCCGCAGTGCCAGCACAACACGGTGAACTAGGAAGATGGGATGGCGCAAGAGTATCGACACAGGTTGCGTCCCACACTATAAAGCCCTACCCATCTTCCATGGAAACAAAAACATGCCTTCCGCTCTTTTGCCATCGTCACGTACCTAGCAAGCCATTAGGTACAAATGATTTGCTTTTTCTTAACTGAATTCATTTTATAGTTGTCTGCACATATTTTCTACTTAGGTTCAATTTGAAGTTTTCACGTCAGCCATTGTCTTCCATAGTCACTAAGTTCATATCATATTTCATATTCATTTATTTGCATTCTACAAGGTATTTACAAAAGATGTCATAAAAGGCTTACAGCTAAGAACCGTTGTAGACCCTGTTAGGGCACAGCAAAAGGTATTGTTCACTTAAAAACAAAATAAATAATACTAACGAGATGTAAATAATACTAACGAGATATAAATAATACTAACGAGATATAAATATATAGCTATATATAAGTTTATAGCTATATGGGATTTAACTCAATCTCAATCTGCCTAGCCTTTCCCCAACTATGTTCAGGTAATTTTCCAATATAACCGGCTGCAACTGAACACCAGTCAGTTTTTTTACGTGTTTTTTTAGAGGTACCACCATCTTACCCAGTAACTGGGTAAGATGGTGGTACCTTTTGGCAGAACGAAGTGTAATATTTTCTAGCTGCGGATTATCCGTAACGCTTTCAAGATCTAGAAATGACAGCAGGGACCAACAGCTTAACGTGCTCTTCGAGGCACGAAGGATTCTCGGTATATTGATGGTCACCCATCCAAAGACCAGCTGTTATTATTTAGCCACTAACTTTCCCACAATCTATCAACAACAAAAAAATAATCGTGTACTCAGGCATCATCTTTCTGCCCTGCCCCATATTTCTTGGGTTTATGCAACTTGGGATTATTCTCTTGTTCCTAACCTAGTTCCTTATCAAGCGACATGCTCTCACTTACTCCTCATCATTCATCCATCTTTTCTTTTACCTCTCTTTCCACCTATTTATATTCGTAACCGTTTTAGTCATCGTTTACGAGATATTGACCGCCCACTTGACCATCTGGCGCTGCGGTTAAAGTCACTATTTAACACGACTGCCTCGCGTCTGACCTCTGTAGTCCATTAGTTAGTGGAGAAAGATGTATCGTTGGAGAAGACTGATTTTCAGGCTAACGATTTTCTAATTGATAAATAATACGTGTATTTACCCTAATAGTGTAACCTTATATGCCGGTTTATATGTATATGTTGCAGTCAAAGTGCTTAATTTGCTAATACACTTAATGATTCATCATTATAATACTAACTAGCCTCCCGCCCCGGCTTCGCAAGGGTCCAAATTATATACTAAAACCTTTCTAGAGAACCTCTCTATATATTAAAAACCCACATCAAAATCCGTTGCGGAGTTTTAAAGATCTAAGCATACATAGGGACAGACAGAAGCGACTTTGTTTTATACTATGTAGTGATAACTAAAAGGTGCGGGCAATGTGATAAATTCATCACTTTCTCTGGATATTATTCATAATAGCTGGTCAAAGGTAGCGAGCGAACATAGCTCCCAGGCTTCGTCAACTACGCCTTATAGTGCCCTTGGCCAGGGCTCTTGCCTCGATTTGCTAGTGGTAGGATCGACACATCACATGCAATTGAGTAGATATTAAACAGAATGGCTGGATAGTATATTATATTATCCAGATTTATCATTTTGATTGTAGGTAACATAAATAATAAATTATAATGTCAGATTATGTTTAAGATATCTAACAACTAGCTGAGGGTGTTTGCGTCACATATTTCATTAATAAATACTCCGCTCTTATTGGTCGTTGCGTTGTACTGCTTATAGCCTTCCTCGATAAATGGGCTATCCAACACTAAAATAATTTATCAATTCGAACCAGGAGTTCCTGAAAATAGCGCGTTCAAGCAAACAAATAAACTCTTCAACTGTATTATATTAGTTTAGATATGGTATAGTATAGATATCGTCATTCTCTTTCTCATATAACCCATATGTCTTCTTTTTATAAATCAATGTTTCCATACCTACTTCTCTTTTAGGTATTCGTTACTTCATAAGTCAGTTTTCTAGAACTGTCATCTTTAACATAACCCGTTGATAGTTTATTAAGTCTTCCTTTACTCATAAAATAACCATCTTCATCCACATCATTTACCTATTATGTTCTCTTAAGATCCTTTTCGAATATCATGCAGGCGAAGCCGCTGGCAAATGCTAGTTAATTCATGGCATGGTGAATTCTTGCACCTAAGACAATATCGTTGTAATTAAAAACATTCATTAGAGTGCTGGTAAGAAAATCGCGAGACAGTAGACAGTTAATTACCTACTTAAACGTTTAATAAACATAGGTAACGTAATCTCCAACATACATAACTGTCAGCCAGGCTATCAAATGAAAACACAAGAAAGGATCAACTACCTACTCGTAACTTATATTATGAGTTATCTTAACTTCCAACCTTTTCGTAATAATAGGTACTAAGTTCAGCATAGTCTTTATTATCATTAAAGTTCTTCATTAAGTACTTACTAAAATATCAATAATTATGGCCGACCGAAGTCGTACAATGGATGATGATAGGACTCAAAAAGAAAGCAATCATTGCGTTAAACATTACAAAATCTGGGCCCTGTTTAATATAGCTGACGTCACAAACTTATTATAATTGTCCATAATTGTCCCAATTTCATGACAGGTCATCATCATTCATCTGCCTAGCCTTTTGCCAACTACATTGGGGTCGGCTTCCAGTCAACCGGATTCAGCTGAATACCAGTATTTTACGTGGAGCGGCTGCCTACCAGACCTCCACAACCCATTAACGGGGTACCACGGTACGTCTTGGCAAGACTGGAGTCAGATTTACTGGCTTCTGACAATCCGTAACGACTGCCAAAGATCTACAAATGACACCCGGGAACAACGGCTTAACCTGCTTTTCGAGGCACGGAGGAAACTCGGTATGTTAAGATGGTCACCCATCCACAGACCAACCTTGCCAAGCATTGCTTAACCTTCAAGACCGACCCGTGCGGCTGTTATTATCTAGCCACGAGCTCCTCGACCAATTTCATGACAAGTGTTGCTTAATAAAGTACCTAGCTATGGAGAATGTATAAAATAACCGTATACTTAACGCAAAATTGTCATACTGTCGCTTGTCACTTGTATCAGATCGTTTTATTAAATAGGCCCCTGGGCCTAGGTATAATAGGTTGAATTGAAATCCAGGCTGTTTTTTAATAGCACCCATCTCAGCAAGATAGTCACTTCCTGTTGATTTTAAAGGCACTCTCAGCATTTCTATGTAGAATTGATTACAAATAATATTTCCTTGTTCCTCGTCAGGCTTTTCATGATCTTGGCTCTTCTCTGCAGGTGTGTTTATTTTAGTAGCGCAGACGCATAATACTGAATAGTTAATATTGATTCGCCGCATACTGATTAGACAGGTTGCTGACTCTGATAAATAGATTTAACATACATCAATAAAGTAAATATCGACTTCTGCGTATGTTTATCAAATGTAGGCTATCCAACAGAATGGTTACTATTTGCGAATATTGACATTGGCATTGAGAATGTAGTGCCTAGCTACAGTTACTCGTTCACCATATAAGTAGAAACTGAATTTAAATTAGTCTTTATGTTATGAGCTCGTATAATCATAAGTAAAATATTTAAAGTGTTTCCAAGTACAGCGTAGCTCTATTGTTCAAACGGTTCAAGGAATAAACTGGAATGAGAAACCGAAGTGTATTTTATATTTGCATTAGGCGTAGCACTCCAGCGATGTTAATCAATTCAGAAACCTGATCTAACTTGGACCGATCTCACCAATCATTTGGCTTGAGAAATACACAAACCTTTCTAAAAGGAAAATAAAAGCCATGGTATGGTAATAAAATCATTCATAATTTCAAATATAAGGATCGTTTCTGATATCTCAAAAGTCATGGCATACATTGTAAATTATTGGCTTATAGAATTTCAACATAGCACCAACGAAATTGAATTACATTAAACTAAAGTGCTTCAATTCTTCAATCAACCAATTAGGTCAAGTGTCAATTTAATTGTGTTCGTCGCTTGGTTTCTTGGCAGAGTTCCGCGTCTTCGCTAGGCAACGATGGCTGCAGCGCGCGCGCAGCGGCGTGCGAGGCCACCGCGGCTCATGCTCGCCGCCCTGTCTGCGGCACCGATGGCAGGACATACCCCTCGCGATGTCACCTAATGATAGCGCAGTGCTCCGGACCTCCAGTCACTATAGCGAGGAAGGGACCCTGTGTTGGTAAGTGACCTTAAAATTCTGACTGTGATGCACCTTTCTTGTGAAAGTACATTTTACCATGAACTTTTTCGACTGCTCTTCTTAATAAGACATACTGACGTCTTATAGGCGTACTCGTAAGTGGCTGGAACAAATATCCACGATTGTGTTGATCAGCAGACTTTTTGCTTCTGCGGTACACATATTCATAAAAATGTGACAGGCTACTAACACTTTCAGACCACGCCAAATCCTATCATTAAGTACATCTTAACATCAGCACAAAGTTTCTTGTTGTTGCGAACAAGTTCTACTATATCAAGTATAGGAAATACATAGTTATGTCCACCATGAACATGGACTCTTATAAAAAGCGTCTTTGTTGAACTCGACCTTGCGTTAGCGGCACAACCACTCTTTATGAAGTCATGGAATGTAGTCAGTTTACACTTTTACAGCACTCCAGCCACATAAGCCGGTACAGATTATTCTAGAGTTGATGCCTCACGTCCATTTTTGTACTTAGATAAATTTAACTACTTGCTCAAGCGTATATATTGCCTATAAGATTTGACGCTGATACAGCGTCTACTACGTCACGTGTACTATGCCCATAGATAACTGTTTCTTTTTTTATTGCTGTGACTATGCCACATCGTGTGGCTACATTAGTTGTGGACTAAAATGACTGGCAGCCATAGCCCTCACTGTGGGGAGCCATTGCAGAATTTTACTAACTGAGAGTAACAGTGATGAAGCGTGTTAGTGTGGCAAAATTCATCACAAAAAATATTTGGTATGACTTCCTCTACGAGGGCAGTAAAGGATGGTTTAAAGAAGTCGCGACTTGAAGTTCATTTTGCTTTTTCTAATCGCAGAAGGGCAGTCATCCTGCTTAATAGCATTGCGGTACGCCCTGAACGCGCAGAGCGGTGTCTGGTCAGCGTATGTTCCCCGATGCCGCGCCGATGGCAGCTACGCAGCGGTTCAGTGCGCCAGCGCTGGAGCCGCTGCCGCCGGCTGCTGGTGCGTCACTCCTGACGGCAAACCCCTCCCTGACACTTCCGTGAGGAACGGCAGACCTGATTGCACTAGGACCGGTAAGTAACTCTCATAAAATATATTGACTAAATGATGCTAGGCATAATGGTACTTTTTTTTGGGATATCAGTTACTAAATACGTCTCAATGGCATCCTAAGCATTTTGAATTACCACGTCTCCATAAGGTTGATCTATGTAAGCAAGTATTCTTATTCTGGGTACATTCTTTACTAATAAGTCTTCCCTTTGATATTCGTATATTTTACAACTTTTGTTGTTTCAGTAGGTGTTCAATATTTCTACGCATTGATGTACCTATTGTGAAAATTGACGTTGCAAAGCGAATTCGATTCACTATGTCGTGTTGCCTAGCTCATAATATATTCGGATTATAACAGTAGAAAGTTGAAATTCAATTCTATTTCTAAACCTATCATTTTGCATGAAAATACATTTGGCTCTCCCTGTGTGCTTGTTGTATGCACATGCTTGTTTTTCATGTACGCTAAGCGAATTCTACATTATTGCCTATTCACTTTATAGTTGAATAAACTCCACTTGACTATTATAGGTGACGTAACGACGTTGATCAGAATGTCTCTATAAAAGCTATTCAATTTAAACTCTAACAATAACATTAAATTTAAATAAAACAAATTGTATCTGAGCACTTATATTAGGTAAGTAGTGTGATTGAAACAATGGTAAGAAGGACGTTAGCTACTTATAAATCCTAATGAACGTTGTAGTAGGCGAAACGAAACGGGCGGAACTCATGATGATTTATAAGATTCGAAGTATTTGCTCGTAATAGGTTCAGAACACTTATAGGCATCTACAGAAGAGGTCTTTTGTACCCGGATTCGAGACATCTGTTTTATCTAACGCGCCGTTGTAAATACCGCTGGATACACTTCAGACACCGTTTGTAAACAATGATCCAGATGAAAACCAATGTTTACGTTACACTAGAACGCCTTTTAGAAGTATCGATAGATAAGTTTCACGTAGATATTATCTTAAGCAATTTTCACAGAAACATTCTCAATTCGTTAGAAAATGCTGATAAACACATCAATCTTGCGCGTTATAAACATAGTGCTGATTCACATAAAAATATACAGGCCGTTAAACAAATTAACCATAGGTTACTGTACTTTTAACGTAAACAGACAACAACGTACGTACCTAGTCGCGGAGTTATCGCAAGAATATTAAATGTTCCTATTTAAAAAACACTTCTACACTTTTCAAGATGGTACTCGTAAATACGCAAAATGTTAAACAGCCGCATATACAGGAGTAACCAACAGAAATTACAATAAAAAAAAAAACATAAATTATCAGATAACAAAAGTGAACTCCAAATGCCATTCAAATCTCAGACACAGATGCAATTCCAGAATTAAATAAGCCTATTCATTTTGACATACAAATTGCATTGCGTGCACGCAGACGAGTCGGCTGCCACACGCCTGCCGTTGCTTTTATGTATAAGAGCCCCATCAAAGTGGTTTGCAATTTATCAACGTTGGAAATGCATCAGTATCGCCCTGAACTAGTATCGGAGCAAGACAAGAACCGTGAGATGTAAATAACTGCTGATGCTGATAACGCTTGCGCAGGAGTGGGGTACGCGACGTCACGTACAGCCGTGCATCTGTCTTAAACAATGCCGATAATTACCTTTGTAATTTATACTTTTTTAAAGTACCATCTTTATCGTTACACTACCAGTCTTTGCATTTCTGGTATTTTCCCCCTAAAAGATACGGAGCCACCCGTCGACACATTGAGTGATAATAATGTGGGTATATTTTACGTATGTCTTGCGCGTCCTTATACATATTTATGTACATTTGTAAGTATTTTGTGATTAGAATGCAATTACCTTTGGCGCCATATCATCTGTATTACACATATACATTTGTTTTGAGGTTTCGTTATGAATATATTCGCCGTATTTCAGCATTAACATACGTTTACTGCCAACTATTGTAATTACTGATTTATCTTGATAATGTCCGAGTCTAAATATTTTTGCGTACAGGCGCCAGTTACAGTGAAATAGTGAATGTTTTACGTGGGAATACTTTTAAGATGACTCATTGAGTTAGCCTGTCTATGTTTTGTGTGTTATGGGACGTCAGAGTTCAAGTCGTATATTTCTGAGCCAGAGCTCGTCTGGGTTACCAGGCAGTCACTTATTAACGAATTAGACGGGCTTGAGCTGCTGTTATTTGCTTTTTTTTTATTCGACCATAAATGTGCCCAGTAAACTTTCCTTTTTAATTTTTCAGCGTTATATCTTCATTTAAATGATACAACAACATCTCTACAAGACACGGTCCCTGATTTGCAGCTGTCTTAATTTTGGCATAGGTACCAAAAATTTCATGCATACTCCATAAAGCCATATCTTCAGTAACTAGTAAGACGTATGTATTGAAATTTCCCCAGTAATAAATCTTTTGTGAATTAACTTAGCTCTCGTAGAGACAGACTCACGTGTATCCTTGAATGTGGGCTTTCCCCCGCGTAGACAGCGGGCATTATTGCTGTATTTAACTCCCTATTTACTAAATTATTTAACATCAGTTCTAGACTATGTTTAATAGATAAGTGTTCTTGTCACCCTTTAGGACCTTAGAGGATTAAACGTTGTCAAATTGCTTCTTTCAATCTTAAACTAACAATCCTGTTATCTCAGCCCCAGTTAGCTCTTTCGTATAGTCGTGCTGATTCGCTAGATTATTTTCCAGCTCTATGCCCTCATCATTTAAATTGTTGACGTCTAGATGTGCCATTGTTAACAAGCAAACTATTTTCGGTAACAAATTGTACAAAAAACTGGCCTAAGCCAATTAAATGTACAGTCGAGTTGATTACGATCCTGATTGGGGGAGCAGATCCGACTAGGAACGAGACAGCTTACATGAATGAGAATCACAATAACAGCACCAAATAACATACTTTGTAGGAAAGGTATACAAATTGAAAAATTATGTTGATGATTTACATGTAAGTAGGTAATGCTTGATGAGCCACGAACATACTTTATGCACTTTTTATTAATCCACTTCTACCGTCGTCGACGCCATCTCTCACTCCGTCGATCTTTTCGTTCATTTTAACGTTCTGCTATCAAGCACAGAACTATAATACCCTTCAGACAAAGGGTCAGCCTACGCAGGGCATCGCCCGCTATTCGGCTAACAGCCTGCTTCCTTATACAAGTACACGCACCTTCTTGTAACCTCCAAGAACGATTTGATCCGCAACTGCTCGTGTAGTTAAACTCTGGAGAGAGAGTGGACGTCCCGCTAGTTCGCCACCCGGCAGCTACGAGCCAAACGTTGTGATAACTGGTACACAGCTATTGTCGTAAAAAGTTTTGTACAGATTGTTTCAATTTCTTCGATTCGTAGTGCCTACAGCAAACTTTTGCTTACTTCAATAAATCACAGGCAGAGCAGACAAGTTGCCACTGTGACGTACGTACCTAGCTAGTCCAATAATGAGTCATCAGGCAAATGATCGTTGCCTGTTGGGAGTCTTCCATTACATAACAGAATCTGCTACAATCACTTTTATTTAGATGGACTAGGATATCCCGCTTCAATTGTACCTATCATACCTATCTTAACTACGGAATTTTCTATCGCTGCGCAGGTTGCTATTACATCACGGAAAATCTCGGATCACTGCCTGCAGCCAATAAAAATGTGTTATTTTGATTCTATGTGTTTTCTTTAACACTCGTGAGAAAAGCTATTCTTTTCTTTCTCTTCTTTATTACCGTCTGCGTCGGTCGGCTTCAGCATCTTTGATTTCAATGTAATATTCCACATACTTCTCGGAAGGGTTCATTTTCACAAAGTCTGTGTAAATATTAACTTGATAGCAGACGATATTCCGTGAACCTAACACATCGGCAGAGCATCATTCTTCAGACGCCGGAAATGCTAGAATTCCAGATCTTTATATCTCAGAATGCCTAAGTAGATACATGTGTTTCATATAAAATGAGTCAGGCCCTGAATTTATTTAAAAGAGCTGACAGGGAACAATTTTTGTTTCAAAAATAACTCAGGTAAAAAAGTTCGCGTGAGTCAATAACTTAAGACTGCGTTGACTTGATTTTGCACTTAATTCTATTGAGGAATGCGGATTAATGATAAAAACAACTGTGTATCCAAATATCATAAGTATATCATATAGCTGATGAGTTATGTTCCGACCTTTTTCTTTGGATGTTGGAATAATGTTCTTTTTAATTTATCTTAAGCTTATCAGCCGCTTTGTGTTCCGCGGGTTTACGTACTGATTTGTGACACATCTTTAGATCAATAAACTGACTGCTGATGCTGTTCATTTAAAGGCTCGTTTACTAACACTTTGAGGCATAAATTAATGCACATTCTGAAGTAATAGTGTCGATTGTATGTGAAATCTTTTCTCAGAATTTATTTTGATTATAAACTGCATCTGAGCAAACACGTTAAACGTTTGTTAGACATTCCATGAATAATCTATGTGTGCGCAAACATTCTGATACAACTATCGCACACTATGAAAAACCATATCGATTGAATGTCGTAAACAACGAATCGAATAAATATCAGTTATATTAAAAGATCCCGATCGAAAATTTCCCTAACTAAAAGTACTTAGCATTCTCGATAAGTGTGCGGGTATCGCGGTTCGCATCCACAATAAGTTACTCGTATGAAACCAGACTGTAAGTGGTAATATGAAATGGCGCCATAACAGCTTAACCTTCTCGGAATACCTACACGACTTGGTGGTAATTTTAATCTCTAGTTCATTAGTTATTGCTTTATAGTTCATTGTATAAATATGCTTCGTACCTATCCTAGCCAACAACTCAGCTCCAATTTTATAACTTTTTCCTTTACTTGATGACGTAACTTATGACTACTAGGTACATCCACAATAACCCTTAACAAGCAACTCTTTACTTACTTAAGTACCTAACTCAGTCTCGTCTTCATGATTTTATTATGGTGCTTGTGACATCACAAGCACCTTATTCTTCGTCAACGGGCTAAGTAACCAGACTTGCGTTTAGAAACACTATTGATCAACGTCCACGCATTAATATGCATGTCTCATTCAGTAATGAAGAACTCCTGTGTCCTCTTCCGATTCAGTGTAAAAGCTTTAATTTAAAGCACTCATCTCTCTCGCTCATAAATTACCACAACGCTTAATTTATGACGTGCCAACACGTAACTCGATGACTAAGTGAGAAATTATCAGTAACGACGTGCTATTGACTAATTGAAGTTTGTTCCTCGGTTCTGTTAATAGTCGATATTACAGCATAGCTCTACCCGCATCCATTTGAGTCGTTTTACATGTCGTCTACTAACTCTAGCCCCTTCCATTTAGCGGTGGCGCCTGCGCTGCCAATTAACCATTTACTGCCACTCATGTTGACCCGGTTGCGCGGATTCTATCTAATTAACTACACTTTATAATCACGACTTGGAATTGATGATTGCGCATCTCTGCGCAGACAGCATAGAGAGCCCAGTGTTCCATTGTAACGGTTTTTCTAGAGAACTCTGGCCGGATTTTAATGTGGTTTTCACTATAACCTAGGTATTTCTTAAAGCATCTGATTCGTATGTAAATTAGTTTGCTAAGCGAATAGACGTTAAATAAAGTATTTATTTAAAGATATCGTTCTGGTTTCGTGGTGTGCCACCCTAAAGTTTGTTTTATTTCGTAAAAACCACTACATTCAGTGTGGAGACAGATCTTCGAGTATTTTTCTAAGAAACAGCGGTCCGCGTCAGACTGCTCGTCGCCGAACACAATGGGGTCCACTTTTTTTGTCATTCAAAGGTAAGGAGAACTCGTCTCGGGCATCAGACGGTAGAAAAAAAACGTTCCAGTGATCATTTCAGAGCTTTGTTGAAGAGCACCCGCACCTTTGATGTTTTATATTTAGCTATTAGAGCTTACCTGGCCCGCGATCATGAAGTCGTTACGAAAGAGTTAAAAGAATAGACCGGTTTGCCTGTTAATATAGCAATAATAACACTTAACGTGTAATCGCTTTCAAAAATAGCACAATTAAGGATGAATAATTTCTTTGCTGTGTGAACCATATTGCGAAACAATTTTTGTAAAGAATCGCGAGTAAAAAACGAAGCCCGCGCACGGAGCTTTTACAACAAACAACATGTACATCGCCTATTCTTACAAATAAACAGTTAATGAAAAAACTTGTTAACACTACAAAGTGAACATTTAAAATGGTACCATCTCATTTGGGTCAGGCGCCGAAGTGTCTAAAGAAATTCGATATTTTAAGTACACCTTTTTTTGTACGATACCCTATAACAGCCGGCCGGTTTGAAACTACTTCGTTTTGAAGAGTGTGAACGAATAGATTGTATCGTTGAAAAGGTTATTTAATTATATTATTGTTTTGGTTACCATTTGACTGATTAATATATTACGATAATTCATGATAAACTTCTGAATGGACGTTCGGCCCCACTTAGAACATAAAAAAATTATGCTGAAAAGATTGACTTGTAGATCTATAATATCCTTCACACGATTGTCCTCTGAAATTATAAGGAAATCTTGTAAAGTCCACCAATAATAAAATCAAAGACGCTGTCAGAACAAGTATTTGATAAATAAGTTAAACTGTGCAACAGTTCCCTGTCCATAGTTCTTGAATTCATTGAAGCAGTAACGTGGCAATCCTTATTGTTAAAACCGGAAGACTTAAATCTATTTGTAAGCCATTCAGTATTGTTGGACGGATATCGTTCGTGTTGACCAGTTAGCCGTCCGCCAGGGTCAAAACCACGATGTTTACTACCTATATCATATCTACGAGATAATACTAACTGTGTTTATAAGGCATGTTGAAGCTAACCGTCTACTGCCAAAATGGTGCTGTAACCAGCTGTAACTGTAGTATACCTATTAACAAAGGAAGCTGTGAGAACTGGGCATAGTACATTATGCAACCAAAGACTTGTACTTTGTTTCATGAAATAAATTCGGGCCACGTTAACTCGATCCCGGGTTAGAATAATGCAATTGAATTATAATAAAATACTTGAATAGCTGTTTATGGATGATAAAATCAAACAGCTTTACGATAGCTGAGAGACCATTGCCCCACATTGCTAGCAGTCTTAAAATAAAACCCATTTTGTTTAGGGCTATTCCGAGTACCTTGGTCATCGCATTAGGAATGGTTTACATAAAGTTCGAAAATCACAAAAATGCCAAAATGGTCTAATTTCATGGTTAGTTAGTGTCACACTACTTCTAGAAATAAGTCAAGTGCTTATATAACTAACGCTAAAAATACACCTGCACAATAAAATCAGATATTAACATAATTATGTAAATCTGAAACGTTCACGCATCTCAACGGGTTTTCGCCCTACTATGGCCGACCTACTTCATATATAATGCAAATCTACAAGCTCTGCTGTGAACATGACCCTGTCAGATCCAGTTGTACCGTGTCCCAAAGGCGCAAACTTTAAGTAGGTACCGCGGAAGACGACGTGAACTGAGGCAAGCAATCCGCTGCACAAGCGCACATTATAAGATTTAGGGTACCTATTCGGAATTCAATAGGTACGTGAAATTTTTGCTAGAGTAATTTTTAACAAAATATAAAATGAAGGAACCCAGCTACTGTAAGTACATGTTACTTCTGTTACTAGCTTGAGTGTTAGTAAATTTTAAGAAATCTAACTTCAGAGAAATGGTTCCTTTTTCAACGTCTCAACAGCTCGTGTTGACGTCACCATTTATTGTTATAGGCATTAAAAACGCTTGACTGTTAAATAGTGTAAGATTTTATAGCACATCAGATTGTAAGTTTACCGGTTATATGGATGTTTTAGTGATGCACTACAGTCGCGGCTACTGGGACCGGTTCGACTCCGCCGCGCATCCAGCAAACTCACACTACCTACTATATGCATAAAAATAAATAACCGACTGCATACGATCGATAACATAATTGTATTGCTACAAAAATCATCACACCTCATTAAAAATAGGTCATTTATCACGTCCGCGCGTCCTTACCTTGTAATTGCCCAACGCTTGCCTTTAATTTACGCACAGATAATTACAGAATTACAACCGCAATTCAATTTAAAATGTAAGGAAAATGTAATTGAACAAAATTGGTTACTTGTCGTACTTATTAAGGCGACACAGTATAATCAACTTGACTGCCAATTTATAGAGCAACTTCTGTAACTAAGTTACGGTAAAGGGACATAAATAATAAAGAAAACTGAAGCGAATGTATTGAAATCCTAAGCGAATTATTAGTTTAAACGAAGCCGCGTGTAAATCTAGTTATCAGTACGTATAAGTAATGTCGTTTGTGATTACGCCAATTGTTTCCCGCTTGCAATGATATCTTCTTGAGAGGCCTTTGACCCGTTGCTACAATAGACGGTAACAATCGCACATATTATACCTATGTCCTATGTACGAGTATCTGATGAATTATTGCCGTGTGTTTCCGGGAATCGAAAGGGCAGCCTTTCTATAGGTGGGTATCGTGAAAGGTGATCTAAAACACCGACGACTTGTATAAATGATGACTGTTGATCTTAGCACTTCACTAAAGATAAGTAATCTTCTGAAGAAGCTCTATAAGTTCACACAGTGTTAGGTTATTGACTGAAGGTGCCATTTGAAGAGTAAGAGGTTCTCTTAAGGAATCACAAAATATGGCTAATGTCAACATGTCTAAACACTTTCATTAGCGGCCTGTTAGTAGTATGATCGTTCGATTATAATATCTAAACGATACACATAAATATTGGATGTCTGACCCACTGCCCGTCCTTGTAATACCCACAAGGGTTCGCGAAGACCGATATCAATCTGTTTTTGTTTTCAGGTAAATCGCACACAAGGAGGCGGTCCTCGGTTCGAGGCCAGCGCAATAAAAGAAGTAAGAAAAGGATTGATGTTAATAATTAAAATTCGTTAAACATAAGATCCGTAAACCTGATGATGTCACGAATAAATGAGATCAGATCTTTTTATAGTGGCATTTTAAAACTTATGGTTTTCTAACATGTTAAAGTTTGTTTTCAAATAGCATGTACGCGGACGGATCGGGCCCAGTTCAACGGGAACCTCATCAAGATCTTCAGCGGGGAGTATGAAAGGGCTCGAACTGATGCAGCTCCATCACCAGAGCCCAGGGCTGTAGCAGACTGGAAGTTCCGGGAGCTGGATCGCGACCGGAGCGATGCCTTGCAGAAATCGGAGTATAGGGGACTTAGGAGGCTTATTAAAAAGGTGACAACTTATATTCTTATTTTAAAATCAACCTCTGCTCTAGTGCAAGTTTTATCGTACTTATAGTTTCATTTATGTCAATGGGCACAGGATAAAAAGGTTTTCCATTATTCATCAGAAGGCGCTTATTTCAATACAAACTGAAGTTTGTGCATAACGCGATCGGTCTTTAAGGCCTTGATGCAAAGGCTGTACAGAATCACTAGCACATCACATCTTGAGGTGCTAATTTGTTTATTTGTATGGCAACTGGATCTTCAGTCCAAAGTTTACTACTCGTCTACTAAGACTCATATGTCTCAAATGCCGCAAGGACAGATGGTCAGGTTTCCGGGAAGCATGTTTAGTCACTGAATGTTTAGCTCACCGCAAACTTCCGGAATAAAATCGAACTTGAACAGATTGGATTCTGCTTTGTAAATGACTGGCGACTTATGTACTCGTACAGAGATTAAAATACTTTATCTTTAAAAAACCTAACCGAATGTGGTGTAAAGGTACAATCAATCTATCTTTCAGATTTACATTTCATTTTTGGAGATTTAAGTTTTGCATAACTTTCATGATCATCCTCAACAGCTCAAGTTCGCCATGTTTTTTTTTTTATTTCTGAACGGTTTGCTCTTCTTAGTCTAGGTCAGAGATGACGGAGACAAAGTCTACGATGGAGTGAGCTTACCCATAAGGAGCCTGTTCACTCTTACTTTGAAGAGATTAGGGTCGTAAGCGTTTGGAAACACAGACGCAGGCAGAGAATTCCACTCCTTTGCTGTGTGCATTATAAAAGACGTTCGGAAAGCTTAGTGCAATTTGGTGGAATAGCAACAAGGTAGCGATGGTTAGTTGCAGTGTCTCTGTATGTCCGATGGTAGAAGGGGTGGAGTCGCCACGCTCAGGCCGGTGGGATGAGTTCGTGGAGTTCTTGGGCACACTCACCAAAGTACAATCTGTAGATGACCGTCAAGCAGGCAACTTTGCGGTGGTGAGCCAAGCTGTGTAGCTTGGCGTTCACCAGTTTTACATTGCCGATGAGCCTCTTAGCTCTGCTTTACACCGAGTGCAGCAAGTTGGTATTAAGCTGAGCCATCCCAATGGTGGCTGCAATACTCCATGCAGGATAGGACTTATGACCCTATACAAAGGGTTAAAAGCTGTCGGGACCTGAAGTATCGCTTTAGTCTTTTTAGGAGGCCCAGCTTTTTAGCCACAGTTTTGGCTTTGGACTCGATGGTGGTGCCGAAGTTGAGACTGGATGTCAACTCCATGCCTAAAAGCTCGAGCCGATCAGTCACAGGAACAGATGTACCCCAAAAAGTAGGAGTTTGGTCGTAACGACTCCTTTTTGCAGTAAAAAGACAGGCCTGTGTTTTGGTGGCGTTAAAAGTGACCAGATTGTCATCACGCCACTGGGAGACAAGGCTAAAGGTCAAATTTGTCCGCTCTACCATGGCCTCTCTCAAGAACCGAAATTCATCCCCGCTGGTTGTTGCGCTGGACAAGTATCTCTCTGAAGCCGTACTGTAATTTGCGTATCCAACAAGACCAGGCTGTAGTAGGTCATTGATGTGCAGCAGGAAAAGAGTTGCAAAGAGAACAGACGCCTGTTGAACTCCAGCATCAAGGGCCATGAGGTCAGAGGAGCAGGCGACAGGAGTTTGATGTCCAGCTACAAAAATCAGGAGGGATGCTATAAGCAGGAACCTTGCAAAGTAGACCCTGTCAAAGACCTTCGAGATATCGAGCGACACGGCAGGTGATTCGCCGAGTCTCTCAATGGCCTCGCCCCAGCAGTGCGTCACATTCACAAGATGATCGCCAGTTGACCGTCCCCGGCGATAGCCATATTGACGGTCACTAAGGAGATCATTGTCTTCAAGGTAGGTCAACAACTTACTGTTTAGAACCCTTTCCATAACCTTGCATAGGATGGAAGTAATGGCGATTGGACGGTAATGAGTAGGTTCAGCACGGTCTCGATCTCATCCCAATCTGCTGACTTGTATCGCCATACTCGTCTCGTGCCTCTAAGACTAATACGGATTTCACCAGGCAGTGGTCAGACGTTCCCAGCGGGGCTGAGAGCGATACTGAATGAGCATCCAGATCAATTGTCAGCAGAAGGTCCAAGCAATTCGGTGTATGGGCGTCAACATCCGGTACCCGCGTTCCCACATTCACCAGCTGGGTTAGATCTAGCGTTAAAGCAAACATGCGCACCTCTAACCTAGCATGGTCAATTTTCTGTTATTGGAACAACCACTCTTTATGGTGGGCGTTGAAGTCCTCCAGAAAAATGAACTTCGCTTTTGGGTACCGTTGCTGAGCTACATCGGTCGACTCCAAGAGGGGGTTAAAAAGCGCTATTGTCTCCTTGTTACCGCTGTGCGATCGGTATACTCCGATGTAGATACGAGTAAATGTAAAAGTAGCCATATGACAGGAAAACCCGATTTTTCAAAGCAACGGCGATGACGACAACAAATATCATCGCGAACGTACACACAGACCCCAGCCTGCTTCTTGAACTTGTGTTCCAGAGAGTAAACTGGGTAGTTGAGATACGCCACGTCCGACGGGGTTCTTATTTTCGCCTCAGTTAGGAAAAACAGGTGCTGTTTCTCGGTCACAAGATGGTGATGGACCGGATAAAGATTTGAGTGCAACCCTCTGATATTAGTGAGGTGCACTTTAAGTGGAAGGGAGTGCAGCCGTTGTGTCGCCTTATTCTTCTTAGCTTTGGTTATGTTATGGAGATTAGTTGAGGAAAAAGTCGAACTGTGGAGGCGCTGCTCAGTGAATCAAGTGGAACACTAGAGCTAAACCAACCTATGGGGAACTCATTTGGAGACTGCAGGGACGCCCGAACCCCCTGGATATGGCCAACGGGTCCTCCCATCCAGTCGCCGGCTGGCACGGTGGAGCATACCGGGATTGTTCGCGAGTTGGCGGGGCAGCCTTTGACACGTCACTGGCGTGCTACTTGGGCCCTCCACTGCGGTCGGCCAACGGTTTGCACCGTGCTTCGGATCTCGCTACCCTCCAAAATGAGTTACCCGGAAAGCCTTGCTCAGCGACCAAGACCGGTTCTGAACAGACCAACTGACAACCTCCTTCTTCTCCAAAGGCTCTGGCACTCCCACACACTGACGGAACACAGCAAGCTGCTTGGTTTCGGCAGGATGGTGGTCGCGAGCAAGGCGCCTTCTTGCGGAGCCTACCACCGCTTAATTGAGATCATTCTGCCGTACCACAGGTAAGCCTGTGATGCGGTTGCCCGGGGTGGACTGCGAGAAGGTAGATCCCAAACCACTCCAAAATTCCCCTATATGCTGGGTATAGGCCTCTCTTTTCACAACTTTTCTGTAGAAACATCATCCAGACGAGATTATCGCCGTGGCTGGCATACCTGAACCTATGGTTTATAAATGATTAGCCTAAAATCTAGAACGCGAAGGCAGCGGCTGAAATTGTCTACCGGGTTATAACTAAACCATGCAGGGACCAACACAAAACGACGCAAAAAAACATCGGCCAGCCTTTAAGAGGAATTCAGTGACATACAAACGTAAAGAAAAATATTCATAAATTATTATTATTATCATACCAAGTCCTTCTTGTGCGACAACTAACCAAGTAGTTAATTGTCACGCCAGTACCTGGGTAGGTAGGTGGGTCATCGCCAATTAGAACCAACATTACCTATTGCCGTGCCTTCAAATATCTTGATCTCCCGATAATGAATACAACAAAGTAGTAATAAGCAGAATTGCAGAGACAAGCACTTAAATCCCCAAAGTGCATGCACTATTATTAAAATGTACATTTCATAACCAGTCAATGGGTGCAAGGGTCTCGATCTCTGACCAGCTGCACGTGACTTTGAATGTAGCTTCTATAAGATATTGGTAGATCGGACATATCCAGTATTATTTGTTAGAAATCTATGGTGTTATGTGACAATGAAAAGGAAAGGCATCTTGCGAAGTGTGTTACGTCAGTTAGAAACGAAACAAAAGGAAAGGATTGCAAGATGATGGTTCGGTGATTGAACTAATCAATAGAATTTCCACTGACATGGACCAAATCTTCAGCTAACGGTAATGAAGCGATAGGTTTTACTCTATGGTGGTCTGCTGCAGATTGTAGACACAATGCGTATACCTGTAGAGCAAACATTCGCTTGTGTCTGCAAATCGCATTATACCTAAACCCATTTGTGAAAAGGGATTAGATGATAACGATTTAGAACGAAAGGGTAACTCCTCGCCACACAGAACATATCGCCTTCATTACAGTTGCTTAACAGGCCGAGTTCAAGTCCTATAATAATAAGTATCTATATCGTGATAATTTGGAGGCAAGGAAACCAGGAAGTAAGCAGAAATTTAGACAGTGGGCTGTCATTGAGTATTTCCTACATAATGCAACAATCCAATTACATTTTTCTTGACAGGGTTACAAATTTCTATCAGGTGTTACCCGGTATAAAATTAGGGACCCATGAGTCCATGAGCGCTTACGTCTGCTTACTATAAATAGAGAGTAACGTAGATATAATGTACGGTAGGTTTTGAATACCTACGCGTCTATTATCATCAATATGTGTTTATACAGGATAATACCTATGTAATTGCACTTACACGATCATCCTACATCCGCTACTTGAGCCATGAACTGGCGAGGGTCACGCGAATCGTCCGTATAGTCAAGAATGCTACGCTTCAATCTTACTTTCGGACTGCCGTAGGACTGTAGGGCCGTTGACTTCTTCCATTAAAATTAATCTGAGCTTCGTCAAATTTGCGCTGCCAATATTAATGCCTAATTGCAAGTATCTCACTAAAGGTAACATCAGCATGGAATTAAATGGTAGTTAAGACTTTGAGACAGGTCCGTTGAATCGAAAGAAGTTCCAAATGCGCTTACAGACTGCATTTGTCATCTATAGTCGTCAGGATGACGGTGACTTCACTTCACTACCACTGAGTATAAAATGCAAGATGTCAAACTATGAACCCCCGTCTTGTACCAAGTCGGAATCCAAAACAACATCATGGGATGGATAATTTTGGTATGGTATGGTTCAATGGTTGGTATGGGGTACCGAATGCTCCAATGCATCCTATTCAAGATTTTACTTGTTTTTTTCCAACAGTTTCCCCCTTTGTTTGGATTTTGAAAGACTAACTGCATAATGCAGCTTGAAGTTTCCTTGCGTGATCGAATTAGGAATGATGATAGCCGCTAGAGAACCATAGTTACCGACATAGTCCGAAGGATCGCCAAACTGAACTGGAAGTGGGCAGGGCACATTGCGCTCAGTAAAAATGGTCGATGAGGCAGAAAACTTCTGGAGTGGCAACTGCGTGCCGGAAGACGCAGCGTTGGAAGGCCTCCCACGGTCCTCCCAAGGTGGACCGATGACCTGGTGTGTGTCGCGGGTAGCCGATGGATGCGAGACGCACAGGACCGGACACTTGGAGGAAGCCTATGTCCAGCAGTGGACGTCTTTCGGCAGTTACGATGATGATGATGACTGCATATTAATTTTAATTCCTTATAGGTGGTGAAACCGAAGCGTTGCGCTCGCGCATGGGCCCGAGGCTGCGACGGTGACGGCGACGGAGAGATCGCACACGCGGAGTGGGTCGCTTGTCTTCTGGTCAACCCCGAGCCGCCCGCACCGGACTGTGAGTACCTTAATGGTTACGTTCTTTAAAGCCTGAAATAGACATGCCATGTGCTACAAAAGCATACCAATTTCGAGCAGGTAAGCACACAACCAACGAAAACGCTCAGCAAGTTACTTCTAACGAACAATCATGCTTTTTAATAGCATGTGTATTTCAGTCTTAAGGATTAATAAATAAACATAATATAGCCTAGAAGAGATAGTTTGAAAATATCTACGTGCTCAAAAAAGAAGATCAACGAATGTAAGTTTTGCTCAAAGATATATGTACTGATTAGACATTTTTCTAAAGTATATAAGTACTAATATTTGGTTGACTGATGTACTTACTCTGTGCTTTTTTTGTCAATTAACAAAATCTGTAAATATAATTTAACAAAATCTATATAAGTACATACCTTCTACTACTCATACGTACGTACTCTTTTTTCAGAAGGGCGAAATTACCCTGCTTAAGAATTACAGGCCCATCTCGCTTCTGAGACATGTCTACTAGCTGTTTTCTAGAGTCATCACGAACCGTCTCGCACGCAGGTTTGACGGCTTCCAGCCTCCCGAACAAGCCAGATTCCGAAAAGGCTCAGCAACGTAGACCACATAGATACGCTGCGACAGGTTATACAGAAGACCGAAGAGTATAATCTTTGCTTGGCGTTTGTGCACTACGAGAAAGCCTTCGATTCGATCGAGACTTAGGCTGTGCTGCAGTCTCTCCAACGGTCCCAGATCGACTATCGGTACATCGAGGTGCTGAAATGTTTGTACGAAAACGCCACCATCTCAGTCCGACTTCAGGATCAGACCTCGAAACCTATCCTCCTGCAGCGGGGTGTGAGGCAAGGAGACGTCATTTCTCCGAAATTGTTCACGGCCGCAAATGCCGCAATGACTTGACTTCAATGTCGTCAATGTTTTGGACTGGTGAAGGCTAGGCATTAATGTCAATGGCAAGTACATCAACCACCTTCGATTTGACGACGATATAGTCATGGTGGAGACTACGGAGCTATGCTCGATGACCTCTGTAGAGCTTCCGAAAGAGGAAAGAGTGGGTCTTAAAATGAACATGGACAAAACCAAGATCATGGTAAAGACCCATGTAGCACCCACTCCTATCAAGATCGGAGACTCTACTCACGAAGTAGTAGAGGAGTACGTCTATCTGGGTCAAATGGCTAACTTCAAGAAAGAGGTCAACCGTCGAATCCGACTCGGCTGGGCAGCGTTCGGGAAGTTGCGTGGTATCTTCTCGTCCTACATGTCACAGTGTCTCTGGAATGTCTATGACCAGTGTGTGTTGCCAGTGATGAGTTATTTATTTATTGCATAATGGAAACGTAGTTACAGGCTTTGCTCGTAACTAATAAGTACATGACCCTGTTAGGGCGCAGCTAGATAACTTAAAACTAAAATATTATCTAAGTACGTACATTAAATTGCATTATTTTATATTGCTTGGAGTTTCCTTGTGTGATTGAATCAGGAATGATGATATCTAAGAGAGCCAAAGTTACCGACATAGCCCGAAGGAACGCCAAACTATGGTAGTAGTGGGCAGGGCACATTGCTCGCAGAATAGATGGTCGATGGAGCCGAAAAGTTCTGGAGTGGTGACCGCGTACCGGAAAACGAAACGTTGGAAGGTCTCCCACAAGGTGGACCGATGACCTGGTGAAGGTCGCGGGTAACCGATGGATGCGAGACGCATAGGGCCAGTTGTTGTGGCGACATTGATACTTGGGGGAGGCCTAGTCCAGCAGTAGACGTCTGTCGGATAAAAAACAAAAACAATCTATTAACTTCAACATGTATCTATTTAATATGTACCTACCTAAGAAAGCAGAAGTGATGGGGTAGTTAATTAGGTAGATATCTATTATTCAGAAGTGTCTATTGGCTCTGAAACAGTTTTAAAAAACCTGTAGATATCATTAGATCAGCCATAATAAATAGGTAGGTACGTACCTGCGACATTTAATTATGTATCTATAATTTAATTAATAGAACATGTATTCTAGTCTTAATAAACACTTGTTACCTACTTCTAGAGTATTTTTCATGACACTGCTTTTGAAAATCAAGGCTAGTTTACAGTTGGTAGAAACCTAGTTCTAATCTAGGTATACTAATTAGTTTTTGACTAATGCCATCTAAAATAAAAGATAATCGAGTCACAAGTCTTTACCTACTGAGTGGGCCGGCTCATAAAGTTATGTAGATTAAAGAATCAATGATTTATCGTTTAATCGCCCAAGTTGTGACTTGGTGGTCATTCTGATTTAATTAAATGAGAACGAAAAACTCGCCTCAGGCTGTAAATTAAGACTTCAAATAGGTTGTGAATATTATGCAGAATAACCAGTAGACAATTTATAGACTTTAACGGTTTTAATTTTAAAGACTCGTTTTTTACGGTGCTCTGGCATGGCTGGCGCCATGACATGTCTCTCATGTTTCAATAGTAGGTAATAAAATTTTAATTAAAAGTATTGACAGCTGTGAGATACCTAGTCGAGGGTGGTCTATGTGAGAAAATTCAATTGCACTTTATAAACGCCGCTTTGCATGCTTGTTTCACAAAGCCATAAATAACAAAATTTTACTACTGCGTGCTAGAATTGAAGCCATTCCTGTTCGATGTGGAACTGTCAAGTGAACACTTATGTCTGGTTCCTCTTCAGCATGCACAACTGACGTGTCTACGGTCAGATAACAATGCAAATGTGTGTGCAAACATAATAATAATATATAGTCTCTCTCCGTTTCTTCATGTCGTTGAATGCAGACGATGACAGCGGACCGGAAGCAGAGCCTGCTGATTACAACGAGGAGGAGCCACCACCAGATCCCAGTTCAGGTAACTGTTCAATACATTCCCTCCACTGATAGTGTTTGGTTCCACCCTTTATATGCTTTCTGCCACACTTGGTCACATTCGGCAATTTTTTTCGAGCTTTATAAATCGTCAGCAACTAATTGTTGGTGATGATTTTAAAAGTTTTAGGTTTACCTACCTGCTGTAGGAAAGAAGAATAAGTCTGCCTGTATTTCCCAAAGGGTTCGGCAAAGACACGGGTGCCGGCAGATCTATTTTCAGGAGGCGTATCTTCACTTCTTTAGGACATCGCCTCATACAGATATTATCAGAGAGAACTAATTTCAGAACGAAAGAAGAAGGATGCAAGTAGGGTTGCCAACCGTAGATACTAAGTATAATATACAGGGCGTCCCACGGCTATGCCACATGGAGGGAAAGTACTTACCTTGAATATTGTAGATGGAACATTTTACTGAAGGAATTTAAGTGCAATTAGTAGGTACCTGGTTTTATGTAACAAATCAAGCCGTATCCTGAGGCGAAAGACGCGCAAATTATTTTGTCCATCGCAATGCGGCTGGCTGATTATAAAGAAATAATTCTAAAATGTGTTCCATTTTCAAATTTTATTCGTTTCTTTTTGTGATTTTCATTGTGGGATTTTTGCATTGTAGGTATTGTGATTTTTTTACATAACCATGGCGTAATAAAATAACTTTAATTTTGTTTTAAAAAGGCTAAAATTATGGCCTTCCTTTTGTTTCTGACACGATGTTATTTAGCAAAAAATAATCCTTATGACGAATAAGCCTTTCGATCGGTATGATAAAGCTACAGGGTATTCTTTTTTCTCGTGTAGCGGGTTCGATTCCCGGTTCAACCAAGTAATTATTTAAAAATCTATGAAAGCAGTTTAAATTGTTTTTAAAATTAAAATAATGTCATCTGTCTTTTGGTAGATAATTATTCTCAATTAGATATCTATTGTTCCTTCTTTTGAGAAGTTTTAGTCCTGAAAATAGTTATGATTCCATCATAACTATTATCAGAACTTCAACTACTCAGTGGTAACGATAAAGACGAGCATCAAATTCGATACCGCCGCTAACGCCAATTAAAAAGCAAAAAATCCAAAAAAAAAACTCCAAAAATATAAACCTTAGTAGTAGAAAGAGAGTACAAATTGAATGACTTTCGCTTTTATTTTAGACAAAAAAAAATAGTTTTTATAAAAAAAATAAGTAACAAAATATATTCTTATATATTTTTGCTATTTCCATAAAATATATATTTTTTTAAGTGTTCTATATTATTTACCTATAGATTTTTTGAAAAATACTATATTTCGTCGAAGAAATTTTGGCTACCTTAGATGCAAGAGCGAACGAAGCCAACTCGAAATTGTCAGCAGCTTGCCTCGGATATGCTAGGAATATATATTTTTTTAGGTACCTACGAGTATATGCAGGGCTGGGCAAATTACATGCTTTGCTTTAATTGAAGTACAAATTACAAAATACTATCTCACAAGTATTTAAAATACGAAATACAAAATATATTTTAATAATGTATTTGAAATATAAAATACAGAGTATTATAGCTATTTTTTTTTGAGGAGCTCGTGGCTTAGTGATAACAGCTGCACGGGTCAATCTTCAAGGTTAAGCAACGCTTGCCAAGGTTGGTCTGTGGATAAGTGACCATCTTAACATAACAACGAGTTTCCTCCGTGCCTAGGAAAGCACGTTAAGCCGTTGGTCCCGGCTGTCATTTGTAGATCTTTGGCAGTCGTTACAGATAGTCAGAAGCCAGTAAATCTGACTCCAGTCTTGCCATGAAGTACCCTGTTACCCAGTTAATGGGTTGTGGAGGTCTGGTAGGCAGCCGCTACTCGTAAAATACTGGTATTCAGCTGAATCGGGCTTGACTGCAAGCCGACCGCAATTTAGTGGGGAAAAGGCTAGGGAGATGATGATAAATTTAGCTATTTTTATTTGAAACACAAAATACAATTACGAAATACTATTAAGAATAAAAAGTAATCCAGCCCAGCATGGGCTGAAAAGCAGAGAGAAAGAAGAGTTTCCTTCATTAACACTAGATTTTTATCTGATACTTGACATTGGCAATTTGACGTAGATACAGTAACAGTTGCAGTGTTGCCAACTCTAAAGATCGACATATTTAGCGGTCGCCATTCTGCTTACAAAAGCTATCGAGTGCTATTTTCTTCAGAACGCACCCATCGATCTTATTAAGATCGCAAAATGATGGTTAAATTTATTTATGTTCAATTGTATTTTGAAGCCATACCGCATACGTATTTGAAATACTAACTACCAAATACCTCGGCGTCAGGTGTTTGAAATACCAATTACAAATTACATTTTAAGCAAGTATACGAAATACAATTACCAAATGCGTATTTTTAATTTCAATTAAGTATTTTAATTACAAGTAATTCCAATACTGCACACCCTGCCTATATGTAACATCTCCCGTACTTAGCCAATCTCTGTTGAGATAGGCTTTCCTGATCGATATCCGGTCCGTAACAATCTGTATGAGTAGGAAGAGCCTACAACTTACCTACTTGAACAAAAACTGAGTTGAACCTAGTCTTACCTAAATAGGTAGATATCATATGCTAGCTACTGGCAAACATTAATTTAATCTATTTCTTATGTACAGTACTTCCCGGAATAGTGAGGAACTCCTTCGCGCCAGATGGGTCCGAGTCTGAGTCGAGGAGAGAAGATGAAACCAACGACTGCCTCACGGATAGACAAGCGGTTTTGGATGAGCAGGTTTGTAAATGTACCAATCATATACACGTGGTAGGGAACTGACTCTCTTCAGAATACTATTGGGGAAATTGAAGATAGGAAAGTACTTAGGTTGGTGCCGTACACCGTTATGATATGAGACACTTACCTTATTTTTCGCTCGGACTTCGTAACGACGACGTGGTAGGTACTGACATTGGCTAATTATAATTAATATGTTTCAAAGTTCCGGTACTGTTTCCAAACAAAAAAAAGCCTACTTTGAATACCTGGGGATGTCGGGACATGATCGTAGCATCACCGAAAACCGCTTGCTTAATAGGTACAGGCATAACACATACTATAATTAAGAGTACCTAACTAACTGAACCTGCCTTTTTTAGAGTTCCGTACCCAAAGGGCAACCAACGGCACCCTATTTCTAAGGCTCTTCTGTCCGTCCGTCTGTCAGCGGGCTGTATCTAAAGAACCGAAATTGGTAGACAGTTGACATTTTCACCGATTGTGTATTTCTATTACCGCACCGGCAAAAAAATCGAAATAAAAAATAAGGTTTATGGTACGGAACCCTGACTCGGACTTGGCCGAAGTTTTTTCTTTTCGGGCTGAACCTTCAAAAGGTGCCTGAACTTTTGGGGATAAGAACAGAGAGTCTAAAATTCTTACCTCACTCAAACCACCCCGGTGATCGCCCTCAGCACATATAATATGTAGAAATGTAGTAGGTAGGGGCCCCGTCACCACCACCACTCCGGAACCTCCCCTATGCAACTCCTGTTAGGGAACATCCCAGGGGAGACTGTAAAGTGGTCTCCAGTTCTCCACCACCTTTCTTAGGATCACTGGGTGGGCGGACGGAGTCCACACTATGAGCGCCCGTGACCCCGGAGTCCCACCTACCTTAAATGACGCAGGCGGGGTATCCTCCCCGAAGCTTTCTTCTCGGAGCTGGTTCGGCCTGAACCTACCTACATACATTTTTATTCTAACTAATATTATAATGCGAAAATGAGTTTGTTTGTTTCTTGTTTGTCAAGCTTCCACACCTTAATCGCTGAACCGATTTTGATGAATTTTGGCACGGAGTTAGATGAGAGCCTGGAGACAGTTATAGCCTAGTTTAACACGAGCGAATCCTCAGGCAAAAGCAAGTTCGATAATAATTGTTAATAGCTAGCTTCCTATTCCTGATGTAAGTATTTTATGACGTGCATTAAAGTTCAGTCAGCAAATTATAATTGCTATAAAATAACATCTCCACTCAAGCGTCCAAGGGGAGATAAAGGTATTATTAATGCTACAGGTACCTAGTAAAATTAATGTAGTGGATGTTTTTCATTATTTTACAACATCATGCAAGTTGTAAATAATGGACACTAAGTCATAAACAAAAGCTTTGATTTATCACGCAATTTAGAATTTACTAAATTAAATTCCTTGGGCTTGCCATAACATGAATGTACTATATATTATGACCAATAACTACCCAGACTATTGAGCGCCGTTGCACTAAATTTACAAAACTAAAATGTGCTTAACCCCGGAGGTAATAGGTAACATTAAATATAGTCAAGTTATTGATTTCTTTGGCACATAGGCATAATATACAGATTTAGCTACCCTATAACTTTATAGCTTGGTAGCCTGCAGTTAAGTACCGTATGGCATATAATTTGTATATCTAACAAACATTATCGTAACAATATACCCTCGAGCTGGAAGCATAATTTTATTATTCTCGCCCGAAATCAAGGAGGACCTACCACCAGTGAATGAATGTTTTTATGTTATTAAAAAAAGCTTTGTGTTTAGAAAGCAGGTGGCGCTGCGCTCTACGTGCCTGAATGTACGGGTGACGGCAGGTACGCTCGCGCACAGTGCTACAGATCCACCGGCTACTGCTGGTGCGTCCACCAGGACACTGGCAAGCCGATCCCAGGGTCTTCGGTGAAGGACAGGAGGCCTGACTGCGATGCAGCCCCGCAACACGCCAGTCCGATGAGAGGTACGGTTTTGTCAGGCGAGTTTGATCCCACATTTGTCTTTGATTATGATATAGTCTTCTTATTATGATCTCATCTAGTATGATAAAAATAAGTTGATTTTGTTTTAGTACAGCCTTTCACACAGCGCAGCGTTTAGTCCTTGTGCTGACATTCATTATGTATTAGAACCGTTCTATCCTTACTTTAAGTTCGGTAGAATAAGAAGCTTCAGTTAGCTTGTTATCTAAACCTACATATAATATAATCGTAGACTTTACCGTGTCTCTACATCAAATATTTTTGCATAACAATTACATAGAAAAGTAAGGAAAAAGATATAAAACAAAAAAATGCAATTTAGATCTGTTTGTCAGTGGGTTTGTGGGAGCATCACGAATAAACCACAAATTGGATTCCAAATCTAGGTACTTAAATATATTAAGTAATTATCACTTAATATTTTAAGTACCTACCTAGATTAACATTTAGCATTTATTTCATCAAAACCGACCCACAAAATCAAAAGATATAGTAAGTATTTTAAGTTAAGGAAGAAACTTCATCGAGTGCTAAAATAGGTAGTTTTCATTGAGACTTAAGATACTTGCAATGCCATCTATTGAGGAAAATAGTAGTAACAAATATGTGTAAAGAACACAAAAACATTGTTAAGTTATTTGATATACTTTTAATATGTAGTAAAAGAAAAGGGAACATTTTATTATCTAATCATTATTTATCGTAAAAATTGTGAGCTTCTGAGTTCGATCTTATAATTGACAGTTCAACAACAATGTCGATAGATGGCGCTATACTGATGACGCATTTTTTGAATGGCAGTGTTAAGATTTTTCGCAGAAATATTACCTCAGCCCATGTTGATCGTACGTTTTCTTTAGAGATGAAGATCAAAATGATGACCATTTTTACAATCTGTATTATTAGTTGATAAGTTATCGCACGGGTCGATCTTCTAGGTTAAGCTACGCTTGCCGAGTTTGGTCTATGGATGGGTGTTACCGAGATTCCTGCGTGCCTTGGAATTGGAATATACCAGTCACACAAGTCGATCTTCAAAGTTAAGCAACACTTGCCCAGGTTGGTCTGAGGATGGGTGACCATTTTAACATACATGTATACGGGTCGATCGACCCGTGCGACTGTTATTACTTAGCTACGAGCTCCTCATTCAATAGGTACCTACCTACTAAATACCTATTTAAATAATCGATTATTCTTACACCATAAATCGATTCTATGAAACCGGTAAAACTGTAATTGTAATGTATAAAATTCGTCGTAAGAAGCTGAAATTTGCCATGAAGGTTTCTTGGAGAGTGTAGGGGAGCACTAAGAGAGGATTTCCCGATATTTTTACAGGAACCGGAAAAAACGGGATATGTGCGTACGAAGTGGCGGGTAAAACCTAGTTCTGAATATAGGTAACTGTACTTACCAAAGAAATTGTTTATTCTAGGCTGTCCAGAACCAATGAAGAGCAATTTCTTGCGTGATCTGATGAGTTTCTTCGTATCCAAGATGACGACTTCTATAAATGGAACTGGTCCAGGGTACGTACAATTAATTGATGTGGGATCCGTCTCAGTTGATTACAAAGTAATTTAAAATTTTACAGCAGTAAAACCAAAACCTAATTGATATTAAATTCCCCACAAGGTCGAACATTAAATGACGTAATTTTTAGATCTGGCGATCAAGTCTTCCAAGACGATATTCGCATGGTCTGGCGGTCAAAAGGGTAATGAACTCATCTGAATGTTGTATTAATTTATATCCTTTGTTTTTAATCAGAGATATGGTAAAATGGGGAGCATCGAAAGAGGAGCAAGCGGCTACATGGACGTACGTGATGTTAGACAAGGACAAAAACAAAGCTTTGGAACGGCGCGAGTGGAAGGCTTTCCACCAGCTGATTTCTAACGTGGAACCACTCAGGCGGTGCGGCAGGAAGCTGCCGAGGTACTGCGACGTCAACCACGACACCAAGATCAGTATTACAGAATGGATGGCGTGCTTGGAAGTCACACAAGGGTCACAGACTCAAACGAGTGAGTATTATTATTTTCTGTAATTTCTCGATTCTGTCGTCCGACCTTATTGGTTTGGTAGTAAGTTTCTTTATGGACCCAGGGTTTCTTTTTTTCCTGAGAAACTATGGTTCAATAACCTTATGCCTATACGTAGCCGTTGACCACTTTTTAGGGTTCCGAACATCCGTAAGAAACGGAACCCTTATAGGATCACTCGGGTGTCTGTCTGTCCGTCTGTCACAGCCAGTTTTCTCCGGATCTGCTGGACCGATTCCAATGAAACTTGGTACTCGTACACATATGGATTTCTGTAGCCCGAACCCGGACGCGTTACGTAAATAAATAAATTTTGAGAATGGGTCACTTTTGGGGGTCACACTAGAAATTAGACCAAAAAGGCTTGGAACGGTCTTTTTTGGTCTAATATCTCCAAAAATACTGAGCCTAATATTTGGAAAAAAGTTCAGATAATAGTTCTTACCCTTACAGATTATAGGAAAACCTTAAAAGTTTCTAGTGTTAAAAAAACATATTACAAAAATGAAATTGGTTCGAAACCCGGGTCCGACTCGAACTTGGCTAGTTATTTATTTATTTATTTGATAGGTAGGTACACCAACGACCTATTCACTTGAAACATTAACATAAAAAAATAACAAATGTTAGTTATGGTGAATTAGTCACTTACAGGCGTACACAGCACTGTTACACATACACAAGTTATAATAAGTTTGTGAGAACTTAAAGTTACAAGCTTTTTATATTTAATGTCCCAAGGGAATATACTCCCGGTATTAAGTCTCCTATGTAGGTACTAACCCAGGACATGGTGTGCCCTTATGCCAATTTTCATCTAAATAATTTTAGCCTTTTAGACGTCAATCACGTACTTGATTTGAAGACAAAAACTAAAAGTTTTTATTTTATTTCCAGCTGAAACAACCAAAGCGCCGTCAAATCCCAGACGAAAAGGTCCAAACCCACTGGAATCATTTTTGAAAGCCGATGATTGATTCATCGTTGTATAGTATGTTGACTGTGTCGATATAAGGGACGTTTGCAAGTATTCGTGCCAGTGTTTAGTGGTAAGAGACCCTTGCAGTGGTGTGTTGAACCTAGGAAACCAACTTATGGCAAGAAAAAGCAACGAGGCTTCGGATCTGCTGTTGTTTATCACCTGTGACTTATTGTGACTCAAAAATCTAATCTCGACGTGCGGCATTCAGTACCGCGAATGTGAAAATGTACAGGAGTGACAAAAAACTGACTGCTACAAAGAGGAGGTAGCTTCATTCGCGGTAGTAGGTACTTTCATTGTATTTACTCTGTTTAGGGTAGTTGTATTGTCATATTTAACCGACTTCAAAAAAAGGAGGAGGTTCTCAATTCGGCTGTATCTTTTTTATGTTTGCTGTATTTTTCTTCTCTATGAACCAATTCGAACTAATCTTTTTTATTTTATTTGAAAGGATATACTTTCCGATTGGTCCTATAAATATTTCACAAGATCGGTTAAGTAGTTTAGTTTTGAAATCAAAATAAAAATAGCTGGAAAATATATAAACCAAGGAAAGGAAAATTGCGTATTTTGTTTTTCTGTGACTTTCCAGGGTGATGACGGATTACGAAAAATGGTAAAGTACTAAAAAGCGAAATATATATACATATATATATTTTTTTTTGCTAAAAAGACAACTGGCTTCCAAATAAAAACACTACAATGTATAAAATAACTTAAATTCGAAATATTATAAGGCGTAGTATTCCACTGCAGGGTAAAGGCATACCTTCCTTCTACCCACATCACATCTGCCTAGCCTTTTTCCCAACTATATTGAGGTCGGCTTCCAGTCAAACCGGATTTAGCTGAATACCAGTATTTTACGAGGAGCGGCTGCCTACCAGACCTCCACAACCCATTAACTGGGTAATACGGTACCTACTTCTTGGTAGGACTGGAGTCAGATTTACTGGCTTCTGACAATCCGTAACGACTGCCAAAGATCTACAAATGACAGCCGGGACCAACGGCTTAACGTGCTTTCCGAGGCACGGAGGAAATTCGTTATGTTAAGATGGTCAGCCATCCACAGACCAACCTTGGCAAGCGTTGCTTAACCTTGAAGATCGACCCGTGCAGCTGTTATTATTTAGCCACGAGCTCCTCTTTCCTTTCTTCTATCCACCTCAATCTATTATGAGCAATCCGAGTCCAATCCTTTAGGTAGGTCCAGCTAGGTTCGCCATCTCCTTTTGGGTCTACCGCGTCGCCGGTTCCTGATGTTCGGTACCCAAACCGTAGTTACTTTCACCACCAGTTGTCATGTGGCATACGGCAGATATGGCCTGCCCAGAGGCTCAGGATAATCTGCCACTCTCTCAGCGAATGCAATAGGGAAGTGGACTAAAAAATGTAAGTAATCTGACAGATAGATTTTCACCAACCTTGGCAAGCGTTGCTTAACCTTGAAGATCGACCCGTGCAGCTGTTATTATTTAGCCACGAGCTCCTCTTTCCTTCCTTCTATCCACCTCAATCTATTATGAGCAATCCGAGTCCAATCCTTTAGGTAGGTCCAGCTAGGTTCGCCATCTCCTTTTGGGTCTACCGCGTCGCCGGTTCCTGATGTTCGGTACCCAAACCGTAGTTACTTTCACCACCAGTTGTCATGTGGCATACGGCAGATATGGCCTGCCCAGAGGCTCAGGATAATCTGCCACTCTCTCAGCGAATGCAATAGGGTAGTGGACTAAAAAATGTAAGTAATCTGACAGATAGATTTTCAAAAAATATCCGACACGTATTTTTAAGCGCCAGTGTAGCCCGCGAAATTCAAATATTTTTGCTTTTTTACAATTTGCCGGTAAGTGTTTAGCTGCCGTATGTTGAACAAAATAAGATTCGCGGCCGCAACGCGTATTTATCTAAAGAATTATAACCATTTTAATCATCAAAATAACCCTCTAAGTTCATTAAGCCCTATTGAATGACTTTTTCATGAAATAAGCATTTGTTTTTTGCGGCATAAACGGCCGTTTCTTTTTTTTTCGTTAACTTAGAACTATGATTTCTTCACAGCTTCAAAGGGTGTAAATTCCAACTCGATACCTCCACGCGTTTCCGAGATAAAGGGTCTTGACAGACAGATGGACGGATAACAAGTGATCCTATAAGGGTTCCCCAATTACTCTAAGATGGCTGGAACGATTTGGAAAAAAAAAGTTTAAAAAGAGTATAGTTCCCAGGTGGTCCCATGATCATCAAGTCAGGATCTGATGGTGGGAGGATCCTGGAGAAATAGAGGGAACTCTTCAAATTTTATAGGCAAACTGGAAGCGATTTGGGTAGTTTGAAAAAGAGTATTTTCTAGTAGTGGCCCCATTTCAATTTGGTGAAGATCTGACGAAAAACTTTGGAGATGGGCAACGGCACTCCTCAATAAATGATAGCAAATGGATCGGGACTACTGAAATCTCATGTCTGTCTATTGTTAGTCCATAACATAACGCCGGTATGCTGTGAAGGGGTAAGTAAGCACATGTGAACTACTAAAACGTGAAAATTAAAAAAACCTTATTACAAAAAAATAACTTTAATTTCGGAAGTCGGTATTTGGTTGTTTTTTTATTGACACCCACTTCAGAAGTTTTTTTATACTTTGTAGTGTTTTGTTTTTTGGAAGTCGGTTGTACATTTTTGTAAAAAATTTATTAATGATAAGTGACGTTACAAGCCCCCCCAATCCTGATCTTTAATGCGTTTTATCTTCGTCAATTTTTATTATTTTGATAAAGCAAAAAATACGTGTCTAATATTTTTCGATAATCTGACAGACCAAATAGAATCAAGTTTTTTATTCAAAATCATTATCGCCGCCGACAGAAACTCACTTGTACTACTACTACCTCTACTCCACTTCAATTTGGCAGCTGTGTTGCCTTTTTTCAGGTTTGTTGCCTACATATGGGATTTCTAGTTTTGAAACGTTGAATTCGTTTATTGTTCCTAATAAGGTCTGTAATCCTGATTTCGAGGATACTTCTAATTTCGAAAGTCGGTGTGAAACGAAGAAACAAAACCAAAAACACCGACTTCCGAAATTAAAGTTATTTTATACTATGCAGTGTTTTTATATGGAAGTCGGTTGTATTTTTTGTACAAAGGTTTTTATTTAAAAACACGGTCGCTTATTTTCACAAAAAGGAAATAAGAGCAGATTTTCAAATTAGCGGTTCCGAATACCGAACGACGATGTGTTATATCTTTAAAATTCTCGACTGTCGACCCAAAGTATTTGTTTCTATCAACTTTTTGCTAAACTTGAAATAGCTATTGACTGAATAAAGTTATATCCATTTTATTCTACGCATTTCAGACCAATTTCTATTTATGGTCGTCCTTATGCTTTTAAAATTATTGCCATAAAATGTCCTCCTCCTTAATATTTAATTTTTAATCCGAGTTTCTCAAAGATTCTCAAACATTATAAGTAATCTAGTTTATTTTAAGTAGTTTTTGTCGTAATTTATTGAAGTTGATACAAAAATTCTGACTTTAACTAGTCGTGTATTATGTAATACCGTGTAATAATATTTTGTGTAGTATCAAATTCGATTGTTAAAATGTATTCTGTTTTTTTAATACATATTATGTTATTTATATAGCCAATTGTCTTGTATTGTGTACATAAACCAGTTCTTCTCTGCTGCTAGATAAAAAAACCGTGTCAAAAAATACATTTTAAATGTTTTTTTGACTACATATTAATATTAAGATCATATATTATCATATCGATATTATCATGTCAGAGGAATTACAAAAAGTGTCTTAAAATATAACTTATTTTCATAATTTCATAGTTGAATGTTGTTAAAGTTATTAATGTTTACTTTTGTTTTCCTTTCTATAATGAATACAAAACAACCTGAGTGTTTCTGAAAACTTCTAATGTTTATTTTTGTACTGTCTGAGCAAGTATTTCCGGTGTTAGGTATTAACCTATGTTTTTACACCTAATGTAATAAGCTTTGTATTTAACTGTGTATGTATAGTTTAATTAGTCATTGTCAATTGTAAGGACTATGTGATATTTCGTCATTACTATTGCTAAATAAAATAATTTAATATTTTTTATACTTTTATTTTTTTTTCTAAATCATAGTAGGTTGTTTGTCATACAGACAAAATAACCACAACAAGGGGACAATTTCTTTAAGCTTTACCAAAAATGCGTTCAAAATAATGCTTTTGAAAAGATTCACATATTTTCTTTTACCTTACTTACTAACTTGGAATATTAGGTACAGCATTCTACATAATCCAGGCCAGAATCTAAATAAAGTGAACTTGTAAAATTGTGTAGTTTGACAAAGAATCCTTAGTCTGCATTAAAATAATGAATTACAGAAATAAAACACTATACAGTTTTAAGTTCCCCTGTCTAGTAAAGTTTTTATACCGTTTCAATAAATAGACGACTATTATACATAAAATGTACCCAAATAGATTAACTATCATTTCTATTATGGAGTGCCTGGGGCGTTAGAGACATGAAAACCTCGGACTTGGGTTACAGATGATGAACTTAAAAAAACAAAAATTATATATTTAACTAATAATAATTATGAATTAAAGTTTACTTACCTATTAAAAATTTGTGCAATTAAATGAAATGAAATAAATCTAGTGATTTGATCAAAAAACGATGGTTACAATGATACAAATGGGAAATACTTATTAGGCTTTAGAATAACTTTGTAGGTACATGAAAATCACGGTAGCGTATTATTTAGGTATATACTGGATGATAGGTACTTAAGTGCGTTTCTTGAAATGGGCTAAACTAGAGTTGATTTACAACAATTGTGTCCTCGAACATCCGGTGGTGACAGATCTTGCCTGATTTGATATAGCAGAACCAGTCGCATTAAGTCAAATACCTATCATCACCATACCGAAATTAAAAAAAATCCGCAATAAGCAAGGCGTACATCAAAAAAATGTGTACTACCAAGTACCATCAAAGTACTACCTCGTCGTAAAAAATGAGTTTGATTTTTCCAACAAGTGCCAAAAGTGGGTATTATTATACTATTTTAGAAAGCTAATTAAACAAGGAACACATCTTGTAATTTGTACAAGTAACCAAGAGATGTTTCAAGAAATTTTCATAGCTTGAACTTTACGACGCTTTATTTCCTGGTTATTCTTTGTTTAAATTATTGTTTGTGGGATTCATGCGTTCAAGAGCTATCCGAATAGTATAATTTGACTATCCAGAGTGGAACAGACTTCTCACCGGGAGGCAGTAAATTTCTAAAAATCCTAAAAACATCAATAACTGGGAATCCACCTAATATGGACCCCAAGTTTACGGGGTCGAAATCGTTGCAAATCAGCTCTAGTTTAACCAATTTCTAAGAACGCACTTAATTACCAATCACCCTGCACAGTGTGTTATGCAGCCATTTTTTCTCTTTACTACAAAAACGTACAGATATATTCATAAATAATGTTTGAGTAGAACCCTCCACTGTCAAATATTCTTAGGTGATGAGAAACAAATTCTGAAAATAAAATTGTTTTTTTTTTAGGTGATTAAAAAAAGGTCTTTTATTTTTCTACTTATTTATCATTCAAAATAACTAATTCATATCACGTGGCTTCTAAATACTACAGGCTGTTTTATTAATTAAATGGTTTTTTACATGTTAGGGTTTTCACTATGTCAAACAAAAAATATCCGGTGATCGATTAGTTTAGGTTTGTTTTAAAAATACCTGTTTGGCAACGAACATGTAAACTGTAGACTTGAAAACAAAAGTTAGTGAGTTATTCAAACCTAGTTGCATTATAATAGAGTAGTGATTATAATAGAGAAAGTGATTCACTGAATTGAAAAAAAATACACTTCTCATCAGAAAAATTGAAACACCTTGCAAGTTTGTTTTGTAAGGATTATGAGAAAAATGTGTATATTTAGGAATACATGTCAAATGTCGTTAATAGTGAATAATATAAGGTTTTCAAATCCTAATGTTTTATATTCAAATTAAATTTTCATAGGTTTCTTATTTTGTTTAACAAGCCATTTTTACCCTGTATAGAGTATGAAGGAAATTGATACAAACAACACACGTAAATGAAAAAAAAAGCTAAGAAACGTTTATTTAATGACTTTTATTCCCTCGCCGAGCTCTTATTACTGCTGCGATACGGTTCTTCATGGATCGCATGAGAGTCACGATCAAATGTGAATGCATTCCATTCCTTTCCTCTTGGATTGCATTTTGCAGCTGGCTAAGTGTTTCTGGAGCAGGATCTCTTACACGAATTCGTCTTTATAATTCATCCCATAGATGTTCTATCGGATTCATGTCCGAGCTTCTTACTGGCCATTCCATAATGGAGATATCGACTTCGGTAACATAATCTCGCACGACGCTCGCGGTGTGAGCCCTAGCATTGTCGTGCATGAATATGTAATGTTACTACTGTATATGTACTGTTTAGTGCAGGCAAACGTGGCCCAGACACAAAGACAAGTTCTGTCTTACCGTCGACTCTGATTCCTCCCCAATCCGTACACGTCATATGTACAACATAAAGCTGCTGCTGCTGCAGTTGAAAACCATTAAGCCGTCGATTTCGTTAAAAAGTTGTTACAATAAATCGATCATCTCGCTCAGAAGTGACCTGATTCCTGCCAGATCCTGAACGGCGCGTGAACAAACTAGTCTCCCGATAGCGTTTGTAGACTCTTTGAACACACGACAGGCTTAGATGCAATCTTTCAGCCACAATACGCTGACTAAGTCCAGAATCCAGCAATGCCACCAATTGGGCGGCTTTTGCAGGCGAAGTATCCATATGTTTTAGAAAAAATACTTTTTCAGACGTTCCAAAGTCACAGTAAACAAATAAAGACCAAAAAATTTTAAGGTGAAATGTACTCCAACTTAAACACACATTTGTCACAAAACTGAATCATTTCATTTATAGGATTAACAAATGAAATTCTAATTTTGAATTTTCGCTTATCACTGTAATGGCTAAACCACCAGCTATACAATCATGTGATTTTTTTCATGGAATGAAATTTAAATTAGGACAGAAACCATAACAACGGAAGTGTTTCGATTTTTCTGATGAGAAGTGTGGTGGTGGTCTTATATTTAAGAACGACAATTTAAAAACAAGCTTTTTTTTCAAACTTACGAGAATTACACATTTTGTATGCAAAATGTGTAATTCTCTCTCGATATCGCAAAATTGTTCCACATTAACGTAGCACACAGTTATAACATGATTAATTCAATAATATATAGACAATAGTTTTACATTAAACCTAAACATATTATTGCAAACTTACTGGCTGGCCACACAATTAAGAACACTGGATAGTTTATTTTTTATTAAAATTAAAAAGAAAACACTCTATAACTAAGCCGTTATTTGCGTAATTTTGGCGCCATTTAGTGCTGTAAAAGTCAAGAAGTTGATTATTTCACATAAAAACCATGGGAAAAATAAAAGTTGCGATGAATCTACAAGGGAAGTGATAATAAAACTTCACGATAAGAATTGGTCATATAAAAAGATCACCTGCAGTGCTCAAAAATGATGATATTCCTTCTTGTGAAGCATTTTAACATGTATCCAACAACTTAAAATATTTCACGTGTTCCTAAACAGAGAAATTCATCTCGGCGAGACGATAGAAATATCGTGCGTTTGACAAGAGTGGTCTAACGAGTTGAGAAAATAATATTTTGGTAAAAACAACTCTTTAGCGATCTCAGCGCGCACTATCCGAAGGCGTTCGATAGAAGCTAAGTTGAACGGAAGGATAGCAAGAAAGGTACCCATGTTGAAACGATGTTATAGGCAAGCCCGGCTTGCATTTGCTAGGGGGTATGAAAGTTGGACAGTAAGACAGTGGAAAAATGTTCTTTTCTCTGACGAGACAGAAATTAACAGAGTATATTCTGATGGGAAACGATATGTTCGACGCCCTGCCAATACAGCATTCGACCCCAAAGTATACAAAAGTCACATTAGGGCATGGTGGTGAAATGTGAAAATTTGGGGATGCTTCTCTGGTCATGGTGTTGGGCCTGTTATATTGATGGAAAGAAACATGGATCTATTCCAATACAAAACTATACTGGAAGAAACAATGTTACCATGTTATGCTGGAGACGTGCTTCCGATTATTTGGGCATTTCAACACAACAATGATGCCAAGCACACTGCACGCTCGGTTAAAGAATTCCTCACGTCTCAATCAGTTTCTTACAATGGCCACCAAACAGTCCAGATTTAAATCCCATAGAGCATCTTTGGTGCGAAGTCAAGAAAAATGTTTCAAAACCTAAGTGAGTTATACAACGTTTTTTTAGAAGAATGGCGCTCTATTTCTCTTGAGAAATGTCAAAAATTGATACGAGTCAATCACTCATATTCACTAACAATACTTATGTATCTCAGTAAAGTAGCAACGCTATGCGAAGTAAGGCATTTCTCACTGCATTGCATATGGCAAGCCTTTCAATTCATAAACAACATTCAAACGACCCTTGACTAAGCAAACGCACAGCGTTGAATAGAGCTCTGTGATTGGTCCGTTTGTGTTGCGTAGTTCACTTCGCTGCTTGACGTTTCTTTCTAGGTCTTCATTTATCAGTGGCAAGAGTATAAAAAGAACCACATCTTTGGAAACCCTGTAGCGTCGTGACGTTGGTATACAACGTGTAACAGAATAAACGCAATATCTCTTAAGGGGTCATTGTACTCATAATTACCACCAACTTTCACTATGGGACCATCCGCAAAATCGCGAAAAAAAAAATCAACTGTTCAGTACATTTTGTCGAGTTATGCGCACAGAAATGTATGGGGGAGTCGATTTTTAAATTCGCGATTTCGGTGTTGGTCCCATAGTGAAAGTTGATCATAATGATGAGTACAATGACCCCTTAAGAGGGATTGCGTTTATTCTGATACAGGTTGTATCTAACGTTTTTGTTCTAAGATAGTACAAAGTCGACGACAACTATAACGTGAACCTTTAGAAGTTCTTTTTAACCAACTACTTATGTATTTTATTTATTTAATTTTATCTTCCAAGTAGGATTGGACCGTGGGGTCCGAGTGCTCACGTTATATGTGACCCAAGGGCTGGCTTTTATGTCGGACGGAGGATAAGCATTGCCATACAACGTGGCAATGGCTATTTCAAGTGTACATAGTTTGTTATTCAAATAACATTTAATTCAGTAGGATATAATTTTAATAATATCCGGTTTATTATTTCTCGACTTGCAAAAAAAAATATTTCGTTAGCTAAAGAATACTGGCACTCGAGGGTTCTACTCAAACGCTATGAATATATCTGTACGTTTTTGTAATAAAAAAAAAATGC
Organism: Lacanobia oleracea; assembly: GCA_950371165.1. Lineage (NCBI taxonomy): Eukaryota > Metazoa > Arthropoda > Insecta > Lepidoptera > Noctuidae > Lacanobia > Lacanobia oleracea. Next base: position 16,749,733 of record OX493385.1, read on the forward strand.
CCGAAAAAATGGCTTCATAATACACTGTGGACATAAGAACACAGAAAAAAAAATAGGCATGTCGGGCCACGCGCAGTGTACAGTTCCGTTTTCTGTCTCTAACCTATGACATAAAATTTAATATATTCGCGTAAAATATTGGTCGAAATACGCTTCCATCACACTTTTTAGAGTGTTTCATTTTGAGGTATGAAACCTAAAAAGGAAAAAACAAAACCCTTATAGAATCATTTCGTTGCCCTGTAAGTAGGTATATGGCTTAAAACTAGCTTCAAGCAATAAAAAAGAGTTAGGCTACTTTGATAATCGCAAGTAAATCGGCCTTACACTGCGTGGCCCGACATGCCTTTGGCCTATTTTTTTCTGTTTACTATGTCATATATTGTCACTGGAAAATTGGAAACTTCGTAAGATTGTAATAAATCTTTATTAGATTATGATTTCTCGATTGTATTAAGAAAGAATCGTTTTTTATACAATAAATCCCATCCAAAATCAAGTTTCCAATATGTCCGAGGCTTCACTACATAGTTTAAAACCAAGTCGCTTCCCGCTGTCTGGCTGAGCCGCAACAGATTTTATGCGGGTTTTAATAGATATAGTGATTCAAGAGGAAAGTTTATATGTATAGCACATAGTAATAAAGTTTTTTGATAGGAGGGAAAAATCAATGTTTCGTAATCAAGTAATCAACAATATCCATTTCCGGGAGCTTTCATGGCGTACGCTGGCTAAACCTTATGAGATATAAGATGATTATGTTTTAAAGAATCGAAGTTCTCATAAAAAAAACTAGAGAAAAGTCCGCGATGACATGTGTCTATCTCCTGAGGTAGACTCACAGTAGGTAACTATTTTTATTTTTTAACATTTTATTAAACTATGACGTAATTATAAAAGCCGTTTTTCCCTATTCAGTATTAATTCATTATCTACAATTTAATTTAGATAAAAAATGTCCTTTTTAGTATATCATATACTGTAAAGGACATTTTTTATCTAAAGGAATAATTTAGAAGATATTTTCAGTCGCGCGTAATTTAAACACTGAATTAATACGACTGAAAATATCAGTCAGCGAAACATAAATGGCACCGCGGTGTAACTTTGCAGTAGTTTTACATAAAAAGTAATGTACTATTTTAGAAGCTTATTTAAGGTTACCCTTTTTATCTACATGTATAGATTATCTTCAATATCTATTTTAGAAGGACCCTAAACACTATTCAATTTATATGAATATCTTAAGAGTTATCGCAACTGCCGGGGTCGCGGGACTGTCTAAGCAGTATAGGGGCAATGGAATGCAAAGGGCAACCGAAAGAACAGGGTGCTTTTTAGTAAGCAAGTATGACAGTCCCTTCCGCTCCACGCACGGCGGGAGGACTTATTTGATGATTTTACCAGAAAAAGAAATGGAACTATCACCAAATAAAAACACCCGCGTAACAAAATAATTTTACAGTAAGCGCACTTCTTTTTTTTTGTTCTAAATTGATCCCGAGCGAAGCCGAGGCGGGTCGCTAGTATTAAGAAAAATAATAATTTACACTTTACGACGTTTGCAATTTTCCGGTGACATCTATATAACTAATACACTGTCTTAATTTTGATATACTAAGATATTCTTCATCTACAGCCTAATAAGTATCTACTATTTGAAATATTGAAGAAATCGTTTTATTTGTTCCAATAAAAGCACAATTTTATAATAGGTTACTCTTTTTATTAGCTAACCATTCAATTTTAAATTTTTAAATTTCATTCACTGAAACAATAGCCCGAGGAGAAAACCCACAGGCACTCCACTACTCACATCGAGTAATTGCGCTAAGCGTAAATATTTACATAAAATTATGTTGTTTAAACTTAATGAGTGGGGTTTACTATGCATAGCACGGTTTTTTTCATGATTTTCCTAAGCGAGACATACATCCAGTTCCTTAAAGGCTAATCTACACAATATAAAGCTAGTAGACGGTCACACTAAAGCTAACTGCTGTGATCGGTTAACTGAAATATCAAAAGCCAATCAAATCTCTTGAACCGTGGTTTTATTAGCTTCATTTGGTGGCGACTGGCGTAAGCAACACGGTCAAATTTAGTCTGGAGAGACTACTTCGTACTTTACAGTTTTCTTGTATTCATCTATAGTGTTGGCGAGAATCTTCTGGAAGATGCTCTCGAATATTTGGTTCTTGACTATAGCCTCGTCGGTGTGCAGGCCCGTCCACTCGGGCTCGCAGCGCCGCCACTCGCTGAACAAGATGTCGTCGATGTGGTCCGAGCGCCGGCTCGACACGCCTGAATAACAAACATATGAAGGGTACTTAGCCAAATGTATTTTTAACATTATAAACATCATTAGGATGGCAACTTTGCATGTTTCACTAAAACATACTCTATTCCCAAAGCTTTAGAACCGATAATTTTAGAGAAATTAAGGTTGAGCAATGTTGGACGGTTGTGCGTATAACTTTGCCCGACTATTTAGGTGCCTTTTTCTTGGATTCTGTTAAGGTTAGAAGTACCATATTTTGTGATTTGAAGCCTTTAACAGTAATTGTTACCATGGTCGACTTTATAAAAAAATATAATATAAAATCTCAAAAATAAGTGAAAATGCGGGCAATGATGGCCGGTTTCACGATACGCTATATTATTGTCGTAATGTACCTATGGATGAGAATGTTGGGATGCGAAATAGACGGATGAAAATAGATTGCGTGTAGCGGAGATGAGAATGTTGAGATGGATGTGTGGAGTAACAAGAATGGATAAAAAGAGGTACTTTAAAAGTGGCGCCAGTGACGGAAAAGTTAATAGGGAATCGCTTGTCTTGTTATGCTCATGTGAAGAGGAGGGATGAAAAGCATATAACTAGAAGAGTTATGGAGTTAAGGTGGATGGATGGAGAGGGATTGGAAGGCCAAAGAAAAGATGGATGGATTGTGTGAGGAGCGATATGAAAGAAAAAGGGAGTTAGTGATAGAGGTACGACTGATACAACAGAATGGAAGAATAAAACGTGTTGCGCCGACCCCAAATAACATGGGATAAGGGCAGGAAGATGTTGATACGCTAGATTATGAGTAGAGCTGTACGAGGAGCATTAATTTTTTTTAAGTTTTGCCGTAAAAACTTCTTTGGGGGCGTTGAGCTTAAAACTTCTTTAGGCGCATTGAACACTTTTTGGGTGAGGAAAAATCATTGATCATCGTCACCGAACGTTTTCCATCTACACTAATATTATAAAGAGGAATGATTTGTATAAGGTTGTCTTGAAAAGATCGCTTTTAGCGATAAGGCCGCCCATTGTGTCACCCTATGTAATGTTTTCTACATCTATCTTTTCTGTAACCTATATGGTGTACATAATAAAGAGTTTTCTATTCTATTCTTAAAAACTACTGAACCGAAATCAAAAAATCTTTTGCCGTTAGAAAGATACATTATCACTGAGTAACAAAGGGTATAGAATAGTTTCAAAAAGTTAGGGATCCGTATGAAAACTTCGATAATGTAACCCAAGGTGTGAGAAAAATACCAAAAAAGATCCTTATATCGCGTACGCTGCGGAAACTTTTGACAATAGGGCAAAGTGTTGTAGGTACTACAGTTTTATAGAGGACATCAATATCTATAAAAAGTCTGCGAGTATATATCTAGCTATTATGGTTAAGTTACAATGACCGCTTTTTGTTTAAATTATTCACTATTCCATTTCACCCGGGTTTGATACCCGGGTGAAATGGAATAGTGGTAAGTATCATGATATTAATCTTTATCTATTTAAATTGTTTAATAATTAAGGTTGGTTATGTACATAACTTATGTATATATAATTTACACTTAAATAATTCAAATCGGACCTTCGTTTAAAAGTTACGACAGGTATAAAAATACTCGACATGTGTTACTTAGTTCACTTCTATCGGCAGTCCCCAAAAACTTCCCAAATTTTTTTAACCGACTTCCAAAAAAGGAGGATGTTCTCAATTCGGTGTTTTTTTTATGTTTACACCGATTACTCAAAGGTTTTTAATCCGATTTCCGTGATTATTTTTTAGTTCGATGCGGTATACTTCCTATTTGGTCCCGTAAGAATTTGATTCAGTTTGGTTCAGTACTTTTATTTTATGAGCATATTTGCTTTTTTCAATTTCTACGTAAACGAAGACGCCGTCCAAATATCACCACTTAAATGTGAAAAATAAAAAACATCTAAACTCGGTGTTAAAAAACAAAGAAACAAAACCAAAAACAACGATTTCCGATATTGAGGTTATTTTATACTTTGTAGTGTTTTGTTTGGAAGTGGGTTATATTTTTTTGTAAAAAGTATTTTTTATCATCATGCATAATCCAGAGCAATCAAAGCTAGTTGCTGATGGATAATCCTGGCCACTTGGTTGTGCCTGTGCAAGTATTCGCCGTTAGCCAGACGAGAACAACCAGAGATAATATGTCTGATGGACTCACCCGGACGGTGGCATGGCCGACACACGTCCACCGTCCCATCCTTCATAATATGCCTACGGTAGTTATTTGTCAAGATAACTTCGTCCATAATCGCACAGACAAAACCTTCAGTTTCCCCGAAGAGATCACTGAATCGTAGCCAGGCCACGGACGCTGAAAAATCTACATCGGACCCATGAAGAGCCCGATGGAAGCGCCCGTGAAGCTCCTTGCTGTTCCATACTTCCTTGCGGTCATCTGTGGTAAGTATCACAGGTTTGCACCAGTTCTCCTTAGCCATAGATAACGGGGTGAGACCCTTGTCCACTGCGACAACATCTCGGTGCATACCCACATCAGCTTTGAGAAAATATTCTCTGAGATTGCACATCTCGCGGTTGTGGAGAGTCTTGGCGTTTAAAAAGCCTCGACCTCCACACTTTCGCGAGATGTACAATCTCATCACCGACGATCGCTGGTGATGCATCCGGTTTGCGGTCAGCAGTGTACGGACCCTCCTATCCAGGGCGTCAAACTCAATTTGAGTCCATTTGAGTATGCCAAAAGAGTACATTAATACCGGCATGACCCAACCGTTGAAGGCGCGCACCTTATTTCCGCCCGACAAAGGGCTATTCAAAACCTTTTCAGGCGGCCAAAGAAGCGTTCCTTCAACGATTGCTTCATGTCAGTAACATTAATGCCCAACGCTTCCGATATACCCAAATACTTATAGGTTTCGGTTGAGCTGAGGGATCTAACCTGTATTGAATCCGAGAGTTGAAATCTCTCAGATTCCATAATCTCCCCTTTCTTTACATGCATGACTGCACATTTGTCCACACCAAATTCCATCCTGATGTCACTACTGAAGGTTTCAGTCACCTTCAGTAGCTCCATCAGTCGCGAATTGTTGGGGGCAAAGAGTTTCAGATCATCTATGTAAAGAAGGTGAGATATGGCCTGACCACCTCTTCTCAACCGATAGCCTAGACCTGAACCCTCCAGCAATGTGCTTAGAGGATTCAGAGCTAAGCATAACCAAAGCGGACTGAAACTGTCGCCCTGAAATATTCCCCGTTTAATCCACAAGGGCGCATCGTCCCCCTGAATTGGTCGACATCCTGGATAGCGAAGGACTGTTTTCCATTGCCTCATACATGACTCAAAAAAGGTGCGTAGAGTTGCATCTATTTTGTACAACTCCAACACCCTCATGAGCCATGTATGAGGCACAGTCGTAGGCCTTCTTGTAGTCTATCCAACATTTCGACAGATCCTTGCGGGATCGACGAACCTGTTGGCTTATAGCCATGTCTATGAGGAGAAGCTCCTTAGTGCCGCGGGACCCCTTCCTACATCCATTCTGAGAGGTGGACATAATTGAATTAGTCTCAATGTGTTCATTGATCTTGCATTGATTGAGCAGGTGGGTAATGCCAGTTGTGAAACTGTGGTAGCGACCCCGACTCTAAGGATGACAGGAATTGAGTTGCCAGGAACGCGTGTGAGCTGCTATACCATTTGAGCCAGAAGTTATGCAGTTCGTCCGGTCCTGGAGATTTCCAGTTCGGTAACGGACGGACTGCTTTGGCTACATCTAATGCTGTGGCATAGCTTCACACACGCGCTCGACATCGCGCATCCAGCTATCCTCGGTATGACAGACGGGCACCGACCAGATGCTTCGCCAGAATGTATTCGTGGCGATATCATCCGGGCGGCACACATCCGTCACACTTTGTTCAGGTCGTTCCCAAGCTCTATATACCCACCTCTCATCGCTTTGGAACATGCGATTCTGCGAGTATCGATCAACCCGCCGCTTATACCGCCGAATACGGTTCGCCGGTATAATAAACTTTCTGTTTCAGGAAGTCGATGCGCTCCGTGACGCGGGACGTCATCTCGAGGGCTGATATCAGTCCCCGAAAACGCCCGTCTCACAAAGCGCATCACGCGTGGGCGTTTGTTGCCCTCCCTGAAGCAGTATAGTTTGCCGATGAGTGCCCTAGCCTCAGCGATACGCCGCTCGTTCCTGCACTGCCAGGCTGGTGCAGCAGGTTTTGGTCGAATAGCTTCATCAGTAGTATTAAAATTGACATTTGCTAAACGACATGCCGCAACAGCCCCGCAATACAGGATCGTGTGCGTATCAAGGAGGCTCTCGCTGCTTTCAAAGATTTTCTGCAGCAGCGAGTCCAAGGCACACCAGCGCCCTATTTAATTAATTATTACATATAATTAAATTATTAATTAATAATTTTGATTTTCATTGATAATCAAAATTATCAATGATAGGTTACTAAAAATTAAGTGCATACATGCGCATACGTTGGCGGCCGGTAATGGAATAAGCAAACAATGGCGAATGGCAGCGCGGTGGCGGTGCGGCGGCGGCGCGGGGGCGGTGCAGTCGTGAACGTATACAGATCATAGGGGCGCGGTGGCGACGCAGTTTCGGCGGGGCAGCGGCATCGTGTACAGGAGCCCGAAAGCGGAACGAGACGATCTTCGAGATTAATCGCCTAGATTGTTTGTCAGTCGCGTTTTTTTTTTCCTACTCCTCGGCTGTACTTTTCTGATTAATTTCGTTGCAGGATCCAAGACAGTTGAATCGTTTCTCCGGAACTCGTCGGGTTTCATTGGCTCGGCGTTTTTCTGGTGGTCGCCACTGTTGATTCTGGCTTTCAGGAGTTGCAGTGGTTGGGAATGTGTGGCGGGCTTGTCTCAAAAAAAAAAGTCGCGCACCACTACATAAACCTAAAAATCACATTAAATAGTTTGGATTCCAATAAAATACATTGTTTATCTCCTCAATTGACAGACGTCTAATTGTTTACAGGTTCGGTATGGAATCGAACGTTTGTGAATAAGACTGGTAATAAACCTTGTTTTCAAATCTCTCTAAGACGCAAAACGCAAACAAATAACTTCTAAACTTACTAGAAACCGCTGTAGGCGTGACCGAAGTGAGCCCATCCTTAAGTTCTGCAGTAGTTTTCTCCACCAGCTTGTGCATTTCCACCGGAGGTTTCTGAGGCAGCAAGTTACAGGCATCCCAGGGCATGTCACTTTGTTGTTGCTTATGTTTCTCCAAAGATTCTTGGCAGAAATCTCGGACGAAGACACTAAACGCTTCTGCTGAATCACAGGAGGCTCCTTCGGGGTCAGTGATGTGTTTTTCTACTCTGTCTTGTAGATTTTCTTCAGGAGTGAACATACGAGGTGGTTTGGGAGTGCGCGTTTCTGTCGGCGGCGTGTATGGAGGCGGCGGCTTGTCCGGAATCTCTCTCACAACCAGCAACCGACATTGCTGCTGTTCTAAAGCCTTTATCTGAAATTTGAAGACAAGTTTTTACAAAAATGCTGGACTGTATAAGACGATGTGTTTAGAAAGGGCCTGACTACTAATATATAAGTAAGATACGTGTGGAAGAAGACATGTTGCGCCGACCTTAAATAAATTAATAAATTGATTTATGGACGTGAGGTAGTCGTATTACTTTACAGCGCCGTTTTTCAATCCAGCTCGCCTTTACGTAGTACGGCGCGTTATACGATTTGGCTGCGATCCGATATGTATACCAGTTATGAGGCAAGGACAGACAAAATTGTTGCCATCGCAGGTTGTTCAGCAGTGCACTTTGTGGGAAGCCTTCCAACATTTCGTTTTACGGTATAAACCATTCCAGGACCTTTCGAAACCATCGCTTATCTGTTCTACGATGCCTTGTGAATAATTGGAATAAGGGTATAGGTTGGAGTGTGGCGTAAGACAGGATGATCTGACTTCGCCCAAGCTCTTTAACTTGTATGTAGATCGGCTGGTCCGTGAGCTCAGAAGCACCCAGATAGGTTGTTTCATCGATGGAGTTTTTGTTAACAATATTATTTAAGTTGACGATATGGTGCTGCTGAGCCCATCGATCAGTGTCCTCAGGCGCTTAATAAAGGTATGTGAGTGCTATGCAGAGGTCCATGGGCTCAGGTATAACACGGCCAAGAGTGAGATGATGGTGTTCAATTCCGGTACGAAGAGCTATAATACCGTACCTCAGATCACATTGGACGGCAGTGCTCTCAAAAGAGTGGCGCAGTTAAGTACCTGGGCCACTGGGTCACCGAGGCCCTCATGGATGATGTGGATATTGAAAGGGAACGCAGGGCATTGTCAGTCTGAGCTAATATGCTGGCCCGTAGGTTTACTGCACAGGTAAAAATTATTTTATTCAAGGCGTACTGTCAGTCATTTTATACATGCAGCCTATAGGTGAGGCATACGCAGTGGACTTACAATGTCCTGCGAGTCCAATACAATAACGCATTCAGGATGCTGATGGGGTTGCCACGCTTTTGTATCAGGTATGTTTGCAGATGCTCATGTAGATGGCTTTCAGGCGATACATCGCAAAAGAATAGCCTCTCTGATGCGCTGCATACAGGGCAACAACTTCCTGCAGCTCATTATAGGGAGAATGGATGCTCCTTCATGAAGCATTGGACGAAGCTACATGAACGGGTAGTGCGGAACTGATCCAATGCTTCCATTGTTATGTGTTTGTTTCCCTTGTTGTGTGTCTCGTAGTATTTTATTTAAATTTAATGTATGGATGATTATAATTGTAGTTAATTTATCTGAAATAAATAAATTGAATTGAATTATTGTTGAGAATTGTTTACCTCTTTTTCTATTGCTAGTTGCTGTCTCCGCAACTCCTCGGCCTCCACGTGGACGGGAGCCGTGAGCGACGCTATCGAAGACACAGAGTCGCACAGCGACTGACTACTGACGCTGCACGAATCTAAAACACGACATGATGAGATCATTCACTTAGGTAAACTAGCTCCTATGGAGGAAGTAAGACACTACTGTGCGCTTTACTACGATTTTTTACTTTTAACGCTATTCAAGTACATATATTAAACAGGGTTTTTTCGCTATCGCTATCTGTCAAAACACGGCTCTAATTTCCTTATATTTTAACCACTATTTGACATTGGTTTTCGCTGAAATGTTATTGCGAATTGAATTTGATCGCTTTTTAGCGTTCCGTACCTCAAAAGGTAAAAACGGAACCTTCATAAGATCACTTTATTGTCCGTCTGTCTGTCCGTGTGTCACCACCGATTTTCGCAGGAATAAACCAAAAAAACTTGTAAGTACCAAAATTTACCGTAATATTAAACATTCTTTTTAGTTTTCGGAAGAAAGGAGTAAAGACAAATGTGACTGGTACTGATGACAAAGTCTGGTAAAATTTTCGTTTTCCTAGAATTAACCTACTTATTAAAGTCGGTGCCCCCACGGCTTTTTTATGATGGTACGGGACCCTAGGTGCGCGAGTCCGTTTCGCTCTTGACCGGGTTTTAATTACTAGAACTGCTTTATTGGTCATGACATAAACACTCGCAGGTTCTAAGTAGTACTACTATGCTCCTGACTCTTCTAAGCATCACCAACACAGTATTTTTTTTGTAAATGTAACTTTAATGACTTTCCTCGCTCTGGGCGTAGCGGGAGGGAATATCAGACTCTTACTGACTAAAACCCGCCCGTGCTCCTTTAAAATGCCTTTTGCGTTCTCAGGCCGCAGTAACTCTTTCGAACAATTCCGCTCCATGGACCAATAAGGTCATCATCTGCCTAGCCTTTTCCCAACTATATTGGGGTCGGCTTCCAGTTAAGCCGGATTTAGCTGAATACCAGTATTTTACGAGGAGCGGCTGCCTACCAGACCTCCACAACCCTTTAACTGGGTAACACGGTATTTTATAGCAAGACTGGAGTCAGATTTACTGGCTTCTGACTATCCGTAACGACTGCCAAAGATCTACAAATGACAGCCGGGACCAACGGCTTAACGAGGTTTCCGAGGCACGGAGGAATCTCGGTATGTTAGGATGGTCACCCATCCACAGAGCAACCTTGGCAAGCGTTGCTTAACCTTGAAGATCGGCCCGTGCGGCTGTTATTATCTAGCTGCTCCTACTGAAATATTTTTTCAAATCGGACCTGTAGTTCCTGAGATTAGCGCGTTCAAGCAAGCAAGCGACCAAACAAACAAACTCTTCAGCTTTATATATTAGTACAGAAGTATAGATAAACAGTATATATGTATCAGTTTTATAGCTAGTGATAGACCCCAGCTGCATGTCTTGTAACAATGATGGAAACCCTTTAGTGTTCAGGATGATACCTGACGCCAGAACAGCGGATACATCCTTATTTTGCCAAGATAAGTAGACCAAGTACACAGTAATTCATGTTTGATACACGGAGATAATATGAACAAACGTGCTAAAACTAACCTTCAGATGATGAGGTTAACTTCGGCGGTAACCAGGCAGGAACATCAGGAGGTGGACTATCTACGACAGCGGCGGCGCCGACCGGCACCGGCAGCGGCCCGGTCGTCGCCTGACTAGTAGGTACTGGCTCCTTGTCTTTACACGCTCCACTCTCCGTCGGCACCGGCGTCACAGCCGCGCTATCACACGGCTCACCTGCATACGTCGAGCTCTCATACGCCCGGCCAACATCAACACTCTCAGCAATCATTTTCTTTGCCGGCGCTATTTGACTACTATGTTCCTCCGAGTGCTCATACTTTACTTCCCCAGTCTGATCACTCGAGTCTTTAATGTCACCAGCCTTACCAGAATGATCACTTTCTAACTCTGATGTGTTTGCGTGCGATTTATCATCCTCGTGCAGCTCTTTGTAGTATTGGTCAAACTCTTCGATTAGACTACGAGCAGTCGACGCAGAGCTACACGACTTATCACTTTTTTCTACATCTTTATTCTTTATCTGATCCATAAGTTTCTCAATGACTTCACTACCGCTCAAGTCAGTGTTATGACTATTGGCTGAATTGACTATGTTTCTCAAGGCTTCCTCATTGACCTCATACTGTTTGCCACTGCTGAAGATCTGCGGTAGGGAGAGGTTGTGGAACAGTATGTTGAGGTATCCTCCGTCGACGACGATGAAGTGCTCCGCGGCGGTGTCGGTGGCGTGGTCGACGGCGTAGTGCGCGTCGCTGGTCTGCACGCACTTCTCCGAGCTGGACACGCAGACCGCCACGCCCACCGCGACGTCGTCTCCCCTGACCAGTGACGCCTGTGACGGCTCAGACACCGCCTTAGAAGTGGAACTGTCCTCGCATCCGCTGCTCGATAAATCAAAACATTTAAGAGGAGCAGAGTTCCTGTCGAAGCAATTACTTCTCTTCAACTTCTTCTTGCCGAGAATAATCTGGTCTACATCAACGTTGTTTTTAAGCTTCAACTCTATGTTCTTCTTGGTTTTCATGAGTGCCACCTTGCGCTTCTCGGAGAGTGTGAGCAGAGCCTTGCGCATGCGTTGCATCTCCCCGCACTCGTGCTGCAGCTTCAACAGGGCGCCGCGTTGTTTTTTTTTCAACGTCGAGATGTCCGTGTTGTCGTGTTTTTTCTTTTTCTCAAGCCAAAGTATTTGCGACTTGGTAAAATCTTTTAGCGCATCTTCTCGCATCTTCAATACGAATAAGAGATTTTTTGCTCGTCTTTGCTCATCGCGAATGAGTAAATTAAGCTGAAATTATTAAAAACAAAAACTATTTAATTCCACTTATTGCACGAGGGTCACTAAAAACACAATCATTGATACCGATACTATTGAGGTTCTTCTTCAATAATGATAATGATGATAATGATTTACAATACGCATAACTGTCAATGGAAGGCTATCTACGTCAGAACTTGTACTGCTGCACAGTGGTAACAAAATATTTACAAATTAAAGAATAACACTTACCAGACAAAGACTCTTGGATGCCATTGTTTCAGAGTCGTCTATATTCGCGCCATTTTCAAGCTTCGACAAGAAATTGTCATATTCCGAATTCTTGGCATCAAACGTAGAGTCAAATAACACGGAATTATTGGAAAAATTTTGATTATTGCTATCAATGTAACTTTTATCTGTTAACGAGCAAGTTTCCAAATATTGTAGCGATTCAAAGAACGAATCTATGAAGTTGAGCTCGCGCTGGAACTGTTCACAAATGTATTCGTTCTGCAATAGGCCGTTATCAACTATTATTGTGCTAATTATATCCGACGGTTTCATTAATTTATTGTAGACGTAGGAACAATTAAGAGTCTTCATATCGTTCAAATGGTTTAGGTAGTTCTCTCTTGGAGTAATCTTTTTTTTGGATGAGTCGTCTGACGAATCGTTCTTTTTTGTTTTCTTATTATTTAATTCATTCTTAAACACAGACACAACATTCACAGGATAGTCTACTAGACTATCCTGACTAGGCGTACTAGGCGGCTTAGAAGGTCCATCGTCATCATCATTGCCAACTACTTGGAAATTGAACTTTTGTCTAGTAGTGTATGTTACAGTAGCTTGGCTTAATATATAAGACATCCCTTTACAAATACCACTAGAATTCACTTCTTCACTTAGAGGGACTGTTGTTAAAGGCGGTACTTTGAGATTAGGCAATGATGTAGTTGCGAAGATTGATGTGTCCTCTTTGGATTCGCTGCTCTTTTCCTTTGTTAACGTAACATTTGGTATTTCGAGACTATCGAACAGTGTATTCTTAGAATCCGTTTGACAGGTGCTTTCGCAAGTAGTATGAGTAATTGTATTGATTGCAAAATCCTGCATTTCTGTTATTTTGCCAATAAAAGTCGGCTGTGGGTCAGTGGCCACTACAGCATCTTTGTAATGTACTACATCATCTGTTTCAATAGCACAGTCTATAGTGTTTATAACAGTTTCTACTTCTTGCCGAGAAGCTAAAATTTTATCTTTCTTCTTATACTTTACATCAAGTGGGACATGTATCACTTGTAATGGTTTAGTTTTACTTGAAATATCTTTGAATGTTACTTTAGGAGACCTGTTCTGTAGTAAAGGAAATTTTTGTGCATATTTTTCCACAGGTTTGTTGTTTAGTGTTTTACTTCTGGTAATATCCATTAAATTCTTAATTTTTGTTAATTCTTTCTCACTTTCACTTGATATCACAAAAGCTTTGCTTAGTTCTCTAGTTTTAATCACGGGTTTTATAGTCCTCGAGCTCCGCTTTGTTTCTAGAAAAAATATGACACAGTTAAATATATTAAATCAGAGCGCTTTAACGGTTGATAAATCAACAAGTTTTGTTGCATAGGTATCAGCTACTTCCAACAGAAGCCAATGGGGTCTTTACATTTGGTATGTTTTATGAATTCAAGTACAATATTCTGTGCATCACACATAAATAAATACACTCCTTTGCAAAAAAAGGGGCACCTAAGGAAATTTACATTCTAAGGCTATTCAGTTGAATTTACTCTTAATTGTTTGACGTAGGCTGTATTGTTATAAACCTGTAAATGATATTCATTTACAGGTTTATAGCGTAAGTAAATTCGGGCGTCTACTTACTGCGGTTTTTGAGATACAGACCGCTGACAGACAGACGGACGGACAGCGGAGCCTTAGTAATAGGGTTCCGTTCTCTCAGTCAGTTTATCTTCAGGTGACACTCGCACTAAATGAAACAGCTATCATCACATACCGATATTAAAAAAAACGCAATAAGCAAAGCGTAAATCGAATAATGTGTCAACAACAAAGTACTTACTACCTTGTCGGAAACAATTGAGTTAATTTTTCCAACACGAACCAAAGGTGATGATTACTTACTATTATAGCATTTTAGAAAGCTTATTAAACAAGAAAGTGTTGTGTTGTTGTTCTTCGCCACATGAAGAAAAGGAAAGCGGTCGGGCCTGACAATGTGCCAATTGAAGTGTGGAAGGCGATGGGCCCACATGGTGTGGACCTTCCGACGGATCTTTTTAGCCGCATCCTGATCACCAAGGAAATGCCGAACCAGTGGCGATTTAGCCTGATTATCCCTGTTTACAAAGGCAAAGGTAGCGTACAGGATTGTAGTAGCTACCGCGGTATCAAGATCATGTGCCACACCATGAAGCTCTTTCGAGCGCATCACTGACACAGGGGTCCGTAGCGAGTGCACTGTCTCAATATGGCTTCCGGGCGGGTAACAGCACCATGGACGCAGTGTTTGCCTTACGGACTCTGGCTGAGGCTTACAGAGAGAGAAGGAGAGCTTTGCATATGGCCTTTTTAGACCTGCAGAAGGCCTTCGACTGTATACCTCGGCAGTCCATCTAGTTGGCACTGCACTTCAGGCGCGTTCCCGAGGCCTATATTGACATTATCAGAGATTTGTACCGCGATTCCGTGTCCTCTGTACAGACCGCTGTTGGCGAATCGAATGGCTTCCCAAAAGACTGAGTACATGTCCTGTGGCAGCACGGATTCAAACACCATCCGAATAGGTTCGGACCTGATCAGAAAGTCCGATACGTTCAGGTACCTTGGATCAGTGCTGCACGTGTCTGGCAACATGGACGACGATGTCCAAGCACGTATAGTCGCGGCTTGGGCGAAGTGGCGCGAGGTAACGGGCGTTGTATGCGACCGCAAAATGCCTCCGAAGCTCAAGGGGCAGATATATAAATGCATCATACGGCCGGTCCTACTGTACGGCGGCGAGTGTTGGCCAGCACTAAGCAGACACACCCAGGAGCTTCGCGTCACGGAGATGATGCTGAAGTGGATGAGCGGCGTAACGCTATCCGATCGCATACGCAACTCTTTCATCCGAGGTAGTCTTGGTGTCCGTGACGTGGGGGAAAAACTGCAAGAGTGTCATCTGCGATGGTATGGCCACATCATGCGCCACCCTGTGGAGTACGTTGGTCGGAGATGCATGAATATGGCTGTCCTTGGGGCTAGGTCCCGTGGTCGCCCTCGCAAGCGCTGGCTGGACGTCGTCAAGTCCGATATGAGAGCCAATGGCCTGACTGAGAAGGATTTTCAAGATCGGGCAAAGTGGAGGAAGCTAAGTAGGAAGGCGGACCCTGACAATAGCCGGGATTAACGCCAGGTGGAAGAAGAAGATTAAACAAGAAAGTGTATACTGTAATTTTTACGTCAAGTGCCATACATTTATCGAGTAAACTGCCTGAATAGCGAAAAGATGTTTCAAGTTTCATAGCTTGATCTATACGACGCTTCATTTCCAAGAACGTGGTTTTTTTTTTCATAAATTGTTATTTGAGGGATTCATTCGTTTATGAACTATTCGGAAAGTATCACTTGACTCTCCAGAGTTGAGTGGATTCGTCGTGAAGCAGAAAATTTCTAAAAATACTTTAAAACTTCGACAACTCGAGATCAATCCAATTTGAACCCCAAGTTACCGGGGTCAAATACATTGCAAATTAGTTCTAGAACCTCTTATTTGAGGGAACGCACTTTATTACCAATCACCCTGTATCCCTGTATGATCCCACCTACTGATGCAGGGTCCTTACCGCCTTATTTTCAGAGGTACGCCAAACTTAATCCTCATCCTCAAACTGAATGGTAAACCATTCAGTTTGAGGATTAAGTTTGGCATCTGAAGTTATTAATAATGAGACCCAATGGATTCGGCTCTGCGTTGATAGTTCACTCAGTTTTGCCTTTTATTATACATACATAAATCTGATTATAAAGCCATCGCCAATTAGAAAAGACCTCTCACCTTTTTCTTTTTCATTTTTAATAATTTGACTTTTGTCTTTAGGACTATGTTGTTGACCTCGTTTAGATTGAACGACATTCACTATCATTTCATTCTTACTAGCTGTACTTTTCGTTTTGAGACTTGTGTTGGTTTCCTTTGAAACTGAAAAAAGAAATACATAGTGTTAGTAGAACATAAGTCTTTATGGCTTATTATTGTTTAAGATTTAATGCCTAATGCTATGAAGATAAGACTAAGATAATGTTTAATGTTTGACTAAGATAATTTTTATATTTCACATTCATGTTTCGCACAGCATCCAAAGGTTTTGCAATTTCGCTATTTTTATTTTACAATGTTTTTGTAGCAAATGCATAATTAACATACAACAAATCCACTGCTGGGCTTCCTCTTTGTAGGAGGGGCAAGTCCCAAAATCTTTGTATAAGTCAGGTCCGCGGGTCTAAAAAGGCCATTTTACCAGATCAGAAAGCAAATCACGCTACCCGTCACTGTCAAATGTTCCCAATCAACCTTGAACCTAATGCTTTAGCGATAAAGATGAAAATTCAATTTGACAGATTGTTGTGTGATTCATATTACAAATTCTCCTAAAGTGGCCTTTTTAGTCCCCCTTGTTATCACTGCACTCATGTACAACATACAAAAGAAGATAATAGAAAATGGACGTGAAAGCAACATAATTATTTTAATAAATATAATTTATTTACCTTCACATACAAGACAAAATGAAAAGAAAGCTAAGGTATGATGCCAGTTATAGCTTGGAGAAATCTGGTTTAAAAAAATTGAGAGAAAGACAACGAAACCTGTAGCAGCACTGCCACAAAAACTTGCTTTTAGTGTAAAGTAGGTTAATAATGATGTAATCTTTGTTTTTCTTAGTAATTATTGGGCAAGCAAAGCAAAAATTATTTTCTACTTATTGACACTATAAATAAATGCTTACTGTGGATGCATTGTACAAAGCTGTGTAATAATTCGGTAATACTAGGTATTTGTCTTTTATGGAACAGCCAATGTTCATAACATAAGAGGCATCCACTATTCAAGTTAATCAATGTTTAAATGCATACATTCAGAAATTCAGTATGTAGGTATTACTTGAAATTGCTGCATCAAAATAATGATGATTAGAAAGAAATGGCGCAGAACCAGGACCCATCCATAGAAATAATGAGGGTAGTTGTAATAGTACAGGCGAGCTATATAATATAAAAATAGGCTAGTTTCCACCATAGGCCAGTCATACAACACATTTTAGGTCGCAGTATTTTGACCAATCCTGTTTTATTGGTATGTTATTAGGGTAGATGCCAGAAGTGTACAGCCAATTTTTCAACCTCGAAAGTCCTGTGCTAACAGCGTGGTGCTCGGAAAACTGTAACATTTTTTAAACGGTGAATCCTACATAAAAAGTTAGTCAGTGGACTATGAAAGCAGATAAAATTTGCTACAGTTAGAGTGCAAATGCAGTTGATTTTGTTTTACAGGTTTTGAGATATAGCACATCAAACACAACCCAGTTTTTCACAAAAAATCTAAATTGTACTTTAAAAATGTAGCTCTGTGATTTACTGGACTTTGGACGAAATTGATATGTAAGATAGTTCAGTGGAAATGATACTAATCATATAAAATACAATTGAGTATACTTAAACAATTCTATAAATGTATCGAACTTAAATATTACACATATTTTGGGAGTCTTCAAATATGGAAGAAAATTATGGGAAATGATTTACGTTACGTGATGACGGGACCTCACGGACGGGACACGGCATAACATAATTTGGTATTTTCAATAATCTAAGAGAATGGTCATCCAACTATGGGAAGATACCCAAATGTTCAATTTACTTAACGACATTTACCGCTGGAAAGCCCTTTACTAGAACATCATTTGCTCCGTATTCGACTTTTGTCAATTATGAATTCGTTTGAATTATAGAATGAAATGAAACCTGAACGGACAAATAATTTTAAATGCTGGAGTTAAGCAATTTTTAGCACCCCATAGCATCATTATAGTCATCGTTGGAATGAGCTATTAAAAAGGACTTTTGCTATAAATATAATTATTTCTAGTTTTAGGTCCGTTTGGAGATAAAAACGTGAAAAATTAAACTCCAAAAAACCTTAACGGTTTTTGTTCAGTTCAAAATAACTATAAATTACAACAGTAAAAAGAGCTTCCCAAAAAGAGCCTGCGGTAGTGACTTGACTTTTTAATTGTCAGTATGTTCGGAGTTAATGACTTAGTTAGGTGACAAAAATTGAGCACTAAAGTTAAAGATTGTTAGCGCCTTATAAAATCTACTACCTATATACTAACATTTTTAGTATAAGAAAGTAAATTCGGACTACGAAATCGATTTTTATAGTAGTTAATTTTCTGAAAAAACGAAAATCGCCTGAATCAACTGGTTTACGACTTCATTTCTTGCGACTTTCCTTGTAGAGTGAGTCTTTTAATTCATGTAAAAACGTTTTTAAAAAGGTATACCTAGATACTAAAGTAGAAATGAACCGATTTCGACGTCACCAAAAATTTATGTCTCGTAATTCAAAAATTGCATCGCCATATGTGGTATTCTGAAAATATATTTTTTCGCCTTGCCCGTGATAGTACTTACAACATCGTGTGCGGACATCAGTGAGCAGGGAGGGATTTGAAAAAATGTCCTCTAGATTTACTCTGCGCGACCAAAGAATTACCTATAACTTTACAGAAAGTTTACATGAGAAATGTATACGTCACCGTGTAGTCATTGAAGTGTTCTTAGATTTTTTATGCACCTCCGACTTTAAAACTATGAAGCTTTATAACTAAGAAGTGCTGTACGTCAACACCTATTAAAACTACAGAGCAACCGTTTCAGTCAAATTGTAGCAAATTTTGTCTACTTTAAAAATATCCGTAGAACGCACCGTTTTGGAGAATAAAGCTTAGCTCTTAAAAATGATCAAAAATTAAGAAGTTTTCTGAGCACTACGCAGCTAGCACAGGTCTTTCGAGATTGAAAAATTGGGAGGACACTACTGGTATCTATCCTAATATCGCATTTACACAATCGTGTTCGCTATTCGCCTCGTCATTCTTCGATACCGCATTTACACAATCGTGTTTGCTATTCGCCTCGTCATTCTTCGATACCGCATTTACACAATCGTGTTCGCTATTCGCCTCGTGAAAGGGCTTACTGTGAGGGTTTTAAAAGTATTATTAAAACCCTCAAAGTAAGCCCTTTCATTTCGTCTACACGTCCTGTTGGGTCGGGCGCTAGCTATCAACTGAATACAGGCGAATGTGTAAACAGTAAGTTCGTGTTCGCCATTCGTGCTCTTTGATTCGCGTCCGAAAAACCACTCCCGCCGCGAATACGCGAATCGCGAGGCGAATCACGAGGCGAATAACGAGCGAACTGTTTACATATGCGTGTTCGTTATTCGCCTCGCCATTCGCCTCGCGATTCGCACGAATGTGTAAATGCGGTATAACAACCACCCAAAAAATCAGGATGATCCTATTTTCTGCGACCTAACGCGTTTAATCTGTCTACGGTGACTGGCCAGTCACCGTAGACAGATTAAACGCGTTCCATAAATAAATTGCAAATCTAAATAATGGACACGTATTTTCTGTTTTTGTAAATTTAAACAAAGATAAAACGCATCAAAGCTGAGGGGCTCGTGACGTCAGAACGCACTAAAAATTATACCACGGCGTGACGTATAAAGAGTCGTATCTCCGTTAATTTTGGTTTAAGTTGCAAAAGAAAAAATACGAGCCAGATATTTTTTTTAAATCTGTCTGACGGACTAATTAGATTTTTTTAGTCCACTTCCCTATTATATCAGGTGGAATATATTTTCTTTGGATTGGTTTCACAAGTATTTGCTATTCCAATTTGTTAAAATGATAAATCATCTGGTGATCTTTACATATAAACCTTCCATTTTTAGGGTTCTGTACCCGAAGGGTAACCAACGGAACCCTATTACTAAGCCTCCGCTGTCCGTCCGTCCGTCTGTCTGTAAGCGGGCTGTATCTCAAGAACAATAATAGGTAGAGAGCTGAAATTTTCACAGATTGTGTATTTCTACTGCCGCTATCACAACAAATAAATATTAAGTTTTATGTCACGGAACCGAGTGCGAGTCCAACTCGCACTTGGTCGGTTTTTGGAATAAATTAATCAAGCAGTGAAGCAATCAATGAAAAAGTAAAAGTCATAAGTTATATAATATAGCTTCGATATTCGCAAAGGGTATTAATTTCGCTTGACAGGTGCTTATATTATCTACTTACATTTAGTGGTATTTGATAATCTTGATGTAAGTCTATTCTGTGATGGTTTAGGTCTATTTTCTATTTCCACGGCTTTATTTGATATTTTCTCAGACAGCGGCTTTTTGTCTTTAGCTGAAAAAAAAATTGAAATTATTGAGAAGGTTTGCAAAGCATCAGTTGTAAAATAAATGCATTAAAATTAAATTTTCGTAACACATATAAAGCTTATGCCCGCGACTTCGTAAGTATATATATCCCGTTTTTTCCCCTTCCCGTATAAGTTTCTTCGTGAATATGGCTATTGTATACAAAAATAATTTTCAAAAGCTTTCTCTTTTTTATTTTCTAATTCCAAATTTGTTTATGTAAAAGTTGAATTGATGTTAAAAAGCGATTTGGTTGCTACCCTGAATACTAGTACACAGTCACACACAAATGTCTTCATTTCATTTTGTTGATTTTCATATAGGGTAGTGTTGATGTGTATAGCTGATATGTGTATACATTATTATATTCATTTATTTGCATTCTACAAGGTACAAAAGGTGTCAAAAAAAGGACTTACTGCTAAGAACCGTTTTAGACCCTGTTAGGGCACAGTTTAAGGTATTGTTATTATCATAACTACATATTACCTATCACATTATAAAATCTAATTCATAGAAACTAATATTTAAAAACTAGTTACACATAATTATATTTGGTTAAATGCTAATAACAATAACATAAGTAATACTATATTGAGTTAGGTAGTAATAGATACTAACAACATTTTGGATGCAGTAAATCATTTTCATATTCTTCCGATATGGTAACGATTTTTCTTTTAGTTTGACTAGATACCATCAACTTAGGTGAAGCAGCTGGATTAGTCTTCATAGACCGACTCGTTGTCAGGAACGCATCTTCATCTAGTGAAATTATACGTCTGAGTCTTGGTTTTAATGTGTAGCTGTTTAGACCCCATGTAGCTGTTGGGATCAAACATAATTTTATGAACATTTGCAAATAAATATCAGGTCAGCTTTCATTCACAGAATGCACTTGGATAACATTATGAATTAGTGTTTGTTCTTTGTGTTAACTTCTGTTCAATATATAATAATGAGATGTTGTCTTCTCTTTTAGTTCAACAAGCAGGATTAATCAAAGTATTTTGGGATACCAGGATAATTTAGATTATCCTAAATCTATTTTTCCAAGGGTCTTAAAATATCATATCTACTGTTGATCATATTTTTTTTTTTTAAGTGAGGGAATTTTACCATTCTGATAGAGTTGGACAAGTTATAATTTTGGCATAGAATAATTTTGCTATATTATTATTATTATCTATTTATTTCGGACAGTTAACCCAGTAAGGTAAGAATTAGAAATGACTTCAAAATGTGTTATCATAGTTGGTTACTAGATTAAGGTTGTCACTCAGACTATAATTTTACTTTGGGAAAACCACAAAATCTCGAGAAAAATATCAGTTGTTTCATATAAAATGCAATATTTAGCCAATGAAAATGTATGAAACAGCTGATATTTTTCTCGAGATTTCAAGGTTTTCTCAAAGTAAAAGTTGCTTTTAATCATGTGTACTTTCACTGCCTAAGAGGCTGCTGGTGTTTTACAAATAACCCTGTATAGTACTAGCTTTGACCACAACATCGTACGCGAATATCCCGTTTTTGCTTATTCCCAAAACCTACATGCCCAATTTCCGCTTTCTGCAACCAGTAGTTTTGGCTGTGCGTTGTCTGTCAGTCACTCAATCAGTCAATCATCATCATCATCTGCCTAGCCTTTTCCCAACTATATTGGGGTCGGCTTCCAGTCAAACCAGATTCAGCTGAATACCAGTGTTTTACGTGGAGCGGCTGCCTACCAGACCTCCACAACCCATTAACTGGGTAATACGGTACTTCTTGGCAAGACTGGAGTCAGATTTACTGGCTTCTAACAATCCGTAACGACTGCCAAAGATCTACAAATGACAGCCGGGACGTGCTTTCCGAGGCACGGAGGAAACTCGGTATGTTAAGACGGTCACCCATCCACAGACCAGCCTTGGCAAGCGTTGCTTAACCTTAAAGATCGACCCATGCGGCTGTTATTATTTAGCCACGAGCTCCTCACTCACTCAGTCACTCAATCAGTCAATGTCTGTCAGTAAAGGAAGAATTTTATATATTTATTGATTATTTGTACTATATTTTAGTCAATTGTACATATATTATAGAAAGTAATTCAAATTTTTATTTAAGCATAAAAATACTATACATTTAAAACTTAAATACAAAATTCAATTCTGAGAAGTGTATTTAAGAAAATCCCATACAAGGACAAACTACGTTAATAAAACACAGATTAGCTGGGAGCCAAAACGTTTGAGCTGCTCGCTCTAGCATCCCACAGACGCATATATATCTCAGAATTTTCTAGATGAGCCCACTTTTTAACTCCTATATGGAAAAAAAATCTAACTGCCCTGAGGTGAATTTTCAACAATTATCTTTCTCAGGTTAATGAAAATACTTAGTTCGCCGCTGATTAAATATCAATATTTTTTCATTTTGTGCCCTTTATTAATGCGATGCTGATGATTATCCTCACACCCCTCCTAAAAAATTGAAGTGTTTTGCAATTGTTTGTTAAAAATACTTTTCAACTTCGGACATCCGATGTGGTTGATGTAAATTTAGCAATGTCGCGAAAATTATTTACTTATTTAATAAATCACGGGATTTTTTTGCTCTTTCAAATTAATCTCGGGATTTGAGACAAATCCACTTTATTCTTTTGCTGTATGAAAGCAATGTAATTGAATAAATAACTCTGCCTAATTCTGACCTCTGGTTATCACAGACAATTAATAAACCTCAAAAAGAACTGTCCAAGTCGCAAAATATGGCCCTGTAAGCAGAGTAGAAGCACACAAGTCCTATAGAAATCCTACAAACGTTTATAGAACTGCATTTGGGTGCAGTTTATAAGACTATTATGCCCTATAGGTATTTTTTTACAGACCGATAATGTGCAATTCGATTTTATAATTATCTTATTAGTTAGTTTTACAATATGTAATTGTCCTATAAAGACCCGGTAAACGCACTGAGCAAGCGCAAAGATGCTGTTGTAAGATCACTGATCTTAGTCAAAGCGTTCATTATATTCCTTCCATTTAGTCTTATAAGTCGATTAACTGTAGGAGAATTTTGCTACTTGGGAGTACATGGTAATAGAATAAGATGTATGGTAGCATAATAATAATAATGAATGACACAGCTCTTGATAAAATAGGAGTATAAGTCATGTATTCAGCATTATGGTGTCATTTATTTGATTTCTATAAAACCTATTGATTTGGCTTTCATTTTCAGTTGTAACTTGTATGATGAAAACAAGGACTCTAGATTGTTGTGTCAGAGAGGAGACTTACTTTAATCCACTCCAAAATTATATCAGAGCACACTTAATTTTAACATAACTGTATTAACAATAGGCTTTGGCTAAAATATCAACAAACTAAAATACACTACTCTTTAACAAAAGTCGAAAGATGTGCGTCACTCTCCAGACGATGGCCATACATCATGGAAAACCATGAAAAAGAAAAAAAAATAACAACAGCAACTGCCTCACCTTTAGAGTCAAAATCAAAATCTGGTAGCTTTGTATATTTTATAACTGAACTTTTTTGCTTTAATGGTGTGGTATAACCGATACCATCTATGTTTAAGAAGAAATTAAACACAGTGGTATCGGCATCTGGTTTTGCTGATGCCGATGCATCCATTATGTTGAACTCTAGAAAATTTGTGCATAAATTACGGCGCCAACTATTTAACTCATTCTTCGACAATAATAGATACGGACAAACACCAGAACCGTAATGTTTAGCGTTAATTATATTAGTTTCTATCACATTTTTTAATTTTAGTTGCTGCACAAAGATTTTTTTCTGAAGTAATCAAGAGTTTAGTTTACTTGCTTGTCAATAAATTTTAAACAACTTTTGCACTATGGTTTTTTTTCAGTCTATGAACACCATAGATAAAAAAGCAGACCACAGGGTCCACCTAAATATCTTCCTTTTAGAATTATTGAACATTAGACTTTTAATTTTCACATTTGATGGTGATTGTTCGTAAATCATAGCTTCAAAATGTAATTGATGCTAATTTCTAAAGTTATGTCATCATCTCCACCATAAACTAAAGGATAGAATACACTATCAAAGTAAAATGTTTATGTCTACTCTACATTCTCTCTTCATTGTGCCCCTCTACTCTTTTAGATTGGTTCATGCGTTGTGCGATTCATGGAAGTAGTGGAATAAAATCAATCTTTTGTTTGTTTTACAAAATCCAATTTCAGGCTTCGTAAAGAAATTGGTACGGTCTTCGTGAATCATAAATTCAGTGTAACACTTTTGTTATAGTATCTTAACATTTTTTCAATTGATGAGCATTATAGATCGTGCGTAGCAGTAATCTCTGTGGTTTTACAGGCAGGGAAGTCAGTGGTCACTGTTGACGAAAAAATGTGTCCTTATTTTCTCGAGATTGGAAAATATTGGTTGTAATTATATTCCTGTGTGAGGCGCGACGATGCAATCGCTGGCTTTCCATCATAGATTCAAAAGATAGTGGTGTACAGGACAATGAATATTGCTAAAATTGATGCAATTTGGTGTGTTGCGTAGAGAAGAATACTGTCGTAAAGGATTCATAATATTATAAAATGTGAGTAATCGGTTTAATAGTATCTGTTGGCCATTTTACCATCCGTACTAATTGGCGGAGTTAACAACTATTTTAAGACTTCGTATTGTAAATAGTGCTATTGATCCAAGAATAAACTAATAGGTCAATTTCATATGTGGTGTCTTCCTGAAATACCAAATTTTGCAATATTGTCGGGTGTTAAGACCTTGCTGTTAATTTGCATACACAACTTAGCAAAACAAATAAGTAGCTTCATATTTATTTATTGAGATTTAGATATATAAGATTAATGGCCTTGTGTTCCTCTTGCGGGTAATTAGGACACGAAAAGTCTGTCTTTTCTTAAAAACCTGTGCCTATTATCCATAAGTAAAAACCATAGCACTACATAAGTCTTCAAAGGCCAGTTTTTTGATAAGTAGATAGGTCCTATGAAAATCTCAGCTTTCAGTCAAACTGGATTCAGCTAAAACCAGTGTTTTATGTGGAGCGGCTGCCAATCAGACCTCCACAACCCATTAACTGGTAACACAATACATGTTCAGATTTACTGGCTTTTGACAATCCACAACAACTGCCAAAGATCTACAAATGATAGCCGGGACCATCGGCTTAACATGCTTTCCGAGGCACGGAGGAAACTCAGTAGTCATCCACAGACCAACCTTCACAAGCATTACTTAACCTTCAAGGTTGACCCATGTGGTTGTTATTATTTAGCCACAAGCTCCTCAGCTCATTACCATAGTGAATTTTGAAAATATTTGACCTTTATATGGATTAACTCGATATTCTCGATATTATTTGGTATTTTAAAACCTCTGAATACCAGCTAATCTTCACCAAAAGACCAACTTTAAATTTGAATGGTAATCAAATCTACCTTTAATGGCCCAAGTCTTATTTAAAGAAAACCCACAAGGAGTACCCAATCAAATAAAAAAGAATGACAAGATCACATTAAAAGTTTCCTTTTTGGTAATCTTAATATGGTTTCATGACCACAGGGCTCCTATCTGAAACTTTTAACAGAATTCCCGGGGTCTGCTCAGTAAGCAGCATATGCTCAGCTATCAACTTTTCATCCTATGGTTGCTAAAAAAAGAATGCTAGCTACCCCTCTAAATAGTTGCCCTCTTGTTAGCTATACTTCTACCTCATTTAAAACCAGCTATTGTTTAGATGTCCTCACTACAAATTAGCTTCATCACACATACTATTAACTTCTGACTATGTTCTGTTTTTCATTGGACTAATCAATTTAGACCAATCTATCATCAACTATACTTCTATGTAATTTGGTTTAGATTTCTATGCTAATACTCAAGAGTTAAAGGTTTTTCAATACCTACCTTTATAAAAATGTGACAAAATGGTTTGCTATTGCTAATTAAAAAATAGCAAAATTGAAATTAAACATACTTGGAATAAATGTATGGCACTTGACCTACAAATTACAGGAGACAATCCTAAAAACTAATAAGCTTTCTAAAATGGTATAATTATGCCCACTTTTACATGTGTTTCAACACATGTCAACAGTTTAATAAAACTCAGTTGTTCCGACAAGGTAGTACTTGGATGGTTCTTGGTAGAACACATTTTTCGATGCTCGCATTGCCTACTGTAGGTTTTCTTAATATCAGTATTTGATTATAGCTGTTTGAATTGCTGCAACAAGTTCTGGTCTTCTAACTAGACTCATGCCAGCTATACTCTGTTTCTTACGGTTGTTCAGAACGCCTTAAATTGTGATCTATCATCAAAGTGCTATGATTTCACGAACAACTTAGTTTCATGGTCCAACACAAATGTAGAGTAGTCTCTATTACCATTTTAAGAAGCTTAGTAAATAAGGAAGTGTCTCTTGTAATTTGTATGTCATGTTCCATACATTTATTTTAAGTACACTGTCTCAATATCCAAGAAGTTTCCATCACTTAAAATTAACAAAGGGTCAAACACAGTGTTGTCTTTTAATCAGAAGTTGACAGGCAGAGAATGTCTTGTTGCATTAAGATTAAGTGTCCCTGTACCCCTATTGTACATAATGTTTAAATAAATAATTTTCTTAGATATTAATTCACTCATGCAATATCCGAAAAGTATCAGTTTACTATGCAAAGTAAAATTTCTCACCATTTGCAGTTTTTGATTGTGAGGCAGAATATTTGTGAAAAATCTTGAAAATTTTGATAACTCAAAGTTCTTGGGTTCTCCTTTTTATATGAAATAAGTTTTCTCTTGACTCTAGTCTAGGTCAGAGGTGACAGAGACAAAGTCGACGATCAATCAACTCTAGTAACCTACTGCAAGGAACATAATCCAGATTTATGAATCAGTCATGGAGTATCGATAAACTATTATTGAGGAAGTAATTTTCTGACAGAAAACACAGTTTATAGAAATCACTGAAAAATTACCTACTTATATTCATCTATCAGTTATTTTTTTGACAGTACAACATTATTGAAAGCTGGTTTTAGGCTTCCAAACATACATACAAAACGGAAACTTTATAGGGTCACTCGGGTGTCTGTCTGTCACAGCCAGTTTTCTCTGGATCTACTGGACCGGTTCTGTTGAAATTTGGTATACATATGGACTTCTGTGACCCAAGCACGGACGTTTTACGTAAATAAATATTCTTTTAGTATGGGGGTCACTTTTGGGGATCAAAAAATTTGTTGTTTCTGTTCTGCTTTAATTGTACTAGCCTGCGGCTTCGACTGCGTGGATTTCGGTTATCGCGACCAAAAGTAATCAGCACCCAGACGGCTTATTCTTTTCCGACACCTCTAACAAATATCATTATATTTTAGCCAATGTATACAAAAACTGGACAAATTTTATTTATTTGTTTATTTATTAAAACTTTATGCACTAGTGAAACACTGTACAAAGGCGGACTTAATGCCATAGGCATTTTCTACCAGTCGAACTTAGGGTGGTGCAGAGACAGCATGGTAGGTGCAACATAAAGAAAAGACAAACAGAGAGAAGAAAAAAAATACAATCCATAATAAATACATAGATACAAACATACTAATAAACAAAATTAACAACGTTATTAAGAATTTTGGTGCATGGGGTCTGTTACCATCTTAAGATCCAAGCCAACCTCACCTGCTAGCAGTGCACCCTGCTGTCCAACGGACGAGGCTCTGGCGAACCTGGTTTGCTTCTCGTAGAGTTGTGGGGGTCAGACGGCTGGTCGCCCCACGTAAAACCAACTTCAGTCAAATATTAAAATGGACAAGAAGTTGAAAACGGGTACTCGGGCTAGGGCGTCGCCGCATAACGACGCGCAGGCACATCGCCCTAAACCTGCGATAAGTGGGCTAGGGCTACCGTGTCGAGTACGGGCACGGCTAAAGAGGATAGTACCCAAGAAGAAGTTCCGCTTTGCCACCTGGAACATTGGCTCCCTAACCGGACGTTGCCGAGAACTCGCGGACGTACTTGCGAAGCGTCGGGTCCAGTGCGCCTTCCTTCAGGAGACGCGCTGGAAGGGAAATAAGTCACGTGACATCGGGCAGGGGTACCGGCTAGTGTACACCGGATCACCAACGGGCAGGGGCGGAGTGGCCGTGGTGCTGTCTAAGGATCTTCAGGATGGACTCCTTGAATTTGATCGAAGGGTCGGTAACGAACCTAATCAGCGCCTATGCTCCTCAAACTGGTTGCTGTGAGTCTGAAAAGGAGGCCTTCTGGGATGAGTTCGAGGACGTACTACGCGCTATTCCGAATTCTGAAGGTGTTTTGGTTGGGGGGGATCTCAACGGTCACGTAGGTCAGTTTGCTGGAGAGTACGGACGTGTTCACGGTGGTTTTGGATATGGCCAGCTAAATGCAGAGGGAGTCAGTATACTCAGCACCTGCGCTTTGTCTGACCTAGCCATCGCGAACACGTTCTTTCAGAAGAAGCCCCAGCATCTTATTACGTACCGTAGTGGTGCCTACTCAACCCAAATAGATTACCTGCTGGTGCGACGGTGCCACATTGGCAAGGTTACCAACTGCAAAGTCATCCCAGGTGAAAGCCTAACGGCTCAACACCGCCTCCTTGTCCTGGACTTTGCGGTTGTACCGAAAAAGAAAGTGACCGAAAAACGCAAACCCCGCACTAAGTGGTGGTTGCTTGATGGTCCTAGGCAGTCGGACTTAATCGCGGAGGTCGAGCATCTCGAGATCAGTGCTCCGCATGAGTCCGCTCAAGAGATTTGGAGTAGGATCCATTCAGCAATCACCGATGCGGGTAAGCGCGTCCTTGGCACTTCTCGTGGTGGCCGCACCATAGAAAAGGAGACGTGGTGGTGGGATGACGGGGTGCAGGAGGCGACTCGGAAGAAGATGGTTTTATTTAAACAGTGGCAAGGGTCCAACTCTCCGGATGACAGGGAGGCATATGGAGCGGCTAAGCGCGCTTGCAAAAAAGCTGTAGTCAGAGCCCGCAGCAAAAGTCTGGCGCCCTTGTACGACAAGCTGGAAACTGCGGAGGGGCAAAAGCTTATTTTTAAGCTGGCGCGTGCCTGGGAGAAAGCTAAACGGGACATTAGCAAATGTCTCTGTGTAAGGGACGCCCAGGGTAAGCTGCACTACGATGCCCCCTCTGTTAAGGAGAGATGGTGTACATACTTCGCGGAGCTGTCTAACAAACAGCATCCCCATAACCTTCCTCCCGAACCGCCTCCTAACCTTGGACTTATTTCTCCTATTTCCCCCGACGAAACCCGCATTGCTCTTCGCCACATGAAGAACCGGAAAGCGGTCGGGCCTGACAATGCGCCAATTGAAGTGTGGAAGGCGATGGGCCCACATGGCGTGGACCTTCTGACGGATCTTTTTAACCGCATCCTGATCACCAAGGAAATGCCGAACCAGTGGCGATTTAGCCTGATTATCCCTGTATATAAAGGCAAAGGTAGCGTACAGGATTGTAGTAACTATCGCGGTATCAAGATCATGTGCCACACCATGAAGCTCTTCGAGCGCATCATTGACACACGGCTCCGTAGCGAGTGTGCTGTCTCTGAGTGTCAATATGGCTTCCGGGCGGGTAACAGCACCATGGACTCAGTATTCGCCTTACGGAATCTGGCTGAGGCTTACAGAGAGAGAAGGAGAGCTTTGCATATGGCCTTTTTAGAACTGCAGAAGGCCTTCGACTGTATACCTCGGCAGTCCATCTGGTGGGCACTGCGCTTCAAGGGCGTTCCCGAGGCCTATATTGACATTATCAGAGACATGTACCGCGATTCCGTGTCCTCTGTCCAGACCACTGTTGGCGAATCGAATGGCTTCCCAATATCTGTTGGCGTTCACCAAGGCTCGGGTCTTAGCCCGTTCTTGTTTAACGTAGTACTCGATGTAGTTACGGCAAACATCCAAGATAAGCCCCCATGGCTAATGATGTATGCCGATGACATCGCCCTCGTTAATCAGAACAAAGCCCATCTTGAGCGCAAAGTCAACATTTGGAAGGACACGCTTGAAAACGGTGGTCTGAGACTAAATGTGGCGAAGACTGAGTACATGTCCTGTGGCTGCACGGATTCAAATAGGTTCATCCGAATAGGTTCGGACCTGATCAGAAAGTCCGATACGTTCAGGTACCTTGGATCCGTGCTGCACGAGTCTGGCAACGTGGACGACGATGTCCACGCACGTATAGGCGCGGCTTGGGCGAAGTGGCGCGAGGTAACGGGCGTTGTATGCGACCGCAAAATGCCTCCGAAGCTCAAGGGGCAGATATATAAATGCATCATACGGCCTGTCCTACTGTACGGCGGTGAATGTTGGCCAGCACTAAGCAGACACACCCAGGAGCTTCGCGTCACGGAGATGAAGATGCTGAGGTGGATGAGTGGCGTAACGTGATCCGATCGCATACGCAACTCTTTCATCAGAGGTAGTCTTGGTGTCCATGACGTGGGGGAAAAACTGCAAGAGTGTCGTCTGCGATGGTATGGCCACATCATGCGCCGCCCTATGGATACGTTGGTCGGGGATGCATGAATAAGGCTGTTCTTGGGGCTGGGTCCCGTGGTCGCAAGCGCTGGTTGGACGTCGTTAAGTCCGACATGAGAGCCAATGGCCTAACTGAGAAGGATGTTCAAGATCGGGCAAAGTGGAGGAAGCTAAGTAGGAAGGCGGACCCTGGCAATAGCCGGGATTAACGCCAGGTAGAAGAAGAACAACGTTATTAAGAAAACACGAAATCAACGAATTAGTGCTGTAGTGATTCTTCCAACATCTTGTAAATATGCTCACGAGTCTTCACCTTAAACGACAACCGACTTTTTGTCGTCCTGATGTTCAGAGGGAGCGCATTCCAATGGAAGATCGCCTGGACAAAGAAAGAGAAGTGGATAATTCCAAAGCGGTGTGAGGGACATCGTAGAAGGAGATTATTGGTAGAGCGAAGATTTTTACTGTGGGCGGAGCAAAGGAATTGAATTTTTGAAGTTAGATAAGAGGGAGAAGAAGGATTGTTAAGAAAAGAAAACAGACTAGTCAAGGCCCTCAGCGCTCTGCGCTGGCGAATGGGTAACCATTTTAAGTGATCGATGCGCGGATATGTGATCATACTTATGAAGATTGAAGACGAATCGAATGCAGTTAGTTATAAGATTAATAAAAATTGAGAACAAAAGAGGAGATAGAATACCGCCTTGAGGGACGCCAGCTGCAAGGTCACACCACCCAGACGAAGAGTCTCCAGCAAGAACTGACTGCTGGCGCCCCCGAAGATAAGAGGAAAACCATTTCAGTACCTTTCGAGAGACCATTAGATATGTCAGGATAGATAAGAGGACTTTGTGACTGATAAAAACCGCGTCTGAGAAGTCAATCAACACTATAACAGTAACTTTAGTGTCTTCCACTCCTCGCCTAATATCGTCAGTCACTTGGAGTGCTGACAACAAGATTGAAAAGGGCTTATAAGGGAATTACAGTAAAAATTACTTGTAAACTGTTTATGAACACAGGCCTCGAGCACTTTGGACAAAAAGGGCAGGATGGAAATAGGACGAAAGTGATTGGGAAGAGTGGAATTGGGAATCTTAGGCAGGGGCCCGACATGACCGTTACGCCACAGGGAAGGAAACGTAGCAGAGTAAAGAGAAACGTTAACAATGTGAGAAATGGCAGGAAGAAGTTGATCCAAAGCCGAAACGATCATATAACGGCTGATGTTATCGCACCCCACGGCTTTGGATTTAATGGATAGGATGATCCTTTTGATCTCTCCCGGATCAACTGGGGTGAAAACAAAGGAGGCAATATTGAGACGCATCAGACCAGCAAGGTAGCCAATAGTTTGAGCTTGGGTTAGACTATCCAACATAGGGGCAGTAGAGAAATAGCGGTTTAAATCGTCCAAGCCAATTGTGTTAGAAAGGTCTGAATGCCACGATTTGCCGATGCCTAGAGTTTTAAGGAATTTCCAGATATCGGCAGAAGAAGAAGTGATGTTACTAAGACTGTGGCGGCGTTTAGCGTTACGTATCATCTAGTTACACACACAGTCTTGAATAAGTTCCAATTTTCCTCAGAACGGTCCGGTTCCCTATTCATCCATGGTGCAGGTGGACGCTCAACTTGACTTTCCTGACAGGAGCATGTGCATCATACAGACTGGTGACAATATTGTTGAAGACGCAAACTTTGTCATCAACTGTAGCAGCTTCCTGCAAGGGTGTCCAGACAATGCTGGATGCATCTTTTTGGAGCTGCTCACTATTCATAAGTGTAAAGACACGCCTGTACTGGAACGTGGGTTTGGGTTTTGGAGGTTTGAGGCCATAGGACAAGTAAATAAGGTCATGACGGGAAAAGCCAGGAGCATCAAGTTGAGTTGGAGGTCAAGCGAAGTATCATCACCTGCTTTATTGTGATGAGTGGGTAGGAGAGGCAGTACGTGAAGACCGGCTGACTCGACAAGATGCAGGAGTGTACGGGATCTAAGGGAGTTCTGGGGAAGGAAGTTGGTGTTAAAACCCCCCATGATGATATAATGTGCATACTCTGAACCCGAAGATTCAAGTACCGAATCCAATTCGGTGAAATAATCGAGGGTAGGAGGGCAATAGGCGACACCTAGAACAGCTTTAGCTCCCTTGACACAAACCTCTAGGAAAAGACCTCTCAGCAGAATCATTAGAAGTAGTAGCAAGAACTTTAAAAGGAAAATCACCGCGAAGATATATAGCTACGATATGAGGCTTAATATGCCTTAACCATGCCATTGTGTAAATTTTGTGTGAAAGAAAACTGATGCAGGCATGCATGGATATACTCGTATGTATGTATGTCTGACAGTTTTATGTCAACTAGTTCAGCCAAATAAGTATCACATAGTTCATACTTGCATAATATTGGAAACAATATGCATATAAATCCTGCAGATATCTTAATTTACAAGGGCAGAATCATTTTTAGGTTTGGGCCAACAAGGGCGAATTTCACCAACGAAACTGATCGCGATCACAAACCACGTTCACGAGCTGTCAGTGTCGTTATTTTTTGTGGAATATTGACGACAGCTCTTGAAACCAGTTCAGATGTATTGATCGCGATCTACTTGAATTGAAAATGGTCCTAAGTTGTTCCCTTGTTGTTTATAGGTTCTCTAGCTCCTATATTTTTTCACCTGTATATACAGAATGTAGTTGTGAGGAGTTTGTGGCTAGACAATAACAGCCGAAGGGTCGATGTTTAAGGTTAAGGAACGCTTGCCAAGGCTGGTCTGTGGATGGGTGACCATATTAACATACCGAGTTTCCTCCGTGCCTCGGAAAGCACGTTAAGCCGTTGGCCCCGGCCGTCATTTGTAGATCTTTGGCAGTATTTACGGGTAGTCAGAAGCCAGTTAATCTGACTCGTCTTGCCATGAATTACAGTGTTACCCAGTTAATGGGTTCGCCGCTTCGCGTAAAATACTGGTATTCAGCTAAATCCGGTTTGACTGGAAGCCGACCCCAATATAGTTGGAAAAAGGCTAGGCAGATGATGGTATAGAATGTTGTTTTCTTCCTTTTGGAGGGAGGGGGAAGCAGTAAATTCTGCGACTAAGTTCCTAATTTAGCTATTTTTATGTTATGCTAGTTTTATAATGTGTATTTGTTCCATATTAGACTAGAAATATTATTTTATAAAAATAAAGAATCTTTATCCATTTACCGATTAAACAGTTTTGATGCCTTTTGCAATTAAATAGCAGTTTGCATTCTTGGATTCAGAATCTTGATTTTGAGCATAAGTTAATAATAAAGACTTATTATGTTCCATATCAAGTCATTATCATTAAATTTTTATTTCATCTTTAATTTCATCTAGGTATCTTCTATCTAATACCTTTAAACGAGCAATTCTTTTATTTATAATAATATAAAATCTATCTTCTATTTCATAAAAATCTTGTGTCACGATGTATGTTAGAGATAAACTCTGAAACTACTGAACCGATTTTGATCAAACTTCTTAACTGTCTGTTATATGGTTCAAATTAAAAGATAGAATAGTTTTATCTTAATTGTTTCCCACGGGAACGGGTATAAAACGGGATATGCGCGTATGAAGTTGCGGGTAAAAGCTAGTATGTATATATATATTTTACAGGGTGGCAAGATCATTGATGTCAAAAACTAAAATTTGTCTTTCGTATCGTGGGGTATCCGAATCACCGCCATGTATGTTCCGCGACTTTTCATAGTTTTCGAGCTATGGATATTTTTCTGAATTTTTGACAATTATCGATCTATCGATCATCCGGGTACTTGTACATGAGTACAATTTATGTATAAGAGCAAAATTAGTAGCGTAATATCTATATATTACACTTTTCTACTCCCCCTCCCATCCATTTCTATAAATGGAGGGGAGGGTTAAAGTGTTGCTAATAATATCGTGATTAATGGACGACCTCATACATAAAGTCATGCCTTTTATTACCCGCTATATCGGCGGTCATACACATATTAAAATCATTTACATTTTACTTCAAAATCAAAATAATAAACTTTGCAGTTTATTTTGAGTTCTATGCAAAAGGTTCTAGGCGTTTAATGCTTGTTCTTGGTTCTTTTTTGTACCTGGAAACTATCGTTACACCGAATTATTTGTTAAGACTACTTAGATTTATGAGTACCTGGTTCAATTTTTAATCAAAGTTCACATAATATAAACTACATTATTTTATTTTTTTGGGATTTGCCGGGTAAATCTAGCGCTTGATTCGTAACGGGTTTAGTCATTGATGTGTTTAACTATCCATAGAATGTTTCGATCTCTCTCAGAAGCTCCGATTTGGCGGATATGGTTCTGCCATCGGCGGTCTTCAGTTTCGTGCTGCCCTATAGACAGACCCTGATAGCCCTTATTCCGCTCTATCGCGTCTTTAATCTTTCCAGTATTAAGGCGGCGGAGGTCGCTTTTCTAGGTCTTGGAGATCCGTCTATTGAGCTGCCGGTATTTGCACACATCGTCTGAAAACTGCATAATAATCTCCCGTTTTTATCTGTACAGCGAGTCTTGAAGCACTTAGAGCCGACCGTATGGACAGTTTCCACGAACTCATCATTGTATTCGTCCACGGTGCTCCCTAGGCACTCGAGTTTCCCATGCTTGACATTTGTTGTTGTTAGGGTTCCGAACATCCGTAAGAAACGGGCCCCTTATAGGATCACTCGGGTGTCTGTCTGTCTGTCCGTCTGTCACAGCCAATTTTCTCCGGATCTACTGAACCGATTCTGTTGAAACTTAGTACACATAATTATGGACTTCTGTGACCCAAGCACAGAAGCTTTACGTAAATAAATAAATTTGAGTATGAGGGTCACTTTTGGGAGTCAACAAGAAAATAAAAAAATAAAAAGATTTTGAAACTGTATCGTGTGACATATCTAATGACAGGGCTTTCTTTTTCATAATTTTTAAATAAATAGTTTTGAAGTTATTCAAGAAATTATACCAAAAATTACCATTCCTCTTCCAAAACTTCTTGTGGTAGGTATCTTCCACAATCCCTCATACTCTTACACTAAATAATACCCTGATTGATAACTTTAGTAAGTAAACATGAAAAACTGTGACTTTAAAAATGGGCTTGGTATAGGTATTTTTAGGGGTCTTTGCTACTTGCTGGTGGATCGCACTGAGATACCCTTATTTGAGTACTGCCTCATCTGGTGGTGGAGGTTGCTGGGACTACGGAAGTAAAGTCACCTTTTGTAGGTTATGAGTAATCACGTTTATTCCCCGAAACTTTTAAAGACAACCTTCCACTTGGACCAGTACGCAGTAACTGGTCCACCGTTCATACTTCTCGCTCGCGTGCATTTCTGCTTACTTAGCACTCTGCCATTCACGCTTACATTGTGTCCCTACATATTCAATCATTTTGTTGGTTTTGTCTTGACCACCTTAAACCGAGCCTCTCATCAGCATCATCCACAGCCCGACTTCGCCCACTGCTGAGCATAGGCCTCTCTTTTCTTGTGCCAATCCCCACGTTCCTGTGCCAGCCTCATCCTGTTTCTACCTGCGATGGCAACATTTTAGATCTGCAATTCGTTTTCCGATGTCGAAAACCTTGGTACGTCTTCGGATCTCGACGTTTGGAACTCGATCTATTAGACGTATGCCAAGCATGGCACGCTCCATGCTCTCTGTGCAACTCTCAGTCTGTACACAGCCTCCTGCGTGAGCGTCCTTGTCTCGGCACCGTAAGTCATGGTGGGCAAAACACACTGGTTGTAGAGGCGGGATTTCCGATTGAGTCTTTTCAACCGAGCTTCTACATAAACTTAATTTTGTGCGGTTCATTTGATCAGAGGGCCTAGCACGAATGCTATGGACGTATAGTAACGTTACATTAAATTTTACAATAACTAATAACTCGTTCCGCACATAGTAATTATTTGAATTGGATAGGTACTATATTCATATTTTTGCATGATACAAGTTGTGTATGTCGCATAAAATTAAAACCAACATATAATAGGGTTGTAGTTTTTTATAGTCAAAATTCACTTACGATGACGATGCCGTAAGTTTAGGTACGTCAAAATATTTGTGCTAGGCCCTCAGGTATTAAACAAATATTTTTTCCGGCCCAAACAAAAAACACACAATCATAGTACCTTTCCTATGATTAAATCATGAAACGCACCTTTAATTGTTTCAATTGTTAATGCATTCTCACTTTTTATCTTGTGTAGCGCAAAAATGGCGGTGAAAAAGCATGAGCTGGTTCATGATAACCGCAACCAGTTGGATCTACAAGCTCTAGAACAATATATCCAGCTGATGAATGATCAGTCTAATTATATGCCACCACCACAAGAGCTTGTGAAGAACTGTCAGGATATTGTCAAATGGCTTGGTAAGTTTTGGGTCTTTTACTTTGAGCGTCATTGAAAAATTATTAGCTGAATACACTCTTCATGTATGTGAAATATTGCAGCCCGTGCATCTGGCAATGAGGAACAGATGTGGACTCTTCTGCAAACTGTTGAGGAGTACCTGCTTCGAGTTGTGAACACCGTTCACACCAGCATCCGCCATGAGATTGTTACTGCCATCCTTGATAAGTTCTACACATTTATCTCGGACCCCCGTGAGTTTAACTTTTTTGTTGTCTTTTTCCTTACATTCAAAATATGTTAATGTCCCTTTCCCCGTACATTCAATATAACTTCGTATCTTCGTAAAATTGTTGCGCCAAACTGCGTAAAACTTTGCAATAATTCTTAAGTCTAATTTTTTGTCTTTAACTTGTTGTGGGGATATATAGGAAAGTACTTATGTAAAAATGTAAACCGCAAGAACGCACCACCGCGAAGGAATTTTTAAAATATCTAACTTCAATAATAACTTGATGGAACAGTAAATTAAATAAAAATAAAGTAAATTAGACTTTTTAATCTTCCCAACTATCTTTTTTTTTTTTTTCAAAGAGTTTATTTTGTTTTTAAAGCTAAACTAACTCCTTTCTTTTATTAAATTACTGAGTTAAATATCTTAATACGGTAACCAACTACGGTGCTTTTCGACATTTCTGAGGGTGAAAATGTATAATACTGACGAACTTTATTGTCCTAGTTTTTATTGAAATTAACGCGTTTTGGTTTTTAACATAACCCGGTTATGAAGAATGTTAGATAAATAATTCAAGAACAAAACAGACTGAGTAATTTTTGCATGGTTTAAAGCAATTTTTTTCTGGCCTATCATGCTACATTTGTGAATTTAATGTGTTGATAATATCAGTTGTCTCTTCGGTATAGAATCGGACGCTTGCCCCGCCACGTCTGTGGTGCTCATAGTGCTGGATTGCTCCGATACCGAGGGTAACTTGTCTGCGGCACGCTGGCTAGTACAGCAAGGAGACAACGGCCCTGCCGGGGCCGGCCTCCGGGCGTCTCTATCTTGCCTGTATTGCTGGCTTTATGAGTGGCATGGCACTCCAGCATTAGGTGACTGGGTACTGGCTTTCATAAAAGCCTTAGAGGTACGTTAAACATCATCAATTTTTTCTAAAGCTTTTCAAACTTACTACATTATCTAACTTCTTTTATTTTTTTAAACAGGAAAATGAACGATTTGACATATTGATAGAAGTATCAGTTGACAACTTAGGTCGACTCTTTTTAGCTTTGAATGACCCGGTGGCACTTCGCCAGTCAGTGGCAGATGTCATCTTCCACGTTTTAGCGTCGCTCCGTGAGTCTACAGAAGCATTTGATAGGGTAATTATTAAACTATTCTTATCTTTTGTCTTTTTTCTTATATGTTGAAATAAATGACTGAATATAATGTTGCCACAGATCGCTCCCCATGTTGGTCGTGTATTGGCCAACCTTGCCAACGACAGCGGCCAATGGAGCCGCCAGCTTCTGCAGAACGTGGTCGACATATTGTCAGCCACCGTGGATGGTCATGTCGATGCTTTGAAAGGCGAAGCTCAAGATATGTTCAAGGACAAATATGATGACGTGGTAAGTACCCCTTCAATTACTTACATGTTCTGTGACCCGACTTCAATACTTGACAAACTCCCGTCCAGACATTGAATTGAGGGCCAATAAAGCCGCTTCGCTGAACCATCATAAGTTATTTGCAGCATCGATCATTGCTCGCTGCATCGCTCGGCCTTGCTCGTTATCTCAGTGCGATCGATAGTATAAATTTAGACTCCAACAAGATCTTGTGACCTTTAGTTAGTCTTATGACGATCACAGACTATAAACTTTGTATTATTATAAAAAATTGTTAAAGTGCAAAGACTGTTCTGAGGGACAAATCTCAAACAATAAATAAAAACAAAAAATGTCACGTCCAAAAAATAGTAAATCATATTTTATTTTTAAATTTTTCTGCAGCTCGAGCGAAATCAGCCCTTGGTCTGCAAAATTAAAATACCCTGTATAATTGCACTCATAACGGTATAGAAAAAATATAATTCTCTTAAGTTCGTCAGTTAGATTTAAACGAACATTACACGTAGTTTTTGCCATTTCAAATCGGTAAATAATGATAAAGCTGAAGCGCTTCAAAGTTCAAGAGGGGGCTGATGACGACACGTCGCTAGTAAAAATTGTAGGTGCTGTCGTAGTAACGTCTCGCTAATTTTCAATTCATGAAATCAGTAAAAATACGTGTTCGATGTTCTTAAAACCCTGTTGGATAGATATTTTAAAGAATAGACAATAAAAAAAAAATGCCTTCAAAGAAACAACACCGCACACACAACACCCCCCGCCGCTCTCGTCACAATGGTATTTTTCAATAATAGTAAAAAATACGAGGTGTATGGGGGCCGTTACCATCTTAAGGACCCAAGCCAACCTTACCTGCTAGCGGTGCATCCTGCTGTCCGACGGACGAGGCTCTGGCGAACCTGGTTTCCCTCTCGTAAGGTTGTGGGGGTCAGACGGCTGGTCGCCGCACAACGACGCGCAGGCACATCGCCCTAAACCTGCGATAAGTGGGTTAGGGCTACCGTGTCAAGTACGGGCACGGCTAAAGAAGATAGTACCCAAGAAGAAGTTCCGCTTTGCCACCTGGAACATTGGCTCCCTAACCGGACGTTGCAGAGAACTCGCGGACGTACTTGCGATGCGTCTGGTCCAGTAGGTACGCCTTCCTTCAGGAGACGTGCTGGAAGGAAAATAAGTCACGTGACATCGCTGTTCCGGCTAGTGTACACCGGATCACCAACGGGCAGGGGCGGAGTGGCCGTGGTGCTGTCTAAGGACCTTCAGGATGGACTCCTTGAAGTAGACCGATGCAGCGACCGGTTGATGCGAGTTATGGTGCTGATCGAAGGGTCGGTAACAAACCTAATCAGCGCCTATGCTCCTCAAACTGGTTACTGTGAGTCTGAAAAGGAGACCTTCTGGAATGAGTTCGAGGACGTATTGTTTGGGGGGGATCTCAACGGTCACGTAGGTTAGTTTGCTGGAGAGTACGGATGTGTTCACGGTGGTTTTGGTTATGGCCAGCTAAATGCAGAGGGAGTCAGTAAACTCAGCACCTGCGCTGTAACTGACCTAGCCATCGCGAACACATTCTTTCAGAAGAAGTCCTAGCATCTTATTACGTACCGTAGTGGTGCCTACTCAACCCAAATAGATTATCTGCTGGTGCGACGGTGCCACATTGGCAAGGTTACCAACTGCAAAGTCATACCAGGCGACAGCCTAACGGCTCAACACCGCCTCCTTGTCCTGGACTTTGCGGTTGTACCAAAGAAGAAAGTGATCGAGAAAAGCAAACCCCGCACTAAGTGGTGTTTGCTTGATGGTCCTAGGCAGTCGGAATTCATCGCGGAGGTCGAGCATCTCGAAATCAGTGCTCCGCACGAGTCCGCTCAAGAGATCTGGAGTAGGATCCTTTCAGCAATCACCGATGCGGGTAAACGCGTCCTTGGCACTTCTCGTGGTGGCCGCACCATAGACAGGGAGACGTGGGGGTAAGATGACGGGGTGCAGGAGGCGACTCGGAAGAAGAAGGTTTTATTTAAACAGTCGCATTTCTCCGGATGACAGGGAGACATATGGAGCGGCTAAGCGCGCTTGCAAAAAAGCTGTAGCCAGAGCCCGCAGCAAAAGTCTGGCGCCCTTATGCGACAAGCTGGAAACTGCGGAGGGGCAAAAGCTAAAGCTGGCGCGTGCCCGGGAGAAAACTACACGGGACATTAGCAAATGTCTCTGTGTAAGGGACGCCCAGGGTAAGCTGCTCTACGATGCCCCCTCTGTTAAGGAGAGATGGTGTACATAAATTCAAATCATTTTTTTTTTTTCAAATAAACCATTTAGGTACAGGCACTTTTGAAACGTCAAGGTCGGTCAGTCAAAAACATGGAAGCTATTTGCACTTTCCAAAGCGGATCTCTATGGAGAAGAACGTGCAAGAAACTCCACGGACACTCTTTTAAATCATGTTCTAATTTACAAAATTCTAAGTTACATATACTTGTTGCTTCTGCACGTGAGGACAATGCAAAGGAAAAAAAAAGACTTATTATAAGCCAATGGCAGTTAAAACATGACCAGTCTCAACCGACGGCGCCCGTTCACGAACATGACGCGTGACGTGTGACGTGTGACGATATTGAGTGAGCATGACATGCTCTCAACCACCATGCTCGTTCATGTCCAACAAGTAAAACTATAACTAATCACATAAAGTATAAATGGCTTCATGGTACTCACATTTACAAAATTTGAAAAATATGCTTCTACTTTACACAAAGCTATGGTTGTCAATGACCATACTTCGCGGAACTGTCTAACAAACAGCATCCCCATAACCTTTCTCCCGAACCGCCTCCTAACCTTGTACTTATTTCCCCTATTTCCCCTGACGAAACCGCATTGC
This sequence comes from Lacanobia oleracea, assembly GCA_950371165.1. Lineage (NCBI taxonomy): Eukaryota > Metazoa > Arthropoda > Insecta > Lepidoptera > Noctuidae > Lacanobia > Lacanobia oleracea. The sequence goes on from OX493385.1 coordinate 16,791,705, forward strand.
GCTTCGCCGCATGAAGAACCGGAAAGCGGTCGGGCCTGACAATGTGCCAATTGAAGTGTGGAAGGCGATGGGCCCACATGGTGTGGACCTTCTGACGGATCTTTTTAACCGCATCCTGATCACCAAGGAAATTCGGCGATTTAGCCTGATTTTCCCTGTTCACAAAGGCAAAGGTAGCGTACAGCATTGTAGTAGCTACCGCGGTATTAAGATCATATGCCACACCATGAAGCTCTTCGAGCGCGTCATTGACACACGGGGCCGTACCGAATGCACTGTCTCTGAGTGTCAATATGGCTTCCGGGCGGGTAACAGCACCATGGACGCAGTGTTTGCCTTACAGACTCTGGCTGAGGCTTACAGAGAGAGAAGGAGAGCTTTGCATATGGCCTTTTTAGACCTGCAGAAGGCCTTCGACTATACCTCGGCAGTCTATCTGGTAGGCACTGCGCTTCAGGGGCGTTCCCGAGGCCTATATTGACATTATCAGAGACATGTACTGCGATTCCGTGTCCTCTGTCCAGACCGCTGTTGGCGAATCGAATGGCATCCCAATATCTGTTGGCGTTCACCAAGGCTCCGCTCTTAGCCCGTTCTTGTTTAACGCAGTGCTCGATGTAGTTACGGCAAACATCCAAGATCAGCCGCCATGGCTAATGACATCGCCCTCGTTAATCAAAACAAACCCATCTTGACGCAAAGTCCACATTTGGAAGGACACGCTTGAAAACGGTGGTCTGAGACTAAATGTGGCGAAGACTGAGTACATGTCCCGTGGCAGCACGATTCAAACACCATCCGAATAGGTTCGGACCTGATCAGAAAGTTCGATACGTTCAGGTACCTTGGATCCGTGCTTCACGAGTCTGGCAACGTAGACGACGATGTCCAAGTATGTATAGGCGCGGCTTTGGCGAAGTGGCGCGAAGTAACGGCGGTATGCGACCGCAAAATACCTCCGAAGCTCAAGGGGCAGATATATAAATGCCCCATATAAATGGCATCATACGGCCTGTCCTACTATACGGCGGCGAGTGTTGGCCAGCACTAAGCAGACACACCCAGCAGCTTCGCGTCACAGAGATGAACATACGAAGGTGGATGAGCGACGTAACGCGATCCGATCGCATACGCAACTCTTTCATCCGAGGTAGTCTTGGTGTCCGTGACGTGGGAGAAAAACTGCAAGAGTGTCGTCTGCGATGGTATGGCCACATCATGCGCCGCCCTATGGAGTACGTTGGTAGGAGATGCATGAATATGGCTGTCCTTGGGGCTAGGTCCCGTGGTCGCCCTCGCAAGCGCTGGCTGGACGTCGTCAAGTCCGACATGAGAACCAATGGCCTGACTGAGAAGGACGTTCAAGATCGGGCAAAGTGGAGGAAGCTAAGTATGAAGGCGGGCAATAGCCGGGATTAACGCCAGGTGGAAGAAGTAGTAAAAAATACGAGGTATAAATGAAAACAAAAATCATGTACGCGACGCGACGATGCGATTTATTTGATTACAATTACAAGTTCAAAGCATTAGCAGTTCCTATAATCAGCCGTGTGACGGAGAGACAGCCTCACTAATAGACGAAGGCGCAGTAAAAGGGTTATTTTCCGCGCCAAACATCTGCCAGCCTAGCCTTTTCCCAACTATATTGGGGCAGGCTTCCAGTCAAAACGGATTCAGCTGAATACCAGTATGTTACTTGAAGCAACTGCCTACCAGACCTCCACAACCGATTAAATGGGTAACACGGTATTTCTTGGCAAGGCTGGAGTCAGATTTACTGGCTTCTGACAATCCGTAACGACTGCCAAACTTCTACAAATGACAGCCAGGACCAACAGCTTAACGTGCTTTCCGAGGCATGGAGTAAACTCAATATGTTAAGATGGTCACAGACCAACCTTAGCAAGCGTTGCTTAACTTTGAAGATCAAGCTGTGTGGCTTTTATTCTTAAGCCACGAGCTCCTCACTTTCATTACGCCATTATGGTCCAAAAATACACTTCTCATCAGAAAAATCGAAACACTTCGGTTTTTATGGTTTCTGTCCTAATTTAACACAAAAGAGTTTTCATTTCCATGGAAAGTTTGGCCATTATAGTGATAAGCGAAAATTCTATTTTCACAATTAGAATTTCATTTGTTTATTCTATTAATGAAATGATTCTCATCATCTGCCTAGCCTTTTCCAAACTATTTGGAATCGGCTTCCAGTCAAACCGGCTTTAGCTGAATACCAGTATTTTACGCGCAGCCTACCAGACCTCCACAACCCATTAACTGGGTAACATGGTACTTCATGGCAAGACTGGAGTCAGATTAACTGGCTTCTGACTATTCGTAACGACTGCCAAAGATCAACAAATGACAGCCGGGACCAACGACTTAGTGTGCTTTCCGAGGCACGGAGGAAACTCGCTATGTTAAACTGGTCACCCATCCACAGAGCAACCTTGGCAAGCGTTGCTTAACCTTGAAGATCGACCCGTGCGGCTGTTATTATCTAGCCACGAGCTCCTCAAATGAAATGATTCACTGATTTGTGACAAATGTGTGTTTAAGTTGGAGTACATTTCACCTTTGAAAACTAAAAATTAGCGCTTATCGACGTCTGAAAAAGTTTTTTTTCTAAAACATATGGATACTTCGCCTGCAGAAGCCGCTTAAGTGGTGGCATTGCTGGATTCTGGACTTAGCGTGTTGTGGCTGAAATATTACATCTAAGCCTGTCGCCTGTTAGAGTCTACATCGCTATCGTGAGACTAGTTTGTTCACGGCCGTTCAAGATCTGGCAGGAATCGGGTCACTTCTGAGCGAGATGATCGATTTATTGTAACAACTTCTCTACGCAATTGTCGCCTTTATGTTTTTCAACTGCATTAGCAGCTTCATGTTGTACAGAGGGTGGCTGTAAGTGACTCTACAATTAGAAGATGGTTGAAGGAACGTGGACTGGTACCGCACAAGCCAGCAAAAGGGCCGAAATCAACTGCAAACCATCGAAGAGCGCGCCTTAACTTTGCACGTTAGCACCTAAATTGGTCATACCTTTTTTTTTTTTTTTACTATTGATAGGCACGCGTTTGACCACTATCTCACCTGATGGTAAGCGAGGATGTGGTCGAAGATGGAGCACGCTTGCCTAGAAATAACCTATTCACTCTTGATTTAAAGACTCCCAGGTTGTAGCTATCAGGAAACACAGACTCCGGCAGGGAATTCCACTCCTTAGCTGTACGCACTATGAATGTGTTCCCAAAACGTTTTGTGCGTATGGGTGGGATGTCCACCATGTACCGGTGGCGCATCGCCGTTCGTCTTGTGGTCCGATGATGGAACGGGCTTGGCGGAATTAAATTATGCAATTCCGTCGCACATTCCCCAAAATGCAACCGGTAAAAAACTGACAGGCTAGCAACTCGTCGTCGATGTTCCTAGACTTTGGAGCTTCGACGCGACGAGCCTCTCATTGCCGATGATCCTCTTGGCTCGTTTCTCAATTGACTCAACTCCTCAACTCAATTGACTCCAGTTTGAATCCAATCCAATTGAATTGAATTGGAGAAAAGGTCAGCTATGGTGACGGTACGTGGACGGTTTGGAGAGGAATCAGCGTTGACGATAAGACAGAGCTTGTCTTTGTGTCTGCGCCACGTCTGCCTGCACTAAACAGTTATCTGTACATCGAACAGTGTCTTGAGCCTCACGTGATGGCCTATGCACATTTTATTGGTAACGGTTTCATATTCATGCACGACAATGCTAGGGCCGCGAGCGTCGTACGAGATTATCTTACCGAAGTAGGTATCTCCATTACGGAATGGCCAGCAAGAAGCCCGGACATGAATCCGATTGAACATCTATGGAATGTATTAAAGAGACGAATTCGTGCAAGAGATCCTGCCCCAAAAACACTTAGCCAGCTGCAAAATACTACCCAAGAGGAATAGAACGGAATGCATACACATTTGATCTTGATTCTCATCCGATCCATGAAGAACCGTATGGAAGCAGTACTTATTACTGCTCGGGGAGGGAATACAAGTTATTAAATAAACGTTTCTTAGCTTGTTTTTTTTTTCATTTCGTTACAGGGTAAAAGTAACTTGTTAAACAAAATAAGAAACCTATGAAAACACTTACATTAGGATTTGAAAACCTCATATTATTCACGATTAAACGACATTTGACATATATATTCCTAAATATACACATTTTTCTGATCATCCTAACAAAACATAAACTCGCAAGGTGTTTCGATTTTTCTGTTGAGATGTGTAGTAGCAATTCCCTATCTTAAAACCCTTCAATATGCTGCGTCCGACACGCACCTGGCCAGTTTTTAATAAAAAAGTTACAGTGAACAGGCTCCTTCTGTGTAGGCTCTCCATCGTAGACTTTGTCTCTGTCATCTCTGACATAGACTAGAGTCAAGAGCAAACCCATTACAAATAAAAAAAAATAACATAAAGTCACGAATACAAAAAACGTCTCATTCCTTTTCTCTTACTTTTCATTTAAATAACACACGGCAAAACTTTCTCTCGCTTACATTTGATGAAAACCCTATTTCCACGAAATCGTGTTTTATACCTACAGCAAATATAATTACGAGAACCAACCACATGTTGAATTTGATAAGTCGGTAAGTGCGAAAATGTGCAAAAAAAAAAATGAAAAGAATTTCGCGGGCTACATTTTGGAAATAATGAAGATTAAGAATTAAGTGAAAATCTAATGCGTATGGGCAAACAGTAGCAACCCCTCGGACCTTATCGGGCACGCTCGGCGCATATCGGATCTGTAGTAGGAACGCGCTTTAGTATATGGTTGGCCTCAGAAGCGGGCGGTCGGGAGCACTGGTCTAGCCGGAAAAATGATAACTCGTGGAGCTGCTAAACGTAAACAAACCCGGACAGTCGCGTATAAGAAAGAGCCAGTTGTGCGTGATTTTTAATATTTTTTTGTTTGTCTTATCTCCTTCGAAATATTGAATTAGGCCTTGTTTGTGACACTGAAATGTATTCGTCTCCGATGCTTGATTGTTTAAGGTTAGTCAATGTTGTTGTTGTGTTTAGGTGTTGTGCCTGGAGCGCCACATGGCGTCGCGCGGATGCCGCTACCTGCAGCTCCCGCCGTGGCGCGCGCGTAACGTGTGCCTGACCAGCGTCAGCACACATACCCCCATGAGGAAGGTGGGCCTCCTCAACCTGGGGAACACATGCTACATGAATAGCGTCATGCAAGCTCTGCTCGTCACTCGACAGTAAGTGTTGTACCTACTTAGTTACTAAGTACCTCTGCATTTGTTTAAACCTTGTTGAATTGTGTTATTTTATTTTCTTTTTAAAAATTGTAAACAAAATTTTCCTTTTCATGTTTTTTTTCCCGTTTTCACGTATCATACAGTGAGAGATAGTATGAGTTACAGTGTTCGTTTTATTTGGAAAACCGGTTTCAGGAAACAACATAACCTTTCATTTTAAGTAATTGAATCGAATTAATAAAAGCTTGTTATAAAATTCGTCTGAAGCGGCAATGCAGTGTTTTTTGTTGCGATTAATATTTGTTTACGATACGTAGAAATACGTATCGGTTTTTTCATTATAACATAGTGCATTCATTTCAGAAAGAGGTGTAGCCAAAGTTCATTTACGTCCAGATACTTTATAAGCTTTGTGAAACTACCTCACAAAACGGGGTAATTAGGATTGGCAACTTGTTAAAAAACCCAAGTTCGTATTCCCTAAGATAGGCGATGACTCCCGCCGGTGATTATTTTATTGTGGTGATTATGTATATACTAGCTGTTGCCCGCGACTCGGCGACGGAGCGTAGGGAAGCTACATGCCAAATTTCAGCTTTCTAACGACCAGTAATTTCGCCTGTGCGTTGTCTGTCGGTCACTCAATCAGTCAGTAACTGAAGAATTTTATAAATATTGTTTTTTTTTGTTTTCTGCTGTAGCGAATATTATTATTTTTAATGTATTTGTAATTTATTGCCACTTGCGATTTGATAATTCACCACTAGTGAACAGGAACACAAAACTCAGAAGTCAGAGCCTCGTGAAATCACACCTTTGGTTACGTTGGCACGTAACTGCGATCATAGTTTGATACGTACACAACAACCCTTTGATGTCGCGACACTAGTGAATTAATTTAACAACAGTATAACAATACAATACCACAATGTATTTATTCAAAAATAAAAACGCCAAAAAACTATTCAGGCCGTGAAATACAACTAGTTTATTTCATGATGAATTTCAGGTCATGTTTTGCAAACAAAAATGGTGAAACAAAAATGAAGTGGAAAACCTAGTGTCACCAAATATAAAGCTCTGCAATTCTCATTCAAGAAACGATGGTTTGTCTCTCAGTGATTTGTTTTCCTGTGCATTTATAAATGTTTGGTGGGGTCAACTCCCTGTCCGTTTATGTAAAACTTAATGTCCTCTTTGACCGCATTTAAAAAGGAGATTCTTGAAGTTATTGTCCAGTTTTGCTTTCAAACAATGTTGGGCTGACAGCCTTACTCTCGCGAGTAAGTTTCGCCCTTTCGCGCTTGAATGCAGCGGAAAGTGTTCTTGATTGACTTTGTAATATCGGCGAAGGTTCTATTTTTGTTCGCCTATGAAGCGCTAAACCTACGAATTTTTAATGGCTTGAAAAGCGACTATTGTATCGATTGTAGTGAGTAAGAAAGTTTTTTTTCTTATATTAAGACTCATGTGTTTCTTTTATTCATGAGAGGAAATATTATTTGCTGATGTAAATTTAAACTCAAGCTACGGGCTCTCTGTCGTGGTGCGATTTACACCAACCAAAAATCAAATCAGTTCACGCATAAGTAGGTACGTCACATCACAATAAATTTTATCATTAATCAACTGCGTCGAAACACACGACAAAATACACCAATGTGAACCCAGGTTATGATTGCTGGTTAACTTGCATGAAAAATGGATAAACGTAGTCAATTACAAAAAACCTTGCCAAGTGCGAGTCGGACTCGCGTGCACGTACCTAACGCATTCAAGTTTGGGTCACAGAAGTCCATATGTATGCCAAATTTCATAGAATCGGTCCATTAGATCCGTAGATATCTGGCTGTGACAGACGGACAGACAGACAGACACCCGAGTGGTCGTATAAGGCTTCCGTTTTTGACGGATGTTAGGAATCCTAAAAGTACAGTACTTTCATCTGGCTTAAATAAAAACCTTACTGTAAAGAACTAACCGCACATTATAGCCTAATTAATAGTAGATTGTTGTATCGAGCACAAAGTGACTTTTGCGAGGTTCATAATGTCCTTGTCGTTCAACTACCAAATAAAGAACTGAATAGTTTTCTGTAGTGACCTACAGAAAACTATCAAAAAATTACACTATCTGCCAATTCATTTTCTTTTTTTGCCAATGGCCGTAAATATATTCTGCCATTGTTCCCGGGAGTAAAAATATCGCCGATTGGCTGGTAGTAAACTAGTTGGTCATGCTTGTAGCCTGCGATTGGCCTGTTGTGTGGTCAGAATAGCGCTGTTTGGCTGGTATTAATCTAGTTGGCCATGCAAACAGTGCAGCAGTAAAGTACTGCTTTGTTCTCACCATTTAGGCTAGTTATGATGAATTTATTGCGTAGTTGGAAGAAAATGTAATTAACTTGATTATGTGAGAGATGATAAACAACTTCCCGAACGCCAAGATGCAAAACTTTTTTCAACTTTTCCAAAACTTATCTACATGTATCTAAAACTGAAACACTGATGTTTCAATATACAGGCAGCCTTTGAACTATGAACATGTCCAGCAGCTAGTCTATTCTGTAAGGAACCATTTCGATATCGAGCTTCACCTGAGTGACAAAGCTCACAAAGTGAACTTTATTGCACACAACATAAACGTCTAATGTTAATAAGGCCTCGGATTCCGCTGTCGAGACACGAAAATGTTGTTACAGAATAGTACTACAGGTATTATTACGTCGGATCGATACAGTGCAACTTCCAAGAAATGTCTGTTAGGATTTTAGGAAGCAAAGACATTTGTTGCATTCACTGCTGCGAAAATTCTCCAGTCAAAGCGATGGATGTCAACAGAAATTCTTGAGTTCGATTTTGCTACGTAAAATAAAACTAGATAGGTAGGTAGGATAGAACTAGAAGTTGAATCGTGGAAGAAGATGGTTTTTTTTTTCAATTAAGTACTTTTTATGATCAAATATCATTACTATTGATAACAGTTTGGTTATAATACATTTGTACTACTTTATTTTTAGGGTTCTATCAGACTGGCACTCGATCGTTTTATTTTATGATTAAATTAAATGACATATGGTGAACTTCAACTTTGTCTAGGAAATTTGCAACGTGTAGGTACACATAATTAACCATTTTTAGGGTTCCGTACCTGAAAAGGAAAAACGGAACCATTATAGGATCACTTTGTTGTCCCTTCTTTCGTCCGTCTGTCTGTCTGTCAAAACCATTTATCTCGGGAACGCTTAGAGGTATCGAGTTGAAATTAAAACCATACACTCAGGTCTACAGTCCCTTGAAGCAAAAATCAAACTTCTAAGTTAACGTAAAAAAGGATATGGCCGATGTCGCAAAATCTTACATTTCGACACTCAAGGGAATCAAAATGGGTAATAGGGTGGGCAATAGGGTATTTCCCGTTGACCTAGGACTATGAAATTTGGCAAGTAAAACCGTCTTATACTACAAGTATAGGAAAAATCTGAAAACTTTGTAATGAAATCATAAAGAATATAATCTTTATTTAAAGCATATTACTTTAAATAAACACTATATTTTTACCTACAAATTTGTACGGAACCCTCGGTGGGCGAGACCGACTCGCACTTGGCCGGTTATTCGCGTTCCTTTTCTTTTCCAACTAAATAGCCTCGTTGAATGCAACACTTTGAGCAATATTCAAACAGTCGACGCTATTTTTAATAAAATCGATAAATCTCTACCTATTTTGTTTGTTAATAAAATATGAGTACTATATTTTACTCGTGCAATTCCTTTGTTGGGAAAATAATTGGTGAAGTAATTAAAATAAAACATATTTTATTACATATTTCACATTCTCAGTATTCGTTTATGAACATCCAGTGAATTCATTTAATTCTGTTGAAAGTTCCTAGATATAGCTCAACGAGAATTTCTTCTGAATAACAAGCCCCGGGAATGCCGGTAACTATTATGTTGGAAACTGCTTTCAGATAATGTTATAGTGAGAGAAAATACATTCAAATAGCGGGGCTGTTTCAGCGTATTTCATTTCATGATTGAAACCTGATATTAAAAAGCTAGATTGTTAAATCCAAACAATTGGAGCTAAACCCGGGGTTCGTCTCAAATTATTTAAAGCAAGTTTTGTTACAGAAAATTGCTTGAATTCAACTTTTACAAGTTTTTTCTCTAAGGCTATGTTTCCACCTGCATCTAGCTTACATGCAAGTTGCATAAAATTGCGGGATATCGAGAGGTACAATGTTATCGATTGCCTGACCGTACGCCCCAATGTTATTATACCTGCATACATAACATACATAATCAGCCTATAATGTTCCCACTGCTGGGACACAGGCCTCCTCTCGGTGAGAGGGAGTGGGCGTGGGCCGTAATCCACCACGCGGGCCCAGTGCGGGTTGGTAGATGTCACATTTGTCTTCGAATTTTTTGTTCTAGGTCCTCACGATGTTTTCCTTCACAGTTTTGAGAGCAGTGGTGAAGAAATAATTTACACAAAGTAAACCGCCTGCCCGGGTTCGAACCTACGATCTACAACTCTTAAGTCGCACCCTTTACCACTGGGCCACCACTGCTCACTATACCTGCATGCGAGTTGCGTACCCGTGACTTGAAAACGCAGCGTTATAAAACTTCGCGTGAAAAGTAATACTTTGTAACGTCAAATTCATACTGCCCTATGGTTCGCTCCTGACGGCGCCGCGCTGATTTAATTGCATGATTGATATTGAAAGCACTCTGCCAATAATCGGATTACGTGTAAATTAAGCTTATGGATAACATATGCGAACGTGTGAGAGCGGTTTTTTCTGTTCTTTATTAAATTGATCCTTCCATTACGCTAATGGTTTTAAAATATAGTTGTGATGGAGTTGCAAGCTATGTGTATTTGAACAATGTGCGTCAGATTATTTTAATTTTTATTCTGTTTTACTTAATGTTAAGTCCTCATAGAAATAATAATATTCCGGCGAGTTGACGTTAATTTGCAATGCAGGATAACTTTGCTTTTAGCGACAATTTTTTTTTTACTGCTGTCTGCTGGGGCTAATTTTAAAATGACGCCATTTTTTTAGTTTTTCTGTTCCGATTTCTTAATTGTACTGTCATAGTGTGTTGAGTTCCTAATACAGTTACACACACAGCAAAATATAAGAAGTAACTAACCATTAATAAACCATTAGATCATAATCAAAACATTAATTGTGTACCTAATAAAATCGCAATTTCATTCATAATCGAATGTTATTCCAGGTCCATTGGTTCACACGTTTAAAAATTGTCTGCTCGACAACGTCAAACACAAATAAATACGGTCGCAATATCAAAACTATCACATGCAGCCGATTACATTCATTTTTGTATTACGCACTTAAGTCCCTGCCTTGCTTCAACCACATTTGAAGTACGCGTAATTAAAAAAAAAAATCGCTAACTGTCTAAACTATCGTCAAAGAGTTGTTCAGATAAATGTTGGCCGTAACCTACGCCAACAATATGTCAAAACAATAGGGAATATGCATGCGATTTTTTTATTTGTAATATTAAACACTTATTAGCTGCGGTAAACGATCATGAAATTAATTTTAAAATACCTTCATCAGCGATGAAGTTATAAAGCTTCAAAGATTGCCATTAGAAAGAGAAGTCCCATATGAATGTTGACGTCAGAGTTCATGACGCCTATACAGCTGCCATAGAAGACAGCGTTTTCGCGAGAGGGACAGATATATTTGTTTAAAATAATTATATCTCGTTTGTTTTTCGAGCAATTTTGATTCTATTTTCACTGTTAGTACTATATTTTTGTATATTTATAGATAAACTGAATAGATAGTAAATATTTTTTTCATGCATATTCCCTATTATATTAACTCACAGAATAACATTTCATTGACGTAGTTTTATTGTCAAACAGCCTATAAACGAACGAACTTAGACAACCAATTTTATGCAATGGAACAACCCGTTGTGTATAAAGAATGTTAAATAACGTAAGTGGTATTATTGGACCCACTTACATCTACAGGTCGTTTGAAGCAACCCGCCCTTTGCTTGCGAGTCACAATAGACCGCCCCCGTACTAAGTTAAAATGTGAGTCGGTGGGACTCGGTTATTTAACTACCTTATTATTTCTACCAGATTCAGCACGCATGTGGCGCTGAAAATGACGGCTGTGCCATACTGGGCGAGAATGGCCATACTGTTTGGCAAGATGATGCATTCAGTCACAACCAAAGTGAACCCTGACGAGTTCTTCGCTGTGGTCAAGCCACCATTCTTCACCAGGGATAATCAACACGACAGCTCCGAGTTTCTGGGGTAAGTTCTAATTTTTTATGTACTAGCATTTCAGAACAGACACGTGATTACAATAAAACTTAGGTATATGATGCCGCGTTGATCTAGTAGTCATGTAATAGCGAGGCATAAGGGTCGGAAAAAGTTACATGATTTTTCCGTCAGGAATTTCTCAGTAGCACCCCGATGTCGGAAAATGTTCCCGATGGAACTAGACTTAACAGAATTGGCTATACATATGTAATAATACCTACTACGTACACCTACGTCGCACCCATCGACGGGCAAAACATCACGCATCGTTAAAGATTTTTCTGTCAGTCTTAGTGTGTAGAAAACAAATCACTGGATTTTGATAGAACGAAGCAAAGGTATGTCTTAACTCCTGTCCATAATATAGGCGCATCGTATTTTAACGAAAACAGTAGCCGCGCTGTCTAGCTTATCTCCGGCGTGTGGAAGTTAGAAATAAATTCTATATAGAAAAGTATTGAAAAATGTTTACTAAGAGCAACCGGTACATTCGACCGCACGTCTGAGGTAACGCATTCATCTCAAATTGACCTCGCTTAGTACGGAGCTTCAACAGAATGCGAGTCCAGGTTATACTGATTTTGTTACCCCTGACTGGCGGTATACCTACTACCTACACAAACGACGTCAGATCGAGCTGTAAATTTCTTGTTTATGCTGAGCTTGCAGTTTGCAGGCTTGCCGTGCCATAACAGGTCAGAGTAAACTGGAAATTTCCTAACACAATAAAATAAAGTCGTCAAGCGAAAGTCTGGGACTCGGCACTCGTACTGCGATGTGACCTGCTGCAATTGAAGCCTTTGCTTGAAAAATATCGTATGTATACGAACGAGAGATACTTTAAAGTAATTAATATCTTCTACAAATTAAAAACCAACCTTGGCAACCTAAAATATCGACCCGTGCAGCTGTTATTATCTAGCCACGAGCTCCACAATAAGTTGAAAATAGTATAACTTATAATTTCAATCCATTAATGCAGTTGTAGTCTAGTCACAAAAGCTGTAAATATTTACAGAAACCCAATCCATCTTGATTTTTTCAGTAAACTGTTTATAAATTTTACATTATTTTCGAGCAGAACTTTTTTTTTTAATCATTTGCATGCTATTTCGTATCGAATGATACCACATTCATATTTTTCGGTGAGTGCTAGTTCAATCAAAGCACTAGATAGTCGTAAGCTCTCAGATCTGACACTACGTGACGCGAACTAATTTTATCTTGCTCGTCTTGCCGCATGACAGCACGAATAATCAGGTTGATCTGACTAGATTAAATGAAAATCCGATCGGATGCCACGAATCTGTCTGCGTTAGTTACTGTGAGAAGCTCATTTATCCGTTTTGCTTCTATTATCTATCTATACTAATATATAAAGCTGAAGAGTTTATTTGTTTGTTTGTTTACTTGAACGCGCTAATCTCAGGCACTACTGGTCCGATCTGAAAAATTATTTCAGTGTTAAATAGCCCATTTACCGAGGAAGGCTATATATATCGTCATGCTAAGACCATTAGGAGCGGAGCAGTAATGAAAATTGTTACGCAGACGAAGTTGCGCTGGTCAACTAGTATCTTGATAAGACACGAGAGAGGACCCGTGCTATTCCGCAACATTGAAAGTCAAGTTGAATGTTCATAACTAGCTTCCCTCCGCTTTAAACAATATAAGTGGCTCAAATAAAATAGCTCTTTCCAGGGAGTATTCTAAGACCAAAACGTTTCCCTCAATAAAAATCGGAGAAATAGAGAAAAAATCTCTAAAAACTTAAGGAATGTACACAAGGAAATCGCGTTTGAGTATAACTAGATAGGGGTAAAGTTGGGTGATTTTCAATGATTGATTACTTATCTGTGCATCAATGCTTGGATAGAACTGCGGGCGAACATTTCTGAAATGTACTTATAAATTGTTTAAAAATATATTCATGAATCATTCGGATTTATAACGTCCAATGTCGCCCTTTACGTAACCGATTCGAAAGAAAGCCAGCCTAACAATATATATTTGCGATTGAAAAAGAAAACCCTGTAAATTTCGTCTCGAAACTTTATCTTGAAGTTAGCTCAAGTTAGCTCACAATTTGCTGAAGTCGCGACCAGCGATTTTTTTCAGAGCGTGGGTGGTTTTTTTTCCTACTACCTATGTACATTATTACGCCGGCCAACGTGCCTTCTTATGCGCAGTTCAATACAAAGGGACTACCTACAAAAAAAGTCTGGTAACTGGCTATTGAAAATACCCTTTTGTTAATTGATGAAATTTTTCAGACTTTATAAATGAGTTTGTAATTCAGATAACATATAATTTGCTAGAATATTTTCTTACGACAGTCGACAGTTGTTTTATCAGCCTATACTCTAGCGACTTTAGTTAAAAAAATATGAAAAAAAACAAGTTTCTAATTTATTTGAAAAGAAATAAAAAAATATTAAGCAATAATAAAGTAATTTATTTGGCAAGCAAGTTGCAAGTAAAACTTCAGTTAACAACTAAATAAATAACTAAGAAACTGGTTTTTTTAAAGTTTTTATACATTTTTTAACTAAAGTCGCTAGCGAGTATATACTGATAAAACTCATGGTAGACGTACAGGTTACAAATCAGATTTATTTCTGAAGGCTAACTTCAGTTATAGATACGATATTGAAAATCAGTCAAATGTAGTTCTCTTTTCTGTGGAAGTTTCCATTACAGATGTTGGTATACATTATAATATGCGGAAAATGCTCGTATTAAGACTAAAGACATCCTTTTATAGTTGGATATTTTGATCAGTGGTTAACCAAACCAATAGTCAAAATCATTGCTTAAATTTTGTTAAAATGCTTCTATCGATCAGTTTTTAGCTAAACCCATGGTCTATAAATAACTTTTAAGTAAAGAAATATTATTTGAAAAACTAACAATTGATGGAAATTCGCCTCTTAATGTTTACCCTTAATTTTTAACTATTGGTTGAATTAACTACGGATCAAGAAAACCGCCCTTAGTTGCTGAAACATCATAATAATACCAAATCACTACACTTACAGTCACTGCACTAACGCGACCACGAGACCTGTTGAGTCCGTGATCAAGTTTAGTTGAGTTTGAATTCATGACAATAATAAGATAGACAGATTTAGAATAGAATAATATAGATTCGATTTTATTTATAATACGTTATTAATTATCTAACAAGTCTGAGAAGTTCTTCCAACTAACAAAGTTCAGCGCTGTAGACAGGGCCCGTCTCGTGTTTCAACCTAATCGAATGGTTGATACTTTAAAAGGATAAATAACTTGTTCATATCCGACCACCGCTTTTGCAGTACACTTCTAAAATATGTTTTAGGTACTTCTTATTTAGATTAATGATTTTCGTGACTTTTAATCGACTCTTCACGTCATCTGAGAGGGCTGGCCTTTTTTTCGGTCAAAGAACTACCAATCAACCTGACAAGTCTGCCAGGGTTCTGGGCACTATCCTCTTTGACGAATTTTTACCCAATAAATTCTTTTCCTTTTTACATGCGATTTCTTTTGCGATCTCATTAGCTTGCCGTCCTATATAGTATGAAAGAAATAAATTATCCGCTTCACAGAATTTCATATTGATAACGAGTATAAGGAATTAAACTTCTCTCTAATAAATCAATGTTCTTTATAAAGCTCTGCGAAATGCTACTGGTAATTAAACTTCATAGTGCTTCTAAGAGGCTTACAATTTAATATCTTCATTTCAAATGATTGAAATAATTTTCTTATACAGTAATGGAAATTGAAAATCTCGAAAAGCGTTTAATTTAATAATGAACCCCAGTTTCAGTCCTTCGTGTCGCTGGCACGACATTTTGGTGTCCCAAAACATTGCCAGCTCCACGGCATCACTGGTGGCAGCACAAAGATCTTCTTAGGTGCATGTTTTGGGGCACAGAGGACAAGATAGCAGGTGACGCATGGTTTGTAACTCAACTCCACATCCACACCCTGCAGTTGATCCGTTACAGTAGCTCCATTTTGCGAGATTGTGATTATACCTTCCTACTTGCGTTCTGAGGCGGTTTAGGGACTTCCAAGTAGACCACGGAAGGTAGGATCCTGCAGGAAGGTGTTCGCTTGGTGGTAAATAGTTCATGGACGGGGGAGAAGTGTCTTGCCACAGTTTGCAACGGGCATCAGCTGGGTTTCCTGACAGCGGGACTGCCGATTTAAGGAAGCTGTGTCTGCTACTCAGTCTTTGAGTTGGTAGTAGGGCACCAAAGAGTGGGTGTCTAATGTCCACTCTTGCTTTTGTTTTTCAACTGCAATATCAACTCCTCTTCTGACTTGTGGAGGTGCTATCCTGGCGGTGGAGCAAAATAAGCTGACCGGGGTTGGCTTGAGGCAGACCGTGATGTCTCGATCAAAGCATCATCCACTTCTTGGCGTGGGTTTTTTCGGAGCTTAAATGGACTTGGAACCGTCTATTTCGGAGCATCTCACCCAGAATCCGTATGGAGCCCTGGTCGTCAATCATGCCAGACAGTTTTACAGTCTCTTAACGTTGACATTGTCATAAGCTGCCGATAAATCGACAAGAACGGCGCCAGTGATCTTCTTAGCCTCAAAACCATTCTCAATGTACTGTGACAGTCGGAGGATTTCCCAGAGCACAACTTATCTGGTCTGAAGCCAGCCTGCTCGGGGATTATTTTGGGGTCGATTACGGCCTGGAGGCGATTCAGCAAAAGACGCTCAAATAATTTGTACGTATGGCACAGAAGAGAGATAGGGCGATAGTTCTTAGGGTTGTTAGTTTCAATCCTTGATTTCGTATTGACTAACTACAATTTGCATTCATAGTAACGCACAGATTTGTTGACCATCACCTACTCTTATTATAACGTCTATTGCTATGTCGTACATTGCACGTGAGGTGTGATTGTGACTGATGAACTATTAACCTGTTCACTCGCGTTCCTTTACTTATTTTCTTGTCAGAGGGTATTTCCTGCAGAGAGTCACTAACTAACAATGTGTTGCCCGCATCTACTACATTAAACTGACTAGCGTTTTTATTTATTTATTAGCTTTTGCCCGCGACTTCGTACGTGCATATAACGTTTTTTCCCATTCCTGTAGAAAATTTCGGGAAATTCTCTCTTAGTTCTCGCCTTCACTCCCTAAAAAACCTACATGCCAAATTTCAGCGTTTTACGACCAGTAGTTTCGGCGGTGCATTGTCTGGCAATCACTCAGTAACGGAGAAATCCTCTTTTAGTGCTTCTTACGGCGTATTTTATTTATTAGGATTACAGTTTTAACGGTTTAATAGAATCTATTTATTGTGTAGGAATAATCTTTTTTTTAAGATATTAAGTAGGTACTCAATGAGGAGACTGATTGAATGAGGAGCTCGTAGCTAAGTAATAGCAGTCACACGGCTCGATCGACCCGTTATCATCATCTTGCTGCCCTTACCCATGTTTTTCTTCCATTCTGCCCTATCGGCTATCACGCTATCACTCACTCCCATCTCTTTCAAATCGCTCCTAACAAAATCCATCCATCTTTTCTTCGGCCTTCTTCTCCTTCTCCATCCAACCACATAATTATATTCGAGTGTCGATCGACCCGTGTGTATGTTGTATGAAAAACGCGTCATCAGTACATCGCCATCTATCGATAATGTAGTTGAACTGTCAAAAATGAGTTTGAACTTAGAAGCCATCTTACGATAAATAATGATATTATGATAATAACATCATCACTTTTCTTTTGCTTGCTACATAATATTAAGAGTTTAACAAATAACTCAACAATATGTTTTGGTGTTCGTTTCACACATTTGTTACTACTATTATTCTCAATAGATGGCATTGCAAGTCTCTGGACTTCTGGAGTCCAATGAAAACTACCTATTTTAGCGCTCGATGAAGTTTCTTCCTAAACTTAAAAATTCAATATATTTTTATTTTGTGGGTAGATTTTGATGAAATAAACGCTAAATGTTATTCGGGTTATCACTTAATATTTTTAAGTAGGTACCTAGATATGTAACCCAATCTGTAGTTTATGCGTGATGCTCCCTCAAACGCACATACAAACAGATACACAGACAAACAGATACACAGAGAAACAGATACACAGACAAACAGACAAAAACTTCAAAAATAACATATTTGTGTTTTGTATCTTTTTCCTAACTTTTCTATGTAATTTTATGCAAAAATATTCAATGTACAGACACGGTTGTTCTACGATTTTATTATATGTATGTATAGATTTAAAAACGAGTCTTCGGTTTTAAGTGTGTTGACATCACAATATAATGAGGCCGGAGTAAAGTTACAACGCCCTTAACTAAATATGAAAAAGCATCGGTGATCGTAGAAATGCACGGCTATTGCTTGAATGAAAGGATTTATTTCTCAGTCAGAAAAGGTTCACACGTGGTTTTTAGGGTCTATGTGAATCATTTAAAATATCTTCATCTGCCTAGCCTTTTCCCAACTATATTGGGGTCGGCTTCCAGTCAAACCAGATTCAGCTGAATACCAGTGTTTTACGTGGAGCGGCTGCCTACCAGACCTCCACAACCCATTAACTGGGTAACACGGTAATTCATGGCAAGACTGGAGTCAGATTAACTGACTTCTGAGTATCCGTAACGACTGCCAAAGATCTACAAATGACAGCCGGGACCAACGGCTTAACGTGCTTTCCAAGGCACGGAGGAAACTCGCTATGTTAAAATGGTCACCCATCCACAGACCAACCTTGGCAAGCGTTGCTTAACCTTGAAGATCGACCCATGTGGCGGTTATTATCTAGCCACGAGCTCCTCATCTTCCAGCAACTATGGAAGTTCGTTTTCCAAGAAATTTCTGCAGGTTTGTCCGTTAAATCTGGACGGGGCAGTTCAAAGGACCAATTAGTTCGTATTGAAGATACCAGACCACAAGTTAACGTTGAAATGTTGTTAAAACGTTGAAGCTGTCACTTCATTTGGATTTTCAATTGCCTACATGTGATTATGGAAAAATGCCCTAAAAAATATGTTTAATCAGATGGCTAATTTTCATAATTTTCCACCTCGCCGTCTTTGGAGGCCAATTTCAGCAAAAGTTGCCCTATAAAAGTACTATTTTTTAATGATTACGAAAGCTGAAAGTCTGGCGCATTCTTGAGACTTACTTAGGAACCACAAAATCACCTTTTTAGATTTTTAATTTAAAGTTGAATATTTAGGTCATAATTTACATAACACAAATTTTTCACAACTTTAAACACAGTCACAAAGCTGGTAATTTTATGCATAAATGTTCAACTCATGAAGGTTCAAATGCATAAAAGAAATCTCCACAGTCTTCTACTTTTATTTTTAGAATTTTTTCAAGTTGGCCAGGTAGATAATTCTCAAAAATTCAGAAAAAAAATCATAACTCGATAACTATGAAAAGTCGCGGAACACACATGGGTGTGTATTCGGATACCCCAGGATACGAGTGACCTACATTTTATTTTTGGACGTCAATGTTCTGGGCACCCTGTATGTGATCTTCCTCGATAACTAACTAAAAGATTGTTATAATTCGAACCAGTAGTTCCTAAGCAACAAACAGACAAACAAACAAACTCTTCAGCTTTAATATTAGTATAGATTATGTAGTTGGAAAAGGTAAGGTAGATGTTGATGATGTGTGTAGCTCATTAAAACTTGCAAACTATCTGCGATGAACTTCTAGTGCAGTTTGTGGATAAACTTAGCAAGACATGCAAGGTTACACACCCGACATTTCGAAAACGTCACTTTTCACGTAGAATGTTTGTAACTGTCATAACTTGGGAAGCGGATCCCAAAAACAGCTAACTGCAAGCAAGGATATGCCTAAATACTGCTAAATACTAATATTTAGCATGTGCTTAATTATAACGTCACGATCTTCGAGGTTAGGCAACGCTTGACGAGGTCGGTGTGTGGATGGGTGACCATCCATTATTTGTCGAGACTCGTCCGTGCCCCGGAAAGCACGCCTAGACGTTTTTTCCTGGCTATCATTTGTAGATTTAGAGCAAAACATTTGATAGCTGTTACGGGTAGGCAGAGAATCTGACACCAGTCTTGTCAAGGAGGAACGTCCGTACGTGTTGAAAGATGAATAACAATATTTTCTTAACAAAATTCGAGCAGGTGCGAGTCGGAATCGCACACGAAGGCCTTTCGTACCATAAACCTTAATGTTTATTATTAGTTGTTATAGTGGCAATAGAACTACACAATCTGTGAAAATTTCGTCTGTCTACCTATTACAGTTTTTGAGAAACAGCCCGCTGACAGACAGACGAACGGACGGACGGACAGCGGAGGCTTAGGAATAGTGTTCCGTTGGTTACCTTTTGGGTACGGAACCCTAAAAAGCAGTGATATCTCATCAAAAACTTAAATGTAAAAATTAGAGCCAAGTTCAATGTTAATATCCGTGATTGTCGACTTCAGCGAAAAAAGAATTGAGATCTACATGGGCGCCAAGTTCTGTAGATAATCCTGAAACAAGATAAATTAAGGTTTAAGATTTGACTTGGGTAGTTTTTACCAGCAAATCAAATTTTAAGAAGAGTGTAATACGTCGACCTTTCAGTGTTAAAACTGTAACTTGCGTAACTAAGCATAACATAAAGATGATAGATAAAACCAAATATAAGAAAACAACATGTACTCGTATCTAAAACTAGCCAAATTGAATCTGGAGCCGCACGGGTCGATCTTCAAGGTTAAACAACGCTTGCCAAGGTTAGTCTGCGGATGGGTGACCATCTTAACATACCGAGTATTACCAAGTTGCCTCCGTGCCTCAGTAAGCACGTTAAACCGTTGGTCCCGGCTATCATTTGTAGATCTTTTGTAGTCGTTACGGATAGTCTGAAGCCAGTAAATCTGACTCCAGTTTTGCCATGAAGTACCGTGTTACCTAGTTAATGGGTTGTAGAGGTTTGGAAGGCAGCCGCTCCACGTAAAATACTGGTATTCAGCTAAATCCGGTTTGACTGGAAGTTGACCCGACCAAAGTCGGGAAAAGCGCAACTTCTTTGTCTCATGTCATATTCTCATTCTCGGAAATAACTTTTAATGATTCTGGTATCCTGATAGTTTGTGAGTCTTCGTTGTTCGTACTTTCAGCTTCGGAATTACTTCGACATGTTTTCTGGTCTCCTTTTACTTAACGATTCTCAACCGTTCACATTTTCCGCCCAGAAAATATTTTGACATGTTTCTGGTCTCCTGATACTTATCTTATACTTATCTTTAGCGTTCACAATTCTATCCCAAAAATACTTTAACATGTTTCTGGTCTCCTGATAATTCCATACTTGGATATGTCTCTGGTCCGTTGATACTTTTGAATTGTAACAGCTCACAATTCTAGCCCCCGAAATCTTTATGGTCTCCTGGTACTTGTGAATCTGAAGTACAAGGCAGCACTGGCTCTGGATTAAACTTTCACATTTATTGTATTAGTACGATTTAATACTTGTGTATAATTATAATATTTCACTTACACATCCACACAATAAAATGAATATTATAAGACATGGATGCTCTGAGACTTGATTATTTTGCTACTTGTGTAGGTTTCGAGATTTGGATCTAATGAGATTTGAACGTTTGGCAACCTTATGTTATTTTGCAACTTGAATGTTTTGAAACTAAAGGCACGCCTCTATCGTGTATCTTGTTGCCTATTGCGAAAAACCGCTGAGGCAGCGTTTCCAGGAGCAGTTAGGCCGCGGACACGAACTCAGCGATTTTTTTTTGGTAGTTTCACCAAACACAATGGATTGTTTGGTAAAATTTCAAATCTTAAAAATTCCTGGTTTTCCGATTTTTCTTTTGTATACACATAATTACCTAGCTGGATGCCAACTTTGAATCTTGACATCTGGAAGTGGATTAGGTTTTTGATCTATAAGTCCGTGAGTCAATCAGTCATAAAAATGCTGGTTTTAAACGTCAATATATCAAAGAATGTTTGAGTTAAAGTTGACATTTTGGGTTCTAGACTAAATAAATTTTGGATGCTAAAGGATGAGCCAATTTTCATGTATGTAGGTTTAATAAGTTTGGAGTTGTAAATGAGTCAAAAGTAGCTTGAAATGGTTCTGGTAATATTACACGCGGCTGCTGCGTCGCCACTACCTTTTTCTTTGAACTTTGGCTGGACACGCTACCGCGTGTCTAGATGTTGAAATTTAAATTTTATAAAGTATACTGTATCATTTTCTTATGAGATTATTAATAAATACCTAAAACTAAATTTAAGTAAATATAATCAAAAAAGGTGCGTAAACCCATCGTCAAAGATCCGCGCGATGACAAAAATCCGTCTTCAATTATAGCGCTCGAATGGCCAGATTACGGGCAGAAAGACCCGCAAATCTTGAAGCAGAACCCAAACCGTAGCACGCCAGAAGTCAATTCATATTAAAACTCCACAATTTTGGCTCAATAATTTACCCAAAGAATATTCATTTCTGCTATATGTCACGGATTTTTCTCACGTTCTCGCTTCTCAAATTTCTGTATGTTTGTCTTGCCGACAGAACTTTAATCATTCGAAATATGTAATCGACAGGTCTGACAATTCAAAAATAAATTAATATTCATAATATTTATTTTATTACCTAGACGGCCGAGGTAATCTACACAATACCTTTGTATTGTATAGAATAGCCGAATTACACAGATTTCCGGTAACATGTATAAATAACTTGCAGGCTATCATTTTTATGGGGATACTATTAAATGCACGCGGGTGGAGCTGTGGGCGACAGGTAGTTTTAAAATCAATATTGTACTAGACTAAGCTTTATAGGCCAGTTAGCGTCTTCCCATTTTCGCAGCGAAAGAATGTCGACATTGACACTTGAAAAACAACCCATTTGGGTCTTAAAAAAGATTCCACAACTAGCCTGAGAAAAGTGCCAACGTGAGAGACTTGTTCGTGTTTTAGCCCGTGCCCCTAAATGTTGCTCAATATTGAGCGCGTTTACTTGAGGGTGTTTATTTTAACAGAGTATCGAATGAAAAAAATTATATTACGTAAGTCGTCTACATCGCGGCTGTAGTTAAAAATTATTTATAAACAGTTCTGAACTTTGTATGAGTTCCTTTGTACTTTGAACCTTCGATGTGTTTTCATAGTTAACGTCTACGCTTTTTTTTAACAGGTAATTTCTGACTAAACCTAAACCGTAATTGATATATTTTTTAAATCCAATGATGCAGTTTTAGTTTTCATTAACACCTTTCACTGTTCTCGAGATATCTTTCACTGTTTTTCGATATTCGTCATAGTTTCAGATTTGGCCACTTTAAAAATTCATCCAGTATACTCTTTACTCACCGCCCCTAGCTATTATATATAAATGTATATGTTACAGCGAATAAAATATCTCCTGCTATTATACATACTATCTAGACATTATATCTACTCAATTTGACATTATTTCTACTGTATTTTTTGGAAATTACATCTACTCAATTTGTGAAACGTGATAATTAACACATAATTAATTAAACTATTCAGCTATTTTATATAATATCTAGTTAGTCTTTGATACAGTAATTAAAAACAAGATTAGGCGTAGATTATAAAGTTTTATTTCAATTTGCTAACCTAAATTGGGTGATAGACGTACGAACTTCATAGTACGCGGTTTTTAAGATAGCGAGCTTACTCGGCTCGCCGTCGGTGAAACGTGAAAACTTGTTCATTACTCTGGTACCAGGGGGACCGTGATGTCGTCAATGTAGGAACTTTTTCTTATTCAGGAATAATATTTTATTAAGCCAGACAGAATACTTGTATGAGAGCAGCAAAGAATAGAATACTGTTAATTATTAGCTAATAGCTTCGAAAATCAGTAACATTTGTAACACAATAGCATTCAACGTGTCACAAAACAAAGTTATGGCTCGCGGCTTGCGGCTCGCGGCGCTGACAGACGTGCGAGCCGAGGCGAGCTACGAGCAAAATTTCGAACCTGTTGGATCGCCAACAAACTGACTCAGCAGTTTTTATGTACGCGTGCTTACTGTGACACTCGAGCGAAAAAGCTCGTCGAGCCACAAGTACGTGTACTTGCTCGCACGTTTGTCACCTACTGAACATAACCTTGACGATGGATATCGGTCTGCAGGGCTTTAAGTTTCGCAACATAAATGGCATGATGAAAGCTAATTTCGCTCGCTCACTCTTGCTCCAGTCAAAGCATTCGAACCCAACCTAGCCCATCCGAGTATTCCGCTACTTTGCTAGACAAGTCATTAAACGATACTGTATTACTTTGGCTACCTTTGATCAGCTATTGTGAATAATATCCAGAGAAAGTAATTAATTCATCACATTGTCTACACAATTTAATGTACCACTATGATTGCAACATATAGATTTGTTCAAAATCCTACATTTATAATTTCAATAGGTGTCATGAGTGTTTAGGTGCAGGGCTTTGAAGACATGCAATAACCACATTCCTTTATAATAAAGTACTTACAACTGCTGGAAGAGGTCTGACTACTGATTCTTAGGTCAAATGTTTCTATATAGGATTATTTTCTAATTGATTATGATTGTTTGATTTCTTTTTCTCTTCGTTCCGGTCGACGTCTTATCTGACCAGTAAGTTGCCGTCTGGGCAGGTCTGTCATTCACCTTGTTAAATACCTAATGATATAGGCAGAACTTCAGCTTCTGTTTTGGACTGACGATTAACAGTGTTTGTGTCATCAATTATCAAACAACAACGCGTATTTTTTCATATCAAGGTATCAAGGGGCTAGATTCTTGAGCAGGAATTGCCAAACTGCAGTTTGAGACATCATCTCGATGGGGATGATTTTTTTGTATCTGTATATAAAATGGTAAACTGACTAACTGGGTGCTATTAAATCACAGCACAAGGACTGAAACTGAGACTTGAAATTTTATACATAAATGCCTTAAAGGGAACGTACAGAAACTATAGGCGACAGCACATAAGTATCATTGTCAAGTATAAGTAAGTTTTAAAATATGTAAAACTAGGTGAAATACGAGAACGCGTGCACGTTCCCAAGAACCCGTGACGATCAGACATTTGTTATTTTATTAAAGCTAAAAGTTTCTCTGTGTTCATCTGCCTAGCCTTTTCCCAACTATATTGGGGTCGGCTTCCTGTCAAACCGGATCTGAATACCAGTGTTTTACGTGGAGCGGCTGCCTACCAGACCTCCACAACCCATTAACAGGGTAACACTGTACTTGGCAAAACTGGAGTCAGATTTACTATCAGTAACGAGTGCCAAAGATCTTCAATTGACAGCCGGAGGAAACTCGGTATGTTAAGATGGTCACCCATCCACAGACCAACCTTGGCAAGCGTTGCCAGAGTTACCTTGAAGATCGACCTGTGCGGCTGTTATTATTTAGCCACGAGCTCCTCTATGTAAAAGTTTATCTGTGTATGTCGCCAATATCAATCCCCGACTATGAAGTTTGGATCATGGTAGCTTTGGCTGGTAAGAGGTATCAAAGGTTATCAAATGTATCTCAAAGTTACAGTATAAAGCTCAGTTTTCACATATTTTATTTGGAGTTATATTCGAAATCACTTTATCTATTGTCAGACAGCAAGGTTGTAACTCCGCTAAACACCCTGCAAGTATTGTAAATTGAAATTAAGCTTAAGTTGTAGTATAAAATTCAGCTTTATACGTACTACAACGTAAGCATAATTACAATTTATTTTAGTAAAAGGGTTTCTGACATGGCACATTACTAACGTGGCGATCATTTCTGAAAGAGGGTAGAGTTGCGCCACGGCGTAACGCAGGTCCTCACATGATACTGTTGATTCGGGAGGTGGAGGAACCTGTGTGGATTACGTTGGAGGACACACTCGGGTGTTACCATTGTGTGGATCCCTGAAAGAACAAGGTGGAGCATACGGTAGACCGTATGCTCCACCTTGTCCACAGACCTCTAGGTCTGCCATACTTGGGCGGAGCACAGCTGTCTTCGTAGCAGTGATCGGCGGCAGCAACATCTCGCACCCTGCCCTGGTCCAATTCATGGTACGTACGGAGCGAGCAGCAGTCACATCTTTGTGCTAGCGAAGGAGGAGGCGAAACGCGTGATCGAAGGCAAACCTCAGCCGCCGGCCTGCTTGCCAGGCGTCTTTTTCTGCTGTCGCCGCTAGACAGCAGGAAAAGACGCCTTGGGCGTAGGGAGTCGTAGGGCGATTCCCGACCGCCGTAGATGTCAGCATAATGGATGGGGCCCGCTAAGGCCAGTGCCTGCCAGAGTTGCGGAATTGTTTGAAAGAGTTACCGGAGCCCCGGAACGCAGAAGGTAAACACGGAGGAACACGTGTAGATTACAGTAAGTGTCTGTTAATCGTAAGTGTCTGTCACTCCATTCCGCTCCTCCAGACCGGGAGGATTTGATAATATCTCATAAAAAAAAGAGTGTCTGACAGGGGGTTGCAACCTTACTAAGTGTGTCACAATGGATGAAGTGATTACTAATGTTATTCCAAATAATATATTTGAAAACTGTGTTAATACTTTAACGAATTTGAGGTACAATTTGATACACCTTTGCTAACTGTTTGGCTGGTAGCCAAAGCCACCATGATCCAAAACCTTATAGTCGGGGATTGATCTTACCTGTATTGAGGACAAACAGAAACTTACAGCTTTTATAAAACAACTAAGGTCTGATCGTCGCGGGTTCTAACTCTATTACTCCAAGATCCGAGACCTTACATATATTCTCAGACATAAAATGTGTGACATAAAGTGGGATTAGGTACAGTGAGTGTACTGAGTGAATGCTGTATAATGTGAGATGAAAAAATCCGTACCTCATTGGCTAGGATTAAACTGAGGATGTACTGACTATCTTAAAGTATGTGTAATGGTGTTGCGATTAAATGAGCTCATCACAGAGCTCAACACCAGCATTCTGTACTCGGTGGGTTATACCGATGATATAGCAATTCTAATCACGAGGAAATTTGAAGGCGTCTTGTGTGACCTCATGAGGATAGCTTTCAAAATAATCGAGAATTAGTTTGCATAACACAAACAATCGGTCAACCCCACCAAAACAGAACTAATAATGTTAACTAACAAGAGAGTCCTTGGACCTCAAACTACCGAGACTTTTTAACACCGAATTTACACTTAAAAGAAGAAGTCAAGTACTTAGGAGTGATCCTCAATAGCAAATTGCTCTGGAACAAGCATCTTGACTACAAACTTAACAAAAGCACAATTGCACTTTACCAATGTAAAAAATGTTAGAAAATACATGGGGCCTCTCTCCAAAGATCACGCTGTGGCTTTACACAGCTTTGCTCATACCAATGTTGACCTATGGCGCCCTGGTTTGGTGGACGAGGACTGAACTCTCGACCACCCACATCTCTAGGCTGCCTGTTGTGCTATCACTGGCTGCATGAGGAGAACTCCAACTACAGTAATGGAGATAGCCCTACAATTGCTCTCTTGCTGTATGCTCATGTCAAACATGTACATACAGCAAGAAGCAGCACTAGCAGCTATCAGGCTTATGCACATGCATATGGGGCAAAAACCATACTAGTCCACAAGCTGGCATCCTGGACCGTGCGATCGAGTACCAACCTCTCATCGCTGCTCCGTGTGATAGGACACCGAATAAACCTATGTTCAATAAAAGTTATAACACACAAACAATAGAGGAAGAAAGGGATCAGTCAGGAGTCAATGAGGTACGCATCTACACGGATGGCTCAGAACTTCCAAAGGGTTCAGGGGCTGGCTTACATTCCCTAGACCTCAACATTAACTTTCACCTACCACTGGGCGAACACAGCTCGATTTTCCAATGCGAGTGTGTTGCCCTAACCCAAGCCGCAACAGCCGTAAGGTGTCTGAGAATACACAACTACGCGATCAGATTCGCATCTGACAGCCTGGCTGTGCTTTGAGCCTTAGAGAACAAACAAACTAACAGCAAACTATATATTTGAATGTCACCTTGCTCTGGAGAGGTATATCGCTGTCTAACAGAATTACCTTCTTGTGGGTCAGGGGGCACAGTGGATCCCTAGGCAAGGAGGCCGCAGACGAACTTGCACGGAGGGGTTCTGAGATTACCTTTACCTTACTTTTCTCGCAGTTTCGCAAGTCACAAGCTGCAGACTGCAGGCGGTCAAAAATCGCAATGGCAAGACTAAATCCACGGCTAACAAAACGACTATTCGGCCTAAGTAGACATAACCTCAGAACAATAATAGGTAATAGGGAAAATGACGGGCCATTGCCCTCTAAAGAAACATCTCTTTAAAATCGGCGCCACAGACAGCCTACTCTGCAAAGGTTGCTTTGACGCCAAAGAATCAGCCGCCCGCGTCATCCTGGAATGCGAGGCCGTGGCTACCCAACGTCAACAAATCCTCGGAACGTTGAGATCGCTCCGCGAAGCCTGTGAAGCTCCTAGGAAACTTCTGTGCTTTTGGGCGAAGCTAGGCTGGCTAACTTAGCCAGGACACCTACGCACTACGGACCGAATGAGAGTCTAAATGCGGAAATTGAAGTCCCTAATCTATCTATCTAATCTATCTATGGTGTTGCGATACAATTTACAGTCGGATTTGCAGTTTTATATAAGAATCTACCAGCAAAAATATTCGGAAAACTCTCTCACACACCCTCTCACACACATACACTCATCCTTTTCATGTAACACACCCAGAGGACAGTAACCCTATTTCATTCTACAAGCATGTAATTTTTTTTTTTATGACGTTTTCTAAAAATGAAACCTAGTTAGATCGATTTATCGCTCCCAAAACCCTTTGCTTACTAAATTTCATGAAAATCGGAGCCGTTTCCGATATTCAGATTATGTATGTTACAGTTAAAAGCCGTTCTCAGTTACAACGCATTTTCTCTTAAAACTAGTTTTCACTACATGCCTTTGTCAACTAGAATTTCTTAGTTATAACTAGAACTTACTGCTTTGAATATTTAAATTTTAGATAAAACTAGTTCTAACTTTGGACCTTGAACTTGTTGGGGATTGAAAAATTTGAATATTGATAATAATAATATTTATCATCAATATTCAAAGATATGTTAAGAAAATAAATAAACGAAATTATAATATTTATTAAAAATTGGGGTGTGTCGATGTTGAGGCGTAAACCTGTAGGACTGTCAACAAATGCCTGACGACATTCTGAGGTACACCACCCTGGTCGATACACTCTATCTTCACCATATTGGACACAAGGGACCTATGAACGATAAACCCGACACCACCCTGGGACTTCTAGTGACCCTCCCGGAAATAGTGCAGATTGCCGGATTTGAGAATGATCGTTTCCTCTCCCTCTCTTCGGACTTCAGAAAATCGCACAATATTCCATCGTAACTCCGATCCAATCGTCGGTGTTTGAAAGGATAGCCGGATCCACTCCGAGGATTCAATGCACCCCTTGTCTCGCCGTGACCGTAAAGATAGACGGGCTGCCGGGCACTAGGGCCCATTTTTTCATTGTAACACTTGGCAGTCGGGTTGGCCATCGCCGTGTAGCTGTTGTAATGTACAGATAATGTTGCTGCCCATTCTCTTTTGTGTCCCTTAGTCGCTTCTTACGGAACCCACAGGAAGTTATGGGATGTTGCTATTCTTTTATGTCCGATACCATATAATCTCAAATCTGGTGAGGTCTCTCGAAGTCCCGACTTATCAGAATAAAGCACAATGATCTAGTCTTCACTGATAGTCATTTTTAGCAGCAGTTAGTTCTAGTTGTAACAAAGTTGAAGGGTAAACCAGTTTTAACTAGAGAAAACGTGTTGTAGCTGAGCACGGGTTCTAACTGTAACATACATTCAGTCGAAAAAGTATCGGGAATGGATGATTTGTTTATGGTTCCAAATTCAACTTTTTGTTTTTTTTGTAGTTGTTAGATTGGCACAACTGTTTTCCATTTTGGCGCGGAGTTTGAGTTGCATCTGTTATTTATATTAAATACAGTGCTGGTTTTAGTAATATCATATATAGTGTGTATTGCGAATTTCATAATGGACAAAAATATCGAACAAAGAGTTTGTCTTAAATTTTGCATCGCCAATGGAATTTCGTGTTCGGAGTCACTGAAAATGTTACAGAAGGCTTACGGTGAATCGACTTTATCAAAAACTCGTGCTTATGAGTGGTTCAAAGCGTTCAAAAGCGGTCGAGATGTGGTGGAAGATTTGCCTCGCTCTGGTAGGCCGTCAACGTCTGCAACTGAAGTTAACATCGCAAAAGTGAAGGAAATAGTGACTGAAAATCCCCATTCAACTCTGAGAGAGATAGCCGCTGAACTTTCTGTATCTCACGAGTCGATCCGTACCATTTTAACTAATCATTTGGGTATGAAACATGTTGCTGCTCGGCTAGTCCCAAAAGATCTGAATTTTCTCCAAAAACTCAATCGCATGAAAGTCGCTGAGGACATGCTAGAACGAGTCAGTTCGGACCCAACATTCATGAAACGCATTGTTACTGGTGACGAGACGTGGGTTTACGAGTTTGACATGCAAACTAGTCAACAAGCTTCGGAGTGGCGCCTTCCAACTGAACCGAAACCGAAAAAACCACGCCAAAGTCGATCAAAAGTCAAAGTCATGTTGACTGTTTTCTTTGACTATCGCGGTGTTGTGCACTCTGAATTCTTACCGGAAGGTCCAACGGTAAATAAAGAACATTATTTGAGCGTTATGTGGCGTTTAAGAGAGCAAATTCGACGAAAAAGGCCAGATTTGTGGAAAGAAAATTCTTGGATTTTGCACCACGACAATGCGCCTTCGCACAAGGCTATCATTGTGAACGAATTTTTAACCAAACACTCAACAAATACCATCCAGCAACCACCATATTCACCAGATATGGCTCCTGCTGACTTTTTTCTTTTTCCTAAACTCAAATTACCACTTCGTGGCACCCGTTTTCAATCGATAGAAGACATAAAGGAGAATTCGCGGCGAGAACTGAACTCAATTCCGGAAGCAGCGTTTAAAAAATGTTTTGATGAATGGATTATTCGTTGGCGCAAGTGTATCGTTTCTAAAGGAGCATACTTTGAAGGTGATAAAATAAATTTTGATGAATAACAGACATTTTGTATATTATTGATCTTTTCCCGGTACTTTCTTGACAGAGTAGTATATAAGGTGTGTAACTATTCATACAATAAATATTTTAAGACAATCATCTAACGGTTATAACGAAGCCATTTCAAAGGATTTTTTTTTATCTAAGTATATTTTATAAAAAAATAATAATTTAAAATCACTTGACCCACAAAATAAATACTGGCTCCTTATTTTTTCAACATCCATTACGCCCGCGCATGACGGGCATCGCCCGTCGCCGTGTCGTCGTCGGCGGTGCGTCTCATTCATAGAATAGGATGTAAAGGTTTTATGCAAGATGTCTCAAGAAAATGTAAATTTCGTAAAAACAAAAACACTTACATAAAAATTTTTTTTTTCGTTGAAATGGCTTCGTTATAACCGTTAGATGATTGTCTTAAAATATTTCGTGTATGAATAGTTACACCTTATATACATACAGGGTTACTTGTAATTCGACGTATATCCGCCAGGTGCTGATAGGGGGGCCAAAATGCAACAAATTAAACCTCCTATATGTATGGCCAGAATTCAATCGTTCTCAAGATATTTGAATTTTAAGGTTTTTTCGATATTTACCTAAAATTTGTCATTTTCTAGAATAGGGATATGCATGCGATTTTTTTATTTGCTAAATGAAATACTTATTAGCTCTAGTAAACAATCATGAAATTATGTTTTTAATACGATGAAGTTATAAAGCTTCAAAAATTACAATTAGAAAAAGAAGTCCGATTTAAACTTTGACGTCATCGTCTATGACGTCAACAGCGTTTTCGCGAGAGGGACAAATTTATTTGTTTAAAATAATTATATCTTCTTTATTTTTCGAATAATTTTGATTCTATTTTCAGTGTTAGTATTATATTTTTGTATATTTTTAAATAAACTGTATAAATGATTTTGTTTTTCATGTGCACATTCCCTATTAGGATGGGTAAATTGCAGTATTTATTTTTGTATCACCTACCTAAATCTATTTAGTTTAATTTGTTTTAATTTAGTTTCATTAATTGGTTAAAATTAATTAAGTTCAAATTTGATGAGAGACGTTTTATTTTTTGTAAGTTCGACAACGTTTTGTGTGCACGCAGTTTACCTGTAAGTGATTGTTACACTTTGTTCTGTTCCAGTTGCATAATACCAGTGTATACAATCGTTGGTGAACCAAATAAAATAAATAATAAATAAAAACGTATACAAAAGTTGCTCGTTTAAAGGTATTAGATAGATAGATAGATTTTAATGTTTAATTTTGTTCGTGAGCTCATAGGTACTTGCATACTTAGTTTGAGGGCTTGAGGCGCTGCGTACTGCAAAACAGACTATAAACCCCGTAGCACCGTAGCAGATGTTAAAAATAGACACAATTGATGCGATTTTATTTTTAAGATTTTTATAAGTAGCTTGTTGACAAATTGTCTGAACATTATATAACAAAATATACATCTTTCTGGTGTAATTAAGATTATTATGTTATGTTATTATGCATTACTAACTCTTCAAAGGGTATTTTTTTAAATTTATATTCAATTTGTTAACGTTGTACGGTATCCCGCTGTAAAATTTCAGACTCCAGTGTACCACTAAAAAAAAAACAAATTATATATCCAGGATCCACTGTGCTCAGCAGCTGCGCTTACCTCAAAAATGTAATTTCTTCCTCATCCACTTTCTTATCTAGTTACTAGATTTCTTACGTTAAGTAAAACTATTTAAAAAAAAATGCACCAGACGATTTTACGAAACTCATCCTCTATCGGAGTTAGACTACAAAACAGAAATAATAAGTTTATATAAAAAGTTGCATTCGTTTGTCATCATCATTATTAATGTACCCACCCAAACTACCCTTCAAAGCGTTTGGAGGGGGTATAGAAGTTTGCAAACTTAAAAGCAGAGAGAAAGTACTAAAATTGCGCGCACGAAGTCGTAGGCGAAGTGTTAGTGATTGGTAAAATAAAGGTTAATCGACTTTGGTTGACTCACAAAACAAGATGGCTGTTAAGTAAAGTTGCAAGTTCACCATCCGACGTACTTTTGAAGGAGCGTTTTCTCTATATAGTATCAAGCACTCATATTTTGTTAAAATTAGGCCCGGTAAATTATGTTTTCAACCTTGAATATAATCCCAACTCTGTTTTTCTTTTGAAATCGTTTACTTGATCTTAGCTCTTCTAATAATAACAACAAATTATCATTATTATTATCCACAAGGCAGTTTTGTGGCGAACTGTTGGGCACTGGCGAGTCTGGCGACCCCACGGACCTGATCTCCATGGAGAATTCTTGTTCCTCATTTCCGGCTTGCCTTTATTGGCTGGCCGGGGTGAAAACTGACGAGGAACAGAGCTCCCACCTCTTTCTTGCCTTAATCGGTCGGTCTGAGTGGAGATTCGCAAGAGCAAACGTGCTCGGGAGAAGGATGTATAATCCAGTAACGTGCTGGTAAGGATCTTGACCGTAACCGGGATTGTCCTGATAGCCGTGGTATACCTCTCCACTCCTCTAGCACCTCAGGATATGTTGCCCCCTTGGCGCTACGTTACTTTGTGCTAGCGACCCTTTTCGGGGGGCCCATTTATTGAGTGTGCAAGTCACCCCCTGCCATTTTAAAGTCGTTTTAATTGTCAATGGTCAGGCAGGGGCCAATAGTTCTTCCATAGTAAACGATTATTAGTCCACTAAACCAGCCAAACCCATAGCGTTTCATCTTTTGTTTCCATATTCTGCAATAGTCCTGCTCCAACCGGGGCATATACATTCAGTCAAAAAAGTATCGGGAATGGATGATTTGTTTATGGTTCCAAATTCAAATTTTTGTTTTTTTTTGTAGTTGTTAGATTGGCACAACTGTTTTCCATTTTGGCGCGGAGTTTGAGTTGCATCTGTTGTTAAATACAGTGCTGGTTTTAGTAATATCATATATAGTGTGTATTGCGAATTTCATAATAGACAAAAATATCGAACAAAGAGTTTGTCTTAAATTTTGCATCGCCAATGGAATTTCGTGTTCGGAGTCAATGAAAATGTTACAGAAGGCTTACGGTGAATCGACTTTATCAAAAACTCGTGCTTATGAGTGGTTCAAAGCGTTCAAAAGCGGTCCAGATGTGATGGAAGATTTGCCTCGCTCTGGTAGGCCGTCAACGTCTGCAACTGAAGTTAACATCGCAAAAGTGAAGGAAATAGTGACTGAAAATCCCCATTCAACTCTGAAAGAGATAGCCGCCGAACTTTCTGTATCTCACGAGTCGATCCGTACCATTTTAACTAATCATTTGGGTATGAAACATGTTGCTGCTCGGCTAGTCCCAAAAGATCTGAATTTTCTCCAAAAACTCAATCGCATGAAAGTCGCTGAGGACATGCTAGAACGAGTCAGTTCGGACCCAACATTCATGAAACGCATTGTTACTGGTGACGAGACGTGGGTTTACGAGTTTGACATGCAAACTAGTCAACAAGCTTCGGAGTGGCGCCTTCCAACTGAACCGAAACCGAAAAAACCACGCCAAAGTCGATCAAAAGTCAAAGTCATGTTGACTGTTTTCTTTGACTATCGCGGTGTTGTGCACTCTGAATTCTTACCGGAAGGTCCAACGGTAAATAAAGAACATTATTTGAGCGTTATGTGGCGTTTAAGAGAGCAAATTCGACGAAAAAGGCCAGATTTGTGGAAAGAAAATTCTTGGATTTTGCACCACGACAATGCGCCTTCGCACAAGGCTATCATTGTGAACGAATTTTTAACCAAACACTCAACAAATACCATCCAGCAACCACCATATTCACCAGATATGGCTCCTGCTGACTTTTTTCTTTTTCCTAAACTCAAATTACCACTTCGTGGCACCCGTTTTCAATCGATAGAAGACATAAAGGAGAATTCGCGGCGAGAACTGAACTCAATTCCGGAAGCAGCGTTTAAAAAATGTTTTGATGAATGGATTATTCGTTGGCGCAAGTGTATCGTTTCTAAAGGAGCATACTTTGAAGGTGATAAAATAAATTTTGATGAATAACAGACATTTTGTATATTATTGATCTTTTCCCGGTACTTTCTTGACAGAGTAGTATATAAGGTGTGTAACTATTCATACACTAAATATTTTAAGACAATCATCTAACGGTTATAACGAAGCCATTTCAAAGGATTTTTTTTTTATCTAAGTATATTTTATAAAAAAATAATAATTTAAAATCACTTGACCCACAAAATAAAGATCTGAATTTTCTCCAAAAACTCAATCGCATGAAAGTCGCTGAGGACATGCTAGAACGAGTCAGTTCGGACCCAACATTCATGAAACGCATTGTTACTGGTGACGAGACGTGGGTTTACGAGTTTGACATGCAAACTAGTCAACAAGCTTCGGAGTGGCGCCTTCCAACTGAACCGTTTTCAATCGATAGAAGACATAAAGGAGAATTCGCGGCGAGATCTCAACTCAATTCCGGAAGCAGCGTTTAAAAAATGTTTTGATGAATGGATTATTCGTTGGCGCAAGTGTATCGTTTCTAAAGGAGCATACTTTGAAGGTGATAAAATAAATTTGGATGAATAACAGACATTTTGTGTATTATTGATCTTTTCCCGGTACTTTCTTGACAGAGTAGTATATACTTTCACAGTGCATACAGGGATAATCGTCGGTTGGTGTCCCATTTATTTATTTATTTATTTATTAATACTTCATGCACACAAATGTACAGAGGCGGACTTAATGCCATGCTTAATTCCATTTGAAATGTCTAAAGAGGCCTCTGCGAGTTGGCTTCGGCCCCTCGTACGCCTACCAAAGGACCGGGTTTCTAGGAAGAGGGACCCGAGAAAGTAAAAAACAACAAATTAAATATTTTCTATAACCGGGGGTAATGCTAAAAAAACAACAAAAACACTTTGATTTCAATAAAGCTAACAACATAAAGTTTATCTCTATTTTTTACAGTATGTAAAGAATAGGTAAAACTAATTATTTCTTTAGTTAGTTAAGCCTGTTTTGTATTCGTTAACTAGCTTCTGCCCTGAAAAACATAAATATGTTTCTGGTCTCCTGGTACTTGTGAATCTTTAGTGCTCACAATTCCTGCCAAAAATATACTTTGTCTTGTTTCTGATCTCCTGGTTGGTACTTGTGAATCTTTAGCGCTCATAATTCTATGCCGGACAAAACTTCGATGTTTCTCTCCTCTTGGTACTTGTGAATCTTTTAGCAGCGGCTCTGGATTTCCACTTCCTCCTCAGTCTCCACTAAGCCATGCCTTTTACCGGGATAAAAAGTAGCCTATTTGTTATTCCTGCATATGAACTATACGTGTGCCAAATTTCATCCCTTAAACAATTGTTGCGTGATTGAGGCACAGACTTGTTGTTTTTTGATAGTTAAGCCCGGCATGGCCTTTAATGTTAAACCCAATTAAATTCAGTTACATTTTAGGCGCTTCTTTTATATCTATCTTCGTCGTATTTTGATAATTATTGTTTGATTAGAAGAGCATTCTCCAGAGGTGTTTCCATTTTATCACTTAATTTTAAACAAATGTTTCTTTTCTTACAGATATTTATTCGAGCTACTGCAGTCATATGAGCACTGCTCAGATCTCAACTTCGATTATACCCGCCCGGCTGTGTTGTCAAGTCACAGCCGGCTGCGTATAGTAGCACAGTCTACCCAGCAGGCTGCACAATCCACCAGGTACATTCACGACTTTTTTATAGCATTGCTCCAAAAAGCTTAAGGAAAACAACGTTAGGAAACAGGCAACTCTAGGCTGATAAACTTATGAAAGTGTTAATTTGTGCCAAGCATGACGCAACAAAAACTAAATTAATATGTTATTTGGGAAGATACGCGCCACATCCACGCAATGCGCAAACTTGAATACCTGTTACATCTGCCAACCCGCGTGGAAAACGACCCACTCCCTCTTATAGAAAGAAGGGCTTGAGTCACAGCAGTGGGATGGTTATTGGCTGATCACGCTATTGTGCACACTGTATAGGGTGTTCCAGAAGTGCGTGGTCATAATATAAGGGTGGTATTGTGTAACTGTTACACGGTAAAGAAATAATATTAGAAATAGACAGGACAAGTGCGAGTCGGACTCGCCCACCGAAGGTTCTGTACAAATTTTTAGGTACAAATTACTTTAAAATTAAGACTATTTTTAGGGTTCCGTACCTCAAAAGGAAAAAAAAAACGAAACCTGATCTCTGAATCTCTGAAACTGAAACGGATCTCTAAAAAAAGATTAACTTTTCAAAAAACGCGATCTCGTATAAGAGTCTAAAAAGTAAGAAAACAAACTTTTTTTTTTTAAGGCAGTTTCATGCAGTTGTTGACATCGAATCTTTGATTGAACTAAAGTAGACGCTAACTGCGTCTGACTGCTTGAAAAGTGAGTTTTTTAACTAGTTGACCCGTGCTCACTTCGTTAGGCTATATTTTTCGGGTTGACATATAGCCTATGACATTCACAAATAACGTGGCGTTCCATTAGTAAAAAATCAAAACCGGCTCTGTAGATCCAGAAACAACCTCACAAACTTTACCTCGTTATAATAATAATTCTACGAAGTTGTTAACTTTGTTTACTACGAAACGTCATTATTTTGGGGATGTTGCCATTGGACAAAAAAATTAGTTCGTTTTGGGACTTATTTGCCAACCTGAAGATAAATTTAAATAGATTTCTGCGGTTGGTTTTTTTAGCCACTATTATTTTTATATTGTGTCTTTACTATTGAACACCACCCTTAAATATGACCACCCACTTTTATAATACCCTGTATAAATAGCAAACAGTAGTCTATGTCCAGATGCTCTAGATTACCCGGAACTGACAGAGTGGTGGAGGACCCTACAGACCATAGACAGGACAATGCTGTCATATAGGGCCATTGCTATGGTCTACCTACTACCTAGTTTACCTTTTTTCCCTTCTTTAAGTAGAACCAGCACTATGATATTGACCAAGTAACATAATTATTATGACGTATGATGGTTGCAGACCAGAGCTAACCTATTAACAAAACAAGTACTGTTTCCGACAACAAACTATTCAAACTAAACTTGACTGTTGATCTATTGATCAGCTCTAGGCTATTCACGTCCTGAAAAATTAACACGTACATTTAAAAAAAGGGTCTTTGAATTGCAAAATCTAATGCTTTCTAGCCTATCTAACACACTATAGTGTATCATTGTTTCTCATAAATGTATCGGGCACACTACACTACAATAACCCCTTTTAATTTTTTGCATTTATTCTGTTTGTTACACTTTGTTTTAAATTGAATTGATGTGTACGCAATATACCTAGAGTTTATAATCTCGCAAGCTTATTACAGTTATTTTTGTTGTGTTAACAACTACCCTGCGACATGTCTATTATAGTTAATACAAATGACGGCTATTGTATGTGACTATAGTCACAGAATTTCAAGTGAATAAGACTAATTTTCGACTAATTTTCTTACAAAAATATTAACCTTTTTTTGTGTTACAGCACGGACGTCAATGATAATAATAACAGTGA
Organism: Lacanobia oleracea; assembly: GCA_950371165.1. Lineage (NCBI taxonomy): Eukaryota > Metazoa > Arthropoda > Insecta > Lepidoptera > Noctuidae > Lacanobia > Lacanobia oleracea. The sequence continues at coordinate 16,830,032 of OX493385.1, forward strand.
GCCGGGGCCCAATCGCCGCTCCGTATCGCCTCGCCCAAGCAGCAGTGCCGCAGGTAAGCTTACTTTATCTCATAGCTCTTAACCGCGACTTCACTTCCCTGGCTAATCCCACAGGAACCTAGAACTTTTCCGAGGTATTAAGTAGCCTAAAGCAGTCAGCGATAGTGTAGCTTTCTATAAGCGGCCACTCGCTACGTGCAGCAGGACAGTGTTACAAATTGTAGCGGCCACCGACCAACTGGGTTTGTACGGTGTCAAGGAATGTGGCGCGCGACAGCGGTGGCTGTGGTCGGTGGCCCGTTTGCGCAGAGCCTAAGTGAAAACATTTCGTAAGCCAAACAACCTTACAAGTTAAGACTACACTATGTAAAGTAACTTAGTAAATATACAAGCGGTGTCAAAAAAAATAAAAAAACAGCAGAATTGGCAAGGAGCGTGACGATGTCCGCGCGACATGGTCACATTGACCATGTCATAGACAAATGGTCGTCTCGGCGAATTAGTGTACTTTCGACCGCGGTCGTGACAAGTTTATAAGAATTCCGTGTTTTTCAGTGGTTTCTTGTGAAAACCGAAGCCTAAACCAAGTCTTTGTAAATCATGGAATCACTTACACTATCTAAGTATAAGTACTTTACTACAAATATTTGTCTTGAAATCATGAAAAACAGAGTTAATAACGTTTTAGGCTTCCATACCCAAAGGATATCCAATGGAACCACAAGTTGCACCAGTAAAAAGACCTTCCCAAAAAGAACCTTTGGTAGTGTCTTGACTTTGTAATTGTCAGTATGTTCAGAGTTAATTACTTAGTTAGGTGGCTTATTTTGAGTACTACTATAATCCCTAACAAAATCTATTAATACTAGCATTTTTAGTATAGAAAAAGTGAATTAGTACTACGAAATAGATTTTTACTGTAGTTAATTTTATGAATTAGAAAGGAAAATCGCCTGAATCAACTGGTTTACGACTTCATCTCTTACGACTTATCTTGTAGAGTGAGTTTTTTAATGTGAAAACGTTTTTAAAAAGGTATAGATAGTAAAGTAGAGATGAACCGATTACGACGTCACCAAAAAGTCATATGTCTCGTGATTGAAAAATTACATCGCCCAATGTGGTATATATTCTGAAAATATATTCATTTGCCTTGCCCGTGAAAGTATTTAGTGATGTGTGTAGACATCAATGAGCAGGGAGGAAATTATAAAAATATCCTCTAGAATTACTCTGCGCGACCAAAGAATTACCTATAATTTCACGAAGGAAAAGTTTACGTGAGTAATTTATACGTCATCGTGTAGTCATTGAAGTGTTGTAGATGTTTTATGCAAAAAAAAATAGAGTGAATTTCATCTCTCCGCCTTCGTCTTGGTCTACCGCAATGACGCCTAGCATTTAATCGGAATAATTTTAAAGTTCTCATCAGGAAATCAAAGTTATCTGGGGACGGAAGTGCCCCCGCCAAATCGAGCAAAAACAGGCACGGCCGTACCATCCTTTTTAACTGACGAAAAACTGAGGATGTTCTCAAGTAGGCGTTTGAACACGCATAACTTTACAGAGAAGTTCGATTTTGATAATTCTTTTCTCGAAACCATTTAGGCCATTTTCGGACCCCTGTAACCCTGGAACTTCTTTTTGGAACACCTTACATTTGCAGTGGCCAAGAGGCATTAAATACCTACATATATTTTATTACCAAATTACATTAAATTTGACAAACAGTTTAAGAATTATTGCAAGTCAAATTTCCTTCATTTTGTCCAATTTTTTCACTGACTGACTCACTAATCACCAAAATTCTAAGATACTACTAGCAGACCCAAAAACTCCGAATTTTAAACACAATTATTGTTTAGCCTATAAAGCAAGGAAAATATATTTAATCTGAATATATGCGTCGGATTTTACAAATTTGTCAAATCAGTAAATAGTAGGGGAGACGATGGAAGATCGCCCTTCACCCATCTGGTCTTCTTAAACTCAACTGCCTCCGTGGTCTAGTGGTTTAGGCGTTTGCCTTGTGACCCGATGGTCGTGGGTTCGATTCCCACGGGAAGCATACTTTGTAAAGTTGTTTCCAGTTTGGCTATGACATTGCAGGCTTGGATCACCTGATTGTCTGATAAAAAGATGATTCTGTGCTTCGGTTGGCACATATAAGCCGGTGGTCCTGGACGCCAAATGGCGGTCGTAAAATAAACCATGTCAGAGGCCATGGGCGTACCCAGGGGAGGGGTCAGGGGAGGAAAGCTGCCCCCCCCTGGAAACCTCGTTGAAAATGTATGAACTCGCCCTAATCACTAATCAAAGTGTAAACGGGGCCTTATGCGCTAACTATTGAATACCGCGCCGTAGATACAGGCAAAATGCATGATCGAAGACAGGTTAAATGAACTTTGTATGCTCAGTGTAAGTACACAAAAAAAAAAACTTATAACCAGTATGGGCGATTCTTTCAAGGAAGACGTCATAAACCATTTTGCTGAAGATCTTCGAAAAGTCACTTTTAAAGTAGAAGTCGAATTAAACACTTTAAACAAAATAAAAATGCAAATCAAATTTACTTTTATTTATTTAACTAAGTACCTTACCTATAAAGCAGGATCATTTTTGGCTGTTTGTCCTATAACCCATTAAAAATCGACGCTAAAAACGGCTGAATTCGCAAAGCTGGATGTAGTTCTGATATTTAGGCATGTTGTATGAACTAGTTAAAGTAGCGTGAATTCAAATTTGCAACTTCGAAAAAACTTGTGCTCGCTGCGCACCACGCGATAAACTGCGGTAAATATTATATTGATAAATTAAGGATTTTTTTCACTTTTTGCTCTAAAAGTCAAAAACTATGCAGTTTCAACAAGTTACATTCAGCATTTGTATAAAGACACTTAAATTTGCAATAATGTAAGCCCAAACCCAGCTCTATAAACTATATAGGGACCAAGATATGGTCATTCGAAGATGATCAATATTTCTCGCAAATTGCCAATTTTAAGTTTTGCCCCCGTCCATAGCAAAATATTGGCAAATCTTTTGCCCTATGAATAATAATGCAGTCAGACCAGCAATTGAAACAGCACTTCATATTGGAATTGGTTCCTTACTTAATGGCGTTATTTAATGAAGAAAGGGGCACAATCGCCTGTATAAATGAGTTTCGATGACAGACGACAGTATGCAGGAGGTATCCCCCATCAACCACTACATGTGTTGGCGTTGAGGGAGACGTTTTCAGAGGCTGGAGTGAAAGCTTCTTAAATCTTTGATTTGATCCCCTTTCTTCACTAAACCACCTTTGAATAACTGAACGTTATGGGCCGAAAATTTGACTTTTAGAGCAAAAAGTGAAAAACCTCCCAAAATTTCGCGTGGTGCGCAGCGAGCCCAAGTTTATCGAAGTAAAACTACGTCCAGCTTTGCGAATTTAATGTTAATTTCCACACACACACTTTACATATACCTAATGTTACACATAGGTATCTTTGAGTAGTGTGTATGACAAAACAGCCGCGGACGATATAACCTAACCTAAAAATTCTATTTGCCCCCCTCCCCCACAGTTCAGAAGCTGGGTACACCCATGTCAGAGGCCCTTGAGGCGGTTTAGAAACTGACACTAGGGTGTGTGGGGTCGTTAGACCTTACTACACGATAAGAAGACCCATTTGGTAACCAGATGAGACATATTCTTTATCAAATTTTATTAATTAATAAACACGCCTATGATAATTTGCCAATCAAAAATTGTTCATGCATCATCATCTGCTTAGCCTTTTCCCAACTACATTGGGGTCGGCTACCAGACCTCCACAACCCATTAACTGGGTAACACGGTACATCTTTGGCAAGACGAGTCAGATTTACTGGCTTCTGACAATCCGTAACGACTGCCAAAGATCTACAAATGACAGCCGGGACCAATGGCTTAACGTGCTTTCCGAGGCACGGAGGAAACTCGTTATGTTAAGACGGTCACCCATCCACAGACCAACCTTGGCAAGCGTTGCTTAACCTTCAAGATCGACCCGTGTGGCTGTTATTATTTAGCCACGAGCTCCTCGTAAAAATTGTTCATGCATGGCTATTTTTAATTAAATTAATTTTAATCACTTTTTTATCATATCTTTCACTCTTTTGTTTCCTTCAACGTCGACGTAATTCACGTCGGATAACTTTTTCTTTTTAATTACTATATTGTCGGTTTTAGTAAAATTATTTTTCAAATTGAATTTCGACAGCCTCCGCGTCAGCCTCTTCTTTAATTTATTAAAATTGTTTAAATTACTAACATTTAAGCCAAATTGTACATGAAATAATATAATTTTTTTATTTATTGGAATCAAGTAGCCTATTAGAGCTTTGTGCTAACACTACAAAGTATAAAATAACTTTAATTTCGAAAGTCGGTGTCAAAAAACCAAAAACATCGACGTTTTTTGTTTTTGGAAGTCGGTTTTAATTTTTTTCTGCGTACCACTAAAAAGTGAAACCACAAATACAGCGTACTGGCGTGATGTTATGTTATGAACTTAAACAATCAACAGACATGCGATTTCAGAAATCCCGATCCATTTACCATCATTGATTGAAGCGTTCCGTTACCTACCTCCGAAGTTCTTCATCAGATTTTCACCAAATCAAAATACTTACTTCCAAACAAAAAAAGAATCATCCAAATCGGTTAACAATTCGCGAAAATATCGCTGAACAGACATTTTTCATGGGATCGCATCATCAGATCCTGATTTATACCTTCCATCATTAGCTCAGCAACATAGATGATGATTATCAGGCACAAATATCTGAATTGCGTTAGAAGTTTCATGAAAAACATTGTATGTACTTACCTATAAAATTTGAGGATTTTCCTTCCTCGATTTTCATGGGATCCCATCCTCAGATCCTGACTTGGTGACAATGGTACCACCTCGGTAGGCTTTCGAATAAAAAAGTTTTTTTTTTAATCGGTCCACAATTGGCGGAGAAATAGGTGAACATACAAAAAAAAAAAAAAAACATACAGCCGAACATATAACCTCCTCATTTTTGAAGACGTCGGTTAAACACAGATAAAATCCATTTAAATTTCATTCATTTGAAAATGGAAAAGATCATTTTCATTTAATGTTTAATTATTTTCAGGGTCAAGCTCCAGCGGATTAAAACGATCCATGAATGAGATTGTGCCAGCAGAGAGTGTGCCGCCAAAGAAGCGCTTGCGCATGTACGAGTCGGCGTTCCTGCGACGCGACTCCTTCATCGACAGCATGTTCGGCGGCGTGCTGCTCACGCGCGTCGAGTGCACCGAGTGCCACTCGTCGTCGCTGTCGCGCGACGTATTCCGCGACCTGCAGCTCGCCTTCCCCGACAAGCCCGAGGGCTGGCAGCACAGCGTGCAAGGCCTACTCGAGTACTACTGCTCCAAGGAAAGCCTCACCGGCGAAAACCAATACCAGTGCCGCGACTGTGGCGAACACCGAGATGCTGAACGAAGTGTACTCATCGAAACCACACCTAAATACCTTATCCTCGTACTGAAGAACTTCAAGTAAGTCTTTTGAAGTCCTATTGGATCTTTTTAAACATTCCTCTTCTTTTAGTTTCTCTGTCTTAATTTGAATATCAAAAGGTGACCGCTTGAAAACAGGGATTCGATTTTTTAAATTAGATCTTCTGTCAACAGATTCGACCCGAAGCTGCAAGTGCAGACGAAGCTGATGCACTCGATGTACCACAACCACAGCATCACGCTGCCCACGGTGCGATCGCAGGCCGTGCACGCCTCGTACACGCTGTACGCCGCCGTCATCCACGCCGGCACCACGCTTGACTCGGGCCACTACTACACGCTGGCCAAGGACAACGACCAGTGGAACATGTACAACGACGACGTCGTCACGTCCTCCGACGAAGGACAACTCAACGGCCTCAACCGCTCCAGCACGCCCTACATCCTGTTCTACAGGCGCACTGATATCGAGGAGGGCACGGCGCCATCTATGGAGGAGCTGCCCCCGAAGGTGCAGGAGACGGTTATGGCGCACAACAAGCACTACGTCGAGACGGTCCGCAAGATGCGACTGGCTCGTCCATGACAGTTAAGATCGGACAAGTACATCGACTTCTCGGTGTTGGAAAATAGCGGGGAAGTGGATGACCCCGCTTTTATTGCTGATAACAAGCCCTCGATGCGTCTTTAAATTGAATGATACAATTTTATAATGTTTACAACAACTCGGACTCTAAACTTAATGATGCATGTTACGGTCGTTGAGGTGCAGTGGCGGGCACGATCACGTCACATTTGCAAGACATGAGTGTAATAAAGACAGGTCTGATCATCCAGCTCCGCCTATCTAGCTCTCCTGGCTGTCAGTCTCCGTTTGTGCTTCAACTGTGAACTATGGACAAGAAACATATAGTGTTGGTTTATACTACCCACCAGAAAACTAATAGTGGACTTATCCGACGTGATTGCTATTGCTAGTTTTGTATATTGCGGGTTAGTCCGAGTTAAATAATCTCAATTAATTTTTTTTTGTTGTCATTTTGTTTATTTTCATACTATTGATAAGTGTTTACAATATTGTTTTAATTATAATGTATTTAATCTCGATTTGAATTCCTACATCGATTAAATTTGATTATATATTATTTTGAATATGGATTCAAGAGACTATTATGCTATTACGTTATTTTTTAAATTGTATTATTAACATAGTGAGTCTTGTATATGTAATGTAGACATCACATGTTTTCGGATTGATGATCACATGAAGTTTATACAATATTGTGCTGGGAACTTATTGTTATGAAGTGAAACGGATGCAAGCTCTGTCTTGGACACTGGGCAGCATAGCGTCGTAATGGTTAGTCTCCTCGGAAGCCAGGCGTGTAGGAGGGACACAGCTTGCGTCCCAAGCTTCGTGATCTAGAATCATTGTCGTGCAATCTATTTACATAATACTTAGACCGTAACATATAAACATAGAAAGTTTAGCATAGAGAATTTCTGTATATTATTTATGGAGTATTTATAAGTGAAGTATTTAAACATAAGAATCTTTATAACTTATATCTCCAGATTTTTGCAAAAAACCTCGTTATATTGATTAAAGTAATATGAATGTTAGAATAATTTAAAATTGATATTATAGATATCTTATATTCGTGTTGATATTACTTAATATATTCATTTCAAATGCATGAATTACATCAATTCGATAATATGAGTGTTATTGGTAGATTATGATAATGGAACGATTTCAGTGAATTCACAGAATATAACTTATACATTTTAAGATTATCGTATAACCTTAGATTAAGTAGGTAATCGAAGATTCGATCTGCGATTGCTGTTGTCTCTTAGACCTAGAATTTTAACATAACATATTAGACTAAAGTAATTTTGATGATATCTACATGTTCCGAGTTTATAATAGTATCCAGCAGCTGAAATCCTCCACTCTTATTATTAGTGTTATTAATGTAGTGACGAGGTTTTTTGCAAAAGCTTGTAATTACAACTTGACTGACATTTACTTTTCTATTTTCGTTTACCTCTCACAGTAATATTTTTTTGTTTCCGACTATATTTTTGATCGAGCTATTAAATGCTCATTCGGCGATCAGGTGCCTATTCTTTATTTTTTACATTATTTGTATAGTGTGCCAACAACATTTTGAAACAAAATTTGTTATCCTTTGATTGATGAGTATCAATATTCTTATCTCTTCTGTCTTGGTAAAAAATGCTATATCATGACTCTGATAGATGAAATGTTACTCAAAATAATGTAAGTTCGTGTTATCTTTGAACCTCTTACCTTTAACTTATCTGTTCTTCAAATTCCTTTGTTTTGCCTCTGGACTGGCATTATTTAACAAAGGTTATAATAATATATTGAATCACCAAGATAAATAATCATTCTTATTTTACAATGTTCAAACAAGTATATAGTTAATGTAACTTAGTGCTGTATGTCAAACGGTTAGCACACATTAAAAAACTAGTTCAAATATACCGCTTTCATGCGTGTTGGTTCTTATTGAGAACTTCTGTTTACTTATTTTCCCAGTTTCGCACGTTACTGCGGCGAAGTCACGATTGTTCGAGTATTCCGTATACACAGCTGAATATTATGTAAATATTTTTTTGAGCTTTGTATTAGCTACGTATAATACGTAGGTTAATATAATAAGTGTCGTTCTCTCTAATCTATATTCAGCAAAAACAATAAGATGTACTCTGGTAAGCTTTTTTACATCTTCGACACTTTGATTCGAATAAACGCGACTTCGCTGGCTTTATTTACATATGTTATGAATTATAAATTGTTTAGTTTATCCTTTATGTAAATAATTAAAGCATTTAAAGTATAAGATAGATATTCCACATGGTAAACATAGTATAGGTAGGTATATTATGTTAATGTCAGGGGCATAGCATCTGCCCTCACATACATCACTTTTATAGTTAGAAAACACATTATTATTGTAAAATCGGTTTTTGGTTTAAAATAATAAAATAAACGTTGGAAAATTTTTTTTGTTCCCTTTTAATGTCTCCTTAGAAACACGACCTGAAACTTAATGCTATACAGAATGCCACAGGTTTCTGTGTATGTTGTATGTTGTTATCAATACTGTGCGATTATAAACGTATTATAGCGAACAGAACATTTAAAACCTTTTTACAAAAAAAATACAACCGACTTCCAAATAACAACTATGCATATCGTTTGATTTCTTCGTTTTTAAAAGCTTTTATTTAACTTGCAATGTATGTATGTATGTTTGTTCGGGTGCAATCTTGCTACTCAATTTTGAAGCAGATATCTTCAAACGATTGAGCTGAAATTTTTATACACGTTTAGTTTGGATGACAACACACGATTAGCTGTGTGACGTCGTTGCATGGTTGTAGACCATCCAAGATAGCGGAATAGTTATTTTAATGCATTTCTACAATATGGGTATCAAATCAAAGGGATTGTTGAGAATAACTCGAAAAATAATGTGACATAATTCTAAATCCAAGATGGCGGAATAGTTATTTTTTATGCACTTCTAAAATATGGTTATCAAATTAAAGGGCTTGTTGAGAGTAACTCGAAATAACTGAAAAATTCACTAAAAGTAAAACAAATCTTTTTAAAAAGCTTTTATAAATACTCTAAAAAGAAGAAAATAAAATTTTCCTTTAAAATTGATCATAAAAGCTTGTCGCGAGGTTTCATTAATTAAATACTTATAGGTACTTACGAAACCTCGCGACAAGTTTTTTGCTTTTAATTTTTGACACAGACTTCGAAATTAAAGTTACCTTTTCTTTTTCACTTTTTGTGAAGAGTTTCCACAACTAAATTGACATTCACTTGTAGGCACCCCTTCACAGGCGTACCGACGTGATTTTATGTTACGCACTGTTGGTAAACAATAGACAGACATACAATTTCAGCTAGCCCTGTACATTTGCTATTATTTATTGAGGAGGTCAGTTATCTATCTCCGAAGTTCTTCATCAGTTCTTCACCAAATTGAAATGGGACCACTCCGAGAAAATACACCGCCAAGAACTACACAGATCGCTTCAAGTGTGCCTATAAAATTTTAAGAGTTCCTTCTATTTCTCCAGGACCCCATCATCAGATCCTCACCTGATGATCATGGGACCACCTGGGAAGTCTACCCTTCCAAACAAAAAAGAATTTACCAAATCGGTCCAGGCGTCTTCGAGTAATCGGAGAACATAAATTAAAAAAACCGGTCAAGAGCGAGATACCCAAACCAACTAATCCGCCGACAGACAGACGGACATGGCGAATTATAATGATTTCTTGTTGACTACGGAGCCCTTAAAAAATGAATTTGGAATACGTTTTTATCTTCATTTGCAGTTCGTGAAACTACAAATGAAGATAAAAACGTATTCAAACGCACTAGCGCCATATTGGTTTCTTCTTTTAATCTAACTAATATTATAAATGCGAAAGTTTGGATGGATGGATGTTTGTTACCCCAGATTGCTGCCCCAGATGTAACCTGAATACTATCTAAAATAATATTGCTGTCAGTTTTCCAAAGAATACACATAAGATGTGACTGCGGATTGTTCTTATTCATGTTCAGATGTAGAACATTGACATAAAAGCGAGGCCACAAGCAAGGAAAATAATGTACTTTTAAAGTTGCCATGACCTGTGAGAAATTGGGCAACATAGTGATCCACCTCCAGCCGTGTCCTGTCCGGCCGCTCACGAACAGATGGAAAAAACTGGTGGAGATGACGGCCTTTGATGGAATTTTCTCACCTACATTGCCATTCGGATAAAAATTCCTCCCAGACATCCGTCTGGGGTTTTAGTAATCTAGTGATCTTAACGCGGTCGCGTTGCGGTGTCGGGCCACTGCGCGTGGCCCGACATGCACTTAGCCAATTTTTCTATTTCTCCCGTAGCAGTAGGTATGGAATTTTAGTAAAACTTTAACTAGGGTAGGTATGAAAAGTAGATACACAGCGTGCCAATCGAGTTTCGTGGCTGATCGTTTCAATGGCAAAAATAAAAATACTTATAATATTCAAAAAATGTATTATTAGGTAAGTACATAACTAGAAAAAAACTTGTACCATGATTATTTATTGCCGGTGCTTACATCTACTTACAATAACTTAAAGTTCCTACCTATATCTACCTACAGGTTAAGTTAGCCTCAAGGCTCCAAGGATATCTATGCTTTGTGCTTGGGATCGAGTCAACATAGCTATGGTATAGTTAGTACGCGCCTTCAACCCTTTGGCTATAGCGAACGTGGAGAAACTGTAGGTGGCAGCACAGAAGCATCACTGTCAAGTATTCTAAACGAAAAAGTTTCGAATTTTCTACGCTAGATGGCATAGTCAATGCCGTGCACATTCCCATTAACACCTCTAAAAGGTCCTACAGACGGGGGTGATTTTTATAGTAGATTATGAACCGAAGAGATAAAACAAGAATCCTGAATGTAGCGAGGGATTGAAGCTAGCCAAAGGCAAAGACACCTTTGTCCCTAAAGAGCATACTCTACCTACCATAAAAATCGCCCCCGTCTGTAGAAGCCTTTAAAGGTGCCAATGGGAACGTGCCACCTACTGCCTAGATCATTACTAGCACCTACTGCGAGAAAATTGTGCTCTAGCCATGAAAACATGTGGCGCGCCTCTGCCCCCGCCGCAAGGAGCAGATCGCACGTCTTAAGCTGTGGCTCCAACACACCAATAATATTTTACAGAATTTAATTATAACCCCTGGCAATAATGTGATTTAAATTTGGAACAACTATCGTTTGCGCTCGTTGCAGCTAGCTAGCAACGGAGGCCGACGCCAGAAGCCGCCCGCAGGTTGGAATGACGTACTTCAGGTTGGGTTTGAATGGCAAGCAATTTGACGTGTAGGTGGCGTGAAAAAGAAATTATTTCATGGCTAATGAACATCTGAAGAACAATGTCTGTTAATCAGTTTCCGAACCTAACCTAACCAAACTCACATTCACTGTTGAAAGAAAAGAAATGTTGACATACCTACTAAAGTAGTGTAGGTATTCCGCAACGGTATAGGCCACAGTAATCTAACCTTCTTATGTCTGTCGCAGTCAACTTGCTTAAACATCTATTTAATTGCTTGCCTAACTTAGTATTTCTAGACTAAGGCTCCTTTAAACCCTGCTAATAGAAATATGGCGGCAGACTGGATACCGTTCAAACTAAACCTATCCGTGTCGGGGTAAGCTAAGGGCTAAGCTGCCCCTGTGCCCTATGCTCCACTACTTGGCTAGGCAAGTCACTGGTTGCCTAGCTGCTCAATACCGAGATGTCATGCTAGGCAGTCAATTAAACGGCTGATTAAGCCAGTTAGCTGCGACGTATCTTTGAGGTAGGCAGACCTGTGTCTAATCCAAAAATAAACGCAGACTCCGGCCAGTTAGGTACATGAATATTATAGGAAATGTTTTGATGTTCTTAAGATTCAGCTTAGAATTTCGTTCCGAAATTTTTGTGGGTAAGTAAAAGAAAAGCTCTCGATCGTTCTAACTTCGAAAGCAACATACCTACTTATCTACTTACTACTTTTCTACCTAATGCGTGGGCAGATAAATATATAAGTAGATACAAAATACAATATCTCAATAACATCAAAACATAGGACAAAAATACTCCGATTCGACGGAAACTATTACTTAATAGTTCTGCAGAAATGCGGATGTTTGATGAACTTCAGGTGACCTTTTCCGGCCGAAGGGTATGGAGCTCGTGCATTGGCTGCAATTCTATTGATTTGTGAGTCTCGGAGGCGCGCGCAGTGCAGGGTAGGTAGATACAACTACTAACAGCAGATATTTAGTGCACAGTGCCCGTGCCCTAGATCGCCCCCGCTCCCGGGCCGCACACCTGCCGCACCCTCGTCCGTCCCTACCTGATATATGGCTAGACGTCATTCAAGTAATAAATCAATACAGCGGATTCACAAGCCTGGGCGAGACAAGTTGCGTATCTACCGGCACAAATTTACATAGGATGAGATTATAAGTTTGCCATACGCATACCCAGTTTAATGAAACCGTTGACCGCCTCTTGACTGGTGAAAGTGTGATCTGACTAAGGTAAAAACACGTTTGAGACATTCGATGAAACTAAAGTAATAGATAACCTAATTAAGTAGGTATAAAAATATTTGGTAAGTAGGTAAGTACCTATTAAACTAATAGCGTCATTTATATGTAAGTCTAATTACCTAATAGATATTTTGCAATCGTTTTTGCATTCCAGATGTTTGATTTGTTAACAGTCCGCTGAATATGCCCTGAGAAACAATGTGGTCAAACTCAGACAGACAGAATTTGCAAACAAAACGTTACGGAAAGTTACACGCTTAGGATTTTTAGATTTTTTTTAAGTTAATGTTCGAAAGTAGTTAAAACGACCCATAAACGTTATTTATAAACCAATGAGTTTTCCTCCAATATTATTTAACTTCTCCGTGGCGGCCCGAGCGATCTGCTTGAAAACTGATCCTGGCACCTGATGAAACAAAACAAAATATTAAGTACATAATATATGTAAAAATTTGGTACCTATTGACTTTTATTAATAACGTACGTAACGTCAGTCACTCACTGTCAAACACTGAAAAGTTTTAAATAAGTATGCTTTCCTACTAAACAAATTTTTAAAATGTGAAAGTTTGTAAGGATGGCAAACTACAAACGTCAATTGCCGTCAGGCTAAAAAGTAATTTAACCACCTACAGAATGATCCATTGAGATGGGTAATTCTTAAGTCAGAAGGCACCAATCCTTCTTGAAAGTTGTTTTTTTAAGTAAGGTAAGATTGAAATTGGATAAAAAATATACTTATATATCTTTGGTAACATAAACCCTTTAGTTCGCATCTGAAAAAATACTGCATTTTTTTCTTTTTTGGGACTCTAATTATTGTTAAAATAGCTCTATAAAAAAGTTTGAAAAAATCTAACATAGATACTTTTTGAGAAAACATATGTTGTTCAGATACAACGTTGCGAAACATTCTATTGAATAGTGGCAGAATATTATGTCGAACACTAACAACATTGCGGCTTAAATAGACAATTATACTTTCAATGAAAATAAAAAGAATATGTGGAAAAACAAAGTTTATTGAAAAAAAAAACACAAATTCCGATTTCCTTCACATAGTTATCATTTAGACGTTGACATGTTATGGTAATAACAATTTCTTTTTTCCAACTTACACAATCTAAGGTTACACTTATTGCAATAAACACTGGTATAACCTTTTTTACAATACTTGCACCTGCCTTGAGACACAAATGTTGGTAAGTGGCCTATATTATCATAGCGAACAGAATCTGGTGGTCTTGGAGCAACAGGAGTCTTGATCTTGACAGACGCTTCGTTTTCTTTTGACTCTGTCTGTCGAATTCTATTTTTTTGGAAAAGTTCTGTTACCAGCTGAATTCGAAATTTTTTGAGAGTTAATGTTTTCTTGTTACTTTGGCAATCCCTTCTATACAGCAGCCAGGCGTTATTGACGCAAATGTCTAGTGCTTGAGCAAATAAAGCCATATACCATCTTTTTGTTTTAAAGTTAGAGCGATATAATGACACCAACATGTCGGCCAAATCAACACCACCCATGTGAGCATTATACTGCTTGACTATTTGTGGGCAATCTACATCAACCCTCGATTTGGTTTCTTTTGAGTATCGCTTAATTTTTTCTTTTAGATGTGAGTCAACGAAAGAACTTACTAAAGTGACTACTTTATTATCATACCACTTGACCACGGCGAGCTTCTTCTCATTGCAGACAATCTGTTGGCTGGCACCCCTACCCTTCTTTGCAAGCGCATTGTCAGAGAGTAACATTTCTTGACAGCCTCTTAGAGGGTTATTTCTGACTGTTCCTAAGCTGAAAATGCCATATTCGTTGCGTAAGTGATGGATTAGCTCGAGCGATGTAAAAAAGTTGTCGAAGTACACAGTAGCTGGCTTTTCCTGTATGGTCTTGCAAAGAGCTATGACAACTTTAGCTCCTAAACCTAAGCTATTTTCGTAGTCAGTAAAGTGTCGGTTTCTAAAATGTATCTTCACCACCATATGGGATGAAGTCATATATTAATCCAGAGACTCCTGCTCGCACAAATATCTTAAATCCCCATTTTTTGGGCTTCTTGGGTAAATACTGCCCCCTACTCCCTGCCCGTGTTTCCTTGTAAGGAACCATCATTTCATCCACACTGTAGCGCCTTCTGGCACGAGCAGCAAACAATTCTTACGAATCCTCTCAATTACAGGTCGAACTTTGAAATAGCGGTCGTCATTTGTGTCAGTGTTGTCCACGAAGTGAAGAAATCTTCTTATTTTTTCATGTTTCTTTAGAGACATAATATCAGCAATTTCGGGGAACCTCAACGCTTTGCTCCAGTAGTCACGGTAAGCTGGCATTTGGACCACACCCATCAAAAGAGTTATGCCAATAAAATCTCATATGTCATTTTTAGTAACGTTTATGCTTTTTGAAACTTCATGTTGAACCGAATAAAGATTCGTATTTTCTGTGATAAATAAGATCCGTTATGTCTTCTGAGAAAAAATGTTGGAAATAATCAAGAGGGCTTTTCAGGCCTGCATCAAAAGGTGGATTATATTGTGGTAATTCTACTATTGCTGTGTGTTGGAATTTGCCTTTTTTGAATTTTAAGTTTATGGGTTTTCTAACAAACTTCTTCACTCGTTTTGTCAGAAGCCTTGGTAATGTAGTTGCCTTTCTCTTTGAACGTGTTGTGGTTGCCGGTGAGCTAGTCAAAGGCGATAAGATGGATGAAACGGAATTTAGCATGAAAGGGAGTTGTTCTTGCGGCCGACCGGTCGGAAACATTTCATTGATGAGAGGTGACAGTGGAATAGTTTCTTCGTCCGATAAAACTGGGTTGAAGTGAGCTGTTTGGCGGTCTTCATTGTCAGAACAAAATATGTCCAACTCATTTAGAGAAGAAGGATAGGATCTTGGTTCCGAACTGCAGTATATAATATCATCATCGTCATCGTCGTGTTGATATAAATTCTGGACAATAACTTCATCGTCTCAGCCGCTACTACTACCATCTGATGGTGCATTTTCAGGTGGCACAAGTGCCATTATAGTACGTGTTCGGTGCCATTTCGGCTTAATCTGAAGCAAGCAAAAACACAAAAACCATGCAAAACCGCACCCAAAGCATAACAAAAATTTCAATCGCAAATAAAAATACCAAATAAAAAATTTAAAACATTTACCCACTATGTTAGTTATTATAGGTAGTTCTTAAATATTTGAAAAAGCTCAGTTCGTTAAAGTAAAGTACTTGGTAAGCAAAAGAGCAATGTTGATTGTGAACGACATTCAGAATACTCGGTACTTTTCTGAGTACTCCGCAGTGTTGGTCACAAACAACATATCATTTCACGGGCTCGTAAATTGGATATTCGTTGTTCAAACAAGATGAATTTGACACCTATCAATAAAGGGGATATTTATTAGGAATATTTTCATGCATAGTATCCATAAATTTAATTGAAATGGTCAAAATCGGAAATTATTACCTTACATCCGCGCGTGGCAGGTGTTCTCGACGCCATCTTGTCAGGAAGAGAGAGAAAACATTCGCGCGTAATGACAGTTATATTTTTTTTAACACTGCGAATTAAAGGGTTAAGGCACTTCAAATTGTGGACTAGTGACCACAACAACGTCTAATATCCATTGTAACGACTTTAGAAACTTATATTTATTTTTTTAGATTTTTTCGATCTTGCGCCATCATCACCTACACCTACCCCCTTACCTTTCGTCTTCCCCCTGTAAGTCCCGGTTTCATTCTCGTGATAAAACATTTTAATGCTTTGGAACTGATTTAGCACGATGTCATCAACTATCTAGAAAAATATACCTCTTGCTCTTTACTTACAACATAATAATTTTAACATACTGTTCTACAAGACTTCAAATACAACACTACTTATCTTATCAAAAAACCGTTCGATCTTCCCCCCACTTACTACTCTTTTCTTTTTTTAAATAAGTTTTCTCTTTTCTCATATTTTTAGTTTTGTTCTGATCCAATTACCACTTGAGTCAGGGGATCTCCCTGACGCAATTGCTCACCACGTTTTGGACAATTAATATTCGTGATCTTTACCAATTAGTTAGACCTTGGACCTTGAGGCTGTTACCCAACGATATGAACTCTCACCTCAAGAACCGAGTTGACGAAATTGGAGACACCCTCAGCGCCTCCGACCAATGCTTTGCCAGCGCTGTAGAACTTGTCACCAGAATTTCCATACTTTTCTTCCTCACTTATGGTGTCCACTATAGGTTGTGGCTGCGGAACGAAATATATATATCTGTTTTTAAGCTTTCAAGTTTTACGCGACTGCTTATTTTGAACAAGCTGGTACTAGGCGAGTTGCTGCCGCTGCATAAGAAATTAATAAAGTCATATAATAGTCAATAAGTGACCAATGATCATCGCACTAGTGCAAGCAATAGATTAGTTGGCCAAGTTTTAGCGCAATGGGATCAACAGTATGGCAGCGCACATGTGCGCCGATTATTTCTAGGGGGGTGATATTGATAGGTTTTGTGTTCCCCATTCACACAAATATATATCAGAAGAAACCAGGTGCAAGGCCGAGCGAAATATAAGCTCGAAGTACATATACCTACTTCGCCTCGGATTTGCTAGGTTTCCCCTTTAACTACATTCTGTGTATAATTATATACTTTTTTAATTCTTCAAATAGTACTGAAAGCCAGGAAAGTACAAGTGCGCCCCTTGCAACCCCTCCCGGTGCCCTAAGTAGCGCATAAAGTACGAGCAAACAAACATTGAAGATGTAATAGGGGTTTCACGATAAATAATATTATACCTATACGTAGCTTTACGTTCTATGATAAGCTGTACGTATATTGAAACTATTGATTAATGTGCAATGCCCTATTTCTATGGCCCCAACCAACTGGGCTCGCACAATAGGCATTGTTTGTGCTGTAATAGGCGGTCATCGACGAAAAAGGGTGATTTTATGCAGGCATGTCTCTGTTCCCATGCACGGCCTTTAAGCGGAGGTAAGGTGTCTATGAACTCTAACAACTGCTTCTTAAGAACCACTCACCTGAAAGATTCCAGCAACAAATCCTTGAATATTCTCTTTGAACGACAAGGTCTTACTTCCGTAGCCTTCTGTTTCTTCTATTGCACTTTCCAGAGTAGGGACTGGTGCATAAAATACGCCAACTGGATTAGAGTTAGCCTGGAAAAATTAAATACGTAATTCAGCTGGGCCATAGTTGTTACGCAGTGGGAGTTAGAGGGCGGGAGCCTACGAAGCGCTGGCGTGACGCTGACGATTAAGGGGTGTTTATGAAGGATTGGTCGGAGAACACATCGGAAAGAGTAAAAGGCTACCTTTTCCCAACAATGGGCGAATATCTATACTAATATATAAAGCTGAAGAGTTTGTTTATTTGTTTGTTTGCTTGAACGCGCTAATCTCAGGAACTACTGGACCGATTTGAAAAATTCCTTCAGTGTTAGGTAGCCCATTTATATCGCTAAGACCAATAGGAGCGGAGCAGTAATGAAAATTGTGACGCAGACGAAGTTGCGCGGGTCAACTATTACATAAATATGTTGATACCAAAAATAACTTCAGTAAAATTAATTGGGGGTTTTAAATTGGCAAATTCGTTTTCTTAGTATTAACTAATTTATGCAAATATCTAACATTTGTCTTGGTGTGAGACTGATTGGTATAAGAACCTGAGAGTTTTATTACCTTCGCGTTCAACTTATTACCTTCGCGTTCAACGTGCTTCCCAACAGATTAGACGCTGCTTGAAGTTTATATGTTACGAAATTCCTTCCACTTGGTTGAGCATTATTTTTCACAGGGTTGCCTCCTGGATAGTTTTCATTGTCCAATGGTTGAGCTAGGAGCACGTCTGAACCGGATTGGGGTTGATCGTAAACTGGCAGGTCGATGCGAATCGGATCATCCACTGGAGCTGAGAGTGCGCTCGCGGCCAACACAAAGAGCGTTACCAGCTGTTTGAGAGTCATTCTGGAAGAATACTGTACATAGATTTTTTTTAAAGTTAGAGTGAAAATTCTGCTTCTGGGTACGCTCGCTCGCTCCATCGTAGACTTTGTCTCTGTCATATCTGACCTGGACTGGCGTCAAGAGCAAACAAATCACAAATAAAAAAATAAAAGAAATATGGTGATGTATTTTGTTTTTAAAACGTTGGCTTACACTAGAATTTTCTCCTGTATCGTGGGTGCATTCACCAACATACAAAACTCACATACACACATCAAAAAAAGTTTGCGATCAGTAGCAGTATCAGTAGCTGTTATATTTTTTTTTATTCAACATTATTAAGAAAAATTCTTTGTTGTGTGATTTCTTTAAATAGAAAGCCCCTGTTTGAAATTAAAAAATAAAACCATTTTTAATTAAAAAAAAAATGAATTATTAATCAGAATGTAAAAGACTGTTTTACCAAAATTTAACAACAATTAATTTAATAATAAAAGGTTTATCTATATAATCTATATGTATATAATTATATAAAATCCTTTGTCCTGAATGACTGACGGATCAACGCAGAGCCTAAACCGCTAATCGTAGAGATCTGAAACTTGGAGGGTGTGTTCTTTGTATGATGTAGGCATCCACTAACTGTTTACTCGCCGTCCAGGATCTGGGAGATATCAAGTAATGTCCGTGCAAGATGACCGAAATATTGCTCCAGTTTGTTTCTCTAAAAAATCGTGACTTTACTCGGTAACTCTATTCGACTGCAGCAGCGGCGTCGTGAGGTTCGAGGATTGACTGTGAGTGATTATATCATTAAAAGAAGATTGACAGAACGAGGCTTATAAACCAGATAATGGCCCAAAATGGATGGTAGGTATATCAACGAAGAGGACGACTTCTCTTTGCACGTGAGCATTTAAATCATACCTTTAATGGGACACAGTTCTCTATTCTGACGAGAGTTAGATAATGCAGTATGGTAAGGACGGCAGACAGAAAGAAAGTGTATCGAAGAAAAGGAGAACGTTTGGCACAGTAGGTACTGTTTTAAAGCAAGAGTAAGTTACGGTGGCGGTTCTTGGACGGTTTGGAAAGGCATATAAGCGTCGATGGAAAAACCCAACTTGCTTTTGTATCTGGACCCCACTTACCGTCATTAGACTAAAGGCGAAGAGGTAATTTTAAGCCGGACAATGCCACAGAGCTCATACCGCAGGCATTGCTTGAAGAAGTTAAAGCTTGCATTAAAATCTCAACTCCTTGGCTCCTAATAAAATATCTCTACCTTATAACAATATGCAAGTGCAGTTGAAAAACGATATTTGTGCTGGATAATTTTCCAGCATCCTTCTTAATTAAAGTACGGAATGGAGAGTACCTACCCTGAAACTGGGTGCATGATTACAATTCCAACAGATCAACAGATCTTGCTTCAGGTGTATTGACGGTTGACGATCCAATAGCCCAAATATACCCACCCAGACGTCCGGAACCTACTTAGCAAACCTATTCTTGTTTTTTTTTTTTTTTTTTTACTATTGATAGGACGCGTTTGACCACTATCTCACCTGATGGTAAGCGAGGATGTGGTCGAAGATGGAGCACGCTTGCCTAGAAATAACCTATTCACTCTTGATTTGAAGACTCCCAGGTTGTAGCTATCAGGAAACACAGACTCCGGCAGGGAATTCCACTCCTTAGCTGTACGCACTATGAATGTGTTCCCAAAACGTTTTGTGCGTATGGGTGGGATGTCCACCATATACCGGTGGCGCATCGCCGTTCGTCTTGTGGTCCGATGATGGAACGGGCTTGGCGGAATTAAATTATGCAATTCCGTCGCACATTCCCCAAAATGCAACCGGGTTTTTAAGGGTGGGAAGTCATCAAATCCTCCCACTCTGGGTGAAACAGATCTTACTGACTAAAATGCACCGTGTTCCTCCTAATGCCCTACGCGTTCCAGGGCCGCGGAGACTCTTTCGAACAAATTCCGCAACCTCAGCAAGCCTATGCAGTGGTTAACAACCATCAATACGCGTAATATTGACAGATGCTTCTGGGGAAAGTAGGGGATATATGTCCATGAACACGGTCATTGAAGAAAATGATACACATTACCCGGCTAAGTTTTATGATTTCTACTCAGATATTTATTCCTCTAAAACTTTGCTATGAGCCATACTGAGAAATTCCTAATGGAAAACCCCAAATACACTTTTTGCCCTACCTGGGAATCGAAGTAAGGACTCCAAGCAGACCAACGGGGCAGTTCCAGAATGCAGTTCAGAGTGTGCCTTGAATTGCACTCTTCCAACTTCCTAATTCTATCAGGGGTTAAGCATTGCTGGATATTGACTGTTCGTATATCTTATCTGAGTGATCGACTTATATTTTTCCCTACATTTAAGCGATCGAAGTCGCGGGCAACAGCTAGTATTCAATTTAATATAACTCCTCCCCTGGCTTGAACACATGCGGAGATCCTGCTGAGCATGCTGAGGATCAAGTTATCCAGCATTTCTTGGAAACCTGTCCCATTCGTGAATAGCGGCTTCCCTGAACTCTGGCACTGTCTGGGGACGTGGCTGACGGTTCCAAAAGCTCGCTTAAGAGCATCCCAATTGTTTGGACTGCTGCCCAAAAGCGCTATATTAGATTGCTGGCAGCCCTTGACCCAACAATCAATGCTACTAAAATAAAAGCAAAAGCTCGGGCCGCCTCCGGGCTTGAAGTTAGCACACAAATCATTCGGAATTGCTTGCATCAGCCTGGATTACAAGCACGGGGGTCTTGGCGAGCTCCTCTGAATTCCCGACAACGTCAACGACGGATATTGCAGTGGCCTAGCTTCGGCAAAATGAAGAAGATAAAAAGAAAACATTTGGCAAAACTGTGTCTTTATTGACGAATCGCGAATGAGTACTTATCCAGATAACCAACGTGTCCGTATGTGGAATAGACTAGGAGACCGTGAAAGGCAAAAAACAGCCACTGGAACAAGGCAGGAAATCGGAGTCCTTTTGGTAGAATTATGATTGGAGCTAGAACGCCTTTGATCCCATATCGAGGCTTCACGACAGCAGACTTGTTTAAAGTAGTTGCTTTTGATGGAATTGGTACTGGTCGATGATAATGCGCCCGCACATCGAGCTCTAATAGTCAACAAAAATACGACATCACAAGGTTAGACTGGCCTGCCGGCTCGCCTGACTTAAACCCAATAGAGCACGCGTGAGACGTAATTGGAACCGTCAGCGACGTCCCCAGACAGTGCTAGACTTCAGGGCCCCTAGTCTGCTTATAAAAAATAAAATAATTATGAATTCGTCTTTCCAACACGATGCCATTATCATTTTGCTTAAAGTTTATAATCTGCTAAATTCATAATGGTCGATCACTGGTCGGTCAGTGGTCTCGCAATTGAATCGTAGTGGAATGACAGTGTCGTATTGCCATTATTATAAAACCCGTTAGTAGAAATAATTTTCGAAAAACTGCTACTAAATTGTACATTAATTTCTTTTATACATATTTTTACATATTATTTACTAGTGTTCTATGCAATCTGAAGTAGTAAGAAGTTCGTAAATAGCAAAAAAACTTTTTTACAAAAAATACGAAGTTATTTTGTACCTTGTAGTGTTTTGTTTTTGGTAGTCGGTTGTATTTTTTGTAAAAACGTCTTTTATTTTTAACTTGTTAGTGGTATGTAGGTACCTGCGTACCCATTAACAGCGTACCGGCGCAATGTTATGTTAAGAACTGGTGTAAACACTAAACAAATATGCGATTTCAGCAATCCCGATCCCTTTGCTATGATTTATTGAAGAGTTCCGTTGCCTACCTCCGAAGTTCTTCGTCAGATCTTCACCAAATTGAAACGGGACCAGTCTAGGAAAATATGCTTTCAAACAAAAAAAGAATCATCCAAATCGGCTGACAATTGGCTAAAGTATCGCTGAACAAACATTTTTCATGGGAACTCATCATCAGATCCTAATTTATACCTTCCATCATCAACTCAGCAACATGAGATGATGATTACCAGGCACAAATATCTGAATTGCGTTAGAAAGTTCATGAAAAACATTGTATGTGCCTACAAAATTTGAGGGTTGCCTTCGATTTTCGTGGGATCCTATCATCAGATTCTGACATGATGACAATGGGACCAATCGAGAAGTATACCCTTTCAGATGAAAAAAAAAAAATACAACCGAATTGAGAACCTCCTCCTTTTTTTGAAGTCGGTTAAAAACATGATGAAACTCAATAATATTTTATCCGTTTTGCTGTCTCAGTCAAATGTGACATTACTGCTTACTGACGTCGACGTGTTTTTATTTGTTTTGCATTGACCAGTGTTTTACAAAGAGCTAATTGATTTTTAACGTGAGCGACATTAAAAAAAATATATAATGAATTTGTTTATTGCTCTTTTAACTTCTCAATAACGACATCATGAGACTGTGCATAAATTGCGGAATAGCAACGGACCGCTTCAATACAATAGGATGGTGAAGATTGGATAATTAATCAATTCTTTCTATTGTACAGGAATGGGTCGCGCTCGCACCTCAAAGGGTTGTATCTGATATTTGTACAACTTAATATTTAACATTTTTGTACGAAACAATTAATGTAACCAACCGTTAGTTTACTTGTCTGTAGATGGTTGTATTTTGAAAAATAATACCAGAATGGGCAACAAATTCATATTCAAAACATCACCAATCCAGACTGAATCTGCACGGTCAATTACAACCTATTCTCTCTCTCAGAGTAGAGGCCAGCGTCCCTGCAATGGAAATGTAATATGGCCGCTTAAGATTACCAAAATTAGCCACTCAGGAGTTTATTTCTAAATGCTAGTGCTAGGCCTAATGGTCTAATGATGAATGTTTGTTTCAGGTAAATGAAAATGACTTCATTT
The DNA here is from genome assembly GCA_950371165.1 of Lacanobia oleracea. Taxonomy (NCBI): domain Eukaryota; kingdom Metazoa; phylum Arthropoda; class Insecta; order Lepidoptera; family Noctuidae; genus Lacanobia; species Lacanobia oleracea. The sequence goes on from OX493385.1 coordinate 16,853,601, forward strand.
CCCAAGCTTGCTCTTGATGAAAGTAGACCAGATGGAAATGAACAGACATTAGGAAACCGAAGAGTGTTATTCAATTTGGATGTTGTCTTCTGAAGACAGTTTGTTGTCATCAACTTGTACAGTGCAAGAATGTAATATAATGGATTCTGCCATGCTCGGTTAGTTAACTCGTTTTATTCACGGGTTATGAATAACATTATTTAGTTTAGTTTTTTTAACAAGGGCACGAGAGTGTTACAACATCCAAAAATACAAAAAACGTTACTTTAATTATATTTAATATTAGTCAAGCTCCTAACATCAATATTTCTCATTTGCAGGATTTCTTTAGTTCAGTTTTTTAAAAGTGGGCACATACACACATGACTCTGTGTAATGGCACCCCGTAATATGGATAAATTATTTTCAGGTGGGTGCTTTAAATGTTTTTTTGTCACTCTAGATGGGTGCAAGCAAATAGAGCATCCCGGTTTTTCCATACAGGCCCCTCAACATCTGGAGCATCTTCATCAGCTGTCAATGAGCGGAACAGTCAAGACATTCCTCATTTAGAAGAACCTACCTACACATATATTATGATAATCCTAATGAAGAAGAAGATTAAAACGATTTACCGCTATTTGTTTTATTTTAATTTTAATATAATACAATTTCAGGTTACGTACCTGATATAAGTTTGCATCAAATACCCATTTCATAGATACAATATAAGCAAATACAAGCCAGGAGTGATGCACATGGCCCTTGTCTAAAAAATATAGTTTTCTGAAAACTTCAGCTAAAGGAAACTGAAAGCCTGAGCACTTTTATGTAGCTACCTAAAACCTCATCGTTATAGGATGCAAGCGCTGCCGCACAGCTGCAAGTGCATTCCAGAGTATATAGTCTTAGATATCTATAACGACGAGTGTTTTATAATATTTTCAATGTGGGAAACAGCCACAAAAATATGCATTTTTCTTTATATATTTTTGTTTGAACGAGCTAATCTCTGGAATCAGTCAGATTTGACTGACTGTTAGGTTATACGACAACGGGGAAAAACGAGATATGAGCGTACAGCGTCGCGTGCTAAAGCTAGTAACCTATTTAAAAATAATAACCTAAAATATGGGCAAATATTGTCTGATTTGGTCCGTGGGTCAAAATTGGGCTCGTGAAACCTTCCTAAATGCTCTAGTTTATGGTAAAATCCAGCCCTGTAACGCCAGGCCCAAGTTTCTATGGAGTTTGGGTTTCTCCTTTTGGCTCTCAGTGACTATCTCAAAAACCACAGACACCTGGTGCTAGGCTACTGCAGCCGCACAAATGAAAGGCGAAGTTTGTCCAAAAGATATTGGATATAAAACGCCGGCAGAATGGCGCAATGACTGGAGAAGCAATGACTGCACAATTACGTTCTAATGGTAGGTCACTGATCGATGCAACTGTCAAAATTTTATCAGATTACCGCATACATCTGTCATTCATTTGTCATTATGTACGAGATTACCATTTTATGCCATTTCGTTCAGTGGAGTATCAGTGGTTGGCCATTGGTAAGTCATAATAACGCTTTTATTTTAGTAGATTACCAAACTTGTCAAAATCAACATTTATGAGATCAGTGATAGACCATTCTGACACTATTGTAATAGCAGACTTGGAGGCCAGGAAAACCACTATTCAAGAAAAAGACAGGTTACCCAAGAAATGGTTGATAACATGATCCTCAGAATGCCCAAGAGGATCTCCGTATGTGTTCGAGCCAGGGGAGGGGTTATATTATAATAATATAAAAGCCTTATTTATTCCTTAATTAAAATTAAAAAAAGTTACATGATTTGCTTTTTACTACAATTAGATTTTTTTAAACAAATTAGATTGAATTGCAATAATACAAATAAAACAGCACGAATTACAATTTATAAAATACAATCATTTCTACATGCAAAAACAAATATTTTTTTCTAAGGACCTCTCTACAGAGTAAAGGCCTCCTCCATTTCTCCTCACTTATCTCTATCTAATGCTTTTTCCATCCAGTCATTTCCTGCTGTTGTCAGTATTTCGTCGAGCCACCTCTCTGTTGGTCTACCTCTTTTTCTCTTTCCTGATGGCCCTTTCCAAGTGGTTATCTTTTTTGTCCATCTATCATTTTCCATACGTGCCACATGGCCAGCCCATTCCAATTAATTTTCTCATATAATCATTTGTCCTTTTATGTTTCAATTTTATATTTAGAGTGCTCCGCTCCAAGGCTCTTTGGGTGGTTTGTATCTTGTTACTAGTGTGTCTGTTGAAAATCCATGTTTGTAAGAAAGAGAAGGCAATACACACGAGTCTAGGACTTTTTTCTTTAGTCTTACAGGAATCTTTAATTTAAAAACTTCTTTAAGACTCCAAAACTTGTTCCAGGCAATGTTCACACGTCTAGTCAGTTCATCTCGGTGTCTAGATCTTTTAAAAGATATTTGCTGGCCTAGATATATGTACTCTTCAACATTATTCTAGAGGACGCTTATGGGGACTTTTTATTATTCGTCATTAGTTTTGTTTTTGTTGTGTTCAATTGCAAGCCAATTTCCTGGCTGACCGCATGTATTTCTTTTACCATAACTTCTAGTTTTGATGTACTTTCTGCAAATATAGTATAATATTGTCTGCGGATCTTATATTGCTTAAAAATACCGTTTATGTAAATGCCTTTGTTTTCCCATTTCAGATTCTTCATTATGCTTTGAAGTACGGTTAATATTCTGGGTGACAAAGGGTCACCTTCCGTAAGCCTCTACGATTGTCAAATTTTATTATATTGAATATAAACCTTTTATTAATAAATTGTTGTTTAAGTTAGTTAAACTGTTTTTTTTCTTTCTATCAAATTCCTGTTACATTCTGATTAATTACTCAATTTTGTATAATAAAAAAAAAACAGTTTAATTTTTTATTTCAAACAGGGTTTTAACCGACTTCAAAAAAAGGAGGAGTTCTCAATTCGGTTGTATTTTTTTTTTATGTTTGTTACCTCATAACTCCGTCATTTATGAACCGATTTGAAAATTTTTTGTTTCATCTGAAAGAGTCTATCTATACTTCTCGATTGGTCCCATTGTCACCATGTCAGAATCTGATGATGGGATCCCATGAAAATCGAGGGCAACTCTCAAATTTTATAGGCACATACAATGTTTTTCATAAAATTTCTAACGCAATTCAGATATTTGTGCTGGTAATCATCATCTCATGTTGCTGAGCTGATGATGAAAGGCATAAATTAGGATCTGATGATAAGATCCCATGAAAAATATTTGTTCAGCGATACTTTCGCCAATTGTCAGCCGATTTGGATGATTCTTTTTTTGTTTGAAAGAGTATTTTCTTGGACTGGACTTGGTGTAGATCTGACGAAGAACTTCGGAGGTAGGCAACGGAACTCTTCAATAAATGATAGCAAAGGGATCGGGATTGCTGAAATCGCATGTTTTTTTTAGTGTTTACACCAGTTCTTAACATAACATTGCGCCGGTACGCTGTTAATGGGTACGCAGGTATCTAGGTACCACTAAAAAGTGAAAAATAAAAAACTTTTTCACAAAAATTACAACCGACTTCCAAAAACAAAACACTACAAGGTACAAAATAACTTCGGAAGAAAGAAAAGATCTTTAATTTCGGAAGTCGGTGTCAAAAAAACGAAAAAATAACCAAAAACACCGACTTCAGAAATTAAAGATCTTTTCTTTCTTCCGAAGTTATTTTGTACCTTGTAGTGTTTTGTTTTTGGAAGTCGGTTGTATTTTTTATGAAAAACTTTCTGTTTAAAGCTTTTGCTAGTGTAGTGCAGTGCATATATGCTGTTAAATTTAACTTAATTTTTTTTTTGATGTGTGTACACAAGCTGACCCGGAACAACTATCTGTAGGGCCATACTAATATATTTGTTCCGTGCGGGAATAGAATCCGCGACACGCAGCGCAGCAGCCACTCGCTCAACCACTGCGCCAACCGTGTCGTCAAAGTAACGTTACGATACATTACGTGGTATAAGTTCAAGTCATTTCGATCTGTTTAGTTTCGTACTATGTCTATACCAGTGTTTGCTTAATATAGGTACATCAGGGCCCCAAGTCTGTTATTTTTTATAAATTCGTCATTCCAACACGATCCCATTGTCATTTTGCTATAAGTTCGTAATCTGCTAATTCATAATGGTCGATCACCGGTCGGTCAATGGTCTCGTAATAGAATCGTGGAAAGAAAGACATTTTCGTATTGCCATCATTATAAAATCCGTTAGTAGAAATGATTTTCAAAAAACTACTACTAAATTTGATTTAGGTTAAGCCAGATTTCTTTTATATATATTTTTACGTATTATTTATTAATTTATCATTATGTATGAGATCACATCGTGAGAGGAGCTCGTGGCTAAATAATAACAGCCACACGGGTCGATCGTGAAGGTTAAGCAACGCTTGCCAAGGTTGATCTGTGGATGGGTGACCGTCTTAACATAACGAGTTTCCTCCGTGCCTCGGAAATCTCGTTAAGCCCGGCTGTCATTTGTATGTCTTTGGCAGTCGTTACGGATTGTCAGAAGCCAGTAAATCTGACTCCAGTCTTGCCATGATGTACCGTGTTACCCAGTTAATGAGTTGTGGAGGTCTGGTAGGCAGCCGTTCCACGTAAAACTCTGGTATTCAGCTGAATCCGGTTTGACTGGAAGCCAACCCCAATGAAGTTGGGAAAAGGCTAGGCAGATGATGATGTATGAGATCACCATTCTATGCCATTTCTTTCAATGGAGTGTCATAATGACGCTTTTATATTAGTAGATTACCAAACTTGTCAAAATCATCATTCTGACCATCCAGAAGGTTTAGCTTGCAATTTTAAATGAGCCATACATTTTAGTCACCATTTTCCCATGATGCTTGGGGTCGATGCAACACCTTTCTTACTTCCTTTCGGTCCTTCAACCGACACGCTATCACTGACTCCGTTTCCTAAAATATGACTCCTGAAGAATGTGTCTTATCTTTCTTTGTTCTCCCTCTTCCTCTCCATTCATCCCCATTTACAGATATTCCTAATTCTTTTAGAAACGCGTTGCATCTCTCCTCTTCGCAAGACCATACCAAGACCATCCAAGACAAGCGATTCCTTTTCAGCTTTTCAGTCTCTGGCGCCACTTTAAAACTTCTTCTAATGCACTCATTTCTCACTTGATCCATTCTAGTCACTCCACATATCTTATTTCATCCGTCTTTCTCACATACACACATTCTGATCATACTCGTAAATAGTACGACAGGTCTTATCACGGACTTGTACATTCTCCCCTTTTACCTACTATAGAATAGTCCTATTAAAGTATAAGTACTGGCTACATTCGAGAAGAAAAGAGCTTGTAAGTTTACATTAAAATGTCCATCTATCTTAGAGTTACAAATAAGGCACCATGTGGGTATCTTGCAAAACCGTGCGTCATGTTTCTAAAGTTTAGCCTTATGTTAGCACGTTTAGCATTATCTTAGCACACATGAACATGTGGTACATGTAGCGTTCTTCTAATACCACTTGTGTGTATAAGAAGTAATACTCTTTTAATTACTTTTCAGCACAGATTACGTATCACTTTGTGGCATGTTTATATAGTCCTGACAGCTCCTGACATAATCATTGGCAATCCCGCTTGGTGACTGTCAATTTTACAAAACCAAGTACATTATTTGGCTGATAAAATTAACAATGATAATAAAATGAAAAACCTATTATAGTTAAATAATAACCTGTAGATAAATTAACACGTAAACTGCGATCAGTATTCAAATACAATCATGGAAACCGCACCAGAGGTCCCAAAATGCTTTGGAGTAATGGCACCAAAAGTTGCTGCTTATTTTATTTCAATATTCGGATTAGCCAGCGCAGGACTTGCTATAATGATAATCCTAACGTATGCACTTGTGGAAGACAGTGCCGTTGCCCATTTTTTTCAAAATCATCCCATAGACGATGCAGTGAAAAAGTTTGGGCTTCTGTCTTTCGGTGTCAACACAATATTGCTAACCGCAGCTAACGTTCTCTTGTTCATGGGCAGTGTTCTGAAACAAGACAGGACGCTCCTTATGGGGGTATGGACCATTTTTGGTATGTGTATGCTGATAATATTTCTGGCTGTCGCAGCCCCCAGTGCGTGTTTTTTCGTCGATGATTTATGTGTAATAAAACATATAGGGAGTGGCGCACTCGCCCTTATCTATATATTTGTAACGATCTTTCTTTGGATTTGGTTATATTTCATGCTAGTTATATTTCAATGTTTAAATGACATGTAAAAGTAAAAAATATATTATAAGTATGTAATCATCCTTACGTCCTCAGTCTTCATCAGTTTGTTTATAAGTAAATGCATCATCTTTTCCCAGCATGTTACCTACTTATGTAAGATACGGGCGTCTTTGGGTTGAGCAGGCGATTTGCAGCAATTGCTCGCCTCTCGCCAGCAGGACCATTTTCAGAGGGGGAGGGGGGGGGGGGTGCATCTTCAAAACCCTGCCTGAATAGGTTAGGTTTCCTTTTTCTCAGAACTAAAGAAGACGGATAGGTACCTACAAAGCCAGACGCGAGGGAGCTCGAAGTACCTTGCCTCGGATTTTCAGGGTTTATGTCGCTTTATGTCTTTTTTATGTCATGTGTTATTTTCAGCCAGGGGAGTACAAGTACACCCACTTGAAGCCGGTCCCGGAGCCCATGCCCCTTATTAAATCGAAATTAAACAAACCGAACTGGTGAAATATGAATGGTAATTACTTATGTACCTCTGCCCAATCCTTCAGGAAATACGGGTGTGATGACATAGTGTGTTTAATATTTAAAAAAACCGGCCAACCTAACCTAACCTAACCACCCTTATCTTCGAAACCTAAAATATTGAACAAAAATGGAGATAATAAACCTTTACCTAAAGATTACAGGAAAATCTATAAGTAGTCTATAGTATAAAATAACCTGTTAAAAAAAACTCGTTCGGAACCCTTTGCACGCGAGTCCAACTCGGATTTGACCAGTTTTTTTTTTATTTATTTATTTTATAGCGCCTATAGAATCTGTGTGTGACACAATCTGTGAAAATACTAACTATTACAGTTCTTGAGATATAACTCGCTGACAAACAGACGGACGGATGGACTGGTATGGAATCCTAGAAAACAATAAAATGTTTCCATTTGAACACTGCAACTGCAGGTGACATGAAACATGTGAGGTCAAGGTAAGGTACAGTCAGCGACAATTTTAGATGAGCATGTACAAAGAATCAAAAGTCGTCAACACCTAAAATGCGGTATACAGATCAGTGTTACATTAACTTTTTCGTTCGATTAACTTTTATAAAATGTAGTTTTTCCGCACGTCTACAAACGTCTTAAGTGCTTCGGAAAGTGTTTATATTTATATTATTGAAACCTTGTCAATGCGAGAGTCGTGCAGTTTTAACCACAGTGTACAATGCAGTAGATTATTTAATTCAGTTAATGAAATATTGTTTTGATAAAGCAGGAATTCTGTTTTGAATTTGGAATTAACTGTCGTCCAGAATTATTTGCTAATAGAAAGGAGTACAGAACAATTTTATTTCGAAAATAACGAACTTGTTGAGTGCTGAAGTTTATTTTTTAATAAAAAGATAATTACAGGTTATCGAATTTTGCAACGTTTATTTGGCTACCGCATTTTGTGGCCAACGCTATTCAATGACTTATATTGTTTTAAGGTATTGACGACTTTTGGAACTCGGAACTTTAAGATGTATGGCATTTTGTCGCTGACTGTACCTGACCAATTAATGTAGGTACCTAAGTATTAGGTACCTACCTAATTTACATCACATATTTATAGCTTAGCAGCACAGAGCAACTGCAAACAAAGTTATTTTGTGGAGGAGTTAAATGTACTTCAACGTTTTTCATATAACTATAGTTTTAACGAAAACAACAACCTTAGGCGACTTATCTGACAATTTTCTATTAAGTACAATACTTGCTTTCGTTTATTTATTTAATAAATAAAAAAATACATTTGAATATGTATACACTTTTACACTTGGGCAGTCGTTACGTATTGTCAGAAGCCAGCAAACCTGACTCTAGTCTTGCCAAGAAGTATCGTGCTACGGTGTTACTCTGTTAATGGGTAGTGGAGGTCTGATAGGCAGCCGCTTCGAAAAAATAATGATATTCAGCTTTGCGGTTTGACTAGAAGTCGACCCCAATGCCTATAGTTGGGAAAAGCCTAGGCAGATGTTGACTACACACTTTTACAATAATTTAAAACATTCGCAGGCACCTATTTTACTGTATTAGTCATATAAAAATACTTTACAAAATGAAGAATTTTTTTTATGACAAACTTCGCGACATTGGTAAAACGAGAGTGTTGATGTAACATATTATGAGGTAACTTACTTGCGAATCCGCGCGGTGGTCGTCTGCAGTGCGTACGCGCCGGTCTACCACTGGCACACACCGAGTTGTGGCTCACTTTCACATCTTACGTCATAGAGCCTTGGCACTCGTACCAAATGCTTGTGGATGTGACCACACTGACACTGGCCACCTCCATACTGTTTGAACATAGTTCTTGCCTAGCACTGATGCACCTGACCGTCACGCATTAGAGTCTCGACTCGTAATGACATAAAAATTATTCATAGCGATAATTTACTTAATTAGGGTCTGTCTGTCTGTCACAGGCAGCTTATCTCAGAAACTTTTCAGAATGGCAATTGGAGCTCATATGGCAGGTTTAATAAAGTGGGGTACAGGGGGAGGGGAAATTATAGGTGAAACATTTGCATTCTCTTACAAATCTATATTTTTATTTATTTTATTCTAGTGCCAGTGCCAATGTGAGTCTTTATAAAGTGCACATATTAAAATGAGGGTAACTATGCTTGATTTTTAAACGTATTAAAAAGCAATTTTTTTTTGGGGATTTTTAAAAATTTTGTTTGTTGCTGTGACCCCAGTCAGTGCAGTGTAAACAAAACTGTGTAACTTTTAAAATAAATGATCCATCGCGATGAATCCATTATGATCGGATGTAATAGACGTCTCAATAAAATGAAAATAATTGAAAAACCTACCCTCAATTAAAATAAAAATAAAAATTTTAGCACGAATCTGTTTTTTTTTTTCATAAATTTTCAAAATAATCGTAAAATTTATCAACAAGACACCCTTATTCCCTACCGTTTTAAAACTTGTAAGTTGTCCTTCATCATATTAGCTACTGAATTGTAAAAATTGCATGTTTGTAACTCAAACATAACATTTTCTATGAAGTGTCAAGAGATGACACTGAACGCGCCATTTATTGTTCTCTCAAAAATAATTAAATAAAATAGCCTTTATTACTGTTTCTCTTACAATTAATAAATGCCTACTTACGAAAAACTAAATTTATTTATAATTCTAACTTGTTGTTTGTTGGCAACAGCTTGTCTGTCGACAAAGGCCTCCTCTAAAGATTTCCACTTATTTCAGTCTCTTGCTAGGTTCAAGTCATTTTCTTCAAGTCATCTACCCATCTTTTGGTTTGTCTGCCTCTATTTTTTTTGCTATCTTTTGCGTACCATTCTATAACAGCTAGTCCATCTTTACTTATATGCCCCGTCCATCGCTATTTTAGCTGTCTGTAGGCTGTGTGCGTTTTTAATTTTGTTTTTTTTTTTCTTGTATCTACTCTATCCCTAATTTTTTTTATACCTAATATACTCCTTACTATACTTTATTGTCATACTTTTACATACGTTCTTGGTGTTGTGTTAACGCCCATGTCTTACAACCGTATAATAAGCATGGCATAATGCATATTTCGTATACTTTATTTTTTGCTTTCATTGGCATACCTTTATCCTTCATTAGAAAATAGTTTAGGTGATATAGGATCTCCTTAGCGTACACATCTTTTAATAGGAAATTAGTTATCGTGGATTCGAGTATAACTTGTGCTGTGCTCGCTGTGTATACGTTTCTAATTATTCTTATATATTTTGCTCGCACCCGTTGTCGTTTTAGAGCGTCCCATATATACTCATGTTCCAATGTATTTTTTAAAGTCAACGAACCTTATGTAATATGTTTAATTATATTATCTTTATTTCTGTTCAATTTGTCGAGTGTGGATATGATCTGTAGTTGAGAATTGGCTTCTGAAACCAGCTTGTTCCTTTGGTTGGTTTTCTTCTAGTGTAATAATAATTCTGTTCAGTATGATTTTTGAAACTATCTTATAAATTTAATAATGGACATTAAACTGATCGGTCTGTAGTTTCCTATATCACCCTTGTCTCCTTTTTTATGCAGCAGTATGATTGTCGATTTAGTCCAGTCTTCCGGGATGATTTCCGTTTTTAAGATTTCATTGAACAAATCTGTAAGTCTTGGGGCTATCACTAGTAACGTAGTTTTTAGTAGTTCATTTGTTACTAAATCTAGGTGCCTTATCTAGTTTTTGTATTTCGATAGATTTTATTGTTTCTTCCTTTAGAATCAGTTTAATCTCCATTTATTTACTGCATTATATTATTTTATTACTTGTTCTCCTTTGCGACTTTGGTATAGATTTTTGTAGTATTCCGTAGCAATTCCTAGTATTTCTGGTCTTTTGCTGGTCGTTCAATCATCTTTTTTTCATATTTGTAATCCAATCCTTTTGTTATTCATTTCTTTTAGCGCCTTCTTGATTCCTCCCGTTCTTTCTATACATATTCTTAATATTGTTAATCTAGTTTTTCGTTCTCATCTAAGTTCTTTGCTAAACTTTTTGCTTATTTCCGCTATCTTTTGGCCATTATTACTATTATTTTTCCCTTGTTGTATAAGTTCTTTCCATTCTCGTAATATTTGCTTACTTTTAGATGATATTGCTGTCTTTCCAGTCATGTTTACTTTTTGTTTCTGTTTTAAATTGTTTCAGCAATCTGTTGTGTTTTCTTGAGTAGATATGTATTCCTTTTCCCCTGCTTGCAAGGATACGTCGAGATTGTTCAGAAGTAAATTACTGCTACCGGTGCATTAGATAGCTTTTATGCTGTTGTGAAATTTTCGTTTTTTTAGCACGCATCCCAGATAGTTTTCCTCTAAGCATTCTATGATCTCAGTTAAAATTAAATTTGCTTAAAATCGACAAATCTTCAAAAACTTTTATATTGTTAGACATAATATAGTCGATCTCGTTTTTATACCGGCCATTAGGAGAGATACATGCCCATTTCTTTGATGGTTTCTTTTTATAAAAACTATTTTTCAATAGCAAAGGATACCAGTCGTGAGCCGTTTTTATTTATATTGCCAAATCTATGACTTCCTACGATATATTCTTCTCCTCTTTTTTGTTTGCCAATCTGTCCATTAAAGTATCCCATAACTATAATGTTTTTGGATGCATTTGCAATGGTGGATCGTCTTTTTTTTCTATTTGATTCGGTGGGAATACGCTTGGATTATAGACCACACTTGTTCTTCCTCACCATCTACAGGTAATTTAATGTTGAGCAGTGCAATCCGTTCTGAAATCCCTTTTATTTTTTTTATGTTTTTGGCAAGATTTTTTTTAACCATGAATCCGACTCCGTATAATCCGGGCGTCTCACCAATATGGTGTAGTATGTATTTTCCATGGTCTTCTATTCTTTCCTCAAATCTTCTCACTTCACTAATACCAGTTATGTTCCATTTTATTTCATCCAATGCTAATTCCAGTTCTTGCAGTTTTTCTGTAGTTCCTAGTGATCGACAGTTTAAAAGTTGCTATATGTATATTTTTATATTTCTTTTTCTTGTTATTTTTATCTATGGGTCGTGGTCATTTTCCTCCACGAGGACCTGTCGGCTTGGAAGAGGTTCGTGGTTTCTTATTATTTGGTTTTCTACATTTTTATGTTCTTGGGTTTTCCGGTTGCCGATAGCTAATTGTTATTGCGTATTATCCGCCGTATTGGAAGAGAGAGAGTTGGATCTTCCTCTCATGACATCAAAAGCGCTACGCCTATTATTTTGTGATGGCGACCAGACTTGTTGTTTTTCTCGCGGTGACGAAGATAATCTTTTCTTTTATTATTGGTTGTATTTTTTCTTTTACCTACTACAAGCTTGTCGTATTTAAATGCGAAATTTCCTTTCTTCCCTCAATTTTGTTTGCAATATTTTTCTCTTCTCCAAAATTTCTTTAGAATAATCTTCTGTGATAAAAATTTATTTGAGATTTTTTCGGACCTTCATCACCTCATTTATCTTCCATAAATTGACAAAAAAAAGTAAAACAGGTCTCGGCTTTCCATCTGGGATTTTCTTACCGATGCGATAAATGTTATTTATTTTGAAATCTCCAATATTAACATAAGTATTTATTAAATATCTTTTTAACCTCTTTTATAAGTCCTGACGTAGATTCTTCTTCTTCCCTCAATCCAAAAATAATAAGTTTGTTTTGTTTCTTTTCCCTTTTCAAATAATCCATCTCTTTCTCAAAGTTTTAAAATTTTGTCTTCAAATCTTTATTTTCTGCTATAAATAGGCTTAAGTTTTCATCCATTTTCTCCATTATTGTGTTAGTTATATACTCTTTCAGTGCAGCCGTCTGTTTCTGCATTTCAATGTTCATATTGTAAAATAGAATTTGAAACTGGTCTTCCATGTTTAAGTTCACATCTTACTTTTGTACATAAAATGGAACGCAGCGGTGGAATGATACTTTTCGCCTCCCATATTATTATTATAGTTACTCTTTGCTTTTCGCATTGGCGACACCGATGCGATGAATGACACTGAATTGACACTGTCGATTGTTCTCTTATGGATGGTTCATTAAAATCGTAAAAAAATAAAACACCGGTCTAATTGTTTTTTTTACTAATACGACCTGCACTCATTCACTACAAAATTCACAAATAAATGGCTATCTACCTGCTAAACAATGTGCGTTGACGTACTGGGTCTCATTTTTACAGTTGATAAGAAATGCTGGGATTTAGTTAAATACATGCAATTTTTACTATTACGTGGCTCATACACTGAATAATAACTTAAAGTAATTACAAAGGCAAGTAATGAGACTTATTGAGAAATTTTACGATTATTGTAGAAATTGGTGAATTCTTGCTTAAAAAATGTTTAGTATCAATTGATGATCATTTTTTCCACTATTTTCATTTTATGGGGTTGCTAAGTACTTCCGATCCGATAAGTAGGTCATTTAATTTTCGGTAGATAAAATTAAGTAAGTATTCTTAGAAGATTTGCCAGCTGAGAGGGCGGGATCATCACGATGACGCAACGAACGCAGCGAGTGGAAGGGGATCGTGAGCCTAGCAGCGCACGCCAGTGTCTCGGTCACTTTTGCTAAGGCACTCGGATGCGACGGTTGTTCTCTAAATAGGACCTTGTATTTAAATTTCAGTCTAACGGTTTTTTGCTATTGATAGTTGTTGTCTGATTTAATTTAATAATAACTTTTTTTATTTCGTGTTTTCTTTAAAAAAAAAACAGTTGAGCCCTAAAATCAGAAGTGGGATTCGACACGTGTTGATTTGTTCGTGTTCGTTTTAATAGCTGCCACGTGGTAATAATCTTATCGTTTATAGTTTAAATTACGTATAACCAACCACGCCCTAGTTTATTTTATTCGCTTATACTTTACGTAGTGCGTCGATATAATACTTAATATCAAGTCGTGAGCACATGCCTCGCGAATCTCTAAGGGTAAATCTCGCTAGCACCGTAATGACTCTCATAGCCGTCGCGAGACTCGTGCGAGATGCCGAGATAGTTATTCGAATCACGTGGTAGATCTGCTATGCGTCATCGTGATAAATCCGAAAGTATTGATGGTCCTAGTAATAGCCCACAACACGACCCGCTGCCGGCCGTAGTTCGTGCTATTTTCGACGGCGAGGAGTCCTGGGACTGGCTGCGGAAAGGGAGAGGTAGATCTCGACCTCTCTCCCGGCCCGCAGCAGGTGCACCGGGCGTCGGAGGACGGCATTCGCTGCCCTCTTCCGGCCCCCCTAACTGGGTCTAGAGGCGGCGGACTTGGGGATATCCGTCGCCTCCAATTCATTCAGACCCGAGGTGGAGGCGCGCGGTGTTGCTGTGCACCCCTCTTTGACGTCCCGGGGGGAGTCAAACCCTTACTCCCCCAGTTGACCCGAGGTGGCCTGCAGTGGCGGGCCAGCACCAGCCGGGGATTATGGAAGTCGCATTAGTTCTCGCGATCCCCGGTTGGCGCGAGATAGAACACCGGGGTGGTTTTAGTCAGTAAGAGTCCGACAGACACCTCCACCTGCCCCAGGGCGGAAGACATCCAAGGTTTACACCCGGTTAAAAAAAGGTCTACCCTTCTTCTAATCCTTCGATGTGAACTGTGACCACCCACCCGACTGCGTCCAGCCGCGCTGACGTCCTGTACCGGGTGCAACGTTCTTCTTTCTTGCTATGTACTTGCTGTCTTCGGGGTAGATTGGGGTGAGGGATATATGCTTACCAGGGATTAATAAAAATGCAGGGTTTCTGATAACACAGCAGCTAGCGGTTTAAGGGAAAATTTCGCGACTATTTTGTTATTTAGTTAAAAATTCTATATTTCTTCTGCCGTTGACTACAAAATTCTGTTTTCTATGTTTATACTAACGTACTATGTTACTTTACCGTAACGAGGCTCAAAAACCGCTTAGTGTTTGAGTTTTATTTTTAACTGTAAGTTTAACTATAACTGTAGAAAATTTGTGGTTATATCTAGATCTATTCCATATCTGGATAGCGGTTGATGCATCTCTCTGTAAAGCTCCGGAAATTCCCTGTCGAATGGGGTGAAAATCAACCCTTCAACCCGGCCCACTGAGAGGCTTCTTGCATTTGACTATCGAATCTATTTACAAATATGAACTTGTCTACTATTTAGGGTTGACTCCCCGAAAAACTGTGCCTTAAGGGTTGTTGTGCTATATGTCTTAGGGTAAGTGCATCATCCCTGTATCCAGATACACAACTTTCGAAGCTACCTTCCAAGGGTGGGAGTACTATAAGGTCAAGGTACCTGGAAGGGGAAAAAAGTCTTTTTTTTTACATTTTCGTTAATTGTGGCTTTATGCCTCTCATCTGACCATAAAGATGTAAGTATACATATCTGAATAGAGCTTAGTGCCAGGCTTCTAGTGCCTACTATATAAGGTCTAAATACCTCGATTTTCTGTATGTTTAGTAAATGAAGGTGTCTGTAAATGGGGTTTTTTTGCTGTCCACCCTATTACCTTTGAGTAACTGTCCTGTGTCGGTATGTGTGAAATGTTACCAGATAGCACAATACCTTTCAAGGGTTTACCAGGAATGTGTAGGGGAAATGTGTAACCCTACCAATCTATTTATTCAAAGAAATAACTTCCCCAGGAACATCTTATGTGTCTGAGGGAAAACGACAACAAAATATGATTTTAATTCTGATACATAGGTAGCTATCAAACTATAAATATTCTAATACACAAGCTCTTAAATATTTTACTCTATTACATAGGCTCTTATGTACGCAAGTTATGCGAACACTTGTACTCGTACATTCTCTAAAAAGAGTGCACATTCCGTTGAGATTTGTTTTATTAAAGAACGCGTAGAGGCAAAATCAAACAATAACAATACTTCGAGTAATATAAATTTATGCTCATTCTTCTCCAGACAAAACATTGTAATGCCCGCTGTTATTCAAAGTGTGCCCGTTGATGTTTTAGTCAATTCTGGTTCTGATATATTGCTGATATTTGAACCTGTATGAATGTCAAGTATTTTACATATCGTCGTATGCGAGGTTTTGGAAGCCAGGACATAGAGGCCACATTTTTTTTTTTGCTTTTAATGATAGGCACGCGTTCGACCACTATCTCACCTGATGGTAAGCGATTTCGTATGTGAGTATATTATAGAATTTCCGAGGTCTCTCTAGAGGTAGCTTTGTATGTTGTCCCCTCGGAATGCATTCAGGCGCCGATATTCATAGGTACTGATGTTTACCGGAGTTACGTACATTCGAACTAATGACTTGCATCGTTTAATCAGGGTTCCATATGTAAATAACGCGTCTACTGTAGAGTTCGCCAAAATAAAAAATGCCTTTCGTTGGTGACGAAAAGGAATGTTTTCTAGCTTAATAAAGGAATTTTCTGATACCTTCACTACTGGGACGGCGACTTCTGCAGTAAAAACGGGTACTATGGAGATAAACTTAGTAGTAACACTCCCATAAACTATCGACCCTATAAACTCTCTGCGAACAAAAAACGTCGCGTTCGTGAGATAAAGGCGTCGAGGTGAGGTCAATGGCGTGATCCGCGAGTCTCCAATCTAATTACGCTAGTCCTATTATCCTCGTCAAGAGAAGTATAGGGCTGATAGGATGTGCATCGATTACCGGGCTATCAATAACATTATCAAGTAGAGATTTCCTTTGCCGCTGGTAGACGACCACATTGATAGGCTGGGTAGTTATAGGTACTTTACTAGTTTAGATATGGCATCAGGTTAATCCATCAGGTGCAGATAAAGGGCACTACGAATACTTAAAAATAGGTGGGATGCGCGGTATGGTATGGTAATCATTTCCAAAACTCTAAAGTGACTGATGATACTGGTAAAGTGCTGATATGCATTGATGATGTGTTCATTATGTCGAACTCTTATGTCGTAAATCTTAAAAAATGTACGTTTTTGGACACCGAACTAGAATATTTAAACAACATTTTCGGCACTTTTTAATTGGCATACCGTTTAAAATAGTAACCAATTGCAATTCCCTCAAGTTGAGTGAGCGCAAAAAGAATTTGTTGCCCCGCGTGGCTTGCTGGTGGATTTACATGCAAGATTACCAGTTCACGCTTGAGTATCGAAAGGGGTGCCTTATGCAACATGCATAACAGACTCTCTGCCTGCGCCTGTGTTTCCAATCGCTTACAACCCTAATCTCTTCAAAGTTAGAGTGAACAGGCTCCTTCTGGGTAAGTTCGCTCCATCGTAGACTCTGTCTCTGTCATCTCTGACCTAGACTAGAGTCAAAAGCAAACCCATCGCAAATAAAAAAAAAATCAAAGCCCACGTAATTGGGCAAAGATTGCTCAGACGGCCGATTCGGAAACTCAAAGCTTGATGCAAAAACTAAGAGAGGGTCAGTTAGATTCTACACAATTTAGTATAAAAAACGAATTGTTGTACTATAAGTATACACAAACTGGTGAAGATTCTCGCCTTCTCTGTTTTTTTCCAAAGGGACATAGGCCACGACCATATCGAGAGAGACAAACGGAGCTCATTTTGCGTCGTTTTTGGTTTCCCGGACTGAGGGCTTTTGTCAAAAAATGTATCGGGCATTGTATCGTTTGCTTGTCGCATAAGAAAGTGCCTCGAGCTTCTCGCCAACCCATAGAGTCTTGTCCACACCGATGCTCTAGTTCCACTAAGAGAGTCAAACGGCTTTCGGTACATACTCCTGGTAATAGACTCTTTTTCAAAGTATTGCTTGTTGTACTTGTACGCTCTAAACAAACAAGATACCGCCGAACCGAAGCGTGTATTTTCTAAGACTATGTCACTATTTGGTACTCCATCGACATTCGTCTGCGATCGTGGCAGAATGTTTGAAAGTGCGTCGTTTCAAGACTGGGTTACGGAGCTAGGTAGTGACATACATTTTATCACGCCGGAAATGCATCGCGAGAAAGGACAAGTCTAGTGGTACTGCCGAACGGTCCTCAATATGTTGCAGATAGAGGTGAAGGTTTTTATCGGTCGTCTTAGTTTTATAAATATTTCGTAAGTACCTAAACGACCTTTCATCAAGGAACTTAGTCTCTTGCAGAAGAAGAAGACAGCAGTTGCTTTTATAATTTTCGTCAAGTTACCTAACAAAATCGATTGATTGGAATAATCTTATAAATTACCGGTTTTCATTTTTCCTTTGTATATACTAGCTGCATACTAAATTTTAACTTTCTAGGACATCTGGAAGTGGGTTAGGTTTTTAATCTACATTTTTAAACGTAATATATTATTATCCAACAAGTATTTGAGCTACATTTATGAAATTTTGGGTTCTGTACAAGCTAAGGAGTTTTAATAAATGTGCCAAATGTCATGTACTTATGTAGGTTAAATAGGATTCGAGTTGTGAAGGAGTCAAAAGTAGCTCGAAATAGTTCTTGTAATATTACACACGGCTGCTGCTTCGCCAGTTTCTTTCTTCTATGCACTGTTGGCTGGACACGCTGCCGCGCGTCTAGATTTGTACAAATCGTCCCAAAATTCCTACAGAAACGTGAAAAATGGGATATGCGCGTACGAATTAAGCCTTGGGCAAAACCTAGTTTCTAGATAAATGGTGAAAACATTACCTTGCCCCTAAATTGTCTTGCTCGGTATGCTGGCTATTGCATTCCAAAGGCAAACCTATTTGCCTCGATCTTTGCCGAAAATTCTCGCCTTGATACGGCCACTAATACCACTTCATACCTCATTGTGGCTCCACAGTGCCGAAGATCACAATTCACCTGAAAGAGGTTCGTAAGGTCCTATGTGGTCTGGACGTGAATAAAGCCAGCGGTCCTGACGGAATACCCGCGAGAGTCCTCAAAAGCTGTGCTCCAGAGTTGTCTCCTATCCTGACGCGCCTGTATCGTCTCTCCCTAAAAACCGGAGTGGTGCCGAAGTCCTGGAAGCTTGCTAATGTGCAGCCAGTGCCCAAAAAGGGTAACCGTGCCGACCCTCTCAATTACAGACCAATCGCCATAACCTCCACACTGTGTAAAGTGATGGAAAGGGTACTTAACAATAAGCTGCTAGCATACCTGGAAGACAGTGTGAGCTCCTCAGTGATCACCAGTACGGCTTCCGTCGTGGTCGGTCAACTGGGGATCTTCTTGTATATGTTACGCTTTGTTGGGGCGAGGCTATTGAAAAACACGGCGAAGCTCTTGCTGTGTCGCTCGATATTTCAAAGGCATTTGATAGAGTCTGGCATGCTAGTCTGTTGGGTAAGCTCCCCGCATTCGGCATCCCTGCTGACTTTTGCACCTGGATTTCCGACTTTCTGAGCGAGCGTTCGATCAAAGTGGTCATAGACGGCTGCTCATCGGATCATATGGCTATTGATCCGGTGTTCCTCAGGAGTCTGTTCTTTCTGCGACTCTATTTCTGCTGCATATCAACGACCTGCTGCAACTTGGTGCAATGAGATACGCAGATGACAGCACAGTCTCAGAAAGATACTTTTCCTGTGCGGGAGCCGGCGGGAGGTAACAGCTACTCTTAGAGAGGCCATGGTGGAGCGAATGAATTCTACCTTAAATCTCGTTTCCCAGTGGGGCGACGACAATCTGGTCAAATTCAATGCTCTGAAAACACAGGCGTGTCTTTTCACTGCTAAAAGAAGTCCATTTCAGCTATCTCCTACATTCCGAGGTACGCCTGTACCTGTTACCGACCGCCTGGAGCTTTTGGGCATGAAGTTGTCGTCCAATCTCAACTTCGGCTCAACAATCGAGTCACAAACACAGACTGCAGCTAAGAAGCTGAGCATCCTGAATAGGGTAAGACTATACTTCACATCTGGACAGCTGCTGAGTCTGTACAAAGCACAAGTCCGATCCTGTATGGAGTATTGCAGCCACTTATGGGATGGCTCAGCAAAATACCAGCTTGCTGCATTGGACTCGGTTGAACGCAGAGCAAAAAGGCTTATAGGTGACGAGACGTTGGTGGCTCAGCTTCACAGCCTAGGTCATCGGCGAAATGTTGCCTGCCTGTCGGTCTTCTACAGACTGTTTTTGGGGAGTGTGCGCAGGAACTCCACGACCTGATCCCACCATCGCCCTTTTACCACCGGAATACCAGACATACTGCAGGGTACCATCCGTACTTGGTCGATACGCACAGCTAAAGTGTGGAACTCTCTGCCAGCATCTGTGTTCCCGTCCAAATATAACCCGTCTGCCTTCAAAACAAGAGTGAACAGGCATCTTCTGGGCACGCTCGCTCCATCATAGACCTCATCTATCGCTTTCCATCAGGCGTGATTGTGGTCAAGAGCTAGCCCATTTCGCTCGCAGAACAGACAGTGTGGTTCTGCAGTTACGAGCGTGTACCTACCGGAAGACGAAGACGCGGATTCGTGGACTCAAATCTGCTATTGAACTACTTACATAATGCTTAAATAACAGAACAACTATCAACTGCATTCGACTCTTTTATTTAACCTTTTTGCTGGTTTTTTGAACAGGTCGGAATACGATATTTCTTTTCGTGTTTTGAACGTTTTGACGTCGTTTTTTGTATTTAGAAATTAAGTTGTCAAATCTATACAACTGCCAAAATCAAAGATTTCAATGTTATAAACAATTAAAATTAAAGCATTTCGCATAGTTTCAATATTTTATGAACGTTCAATAAAGACATGAACTTTTTAAATAATTGCTGCACTCGCTTCGGTGGGGTTACGTTTTGGACTACTCCATGTTGCCGTGGTGCCGTTAAGGCTTTGCAACTAAAAACTGCTGAAGAAGAAACATGGATTAAAAAGAATTCGTGCATTGTGCGGAACTTAGAAAAACTTCCAACGAAGTTATGCACTGGAAATCTTCGTGTGTCATTTGGACCCACGACATGGACGCAAGTTAGATTTTGTAAAGATTACCCGCGTCTCCACTGAGACTTGAAATTTCCCAACATTGATGTTTACAGGACATAACAATAAGTATAAAGATGTGCGAAAAACGACTTGGGGTGAAGGTGATGGAAAACCAGGATATGTCTACGTAATTGGCCTGTTCGGTATACTAGGTGGATTTTACGGGACCAAGGCTCATTTGATTCACTACATAGCTTTAATGGATACTGCAGCAGACGTGCTTGCTCTAGCTTCTATAGAAGTAGATATATAAAAGGTAGTTCCTGGTACTTGCTTGTCCATAAAATGGCGTGGAAAGCCATTGTTTGTAGTCAGAAGTAGGACTGAATCGGACATTGAGCTTGAAGAAAAGACACCAGTAGCTTCGTTACGTGATCCCTAAACGGACGCAGAGTGGACAATTAAGAAGGAGTGGCCGGTGGTCAATGGCATCTGCACCCATTAAGATGTGTGCCCATACCGAACAGTGTTGACTGGGCTGGCGGCTTCTATTGTCCTTGCACGGAAGTCACTACGATAATTTGGCCAGGACAGAAAATTCCCTGGTTCTACAAATTTAGAAATACCTCCTTACAAATTTATTACCGACCATCTTCTTCTTGTAGGGTAAATTTTATTTAATAATATACTTTATGTATTTTTTAGTAAATCATATATTTCATAATTTCTCCACTCATTACCATTTTGTAACTCTAATTCTACCGGTCAACGACTGTGATTATTGGCTTGATCCTACCAAGCGGCCGTTTGAGTGGTCGACTGTGCTCTTCCTTAATCAGCACAAGGGGTCTTGGTTGCAGTTTAGGCCTTTTAATTAGCCATTTCGGGCGCTGCTGAAGTTCGCAAATGTATTCACAGCTCCATCGTGACCAAAAGTGCTGACGTATTTGCTCGATTCTGGCGTAGCGATGCAGTAGGTGAGTTCTGACATCCCATAGATCTGGAGCTGGCAGTGACGTTGGTCTTCCGATGAGGAAGTGCACACCAGTTAAAGAAAATCCTAGTGAAAAGGCAGAGTGCTAAAATGTTCGAGCTTGTTTTGCTTGCTCTTGCAGCGTGTATTCTTATCATTTGTCTGTAAGTAATGAATAAATCGGTCCAGTGAAGTCAGTTGTTTTAGTGAGGATGCTTAACTAAAAACACAGATAATTTTCTCTCCCCGCGCCGATTCAAACACGTGTCATGCCACGGATCGCGTATTTTTATTTCAGTTTTATACCTTTTTAGATAGCCAACAGAATAGACAAGTTATTTTAGTTATTTGTACGATTAAGTTCATAATAATTTTTTGAACAAGACAACATTTTTTTAAGAGTGTAATGAATATATTAGTAACATATTATTCTTATATCATTCGTAATTTTAATAATTTTGTTGAATTAAGTGCTTTTAATTATGTTCATAGCTTAATTCAAGTACAAGCTATAATATCCATTCCATATGCAGTTTTCTTTTTATTTGGAGTTAAATGTCAAATTTTGGGTAAATATCTAAAAAAACCTAAAAATTCAAATATCTCGAAAACGATTGAATTTCGGCCTTACGGGGGGTTCAGTTTACTGCATTTCGCCCCGCTATCTTCACCTGACGAATATACGTCGAATTACAAGTAACTCTGTACATAGATAACTCTTCAGACAATTTGTTTCTTACAATAGACCTATAGGTAGTGCCGACAATGTGTGATATACTGGTAAAAATAAGTACAACACTCCTAAAAAGGAAAGCCGCGCAAATAATACATATAAGATTCCGTATCAGAAAATAAGTTCAATGAAACATATATCATCAGTTTAAAAAGTAAAGTGAAGGTGGACAAAGCAAAAAAGTAAGTTTTAATCTATACTAATAAATAAAGCTAAAGAGTTTGTTTGCTTGAATGCGCTGATCTCAGGAACTTCAGGTCCGATTTGAAAAATTCTTTCAGTGTTAGGCTGATTTTAGTCTCATGCTCACCGTCAGCGCTCATAGCTCGGCGCGTAGTTTGTCAGCGCTGAGGCTCAGCGTGGCTCGTTTTAGTATCGTACTGACCGCCTTACCTACTGTACAGACGACGACCAAAATGCGGAGTGTATTAATTATTGCTGCTTTGTACTATCTATCCCAAAAAAATTAAAACCGGCGGCGACGAAGACTCTATGTTCATCCATTAATTGAGCAGAGAGCCGTTGCAGGAGACTTTGTCTTGTTATATGGCAGTTTGAGGGTTGACGAAAGTAAATTCTTTAATTACTTTCGAATGTCAACTAGAACTTTTGACGAATTACTGGCAAAGATACAGGATAAACTGGTCCATTGCAGCTTACGACGTGTACCTATACCACCGATTGAACGACTAATGGTGAAGGTAAGAAAAAAACATATTTACTCGTTTTATCATTATGTTTAATTATAGTAAAGTAAGAGAACAACATATTTATTATTATAATGTTTCATAAGGACAGATAAAAAAAAATCAATTATAATAAGTAATCGAACACATATAATTATTTATTCATCAGTAAGTCTCGCTGTTTGATAACCAGAGTAACCAGGATTCGCATAGTTGGTTTCGTACTCTGGGTAAGCTGGAGTCTGATAATTGTATGATGATGCATATCTTGCGTCGTTGGAGTAAGAGCTATTTGAGCTATTTGATCTGTTGTAATTTCGAATATCCATGGCTTCTCGTAGCACTCTCGATCTAAACTCCAGCTTTTGTCCTACATCAAAACTTTTTAAAATTGGACCCAAAGAAGCGAAAAAAGGCCAGGTCGTCAGCGGCAAGATCTGGGGTTTGGTTACTTAATAAAGTTAATAATTCTTTTTCAAATGGAGAACTTTCTGGATTTGTTTTCGGGGCCCTTCTTTTTCACTTTTCCAACCAAGGTTTTTGTGATGATGCTGAATCAACACCACGGTCAATCTGCTCACTGTGTTGAGTGTTTGAAAAAACTTGCTGCATTAATACATTCAGTCAAAAAAGTATCGGGAATGGATGATTTGTTTATGGTTGCAAATTCAAATTTTTGTTTTTTTTGTAGTTGTTAGATTGGCACAACTGTTTTCCATTTTGGCGCGGAGTTTGAGTTGCATCTGTTATTTATATTAAATACAGTGCTGGTTTTAGTAATATCATATATAGTGTGTATTGCAAATTTCATAATGGACAAATATATCGAACAAAGAGTTTGTCTGAAATTTTGCATCGCCAATGGAATTTCGTGTTCGGAGTCACTGAAAATGTTACAGAAGGCTTACGGTGAATCGACTTTATCAAAAACTCGTGCTTATGAGTGGTTCAAAGCGTTCAAAAGCGGTCGAGATGTGATGGAAGATTTGCCTCGCTCTGGTAGGCCGTCAACGTCTGCAACTGAAGTTAACATCGCAAAAGTGAAGGAAATAGTGACTGAAAATCCCCATTCAACTCTGAGACAGATAGCCGCCGAACTTTCTGTATCTCACGAGTCGATCCGTACCATTTTAACTAATCATTTGGGTATGAAACATGTTGCTGCTCGGCTAGTCCCAAAAGATCTGAATTTTCTCCAAAAACTCAATCGCATGAAAGTCGCTGAGGACATGCTAGAACGAGTCAGTTCGGACCCAACATTCATGAAACGCATTGTTACTGGTGACGAGACGTGGGTTTACGAGTTTGACATGCAAACTAGTCAACAAGCTTCGGAGTGGCGCCTTCCAACTGAACCGAAACCGAAAAAACCACGCCAAAGTCGATCAAAAGTCAAAGTCATGTTGACTGTTTTCTTTGACTATCGCGGTGTTGTGCACTCTTGAATTCTTACCGGAAGGTCTAACGGTAAACAAAGAATATTATTTGAGCGTTATGCGGCGTTTAAGAGAGCAAAAACGACGAAAAAGGCCAGATTTGTGGAAAGAAAATTCTTGGATTTGCACCACGACAATGCGCCTTCGCACAAGGCTATCATTGTGAACGAATTTTTAACCAAACACTCAACAAATACCATCCAGCAACCACCATATTCACCAGATATGGCTCCTGCTGACTTTTTTCTTTTTCCTAAACTCAAATTACCACTTCGTGGCACCCGTTTTCAATCGATAGAAGACATAAAGGAGAATTCGCGGCGAGAACTGAACTCAATTCCGGAAGCAGCGTTTAAAAAATGTTTTGACGAATGGATTATTCGTTGGCGCAAGTGTATCGTTTCTAAAGGAGCATACTTTGAAGGTGATAAAATAAATTTGGATGAATAACAGACATTTTGTGTATTATTGATCTTTTCCCGGTACTTTCTTGACAGAGTAGTATATCAGAATCTTGAGTATTTTCTGAAGTCCCCATACTATCCAATGTATTATCTATATTTACTGAGGGTGAGGGAAGGGAAGAGTCATTCAGTGATTCATCAACTTCATTCTCAACTGTTGGAGCTAGGAAGCTTAATTCGTCATAATAGATGTACTTTTTGTATTTTGGTGCAGCACTTCCAGAGGACGTTTTTTTAATTGCGTTCTTTGTTCTAAAAAACGCGTCCCGGGCTGTTTTCCACCTTTGTTGAACCAGTTTTCCTGAAATAAGAAAAACTTTTTTTTTTAGATTTCTTGCTACGGGTCGAACATATACAGAGTTGCAGTATTCATTTAGGATGGGAATCGCAACAATCAGTAAGATCGTGGACGAAAAATGACCATCCGACCTCCCTTATCGCCCAAAATACTGAGCCCAACTTTTGAAAAATAAAAGTTATTTACCCACAGATTAGAACTTACGCCGACGGCACGCGTACCGTCAGCGCTGATGTCCGAGATATATGGACTTCTAGGAAGCGTTTTTAAATAACGCGTAGCTATCAGCGCGCACGGTGGTCAGCGCTAATAGCTACGCGGCCGTACGCGTCGCGCGTCGGCCTCGCGTAGCTGTCGGCGCTGACGATCGCACGAGCGCCTCTGCATTCAGTGAGTGAGCGCGTACAGTCATGGCAAATCGCGAAGTGGATACAGGTCGAGTTATCGATGAGGTACGCCTGAGGAAGATATTGTGGGATGCATCCGATCTCTACAAAAATAAAGATGCAAGAAACAAAGCCTGGGAGGATATTGTGGACGCATTGTTCGAAAATATTTCAGGGGAAGAAAAACAACAACTTGGTTTGTTTACTTTCTTATTTTATTATCTGAATACCTACACTACAGGATAAAGCCTTTTCAAGTTACAATATACACGAATCTTGCCAGGGCACGCTTCCAATAAGGCTCACGAAGTACTCGGCAAAATGTTCTCGCAGAGCGTGTCCAGACCGTACAGTTGGCAAGTCCACCATACCCTCAATAAAATTGTAAGTGTGTCTTCAAAACGATAACCATCTCGAATTCTTATAAAGTTATGCAATACGCAGCATGCTTTAACTATTTTCTTTGTAACATCAAAACTCACATTAATAGGTGTATGAAACACTCTGAACTTGTTTGACATGATACCAAATGTCGATTCTATGTATCGTCTACTGCGGCTCAGTCTATAATTAAATATTTTTTTCTTGTGGGTCATATTAGATCGTGCATATGGCTTCAGAATTTTATTTGATATTCCAAACGCACCGTCACCCACAATTACATGTTCAACTGGAGTATTTGTTCCAGGCAGTGGCTTTGGTCCTGGAATATTTAAAGTGTTTTGTTCAAGGCTCTTGTATAGTGTACTGTTTTGGAATATAGTCGAGTCCGAGTTTTTTCCATATGTTGCAATGTTTACATATGTAAAACAATAATCTGCATCGCACATAGCTAGCAGAACTATGGAGTAAAAATGTTTATAGTTGTAGAATATTGATCCACCACCGGTTGGATTTACGATTCGGATGTGCTTGCCATCAATAGCTCCGATGCAATTTGGAAAGTTGGTATTTTGTAGAAAACCGTTAGCAATATTTTGCCACATAGATAACTTTTATTTTTCAAAAGTTGGGCTCAGTATTTTGGGCGATAAGGGAGGTCGGATGGTCATTTTTGGTCTAATTTCTTGAATAACTCAAAACAATTTTTATATGAAAAAAGTACAGGATGTGGGTGCCAAGTTCTGTAGATAATCTTGAAATAAGATAAATTAAGGCACAAGATTGTACTTGGCTAGTTTTACATACTTAGATACATTTGTTATATCTGGCTTTGTTTTTCATCAGTTTTTGTACTGAAATGTCAACATATCTTACTCTTCTATGATTTGCTGGTAAACTTAAAAACTAGCCAGGTCAAAACTTGAACCTTATTTTATTTCAGAAGTATCTATAGAACTTGGCGCCTATTTAAATATCTGTATGCGACAAGACATCTATACATATTATAAAATAGTAAAACTTGAGGTTTTTGAGGTTTTTTTTTGGAATTGGCGCGAAAACGACTGAACAGCGGGTCTAAAAAGGCCACTTTAGTAGAATCATATCATTTTAGTATCATAATCACACAACAGTCTGTCAAACTTCAATTTCATCTTTATCGCTAAAACATTAGGTTCAAGGTTGATTGGGAAAATTTGACTTGAAGAATGATAGGCACTTTTGTACGGAGCCTGGCTTGATGACCAATACCGTTCTAATGCAGGTAAGTAAAGTTATTGTAACAAAACATTTTATCTCAAAATGTTATAATTTTTTGACGATTCTTTTGAGAAAAAATAGTCTATAGCGCGAACACTCCTTAAAAATAACTTATTTCTAGCCTCACGTGTCTGATGATTAATATTCATTAACAACCTGTGCAGTTTTCACGATTTGCATGTTTTATTAATAGGCTCAAGCTGTGATAGATATTGATTTCTTGAGGCCGTAATTGCCACACAAGATTTGGATTTCGGTCAGATCTGATGGTTACACTGTAAAATTGTAATAAGTAAATAAGTATTTTTTTAAATGATTGAATGAAGTACTTTTTGAAATCATAACTGTGTCGATGTCGAGTTAGCTAACGAAGAAAAATAACAAAACGTTGTTTTAATCTAGAATAGAATAATTTAATGCTCCAATACATTGACCAGAGGTACCTATTCCAAATAGGTCTATAGTCTATGTAATATAGGTAGACATCGAAGTAAACAGACATTTATTGATCTCCTCTGCAGTAAATTACACTATTATTACTGAGAACATCAATAAATTGCACATAAAGATTTTTGTCTCCCGAATATTTAAATTGATAACGGGTCGATCGGTATCATGATCATAATTTATGCCAGATGTACCACTAGCTGGAGCGCGGACTGTTGACGAGCAACATGTCTTCAATATTTATGTTCTGCAGCTGAAACCGTCCACGAGTGTTGCCCTCGGATGCTTACATTTTAAATTCCTCTTTTTAGCAGTGAAGCGTGGGGTTGGCTTTGCAGGAAGTTTCAGGTGTTCTTCAGGAATCTCCAACGGGTTGTTGATTGATTTTGAATCGATCGATTCGTTCGCTTAGGAAACGTATAATCCTAAGTTCCATATCGTCGCGTCTTGGCTTTCCCGTAAGTTTCTCCCTAACGACTGTGTTGCAATTTATACCTAAGCTTGCGTAGCAGATCTTTCAACTCGGGATTGCCATTCTTTTCATGGGCTTTTTTATTCGTTCATTTGCGGGCGACACAAGTCAAGTGTGTCGCCCGCAAATGTCATTGGTAAGCCTTTCATAACATTAGCTAGCTAGTTCATGTATGTACCATTTTCGAAAATCTATGCCTATTGTATGTTCTGGTGCAGGAAGAATGGATTCGCAATGCAGCCGCGTTTTCTTTGTGGCGCTGTTGGCTGATATGTTTCATCCATTGTTCTAAATTCATCTCCTTGTAACTCACCTTCACCGTCTCTCTATACTGACTTGCAATATTTTTAAAATAATCATAATTATCATACGCTTTACAATATGCTTTTGGGACTCTGAGATAGGTACAATCGTATTGTACATTTGTACATAACGTCAAGTGGGTCAATATTAGAATACTTTTTAATTTTTAATTGGGTACTCGAGACATTTTAGCATAAGTGACTACTCCATCTTTTTCCAGTCGCTTAACGGATGCTTGTTAAGGACATTTTCCGGTATGGTGTTTCTAGATCCGAAACCGAATCCGAAACTATCGTTATTATCTAATCGTAACCCAAAAGCGGTAAACAGACGATTAGGTAGGTACACAGTTATTAAAAGTTCGCGGTAGACACGACGGTGCACGCGCACAAAGAGCCTTTGCAAAGAACACTGGGCTAGCTGAAGCTCAACCTCGGTGTCGACAACAACCACTCCCACCTGGACCGCCTAACGTTCAATCCTAGTGTTCAGAGATACCATTACTACAAAAGGAAACATGCTGAAACTAAACGCTGTTTTTAAAAGAATTAATTTATTTGATTTTCCTTTCTTTTTGTTTTTCAACTTGTTTGAAGCTTTACTAAATATTTATAGCGTGAGTTAGGTTTATTATTCAGGTCAGTATCCTATTTTAATACGATTTCCCAAAGTCTTTTTAAACTAAAGTCACGTATACATTTGGTAGGTGCAGTAAATGGCTTCCCTCTTCAATTTTGCTAATCAACCTTAGAATCTACCGCCATTGCTTTAATCGCCCAAAATGTCTATGTATCTAGTAACACTGCTTTTATTATCTGTGGATGTTAAGGAGCTGCGTCAGTCGCAGCTGAGCGACGTTCTGGTGGCGGAATGGCGGAACAGGCTCTCACGCCCTTCCACTTGCCTCGTCACTATTGACGCCATCCGCCAGTGCTCGACCTGTGGCTCAGGAGAAGGTAGGTATGGCTGCTTCGGGAGGTTCCTGTGTCGAGGGAGCCGGACGCTCGGTATCACCACTGCGTCCACTGTCGGGAGGACACGGCGCGGCATACGCTGGCAGAGTGTCTCCCGGCCCGCAGCAGGCGCACCGAGCGTCGGAGGATACGCTGCCCTCTTCCGGCCCCCCTAACTGGGTCCAGAGGTGGCGGCGGACTTAGGGATATTCGTCGCCCCCTATTCATTTGGACCCGAGGTGGCGGCGCGTGATGTTCTCGTGTGTTCCTCTTTGATGTGGCCGGCGGGGCCCGAGGTGGCACGCAGAGGCGGGCCGGCACCAGCCGGAAGTCGCATTAGTTCTCGCGACCCCCGGTTGGTGAGAGACGGAGCAGCGGGGTGGTTTTAGTCAGTAAGAGTCTGACAGATCTCCACAGTAGAGGACATCCATGAGGATTTCTACCCGTCACAAAAAAAAAACAAAAAAGGTAGCCCGCGTAATTCAAACATTTTATGTGTTTTGCAAGTTGAACAGTCATTCAATAGGGCTTCATGAACTTAGAGGGCTATATTGATGATTAAAATGGTTATAATTATTTACGTAAATGCGTGTTACGGCCGCGAATCGTATTTTGTTCAACAAACAGCTTCACATTGACCGGCAAATTGCAAAAAAACATAAAAATATTTGAATTTCGCGGGCCACTATAAGTTTTTGCATGGAGGTAAGAATAGGTACTCACGAATAGAGATGGGCGGTGAATAAATACCCAGTGGATAAATACTCGAGTATTTGTCCAAAATGAATAAATACTCATTTTACCCAATTTATATTGGATATTTAATCAAAGTGATGGATATTTACTCCAAATAAAATGATGTTTATTTTTTTGCAAATCAAATGATTATTTCAAGGATTAATGACTAGTATTTCTATCTTTAGAGATTTCAAAAAAGGAGTACTTAGTTACTTCATTGAAACTTTCGAAAGCACTAAATTACCATCATTTTATTTCAAAATGCTTTAAGTGCCCCGAAATCGTTTGAACAGAAATGAAGAAAAATAACTCGTGTTCGAAACAAATGCCGTTACAAACAAATTCTGAAAACGTGCCACCGTCGAAACATCGGTCTTTTAATGTTTCTAATAACAAACCTAGTAGAAATAGTAATTACTCAAATATGAGCATCTTCTAAGTACAAGTTTTTGTTCAAGTGTTGATCAATCTGCTCCAGCTGAAAAGCTTGCCAGAGCTGTAATTGTATCAGGAGCCCCGCTGTCACAGATAGAACATGCTCTTTGGATATAATTTTTTGATCATCTTCAGCCATCGTTTAAGTTGCCTTCCAGAATAGCCTTGTCAACCAAATATTTAAATAAAATTTACAACGAAATGCAGAAAGAAGTGAAGGAAAAACTTTCTGCCGTTAATCAATTGCATCTTCAGTTGGACAAATGGAGTAAAAAAAAAATTAAGATCTTATTAGTTTTATCATTTCAAAACCAAAACCATTCTTTGTTGAGAGTATAAACATAGAACAACACAAACACAAAAGTCATGCGAATGTACGGTGAAGAACTTTTTTTTGTTATTATTTGTGACAACGCAAGAAGCATACAAAAAGCTGTATTATAGCGTGATTAGTAATTGATATTTTAAAATATTTATCATTTATATAAACCAAATTCTGGTGACTGTAATTGGCAAAATGATAAGTGTAGTGAAGCCATTATTACTGTTATAATATTTTGTTATTGTTAATGTGAGTAAAGTTATGTACTCGTCTATATTTTCATATTATATTGAGATCGTTTGACGAAAAAGTTGATTTTATGGATCTATTGTTAATTCAGTAGTTTTGTTTATTTTTTATGTTATTTTGTATTATTACAATGATTTAAATATCTACTACGCAATTTGAGGACGTGTGACATTTACAAACTCGCACTGGGCCAGCGTGGTGGATTATATTTTAGTCCATTCCCTCTCATGCAGAGGAGTAAGACTGTGTCCCAGCAGTGGAAACATTAAAAATACTGATGACGAAGTACCTACTATTTTGTGCATATATGCTATGAAAAAAGCAATATACTAATTTTAACTTTGATAATACTTGACGAAAATATTCAAGATGGAACATAATTGTCGATTGTCGTGATTGAACGGCTTTATGTTATCAAAAATGTGATTAATAAAGCACATTACAAATCTATGTTTTCCGTATTTTTATTATTTTAACCCTTTTATAGGTAAAATTTCAAGATTTAAGCTAAATAACGCAATCCAAACCGTAGGGAGTATTTATCCGTGATTTGGGTAAATACTCGAACTACAAGAATGAATATTTCAGAAATAATCATTCTTTCGAACTACATGAACTTAGAGGGCTATATTGATGATTAAAATGGTTATAATTCTTTAGATAAATACGCGTTACGGTCGCAGATCGCATTTGGTCCACATACAGCTTCACACTGACCGGCAAATTGCAAAAAACATAAAAATATTTGAATTTCGCGGGCTACCCTGGAGCATCCACCTTAAACTTAGAGCCCTATTACAGAATTGCGTTTTTCCTCACAAAACTGCTGACTCATCGCATTATGTAGAAATTACACCTAATTGGCAACACTGTCCGTCAGTCAGTTTCTAACATAGACATAGAATCCCTAGATAGATTTTATTAAACCGAAACTTGCGTCTCCTTTTTTCTAAAGCAAAGTGTCATCTGCCTGAAAGAGAAAAGTATAGTGTTTGTAGAATGTCGCCAGTTCGAATATACAATTCTACTTATTGATATATCAATGCACAGTGATGTGTACTTTCTGTCGACTATCAAAAATATGCCAGTCGCCACATTAAACACCAAAAAATGGTATTTCAATATCAAAATTTCTTTAAAAATAATTATGTCTTCATTTGTTTTACCGTCTTTATATCTTTGTTTGCTTGTAAAATCTCTTGTGTTTGTGTAATAAACTAAATATTTTAGATTGTAGGCAGATGTTTATTTATTTCTTTATAAAAGCGTTTCTCTCTCTAGAGCCCTAACCGCCTAGCGTAGCTTGCGCGTAGCTTGGACCCTGTTCTCGATACCAGTGGGCTACTATTTTTACATTTTTAAAAGCTTCTATTTTTGTTTTTGTAATAATTAAAAATGTACTAATACGTTAAGAAAATCAATGAACGAAACAATATCTCTACCAATATTATAAAGAGGTAATGTTTGTGAGGTTGTAGGGGGTAATCTCTGGATCTACTGAACTGATTTTATAAATTATTTTACCAATAGAAAGCCACGTTGTTGATGTGGATGTGAGTAATACCTATATAAAATTCTTCCGTTACTGAGTGACAGACAGACAACGCACAGCCGAAACCACTGGTCGTAGAAAGCAAAAATTTGTCATGTAGGTTCCTTGGGGAATGCAGAGGAGCACAAGATAGGATTTCCCAAAATTCCTACAGGAACGGGAAAAGACGGAATACGTGCGTACGAAGTTGCGGGTAAAAGCTAGTCCTTATCCTTACTTTCTTACTAACATTATAAATGCGAAAGTAACTGTCTATCTGTCACTCTGTCATCTGTCTCTTTCACGCCAAAACTACTGAAACGATTAATGAAACGATTTAAATGAAATTTTGTACACTGATAGTCTGACAGGTAGCTCAGGAGTTATGCTCTCTAGGGACCACGCGGTAGGCAGCTACTTTCTAATAATTAGTAGGCTACTCGTAAGTTTTACATAATCTGACATTGTTTAGTGTTTAAAATAACATTATTTTGTTTTAAAAGAAAAATTACGTAAGTGAATTCAACAAGGCAGAGTATGAACAATCGACCAATCTCATGCGAGATAAAAGACGCGATTTGGATTTCCGATTATGTGATTGTTCGATTATTCATACTCTTTACATATTACCTAGCCGAATCCACCTGTGGTTACCTTTTTAAAAGGCCCGTCGTAATGTGGGGGTCTTATACATGTATGGTGGACTTAGTCGTAGTAAAACACAAAGTACTATAGAATTAGTATTTATCAGATTAGATAGTATAAAAAACAAAATTACGGTTATATTATAACAATACAAACACACAGACATACGCTCGTTATTGAGTTTGACTATGATTAGCCATAAAACAGTTCTTAGGGTGTATGATTTTTACTTTAGACAAATAAAAAAGATTTTCACTTTGCAAACAGCGCACTATATTGAACCAAGAGGTCAACTTCATCATATCGAGATGATTCTCGATGAGACCTAGGTGTGGGACAGGGTTCTCTCTTATCACTCTTTTTGTAGGTTTCGAGCAAACTGCCAATGGTCTGCGAAACTGCTTTTCTCCATTTATAACCTTCCTTTTTAACGGTAATTTCCGAAATAAAGCAAAATGGATGTCAGGTTCGTTTATGAAGATCCTATACCCCCAGTGACTTTTTAATTGTATTTAAAGGTAATCGCTTTATTTATGTTGTTTTAATGTCGAAAAGTGGCTCCTATAGTCCATTCCTAAGTGGTACTTCGTTATTTTTAATTATCAAAAATGGTTGATTTTGCCTCTGAAATTGATAGTATATCTATCTCCGATTCTTGGTTTTGTGACGTCGAGGATTGTAGCAATTTAGTATCAAGCCCTGCTAATTGCCTGACAGTATTAACTCAAAATATCCGAAGTATATCACGAAATATTGATGATTTTGTTACAATGCTGAGTAGATTAAAGATTAATTGCGATATTATTATCTTAACAGAGTGTTGGCTATCATGCAACCCTGTGGTGCCGAGACTAGATGGTTATCATATATATATATATATTACCATCACATTACTGGATATTGTGTTAACCAAAACGACAGAGTTGCAGTATTTTGTTAATCGAATCTTGGTATTACCTGCGAAGAGCCTACTTGTGAAGACTTTAATTGTCTTGTAATAAAGATTGGTACTGAAAGTGTTATTTTAGCCATTTACCGATCGCCGTCAAATAGAAATATTAATAACTTTCTCCAATCTTTGGATAACATTTTAAATAAGTTAGACAGTTTCATTCGGTTATCGTCAGATCTCACTAAAATCGACTTTGCACCTATCTATAGGTACGTCAATCCATGCAAATTTCGCTATGGAATATTTCTCCAAATCAATTCAGAGGGTTATATTGCTAAACACAGTTGTAATAAATTATCCAAGACGTCAGAAAATTATGAAGCCATGGATGACACCTGGGCTGTTAAGGTGTATTCGACATAGGAGGGGTATAGTTTCAAATCCCGCCAAGTCCAGTGACGTTCAAAATCCAGAAATAGAAAATTTGTGATACATTCTTGTAGCATTATTTAATTTATTATGTTTCTGTGCCTTTTTAAAAATTGGTTGCTTCCACTACTTTTTGTAACTTAATAATTAAATTATCATGTTCCACAAACGAATAAAAAGCAAAACAGTGATGGACTTAGCTGAATTTGAAACTGAAGTTCGGACATTGTTAGTTTTGAATCTGACATACGTGGACATTGCTGTATTTGCTACGACTAATAATTATGTATACAGTGACTTAAACTAATGATACTTTTATCGTATGTGATAAAAGCGTCGTCTTATTGAAAAGGTATAGAAATGAAAAACACATTTTATAATCAATTAGTATTTTTTAATTATTAAGTACTTTTATTTACTAAACTAGATGTGACTAAACATCGTAAAAGCAAGATAAAGAGAAAGGGGAAGTCTTTGCCCAACAGTGGGACATAAAATAGGTCATTAAAAAAATTAAACAATAAGGTCTGGTACACTTTCTTGTTCTTCGCAAAAGTGTTCATTTTCTTCATCCGCGTTGTGCAAATCTATATCGAGAGCCGTCTTTGGTATTAATTTTTCATAAAATGACAGAACAGAGTAACTTCTCCAGTTGACATCAAAATGTGAAGTCAATAGCTTATCGACATCTTTGATTTTAGATGCTTTTAGTGTTCCCGCTGAGGACTGAATATCTTTCGGAACGATCATGTTTGCTATTTTGCCACTTTTGCAAACATTTTTATAAATGCCTAAATTGGCAATATAATGCAGTTCACCTTTTACTAACGTATTGCCAGCTTTGCATCTTGACCGTTTCAATACAAAACGCTTGCACTT
Source organism: Lacanobia oleracea (assembly GCA_950371165.1). Taxonomy (NCBI): domain Eukaryota; kingdom Metazoa; phylum Arthropoda; class Insecta; order Lepidoptera; family Noctuidae; genus Lacanobia; species Lacanobia oleracea. The sequence goes on from OX493385.1 coordinate 16,889,159, forward strand.
CGAAAAAGGCGCATGCCAAGTACCAACGGGTTTTATTACATTTTTGACAGCTTCCTTCCAATCTTTTACTGGACACTCTTCTCCCACTGAAATAAGACTTGAGTATTCTCTTATAATATTGAAATAACCATCTGGCTCTAATATTGTGTCTCTTTTGCGAAACTCTTTTTCAATTCTTCCAAAAACGCGATCTGCGGGCAGAAAAGAGTGGCCCACAACGGGAAATATAATTTCAATGTTCTTTATATGCTGTGGGGCTTCTGACAGCCACTTAAGGCACATTCCTACTACGGTAGTATTTTTGTTTTGACCAGCGCAGCCATCAGCCATTAATCTTAGAGTATCAATTTCATCCGGAAACGATGTTGAATTTAAACGATGGTATATGGCTGAGGCTATCAAGTTAGAGTCTTTCGGAAATTGGTCTTCTGTCCAAACATAAGCAAAAGTGTTTTCTTTATTTAATTGTGATTTTGAAGAGCCTGCTACTATTGTGAAATTGTAAAGATAGAACTGCCTTGAATAGTATGTGCTTTGATCGGGAATTTTAGGGAGTGGCATGTTCTTTTGACAGTCAAATGAAAATATGTAAACATTTGGGGATTCATCTTTTAAATAATTGAAAAATGCTTTAGCACGTTTTTTATGGACACACTGTTGGATAATTAAGTCATTTTTAAGTCTCTCATTATCAGCTACCTTGATCTTCTCTGTATATTGTAAGCAAACTGAGCAAACGTCTGTCCGAGGCGTACCGAATCCCAAGTTAAAATTAGTGTTGAAAACAGACCTGAAGTAACTTCTTTTAACTCTTAGTTGCTCTTCCGCTTGGTCATTGTAAAATGTAAATAACTTATTGATACTCAATTCAGCAGCTAGGTAAAGCCTTGCGCTACTACCTCGACAGTAATGAGGCTCAGAACATTTCAGTTTTTTGATGAAATCAATTATTGCTGTTTTCTTTTCTAAATATTTGTGAGATTTACGGTCTCCCCCTCGGTTTTCTTCTGGCATAAGTCCTTCTTTTAAAAATTTTTTTGATATTCTTTCAACTCGGTACCTTTTGATATCAAGTATATCGACGAATGTTTTTTGACAAACTCTAATCATTTTCTTCGACGAACGGCTATAAACGTAATATTTTGTGGTCAACTCCTTTCCTTTGCGATTACCCTGTCTCGGGCGACGTCTAGCAGTATATGATCCTTTAATGTGTTTTAATATAAAAGAATCCTGTGATCTTTTATCTTTATTCTTGTAATAACGAGAATGAAAGGCATTCAAATCGCTCATTGTGAGAGAGGTACACTGATAATTTTTTTTATGTGTACAGGTAGGTTTTTCTGGTAATTTTTTTGCCGAATATCTGAAAAGAAAGTTGCACATGAACCAATTCGCATCCGTAGGTACATAAAAATCTCCTCAAAACTTGGGGATCGGCTCACATAAATGAATATGGACATTTCGAATAGTTATTATAGTTTATCAAAAGTCGAATAAAAAAAAAAAACAAAGAAACAACAGATTCAACTTAAAAAAAATAAATATTTTGAAATCAATGATCAAAACTACTTATACTAGTATCTACTTACCTCTCTAATTTCCGCAGGTTTCTCTTCCATTGTTCTGGATTTCTCTGCCGTTTCCGAGCTTTACTTTTATCTACAACGATCGGGGATGTGTCCATCTTCGTAATTAAGGCACTTCAACTTCGAAATTAATAAAGTATCTATTATAAAAATTAACTTTTTCACGAGCAAAACTCAACAAAAACGAAGCTGACGCCATAACAGTTTTGTATATCACGTGACCAAAATGGTGGCTCGCCATTGGCTAGTTTGGACTTTGCGGTTTTTGATTTAAACTATGATGGACTTTGCAGTGTTTGAAGCTTACAGCCTACTTTAAAGTGAATTTTCTATTGGACATAGCTGTGTATGGTAAGATCTGATAAATATAAAATGTGCGGAAAAAGATGGAGTTGCTAGAGATATAAAAATATTGCTACGTGTAAAAAATGGACTTTGCGGGTTTTGGAACTATACGGGAAGGCTGTGGGGGAACCCCACAGCCTTCCCCTACAGCTTGTCCCTTAGGGACAAGCTTCATAAAAGAATGCGACAATCACCTAATAATGAGACGTTTAAAATTATTTACTCAAGGTATAGAAACCATTGCAATAACTTATTAAAAAAGGTCAAGCGTATGTATCATAGAGACTTATTAACAAAAGCAGGAAATAACAATAAAAAAATATGGGAAGCGATAAAAACAATAACAAATACAACAAAATTAAAACATAGCGCTACGGAATTAATAAATCCATTTAAACCAAAAGAATCTGTAGAGATGGTAAACGATTTTTTTGCATCGATTGGCAAAAAGTTGTCTGATAGTACTCATTCCTGTTTAAACCCTACCCATAGTAACTTTAATAAAGCACCCTCACAGCCGGTCTCCAAATCTTTTGTTTTGCTGGAAGCCGATGAGTCTGAAGTGGAACGTTTAATACTGAACTTGAAGGATGCGTGTTCTGTTGGTTGGGATTCTGTACCAAATAATTTCCTCAAAGAATATAGACACATTTTAATCCGTCCATTAACGCATATTTTTTATAAAGGTCAGAAAAAAGAACTGTGAAAAAAGACAATAGGCATTTTCCTTGACCTAGCCAAGGCATTTGACACGATCTCTACGCGTTTGTTGATTAAAAAACTGGAACATCTAGGAATAAGAGGAAATCAACTACAACTTTTAAAGGACTACCTCTCTAATCGTTTTCAGTGCGTTAAGATTAATGACAGTATCAGTAGCGATTTGCCAATCACTCACGGAGTTCCACAGGGGAGCATTCTGGGGCCGACTATGCTCTTGTCCAATACTAACAAAGACAGCGTCAATTAAATACATTCAGTCAAAAAAGTATCGGGAATGGATGATTTGTTTATGGTTCCAAATTCAAATTTTTGTTTTTTTGTAGTTGTTAGATTGGCACAACTGTTTTCCATTTTGGCGCGGAGTTTGAGTTGCATCTGTTATTTATATTAAATACAGTGCTGGTTTTAGTAATATCATATATAGTGTGTATTGCGAATTTCATAATGGACAAAAATATCGAACAAAGAGTTTGTCTTAAATTTTGCATCGCCAATGGAATTTCGTGTTCGGAGTCACTGAAAATGTTACAGAAGGCTTACGGTGAATCGACTTTATCAAAAACTCGTGCTTATGAGTGGTTCAAAGCGTTCAAAAGCGGTCGAGATGTGGTGGAAGATTTGCCTCGCTCTGGTAGGCCGTCAACGTCTGCAACTGAAGTTAACATCGCAAAAGTGAAGGAAATAGTGACTGAAAATCCCCATTCAACTCTGAGAGAGATAGCCGCCGAACTTTCTGTATTTCACGAGTCGATCCGTACCATTTCAGCTAATCATTTGGGTATGAAACATGTTGCTGCTCGGCTAGTCCCAAAAGATCTGAATTTTCTCCAAAAACTCAATCGCATGAAAGTCGCTGAGGACATGCTAGAACGAGTCAGTTCGGACCCAACATTCATGAAACGCATTGTTACTGGTGACGAGACGTGGGTTTACGAGTTTGACATGCAAACTAGTCAACAAGCTTCGGAGTGGCGCCTTCCAACTGAACCGAAACCGAAAAAACCACGCCAAAGTCGATCAAAAGTCAAAGTCATGTTGACTGTTTTCTTTGACTATCGCGGTGTTGTGCACTCTGAATTCTTACCGGAAGGTCTAACGGTAAATAAAGAATATTATTTGAGCGTTATGCGGCGTTTAAGAGAGCAAATTTGACGAAAAAGGCCAGATTTGTGGAAAGATAATTCTTGGATTTTGCACCACGACAATGCGCCTTCGCACAAGGCTATCATTGTGAACGAATTTTTAACCAAACACTCAACAAATACCATCCAGCAACCACCATATTCACCAGATATGGCTCCTGCTGACTTTTTTCTTTTTCCTAAACTCAAATTACCACTTCGTGGCACCCGTTTTCAATCGATAGAAGACATAAAGGAGAATTCGCGGCGAGAACTGAACTCAATTCCGGAAGCAGCGTTTAAAAAATGTTTTGATGAATGGATTATTCGTTGGCGCAAGTGTATCGTTTCTAAAGGAGCATACTTTGAAGGTGATAAATAAATTTGGATGAATAACAGACATTTTGTGTATTCTTGATCTTTTCCCGGTACTTTCTTGACAGAGTAGTATCTTGGAGTTATTCTAGACAGTAACCTCTCCTTCAGAGACCATATTCACCTTCTTACATCTAGGACAAGAAAACTGATCTATGTTTCCAAGATCCTTAGACATGTTGCGCCTTCAAAATTAGTAAAGCAAATTTACTTGGCACTCGTACAGTCCATTCTTCAATATTGTATCACCGTTTAGGGAGGTGCACATAAAACTATATTAAAGCCCTTAGAAATAGCACAGAGGGCTGTACTAAAGTTAAGTACTTTTCGCCCCTATTTGTATCCAACCCATCTTCTGTATCAGTCGTGTGAGATCCTGACAGTTCGCCAGTTGTTTATATTTCTTGTGCTCTTCACTGCAGTTCTCAAAAGGTGATCTAAATAAAAGACGAAATATTATTAGTAATAAGGCCCGACCTTCCTTCAGACATGCGTACGTAAACAAATATTTTTGCTTCTTGGGACCGTACTTATATAATAAAATAAATGACGCTTTAGATATATACCCCTTGAATAAAAAAGATGTAAAGGCACAATTTTTAAATATATTAGTAAACATACATATGAAGAGACAGAAAACTTATTAAAAATAATTAAATAATAAATCTCTTTTTACTCACCCTCTCACACTCCTTCACACGCTTTATCACATTACTCACCGAGAGGTTAACACTCCACACACCGTTTTGTTTATTTTGATTTGTTTTTTTTTCTTTTCCTGTGTTGGGAACTCCTCGTATAATTATTATGTATTTTTAAGCTAGTAATGTAGTGGTCATCATAAGGAAGAGCGCTGATGTCTGAGATACAGATATTCTATATCTAGTTTAGACACAGATGCCTTCAATATAAAATTAAGAAAAATTTAATGTATCCTTCATATCTGTTAAAATGTATCATATGTGCTGTGTCAAATAAATTATTATTATTATTATACAATTTTAGCATTTCCTTAAACATCAAAAGATAAAAAGTATCCTCTACTATTTATAAAACATCTTAACTGAAACATTAAATCAAAATTGAAAAGTTTGGTTGATTGATGATTTTGGGCTAATATACTTACTGGTTGGCAAGATGCTGGCTGTTTTGGAAAATATTATTGGTACTGCGTGCGATTGTAATACTCTACGTTCATATTCTTCACGAAAGCAAGATTCTTCAAAGTGTTCAGAACATATCCTTGTGTACTGTGCAGGCCTCCAATTATCATCGTTTCTCACTATCTGCAGGAAACCTGTAAAAATAACAAAGAATATATCATTATAATAATTTAATAATAATAAATAATAAATAAATAAATCCGCAAGGCAGTTTTGTGGCGAACTGTTGGGCACTGGCGACCCCACGGACCTGATCTCTAGGGAGAATTCTTGTTCCTCATTTCCGGCTTGCCTTTATTGGCTGGCCGGGGTGAAAACTGACGAGGAACAGAGCTCCCACCTCTTTCTTGCCTTAATCGGCCGGTCTGAGTGGAGATTCGCAAGAGCAAACGTGCTCGGGAGAAGGATGTATAATCCAGTAAGGTGCTGGTAGGGATCTTGACCGTACTTCCGGGATTGTCCTGATAGCCGTGGTATACCTCTCCACTCCTCTAGCACCTCAGGATATGTTGCCCCCTTGGCGCTACGTTACTTTGTGCTAGCGACCCTTTTCGGGGGGCCCATTTATTGAGTGTGCAAGTCACCCCCTGCCATTTTAAAGCCGTTTTAATTGTCAATGGTCAGGCAGGGGCCAATAGTTCTTCCATAGTAAACGATTATTAGTCCACTAAACCAGCCAAACCCATAGCGTTTCATCTTTTGTTTCCATATTCTGCAATAGTCCTGCTCCAACCGGGGATTGTCCTTGGGTATACTTTCACAGTGCATACAGGGATAATCGTCGGTTGGGGTCCCATTCCATTTAAAATGTCTAAAGAGGCCTCTGCGAGTTGGCTTCGGCCCCTCGTACGCCTACCAAAGGACCGGGTCTCTAAGAAAAGGGACCCGAGAAAGTAAAAAAAATAAATAAATAATAATAATAGTAGTACCTACTTAAGTAAAAGATTATTGAAAAATATAATGCAATATTGATTTGGGAAAAGTATGATTTTTCGTTAATTCTTTCTTTTGGCATGATATAATATTCTGTAAACTTTGTTCACTGAGATCAAAGCTGAGTCCAATTAAGTATTAGGTTCAGCACGGCGCAATCAGTACGAAAAATTCAGATTGAATTTCCAAAATCTGCCCACTTACATTGTCTTTATTCCATTGTACTTATTATAGAAAGAAAGAAGAAAGAATAGTATTTATTTAGCACACACATAAAACACGCACGGTACATAAAAATAACAAATAATGGTAGGTGGGTAAGCCAAAAACTAAGTGTGTCTCACGGCTGCACTAAAAAGGTTCATTTCAGCGATATGTCAGACAGCCTGAGACTATTATAAACGAACCAGAATATGTATGTGATTATACTTTTACTCTATCGATAAAACATCTAAGAAGGCACATCCTTATGAATTGCATGATATGTCGAAACGGTTCAATATTTTTTGGCTTTATTTTTATTTCTAAATTGGAAACTGTCAATAATGTAGAAGCAGTTTATTCAGTTTATTCGCGAATTTATTCATGCATTATGCCTAAACCATAATATACGCAAAAAAAAATCGGAATTCTCAGTTTCAAGACCCACATTTAATAGACTGGCTTCAAGTTATTGAATCTAACTTCTTTAGTTCAGTCCATCCAAAGGTTGTCTGTAAGAGATTGCCCTGTGCGATAAGACCGCCCATTGTACACTAGTTTTTATAAGCGTTTTTACTGTGCTTGTTATGAGGTGTACAATAAAGTATATAATAAACTACTACAACTAGTAGAAAAAAACACTACGAGTATTTGAAAGAAGAAAAAATACATTTTTACTAATAAAACAACTTGGCTACTGTTTTCTTTCGTTTAGTCGAAGTTTCACTAATTTTTGGAGTAGGGCCGACTTTAGAATTTTTTGGTCGTTTAATGCTACGTTTACACGCTTGCCATGGTTTGGCAAGCGTTCACAAACTCCAAACCATTACAAACGTTTGGCACTCCACGACGCTCCAGCTATCGAGAGTACTGCACCTGCTCACAGCGGCGCTAAATAAGAAGGAGCACGCAGTTGCAGTACTCCTCGATATGGAAAAGGCTTTCGACCGGGTTTGGCACGCCGGTCTGATCTATAAGATGTCGCTCAGCGACGCGCCCCGTCGCGTTGTCAAGGTGGTCTCCTCCTTCCTCACTGACAGGACCTTCAAGGTGGTGGTTGATGGTATCGTGTCACGCCCCCGACCCATAGCCGCCGGAGTCCCGCAGGGCAGCTGCGTCTCGCCGCTCTGCTACTCATGTTACACCGACGACATCCCTTCCTCGCAGGAATGCACGCTCGCGCTGTACGCTGATGACGCCGCGTACATCTGCACCTCGTTTAAAGCGACACGCGGCTGTCAAGATGCAGCGCGTGCTAGACATGCTTCCCGAGTGGCTGTCGAAGTGGCGGTTGTCGGTGAACGTGGGCAAGACTCAGGCGCTGCTCGTCGGGGGCGCCCGCCTCCCACCACCTCTCCGGCTGCAAGGAGTCGACATCGACTGGTCGTCCCAGGTCAAGTACCTGGGAATAACCATCGATCGTCGGCTCACCATGGGTTGTCACGTCCGCCAGGTCGCCGCGAAGGGTAGAGCGGCCCGCGCTCTGCTCCACCCAGTGCTCTCATCCTGCCTCCCACTGCGAGCCAAGCTGGGCGTGTATAAAACATACATCCGCCCGCTACTCACTTATGCCGCCCCTGCTTGGTTCGCCCTCACGAGCGAGTCCAACAAAAAAATCCTCCGCGCGCAGCAAAATCTGGCGCTGCGGAAAATTGTAGCTGCCCTTCGCTTCGTGAGGAACAACGTCATCACGCGGGACCTTAGGATAGAGAGCCTGGATGAGTTTTGCGCCCGCCTCGCGTCCACTATGTTCGCGCGTGCCGACGCTTCCGCTTGGTCTCATATCAAGCACATAGCGCCCTGGCACGCGCGGCCACCTGACGCGAGACGCCTGCCGCGTGACCTTGTGCAGGACGCTGACGACCCCACCTAACCCACCGGACTTGACGCCGAGTGAGTCGCAGACACCGACACGTGACTCTCTCCCTCACTATCGACTCTACAAAACTACATGCACTCGGCGCGCACTGTGTGCTAGGTTAATATAGGCATAGTGTTCGTCGAACCCCATACATACACGACTCTCCATGCGCCCAAACACACGCGATGAACGTACGGTGCGGACGTACGTCTCATTCGCTACATGAGACGGTGTCTGACATTCCATGGCCGCTCATACACTCACTACGGTCCCTCAGCCTGAAGAGTGACCGGCTCGCTCTGGAAGCAGGACAGGCGGGGGATCAGCACCCTCGGCAGGGAGCGCCCTAAAGTCGGCGCTTACGTCGCTGGTCGTCTCTCGCTGGGCCTCCTCCGGGCAACCGGAGGTCTCACCCGGCGGGGACTGACCGCCGTAGGGTCGTGAAGAGACGGCACTGTGGGACAGTGCCGTGGCGCCCTCTGCCGACACTCAACAGATACACATATCAGGCATGCAGCGACATAAAGTCGCGCTGCCATCAGCTGCGCCTAAACCGGCAACCCGACGACGTGCCCGTCGCTACGGGCACGCATATTGATCCCGCGGGATTAAAGGCATAGCCTATGCCCGCTCGCCGCGCCCCCTTGCGGGGGCGCCGCGACTACTCTAAGTTCGGTACAAACGTTTGGATGCCATTTACACGCTTGCGAGTGCGTCAGTGTGTACCGGACAGGCAAGCATGACGGACGTAGACGTTAAAGTTGCGAGGCCTCGAGTAAGGTCATAATCTCGTCGTAAGACCAATTACTACTCAGTACCTGGATGGTGGTTTTATTTTACGTTTTCTAAAATTAGCCAGTCGTACTCGCGTGCAAAAGGTTCCGAACGAATTTAATTTTTCTGAACATGTTATTTTAACTCTATAGACTTCTTATAGGTTTTCCTGTAATCTATAGGTAAAGATATATTATCTCAAAATTTTTCATAACTTTTGTTTTTCGGAACCCTAAAAATTAAACCTAGTTAGCTAGATCGATTTAAAGCTCCCGAAACCCCCTGCATACTAAATTTCATGAAAATTGATGGAGCCGTTTCCGAGATTTATACATCCATTTATACAATAATGGTATTAGATGATCGTAGTATAAAACTAAAGACGTCCGTTCGGTGCGAGCTTGTGACCGAAACTAAACACGCGCCAACGTGTAAATGCGTCCCAAACGCTTGCCGTAAATTTCCTTTGATCTGTGTTCAAAAACCGACACTAGTCCGGATTGGAGGCAAGCTCACGCAAGCTACGTAAACACCCCGCCTCGCTTGCGTTGTTAGACGCATGCCAAGCGACGGCAAGCGTGTAAACGTACCATTACAAGTTGAATCTGGTGGAGAGCTAGTTTATCTGTTGGCAATACTGATTAGTTTGTGTCATTGTCATTTATTTAATATTTATTGTATTTATTGTTCGTTCTCGGCAGGTCCGGTTTTGTCTGAAAGTCGCGACGCGTTGATGGTTTTGTCTAAAATATTTTTTTCTGTGAAAACTAAAAATTGAAAACTGTAAACGATGTATCACTTTAAACAAGTGTAATTTTTTTTATTACCTGACGTTCCTGTTGTTACTTTTATAAACTAATCGTTGTAAATTTTGTCCACTGTGGTTTCGTAAATCTCGCGATTTTTGAAAATGAACTGGTAATTCTGGTAGTAGATAAATCTCTAATACAGTGATGGTGTATGTTAGGAGAATGAAATTAAATAATTCTTTTCTTTGGGGGATATTATTCGCGTCGGCGACATGGAGTATCTCCCTGTATCTGTACTGGCTTCTGAACTTGAGTGGTGAGTTTTCAAGATCTTTTAAAAGTACTTTTTATTTGAAAAGTAATTCGTCTTGGTATGAATAGAGGGGCGATGAAACGTATTTAACTATTGGATAAAGATATGTGAAAAAATGTGGATGAGTGGAGATGAGAGGAAGACAAACATATGCATGATGTATTGGGCGAAGAATGATATTGTGAAAAAGAAACTCTGATAGCATGACGGTTAGAAGGAGGAGATGGAAGGTGAAAACATGTTTCACTAACCCTGAGACTAATTATATGAGAATATATCTGGAATGTGATAATTAACCTTTCTCAGAAGCCACCTTTTGATCTGATGGGTTACGTGCGTCTTTCCTGATCCACCATTAAAATGATAACATGTTGATGCAGCCCTTCATGATTCATCCTCACTTTGACTAACGCTTGGATTCACACTTGTTCACATGCACAATACATTCACCATTTGCATGCACCTAATTTTACTCAAAAGAATTTGATATATACCAATATTGCTTAGTGTTGGGGGTTGTTTGCTGAGTCACAAACCTAAACTCATTTAGGATTTTCAAACTGGATGGCATGTCTTTATTTCCTTGGAAGATGGGTAGGTCTTTAGTGTGGGACGCAACCTGTGTCAATAATCTTGCACCATCTCACCTTCATAATTTATTGTGTTGTGCTGGCACTGCCACGGCGGCTGCAGAAAACCTCAAGTGGCATGAATATAGTAACCTTATTACATACTAGCTACTTCTATTATATACTAGCTGACCTAGGCAACTTTCTAGGCATCACAATTTTCATTACTGCTCCACTCCTATTGGTCTTAGCGTGATGATATATAGCCTATAGCCTTCCTCGATAAATGTGCTATCTAACACTGAAATAAGTTTTCAAATCGGACCAGTAGTTCCTGAGATAAAAGCGTTCAAGCAAGCAAACAAACAAAATTTTCAGCTTTATATATTAGTATAGATTATGTTTCTCTTGGTCACCCCATAACTTGAGAACAACTTGAACTATTTAATTAAATTTTTGTTGTGTTCATAATTGACAGAGTATTTTGAAATATAACTAGTTCTTAATAAAATTAATAGTTTTAAACTAAAATTTAGAAGGGCTTTGCAAATCATAGCAAAATGTGGTTCTGAATGAAATAACACAGTTGTAAAAGGCAAGTATAATCTTCTTTACATAGCACAAATCACTCTGTTCTAGGGTTTCCTTTAGCTTATGATATTTTGAATTTGCCATCACATCTAAGTAGAGTGGAAAATGCATACAACTAGTTTCTGCCCGCTCTACACCCTCATGCAAGTCGATATCAAAGGAAGGAAAAATAATTCCAGGTCAAAAACCCTGTCTTAATCAAATATCTGTGAACCAAAGAACACCAAAGTCCATATAAGCAATAATGAGTAATTTATGCATCTATACATGGATTTTTGCATTGTACACCAGAATCCCAACAATTATTGAGTGCTGACATCAGAATGTACTGTACCTTTTTTTTTTGTTCTGGTAAATTACTGAATCATATTTCTTACTAAATAGTCAATAGAATTGAATTTGTTCAGGATTGTTATTGAAATATTATTCTGAACTACCTATTCATAACATAACTAGATGCAACATCCCTGTTATATTTTTACTCAAAACAACAATCTATAGATATTGGTTTGGTTTCCGCACTTAGTCCTAACATAGGACCATTTTACGTGAGCCGGCCGTTATTTCAACCAGTCAACCTCCCTCCAGATGCAAATCAGTACTCCTAGTGTGTTTAGGATATCTGGAAGTGAATTCAGTATGCCTCCGTATTTCGGCGACGCCTGTGCAGTCATGGAGCACCCCGCCACCATTCGTAGGCTGCCCCTATCCAGTTGAATCTATCTGTCTGGGGTTTGCAGTCTCCTCGGACTGCCTGCAGCCTAGTGCCGAGGCCCACCAGCATTCTGCTTGTGTGTTCTTGTAACCATGTAGTGGTAGTGGCGTGTAGCGGGGTGAAAGGGATTGGTACTGTGGGTTGGGGTCCAAAAGCCACGGTACCAGATCCCTTCTCCACCGTTACGCGTTCTAGCACTTTGTGGCATTCTTGTATGAGTTTCGAGGTAGTGTAATTCTTCTCAAGGGATTAGAGAACTGAGGCGCTGTTGGAAGTATGCGAATATGAGTATCCGTGATTCTCCTGGCTTCTATGGCATGGACCGTCTGGGTAATGCCAACGCCATCTGCCTGATAAATGGTGTTGAGCTTTCCTAGAGCGGTCTGGATATTTTGATGTTAAGGTTGTTGAAGTGAACACCAACTCCTGTTCCAGCCATCCGACCTATATAAATATAAATAAACATTGCTTTTATGACATGCAAGATGCAAGTGACATTCATCCTGAAAGTGATAGTGATAAACTATTACTTTCCCTGACTGCTTAGACTACAAATATAAAAATATACTAACATGCTTGCTAATAAATTGTCAATAGAAAAAAAATGCTTGGCTTCTTAAAAACACCGCCTCACCATCATTTCTCATAAATTTTAGGTGACAGTGTCATTAACAGTACAGAACATCGGATCCATTACCGCCTAGTGAATACCGATGAGAAGAACCGTATAAAAAATGACATTAAATCACTTGCAGCCTTAGAGGGAAAAAATCTTTTATTAGACAATTCGAAAGCCGTCGAAAAGTTTTCGGGCAACACGTGGAAATTGCACAAAGGTAGATCTGATTACCTGAGCAAGATGGTACTGAAAGAGAAATATGCCAAACACCTCGGACTGAAGATGACTGCACAACCGGATAATGCACTGGGTAAGTTGATGAAGTATTCAAAATTTTGGTTATTTGAAGCTGTGTGCTCTGCTTTAATTTTTAGGTTTTTATAGTAACAAGGAACTCTTATAGTTGTGCCATGTCTGTCAGTGTGTTAACGGTTTTATTCAGAAAGTATTGATGCTGCGAAGGTGTAATTTGGCATGGTTATAGATATCAATCACGCCTACAAAATTGTAAAATAAAATTTTGAATTAGAAAAGCGTGTGTCAAGTGTCCCTCTCCCCCTCTGTCATCTAAACGGTGGTTTTTGAAGACGTGATTCGTGGTTCCGGTTTTTATTAGGGTTCCGTACCCGAAGGGTAAACAAAGGAACCCTATTACTAAGCTTCCTCTGTCCGTACGTTTGTCTGTTAGCGGGATGTATGTTAAAAACCGTACCTACTGGGTAGACAGTTGAAATTCGGTATTATTGTACGGAACCCTTCGTGAGAGAGTCCGACTCGCACTTGGCCGATTTTTCATCCTTACACTCTCTGATACTCTTTACATTTTAGTAGGAGAGTTAAGGGCCCCTTTTCCCGACGACAGCACCTTTTCCCTTTTCCCGGCAGGACACTAGCGCGGTGCGCGCGAGCCGTTTTTCACGTATTTATTTAATATGTAAAAAAATAAGTGCCATATTATAAATCTATCCAATAATATCCCTGTCAATCCCGATTAGTAAATGAAATGTAAAATTTTCATAAAAATTGCGTTCCCACAAGTCTCATACAACTTAAAATATTTTCAAAATCGACTTTACTTCCTGATTTTTTTTATCGATCAAAATGTTAAATATCGTGTTTTTAACCAAAAAAGTCACTAGATCTCACATGTATCTATATTATATATTTTTTACGAATTTATATGGTGATTTCTCTGAAAACAACTCGATCTAGAAACGTAAATTTCGGATAAGGGGCCCTTAACAGTTTAGTGTTTTGAATATGTACCCTATTCCAGTATTTTTGATGTGGACGTCAAACAACAGTTTTTCAATGCAAAAATAATATTCCATTAAAATAGTGATAATTTATTTCAGTTTATATTTAAAAAGAAAAAAAAAATAGTGAGTAAAATATGCTATCAAGCTATGAAATAAAAGCCATATCATAGTATACTTCCCATTCAAAAGCTGTTAATATACACTGGACAGCAAATAAACCGAGCCACCCGCTACCTAGGCACTCTAATTCGATTTTCTCAAAAACTAAAAAACCTACAATTATCAAAGTTGTACCTACAGAAAGTGCGTTTCATGGTGATTAAAATGAAAGGAAACTCATTGGGTTTAATCAATATTTCAGTGTTTATTAAGGATTTTACAAAGAAGAGTCGTTTTCCAGTCGTGACAATCGTTAGTAATGATAAAGTGAAAAAAAAAATTAAAGCCAAAATCAAAAAAAAGTTACTGATCAATATTCCGTATTCCCTCCCCTTGCTCGGATAACTGCCAGCATCCTTTTATTCACCGACCTTACGAGCCTGACGATAAAATCTTGAGGAATTGTATTCCACTCCTCTTCAATTGCGATTCGCAGCTCTGGAAGCCTTGTTGGAGCAGGTACCCGGGCTCGAACCCGACGTTTCAGCTCATCCCATAAGTGTTTTATCGGATTCAAGTCCGGGCTTCGAGCTGGCCAGTCCATCGTACGAATGCTGACGTCGCGTAGATACTGGGTCACCACATGAGCAACATGAGGCCGTGCATTATCATGCATCAATTGCATATCCTGTCCGATATATCCTGCGTAAGGTACCACATGGTCTGCGAGGATTTCAGTAATGTAGCGATGAGAAGTCAGTCCACGTGTACGGCCCGTCGGTTCGATGAAAACTAACGCTGTATGTGCTGTTAACGAGATGCCGCCCCAGACCATTACAGATCCTCCTCCATAAGCAACAGTTTCCTCGATGCAACACTGAGAATAACGTTCTCCAGGGCGACGATATACTCTCTGACGTCGATCACTTCCATGTAGACTCACCCTGGTTACATCAGTGAAGAGTACATTACTCCACTGCTCTAATGTCCAATCCCTATGCTCTCGAGCAAATTCAAGTCGTGCTCGACGGTGTGCTACCGTTAATGCTGGGCCTGTTGCAGCTCTTTTTGGGGTCAGGTTCCGTTCAGCAAGTCTCCTTCTGACGGTATCTGAACTTATGACCACTTGGAGTTCGTCACGCAGACTTTGTTGGACTTGAACTGCGTTGAGGTGGCGATTTCGCAGAACAGTAAGGTGGATATAACGATCATCTGCTGCTGATGAAGCCCTAGGTCTGCCCGTACCTGGACGGCGATCGAATGCTCCAGTCTCTAGGTATCGTCTGTAAACTCGTTGCACCGAAGATCTGCTGATTCGAAGCCCTCGAGCGACTTCACGTTGCGCAATGCCTGCTTGAAGTAATGCTACAGCTTGAGCTGCTTCCTGAGGTGTTGTATCCATTATTAATCGAAAAAAGTAGCAAAAACACACGCGTCTGAGCAAACGATGGACAAAAACTAAAGAAATGATAAGAAATATCCGACTGGGCCTCATTGTAGAGAAAAAGAACGCTAATTTCAAACTGGTGAAAACAGAGCAAATCGTTAGCATTGTGTTTGTTGCTTGATTACAATGTGAGTTGACGGTACTTTCGAATTAATTTGTAGTCATTTTAATCACCATGAAACGCACTTTTTG
This sequence comes from Lacanobia oleracea, assembly GCA_950371165.1. NCBI lineage: Eukaryota > Metazoa > Arthropoda > Insecta > Lepidoptera > Noctuidae > Lacanobia > Lacanobia oleracea. The sequence goes on from OX493385.1 coordinate 16,904,797, forward strand.
TAGGTATAACTTTGATAGTTGTAAGTTTTATACTTTTTGAGAAAATCGAATCAGAGTTCCTAGGTAGCGGGTGGCTCGGTTTATTTGCTGACCAGTGTACGTACCTACATAATGAACGTTGCAAGAGTTTATAATATTGAAACGTTGAGCAAATACAGTATGCATTGCATATTACATTGTCCTGTGCGAATACTACTGCATAAACAGCAATGCCCTTTATATTTCACAATATGCGACTGACTAACACGTCAATTGAACGAGGGGCTTGATTCATTCAATTGGAAAAGCAATCTGTTGAACTTTGAAGATACTCTCTAACTAGCGCTCTGCGACCTCTTTAGAACATTTTATGTCTTCGCGATTGTCTGCAATCTGTTGCGATTGTTGTATTTATTTATTTACGAAAAAAGTTAAGCATCAGCATAATTACATAACTGTACCAATGTTAATAATTAATCAGTTAACCAGCTAAACATGAATTAATAAACATTTTTTGATGTTCCAAATAGATAATCAGTTCGGCTTGATACGCAACGCTGAAGATGTGAGGATCCGTGACAGTGGCTACAGCGTCCATGCCTTCAACACTCTGATTTCGCAAAGAATTGGAAATCATCGAGGCTTGCCTGATACAAGGAATAAACTGTAAGTATTTGAAATAAATTGCTCGACTTATAAAGATGTAGTGTCTTCAAATATTAGATGGTTCTAATCACCGTCAGATACACCCTCATATATTGACTGACGGTGAATAAAAGTGTCAGAAAGATCATGTTTTATTAATTTCAGGTGTCGTATACAAAAATTCTCTGATCGTCTCCCGAAAACCTCCGTCATCATATGTTTCTTCAACGAGCACTACCATACCCTGATGCGTTCTGTCTACTCAATTCTGGACCGCACTGATATCAAATACCTGAAAGAAATAATCTTAGTCGATGACTTTAGTGACATAGACGGCCTCCACGATGCGGTGCAGAAATCTGTCAACGAAATAAACAACCGAATACGTAAAGACGAAGAGATGCTGGAAACCAACAATATCGATGTGGAGAATGTAGTAGATTATATCAATGATGACAATAATGTTGCGGAGAAGAAAACGACTGAGAAGAATAAGGATGAATTTAATATTAGACTGTTGAGGACTAGCAAGCGTGAGGGACTTATTCGGGCGAGGCTGTATGGAGCTGAAAATAGTGTGGGTGAAGTGAGTATTATCCACTACCTATATTAGTAGACAAATAATATCAGCCATACAGGTCGATCTTCAAGGTTAAGCAATGCTTGCCGCAGACTACCGATATTCCTCCGTGCCTCGAAAAGCACGTTATGCCGTTGGTCGCGGCTAACAAAAATTATACTTAGTACTTTTCGGCTTCTGACTACCCTTAACGACTACCAAATAGGTTTAAAAATGACAGCCGTTGCCCAGTTACTGGGTTGATGAGGTCAGTCAGATAGGCAGTTGCTCCATGTAGAATACAAGTACTCAGCTGCATCCGGTTTGACTGGAAACCAACCCTAACATTATTAGGAAAAGGCTAGCAGTTTGCAGCAAACTTTAGGCGGAAAGAACTCTGTTAAAACAATTAAATGATAATTTTTCCAGGTCCTAGTGTTCCTCGACTCTCACATTGAAGTGAATGTTGAGTGGCTGCCTCCGATGTTGGCTCGTCTATCGGAGGGAGTGGACAGGGTCGAAGTGAGATTCTCCCATCGAGCGGTCACCCCAGTCATTGACGTCATCAACGCAGACACATTCGAATATTCGGCCAGTCCTTTAGTCCGAGGAGGTTTCAACTGGGGTCTTCATTTCAAATGGGACAACCTGCCGAAAGGAACATTAAAAAGTAAGTGCATAAGTACACTTACAGTTTTTATCGCTATCGATTTTTGTGCTAATTTTAGCTCGCTATGAGATGTTGATGTTTTACGTAGGTTTGTTGAAGCGATGTGTTAGTTAGATCGATATCGAGTCCCAGTATTCGATTTTTAAAGTCCTTCTACCGTAAACATTGATATGTTAGGTAATATTTATCGGAAACTGGTCAAGTTTTGCAGCTTGCCGTGATGTAAATTGCCCTGTGGTTGTCTAGGTATCCTTTTCTGTGCAATAGGTAATAATAATAATTGTTTATTGGTACAAAACAGTTTACAGAACAATGAAAACCTGACTCCTGAGCTAGGTAGAGTACCTGTATTTCAGGAGCCAGTGACTTCATCTTTACTAGTAACAATTTAGCACATAGAAATTTAATTCTATCTATGATTTGAACATTTAAAAATATAAAGATTACGAGGAAAAAAATTACGATGTCAAAACAAAATGTTAAACCAAAAAACTCACAATTAATATATGTACATATTAAGTTAAGGTAACGAAAAAATAATTTAACCACAATTGAAATTCCTAAAATTAAATTACTAAAATATCAGGAATAAATCAGTCAAAAACCAAATAAAAATAAAAATAATAAAAATAAAACAATACAAAGTTAAGCTGGTGTGTGAATGTGTGTGGGGAGTTTTTGTGTTCATAATTAATGAGATATCAATAGTACCTATAGCGGAGTTATACTTCTGTATCATGAAAGGAAACCGAGCACAAACTAATAGTGTGTTTGTCTATACAGCTGAAGAAGATTTCGTGAAGCCAATCAAGTCGCCGACGATGGCGGGCGGACTATTCGCTATCTACCGCGAGTATTTCAACTATATCGGCAAGTACGATGAGGGCATGAACGTGTGGGGAGGAGAGAACTTGGAGATTTCTTTCAGGGTGAGCTTACTTACCAATGGCCAGAGAACTATTGTTTCCGTTTGTGCATCATCAATATTTCATTAATCTTTTTGGTAGCACATAGGCTGACTTAATGCAACAAGGCTTCTCTAACAGTCCCAATTATATCTAGGCTACCCTTGAATGATGACGAGAATCTAATTATATGTATATTCAAACAAATATTAAATGCTGTACGTTGACAAGTGCACCACTTGAGAACGACTGGACTGATAAGATATGTATTTCTAAATTCATTTTTTAAACTCAGTTTGGTCAGGACGTGTTTCAGGTTAGACAGTTTATTCTCTGAATAGTATTAAACGATGCACCTGTCTGCCTCGGTTTGTTTTTTTCCCGCTTAATCGTAGACTTTGTCTCTGTCATCTCTGACATAGACTAGAGTCAAGAGCAAACCCATTACAAACAAATAAATAATAATTAATTCTAAATTTCATTAGTAATAAAAAGAGTGATTAACTAGGAAGAGATCTACCTATACTAATCTATATACTAATATATAAAGCTGAAGAGTTTGTTTGTTTGCTTGAACGCGCTAATCTCAGGACATGCTGGACCGATTTGAAAAATTCTTTCAGATTTATATAGCCCATTTATCGAGGAAGGCTATAAGTTATAATTATCATCACGCTAAGACCGATTGTAGCGGAGCAGTGAAGAAAATTGTGACGCAAACGAAGTTGCACGCGTCAGCTAGTAATATTTTAAAGCTGAAGAGTTTGTTTGTTTGGTTGAACGCGCTAATCTCAGGAACTACTGATTCGAATAAAAAAAGTATTTTAGTTTTGGATAGCCCATTGATCGAGGAAGGCTATAGGCTACGACCTCAAACATTACGCTACGACCAAAAGGGGCAGAGCATTAATAAACAATGTGAAGCAGACGAAGTCGCGCGGGTCAGCTAGTTTGTATGTAATTTGCATGCTAGTTATCAAGTTCATAAAATTGTGTTAATGTTTTAGATTTGGATGTGTGGTGGTTCCTTGGAGTTGATCCCTTGCAGTCGAGTCGGCCATGTATTCCGCAAGCGTCGGCCCTATGGTATCGGAGAGAAAGAGGATTACATGCTTCGTAACTCTATGCGCATGGCTCGCGTGTGGATGGACGAATACGTGGTCAGTAGATTATATAAACTTAATATTTTCGCTAGTACGGTACTATCCGGATATTCGCGGATATACGGCTTATACGGAATTTGAATCGTTACATAAAAAAAAGCATACATTTTGCACTCTTACTGCTGTCAACCCAGTTTTGCTAGTTTGGACAAAACTACTGAAACATAACTAAATTTATCTGGTGTTGACACCAGATAAATTTGCAAAAACGTTCATTGACCCACCTATATTTATTGATCTCTCTCTTCTGCCTAGCCTTTTCCCAACTATATTGGGGTCGGCTTCCAGTCAAACCGGATTCAGCTGAATACCAGTGTTTTACGTGGAGCGGCTGCCTACCAGACCTCCACAACCTATTAACTGGGTAACACGGTACTTCTTGGCAAGTCTGGAGTCAGATTTACTGGCTTCTGACAATCCGTAACGACTGACAAAGATCTACAAATGACCGCCGGGACCAACGGCTTAACGTGCTTTCTGAGGGTTAGCATCTGTCGTGCACCTTTACTTTTTCTAGTCAAGAATAAGAGATTGGTTAAATCCGTTTACTAACTTAAACACAGTTGAATGCCCTCAACTCACTGACTAATCGAGGTTAACTGAGGTAGAAACATTTTTACTGCAATTATATCGTTGCTCATGAGCGAGTTAATTTCATAAGTTAGTTATTGTGTAGACAGACTATCCAAAAAGAACAGGGATCTTTCAATCAATGTTTTTGCGCATAACCTGTGACAATGACATATTTTTAGGGTTCCGAACATCCGTAAGAAACGGAACCCAGGATCAATCGGGTATCTGTCTGTATGTCCGTGAGTCATACTCAATCTACGTGATCGATTCCGTTGAAATTTGGTACACGTATGAACTTCTGTGACCTAAACACGGACGCGTTGCTTTTTTGTTTATTGAAGTGTCCTCATAAGCATATTAAATCGTGCGCCGCAACTTTGAACAAAAAAACATCAAAACTACGCCAAAATGGTTTTATGTCCTTTGTGATAAAGAATCTAATCGGTATTCTAAAATATATGCAAAACAGCAGGTAGAGAGGCCAAAGGCCATTGTCCTACAATGATGATTTCATCATGTTATCATACTTGGCCCTATTAACTTACACACAGTCAGTCAATATAATTTGTTTATTTAATTTAGATGTACGTAAATCTAAAAAAGTACTTTAACATATTATGTTTTTGATTTTTTGACTTGTTGATAAAACATACCAAATAATGGGAAATCATTTCTTTGTCTGATGGTATGAGAACAGAGTTAAGCTGTTTTAGGACAATGGACAAGAATAATAATATTATTAATCTTTAATAATAAGTCTTCCGATTGTGTTCTCATTTGAATAAAATTTTGCATTGGAGCTCATCCGGCGATATTCTACTCAAACTTATCTACATCGTACTTTATAATTTGTAGAATTGATTGATATAGAATTAGAGAGAAAATGGAGTTAAATTGACGTAAAAATATGTAAAATTCTTCCTTCAGTGAGTGATTGAGTGACTGACAGGCAACGCCCAGCCGAAACTACTGGTTGTAGAAACCTGTAATTTGGCATGTAGATTCGTAAGGGACTGTAGGGGAGAACACTAAGAGAAGATTTCCCGGATTTTTTACGGAAACGGGAAAAAGCGTCCGAATTAGCAGGCGAAAGCTAGTCTATCGTAAGATGTCTGATGAAAGCTTATTGAATTTATTAACGTTTATCGATTTTTTCCCATCATTTCCTCAACAATTTCAGAATCGAGTGATAGAACACTATCCAGCCGTGACTCACTTAGAACTCGGGGATCTGTCTTCGAGAATCAACCTGCGCAAAAGCCTCAACTGCAAATCCTTCAAATGGTACCTGGAGAATGTTTACCCTGAACTAGACTCTGGAGAAAACGCTATGGCTAAGAAGAGGATGGCTGCCCTGAATGACGTTGAAAAGAATAAGTTCCAGCCATGGCATTCCCGGTGACTTAATTTTTTTTTTTTTGGCTTTAATGTTTGTGGACATACTCTTTTGGGTTTATACGCCCTCTGTCAGATAAGCCAAATGCCAGACACGCATATTGTCAGAAATGCCAGATACACAAAGAGGCAGAAACTCAAAATGCCAGATATACAAAAACTCAGGAACGCAGAATGCCAGATACGCAGAATGTCAGATACGCAAAAAGTCAGAAACGGATCGGATTTGATATTACTTTTGGTTCTTTTTAAAAGTTTGTTTGTTTGTTGTTTGGTTGCAGGTGAGATAGTGGTCAAACAAATGCGTGCCAACCAATAGTAAAAAAAGTATCTACGTTTGTATACCACTTGAACGTTTGCCGATTGAATGAAGTGCAATTTATCAGGCTCTAAAACTCTTAGCGTTTCAAGGCATCCTTATCCTGGCACTATGCGTATTTGACATTTTGAGTATCTGACAGTCAGTGTTTATGGCATTTTGCGTATTTGTCATTAAGAGCGTGTATTCGATTCGCGACGAAAACTTCATGTTTTTGAGCGTTTCGAGATCAAAATCGTAATGATGTGAGCAGATTATTTCTCAGAATATTACGGTTTTAGAAAGATTACGTCACAATTTACTACACTACTCTGTAAAAATAAAAATTTTATTGACACAGTACAGATTACAATCAGCTTTATGAATAAATGCACATATACTCCAATCGATCGGTAATGAGGTTTGATTTGTGATTTGCTTACTGCATTAACCTTTATATCTAATCCAATGGAGAAGATAAGGCTGGGTAATTAAAAAGTAATAGCTACTGTTATGTAAGACTTTGACCACCATCTGTAAACCGCTAGCTTGGTTCTATTACTATGGCACTTTTGATGATCTGGATGCACGAGCATATCCCTCTTCGAAATCGGTAAATGCTAGGTGTTATATTGAGGAGCGAAAATGCCACAGTAACCGACTGACTACTGAGACTACGTTTATAACAGAACTAGCGACCCGCCCTGGCTTTGCACGGGTGCAAATGTTTATTAAGCCCAAACTAACAAAGTGAACATCTAATTACCAGAATCAATAATATTGTGGTTCGGGCTGAAATAACAAGTACAATAGACAACCGTCAACGACGTCTACTCTCAGGTGTCTATTAGTTCGGGTCATCTACCTCCGTTATAATTATTTGGTTGCGAACGAAAGTCCGCGATAGCATATGTGTATCTTTTATAGTTGACTCACAATAACCATTTTTATGATACGAGAGAGAGAATTAAAAAAAATAATATAGGAGCCCACTGGTATCGGGAACAGAGTCCAAGCTACCGGTGGTCAGGGTGATTATTATTATTATAATAATAATAACATATATGTATGTAAAAATGAATAAACGAAATAATAATAATAATTCCAAGACAGCAGCTGAAAAGTCTCATATTTGTTTATTATTAATTATCTCCCGTTTGATCTCATTTCAAAGCGATGATGTGATTGATGGTGGAACAAGCTTTCACAGAAGTTACCTTTTCACTCTTGACTTAAATACCGGTAGGTTGTAGCTATCAGGGAAAACAGACTCCGGCAGTGAATAATGAAAGTATACCCAAATCGTTTTTTGCGTATGAGTGGGATATCTACGATGTATCTGTGGCACATGGATGGCCCTGCAATGCCCTGACCGATGCATGGAACGGGCTAAGCAGAATTAAATTATGCAATTCCGACGCGTAGGTACTCCTCGATATTAGAGGTGGCATTATTTTCAGCTGGAAACAGAACGCATCATAATGGCGGAGGAAATTCTACCGCCATTATGATGCTAATGGCGGTAGGATTTCCTCCATCGGCAATGATGCCTTAACGTTAAACTTTTATATTTCAGCAAACGCAACTACACTGATTCATACCAAATCCGTTTGAAGAATACTTCGCTATGCATCCAGAGCGAGAAGGATGTAAAGACCAAGGGCGGTGGCCTGGTGCTTGCTAGCTGCATTAGGATTTTGAGTCAGGTATTTCATAATCTATCTATACTTATAAAATCGTTTGTGCTAACTGACTATGAACGCACAGACAAAAGTACTGCATTTAGAAAACTGATATTTGCCATGTATAAGTTTGTAAAAGCTAATATACGTTTATTTTATAACTTAAGTTTCCAAGATTTTTTAAATTCCCCCTCCCGTTTCCCCCTCCCATTTCCCGTTTAATTCAACTTTGTATGAAAGTTTTTGTTTTTGGAATCCGACATTTATGCGGACGAAGTCGTGGCAACAGCTAGCTTAGAATAACAAAATACAGTAAGAATGTATTGACCTACTACCACTATTATAAATGTAAAAGTCTGGAAGTTTGTCACACACCAATGGCTAAAGTGATTGGGTAGAAATTAAAAACACACTTGGACCATGACTTTTATAAAGCCTCAGTGTATTTTTCACTGTGATTGGTATTAATATGTAACTGTACCGCAGCCTTGGAAGTTCTCCAACAAGGTGGATCGATGACTCACCGCCACTATGACGTGCCAATACCATTATGATTCCGTTGTGAGTGACGGAGCAATAAATACAGAACGAATAGCACTAACCCTTTTTTGTACAAAGAATGCGGTAGACGACTTCTAATTAATCCATCAGATACATATTGTAGTACCGCTGGCTAGGGCTTCAGCAGTATCCCGGGATGTAGGTACAAAAGAAAATACTGATTGAATGTTAAAGGATAATTATGTTGAGCATCTACTCCTAAGGAAAACTTTTACAGATCTGATCAATAGAAACAAATTAAAAACATGTAATTATTTGCACCTGTTCTAATTCTTTAATTTATTATTCTAAAGCTGTCACCAATAATAAGGTTATACATCCATAAAGGATGTATCACAATATCCAAAAAATATTGTATAGGATGTTTTGCTTTATTAAATCAATAAAAAATGACGAAGATAAAACTCATCGAAGAACAGGAATGCTTGTGACGTTACTATTCGTCTAAAAGTTCGATCGTGTATGGAATACTGCTCTCATCTTTGGGACGGATCTGCCAGATACCAGCTTGATGCCCTTGAGTCAATTGAGAAACGAGCCAAGAGGATCATTGGCAATGAGAGGCTCGTCGCGACGAAGCTCCAAAGTCTTGAGCATCGACGACGAGTTGCTAGCTTGTCGGTTTTTTACCGGTTGCATTTTGGGGAATGTGCGACGGAATTGCATAATTTAATACCGCCAAGCCCTTTCCATCATCGGACCACAAGACGAACGGCGTTGCGCCACCGGTACATGGTGGACATCCCACCCACACGCACAAAACGTTTTGGGAACACATTCATAATGCGTACAGCTAAGGAGTGGAATTCCCTGCCGGAGTCTGTGTTTCCCGATAGCTACAACCTGGGAGTCTTTAAGTCAAGAGTGAATAGGTTACTTCTAGACAAGCGTGCTCCATCTTCGACCACATCATCGCTTACCATCAGGTGAGATGGTGGTCAAACGCGTGCCTATTAATAGTAAAAAAAAAAAGTGTTCTCTAACCTCACTTTTGTAAAGTTCGCCATTGTTTTGGTAACCTAACAATTAATATTATTTCGAGTTATTCAACATTTTGACTACAATATACAAAATTCCTTACATTATTGAAGCGTTCCATGAATGCCACTTAATTTTACATACCACTGCTCAGGAAGCAGGAATGAATAATAATGTTTAGCTTGAGGTACCTATTTCATTATCATAATTTTTCTTTTAAATCTTTAACAAATCCTAGGCGCGTTAAGATTGAGATGAGAAACATGGTATACATTTACAGAGAAATCATAAGGGAAGTCATTTTTCACTTCACATACTTAAATAACTTATATTCCATAATATTATTCAACTGTGTTGAATAATGGATGACAATAACACTTCTACTACGAACAGATTTAATTTTAGTAAGGTTACAGGCTTTTTCAATCTTGACGTGCGCTTTTCTACCACCTGAGTGCCCACCAACGTGGTATTGCAACGGTAATACCGATTAAAGTATTACCTGACGATGAATAAACGATCTTGTGCAGCTTTAATACCTTTTTATCACCGTACTATAAGATTTATAAAGCAGTAGCTGACGACGAATAGCCGCTCTTGTGCAGCTTTCATATTCTTTTACCTGTAAAACTGTGGAACTCTTTCGTGGTTATAAGTGAGTTAGAGCATGCTCTAACTCAGTTGAACAGGTATGCGTTAACACTTTTATACTCAAATGTATCTGATATACGAGTCTTATATAGGTTTTTTTAACGCTTTAGTGTTAGTTGGGCTTATAGTCTTATTTTTTGATTACTTGAAAAAAGAAAATATACGCGTCAAATATTTTTTGGTAATCTATCTGACGGACTAATTCGTTTTTTTTTTGCTGTCGTACACCCTATTCTATAGATGGTAATGACACGTCATAGTAGGGGCCGTTGACACCCGCGGCAGTCTTCTAGTTCCGTTTCTCGCAAGAACTATCGATGGGGTGACTCTTGTGGGAAGCCTATGCGCCCGGTCTACGACCTATGAACAACTTTCAGCAGAAATGATGATGTAACCAATAGTAAATATATTTCAGATGTGGTTTGAAACGAGCCGTAATGAGCTGGTATTGGGACGCACTTTATGCCTGGACGCATCAAACAATGTAGCACCGAAGCTGAGCAAATGCCACGAACTCGGAGGATCACAGGAATGGAAGCATAAGGGATCGGTGAGACACTATTTTAAATCATATGTTCTAAAATTTCTCTTGTATTAGTTAACTCTTGTCAACTTCAGGCCAAACCAATGCAAGCATGAGGAATATTGGTGAGCTTTTTTTTTAAATCTAGTTGTTACTTTTCTCTTGTATTAAATATTCAACTGGCAGGTGTGGCGCCACGACATTCCAAGCATGAGTTACCAGTAAGCACATTTTTCATATATAGGAGGACTTAACGGACGACGTGGTATGTTGGACCTTCTGCCTCTAGAGTTGGTCTCACTGCCACCGCACCCGCCCTGGCACCGCTGCTATACAATTTTTGTTTAGTTCATAATAGACATAAGTTACACCAGTACAAAGACCTTCCCAAAAAGAACCTTTGGTAGTGACCTGACTTTGTAACTGTCAGTATGTTCGGAGTTAATGACAAATAGTTTTGAGTAGCGAAGTTAAAGATTTTTAGCGCCCTTACAGCTATAATCCTCTAACAAAATCATCTAATAATGAATTAGGACTACGAAATCGATTTTTACTGCAATTAAATGTCTGGAAAAAAAGGACCGCCTGAATGAACTGGTTTACGACATCTCTTACAACTTTCCTTGTAGAGTGAGTCGTTTAACGTCAAAACGTTTTTAAAAAGGTATAGATACTAAAATAGAGATGTGATGAGAGATGAGATGTCATCAAAAAGTCATATATCTCGTGAGCAGGGAGCAGGGAGGGATTTCCAAAAAAGTCCGATTTACTTAGCGCGACCAAAGGGACCTATAATTTCACGATGGAAAAGTTTAAATTAGTAATTTGTACGTCACCGTGTAGTAATTATAGAGTTATTAGATGTTTTATGCTAAAAATATGGTAATGTACCTATATTGCCTACCCCAACTTCAAAACAGAAACTCCAATTTCAAACTTTAAAAAAAAAACTGCTGTTTGAAGTGCTGTACGTCATTACCTATTAAATCTACAGAGTAACCGTTACAGTCAAATTGTAGAAAACTTGTCTACTTTAAAAGTATTTTCTCTGTAGGACGCACCGTTTAGGAGAAATAATTTTAACTCTTAAAAATGACCGAAAGTTAAGAAGTTTTCTGAGTACCAAGCAGTTAGTACAGGTCTTTCAAGGTTGAATAATTGGGAGGACACTACTGGCATCTATCCTCGGCCACCCAAAAAATCAGGATGTTCCAATTTTCTGCGTTTAATCTGTCTACGGTGACTTGCCTAAGTTAGAATAGTGTGAATCCAAATTTGCAACTTCGCAAAACTTGTGCACGCTGCGCACCACGCTTTAAGTCAAAATTATGCATTTTCGACCAATAACATTCGGTATTCATATAAATACATCTAAAGAACAATAGTCACTTTGGCCTTGGAAAAAGAGAAATTGGTACCAAGATGAAACTATCACCAACATATGGTGCATTGCTAATGTATAATAATTTAATATTTTCATTTATTTTAAAAAATTGGGGAAATGGAGATAATCTTTAAAAAAATAGTACTTTATTTATCAGAACGCAGTAGAAAATATCCATATTCGAATGCATCCATAATGACTTACGTTACTAGAGATGTACTTTTTTAAAGTCTTTGATGATTTTATTTTTTAAACAAAATTAAATCCCAGACAATATCAACCGTATAAACACACGTTAAATATTATAATAAGCTTAAGGGCGTTTACGCACTGCATCCGATCCGAATACAAATTTGAATTCCGAGTTTTATCCTGATTGAAAGCAATTGTACTGAATTCGGACGGACGGAGTTCGGATCTAGTGCGTAACGCTTCCTTGAAGCAGGACTACGGCTACTTCGGATTTTTCAAACTGTCAATTTTAAGCTTTGCTCCCGTCCCGTCCGTAGTAAAATATTGGCAAATAATATTGGCTGCACATGTGGAAAGTCTGACAGTCAGCTTTGAAAAGCGTTACTTTAACTGGCTCCGTACAACATTTTTTTTTTGGGACAAGCCCGCCACACATTCCCAACCACTGCAACTCCTGAAAGCCAGAATCAACAGTGGCGAACACCAGAAAAACACCGAGCCAATGAAACCCGACGAGTCCCGGAGAAACGATGCAACTGTCTTGGATCCTGCAACGACATTAATCAGAAAAGTACAGCGGAGGAGTAGGAAAAAAAACAAAAATATACTTTTCACTTTCCTCCGTATCAATCAGGAGACAGAATAGAACTAGGCCAATAGGCAGCAAGGGACAAATACAACTGGGTTAAGCCCAGTTGCCAAGCACCACGGATTATATCTTACCACTTAAACTAATGGGTCCTAAATTGTGAGCTACTTTTGATTCCAGTAATAGGTATGACAAAATCGCTTGAACGCACGGAAATTTGTTCTGGTTTCAACAAGGTCCGTATAGTAAACTACCCCAGATGTAACCTTAATACTATCATAATATTGCGTTCAGTTTGCCAAAGACTACACTCCCATAAGATGTGATGTGCGGATTGTTCGAATTCATAGTCAGCTGTAGAACATTGACATAAAGGCGAGGCCACAAGCTTAAAGGAAAATAATTTACTCTTAAAGTTGCCATGACCTGTGATAAATTGGGCAACACAGTGATCCACCTCCAGCCATGTCCTGTCCAGCCGCTCACGAACAGACGGAAAAACCTGGTGGAAGTGACGGCCTTTGATGGAATTTCCCACGTACATTGCCACTCGGATAAAAGTTCCTCTCAGACATCAGTCTGGGGTTTTAGTAATCTAGAGATCTTAGCACGGCCGCGTTGCGGTAAGAACTCTGGGTCTGTAATCTTTCTAGCGTAATAGTACATTGCAGCACGCCGCTGCACTTCTAGATCGACTGGGAGAACATGGCGGGTGTTGCACTGGTAAGGCTTCAGTACTAACCGTCCTATACGCCTTGCATAAGAATATCAAAGCCAAACGCTGGCTTTGAAGCAATTTACGTCGTATCGGCCCAGACACGTGCCCCGTAGCACATACAACCCAAGTAGGTAGCCCCGTAAATAGTTTTTAAGGTTTGAAAAGATAGACCCCAAGTAGCTTTGGATATTCTCGTTAAGGCGTAGAAGTTCTTTTTTGCTTTCTCTCCTACTGTTTTTATATGATCAATAAATGAAAAGTTATTTTCTAATAGCATAACGAGATAGCACACGGATTCTTTTCTTTTAACGGGAACGTTATTAAATTTAATACTAGGCCAGGATTTAAGGTTTCCTTTTAAAATAAGTTGATAGGTTTTATGCGGTGCAAAAGTCAGATGGTTTCGATCGCCACACTGAGATATTAATCGTAGGCATGTGTCAGCCAAATTCTCGAGGCCAGCCCGCGTACTTGCCTGAATGAGAAGCAAGCCATCGTCCGCGTAACCGGTTAATGAGCAGCCGCATGGGAGCATCGTACAACATGCAAACCTGCCAAACCTGGGTTGGGCGCCAGTCTAGCCGGATGCAGCTGAGAGTTATTGAGCAGTTGCCTATGTGACGTCCACAACCTAATTACTGGGTAATACGTAAACCCGTGGTGAGACTGGTCGTGACTGCCAGGATCCCTTACCCGTCACGGCTGCCAAACTTCGACTGTGGAAGGTATGTACGCGGTAGTTTAAAGTACACTTCTCATCAAAAAAAAAATGAAACACGTCGGATGTTTGTTTTTATGAGTTTTATGTAGGTATTTTACACAATTAAACAAAAAAAAAAAAATAGTGCACGTTAATTTCGGATATTATAAGGTATCGTAAAACGAATATTAATGTTCCAAATTAAATTAAATTTCAGGTATGTTTTTACCCTTTAAAAAAATCTAAAATGATAGAAACAAAAAATTAAAAAAATAACTTTATTCAGTGTCTCGTATTTCCTCCCCGGGCTCTAATGACAGCTTCCATGCGGTTTCTAATGGCACCGGGTGAGAGAACAATCTTGTTTAGCTGCTTTAAGCTAGGCCAAGCGTCTCCGGAGCTGGATCTCTTGCTCTGGCTCGAACTCTTTAACTCATCCATCGATGTAATGTGACTCATTTAATGATGGTAAGCAATGTTCAGATACAAAAACTAGTTCGGTTTTAACATCGGCGCTAGCCTCCCCAAACCGTCCATGAACCGCCACCGTAACTGACTCTTTCTTCAATGCAGCACTGTGCAAAATACCCTTCCTCTCTTCGGTACACCTTCTTTCTTCCGTTGTTACCATACAGCGTGATCTTACTCATCAGAAAAGAGAACTTTGGTTTTATGAGGCTTCAAGCCACGCTCCACCAATCTTCTAATGGTTAAATCGCTCACAGTCAATCGACGAACGTCAGCCGCTGCTGAATTTAAATAGAGTTAAAGTGGCGATTTATTCGAGAAACTGACGCAGTATCTGACTCGATATTTACCAAATCCTAGACGGCGAGTAAATATACCAGTCTTACGATAAGGCACACCCTATTGACAGCAGAGAGCCTAAGATGCATACGTGCAGTTACAACAAGCTGACTATACCCTGAATCCCGCAACGCCACAACTTGGGCGGCTTCCCTGGGCGAGGTATCCATATAAATTAACACTCACAATTTAAAAAAAAACATCCTTTTTGCAAAAAAATGTGATTAAATTCCGAAATTCAGACAGTATATACATTAAGAACAATCTCTACATTCATTTATAGGATAAAAGTTCGAAAGTTTAAATTCTAATTTGGAATTGTGGTACACCATTGTGTAGACTAAACTGCCAGTTATATATTGGCGTATTTTTTAATGATATCAGTATTATTTCTTACTTTAAATAGTACTTGCAGTACTGTTTCGATTTTTTGATGAGAAGTGTATTTGAAAGCGCTTTCAGTAGTGTTGTGCATGATGTGTGAAACGGCTGAAACGTTAGTAGACGTCGTAGTAACATTTGTACGCATGAGTATTCTTCAAACTCAATTGGATGAAATATAATCAAAATGTGTCCAATATGCGTGCAATTGAAAACGTTTCGTTTCTAGCCTGCATACAGACATGTGGAATTTATTAACGCGGTAACTAAGTGGGACATAAGAGCCATACGTATCCAGTTAAACTTAGGGCACATACTGTGCTATGATGTCTTCAACAACTTGGTTCTGAGCCACGGGAAGTGTAAGGAGCAGCCTTCCGCAAAGGAGTGGGAGAAAATGTTTGGAGCCGTGAGTCCCTTACTTATACTCGTAGATTCGGCCCTGTAGTTCGTTCCCAGTCCCAATATTTCTCTGTATTGTGTAAAGGTGAGATTCCCGTAGAAATAGTTCCCAGTCGACTTGCTCAAAACTACAATAATCCTATTACAGAAACTGTCCTGCTCTCTAATCAGCTGTAAGTACATACATTATAAATTTCAATCTCTTGATTCTTGTATGACACTGCTGTCGGTTTGGCAGCCACAGTAGTCAAGTGATATAAATGAGGAAACGGTAAGGACTTTATATCTTTTTTCAACACATTTGCTCAAAAAATGAATTTACGAAGCCTGTATACATTCTTCGAAAGTTAAAAATTACGCACCATTAATGGAGCGTGCGGTAAAATCCAGGAGGAGGGTTATTTTATGTCGTGGTTATTTGTCGATTGGACATACAATGTAGCGCGTTTCAAAGAAATATATATACATACATATGTATATTTCTTTGGAACGCGCTGTAGCCGCCTTTTAGGTTTGATGGAATTTAGCTTGAGAGATGTCGTTAGATTCGGGTTATTTAGACTACAAAGCGTGCTAAAGAAATATACATACTTACATACACATACTCTATTAAAACGAACTACAAAATAAATGTGACGAAAGCCACTTTTTAAAGTAAGTAAGTACTAACTCAACTAAATTAAAACTTAATAAGCTGAATGATCAAACCACCTTGGAAGCGCTCTTGCGCAATACGTTTGTGAGTCGAGACGAAAGATGTAGTTCTAATTAACCGACTTCTTAAAAAGGAGGACGTTCTATGTTCGGCTGTTTGTATTTTTTTTATGGCTTGTGTTTAAACACCGCCCAAAAAAGTACCTATTTTACTGCCAAAAAAGTTCTAAACGGTTACCAAAACAGATTAATGGTCACCAAATAATATTCGAGAAGTAGCGCTCGCCGACCGCTGCCGCGGCACCGCTCGCTTCGCTCGCTCGGCTCGCGCGCGGTTGGTCACAATTCTAACCTAACCTTTTTTTCTTTTTTTTATTTTTTGCGCTGGGAAAAAATGCTTTACGCATACCCTCCCGTCGGGGGAACGGGAGGGGTATGTGGGACTCCCCGGGCTGACCCGGTATACCCACTAAAACGACCCAGCGGCATTCCCGCATCGTCCGAGTGGAAGAGGAGGAGGGCTGGGAATGACCGGCGAGGGTGGTGTGGAGTGCAATGCGGGCGGAGGCGCCCCCGCGCCTATCGCCCGCCCATCACCACCATGAGGAGGGAGAAGACGGCGTCTTCTCCGACCTCTTCTGCGCCTGCGGAGCGGCGCAGAAGAGGTCGGGCGAGCGAGAGGGTCGTCCTCCCGCGCGCGCTCCGCCGCCTCCTTTTGCGAGATGACATCCTCGCAAAAAGAGGCGACAGCTGCCCAGGACCCCTCACTCTCCAGCATGGCATTCACCACGCCGGGAAGCGAGAGGTCCTGTCCGATCTCCGCTGTTAGACTGCGACGCGGCTCAGACCAAGCCAGGCACACCTCGAGGGTGTGCTGAGCCGTGTCCTCCGCCGCGCCGCAGTCGTGGCACGCCGGGGTCTCCTCCCTCCCGATCCGGTGCAGGTGCTTGCCGAAACAGCCGTGGCCTGACAACACCTGCACCAGACGGAATGAGAGGAACCCGTGGGAGCGCTCGAGCCAGTCTCGCAGGACCGGTCCGAGCGCGTCCAGGGTTCGGCGGCCAAAGGTGGCGGAGGCGAGGTCCTCCGTCCAATGGACGATGATGGCGTCCCTCGCCTCCCGCCGCACGGCCTCCCGCTCTTCCGCGACGGGGCACTCGCCCAGGGCCTTTCGCCGCGCCGTTCACTCGTACACTCTGGCGAGCACCCACGCCTCGCAACTCCCAAGGAGGGGTGCCCGCCAGAGCACACGCCGCCGAAAAGCCCACCGAGCGGTAGGCCTACGCCACCCGCAGTGCAATGGCCCGTTGGGGCCTGCGCATGGCAGTTGCGTTCTCCCTCCTGTGGAGGGAGTCCGCCCAGATGGGGGCCCCGTACAGGGCCATGCTCCGCAGGATGCCGGCATATAAACGCCGGCATCGTGCGTTCGGCCCCCCCAGGTTCGGGAGGAGCCAGGAGAGGGCGTCCGCAGCCCTCAGCAGGCGCGTCGACAGCCCGCTAAAGTGCGGGCCGAAGCGCCACCTGCTGTCCAACACCAGGCCCAGATACTTCATCTGGGCCTGGACGCCCACCCTGACGCCCTCCACCACAATGTGGGCGTCTGGAGGGCAGCGCTGCCGAGGCCCGTGAAAGAACACGGCCTCGGTCTTGTTCAGCGCCACCCTCAATCCCAGGCGGCGGATCCTCCCTGCCACCAAGGACCCGCCAGCCGAGGCCAGACAGGCCGCCTCCCCGAAGCTCTTCCCCCGGGCAGTGAGGAGAGTGTCATCCGCGTAGCAGATGACACTCGTGCCCTGGAGAAGAGCTCCCCGCAACAGCCAGTCGAAGCCGATGTTCCACAGGGGGGGCCCTAAGACTGACCCCTGCGGAACACCGGACTCCGCGCTGTATCTCCGCATCCTGGTCAGTTTGTCTACAAGGAGGACCTCTCGATCCTCCAAGTAGCTGGCCAGGAGGCTCCTCAAATATTGGGGCACTCCGTGGTACCGGAGTGCCTTAACCTAACCTTTTTTTTTTTTTTAAGCTGGGAAAAAATACATTACGCATACCCTCCCGTCGGGGGAACGGGAGGGGTATGTGGGACTTCCCGGGCTGACCCGGTATACCCACTAAAATAACCCAGCGGCATTCCCGCATCGTCCGAGTGGAAGAGGACTGGGAGATCGGCGCAGCCTTAGCGTCCAGTCCTCCTCCGACGACAACCCGCCTGAAGCGGCGGGCCCCTCAAGTCCTCCCCGTTCAGGGGGAGGGCTGGGAATGACCGGCGAGGGTGGTGTGGAGTGCAATGCGGGCGGAGGCGCCCCCGCGCCTATCGCCCGCCCATCACCACCATGAGGAGGGAGAAGACGCCGTCTTCTCCGACCTCTTCTGCGCCTGCGGAGCGGCGCAGAAGAGGTCGGGCGAGCGAGAGGGTCGTCCTCCCGCGCGCGCTCCGCCACCTCCTTTTGCGAGATGACATCCTCGCAAAAAGAGGCAACAGCTGCCCAGGACCCCCCACTCTCCAGCATGGCGTTGACCACGCCGGGAAGCGAGAGGTCCTGTCCGATCTCCGCAGTTAGACTGCGGCGCGGCTCAGACCAAGCCGGGCACACCTCGAGGGTGTGCTGAGCCGTGTCCTCCGCCGCGCCGCAGTCGTGGCACGCCGGGGTCTCCTCCCTCCCGATCCGGTGCAGGTGCTTGCCGAAACAGCCGTGGCCTGACAACACCTGCACCAGACGGAATGAGAGGAACCCGTGGGAGCGCTCGAGCCAGTCTCGCAGGACCGGTCCGAGCGCGTCCAGGGTTCGGCGGCCAAAGGTGGCGGAGGCGAGGTCCTCCGTCCAATGGACGATGATGGCGTCCCTCGCCTCCCGCCGCAAGGCCTCCCGCTCCTCCGCGACGGTGCGCTCGCCCGGGGCCTTTCGCCGCGCCGTCCACTCGTACACTCTGGCGAGCACCCACGCCTCCAACTCCCAAGGAGGGGTGCCCGCCAGAGCGCACGCCGCCGAAAAGCCCACCGAGCGGTAGGCCCTCGCCACCCGCAGTGCAATGGCCCTTTGGGGCCTGCGCATGGCAGTTGCGTTCTCCCTCCTGTTGAGGGAGTCCGCCCAGATGGGGGCCCCGTACAGGGCCATGCTCCGCAGGATGCCGGCATATAAACGCCGGCATCGTGCGTTCGGCCCCCCCAGGTTCGGGAGGAGCCAGGAGAGGGCGTCCGCAGCCCTCAGCAGGCGCGTCGACAGCCCGCTAAAGTGCGGGCCGAAGCGCCACCTGCTGTCCAACACCAGGCCCAGATACTTCATCTGGGCCTGGACGCCCACCCTGACGCCCTCCACCACAATGTGGGCGTCTGGAGGGCAGCGCTGCCGAGGCCCGTGAAAGAACACGGCCTCGGTCTTGTTCAGCGCCACCCTCAATCCCAGGCGGCGGATCCTCCCTGCCACCAAGGACCCGCCAGCCGAGGCCAGACAGGCCGCCTCCCCGAAGCTCTTCCCCCGGGCAGTGAGGAGAGTGTCATCCGCGTAGCAGATGACACTCGTGCCCTGGAGAAGAGCTCCCCGCAACAGCCAGTCAAAGCCGATGTTCCACAGGGGGGGCCCTAAGACTGACCCCTGCGGAACACCGGACTCCGCGCTGTATCTCCGCATCCTGGCCAGTTTGTCCACAAGGAGGACCTCTCGATCCTCCAAGTAGCTGGCCAGGAGGCTCCTCAAATATTGGGGCACTCCGTGGTACCGGAGTGCCTCCAATATGGTGGAGTGGGGAACCGAGTTGAAGGCGTTGGCGATGTCAAATGACACCGCCAACACTCCGTCCCCCGCCTCGACCGCCTCTTTCACCTGGCTCTTGAGAAGGGCCAGCGCGTCGATGGTGGACCGGCCCTGTCGGAAACCGAACTGGGCGTCCGACAGGTTCGGCCCTACACCCTGCAAATGGCTCCTGAGCCTGCCAGCTCCTCCGACCACCAATAAACGGCCCGGCGGGGAGGCGGACGCCGAGACCGAGGCATGCTGGAGTTGCACACCTCGGTCAAGGATTCCCTCAGCCGGACCGCTGCGGCGTCAACGTCCGGGGCCCCAACAGGGGGCGACAGCCAGTCTTGGAGGAAGGCCGCCTCCTTTGCTGCCTCCCGGTCCAGGCGAGTGAGAGCCCACCGTGGGAAGGGAGACCTGCCAGAGCGGGCCATCTCCCCACGGGGGCCCTGGGTGGAGATGTCGAACCGCACATAACGGTGGTCCGACAAGGTCTCCACCAACTCCACCCGCTAGTTCACAATGCGTGCGGCTAGCACGGGGGTGGCGAACGAAACGTCTACCACCGACCCTCCCCGTTGCCGCACACACGTGTGGACCGCCCCCCTGTTGAGGAGGGACACACCGCATGACGCCGCCCAAAATTCGACGGCGCGTCCCCGGACGTTGCAAGAGGCAGCTGGGTTGCCCCAGGCCACCGACTTGGCGTTCAGGTCGCCCAACACCACGACCTGGCGTGGCGCCGCCCTCCCTACGGCTGCAGTGAGAATCTCTAAGAAATCCTCAAAGTCGGAGAGAGGGCGGTTAGGGGAGAAATACACCCCAACCAGGGCCAAATCTCCCCACGCGGCGGCCACGTATCCCGGTCCCCTCTCTAAAAGCGAGAGGGGAGGGGAGTCTGTGGAAGACCGCGACACCATTGCCACCAGGCCGTCTCGGTCGCCCAGCCAATGGCCAGGGACCGAGTAAGGCTCGGCGACCACCGCCAAGTCCACCAACCACTCAGCCATGGTCTGCATCAGGAGATCCTGTGCAGCCCGGCAGTGGTTGGTGTTCGCCTGGAGGATGCGATGTCCGATTGTATCCATCAATCGGACATCGCACCCCCCTCCTCCGCAGCCCTGCTAACCTAACCTTTTTTTTTTTTTTTTTTTTTTTAAACTGGGAAAAGATGCATTACGCATACCCTCCCGTCGGGGGAACGGGAGGGGTATGTGGGACTCCCCGGGCTGACCCGGTATACCCACTAAAACGACCCAGTGTTATTCCCGCGTCGTCCGAGTGGAAGAGGACTGGGAGATCGGCGCAGCCTTAGCGTCCAGTCCTCCTCCGACGACAACCCGCCTAAAGCGGCGGGCCCCTCAAGTCCTCCCCGTTCAGGGGGAGGGCTGGGAATGACCGGCGAGGGTGGTGTGGAGTGCAATGCGGGCGGAGGCGCCCCCGCGCCTATCGCCCGCCCATCACCACCATGAGGAGGGAGAAGACGGCGTCTTCTCCGACCTCTTCTGCGCCTGCGGAGCGGCGCAGCGAGAGGGTCGTCCTCCCGCGCGCGCTCCGCCGCCTCCTTTTGCGAGATGACATCCTCGCAAAAAGAGGCGACAGCTGCCCAGGACCCCTCACTCTCTAGCATGGCGTTGACCACGCCAGGAAGCGAGAGGTCCTCTCCGATCTCCGCTGTTAGACTGCGGCGCGGCTCAGACCAAGCCGGGCACACCTCGAGGGTGTGCTGAGCCGTGTCCTCCGCCGCGCCGCAGTCGTGGCACGCCGGGGTCTCCTCCCTCCCGATCCGGTGCAGGTGCTTGCCGAAACAGCCGTGGCCTGACAACACCTGCACCAGACGGAATGAGAGGAAACCGTGGGAGCGCTCGAGCCAGTCTCGCAGGACCGGACCGAGCGCGTCCAACGTACGGCGGCCAAAGGTGGCGGAGGCGAGGTCCTCCGTCCAATGGACGATGATGGCGTCCCTCGCCTCCCGCCGCACGGCCTCCCGCTCTTCCGCGACGGGGCGCTCCCCGAGGGCCTTTCGCCGCGCCGTCCACTCGTACACTCTGGCGAGCACCCACGCCTCCAACTCCCAAGGAGGGGTGCCCGCCAGAGCGCACGCCGCCGAAAAGCCCACGGAGCGGTAGGCCCTCGCCACCCGCAGTGCAATGGCCCTTTGGGGCCTCCGCATCATAGTAGCGTTCTCCCTCCTGTTGAGGGAGTCCGACCAGATGGGGGCCCCGTACAGGGCCATGCTCCGCAGGACTGCTAACCTAACCTAACCTAACCTATTTTATCCAGTTTGTAACCCCAAGCCTACATTTTATGGCAATCACAGTTGAGTTGGATAGAATTTGGTGACCGTTGATCCATTTTGGTGCCTAGGCTTAGAGTCTTAAAAATATTATTTTTGGTGACCGTCTAAATTATACCCTTTTTTTATGTATGTTCACCGATTTATCCGCCAATATTGTAGACCGATTAAAAAAAAACTTTTTTTTTTCGAAAGTCTATACTCCTGAGGTGGTCCAACTGTCACCAAGTCAGAATCTGATGATGGGATCCCATGAAAATCGAGGGAAACCTTCAAATTTCATAGGAACAGACAATGTTTTTCATGAAATTTCTAACGCAATTCAGATATTTGTGCCTGATAATCATCATCTCATGTTGCTGAGCTGATGATGGAAGGTATAAATTAGGATCTGATGATAAGATCCCATGAAAAATGTTTGTTCAGCGATACTTTCGCCAATTGTCAGCCGATTTGGATGATTATTTTTTTGTTTGAAAGAGTATTTTCCTGGACTGGTTCCATTTTAATTTGGTGAAGATCTTATGAAGAACTTCAGAGGTAGGCAACGGAACTCTTCAATCAATGATAGAAAATGGATCGGGATTTCTGAAATCGCATG
Source organism: Lacanobia oleracea (assembly GCA_950371165.1). NCBI lineage: Eukaryota > Metazoa > Arthropoda > Insecta > Lepidoptera > Noctuidae > Lacanobia > Lacanobia oleracea. Next base: position 16,927,834 of record OX493385.1, read on the forward strand.
TCTGTTGATTGTTTACACCAGTTCATAACATAACATCACGCCGGTCGTTGTGTTTGTGGTTTCACTTCTTAGTCATACGCAGGTACCACTAAAAAGTGAAAAAAAAAACTTAATAAAAATGAAACCGTCTGATCGGAAGTCGGTGTTTTTGGTATTTTTTTGGTTTTTGACACCGACTTCCGAAATCAGAGTTTTTTTCAGAGGATTTTTTTGTAAAAACGTTTTTTTTTTAATTAGAAAATTCAAGCCATTTTTATATTGCAAAGATTATTGCGGCTTTCCGACCGATATCTAAAAACAAAAAGTTAGTCTCACAGTTTTTCTCGCAAATGTGTCGAAAAATGTTGTATGATATACGTGCGGATATTGGTATTTACAAACTCGTGAATATGGTAAGCTCTCGACTTCGTCTCGGGCTTACATTCGTCTACTCGTTTGTAAAAACCAACTTACCGCACTAATATAATAAATAACTATTCTCTTACCTCAATTTCTTTGATGCTTTTCGGATTGAATGGCTTTCTTAAACCGAAGTTTTATATATTTTCTTGTATTTAGTTATATTCCTTGATGTTTACTGTCAGAAGTAAGTACGTATTTTAGCTTCAAATTTATCTGAATTTGGTATTAAAAAATAATTAAAGCCGGTAGCAAAAATAGTAGGTTGGCAGGTACAGCGAAGTATATGTTCGCTACCTTAAAGTAGCAGCCATTATTTATTTTTATCATCATCATCATCATCATCTGCCTAGCCTTTTCCCAACTATATTGTTGTCGGCTCCCAGTCAAGCCGGATTTTGCTGAATATCAGTATTTTACGAGGAACGGCTGCCTACCAGACCTCCACAACCCATTAACTGGGTTAACACGGTATTTCATGGCAAGACTGGAGTCAGATTTACTGGCTTCTGACAATCCGTAACGACTGCCAAAGATCTACAAATGACAGCCGGGTCCAACGGCTTAGCGTGCTTTCCGAGGCACGGAGGAAACTCGGTATGTTAAGATGGTCACTCATCCACAGACCAACCATTATTTATTTTTTATAATTCCTTTTATTTTGAATCTCATCTAAATCTAATATGACTGCAACGAAACGCTGTAAATCCGTAATCACATAGGAGCGAAGGGGCGAGGCGGCCTGTGAGTTGCGGAGCAGGTGGTGAGCGTTAAACCATCTGCGACGATAAGCTAGCGTGGGACCGCCCAGAGCCCCGTAGCGCCAGAGCCGTAAAACATTGCTAGCATGCTTGCTTGCATGCTGCTTGCTTACTTGATATTTCCTAAAGCAATTGACTGAATAGAAATGCTAAATTGAAAACTGATACTAAATATTTGGCTTATTTTATTTTGCGTACAATATGTTATACCAGCTGAAATATTTGACTACATTAAAGTTGGTGAAAGTACTAGTTGGTAAGCAAGTTATTGTTTAAACGTTCACTTACTAAACATTAGGTTTGCGTTACAATTATTTGTACAGAGTTTATTTGCCTTAAAATATTTATGCAAAAGAAATTATGCGGAAAATGGTTTGTGAAGTGATAATTTGTCTATTTTTTTTCAATGAAAAAAGGTTAACCCAAGTTATCTGTAGGATTGTGGAATTTGCCTCTGCCTCGAGTTTTGTGGGCAGCATTCCTAACGCTCGATTAATTGTGGGCAAAAGAAGAAAATAAATTTGGCATCACTACAATGCAGATGCGCGGGCGGTCACCGCTTGACTAGAGTGCACCGCTCGTTGCCAGCCCTCGCGCTATTTTCGAGAGCCAGTCAATTTGATTTCACACATTAGATCCCGCCGCTCCCGCGCTGCAGCCGCCGCCGCACCACTGCCCGCAAAATTCGAGGCAGAGACCTTAGGAGGAGCACGGATGGATGGGTTTTAGTCAGTAAGGGAGCCTTCAAATTAGTCGCTAAGTGCCGCGCGGTTGTCGCGCTGCTGCTGCACTTAGCGACTAATTTTAAGGCACCCTAAGAGTCTGACACTTCTTTCGCTCCGCCCAGAGTGGACTTCATTCTGATGATGAAATGATTAACATTATTTCGTGTTTTTTTTCAGGCTGGCAGCCCAGTATACAACACAGCTGCGGGTATGTGTCTTGGAGTCGATCGCGCTTACAGGAGCGAGCCTCTTATCATGGTAATATGTGACAATCAACCCACCAACCAATGGGACTTCATCCGATCCTAAACGACCAATTACCTCGGCTTCGACATACGGGAGTATCATATATAATATATGAACTAAGTAATTTGATGTAACCAGGCTGTATAGCCGATCAGAGCTTGTAGTATTAGTCGCAGCAGATGTTGTAATTTAATGTTTTCAGAACCTTTTCCATAGTCCCGATATTAGAAATGATCTCTAAACAAATTGAATTTTGAGAATCTCTTTTTTGTAGACCATTTAATTTTATATAAATGTTTAAACTTATCACATGAATACAATATACGAAATAACATTTTTGTTGTTAAGAAAGTTACTAGCTGGTTTAATAATTTTAGAAGTATAGGATAAGATAATATAGCGGTAGATCCGACTGCAAATACATCGACTTGTAATATAGAATGATATTGACAGTTTTTTGTAAGTAAGTTTAGTGATTCTTACAGCTTATTACCTAAACTATCCTATTCGGCTGCAGTTGGCTAAACTAATATGATAGAATCTCAATTTAAGCTTGTTCTTCATTAAAGCATATGTGGCTCGTGAAATAACGATACCGTCCCGTCTTGTTTTATGATTTGTTCGTGTCGTAAAGAAAAGACGTTAGTTTTTAAATATGTACATTGGTATTCGGAATATGTACATTTATTTTGCTACTATTGAGACTGTCTTGAAATCAACGGATATTTTTGAAACATTTCGATAGATATGCGCAAAGGTTTATTATTTTGTAGCTGTTTTTTTTTTGTAATGAACTTTTTTAAAGTCTGATTTTATGTGTTTATGAAATTCTTGTATTTGTTCTGCCAGTAACTTATACTTATACTTAGTAATTATACTATTTTGTTTCCATGTGAAAAAAAAAATAACTTGATTTATGAGTTACATGGTACAAAGTGCCAAAGGTTGGCAAAAAAGTGTTAAATTCCCTTTTTTGTAGAAATTCGATTTGTCAAACAGTACATGAAAAACCTTCTTTGCAGATACTGTATAAGACAGTATGTCGCCAAAAAAATAGTTCTGTTTGATACTTTTTAGTTAAACTTTACGAGTATTATCCGATTACCTACAACAAAGTACCTTTTTACACCTGTATACTTTACAATAAAATTATATTCGTACAATAAAATTGTAGGTAGTATTATACAAAAGTAGTTAACTGTAGGCTAACTTTACAATATCCACAGTTTTACAATAATCAGTAGTGTACTCTAGCGTGTAGCATTATTCAACGATAACAGGTATTTTTTCTAACGTTTTGAGTTGCACACTACTATGAACGCGTTTTTCGATAATGTTCTTGTAAGATAAGTTATTTGCATAGTTTATTCTCGTTTGGCAGTTAAGATGAGTCAGTCGATATTGGATATTTTATGTGCGTTGTGATTTGATTACAATATTCTAATTTAGAAACGAAAAAGGTTAGTATTATAATATTCATCTAGGACATTTTGTGGATTGACTTATGTTTAAGACTAGTACGAGTATTATGTTAACTGGGCTGCTAAAAGCCTATGCACACGGTGTATTTTTAACGCGCCGACGACACACGTTTTTCGAATGCGTGCTCACGGTGCTATCTGCGTCTGAATTTCGCTTAAAGCGCGTTAGCGTGCGTCATCTTCGCGTCGTCGGCGCGTTAAAAAAACCCCGTGTGCAAAGGCCCTAATCATTTTTCAAGATCAATTTGAGTGAAATATTTATTTTGGTTTTTGGCTTATTGTGCTAATATGTAAGACATGTACTAACCTATTGGTTGTGGAATAAATAAAATTGCATTCATTCTTATCCGTATTCTGATCCTGTAGATAGACTGACGTAGTTAAGAATAGCTTTGAGGTATCAGTAAGTTTGTTATTCAATTCTGTAGTTACTTGAGGATAATAAACAACTTGTACCTAAATAAGTATCCTGTTTGAATAATTAATTTGTATTTTATTTTTCATAATTATTACAAGTAAATCTATTTTAAAATTATTTAGACTATAAGGTATTATATTATGTTAGAAAAATAACGCAAGTTTATAGTAGAATTCATATACAATCAGTTTATTATTATAAGACTCGAGTTATTATTTTAAATTGTTAGATTATTGCTTACCTACTTCAGAATTAGGGGTCGCCGAGCTGGCGTTTCTGATCGCTTGAAAAAAAAAATATTTTAAATTTTTTGCGCCACTGCCGACTAATTCTTTTTATGTCATTTTTTTAACCTCTTTAATCTTATTTCACTTTCATAGTCTGCTTAAGGTATTGATTTGACCGACGTTGATAAATAAATTCATAATAATATTATATGATATTTGTAACAAAAACTCTAAATAATAACACTTATATCTAAAAAAAAACATATCAAGGTCCTTAAATGAATTTATATATTCTACTAATATCAATTGAATGCTGGTAGAGGGTAAGCAAAAGGTATTGATAATGACAAATTAATTTTAAATTTTATTTTCTTAATTCTTTCCCACCGATGTCTGTTTGTGTTTAGGGGTATTTGAAAACCCCTCATAAAGGCCCGGATCCACTAAGTAATTTACATGCGTGAAGAGTCTGTGCAAGCCCAGTGCTCAGCTAAAAGTCGCGCTGGTAAACTTTACAGTTTACGCATGTAAGATGGAGAGTAACCGGGCCACTAGACACGTGGAATCTTTCCTTTATACTTGCAAATACAGACTGGCAAGTCCGTCCTCTCGACCCTGATACTTTTAAGGCTTTTATAGTGCTTTTACAACCACCAGGTCTATAAAGGCCTCTTTAGTAGAATCAGCCAGCACATCACGCTATCCGAAATTTTCCCAATCAACTTTGAACCTAATGCTTTAGTGATAAAGATGATTATACTGTAGTGGCCTTTTAGATCCGCAGAACAGAAATAATCTATAGAAACAGTATAAATAATATACATAAAACGACCGTTGCCTGTCGAGCCACTTCAGAGGGTTTTCGAACATGTGTCAAAGAAAACTAATCGACCTTGTAGCAAGTAAATTCCATATTCGATCGAGTTATATAATATTCTGTAAATTCTGGTATAAAAATAAAAGTTTATTCCATGCAAAAGTGACACGTATACACTGCACAATCACCTTCAATTTCGCTTTACAAATCCAAAATGCGCTGTAATGCGCTTCGGCGCAACCTAACCGGTAGAAACATTTAAAATACTAAAAACTACTCGATCAGTGTTCATCGATTTATTGGAAATTAACTTAACGACAACTGTAATAGAGTTTTAAATAAAAGAGATAATTTTCTGTGTAGTGTCCCAAGTCGCCTAGACAGGCAAAAAGAGTATAAAATAGCATACGTGACAGACGTCACGTATGCTATAAAATAGCATACGTGACAGACGTCACGTATGCTATTTTATACTCTATTTTAGTAGTCATTTAGTTCAATTACTATCATCATTTGAATCAATGCAAAGTACCTACTCAAGGATTAGTCTACCGCTGTGTGTGCGTACACAATTACATTTTTTTTCGACTAAATTATCGCAACTATCTATATCTGATCTTATTATCTTAATACAATGACACTGTAACCAGACCAAATTGATAGAAAAATGAACTATTTCTTGTTCTATGGATTATTTCAGTTCTGCATACTTACTTTGCGGTTTAAGTAGAAACTCTTATGAAATTCTCATGATCTGCACTCCGGTTTTGTTGATGCACTGCATTCCTGCTCCTTTGAAACAACCTGGCACTCCTTAGAATTTACAAATCTGTTCAAACTCGTTCCAGTTGATCTTATTTAGATTTAAGCGAATATCGGCTTTGTGTCAGTAGAAGAAGGTTGAATTCAAAATTTATTTCATTGGTAAAATCAAAAATTGTTCCCTTAAGGTGGATGCTCCAGGGTGGCCCGCGAAATTCAAATAATTTTATGTTTTTTGCAATTTGCCGGTCAGTGTGAAGCTGTATGTGGACCAAATGCGATCTGCGACCGTAACGCGTATTTATCTAAAGAATTATAACCATTTTAATCATCAATATAGCCCTCTAAGTTCATGTAGTTCGAAAGAATGATTATTTCTGAAATATTCATTCTTTTGAACTACATGAACTTAGGGGGCTATATTGATGATTTAAATGGTTATAATTCTTTAGATAAATACGCGTTACGGTCGCAGATCGCATTTGGTCAACATACAGCTTCACACTGACCGGCAAATTGCAAAAAACATAAAATTATTTGAATTTCGCGGGCCACCCTGGAGCATCCACCTTAATTCAAATTAAACTCTATTTTTGTGCGGATTAAAGTTATTATGCAAGTCCAAGTGGGCCGCGGTGGAGGTACTGCTGCCGATGCAGCATAATAATTATCGTTCTTCTTTTCACACAATTGCAGTTTACGATATTTTCGGTGCCCAGTTATTTCGCCGAGTACATAGTTATCCTCATATGTTGTATTAGTGAGGAATTGTCAGTACTATTGTACTAAATTAATCGGATAATAAATGACATTATGTATAAGGTGATGTGAAGATGTAAGTAAAGGAATAATACGTAAGGACATTATTGTATAATTTTACTCATTGAAATTATTTTGCGAATTTTTACAATTTTGTAGAAGATGTTATAACTATATTTGAGGAATGGTGTGTGTCAGAAAATAGGGCTTTAATGTACTAGGAAAAGGGGTTCGACCATTTTTGTATGGGAGCCGTCTTAGCCACCAGCCGTCATGTTTTTTTTTTCGAAATCGCTTCGCACGATTAAACATGACTGTTTGGATGAGTACAGGAAACTTAAACAAACAAAAAATGTTACCAGTATGGTGCCCTAAACCATCATCTACCCATTTCATGTACATGTTTCACTAAGCGCGATAATCCTGAAAAAAAAATGGCGGGTGGGTAGTTACATACGCCTCCACTAAGCGCTATTAAGCACTAGCGCTGAGCCGCGGGTGCGCCCATCCAGATTAATATGGAACCGCTTATCTTATAATGGTGGTTAAGTGCGTACAATCACTACCGTTTGCATATTAAAACTGGAAAAGCGGCCAACCGCTAGTGCGGAGGAGCGCTACCCCCTTTCTACGAATTTAGTTTTTTCTTCATTTTTATTTCGATGAACCAATATTGTAGTTATTGTCACAGTAGAACTTTCAGATACCTTTGTGCAGTGTAATTATTAATGTGAACCTTAAGTTCAAATTAGTATAGTACGACTTCTCAACAAGAGCCTTTTCATCTATCTTGTGACAAAGAAAAATTGCAACCTTTTACTGTATTTTGTTGTTTATATAAAGATATATTTTGAAAGATTTTATGTATGTTAGGAAATACTTGATGAATAAAGGAAATATGTGTAAATTTTGTTTTTGAATTATGGCTAAGCTACTTTATAATACTATTCTGTATCCTGCATTTGTTTTTTACACCTTTTAGGTGTTGCAACAAAATTTCAATTCATGACATTGATTGACGTCTGTTGTTAATATTGTTCCATTCCACTATCGATCGATTGCAGCTAGAGAAGATAATAACTTCACACTCGGGTATAAACCTCAGACGTAGGTACTTTTTAACACCAATATAAAACTGCTGCACCTGTATCTGCTGTCACAAATGCGAATGTTTTAATGTCAGCGTTAAAGATGTTTTAAATGACGAAGCGAAACAAAAATTATTTTTCGAGAGCTTTGTATCGAACTAAGAACAACACAAGATCTTTGTGTTATGATTATTCTCGCGAAATCAAAAGAATATTCGTGGACGCCACGCGGCAGCTGCAATAGGGTATTTCACTTAAAAAGTCTAATTAGTACGTTTGATAGATTTTCAAAAAATATTTGACATGTATTTTTTCTTTTTTCACATAAACTAAAAATAAAGGAGATACAGCGAGTTGAAGACACGCGTGACGTCATTTCGCTTGGTAAATTTGGTACATTTTTAGCAAGCCAGATAACGTCACGCGTGTCTTCAACTCGCTGTATAATCTTTATTATTTGTTTACGTGTAAAAAGAAAAAATACGTGTCCAATATTTTTTGAAAATCTATCAGACGGACTAATTAGATTTTTTTTTGTAAAATACCCCATTACACTTCTACATCGTCTTACGGAGGTCATTTTATTAATCTTGTTAATATTTCCCAAGTCGTGGACTAAGATCACAGAGCAGCCATACATCTTTTATATTCTCACTAACAATATATGTGGGATAGCGTGTGTTGTATACAACCTGTAACATAATAAATGAAATACCTCATTGAACTCATAATTATGATCAACTTTCACTATGGGACCAAGACTGAAATTGCGAAAAAAGAATCGACTCCCCCATACATTTCTATTGCGTTTATTCTGTTACACGTTCTATACTTTTGCATGCGCCTAGAGGTCTGACAACACTGGGGTCTCAGTCTACCAGTTGAATCTAGCAGTCCACTGCTGGATATAGACCTCTCTAATTACACGCTACTTAAACTCCGCCTCTTTCATTTGGCTCCTCTGGTTGCTGTCACCCATTTAAATTTATCTAGTCTACTTGATAATGTTATTTTTTTAATTTTCCAAGGTAATTGGTATCCATGTGCAACGACAAGAAAGTGTCTAAACAGTGACGCTAAATCAGTCCGCAGGTATGATATTTCGTAATTTTAGTCAGCGCCCCATAGCGGTGGATCACCTGTACTAATCCAAAACGTAGTCCAGTTTATTAATGATGTAAAGTAGTTTCGATAATAAAGTTAAGTAGATAGATCATAGATGGCGCTATTCTCAAATTTGAGAAAGCTAACATGGTTCAGAAGGTAATACCTAGATGGCGTTGTTTAAAAGAAGTGCAGAGTAGCACAACCGAGTGATCCGCCACTGGCTGGCTGTATCATCAACGTTGAAAAAATTGTAAAAAATAATTTAATTCTAATTAAGAGTAAGATCTTACTAGGTAAATGCATTGAAATGAGGGAAGGTTATTATGGGTAGGTATATTATAAATAAAACACGAATAATTATTTTGATATGTTTTTCAACATACAATTTTGGATTTTATGGTAACATTTAAAAATTACATAAAAAGAAGGCATTGTGCCTTAAAAGTCTTTGATTAATTATGTACCTACCGAATTGATTTCATTTATAGAGAATATGGCAATACTACGAGGGAAAACATGCTGTCTGATATTTTGCTAAAAACAAGTCTTCGTAGGTAGTAGTATTCCTAAGTAGTGACTACATCGTATTTTCAACGTCTAGGAATACCTATTCAATACATGATTACCTTCCTAATTTCTCGAAAATAAATAAATTGAGTAGGTAGGTATGTTAACCTACCTAATTGTCTCAAGTAGAGTTGTGTCATTGTGTGTAGAACAAACTCCAGAACTATTTCATAAAATGCAAATTATACAGATAGCATGTTCCACACTTGAATATTCGAAATACTTAAATTAAACAGATATGTTTGAAGTAACGATATTTCCAATTTTCTTGGGTAGCAGTCAGAGTGCTTTCAAAGTATAAAAGTAGACATAGGATTAAATTTATGAAATTTTAATAAATGATACATAATACCAAAATTGGTTAGACATTTACGTTAAAATTAGGTATACACAAATATACTTAAGTTTCTAAACACATTGAACTTAATCTAGATCCAAATGGTTAAATAATAATGACAACAATATTGTCTAAACACGAACTTACAATAATTTCCACGGGCATAAGTAGTTATAAAGTAGACGCCATCAATCTTCACGACGTTGGCTGCGCCTCATCAGACAGACAGTGCCAATGTAGGCAAAGATCTAATCCGTGTTTACATTGGTCCCAACGCTATGCAAAGGGGTCTATAATCATAGATTTTTAACCGACTTCTTTAATAACAATTTACCATTCTGATTAAGCATGCAAAGCGCTCGAGGGTTACTATTAGAGATGACAGGCGTGAACGTCTGTCACTCGAAGTCCCGAAGATTCTTCTGTTCTGCACCTGCTTACGGTGCAGGTCTTTTCGCAATAATTTTGATCGTCGCATTTTTTAAATATTAAAGTGCCCAAAAGGACCCCTTTATCTATTCAGTACCGTCAGGCGAATAAAATGTAGGAATTAGTACATTTAACATGAAAATACTTATTAATGACGAAAACGTAGACTCCGTGTATAACAACATTACTTATGTGTGATGATATGACGCGTTGATAATGATACATTACTAATATTAACTTGAGTGAATCGATAAAAATCTGGCATAGGTACAGAAAACAGATTTCAAAGACTCATAAATATCTGTTTCTGAAGACGAAAGGATAGACAATCATCAGACGGTGATACAAATCGAAACATTGACCATAATACATCCAATATAAAAGATTTCAATAATTAGAAGGTTTGCTTGACAATAATTATCTTAAATGTTATAATGACACTTAATACAACTTGGATAATACACGTGATAACTGGACATATTTGTTAGGTACAACTATTAATATGGAAGGTACGAATATGATGACCAGCTCACATTACGAATACTTATTACACATCGAATGATTGTTAAAATTAACATCGAACATTTAGTTGGTACAACACTGATATTGATATATTGCAAAAACTGGGTCACTGACGTGGGCAATCTGAAGGGAATGTGACGCGTGGTTCAAGGTGAATACTCCCCAATTCATAGTGGCAGCAGCTTCGTAGTTAGAAGTTACCTTAGGTGGTAAGACCGCACCTTCGTTGGCCCCGAGAGTAAGTCGTACCTACTCTGTTGAGTAGGTATGGCTATTGAAATTCCGCAAGTGGCCCAATAAGCCCCGGTATGCTCGTTATAAATTCTGATCAGTTTGACCAGCAGTCAGATAGGGATACTCGCTATGTTTCCAGATATATCTACAGCTGAATACGGGAGGTTCATTAACCTATACACATAATTATATTGATATAGAAAGTCGTACAGGTACAAATGGTTTGCTTAGTGTTTGGTGTGTAGTGTAATGCAATATGAAATCCAGTTTCTAAACACGAACGCATGGCCGTTTGCTTGTTGCTAATAAATAAATGGAACTTTCGTTGTAATCAACCCACAGTAAAAATTTCAAAAAAACTTTGACATCGTAATTACTGGTTAAACTATTATTTCTATTTAACTCTATAGAATGCAAATCAGTTCCGTAGGAACTTACACTTATATTAAAGGTTTTCCTAAGCTACCTGTTTTCTTTCTATTAGGTATGGTTATATGTTTATACGTTGGAACAGACAGAGCTAGAGACGGACAGAGAGTTGCATAGGATCCCTACATCTTTCACCACATACATTTTATTTATTGCATTATGTGGTGCCAATTCACTCCTGCTCACACATAAACGCTTATAAATAAACAACAATGCGTCGGTTCCGACCGCCAATTACTAGAATACAACTTAAATAATTTGGAATAAAATGACGAACTTGGAATACCAATTTTAGGTATGAAACCAATACTTAATAGAACAAACACACTGAAACTAATGAACTCAAATGCGTGCAGCTACAGTTGCTGGTGAAATATGGTTTTGTAAATGAACATGATCGGTTGTTCAAACTACTACTAATTTGAAAATGGTAAATCTGATTCTATTGCATCTGTACGAATTCTAGCGTGACTAACTCTTTGTGTAAAAATGAGGCACCGGGCTTGGGACCTGTTTTTTTTCTTGTACTGCGCGTGTACCGTTTGGATATGAAACTGAAATGCCATCAACTGCCCACTGGTTCTCCTCGTCATCCTCTTGGGCATAGGGACTAGTAGGGAGGACCAGAATGGTTAATTTAGATTACCCACTTACAAAGCGGGGTTTCTTGTCCAAATCCAGGATATTTCACAAAGCCTGAGTATGTTTAAAGTAACCGTGCAAGCTCTCTAATAAACAGTGTCCTGTAGCAATTAGATGTGACCGGATATTCATGTTTGGTTACTCTTAGGCATTTGTTTGGGCTAGATGAACTTCCTAGGGAGCTGATGGCATTCGTCTCACTTTCTCAAACCACCGCAGCCAGGTTCCAGCTCCGGGCTGCTAGAGCTAACTTACTTGCTAACTATACCGAATTATTGCCGGCAAATCTATGTGAATAATAACACTTACAAACTACTTATATCTATTATTGCGAGCCACTGATGAAAGTGGCTCAGTACTTAAATCATATTTTTGGATTTTTCATTTTTTTTGTCTTATCATCTATTTATTGAATGAGTAGGCGACCGAGATGGAAAGTGGTCACCGGTACCCATAGACATCAGTATTGCGTCTGATATTATAGACTTGATATTGTCTATAGCCGTGGCCATCGAAGAGACAAAGATTGAATGTCTCATGCACAATATCCTTTATACCGCAACACATCGAAGCTGCACGGCGGCTGAATGGAGGATGGCAGCATAACAAGTGACCCTGATGGTAGGGGGTCACCGCTAGCAGGTGACCTTGATGGGAAATGGCCACCGTGACGTATAGACAATATTTTGCTATATGTATTGCTTCTGGTGTTCCATGCTAGGTATGTCTGTGGGCGCAATCATCTTAGAGACTAAGATGGAACGTCTCGTGGACTCGTCATTATACCGGCACCCATGAACTAGCTGTTGGGAGTCATGGTGGCAGTACTTCCCCGGTCGAGCTTCGCCACTGAGCTCTACTACTACTGCATGTGTTCTCTGGTTGTGGTGGCTGTTCACTGACTTATCTTTGCTTGGTGTTGTAGCTAGCACCCGATGTTACTCGTCATAGCAAGTGCAGATGGATTGGCACTAGACACGAGGTGACTTTTTCTGCAGCCCACTTTTAAAGCGGAGTTTCTTGTAGTCCCACTTATTCCTAAGACCAATCAACTTTCAGCTCCAGGGATAATCCTGGATTTTGTGGGGGTTGCTCCAAGTAAGTTATTGCGTGAAACTAACCACGTCTCATTATTAGATGTTTATAGGTTTTCGGAATCAAACACTGTCTTTAAGCGGCCCGGTAGAAGGCCGAGAAGTTACAGCCATATTTGACAGTAACTGAGTTTAAATTTAGTGATTTCAAATTGGGTGGACCGAATTTGAAATTGATATTTCATAAGACTGGTGGTGGCGTGTGTTGGTTTGGTCCACAACCAGGTTCATGTTCTTTTATATTTTTATATTTCTCTCTTTCTCCTTAATATTAAAATATATCTCTCTCTAACGATCTCTCTACGTTAACAAAACAATATAACTTCCTGTTTACTTTCGGGGAATAAAAGGTCAAGCATCGTGAATGATACTAAGTTTTTGTTTTTATTTAATTTTTTTGTTATTTTTTCTTAAACTAATTTTTATTTCTTTTGTTCCTTATACAATTTTTTTTTTTTTTTTTCATCTTTTTTGTTTTTTTTTATTTTTTTTCTTTATTTTTTCGACTTAGTACTTATTGAATGAAACTAAGCACAAAAAGTGAATGAATATTGTAAGAAATATTTAAAAAAATATTCATATTACCAGACTGCTTTTTCGAAAAATTTTGAATGAAAATAAGTTATTATTATCTTCTCGAAATTCTGAAAAGAAATGTATTTAAAACTGCTTAACCTTTCCGTTCCGCGAACAGTACTCTGCTTATTTCCTCACTTGGAGGCTGTGAATGAGTTATTCTCGAAGTAATTACACTTGTTTGCTTATTTTATGCTCGTCATCTGGTGTGCAGGTGTGCAGGCAAAAATGTAGAAGAAAATACATCTCTTTGTATTAGATGCAGCTATTAAAAAATCGAAAACCGTTTATAACACCTCGGCCTCACTGTTTAAGGTGACAATAATTTTAGATTGCGAGAGACACCCAATTCAAATTGATATTTAGATTCTTCTCAGGTAAGTAAGATGGTTAGATGACTTAGTTCGTGAGCATAATAAAGCCGTTGGTAAAGGTTTCAAGCTAAGAACAGTGTCAAATTGATATTTCATAAGACTGGTGGTGGCGTGTGTTGGTTTGGTCCACAACCAGGTTCATGTTCTTTTATATTTTTATATTTCTCTCTTTCTCCTCAATATTAAAATATATCTCTCTCTAACGATCTCTCTACGTTAACGAAATAATATAACTTCCTGTTTACTTTCGGGGAATAAAAGGTCAAGCATCGTGAATGATACTAAGTTTTTGTTTTTATTTAATTTTTTTGTTATTTTTTCTTAAACTAATTTTTATTTCCTTTGTTCCTTATACAATTTTTTTGTCTTTTTTTTTTCATCTTTTTGTTTTTTTTCTGTATTTTTTCGACTTAGTACCTATTGAATGAAACTAAGCACAAAAAGTGAATGAATATTGTAAGAATAATAAAAAAAAATATTCATATTGCCAGACTGCTTTTTCGAAAAAGTTTTGAATGAAAATAAGTTATTATTATCTGCTCGGAATTCTGAAAAGAAATGTATTTAAAACTGCTTAACCTTTCCTTTCCGCGAACAGTACTCTGCTTATTTCCTCACTTGGAGGCTGTGAATGAGTTATTCTCGAAGTAATGACACTTGCTTGCTTGCTTGCTTATTTTATGCTCGTCATCTGGTGTGCAGGTGTGCAGGCAAAAATGTAGAAGGAAATACATCTCTTTGTATTAGATGCAGCTTTTAAAAAATCGAAAACCGTTTATAACACCTCGGCCTCACTGTTTAAGGTGACAATAATTTTAGATTGTGAGAGACACCCAATTCAAATTTATATTTAGATTCTTCTCAGGTAAGTAAGATGGTTAGATGACTTAGTTCGTGAGCATAATAAAGCCGTTGGTAAAGGTTTCAAGCTAAGAACAGTGTCAAATTGATATTTCATAAGACTGGTGGTGGCATGTGTTGGTTTGGTCCACAACCAGGTTCATGTTCTTTTATATTTTTATATTTCTCTCTTTCTCCTTAATATTAAAATATATCTCTCTCTAACGATCTCTCTACGTTAACGAAATAATATTATAACTTCCTGTTTACTTTCGGGGAATAAAAGGTCAAGCATCGTGAATGATACTAAGTTTTTGTTTTTATTTAATTTTTTTGTTATTTTTTCTAAAACTAATTTTTATTTCTTTTGTTCCTTATACAATTTTTTTTGTTTTTTTTTCATCTTTTTTGTTTTTTTATTTTTTTTTCTGTATTTTTTCGACTTAGTACCTATTGAATGAAACTAAGCACAAAAAGTGAATGAATATTGTAAGAAATATTTAAAAAAATATTCATATTGCCAGAATGCTTTTTCGAAAAAGTTTTGAATGAAAATAAATTATTATTATCTGCTCGAAATTCTGAAAACAAATGTATTAAAAACTGCTTAACCTTTCCTTTCCGCGAACAGTATATACTCTGCTTATTTCCTCACTTGGAGGCTGTGAATGAGTTATTCTCGAAGTAATGACACTTGCTTGCTTGCTTGCTTATTTTATGCTCGTCATCTGGTGTGCAGGTGTGCAGGCAAAAATGTAGTAGAAAATACATCTCTTTGTATTAGATGTAGCTTTAAAAAAATCGAAAACCGATTATAACACCTCGGCCTCACTGTTTAAGGTGACAATAATTTTAGATTGTGAGAGACACCCAATTCAAATTGATATTTAGATTCTTCTCAGTCTTATAAATTGTAAAATGGCGGGTAAAGTAAGTAAGATGTTTAGATGACTTAGTTCGTGAGCATAACAAAGCCGTTGGTAAAGGTTTCAAGCTAAGAACAGTGTCAAATTGATATTTCATAAGACTGGTGGTGGCGTGTGTTGGTTTGGTCCACAACCAGGTTCATGTTCTTTTATATTTTTATATTTCTCTCTTTCTCCTTAATATTAAAATATATCTCTCTCTAACGATCTCTCTACGTTAACGAAATAATATAACTTCCTGTTTACTTTCGGGGAATAAAAGGTCAAGCATCGTGAATGATACTAAGTTTTTGTTTTTATTTAATTTTTTTGTTATTTTTTCTTAAACTAATTTTTATTTCCTTTGTTCCATATACAATTTTTTTGTCTTTTTTTTTCATCTTTTTGTTTTTTTTTTTCTGTATTTTTTCGACTTAGTACCTATTGAATGAAACTAAGCACAAAAAGTGAATGAATATTGTAAGAAATATTTAAAAAAATATTCATATTGCCAGAATGCTTTTTCGTAAAAGTTTTGAATGAAAATAAGTTATTATTATCTGCTCGAAATTCTGAAAAAAAATGTATTTAAAACTGCTTAACCTTTCCTTTCCGCGAACAGTACTCTGCTTATTTCCTCACTTGGAGGCTGTGAATGAGTTATTCTCGAAGTAATGACACTTGCTTGCTTGCTTGCTTATTTTATGCTCGTCATCTGGTGTGCAGGTCTGCAGGCAAAAATGTAGAAGAAAATACATCTCTTTGTATTAGATGCAGCTTTAAAAAAAACGAAAACCGATTATAACACCTCGGCCTCACTGTTTAAGGTGACAATAATTTTAGATTGTGAGAGACAGCCAATTCAAATTGATATTTAGATTCTTCTCAGGTAAGTAAGATGTTTAGATGACTTAGTTCGTGAGCATAATAAAGCCGTTGGTAAAGGTTTCAAGCTAAGAACAGTGTCAAATTGATATTTCATAAGACTGGTGGTGGCGTGTGTTGGTTTGGTCCACAACCAGGTTCATGTTCTTTATATTTTTATATTTCTCTCTTTCTCCTTAATATTAAAATATATCTCTCTCTAACGATCTCTCTACGTTAACGAAATAATATAACTTCCTGTTTACTTTCGGGGAATAAAAGGTCAAGCATCGTGAATGATACAAAGTTTTTGTTTTAATTTTATTTTTTTGTTATTTTTTCCTAATTTTTATTTCTTTTATTCCTTATACATTTTTTTTGTTTTTATTTTCATCTTTTTTGATTTTTTTTTTCTGTATTTTTTCGACTTAGTACCTATTGAATGAAACTAAGTACAAAAAGTGAATTAATATTGTAAGAAATATTAAAAAAAATATTCATATTGCAAGACTGCTTTTTCGAAAAAGTTTTGAATGAAAATAAGTTATTAGTATCTGCTCGAAATTCTGAAAAGAAATGTATTTAAAACTGCTTAACCTTTCCGTTCCGCGAACAGTACTCTGCTTATTTCCTCACTTGGAGGCTGTGAATGAGTTATTCTCGAAGTAATGACACTTGCTTGCTTGCTTGCTTATTTTATGCTCGTCATCTGGTGTGCAGGTGTGCAGGCAAAAATGTAGAAGAAAATACATCTCTTTGTATTAGATGCATCTATTAAAAAATCGAAAACCGTTTATAACACCTCGGCCTCACTGTTTCGGGTGACAATAATTTTAGATTGTGAGAGACACCCAATTCAAATTGATATTTAGATTCTTCTCAGGTAAGTAAGATGGTTAGATGACTTAGTTCGTGAGCATAATAAAGCCGTTGGTAAAGGTTTCAAGCTAAGAACAGTGTCAAATTGATATTTCATAAGACTGGTGGTGACGTGTGTTGGTTTGGTCCACAACCAGGTTCATGTTCTTTTATATTTTTATATTTCTCTCTTTCTCCTTAATATTAAAATATATCTCTCTCTAACGATCTCTCTACGTTAACGAAATAATATAACTTCCTGTTTACTTTCGGGGAATAAAAGGTCAAGCATTGTGAATGATACTAAGTTTTTGTTTTTATTTAATTTTTTTGTTATTTTTTCTTAAACTAATTTTTATTTCTTTTGTTCCTTATACAATTTTTTTGTTTTTTTTTTCATCTTTTTTGTTTTTTAATATTTTTTTTTCTGTATTTTTTCGACTTAGTACCTGTTGAATGAAACTAAGCACAAAAAGTGAATGAATATTGTAAGAAATATTAAAAAAAATATTCATATTGCCAGAATGTTTTTCGAAAAAGTTTTGAATGAAAATAAGTTATTATTATCTGCTCGAAATTCTGAAAAAAAATGTATTTAAAACTGCTTAACCTTTCCTTTCCGCGAACAGTACTCTGCTTATTTCCTCACTTGGAGGCTGTGAATGAGTTATTCTCGAAGTAATGACACTTGCTTGCTTATTTTATGCTCGTCATCTGGTGTGCAGGTGTGCAGGCAAAAATGTAGAAGAAAATACATTTCTTTGTATTAGATGCAGCTTTAAAAAAATCGAAAACCGATTATAACACCTCGGCCTCACTGTTTAAGGTGACAATAATTTTAGATTGTGAGAGACAGCCAATTCAAATTGATATTTAGATTCTTCTCAGGTAAGTAAGATGGTTAGATGACTTAGTTCGTGAGCATAATAAAGCCGTTGGTAATGGTTTCAAGCTAAGAACAGTGTCAAATTGATATTTCATAAGAATGGTGTTGGCGTGTGTTGGTTTGGTCCACAACCAGGTTCATGTTCTTTTATATTTTTATATTTCTCTCTTTCTCCTTAATATTAAAATATATCTCTCTCTAACGATCTCTCTACGTTAACGAAATAATTTAACTTCCTGTTTAATTTCGGGGAATAAAAGGTCAAGCATCGTGAGTGATACTAAGTTTTTGTTTTTATTTATTTTTTTTTGTTATTTTTTCTTAAACTTATTTTTATTTCTTTTGTTACTTATACAATTTTTTTGTTTTTTTTTTGTCTTTTTGTTTTTTTATTTTTTTTTCTGTATTTTTTCGACTTAGTACCTATTGAATGAAACTAAGCACAAAAAGTGAATGAATATTGTAAGAAATATTAAAAAAAAATATTCATATTGCCAGACTGCTTTTTCGAAAAAGTTTTGAATGAAAATAAGTTATTATTATCTGCTCGAAATTCTGAAAAGAAATGTATTTAAACTGCTTAACCTTTCCTTTCCGCGAACAGTACTCTGCTTATTTCCTCACTTGGAGGCTGTGAATGAGTTATTCTCGAAGTAATGACACTTGCTTGCTTGCTTGCTTATTTTATGCTCGTCATCTGGTGTGCAGGTGTGCAGGCAAAAATGTAGAAGAAAATACATCTCTTTGTATTAGATGCAGCTATTAAAAAATCGAAAAACGTTTATAACACCTCGGCCTCACTGTTTAAGGTGACAATCATTTTAGATTGTGAGAGACACCCAATTCAAATTGATATTTAGATTCTTCTCAGTCTTATAAATTGTAAAATGGCGGGTAAAGTAAGTAAGATGGTTAGATGACTTAGTTCGTGAGCATAACAAAGCCGTTGGTAAAGGTTTCAAGCTAAGAACAGTGTCAAATTCGATCTCCGGTGTTAATGGAGTTAACCCCTCGGTGAACACACCTAAATCATAACTCATCGTAACAAATATATATTTCTCTGTCTAGCGATCTACGAAACTTAACAAGAATATATCTTCCTATATTTCTTTCTAGACAGGGAATAAAAAAATTAAGCAACGATAATGATGATACTAAGTCTTGTTTTTAATTTTTTTTTTGTATTTTCTTTCGACTTAGCTCTTATAAATTTAAACTTATAATACAAAAAAATTATAGGTATTATTTTTGATGTGCCAGATATGTAGGAAATTAAAGTTGCGGTTTTTTTTTTCGTTTTGGTTATATTATTTTTGAATTTGCTTAACCTTTTCGTTCCCTGAGAACTGCTTATGACTAAACCCAGCTTCATTTACTCATTAGGTGTTGATGAGCTTAGTCCCCTTATTTTCAAGGAGAACCATAATTTCTTTAGCCGTGACATAACCTGCCTCCTGATATGCTCAACCCGCAATCTCAATCTCGTCCTCAGTGCCCATACTGGGGACGAGATTTGAGGCTGGCCCTCAATCTTTTTTAGTCAGAGAAGCCAAGTTTGCAGCGGATTCTCCTGCCCACTGGCTCCAGCAAACAGCTCGGACCCATCAATTTGGAAGGTTGATTTTTAGGTCCAAGTCTAAGCTCTTAGGCGGGTAGAGCTATCTTGCAGGATTTTGTGGGGGATGCTCTCAGTAACTGTGGCAAACTCTCTGATAAAACACTTATCTTAAAATTGGATGTGATGTCAAAAAAAATCACACTGTTTGTGGTCACGATTTTTATTGCAATGACCACAGTATGTGTGATCTCAACACCCAATTCTTATTGATGTTAGGCTCCCTGTGAGCCTGTTGGAGGCGCAGGTTATGGGCCTTAGAAGGGTGTAAGACCTTGATGATGCTGATCTTTCTCCCCGCCTGGAGTAAGCTCCGGTGGTATTGGAGCTCACTGTCTATGGTGAAACGCACCTAATCCTTATATCTACGATCTAGCTTGACTATGAGACAGCACAACGAAAAATACAGTGATACGATGTTTCCGCAGGGCGTTTCCGTCACCTGCAAATATAATTATTATGTACAGGTTTTAAAAAAATATGTTGGTAAACTGCAGCCCTGACAAAAAAAAGAGAAAATATTTGTTTAGCAATATACTGATTACACCACGATGAAAAGGAAATCATTCTTATTACTTTATGAATCATAACTTGCCTAGGTGTTACAAAGTCGATCAAGGTCTGTTAGACATTTTTAGTTTTTATTGAGTCGTTGGCTCACAACACACAGGTTCACGTTTCTATGTTGATTAAACCTCGAATAAAGTACTATTAATTTTTGTTTTGCTAAATAAAATGCAATTATTAATTGTTTAAAAAGTTTTTTTTTTTAATTTTTAAAATCTAGTTAGTTACTAAAGTAAAATCGGTATATTTTGATTCGTCCTTTAATTACCAATTATGTGTATTAACTGTTTAATCAGTTTGATAAGTGTCGAAACTTTTCTGAATTTCAGAAATCTGAGGCTAATGTTCACAACTTTTTTCGTTTATATATGCAAATATTTTTTGTATCGTTAATTTTGTTGTCTTGATTTGTGTCTAAAATAAAATTTGTTTTTACTATGCGGTAACAGTGGTCAATTTGATTACTTACTGTTTTTTTATTTTTCTGATTACAATTCAATGAAGTCTGCTTCAAGTATTTTTCGTTTATCTTGTTACAAAAGTAAAATAAGCCTATTTTGATTTGTTTTATTTGATGTTTATTCTGTTCAGATAAAAGTTTTTAAATTCCAGAAAAGTCAGACATACGTTATTATTATTTTGTTTTATGTGGATATTTTTCAAAATTGGAAGTTTTGTAGATCTGATGGATCTAAGTAAATGTTTATTTTCACTACGTGCAGTTTTATGATGATAATCAGCATAAAATTCTAAATCCTAATCCTAATTCTACCCACTACATACCTAACTAAGTGGAAGAGTTGATTGCAACTGCGATCCCACTGAAATTAAACAGTTGAAAAATCTTATCACTAGAATTTGATTACATACGGGTTTTTTGCTGATTACCATTCAATGAAGTTTCCTTAAAGAAAATATTTACGTTAATATTGTCATAAAAGTAAAATAGGTCCGTTTTGATTTGTTGTATAATAAGTGTTTAATATGTTTTATTAGTGACGAACCATTTTTTCAGAAAACTCGGAATAATATTTGTTTTTCTTTTAATATTATTTGAATTGGAAATTTTGATGTTTCTTAGTACATACCTACTTAAACTTTTTTTTCACTACTTATGTGTTTACTGATTTTTTTTTTAAATTTTGATAACGATTCAAAGTGAAACATTTTTGTGAAATGTTGCAATAAAAAGAAAATAGGTTTACACTGAATTGTTGTTAAATTACCAATATTAACTGTTCATTTTGTTGAGACTAACGTTTTTTAATTCCAAAAAACTCAGACGTCTGCAGTTGTAATTTTATTTTTAAAATGTGGATATCTTTTTAAATTACAAATTTTTTAGATCTGATGGATCTAACTAAGTAAACGTTTATTTTCACTACGTAAAGTTTTATGATGATAATCAGCATAAAGTTCTAAATCCTAACCCTAATTCTACCCACTACATACCTAACTAAGTGGAAGAGTTGATTGCAACTGCGATCCCACCGAAATTAAACAGCTAAAAAATCCGGGTTTTTCGCTGATTACCATTCAATGAAGTCTCCTTCAAGTAAGTATTTTCGTTAATATTTTCTTAAAAGGAAAATTGGATTATTTTGATTTGTTGTATAATAAGTGTTTTATCTGTTTTATTAGTGACGAACCTTTTTTCAGAAAACTCAGATTAATTGTTGTTAAATTACCAATATTAACTGTTCATTCTGTCGAGACTAACGTTTTGTAATTCCAGAAAACTCAGACGTGTTATTTTTTTTTAAATATGCATATTTTTTTAATTGTAAATTTTGTAGATGATGGATCTAAGTAAACGTTTATTTTCACTACGTGGAGTTTTATGATGATAATCAGCATAAAATTCTAAATCCTAATCCTAATTCTACCCACTACATACCTAACTAAGTGGAAGAGTTGATTGCAACTGCGATCCCACTGAAATTAAACAGTTAAAAAATCTTATCACTAGAATTTGAGTACACACGGTTTTTTTGCTGATTACCATTCAATTAAGTCTAACGTTTTTTAATTCCAGAAAACTCAGACGTATCTATCTACATATACCCATATATATATTTTTATAAAATATAGATCTAAATAAACGTTTATTTTCACTATATGCGGAGTTTTGTGATGATAATCAGTATATTTCCAAATCCTAATCCTAATTCTACCCACTACATACACCTAAGTGGAAGAGACTATTACAGCTGCGATTCCACTGAAATAATACAGCTAAAAAACCTTATAACTAGGTCCGAGTGACTGCAACATACCAATGCCTATCACCGTATTAATCCTTGTGTAAATACCTACGCGTACTCTTACACCTATTAAAATTTACCTATATTCACATAGATTTTAGGGATGTATTGCTCTAGAGTGAATGCACGCATAACATTTTTTTTTCAAATCATAGTCTTTGAAATTAAATACCAAACTATATCAATAAAAAGCATGATTCACGGATTCCCAATCAAATAAAAATAGTATTTTTTTTGCTTTAGCTTATTATAATAGGTATATATTGCGATTTATACTAGGGGATCAGTATCGAAATAGGTATGCGTATTAATTATTCTGCTGTAGGTACAGGGTGGAAATAAACCAATTGAAAACGCAAGTAAAATTTTGGCCTTGATAAAAATTCTAACCGGTTTCTGAAATACTAATCAACAGAAATCAACTACATTCTTGTCCACAGACTCACTAAACTCATTTTTGATAGAGAAATTTTCATCAAAGTACAAAGCTATTTTCGAAGATCCTTGCCCAACAACTTAGTTATTAATACGCATCAAGATGTCATTAATTTTAGATAAGAGAGGTGAAGCGAAACCATAATTTTGCAAATTGCATCAAAATTAAAATACAATACTCTAACTACTTATATACTAGACTAAACTACGAAATTATAAGTTGATACCAAAGAACTAAAGACTGGGGAAACAAAAGATAAGGAAATAATAAGAGATACGCTTCAATGTACTAGTTACATTAAGCGCGGTGTTCTAACTAACTTACCTAGTTATAACTAACTAAACCTAACTAAAACTATCTACAAACTACCTTAGACTAAGCGATACTGTTCAACACTGATCCCAGAAAAATTATACTTTATGCATCTCTCCGTCTCGCCGCTAGTTGTAGGGAACAACAAGACGAAACATTTAATATTATATACCACAGCAGGTAATTGAAGAAACAGCAAGCACCCCATTCGTCGAAGTACCTATGTAAACACATTAGGTTTATGTAAGCTATCCCTCTCATTACCTTGGATGTTTGTGTGTTTACTGGATGTCAGCAAAGTCAGGCACCTGCGAGGTGGCAGCCCGGTGATTGAGTTTATGTGTGTGAATGTTGTGTAAGGTTTAAATTTCCTACAAAAATCACTTTCTACAAAACTTAACGTAACCAGAAATTCATGTAGGTTCATATTCACACATTTGTGTGGTGTAGGTACACATTTGTAAATGTCTTTCTGAGATATCATAATGTGTTCGTACGCGACGGATGAAAGTTGGACGATCCGCTGTAATCGTTCGGAAAATTACTAAGGTATTTTTTAGTTTATTTTTGTTAACTGTTAAATGTAACACTTGCACGTCAAATATTTTTTGCGAAAATTAATAAACTTAATGATGATGGTTTCTCATTTTATATTGCAGAGTAAGAGATCCGTTATGAGCTTGGCGACTCACATGCAGATGTTCAGCATCACCATAGAAGCTGGTGTTATGTAACTAGGACTCTCAATCTGCTTCCTAAAATATCAGGCCCAGGGCCTTCCCGGCTCCGCGTTTTCTGGGCTTGTTATCCCATCAGAGTCAAGAAAATATCGATCGCATAAGGCGCAGGTGTTGCATGAATTCTTCAGATATGAGTGAAGGCTCATCCGGACAGAGTGCCCGGATGACGCGGAACCCGGAAGGCCCTGACCCGGAAATGCCGAGTGTATCGTGCAGGTTTTAAACACTGCCACTCTATATAAAATGTCCTGGTTTTTGTTTACGGTTTAAAAATCACACTTGTGTACGTCAATATTTTTTGTAAATTTAAAGAAACTAAATGAGAATGATAACTCCTTTAATATAGCAGAGTAAGAGATCCGTTATGAGCTTGGGGACTCACATGCGGATGTTCAGCATCACCATAGAAGCTGGTGTTATGTAACTAGGACTCTCAATCTGCTTCCTAAAATATCAGGACCAGGGCCTTCCCGGCTCCACGTTTTCTGGGCTTGTTATCCCATCAGAGTCGAGAAAATGCCATACGCATAAGGCGCAGGTGTTGCTTGAATTCTTCAGACATGAGGGAAGGCTCATCCGGACAGAGTGCCCGGATGACGCGAAACCCGGAAGGCCCTGATCCAGAAATGCTGAGTGTATCGTGCAGGTTTTAAACACTGCCACTCCATGTAAAAAGTCCCGATTTTTGTTTACTGTTTAAAAATCACACTTTTGTATACGTCAATATTTTTTTAAGAATTTAAAGAAACTCATTTGCCTAGCCTTTTCCCAACTATATTGGGGTCGGCTTTCAGTAAAGTCGGATTTAGGTGAATACCAGTACTTTTGAATTTAAAGAAACTAAATGAGAATAATAACTCCTTTAATATTGCAGAGTAAGAGATCCGTAATGAGCTTGGGGACTCACATGCAGATGTTCAGGATCACCATAGAAGCTGGTGTTATGTAACTAGGACTCTCAATCTGCTTCCTAAAATATCAGGACCAGGGCCTTCCCGGCTCCGCGTTTTCTGGGCTTGTTATCCCATTAGAGTCGAGAAAATGCCATTCGCATAAGGCGCAGGTGTTGCTTGAATTCATCAGACATGAGTGAAGGCTCATCCGGACAGAGTGCCCGGATGACGCGGAACCCGGAAGGCCCTGATCCGGAAATGCCGAGTGTATCGTGCAGGTTTTAAACACTGCCACTCTATGTAAAAGGTCCTGGTTTTTGTTTACTGTTTAAAAATCACACTTTTGTGTACGTCAATATTTTTTGTAAATTTAAAGAAACTAAATGAGAATGATAACTCCTTTAATATAGCAGAGTAAGAGAACCGTTATGAGCTTGGGTACTCACATGCAGATGTTCAGCATCACCATAGAAGCTGGTGTTATGATAACTAGGACTCTCAATCTGCTTCCTAAAATATCGAGACCAGGGCCTTCCCGGCTCCGCGTTTTTTGGGCTTGTTATCCCATCAGAGTCGAGAAAATGCCATTCGCATAAGGCGCAGGTGTTGCTTGAATTCTTCAGACATGAGTGAAGGCTCATCTGGGCAGAGTGCCCGGATTACGCGGAACCCGGAAGGCCCTGATCCGGAAATACTGCGTTTTATTTTTGAGCTAATATGAAAAGCTGCCTTTGCCTATGTTAGGTTTGAAGCCAACTGCAACGTACCTAGTTGGTAAGGCTAGGCAGTTGATGATGCAGCAGGGTTTTGTAAAGACCAGAATTTTATAGTTTAACGGATTTTATGTCAAGCTAGAAAATAGTATTTTTTATTTAATGAGTTTTTTTAACTGTTTTTTCCATACTTAGCAGTTATCGTATAACGTACAAGTGACCGAATGAGAGTCTCAGCGCGGAAATCGAAATCCCTACTCTACGAACGTGCAAGTTTGTGGACGTTACATGATTGCTAGTGTCTATCATTTTCAAAACTGCAGCGCATTTGTTCTCCAGAATGTTCGCAGCTCGCACGGCGCGGATCATCCGTGACCTCGAACGTTAACCATTTGTAGAAAGTGACTTCGATTGAGAAACATTCCTATTGACTGAACTAATGTGGGATCTTCTCGTAGCATACATATACCAGTTAAACCTAACGTGATGCGATGCTTACGGCAGTTATACGTTGTTCTTATCTCTTACATTGTATTGATATTTAGTGAAGTGAGGTGCTGTTTCCGAGGAATTTGGGGTTAAGTGGGGGATTGACTAGTCTTAAAATGTACGATATATAGTGTGTGTAGTACACGGTGACATTCAAACATCGACTGCATAATATGTGAATTCTTAATAACTATTACATTTATATAATGGGGCCTCGTGGCAAGATCCGATACTAGAGATAGTTACACGATTAATTCGGCTTCGGTAAACCTTGTGACCTAAGATCACACGCCGCGTCCGAAAATATTGAGTTAAAAGCAAATAGAAAAATCACCTTTCAATTTCATTGGCCCTTCACTCCGGTCTAAAGAAGACCGTATTCACGATACTAAAATACATTACTCTCTCTCTTTCATAAAGTTCGCTTTGTTACATCGATATTTACGGAGGCAGTGTGACCTCGACATATCATGTGCATTTACCAAGAAAACAAGAAGCACAGGGGGCCAATATCGCCCTGGAGGTCTTACTCACCTCCCGAAGTATACAACCTTAACATTTAAAACAGGTTAAAAAAATAGGAGTTAGACTTTGGATATACTATAGCGCAGAGGCCGCTCGCGCGCCGTCCAGCAACACATAATACCGAATTATATTGTGTCTGGGGGATTACACGGACCAGACACAAATAATATACGTAATTCCTAATCATGTAGAAGCATAAATTGAACGCGCAGTCAGCCTCTGCTCTAGAAGACGACTGCTCCAGTGCGCGAGCAGCAACGACCCACACGTTCCAACGTTAACTGACAAGTGCTGGTAATAAAATACATCACAGTGCTTTGATTAAAATACAAGTTCCTGTCACGCACTGAAGCAGACGTCTGAAGTAGGGGTTTGCCATACAGGCGGTGATAGTGGAAGATCATGGGAGCGCTAGGCGAAGGGCGCTGGGGATAGCGTGAAGGTTCCGCGGCCGCGACGCCCCTACCAACATTATCAAGCTAGGATAACATACGGTGATTACATGACTAGATTGGTTACAAACAATAATATTGGCAGAAACTTCGCTACCTTTGCTACAAATAAATTTCTGTTTTGCGATGTCATTTCTTAAATTTTGCCTATTTTCCTAAATGCAAATTATATACATATGCATTCGTTCCTACCTACCGTTAGCGCAAATCAGAAATCTATTTCTAGGTGTAAAACATCGATATCCGATATAAAGAAATCGATTCTATCGGTGTTTTTGAGATCATTAAAACAAAGTCCCTTATTGGGCGTGGCTAATCGGAGTACTTGCGGCGCGGTTTTCTACAATAACCGACGTCACAAAGTATGCGAAAGTTGAAAAGCGGTACATCATCTAGGTCCTAGACGCTAGGATGTACAATCTTAGAATCTAATAAAATGCCTTAAAAATACTGCTGAGTTACGAGTAATACTGTTGATTCCTATCGTCTCGTCTGCAGTATGTCCTGTCAACACGGGGGTGATGACAGATAAAAGCTGTTACGATATGCTAGTGTTCTTATATCTAAACATGTATACCTACATAATGGGTAATGGAATGTAAGAAGCTCGTGTCGACGTTTTCGCGGATGAGAAAGAAGGACGAACCTGGTCGACGATGTTGATGATGATGGTTGATGATGATGTTGTCAGATAGCAGCAGCCAGCAGGTCAGCGGTTGTTTGGAGGTTTGTATCCGTGGGTCATCCGTTCGAGGAAGCGGTGCAGGTCATGGAAGCGCGGCCGCTGCATGGGTTCGCGGCGCCAGCACTCGTGCATGAGGTCGTAGAGCTCGCGGCGACAGCGTGGTGGAGGGGCGGCAGGCACGCGGGCCCCTCGCCCTCCGCTGCGCCATTCGCTGGCGTTGGCCACCACCTGTTTAGACAATCGTGGCTTCTTCAAATTTCAAATTTCAAACTTCTATCTAAGTTTTTAAAGCTTTGGAACAGCTAGTGTTAATAACCAGACATGATGAAGAAGTCTGCTGACAGAATGTGACATATAGCAGCAATCCTGTCGTTCGGTTGGCATTCCTAAAAAAAAATTGTCTTAAACGTGCGAAAGCCTTCTTCCTCCTGATGATCCTGAACTTTTAGTAATTCTGAACTAAGTACCTACTTCTTATTTAGTTATTAAAATGTTATAGTTTCTCAATGCTTACCTGGTCGTCGTTCATTTCCTCAAAAGGCTTAGCCATGCAGTAGGTAAGCACTTCCCAAACGGTAACTCCGAATGACCAGACATCGCTTGCAGGAGAACACATCCCCTGATAACAAAAACGTTGATGTTACCTTTAAAACTACTTCAAAAACTAAAAAGACTAGAGTATCAACAGGTTTGAGAGTTACCGGCTCCGCAAAGGACAATAGGGGGAATATGCATGCGATTTTTTCATTTGCAATAGTATTAGCTCTAGTAAACCATCATGAAATTATTTTATAAATACCTTCATCAGCGATGAAGTTATAAAGCTTCAAAGATTACAATTAGAAATAGAAGTCCCATGTAAACTTTGACGCCATCGTCTATTACGCCTATACAGCTGCCATAGAAACTAGCGTTTTCGCGAGAGGGACAGATATATTTGTTTAAATAATTATATATCCTTCGTTTTTCGAGTAATTTTGATTCTTTTTTCTTTGTTTGTATTATATTTTTTGTATATTTTTAGATAAACTGTACAGATGATAACTATGTTTTTCATGCATATTCCCTATTGAAGGAACCCGGACTCAGTCAGATTCTGACACTCCCTCCCACTCTTTCAAGAGCGGGGAATTTTTTGATGATGTCCCATCCCTAAAAATGGTGATATAACGTACTCTATGTGAGTGCCATTTCATCAATGGGCCAAACAGTTTTTAAGGGACTAAGTATTAGTAAAAATAGGCCATGGACCAGTTGGCAGAATTGGTCTAGAATCTAGACAAAGAGACATTCTGTCAGCGTGAGCAGCGTCAAAATGGTCGCTGTCGTTGTGTGGTCGTTGTGTAGTGGACTAGACATCCTTCACAGGTCGCTGTGGCGATATTTGGGGAAACATATTTTAGTATTATATGAATAAGATTGATTAATTAGTAATGTTGTACTAGTGCTCTTCCAAATTTCATTTCAATTATAATATGTAACAATGTGGATAATGTGATTACTTACGCATTGATGTACCTACCTAGATTACAAGCTGTTGTTAACCATGTCTAGTATGTACCTAATTGTTATGTAATAAATATAATAAAAAACCCTATCCCAATGAGTGGACCACTTTCATTTTTGGTGAAATCATTTGCTGTACATAATTATGATGGCTACTAGTGACACTTACCATAAGCAAGCTTTCCCAGGCCATCCATCGGAGAGGCAATCGAGAGCCATCAGCCATAACGTGGTAGTCGCCGACAAATTCCTCACAAAACATAGCGTAGTCAGATACTTTAACAGACAGGTCTTCAGTCACAGTCACGTTCCTGAAACAACACCGACCATTAGGGCCTTTTCACACGGCGTTTTAGTAACGCGCCGACGTGCAGATGACGCGGGCTAACTGCTTTTTGGTCATCTACAGCGCCGTGAGCGCGCGTTTTAAAATTGTGAGCGTTAAAAATACGCCGTATGCATAGGCTCTTAGAAGAACTTACACGGTACCTAATTTTAGGAGGCAACTGTTAATCGCCAAGACCTCGACTCGACTAACTGAAGCCACTGACAACTCACTATTACTTCTTATACATTTTTTAACTGTAAATGTTGACGTTGTATTATTGTAACGGTGTTGAAATAAAAATTTTGAATTTGAAGTCAAATGTTAAAACTTTACACAAGGCACAAAAATTGTTTGAGTACCTACACATATGATTAAAACCTTATTTTTTTCTATATTGCGAAACAAAATGTGTTTTTGCCTACTGAGTGAAAACGGCAGTTTGATTAAATATGTCAGTTTGGAAGATTTGGTGTTAAACTGCCGAAATGTTTACACCTTTTACAATTTTACAAGTTCCATATGAGTAGACAATAGTATTGTCAATTGGACACTAATCCAAGATTAAATTACTACTAAAAATCCTGACTTGCTCGAGAGGGGAACCTAGGAATTCACTTGCAGCAAATACGCTTAACCAATAGATCAAACATAATTGTAGCATTTATATCTACAGGAGGAACAGTCTAGTCGTAGAAACCCAGTGAAAGTGCACTAGATCCAGCGTATGACGTAACATTGGTTATGGATTGAATTAATTTTATACTTTTCTTCTTTCGAGTACGCCTGGTTTAATGCCACGGTCCGCAATGCGGCTGGCTTCCCCTTTCGAAGAAGAAGCGTGTAACTAAAGGTGACTGACTGTTTCTATATTTTTTCACTGTATAATTAAAATTAAATTTTTATTCGTTATTTTATCCATTTCCAAACTATTTGATACTGGAAGAAATATGTAGGTAGTTAAAAGCTTAACGTTAAGAAGAAAATAAAAATATTTGATTGATAAACGAGCTACGATACAAAAAAATCTTTAATCTGTGAGAATAAAATAATTCTGTCCAAGAATTTATGATACAACTAGTTGATCCGCGCAACTTCGTCTGCGTCACAATTTTCATTACTACTCCGCTCCTATTGGTTTTAGCGAGATGATATATATAGCCTTCCTCGATAAATGGGCTATCTAACACTGAAATAATTTTTCAAATCGGACCAGTAGTTCCTGAGATTAGCGCGTTCAAGCAAACAAACTAACAAACAAACTCTTCAGCTTTATAAATTAGTATATATATAGATTTTGCATGGGCTCGCAGTACTGTGGGTTGGTAGAAACGTTATTCAAGTGGATGGTAAGAATAATGCTGGTTAGAATGTTTCATTTATACCTGCATTTATTGCATCTATACTAATCTTTTAATATATAAAAATCTCGTGTCACAGTGTTTGTTATTGAATTACTCCGGAACAGCTTGACTGATTTTAATGTTTTTTTGTGTGTTAATATTTGGGAAATCTGAGAATGGGTCGTCGGATTTATTTTATAGGGCAAAACAACGTTTGCCCGGTCAGCTAGTCTAATCTTA
Organism: Lacanobia oleracea; assembly: GCA_950371165.1. Taxonomy (NCBI): domain Eukaryota; kingdom Metazoa; phylum Arthropoda; class Insecta; order Lepidoptera; family Noctuidae; genus Lacanobia; species Lacanobia oleracea. Next base: position 16,959,286 of record OX493385.1, read on the forward strand.
CAAAAATCTCGTGTCACAGTGTTTGTTATCGACCTCCTCCGAAACGGCTTGACCGATTTTTATGAAATTTTTTGTATGTATTTGCTTGGTCTGAGAATACGTCACGGACATTTATATGTCTAAACAACGTTTGCCGGATCAGCCAGTAATATTATAAAGCTGAAGAGTTTGGTTTGTTTGGTTGAACGCGTTAATCTTAGGCACTACTGGTTCGAATTGAAAAATGCTTTTAGTGATGGATAGCCCATCACGCTACGACCAATAGTCGCGGAGAATTAATGAAAAATATGACACAGACGAAGTTGCGCGAGTCAGCTGAGTGTATTATAAAGACAGGGTGCGCAGTTTCTGAGTTTGTTAATGAGCAGAGGGTACCTGCTTCTTTTTTGTAAAATTCTTCCACCGTTTGAAAGGTGGAAGAATTTGTCTATGCCTATTCCAGATGGACATAGACAGGTACATTATTTATGTAGATTTAGAAGTAAATCGTGTTCTCACAAAAATAAAACCAGAGCGGGCTGCTACTGTTATATAAATAAATGAAACTTACCTCGCAGAGAGGTCGCGGTGGACTAGTTCGAATGATTCCAGATATTTCATGCCTGCTGCTATCTGACAGCATATATGAATCAGACTTGAGTAGCTGCAATAAATAATCTTTATTTAGTCATCAATCCAGGACCTAATAAATGTGATTAGGTAGTAAAATAGGTTAGTTTCCACCATCAATAATTTGCAAATATATTTAATCTGTCAGAGTAATCAAAAATAATGGATATGTATTTTTTGTTTTTGTAAATCCATAAATATTGACAAAGATAAAACGCATCAAAACTCGGGAGTGGGGGCTCGTGACGTCAGAACGCACTAAAAATTATACCACGGCGTGACGTATTGAGAATTTTAAAAGCGTCGCATCCTCGTCAATTTTGGTTTATGTAACATAAGAAAAAATACGTGACTAATATTTTTTCGAAATCTATCTGACGGTCTAATTCCATTTTTTAGTCCACTACCCTATTACACAGAACTTTGCAAACCGCATCCAAGTTTAGAAAAACTAAGTCAATACATAGACAACAATTTACTTTATACTATTTGGACTTGAAGAGATACGTAGACGTAAACGAACTCCAAAGATATAATTGAGACAGTAAAACGTAAAGCCCTCAAGTTAAACGAATAAACAAGTCCTCATGTTCTCGAGTCCTCAAGAAAGACTTACCAGAGTTTTCGGTCAGATCGTAATATTGTCGGTAGAGGAGATGCATTTCCACGGTCCAAGGCAGCGCAGGGGGGTTCAATGAGGCTCAATCCAAGTACTCTGGCCAGTTGCGGGTGCTTCAATCCGGCACCCCAGGTTGCTTCACGGGCGAATGCGGCTCTACAACAGACAGACTCATTGAGCTCACTTTATAGCGACCTAAGTATAGTACTGCATTAAAAGAGCGAAATTTGTCTCTTTATATCATTGTTTAAAGTAGAAATCGCGAAACTGGTGGCCTAAAAAGACCGGGATCAGATAGCAAATCGCGCTACCCGTCACTGTCAAATTTTCCCAATCAACCTTGAACCTAATGCGATAGCGATAAAGGTTAAAATAAATATTATGATTTTAATATGATTCTACTACAGTTGCCTTTTTAGACGCTCTGTACCTATGCTTATTAACTAGTTAGTAGAGGGAGTAAGAAGATTCTATAGGCTTCTCCAAAAATGTAAATAATTGTAACTTACGCTTTTATTTCAAGAGCGCATTGTAGCAAAATATTGCGCTCCTGAAATGTAATAACTAAGTATACGTTTATTAACTCCATTTCAAGTTCTTTTAAGAAGTTCGAAATTTGAAATGGAGGATTCTCGAATCAGTAGGTACAGTTAAGTGGGTGATAGACGTGCGAGCAAGTACGCGTACTTGTGGCTCGATGGCCTTGTTCGCTCGTGTGTCACCGTAAGTAGGCGTGCTTATGGCTCGGCGAGTCAGATCGTTGGCGATCCAACAGGTTTGAAATTTTGCTCGTACCTCGCCTCGGCTCGCACGTCTGTCAGCGCCGCGAGCCGCAAGCCGCGAGCCATTACTTTGTTTTGTGGCACGTCGAGTGCTATTGTGTTGCAAAAATTACTGATATTCGAAGCTCTTCACACTAATAATTAACAGAATTATTTTCTTATCCTGTCGGGCTATAATAAAATATTATTCCTGAATAAGAAAAAGTTTCCTCTATTGACGACATCGCGATCCTCCTGGTACCAGAGTAATGAGCAAGCTTTCACGTGTGTCACCGATGTCGAGCCGAGTAAGCTCACGATCTTAAAAATCGCGTGTTATAAGTTCGTACGTCTATCACCCACTTTACTAACATTTTTATTTTGTGAGAATCGAATGAATCGTTCGTGACTTTTCAAAGAGAAATTGTACAGAAATAAAACCATGTTCTCTTAAACAGAAAAAATATTGAGTACACTTTATTGCAACGTATCAGTAGTAGCTTATTAAGTTGGCTTCAAGATCTTTAAGATGTTTCAAGCAGTGGAAGGCTCTCGAATCAAATATACATTACTCGTAAAATTGTTAGTTGCACTTTTACTAATTCTTAAGTCGAATTGCTTTTACTACATTTACTTAAAGTCATTTTAACTTTCGCTTAAGTTTTTTGGAGTCTGCTCAAATTAGATTAAACTCTAAGTTCACAACTTTTTGCAGTTGAATAAATACTACCTATTAATTGGAATTTTTGTAATGTAAGTTATTCAGTTTAAAGTAATATTAAAATCTACAGTCTGTTTGGAATAACTTATGATTACTGATTTAGTGAAATATCGTTTGATGCTAAGACAGTAATTCTTAGCATCTACTAAACATGATATTTCACGTGCCTGTGCCCGTGACTGTTGCTCTTTGGGGACCACTTTTAGAAACATGATGAATTTACATGATGGTTGGATTTATACTCACTTGACTTCATTATGGCAGCCGCGCCACAAAGTCTTGACAACAACGAGGCGGCGGCGTCCTCCAGTCGGGGACTCTTCGTCGCTCAGCTCTTCGATTCCGTCCGTTTCGCAAATCTGGAGCTGCAGACAAGGGCATAACGTCAGCACTCGACTAGAGAACGAAACCAATCTACCTACAATTACTGCGCGGTCAAATTTTCATTTTTATTCCACGGTGGGTAGTAAATGCCAAGGAAATAGTTCTTAAGCACGTAATATAGTGAGGGAACGAAGAGAATTTCCTGTATATTTCGCAAAAGCCTACTTTGGCCCAGTTTCTAAGTTTACCGAGCGTGGAAAATGGCTTGGCGCCTTGCGGATTTACAGGCCTAGAGAAAAACCCTACCTTCCCTTGTTTAGAGCGGAGCCGAGGTGCGCTGGTTTGATCTGAAATATTTCTCCAGAATAAGCTTCTCCTTTAAAATATATTTTTGAAGTGTTGTTCATGTTTGTGGAAAGCGGAACGGAATGAAAATTTTACATTCCAAGACGGTCGATGTTACTTTTCCTCGGTGAGTAACTCAAACACAGATGGGGTCGGAGATAAAAGTAACGTAGGTACTATTATGATTCAGCTCACACACGTGTTCCAAAGTCAGCTAGCATTTCAATGACTATCTTAAAGCATTTTCTGGGAAGAAAATGAGTGCGGACTTTGTAACAATTCCCTGCTATTTGATATAATAAGTAGGTACTCTCTTCTCAAAATAATTGAAACGGACGTCCGCTAAGAGTACCGCAGGCGAATTCAATATGTTTCAATTAAAGTTACGTGGCCAATAACAAAAGCCTTGCAGTGAAAGAGTTGCGCTCCTTTCGGTGGCAAGAAATCTCTGTAAATCCAGAAAGTAATGGAATTAAAGTATTGTTTGTTCAGGTGGCTCGTGGCTCCTGCCTCCGGACGGCGCCGGTACATAGCTCACTCTCAGAGGCTGGTGCCGCATGGCGCAGTGGGGACGCTGTTATCCTACCATCAAAACTGAAACAACTCCTCTTAACCAAATTATACCTATATTTATTTTTCTCTCGAAATGTTTGTGGTTATCTCCGAAGACTAATACTTACTGTAGGTAGGGTGGCGCATACGTAATTTAGAAAATTTAATTTGAAATTTCATTTGAGTATTTTGAATGTGTTCTTAAAAGAATAATATAGGAGAGCCACTCTCGTCGAGGACCACTATTACGATGGGAAACAAGCCGATGAAGCATTCTCCCCTAAATTTTGCGGTAAATTATGTTTACATTAGGTCAAGTATTATTGTCCTTGAGAATAGAGGGTCGAGAGGAAAAAGTGCCTAATCTGCGTCCTCGCGGGGAGGGGCCAGTAATATCATTTTCTAACTGACATCATTCTGCACTAAGCCGGCTGGTGTTTAATAATTAAATAAACTAAAAGGATTATGAATATTCAATAGTGATCATGAAATATGTATAAGTTAATTGATTGAACACCAACTAATTGATATGTTTACAGGATACGTGCAGAATTAATCATTGAATTACTCCGTCAGAAGCAACGAGGCCTCATCCATCATTTAAAAGTCCCACATTTTATAATTACATGCAAATGGAGCTCCATTTGAATAAATTAAAGCTCGTTATGCACACGATAATTATTTTTTAATATCGCTCCATTAACAAAGAGACTGAGTGTTCTGTCTACCCTTTTAATTTTTAGTCGTTCCATTAGCGACGGCAGTATCGATTTGCATTGAAACTTACATTTTTGTAGCAGCGAGCTACTCACTGATGGAACTGATTTTGTTAGTGAGCGTGTTTTCCGAAATTAATTTAGTACCGAGCAACTTGTGCCCTTTACTCGGCTCGGCAATTTCAAATTTAATTTAAGTGGCAGCCCCGTGCACACATTGACTAGGTGCTTACGTCGTTAATATAATAAAAATATGAAAAATAAACGCCCCAAGCTATTAAACCGTGTTGTTGGCGGGTGGTGGGCCTGCCCTGCGCCCCGCACCCCTGCGCACGCGGGGGGGGACTGAGCCAGATTGCATTTTCTTGCTACGGTCAGTAATCAATTTTTATGGGCATTTTTGTAGAGCAACGTTCTGGACGAGTCTGAGAGTGTGTTACTCGGAAGTGTGGCTGGCTGCTCGAGTACCAGCGACACGGCGTCACCTATCTCAACTTCGTACCAAATCTTCGGCATTCGGCTCATGTAATATTTTAGTAGTTTGCCAACCTTTAACACAAGAATTAACCACTTTCAATCTAGATTGGAAATTAATTATGTCGGCTATGCAAACTTCAGAAAAGACAATTAGGTTTGGTTCATAAAAAAGTCTATTTCGATACAGTCGACCGCACGTCTGTGTCTGAGTTGGCCTCGAGGTGTGCGGACTTTCAACGGAAGTTTAGGTCAGCTTACACCAGTTTTTGTTACCACTGTGGCCTACTAACTGTTTCTGAACATCAGCTTTAAACAATAACTTAGGTAATCGTTCAAAATGTGACCTCATTTTTAGTTTATTCACTTTTCTATAAGACTAATCATAAATCGATCGTCTAATTGCGCATACTTCCGATATTGGGGCGTTAATTAAAAAAGGGAACCTTTTAGTGGCCTACCCGTGACAATTTTGACTATGGCTAAAGCTGTGTACTGACCGGGTTACGGGGCGTAATGTAACAGGTAATGCAACATGTTACAAAGCGATCATTCGTACAATTAGTGCACGAGCACGATTACGGCGTGTTACTCGGATTTTAAGACACGTCGTAACACCGGTCAGTACCCACCTTTAGACAGTCGAAATTTATGGGGCTACAAATCATTCTACCTAATCTTTCCGCAACTACATTGAAGTCGGCTTCCAGTCAAACTGGGTGCAGCTGAATACCTACTAGTACTTGCAGTGGCGGCGCAAGACTAAAATTTTATGTGGGCAAGATTGGCATTTTGCGAGGCCCTTTAGGTCCAACGTTTTATTCTACGATTGAGAGTGAGATGCGGTGAACTCAATCGCACCCCGCCACGAGTACCTAGTGTTGATTATATTTTGAATTTTTGTGCAGAAACAGTAAATATTGGGCGAATGTGGGAAAATTCAAGATAAAACTAATCTAAAAGATGCTTTGATGCAAGAGCGATCGTAGTGAGCTTGTATATACGAGTTAATCATAGTGTCTGTTCTGTCGTGGTTAATATTTTGACAAAACTTAGGTACTGAAGTAAGCCTCAATAATAAATTAATTCAAATAGCAAGAGCAAGCAAAGCGAGCTCAAAAAACTTTGGGTATAGACACGGAGAAGTTGTTTTTTTATGGCCTTAGCTACGATTTTTTTGAGTTGAAAAAAGCCAAAGCTGCGAGGCCCTTGGGACCGCGAGGCCGTAGACGGTGGCCCACGTCGCCCACACCTTGCGCCGCCTCTGAGTACTTGACATGGGGAACTGTCATAACTGCCTTCATAATATTTGGCTTCTGACTACCAACTATCAAAAATCTATAAATATAAAAAAATCTATAAAACGTCAGCCGCGTCCAACAACGGCTTAGTCTTTCTAAAACACGGAACAATCTCGATATGTTATGGATGCTCACCTATCCATTGACTTCGGAAAGCGTTCCTTACAAATGCCGTCGCTATTCGCTCCTCCTGCTCTGTGGACATAGGCTATTTAAGTGATTAGCACCAACGGGTAATCACTGAAGATAGCCGACAGTATGGCCGGATAGCCTAGCCGTATGGATCCGTACCGACTATAGAGAAATTTCTATATCGTCTGCGTTTTGCATAAGCGGAGAAAAGGCTCGCGGTTCTTGCTTGATGCTTCGTTTCCATAGCGCATACCATCCTTAAAATTATAATTGTAAAAGTGAGTCAGTTTGTGACGTTTCCATGCCTAAATCGCTGAAAAGATTTTGATGAAGTTTTGTTACAGAGATATATTTAGACGGCGGAATTTTTTATTACCTACCGCACGCGAGCCCACCGTCAAAATCTAATCAGTATACACGGTGGAATTCTAGTCATTTTATAACGGCAGCCCACATCATCTACCCAATAACTACAACACAATCATTAAAAAAATATTTAAGAACATTGGAATTGTTAAAAAATTAAATATTACTTATTATCTGGACGCATGACGTACTAGTTTGAAACAACCAGGAGCGAGCGCAGTCCGAGCCTAGTGTTCCAAGGACGGCGCGGAATGGAACGGCGACCTTGTTTTGGTACGTATGTAAACATTATGAACAGGGTGTTTCATAATTTTAATGAATTGTTTATTTTTATTGTACCTATCATCACAATGAATTATTAAAAAAAAATCGCCTGTAGAAGTAGTTTATGTCAGGTACATTAAGTGGGCCGCCTTTGATAGACGATTTAAATAGCACCGTGTATATAAAACTCTACCGTTACTGGTGACTGACTAAGTGACTGACTGACAACGCAAAGCCGAAACTATTGATCGTAGGAAGCTGGATTCCTACGGGAGTGGGAATAAACGGGATGTGCTTCACGGAGTCTAACAAAAGCTATTACTGTACATTTTTTTTGTGATAAGAAATAGCCATAGACAGGGTACTAACGGAGATTTATTCCAGTGGAAGGATTTCACAATCGGATCAGTGGGTACTTCTTTTAATATAAACCAACGAACAGATTTACCCCGTATACTCGTAATATTAGTTTTGATAGGTACTCGTATCTGGCATACCTAAGTACTTGCTTCGAGTGAGCGGTAAGAAGATCTTGCGAGATTAGATCTGTCTCATGGAGTATGCAGAGCATTCTATCCTTCGAACCGAATAGTTTGTACATACCTAATATGTTTTGTATATGTAAATAGCTACATTGAAAGGAATTTATTGCTAGGATTAATTATGTAAGATCGAAGCAGAATGCATACGTATTTTGTACGTAATCAATATTTAGTGAATATAATTAGTTATTAAAAGTTTTTGCCGGGTGGTATACATAATCGTATTTTCAAAAGATATATATCATTAAGTATACGGAGTATTGTAACCGTAAATAAACGCAGCTTAAGATTTCCGGAAAAATCTCGAGAAAATTAACAGGAAAATATAAGGCACAATAGCAAAAATCAATGCCCATCCAACGCAAGGATACGAAGTAAATAATCTCAATAAGTTGTTTATCATTCCCGTATAGTTTATATTAATCGAGATTGCCTTCCCTTATAACACGAACAGGGGGAAAATGAGTGAGCGTAACATAAAACATTCAGCAAGGAGCTCCGCAGACATGGGAGAATTAACAAAGGCTAATTAGGAGAAACAAAACATTTGGGAGCAGTTAAAACACTCGTAACGCAAAGAGGCCATATCTGGGGATGCGGCAAGCTCGACCGAGTGTGTACAGGTGGCCGCGGTTCACTAATTCACTGTGTTTGTTCGTTCTTAATGAAAATACAACAGGGGCACGCTCTATTGTTTACTCTACATTCGAGCGGGTGGCGGCGGCGTAAGTAGCAGCCTCAGCGCAGCGCAGAGCAGGATCCTAATTAGATCGGTCGCACCTCCAAGCCTCCAACGACTGCGATCAACCACCGCACGGAAATCGTTCCGTTTCATTTAGCTTAGCTGCTTAGCCTAAAACAACATTGAAATGTGTGTGTCGCGTCGTTCCCCGTATTACCAGCTATATTATTCATGGGCCAACCAGCAGACTTCTTAATTTGTTTTCGCTACTATTACAGCTCACCAGAATATTTAAGTTTCGCTTCGAGTTTGCACGCAAGTGCGTGACCGGAGTTGGGATTCAATATTGACCTGCAAATGGAATCGGCTTCTCGAATAATTACTGAATGCGTAGACAAGGGCATTGATTAAAGAAGATAGTTGTAACAACAAAGGATAGACTAAGTTCTGACATCAAGAATGTTTGAATAGTTCATTAGTTATTTCAATATTGAACGACGGTTGGGAACTATTGCCCTGTGATGCAAACACAAAATTAATCATTTCGCGGTAAGACTGCGATTGTGGAACATCAACAAGACCCTTGAATTCCTATTAGTACCTAGTTAAATTCTAGAAAATCCAATTAGAGTAAGAACATCTATTTCGAATCCCTAACTATCTGCTCTTGAGAATAAAAGGAGAAAATCATGGAGCACCGCAGTCGTGTCCTTCAGATGAATAATAATTTGTGAGGACGGAAGCTAACTCCAGGTATTTTATTTCCATTTCATGGTAGCTAAGGTAATAAAAATTAAAGCGAAAAAACTCAGCTCAAGATTTCAACAGCTGGGAGGGCGGATAAGATGAGGCTAGCAATAAAAACATTTCTTATAGCTGTAGTAAGTGTAAGGACACCTACGCTTAATTTTGTTATCTATAACTATTATTTATCTGAAATCCTTGAAATAAAATATGAAGTAAGCTATAGTGATGGTGATGAGATGATGGTGTGTAAGTTTGTAATTTGTTTAAGATTTTGTTTTGTTTTAAACTTAGGGAATCCTGAAATTAATAAATGACTTATGACTTAATGTAAAATTTGAATTTCGCTACAATTGAAAGCCGTATTTCCTACCTGAGTGCAGCGGTTGGTTTGCGTCAGTTTTCATGTATCGATTCCCGTTCTGAAATTAAGTTCCCACCTAAAACGAGGTGGGCGATTAGGCCGGAGCTGACCGGCTTGTAGGAATACCAAGTTTGGTTTTTCATGTCGGAAAATGGCTTTTGCGTCTCATATTTGCGTTTAGCAAATTATTTTTAGTAAAATACGCTTTGATTTATCTATCATTAAAACAGTTTCATGTTTTACCCACATAACTTTATGCGTAACAAAATATTTGAAAATAAAATCAAAGTTAAACGTTCAAATAATCTCGTCGGGACATTGATTTTTGCAACACAAATGGGTCTTTATTCATTTTTTTAACAATAAAGCTCCAACATAACAATTCAACACGCAGACACTAACATAGACCGTTGCCCACTGCGGGCCATTTATTTAAAACAATTTTTGCCGGTGTCCTAATATAGCGGAGCGGCATGGTGACAATACCCCGCCCCGCAACAGTGTGTGTAATTGCTGCTCCCCCCCTCTCGCACCCTCGCTTTATAATAATATAAATACAGTCTAATGTATTAACGGAGGGATAGACTTTCTAGGATAAGGTGGTGAGACTTCACTTTTTGCAATGTTCTTGTGTTTAAGCGACGGAATCATTTGTGATGTAAAGTTAAGAGGGTGTTTTTGAAACTCTCTGAGACTGGAAAACAATATAATACAAGAACAATCGACATTTGTATCAATGGACAGGTTCGATAGGATGGCTAAAACAGCGCTTGTGTTTCTCTAGATTAACATTCAAATTAGCCATGCTCCATAATAACGAGTAATAAGGCTTTTTATCTTTATAGAACTCCTCCTCTATATCCTTTGTTCAATTATAACAACAGTTCTCTAGTTCAGAAATTAATTTATTTGTACGTGACGCATAGATTTAGATTTGAACGGTGCAATGGATTGTCTAATTTATTTGCATTGGCACATCGGTTTAGCTCCACTTGGTCTCCAGATTACCATTAAACTGTTTGGGTATTGATGTGAGTGGCCATTCCTGGGATAAGGTAGGATAGGGGGTACTCCGTAAATAATTGCCACGTTGATTCTGATACACGAGCTATTAGAATCACTTGGTAGACTTTCTATTTTATCTTCTACTGGTCACAAATCTTAGAATACGTATAGAAGACCGATACCTAACAATGGTTTAGTTAAGCCAAGACAACTTTTATTTACGTTAAAAACTCAAAACTAAAATCATTGACAAGTAAAGATGCCATATAAAAAGCACGGAATCTAATAAGAAAAAATCGGAGTGCTGTCAACAGTGACAAAAGTGAAATAAAAATGCTATAAATTCTTACAAAAATGGACGACTTTTTCAAGAAGGTTAGAAATAATGAACAACGTCTTAAAAATTTTGAAGTTGAAGTGGATTCGGATAAATCGGGTAAGTCAACTGATACTAAGTATTATATTTTAATTATTGTGAACTATAGATTTGTTAGGTTTGTCTTTTTTATAAAATGAAACAGACACAGCCATTTTTTTCCTTAATCAGAATCTACCTGACGAAAATTACTAGGTACTTTAATATAGAGATTGGACTGCCAACTTACTATTTTTTTAACCAGTTGAATGAGAAGCTCCCATTGGCTGGACCACAAAATTCGCGGGTAAAATCACTACTTAGTTTAAAATAATCGCTTCCGCTGTCTGTCTGTCCCTATGTATGATTAGATGTTTAAAACTACGCAACGGATTTTGATGCGGGATTTTTGTGGTTCTCGAGGACGGTTTAAGTATATAATTTGCACCCGCTCAAAGCCAGGACGGGTCGCTAATCCAGATTAAGATAATTTAAAAGAATAGGCTGAGTGCTCGTCATAAAGGGTATACTCAACCCCCTCCTGACCGAACTCACAATGTCATGCGGTCGCAGATGATGATGCAAACGAAACGAATTATTGTTCAATACAAATACCTTTTGCATAGGTATAGCAATACATTGAAAACTGATAGAAATACATCCAACTAATATTAAAGGTATTTATTTCAGCCGGCGGCACAACTGCCGCTGCACCTGTGATTAAGGAAAACCAAGATAGCTTAAAATCAGACAACTTAAAATTGTTGGGAAGCGTTTCCAAACCAGAGGCAAACGAAACTGAAGTGACGAAACTTGATGTGATACACAAGCCCTTGCACACACTTGAAAATGAAGAACAAAAGTTACTTTATGCCATGGAGACGCCAGTAGATGAAGAACCCAAACCAAAAGTGGAGACGGAAGCAACATATGAGCATAATGATCTCGAAGAAATGTTAGAAAAAGTTGGTGATATGGTGGACTTTCTCAGTTAAACAGTTACCTGCAGCTATGTTAACCCATTGAACATCATGGCACACAATCTGACTCCAGATCTTGTAACTGTTCACATCACTATCTTTTTTTTTTTTTCTTGCATGGCAAGTATTGTGAAATAGATAAATTATTTGTAAATTCTGTCTATACATTTTGAGTTGATTTTTGCATTGTGCTGATTTTTTTTACCCAACTTCAAAAAACTATTCCAATGCTTGCGAGAAATGTTGATTTGTATAATTCTTAACTTTTATCTGTTTTTAGGGTTCCGAACAAAAACCAAAACCCTTATAGGATCACTCGGGTACCTGTCTGTCTATCTGTCCGTCTGTCACAGCCAGTTTTCTCTGGATTCACTGGATCGATTCTGTTGAAATTTGGTACACATATGGACGTCTGTGACCCAAACACGGATCTGATACGTACATTATTAAATTTTAAGAATGGGGGTCGCTTTTGTGGGTCAAAGTAGAAAACTAAAAAAAAAAGTTTTTCGAACATTATCGTGTGAAATATCAAAGTGAGAATTATAATGTAGCACGCCTGCCTAGAAGTAACCTATTCACTCTTGACTTGAAACACAGACTCCGGCAGGGAATTCCACTCCTTAGCTGTACTCTTACCAAGTATGAACGTTACCGAAATGGGTCTATAATTCGACCTATCCTTCTTCGGTCTATCCTTCTTAGCACGGGCTGCACGTTACATTGCTTCCAAGCCTTCGGCACCTTTCCGGTCTCAAACGAAGGCGAAATAGGCGTGTCAAGATCGGAGACAACTCAGGCGCACAAGTCTTCAGAATAATTGCCGGTATCCCGTCGGGGCCACTAGCCTTGTTCACGTCTAAGTTACGCATTACCTTACGGGCGTCCTTCTGATGAATGCGAATGTTCGACATTCTCGACTTGCATACATCGGGAGAAGCAGGGAGCCTCGCGCCACCAGGATCCAGACGTGAAGATTCCGTAAACAAAGAAGCAAACAAGTTCGCTTTCTCCTCAGCGGAGTGGGCCAGCGTTCCGTTAGGTCTCAGCAGTGGTGGTAGTGAGGGGCGGCATAAGTTCGATTCAACCGACTTAGCCAGGGACCAAAATGCCTTACTGCGCCTGCTGGGTATGAAGCAAGTTTGTTCCCTATTCGGCTAATTTGGTCGAACCGAGCCCTAGTCTTGCGGCAGACGTGGTTCGTGAGGCATGATGAAGTTTAAAGTGAAGTCTGTACTAAAATTGCCTTGAGAGCTAAATGACTTGTTGAATATCGCGGGTACACAGATCCAGCCGTTGTAAGAGGCCCATGTCTACCAGTGGACGAGTTTTACCTAAAAGATGAGTTGAAGATGGAGCTCAAATGGCCATAAGGAAGATCACGGGAACACAGAACCAATCCTTGTAGTAGGCCTATCTGACAGCCGACGTTTAGGTGAACTATAGGATGAATATTATAAAGAAAAGTTGATACTTACATTGCCATGAGGGCCCTCGCCAAGGAAGGTGACAGGTCGCATGCGCCCCCGCGGGAAATCCAGCAGGGGCGCCACTCCGTTTGGGGGCTCGGCTTCAGGTAGTTTGATTGAAGTGAAGAGCCCAGGAGCTGGTTTCTCACGGCGACAAGCGCGCTCTTCCGGGTACGTCTGTGAATAATACATCGCGTAAGTATTCGCGTAGGAAGTGCTGATAATGTGAACAAGTTAATATGCAGGCGTGAATTGACTCATTCCTGACGGTTTGGCTGGAGCAGGCAGCAGATTTTAGCTGGAAAAATTACTATGCTTTTGCCCAGCAGTAGGACAACATACTCGTACAATTAAATAAAAGGTTATTGTGTCTTGTTTACCTACGTGGTTAAAGTGGAATATTAATGAAGGGTGGGTAATAACCAATACCTATACCTGAATGGATGGAAAGCATCTTCAATTATGACGACAGCAAAAAAAAAACAAAATACATATTATAAGATACCTACGACTATTGAATGCTGTCTCTACAAATACAGTTGTAGGTAGGTAGTCATTTTATAACTAGAAATTTAAAATTGACCTTGTTTATCGAGAGGGAGGTGTGGCGAAATTTTTCACAAAACCGCCACCAGTAGCGCTATCGCCCATTGCTCTTAGCTCACGTGAGAGAATAACATACTGTCCATTACTGTTCTCTATACTAACATTATAAAGAGGAAAGATTTGTATTTTTGTATGTAACGCATAAGCTTCAAACTACTGAACCGATTTGAAAAATTCTTTCAGTAGGTAATGGATAGCTACATTATCAGCGAGTAATATAGGCTAAATTTTATCCTCGTACTCCCACGGGAACGGGATCTGCGCGGTTGAAACCGCGTGAAGTCCACTACAGGTTTTTTTTCACATTTAGCGGATTCGATTATCGGTTCAGACAGGTGCTTATAAAAAATTAAAATTTTCAATTGCAGTTCGCATTGTTTTTAAAATAAAACAGAAGATCTACAATAAGGTACTTTCCCTCCATGTGGTAAAGTCTTGGGACAGCCTGTAACTATACAGGCTGCACCTGCTATAGAGCAATGACACTACTAAGTGCCATTGCTCTAATCTCTAAGTGCACAACGTGTGATGTTCCTAGGACCCGTCTTTTCAGGTACAGAAACAGCGAGCCATCTAGCGTGAAAATGATCCGACAGTAAAATAGTGAAAAGCAAAATTAGATTAAGTAGAAACTACAACCAAAATAAAGCGATTTTTTTTCAAAATTACCGATGAGACTAGCGTTCTCGTACGAGCGTTCTTTGACCGCGTTATCAACTTAAATAGTATTAATCGAATTGAATGCAGTGGGTAACTAGTTTTCTTGATGGAGTAATAGTGTAACTCTCTTTTATTAATCATAATTTATCTATATCTATACTAATATATAAAGCTGAAGAGGTTGTTTGTTTGTTTACTTGAATGCGCTAATCTCAGGAACCACTGGTCTGATTTTAAAAATTCTTTCAGTGTCAGATAGCCCATTTATTGAGGAAGGAAATAACTATATATCGTCACGCTAAGACCAACAGAAGTAGAGCAGAAATGAAAATTGAGACGCAGCCGAAGTTGCGCGGGTCAACTAGTAATTACATAATCACACATGCAACCAAACTAAGTGAAAGTCTAGTCTAGTAGTGTGTAGTAGTCTGGTCTTGGTTAGTGTCTAAGTTTGAATGTATGTTTGTTACTCAATCACGCCAGAGCGGCTGAACGGTCCTGGATGAGATGTGGCACAGAGGTAGATTATAGTCTGGAATATCACATAGGATAATTTTTATCCGGAGAGTTTCATGAGCAAAGCCGCTGCTAGCAGAAGCTAGTCATTTTATAAATCGAAATAGACACGAGGCTTCGGATTGTACATGAGACGATATGTCTTGTGAAATGTTTTAAATACTTAGAAAATTAGTGAAGGCCACATATTATATTCGCTTTGATTTCTAAGTAAAATGCCATTAGAATAGCGAGTTATTAACAGAAGTACTGATCAACCACACGTAACGTTCGATAGCATACACATTTTATATGTACTCGTAAATAACCATGTTCCTGCTTAATTGCTATTCCCCTCCCAAGATTGCGTTGCTATAATTTATACCCTACCATGAGTTATTATAGACGTAGGTGTATTATATGTGTGGACTGCAGTTATTACGTTTATATGTATGAAATTACGAATGAAGACGAAAACAGTTTGATGTTCTTTACGTGGCGACTGTGGCGAGTTATTTTCAAATAAACCCATTTATAAATTGTTTGCCATTTAAAATGATAAGCTATGTTTCCAGCAACAAAGTTTTATATGTCCTGCGGTCACTTAAATCTCAAAGAATTAGCTCGATCGCACGCGATGGAGCAAACTCGCCGCGTTGAACTTAGCTCCCACAAAACAAACGTTATTCGCTATAGAAAGTCGGCTACCAAAGCCGGCGACTTAGTAGCAAAGCCGTACAAAGCCATAGTAAAACATTAACAAAACACGATCGGCCCCAACGAATCGCTGGCTCATAATACCTCGTGTACTCATTTATCATTTCGTAAACGACCGCGTAATACCCATAATGAGTAAAATCCAAGCATACCTTGGGCAATACCATTAATATTACAAAACCCGCTCTCTCCCCTTCAATGGGTGTACCATCTACCGAGCTACCGAGGTACTGTAGTTTGAAGACCTTTGTGGTGTACAAATTTGGTGTAGCTGTACACTTTATATGTAAACGTTTGTGAGGACGAAGTTCCGTAGTTTTTGCCTACGGTCGTCGGTCGTGGCAGGTTGGAGCAGGTGGGAATTTAACTTTAGGAGAAGTAGTGGTTGATTTTTTAATGAGATGTACCCAGGTATGTACACTGTCTTAAAATTTTATTTTTATTCTGCCGTGTCCAATAGGGTATTTTTCAGAATAAAATCTAACGTGTTGGTCAGGACTGGATACGTATTTTTTTCTTTTTTCACATAAATAAAAACTTAAGAGATTGCATTTAACACTCGCGTGACGTCACGCGACAGTTCACATTTTGCTGAAACATGACGTCACCAGCCCCCACTCTTAAACTTTATACGCTTTACCTTTATAAATTTTTATCAATTTGAAATGTAACGTTTTTGCTTATCTAGCAAACCCTAACACAAACCGCTGCCGTCTTTCCAGCGTTTAAGCACCAACTTAGGTGGTCAACCCTTGTCGGTGCAGACAAGTTTTCATACTGTTTGAATTAGTCTGTGAGAACCGATCATCACGCGTTATCAAGCCCTGACATAGATCTAACTTTTTAAGCGGTACTTCATAATTTTAAACCGGCACCGCCATCTACCAGCTTCTACGTGAATGCACCCTATGAATATAACGCATCTTGGAGCTGTGTTCTCTTGATTAAATTATTAATTAAACAAGTTTGTATCAAATGTGTTTCGCGTACGCAGAGTAAGAGCCAACAGAGGAGAGAAGGCTGTTTTGATGCAGTAATTACCTGTGTTCTGGTATTGCAGCCAAGTCGAATCATCATATCAAGGGTGAAATACCTGATATATCATTACATAGATAGCTACTTGAAGTAAAATATAAACAAAAGGTATACAAACAAGCATTATATCACATTTTTAATTACTCATCCTTTAATTAAAGTCATTGTTTCATTTTCCTCTTCGTGAAATGAAAAAGTTAAAAGGCTGCCAAAGAACAAAGTACAGTAATCCACAAATGAGTTTAATCAAAGGAAAAATTAAAAGCCTGCATTCGAAAGGTAAAGAGTTCGCCGCCCTCTTTGAAGATCACCGCTTTTCTTTTGTTGACCGTCCGTTAAATTGATAAAATATTTATTCAGTTACAAACAAGCAAAAAGTGGTTTAAGTCTGAATACAGGACTGGAGCGGAACACATTCAGTTATCATCATTTCTTCTCGGTACATAAATTTTATTTATGAGTAAATAGAATAAGCCGACGGCTATGCAAAGCAATCCATTATTTAATTCAGCTCCAGTGTGACACCCCTGGCCGTGGGGAGTGAAGAGGGGGGAGTTGGAGGGGGTTCCGTGACATGTGACATATTCTCGTGCCACACGGGGGTACTTACAGTCGCTAGTGTTGTGGCTACATGTTCCCGGGTGTTACCCGTAATGGAGTGCCCGCAGAAAATGTAGAGGCAAAAATGTTGCACTAGAATTATGCACGGGGTATGGAAGATTTAGATGAGGTGATGGTCGTTTGAGTAGGCGGACTCAGTTGGCGGAAAAGTGAAGTCTTTTTTTTGGTTGTTATGAAATTGTGTACTCGATTTTGCGGGACGACCCAAGGCTATGTAGAAGGGGATGTTCTGTGTCTGATATACAGAAAAGCAACGGAAGCAAAACAAAAACACTTTATTTAAATATAAAACCCGACCGATAAAAACGACTGAAACTTCCTGCAGTTTGATGTAGTAGTGGCATTTATTTTAATTTAATCAAAGATTTGAAGCAACGCAGCCTTACACAGACCACACATTACTGAAACACTCAGTAGAGGTTATTTAGTTCCAAAATTTAAAGCCGCGTACAGACATCGCGAGGCGTGAGTCGCGAATGGTTCGTCGCGCATGCCTCAACCTGAGGCATACGATGGTACATTTTTGCGTGCGTCCCGAACAACACATGCTCAAGTGAACACGCAAACCACCACACACGGTGTTCGTCAGTAGAAACGCAAACAACACCTGTCCGTCCACACAGAATGCATCAGCGCACGGCTCGTACTGAGGCGGCGTTCGCAACGACCGTATGACGCGAATGTTCACTCTGAGCACACACGTCCACACAGCTCGAGGCATGCGAGACGAACCATTCGCGTCGCACGCCTCGCTATGTCTGTGCGCGGCTTAATATAAAGATACGAAGACAAAAGTAAAGATTAAGAATCGTAATTTCTGTATTTATTTCCTCTAAATTACACTATATTTTAAATGTCCCTTTTGTGTAACCTAAAATTAACCACAAACCCTCTCGATATCAACCCTAATTCCCCCTAAATGAAACTCCGCCCCTCAGATGACCCATCACAGGTATTTTTAATTAACTTTGAAATTAAAGCTTTACTGAAGATCGTTTTTCATAGCTGTCATATTTCCATGTAATAATTTTAGCTAATTCACTGAACAGTAATGTCATGATGTTATTTATGTACTTAGGTATCTATCTGTACTAATACGAGGATATGAAGTAGTTAGTTTGTTTGTTTGCTTTAATCTCAGGAACTACTGGTCCGATTTGAAAAATTATTTCAGTGTTAGATAGCCCATTTATCGAGGAAGGCTATAAGGCTATAGGCTATATATCATCACGCTAAAACCAACAGCGGCAGAGCAGTAATAAAAATTGTGACACAGACGTTATTGCGCGGGTCAGCTAGTTTAATTATAAGGCTAGAAGACAGGATAGGTACAGTCAAATTAAGAATGTTCCAACCAGGGGCTTACACGTCTCTAGTTTTTTTACTCATGTATGAAGCTGACTGTAGTTTACGTTTAAATAATGTAATCTGAAAAATTCCGTAGTGTATATTTACATAATTATTCCAGGCCTGAATAACTCTTTAACTGTTGTATTTCTGTTGTCTGAAAGTTATAAAAGCTGTTTACAAAATAATAAATGGACGCTGAAATAAATAACAAAAGTGCCCTGAATGGTAGTTCAGTTCGTACATAAAAAGCTCATTATTATGTTTATATTTGAATTTATTTCGTCCGTTACAAATTCCAGTTTCATGAATATATTAATGGATTGACTGAATGCGTTCTCGGTTTTCACCTTAATTAAGATAATTTTGTGTTTGAAACTTACAATGATATCTAAACTAATCTACACTAATATTATAAAGAGGAATGATTTGTTTGTACGAAATTAATAGACACTGAAACTACTGAACCGATTTGAAAAATTCTTTCACCTTTAGAATCCTAAATTATCCCTGATGAACATAGGCGACATTATATTTTCAAGAATGTTACGGATCTTTAAGAAAATTGCAATAATGTAACCCAAAGTACTCGTAGCTAAAGTTTGCCTACAAAATTCATTATTTGGCGTGCGCTGAGAAAACTATTGATGATATATAAAATTATGTTCTACATAATTTAAGTACTTACGCATTATTATCTACAAATTGTCCGCGAGGGTATATGTCTAACTATTGTGGTTAAGCCGCGATGTCCGCTTTTTGTTCAAATAATTCAATCAAAATCCAGGCGAAATGGAATAGTGGTCATCCATTTAAAAGGTTTGATAATTAAGGTTTATTAAATTACACTTTAAGTTATTCAAATCTGATCTTTCGTTTGGAAGTTACGACGAGATAAAAATTGCGGTTGAAGCGAACTGCCCACGTTGAGTCTAAGTCTAAGTAATTTACACATTATCCTATAAAGAGGGAGGTATAGGAGATGAAGTTCGTGGAGTACCTAATAAACCCGCGTGAACGAAGTCGCGGCCGAAGTGCTAGTTATTTAAACTTTAATATCGAACATTTTCCCAAAACATAACAAATATTATCAGAAGCATAGCGCATCGTAACTATTCGGGACCTATTAAAAGTCTTCGCAAGTTGTGTTAAACTTGCGCTAACTTTTGTGTACTAGTTCAGAAAGCGAGAAAACTTGCAGCACTGTCTGTATAAAAATACATACTTCTGGTTCCATTTTAGTAATGAGTGGTTTATTCGGCCAGCATTCACTCCATTTGCTTTAAATTTTTGGAAGCAAGCTCTTTGTAGTAACAGCCGAAACAGTTAAAAGACTATTAACTTAGCAACCAAAGGCTTCTAACATTTGTCCATGGGAGCTGGGATAGCCACCAAAAGTTATTTTGTTTTCACATGGCAAGTTCACCTCCATAGGTATATCCATGTTGCTAACAATTTTTGGTTGTTTATATTTTCTCTATACATATTCACATATTGTGTCATCGTGCACTGCGATTATGTAAAAAACTGAAATGGCGGCCAGGTATTCTTTTCCGAATATGATGGGGTCGGTTTACAGTATAACCGCAGCTGCAACCGAGTACGAATACTTTACACGGAGCGACTGCCTCTTTGATCTCTACAGCCCAGTTACTATCCAATACACCCCTTTGACATTACTGGTGTCAGATTTTTGAGCTTCTGACTATCCTTAAGACTGTCCAAACATCTACAGACGACAGCCAAGAACAACCGCAACGTGCTTTCTGAGGCACGGAAGAGTTTCTGTATGTATCTATTACGCTCAATTTACCGTCGTCCGTCCAAGGACAGACTTCGTCAAGCACTACTTAATCTCGACGATGGAATCGTACGGCACTTGTCTCACCACCGGCGATCAGCGAGTAGCGAGTAAAGCTTCAAACTTGAATCGAGTTAGCGAGCAACGAATAGCGAGTGAAAAGTTTAAATAATTTTGACGCTCGGCTTTCAGCGAGTGCTTTTGTGCGACGGGCTTTTACTCGCAATACTCGCTCTGGCCCACACTATAGATAGAAATTACCGCTGTTTGGTGAGTTCTGACTGCCAAGCGAGCATCGTCGAGCGAGTGTCGCTGAGCGAGTACAATCTTTGATAGTTCTTATCGCTGCGATCAACTATAGGTAAGAGCCGCTCGTCGGCAGTGTGAACAGCCAGCTATTGACTATCGTGTATGTCTTTTATATAGGTATGACTATAGTGTGTGTCTTTTTTACTCACACGAGGTCTATATCTTTGGTCCTTATCCTTAGCAAGCAAATAGTCGATAGCTACTCGCTTCCTCACCGACGGTGAGACAAGTGCCTTAGGCTGTTAATATTTAATTCCGAGCTTCTATACAACCCAAGCATTACAGATTAAATAGCTTCAGTTATGAAAACGCACCGCAAACGTTTATCGCAGCCAATAACTAGTTTTCGTCATTAAAAGTGCAAGAGATCATTTTTCTGGGTAACTCTAATAACAAACTTTTCCATAACGGCGCTATGGGAGATAAAGCGGGCATGGGGCCCCATAACGAGTGACAACGGGGAAAGTTCTTATAGTTAGACGTAAGTAATGTGTGCGCAATAAATCCGCCTGTGGGGTACCTGCCTTGCACTGAATATTTAATGCGTTACAGAGTGAAACAGTAACTTATTACCATCTGGTAGGACATAAATATTACAAGACATATCTTAGAAACGACGTTTTCACATGTAAATGATGTGATGGGCTTTAGAATAGTGTTTTGTGAAATTTTGGAACTATAGTATATTTAAGGGTACCTACATGAAGTTTTAGGCTGGCACAGGAACGTGGGGATTGGCACAAGAAAAGAGAGGCCTATGCTCAGCATAGGCCGTATGG
The DNA here is from genome assembly GCA_950371165.1 of Lacanobia oleracea. Classification (NCBI taxonomy): domain Eukaryota; kingdom Metazoa; phylum Arthropoda; class Insecta; order Lepidoptera; family Noctuidae; genus Lacanobia; species Lacanobia oleracea. The sequence continues at coordinate 16,980,981 of OX493385.1, forward strand.
GCGAAGTCGGGCTGTGGATGATGATGATGATGAAGTTTTAGAAAACTAAAACGCTTTAAGAAGAGCGTTGTCTCAGTTATACACACCGGTGAGGCAATATGTATCTATACCACGATATGCCTGGCCATTAACTTTAGTGTAATACTACCTAATTAGTAATGCGAATAATTAATTATAATTATAGCCTATTTATTAATCTGTTGTATTATTTTAAAGTTTTACATTGTCAAATATTAGCGAGTTTATAAAGTTCCATAGTTAAGTTCAATACTTAATAACTTAAATAAGCACATTAATTTACATTCTTCACAGAAAATTTAACAGTAAGCACAATTCAAAATGGTAAAGGAGAAGGCAAGCTTTTCTCCATTGCTATTGAAAGCTAGGCTTCGCGCCGCGCCGTGGGCTGGAACAAAGATAGCTGCGGCTGCACGGAGACAATGCACCGCACTTGCTAAGAAGTGAGGCAACGCAAGCCTGATAAAGCTGCGGGACTGTACAGTACCACGAGTATATCACTGCAATGTAGCTTCTAAAACTTTTTTTAGGGTTCCGAAAAAAAAACGAAACCCTGATACCCTGTCTGTCCATCTGTCACAGGCAGTTTTCTCCGGATCCACTGGACCGATTCTAGTGAAATTTGCTTACATAAAGACAAGTCTCATTGCTAGAGAATACCCAGGATATAATATTAATTTGTTGTCGGCAGACTTTAATTAAGGTTATGAATGGATCTGTTTCATACTTTTTCAGGAAACTGCGTTAGTTTAAGACTGTTACATAATACCTTAATATTATTTTTATCCAGCGTTTAACCTAGATGTTTTAGTTTGAAAACCATACATAGGATCAGAGCGTTGTTGGTGCCAAAGTTAATTAACAAGTATCTAGTAAACTATGAAGTATCGTGCATATTCCGAGACAACGGCATCGAAGCTGGCAACACTGACGGAACTACACCGCTTTGCTACAATGTAATTAAAAATTAAGCGCCGCCTCAGGTGTTGTTCAACAAAATGCATTAATTAAGTCTGTGAGAAAAAGCTCAAATAAGGTTGTAGGAACGCTGAATGTCTTAGGGCGAGTTTTTGATCTGTAGTTCCCTACCCATTGATAAAACATTTGGCCACGTTAAAATATGTTTTTCGATAAACTATAGTAATAATATTTAGTTCGACCAAAGGTTCTTTGGTCCATTTTGATCGAACTAAATATTGAGAGCAAACAAACATTAAACGAAACGTAGTTGGCCTAAAATGTTAACCAATGGGAAACTACGTATCTAACACTTGCCGTTAGTTGCGTCATTTTCTATCTGAGTTTTCCACCTTAGTCATAACACATCCAAATATGTAGTACCCACCCGCCTATCTACTTAAGTTCTAAGCCTCTGTATTTCTTTCCGTAGGAAACCACGCTTTTCGTGGTTTCCACTGTAACGAGTGCCCGTACGTAAATGCTTTGTTTTTAGTTGCGACTGGAGCTTTTTAAATAAGGATTCAAGCTTCTGAACCGGGAATGAGTTTTTTTTGTTGGTTTCTAGAGGCGTTAATAACGTTTTTAAAGAAGGGGTTTCTTTATTTTGCTGTAGAGTTGCTAGCCATGCCTTAGTTACGTAACAGAGGCTCTAACTAAAGCTTTACTGATTTTATCGGTCGTTTATCTGTACATTAACCAGCAACCAAATACTGGTATTCAGCTAAATCCGGCTTGACTGGAAGCCGACCCCAATATAGTTGGGAAAAGGCTAGGCAAATGATGATGAACCAGCAAACAAATAGGGTTAACGATCAGATAAACCACCGATAAAGTACCCCAGAAACCGGACATGGGTGAAGTAAATGTTAATGTGACACAAATAATGTTTATGGAAAAATAAAACAAAAGGAAATGTCAAACACAGTCACGACCAGCACACAAACTTTCATAACTTCCCTATACATTATAAGTAAGTACGTACAGCGGCAGGAATAACATAAAAGCCTACTATTTTATCAAGCCACAAAAAGATTCGACCGACAAAAGGCACAACCCTGAGGTAACCCTTGAGTGGGCAGTGAGCATACGTCGTTTGGGAAACTCCCAGTGTCATTATAAAATACGGGCCACAATGTGGATTCACTTTGAGAAATGGAGGGCGGTCCTGAACACCTGGGCTCGACTCCCGGCCAACTATGTATGTACGCTGTGTTGTTCCCCTTTTTGAAGTTGCAAAGTCACTCGAGTTATATTTATCGACTCTCCTACAGTGAATAGCATTATGTGTTCCTTCTTGTTTGTTGAGGTTTTTCATCCTTTTTGTGTGTTATGAAAATGTACTTAAGTAGTCTGCCGGTACGAGAAGACTTGTATTGAATTCCCAGCTTGTTATATTGTAACTACAAGAGGCACGAACTCCTATGTAAATACGCGTGAAACTATGTAGGCAGTGTTGTCGGACTTAACTTACAAAGGACTGAAATCGAGCAATGAGAGACAATTCAGTTATTCGACTTGTCACAGACTATTGTTCACGTGTGTCGCCAATTAGCAGGATCAGGGACAACCCAGATATTTGCTCCTTTGTAATAAATTAGCGGGCTTAGTTCAATTGTAGCTACGGAGAATATTAAGTTAACGTATAAATTTATAGGCTTTTGATAAAATTATTGCAATTTAAAAATTATCTTTTGAATTTTATCTGGAAAGTTTTGCTTTACCATAAACGTTACAGTATTCAGAACATGCCTGCGATTAAGGAATCAAATAGGAGATTGTTTGCTTAAAAGTCAAACTAATTTATCCAAAAAACGAAGCGTGGAAGTGAGAGAGAGTTTTTTCGAAAGTAGTTGTTGTTGAAGTTCAATTGACCACGTTTCGACCTCACCGCACTACGTCTGGGTCTGCAAACATCGGGCTCTCTAATTTGTTTGCCACAAGCGCATGTCGTGCTTGCTCTCGCCGAATGTGTGTGGCGTGTTTTATCATGAATTATCTTCAAACACCTCTGCTAGTCCTGCTGGAATGCATATTACCCGCTGTTCACTGCCGCCAACTCTTTCGCCAGTGTTCGCTTACGTATATTTTGTCAAAATGTCCACGTTATTGTTTTTAGTTGAGACTAACTCGGCACCGGTTCAGCCGAGCGGTTTATTGAATTTCTCGAGTTTTCAGGTGAATTATTTCTTGAAAAGAATTTTCGTTTGACGCTTACTCTGAACGATAAAGTTTTTGGAATCTATTGAGGCTCGAAGCTGTCTATTACGGCGACTGTTTCGTCGTCAATTTTTAGGGTTCCGTACCCGAAGGCTAACCAAAGGAACCCTATTACTAAGCCTCCGCTGTCCGTCTGTCTGTCTGTCAGCGGCCTGTATCTCAAGAACCGTAATAGGTAGAGAGCTGAAATTTTCACAGATTGTGTATATCTATTGTCGCTATAATAACAAATAATAAAAAATAAGGTTTATGGTACGGAACCCTTGGTGTGCGAGTCCGACTCGCACTTGGCCGGCTTAATTTTATTCTACTAAATTGAGAAGTCATCTTAGTTTAGTGTAATATCACATAGCTGTTCAAATTAACGGAGAAGAGAAGTTCCGCGTTAAAGTTTACTGATTGGAGAGACACTTGACGAAAGTTTCTATTGCTTTCACATTGAAGGGAGAAGAGATAGAATAATGGTATTGTTTGTAGTGAGGGATTGATCGGCGACACGGAACTCTTGTATTAGAATGCTCGTCTCGCGTCCCGGCGCTTTCTCTCGCAACTTTTAATAAGGTCACAGGTGCTGTACTACCAATGAATATTCCTGTTCTACTAAAGTTGGAGAATAAAGGATACCTAAATTCTTACAATAGCAGGAGTATATTGGAGTGGGCCGTAAAAATAGAGAGCTGCTATACTTAAGTCTAACATTATTATGTTAGAACGGATTGGCTGAAGCTTTTGGACGAGCCGTGAGTTGCTGGATAGAACGTAATATAACATAACTTTAATAACGTTTCTGCTACATTTCGTGATTCATATTTAGGAGGAAACTCCTACTAATTCTGTATTTCAATTCGATGAAAAATATCTTAGTTCCCGACCACTTCCATATGCTCGTTACATGTATAATACCCGCAGGTATCCGCACAAGTGTAGTTAGCCGTGAGCCGTGGCTCCGTCCGTGTAATGAACGCGCCGAAGCTGCAGTTATAAATTGTACTAACGTCGGGCCAAACGGGCTGTTTTGGATGAACGACATAAAACTACACTCAAATAAAAATGCGAGAACATTTGTTCACTAATGACTGAAATCAAATAGCCAGGCTTTAAACAAGATCAGTTAATCTTAGATTATTTGAAACACGGTTTTTTTACGTTGAAAATGTTTTATGCTCTGTTAGGAGCACAGACAGACAGGTCCATTCAAGTCTGTGTGTTAGATATTTCCCTCAAATGACCACCTCAGACATCACTACCTACTTGGTTCTCATCTGATTTGACCAGTGCATATATGGGCTCCAAAAGAGACAGATCACTAGGTTAGTACCTAGTGATCAGTCTCTTTTGAAGCTACAACTGGTAGTCAGCTAGGAAACACTGGCGGCATCTAGTTTAAAACGACTAAAAAAAGGTTGTCACAAAATTAATATAATTTATGATATATACCCCTCACGGTGTTTCATATTGAAGGGAGTGATTTCTCTTTTTTTTACTTTAAATTTCTCTCTCTTCCCCTGTCTCTTTATCAAAAAAAGTTCTTAAAACCAACTTTTTAGACAGGTTTCTTGCACATTGTTATGCGATCCAAGTTTCATTAAACATTGCACGCTATAAATGCTAGATCGGAGCGGAGATGAGAATGTTGAGATGGATGTGTGGAGTAACGAGAGTGGATAAAGTGAGAAATGAGTACATTAGAGGCCATTTAAAAGTGGCGCCAGTGACGGAAAAGTTAAAAGGGAATCGCTTGTCCTGGTATGGTTATGTGAAGAGGAGGGATGAAACGCATATACTAGAAGAGTTATGAACATAAATGTGGATGGATGGAGAGGGAGAGGAAGGCCAAAGAAAAGATGGATGGATTGTGTGAGGAGCGATATGAAAGAAAAGGGAGTTAGTGATAGAGTGCCGACTGATAGAACAGAATGGAAGAATAAAACATGTTGCACCGACTCCAAGTAACATAGGCAGGAAGATAATGATGATGGTGATGCTATAAATGCTAGATCGGTGACAATACGTAACGAAACAATAAAAAAAAATATAGGTACGTGTGTGTTTAAAACATATACCTAGTAACTCACTAACTAAAACTTCTTAAACAACCATTTAGCAAGTATCAAATGAATCATTATCATACTCGTAGTTACAAACCAAAAATAATTCAGGTAAATGCGCAGACACATTAAACGATTCAGTTACAAATCATCTCTAAAAATCGTTTTCCATTCGTCCACAGGATAACCCCAGCCCCAGCGTGGGCTAAGCGACACATGTACGATTTTTTATATCTTTTTGAGTCGTTGCAAAGAGAATAGCGTAATATGTTTCGATTACCGTAGCCTTGGTTCGTTTCAACTGAAAAATGTGTCTATGTTACCAAGTTCCCAATCCAATCGTAGCTTTTTTCATGTTTCAGTATAACTTGCTTTGTACAATCAGAATGTGTTGTTATACGGGGCATTGTCCTTTTATTGTTAATGTGCTCTTGCGTTTGGACATTGTTTGTAATTGACTTTTGTTTAACTAAAATTGGCGAATCTAAGGGCTGAAGTTCATCCATTTTCACAGGTCACCTTAAAACAGTTCAAATCTGAGGAGCTCGTGGCTAAATAATAACAGCCGCACGGGTCGATCTTTAAGGTTAAGCAACGCTTGCCAAGGCTGGTCTGTGGATGGGTGACCGTCTTAACATACCGAGTTTTCTCCGTGCCTTGGAAAGCACGTTAAGCCGTTGGTCCCGGCTGTCATTTGTAGATCTTTGGCAGTCGTTACGGATTGTTAGAAGCCAGTAAATCTGACTCGTCTTGCCAAGAAGTACCGTATTACCCAGTTAATGGGTTGTGGAGGTCTGGTAGGCAGCCGATTCACGTAAAACACTGGTATTCAGCTGAATCAGGTTTGACTGGAAGCCGACCTCAATATAGTTGGGAAAAGGCTAGGCAGATGATGATGACCTTAAAACAGTTCAAATATTTATTTTATTAAGGTTCAGTACCCAAAGGGTAACCAAAGAGAGTCGATTAACTTGGCTGTCCGTCTGTCTGTTAGCGGGCTGTGTCTAAACGTAACAGGAAGACGCTTAAATATTTTATAGTGTGTACCTTCAATTCAAATTAAAGGCGATTTCATATGAAGATACAAGAAACCTGAACCATTTTCTCGGTTTATGAATTGGAACCCTTCGTTTGCGAGTCCGACTCGCAATATTATTTCTACAATTCTATGCCTTATTCAACCACTCTGTAATTTGGTAGCGAAACCGGTTGCCAGATGCGTCTATGCCGGTGATAATTCAGATTACATTTCCAATCGTGAGAGGTAGTTTAGTGCACCTAACTACAAGTACAATTACCTATACAATATGAAACACTTCAACTTAATTCGGTAATTAAGGTATTGCTTAATTAGCGATGGACTTAGCCATTGCTAAGTCCGTAACGGTCTAATATTAAATTAGTAGCATCGCGTCGGGAAGCCGTTTCCAAGTGACTGCTCCGTTAACTAACTATTGATGTTAGTAGAGATGGGACAACTAGACTACTATAGTAATAGCTAATGACCTACTAGTCGCCGACTATTATTGTGGCCGGATAGTCTGCTTTCCTGATTAGTCTAGTGGGTCTAATCTACTTTTTCTAGTAAGTGTTTCCACAGTTCATTCAAAAAATGACGTAGAAAAATGGGGTTCTACCTATTCCCGGATTTTGTAATTTTCAGAGAACTTTTTCCATTTATTTTGTGCGAAGAATATTTTTCAACTGTAAGAAAATTTTTAAATAAATATGTCAAATATGTTCAGTCGTGTTCAAGTGATGTGCCTAACCAAAGATTACATTTAATTTTGTAAGACTGATTTAGGTAGTTTTAAAAAATCCATACATGTAAACCTCTTCCGTAACTGATTGAGTGGCTGACTGACATCGCACAGCCGAAGCTACTAATCGTAGAAAGCTGAAATTTGGTTCGTAGGTTCCTTGAAGAGTGTAAGGGAGCACTAAAAGAGGATTTCTCGAAATTCCTTCGGGAACGGAAAAAAAACAGAATATTCGCGTAAGAAGTCGCAGGAGAAGCTAGTATCCTATATTTTGCGTATTTCTATAGCGCCAACTAATCGCCAACTAGTTGCCAACTTTAAATAAATGTGGTCCGGTGAACGGCAATTAGTCAGTCCATCTCTAGTAACTGTTGGTATTTAGCAGTCAGTCGCCAGGTCACTGTTTACATAGCAGCCGCGTATTTACAGATACGTCAGTAGGATTGTAGAATTAAGATGTTTTGCCAATCAAACAGCTGATGCGGGATAATTTGGTTACTGATTAGGGTCAGATAATTAGCGACTAGTCAAGATGTGTAGTGATGCTGGTTAATTTAATGAGCAGCGTACGTAATCTTACTGTTGAAATGATTAACTATTATAAAGTGATTTATTTGCAAGTAAGTATCTACTAGTAATTTACATGTACTGTTGACTGCGTATCTGAGGTCCATAACCCCAGTTAATGGGTAGCACTATCGTGTTAATAAAAAGAAGAGCTTCTTGCTAAATAATAACAGCCGCACAGGTCGATCATCAAGGTTAAGCAACGCTTGCCAAGGTTAGCCTGCGGATGGGTGATCTTAACATAACGAGTTTCCTCCGTGCCTCGGAAAGCACGTTAAGCCGTTGGTCCTGGCTGTCATTTGTAGATCTTTGGCAGTCGTTACGGATTGTCAGAAGCCAGTAAATCTGATTTCAGTCCTGCCAAGAAGTACCGTATTATCCAGTTAATGGGTTGTAGAGGTCTGGTAGCCACTCCACGTAAAATACTGATATTCAGCTGAGTCCGGTTTGACTGGAAGCCGACCACAATATAGTTGGGAAAAGGCTAGGCAGATGATGATGATGACTATCGTGTTGGTAAACTGATTCGCAGCATGTTCTACCTGTATATTATTTTTTATTAATTTAGTTAAATGTCCTGTGTACGTCGCAAGTATCCGTCTTTATAGCTTTCTTGTTTTATTTATTTTCAGGTTTTCAACGTACCCATGACAGCTAGGATTTGTCATGCTTTCCGATTTGAAATGAAAGAGATGGTCACCCATCCTCGAACTGACATTAGCAAGCATTGTTTAGTCTTGTTACTACTTAGCTACTATCCCCAGCTAATCGGATGGGATAGATATCTAATTATAATCGCAAAACAAATTATCGTCACGTTTTTTAAAAGGTAGGGTTTTTTTTTCTATTACAGTTAATTGTTAATAAATCTTTTACTAATCCATCGAGGTCTCCTTCACAACTGTACACTACTTTACCCGGTGTTGGACCACCTCAATTGAACTTTGGCTAACGAGCCAAAATAAGTAATTTTAAAGCAACGTTCGCATTGCTGAATCTCAGTCGCAATTTGTCAAAAACACCTCTAATTTTCATACATTTCGACACAATGCGACTGATATGCGAATGTCTACACTAATATTATAAAGATTAAAGATTTGTTTGTTTGTTTGAATTGAATAGGCTCCGAAACTTCTGGACCGATTTGAAAAATTCTTTCACTATTAGAATTCTATAGTACCTATCCCTGATGAACATGAGCTATTGAATATTAAAAAAAAGTTAGGGATCTGTAAGAAAACTTCGATAATGTAACCCAAGGTGTGAAAAAACAACCAAAAAAGATCCTTATATCGCGTACACTGTAGAAACTATTGACAATAGAGCAAAGTGATGTACTACAGTTTTATAGAGGATATTAATATCTACAAAAAGGCCGCAGGGGTATGTTTATAACTATTATGTTTAAGTCACAATGACCGCTTTTTGTTCAAACCTTCCGTTTAAAAGTTACGACGTTTTGAAAAATACTCTAACTAAGAAAAATCTTGCGAGTGAACGAACTGCCCTACGTTTAGTCTATTAATAAGTAATTTTCATATACCCTCTATTTGAGATTAGATGGGAAATAAAGTGCGTGGAGTTTTAACTAAACCTTAGCGAACGAAGTCGCGGGCAAAGTGCTAGTTATTTAATATAGTAGAACTGGCCCTCAGGTCACTACCACTTCTATATGCTGCCACCAAGTTTATTTCTGCTATGACAACAAAATATCCGCAGGTCTAAAAAGGTCACTTTAGCAGAATCAGAAAGCAAATCAAGCTACCCGTCTCTGTCAAACTTTCCCAAACAACCTTGAACTTAATGCGTTTGCGATAAAGGTGGAAATTTAATTTGACCGATTGTTGCGTGATTAATATTATGATTCTCCTAAAGTGGGGCTTTTTAGCCCTTACCATAGCTTTTTTTTTGTCACACCAACGGCAGCCCCTATTTCATGTCCAGGCAAATACTGTCTATCCCAGGTTGCCTGGTAGAGATCGCGGAATGCGATAAGGCCACCCATTGTATATGTTTTAGTTTTAAATATCCTTTTTGTGATTCTTTTTTGGTGTACAATAAAGAATATAATAAATAAATAGCTAGCTTCGTTACATATACATGTACAATTAGCTACCAGCTACCACATAAACTCAGGCGGCTGGTTAAATTAACATTGTAATTAGCATGGGGTGATTTTCAAACAATGCGCCGCGGTCGGGGTCTGTTGGACTGTCACTAACTTCGCTTTGAGAGCAGACCTCATCATGCTCCCGCTAAAACATCGGAATTATTGGAATGGAGCATGATTCACGGTAAACAAAGGTATTATTGCCTTTCGACTGGAGAGGGAAAATTTGAAGTGTGTTTTGGAGTAAAGAGAGGAATTGAAATAAATGGCTATGTATTGTATGTATATTACTCGTAAGTAGGAACAGACAGTAGCTACAAAAATACATGTTGTGTTTTTTACCGACTTTAAAAAAGAGGAGGTTCTCTTCGTCAAAAGCATTTTTTTTACCCTATTTTTCTAAATTCGTGGTTACTCCACTTATGCTTTGAATCAACTTTTGGTCCACTGTGCGTTTAATACTCTTCAGGTGTGATCAACCTTTGGTCCGCTATGCGTTTAATACTCTTCAGGTGTGGTCAACCTTTTCGGCCTAGTCTTTTGTCGGTCTACAGCTTATTGGGATGGCATTAATTGGTCAACTGTTAGTCAAACTAGTGTTTCGGTCTACCAAATGACTGTCCAGTGGCGTTTAGGAGTGGTAAACTCCATCGGACTAATGTTTATATCGGACTAATATTTAATGTTAATTCGGTCTACTGCAGGTCGGTAAAATGATGTGTTGAGATAGCGTTCGTCGGGATTTTGGTTTGTCGGAGTGATGTGGTACAATCTTTTTTTATATATAAATTCAGCCTTTTTTGATTAAACAATTACAAAACAACAGGTTCTCTAATTCAGTCATTTTGAAAGAAAGATAGAAATAATTTTCTCTTTCTGCGGGCCAACGTACTTAAGAACAAAACTAGTCACGCTTCTTTGAACTAAACAGTACTTAACCCTTCCCAATTTCAACTAACTGTTCCACATCGTAAAGCACTAAAAACCTATCGAACACACTAACCCGATACGCAACGTAAACAACCCAATAGAGAGCCCTAAGATTGGCTTTCAGGCTCAACCTTTATCAGATTTCCAATGAATCAACTGCCTAAATGCGTGTGCCGAACTACCTAAGTCTGATAGCACAATATGTACGAGTAGCATTGTAAGGCAGCCGTCGTATTGAAGCCTCTAGCATTTCGGCAAACACTACCAGTCGCTTTTATCCACTCTAAGAAGTCGGTTTTGACAGTAGGATACAACATTGCTTTACAAGTAAGTATGAAAGAGACATTAAATAAATCTCTTTCGCACTGAGTGGTAAAGCGATCTTCTATCCCTCTCTATTCTGCTGCTAAATCTGACTTCATAGATTGTCACGAATGTAATCTGTCAAACACATTTAGCTCCATCGTGGTGCCAGCCAAGGCCGATAATCATCGTCTTTCATTGTGCTTGCACGTAGACCTAATCTTGCATCACAAAGGCAGGGTGCAAATTGGCAAGATTCGTATTGCATAGATCGAGAGACAATGTGTGGAAATAGCTATTTGCCTCCGTTAGTGTCCTTGCATCCTCTAAGGTGCCAGAGTCAGAAATTCGGTATGAAATAACTCAGTACTTATTCTTACTGTGTGTATTATCAATGTAATCAAAGTTGAATAGACAGTTTATTTACACCTGGTTGTTGTGTTCCATGATTTACTCCAAGACAAAAGATACATCAAATATCAACCGGTTAAGAGCTTGGTGTCCGTAGTTGCAAGTCACGATTGCCGACTTAGAATGGTGCTTTATGTGTGATTATTTGAATTTATATTAACTTCCTTTTTTACGTAACTAACAACTTTATGTAATTTTCCTTCTGCGACGGAATTGCATAATTTAATTCCGCCAAGCCCGTTCTATCATCGGACCACAAGACGAACGGCGATGCGCCACCGGTACACGGTGGATATCCCACCCACGCGCACAAAACGTTTTGGGAACACATTCATAATGCGTACAGCTAAGGAGTGAAATTCTCTGCCGGAGTCTGGGTTTCCCGATAGCTACAACCTGGGAGCCCAAGCGTGCTCCATCTTCGACCACATCATCGCTTACCATCAGGTGAGATGGTGGTCAAGCGCGTGCCTATTAATAGTAAAAAAAAATACGTTTTATAACCTGGACACGAAATGGAGTTACACTTGGCCTTTGTTTAATGCATGATGTAGTAACAAAAATCTCCACGTTTCAATAATCAAGGAAAACAATGAAAGGTTATAAAATAAACAAAGGGTAAAGTAAAACATCATTAAAGTCGGCAGCGTCGAAGCTATGAAAAGAACGAGTATCATGCGACATGAAAATGGATTAAAAAAAAAAACCATTTGGATAGATATTGACAGATAAACGTGTGCTATAATAGAACTGTCAGCAGTTGGTTAAAGTCTAGGAAAGCAATACGGCGAGGCTATCAAATGCACGTCCACGTCTGTGTTTAGATTTATTGTTATAGCTCGTTTATGGTTTATTTTCGAATATCAACTATCAAAGTGCTTCTTTTAATGGCTTTGTCAGAGAATTCTACAGGCGATCGTTTAATCTATTTCTGAAGTAGCAAAACATACGTAATAGAATAAGCGGTTTGTCTATTGTTTTAGGAAATCATTTTGGGGAGTAAGGAGTCGACTGGACCCACTCCATACTGGACCCATGGGTTCAGTTGATTATTTTATCATTTATTTACTAAATTTTAGTGGTCAACATACATCAACACAAACATCTATTGTTTAAAACAACTCGTGGGTACAGTCGAGCACAATAGTGGTTATTCAAAATATAAAAGATTGTTCAGTTCAAACGATCGATTAGTTTTAGGCACTTGTCTCACTTTCTCTCTCGCAAGGAAGCGATTACCACCACCACCACCACCATTTGTTTGCTGAGGAAAGGGACAAAAGATATAGATTTCGTGTAAGTAAAAGAGACACATTCGTTAATAGTTGATAGCTGGCTGTTCACACTGCCGGCGAAGGGCTCTTACATCAAGTTGATCGCAGCTACAAAAGCTATCCAATATTGTACACGCTCAGCGACACTTGCTAGGCGATGCTCGCTTGATGGTCAAAACAACCAAACTGCGGTAATTTCTATCTATAGTGCGGGCCGGAGCGAGTATTGCGAGTAAAAGCCCGTCGCACTAAAGGACTCGCTGAAAGCCGAGCGTCAAACTATCGAATCTTTTCACTCGCTACTCGCTGATCGCCGGCGGTGAGACAAGTGCCTTAAAGGTTTATTGTTAAACAAAATGTAAATACTTTTTTTATTTAGAGCAAATAAGTAAACTGAAGACAAATCTTTTTATAGAGAGCTTTTATATTTTTTATATTTGGCTTCATTTTGTAGTATTTTTTAATGTGCCTGTTCCATATATTAATAATGAAATTGGGCAGTGGGTCCAGTCAACCTATTCATAATGTGATGTGGTCAACTGGACGCGGGTCCAGTACCCGGGTAGCCATGCCTCACCACGAATATGAACGTCCACACATTGCGAAGCATGCGATTAGCGCCCGTGCGCTGCGCATGCCTCGCAATGTCTGTATCCACCTTTATACAGTATTATTATAACAGACGATCCTCGATTATATCTTGTATCCATTTGACGAGCCAATCAAATCCATTATTGTAGAGTGGCTCCATTCTATTCTATGTCAGCGATAGTGATTGGCGTTAATGAATAATTAGACTAATTGCCTAATTCACGTAATCTATACCAGAATAAATTATTTCAATAGATAGTAATTTTGTAATTAATTATGGAGGACGATAGAAGATTGGGTTGCCGGTGTTGGGAATGTATTTGTTACTAATTCGTTAAGGTTAGAATAGAAATGAGAAGTTCCTTTTGTTTAAATTAGCTTGTTCTATCCCAGTTTTCGGAAAATTCCGTCCTCCACTTTTATTTTGTTACTGAATGAATAAACTTACACCAATATTGTTTTTTTTCTACTATTAATAGGCACGCGTTTGACCACTATCTCACCTGATAGTAAGCGATGATGTGGTCGAAGATGGAGCACGCTTGCCCAGAAGTAACATATTTACTCTTGAGTTAAAGACTCCCAGGTTGTAGCTATCAGGAAACACAGACTCCGGCAGGGAATTCCACTTCTTAGCTGTACGCATTATGAATGTGTTCCCAAAACGTTTTGTGCGTCCACCATGTACCGGTGTCGCATCACCGTTCGTATTGTGGTCCAATGATGGAACGGGCTTGGCGGAATTAAATTATGCACTACCGTCGCACATTTCCCAAAATGCAACTGGTAGAAAACCGACAGGCTAGCAACTCGGCATCGATGCTCAAGACTTTGGAGCTTCGTCGCGACGATTGTTTTACTATTGAGATATTGTTTAAAAATGGTCAAAGATAACGGCGGAGGTGGCTTGGTGGAGGCCTTAGACCAGCAGTGGAACCAACTGGCTGACTAAAAAAAAACCATTGCGAGAAAAACTAGCATGGCTTAAAACCTAAAAGGCCAAAGGTCTGTTACTGGAACAGACCTTTGGCCTTTGCATCACATATTCATATACTACACCTAATTCAATAAATACTCGTAGTTAACAATTATTCAAACGTTTATTAGATTCAATAGAGATCATGACACGATCCGTTAAATGCATAGATTACATTAACATTGGGTCTGTGATTACCTTATGGTGTGTATGCTGTTGTGATTAATAACATTAATTAACACCTTGCATTGTCCGGCTATAGCTTTGACGTGAAAGCATCTCGCTGACCTTTTGCGAACAGTCATAGACATGCATATTCATACGTTAACACCTACAAACAGACACGACGTGACAAAACTACAATACTTTTTATTTTTTATATCCATATCAAGTAATTTAATAGATTCTCTAAAACACATCTTAGCGTCGCTGACGCATGTCGTTGTATTTTCGCGCCGCACCTGTCTGCGGGAGCCTTTAAAACGAACGCGTTGTAGCGCCAATAGAGGGCACCATGCGATTTTGCTGTACAAACGATTGCGTCAATCGCGTATTCGCGCAATCATCGCTTTGTATTAGAACGGCGCCTATTTCTCAAATACAAAAGCGACTAATAAATAGATAACAATAAGTAATAATTATTGTGGTATTCCGATCCGACTGCAGTATTTTCTAAGCCATGATCTACACATTTTGAAATCGTTTTTTCTTCGCTTTTAGAACAACTATATTTCTCATAACAATTGCATAATTCACTTACTGAGAAACAATATTTAAAACTAAGTTTATTAATTAGAGCGCACAGATGTACTTGTATAAAATAACGAAACAAAACAGCAACAAAAATGTGTGTATACAGATAATAAACTCGATCAGACAACCAAGCAAAACAAGGATGTATGAAATTGAGTTTTACTAGATGTGGCATTGATGGCATAGTCTGATGTTAGCAAGTTTATTATTGGTACATTATTTTATTTTTAGTTTGTTGTTCTATTTATATATTTTGGGTACATACGTGGTTTATAAAACATTTTGAGTATTGGATTTTATTCGTTCTTGTTTAATTTAATTAATCACTAATGTATATGTTTGATTTGATTTAGAGGTGTATACTTAATCTATATAAGGTGCGTATTTTATTTATGTTAATACATATATGAATATTTATATATTTTTTAATACCCTTATTTGTATGTATTAATTGTGTGACTTTTTAGTAGCTTTTGAACCGGGCATAATTTTGTTCCCCTTTTATTTTTCTTTAGATTTTTAATTGTTTTACATTTCGTATAAGGGTTTACATGCCCGTGAGTGTATATTGCACAGTATTCTTGATGTAATATTATTAGGGCCCGTTCTCAACAAGACGCACCGTCTGTTTTCTCGGGCTGTCTAAAGAGACGAATATAAATGCTGTGAAATTTATTTCTCACTGTTCATAGTTAGACGGATCCTAGAAAAATAACGGATCGGGTTTTTAGACGGACGTTTAGCCACTGCGAAGAACCGTCTAAACGCCCGGATCGGATATATAGTGTGAATAAATCTGCCGACGTGACGGCAGCAATGTGACTCTGTTTGCAAAGTTTGTACTCTTATGCCCCATGAAATTCGTCCAAAGAGAACATTAAATGAAGAAATAGACTTTTGGAAGTAGTAAAAAACCTTTGTTTCATCATTCGTTATTCATCAATTAATGTTTCAAATGTTCCTGCTGAAAATCATTCTCGTAGAATAGGATGCACCCAATGTTTTTACGTCTTCTTTACCACCGCAGTACTGGGATATCGTTATCGTCCATCGTGTGTAAAGTCTGAACGCAAACAAATCGGAGCCGGCCCGTGCATGTATGATAACTCACGTCCAAGTGGGAACGGGCCCTTATAGCTACATTATTAGCTCGTATTATGTACGACCTCCGCATTCTGTTAGCGAAACAAAAGGTTTATTTATAGGCTGTTTACAATGAAGTCACTTTGGTGAACCTACCGTACAAGACTTTAAAAATGGACGTTATAACCTTAATTTTGTAAGTGGTGGTCAAATCATCGGGTCGTAGGCAACACCGCTAGATTATAAAAACGTGAATAAATTGTGTAAAAGATAATAATGATAAAATCCCGTCCAAATACGATTCTTTCCAATATATCCGCGATATACCGAGAAGAGTTTACAATGTTTCGCGATTCATTATAAATTTACAGTATTTCCAATGAGTCGGTGACGATTACTGATAGCAAAAGGTTTGAACTCAACTGGCCAAATGTGGTAGTATACCTCTGTGTTACCATATTTCATCATCATTATTTTAGCTGAAAGTCATCCTCCAATGGGCATATACTCCTCACTATCAGCACACCCACCGCTCCAAGGCGTATTCAGTTGATTCACGCGGCGTTCATTAGCTCATCAGGTATCAAGCGAGCGAAAAAATAATGTAATATCCAGCAGGTCTAAAAAAGCCACTTTAGCAGAGTCAGAAAGCAGATAACACTACCCGTCACTGTAAAATTTTACTAATCAAACTTGAACCTAATGTGTTAGCGATTAAGATTAAAATTAAATTTGACAGATTGTTGCGTGATTAATATTATAATTCTAATATGACTTTGAAAAGAGTAACTATGGAGTTTCTTGTCCGTTCTTCTTCATAAGAATCTACCCTTCTGAATGGACAGTAGAGTCACTATGTTATTTTAAATGTAATGATGACGTTCAAAAGTGCCGTTTAATGGCCTAATTGAAATAAACGTTTTTGACTTTTGACTTTGACTTTGATTCTCCTAAAGTGGCCTTTTTAGCCCCCTAGAACTCAGCATCCTTGTATAATACCTAGTGTCGACATCGACATACGTTAAGAAAAAACTATAACAGTTTATTACTTAAAACGTGAATGTATTTTTGGGACAAGCCCGCCACACATTCCCAACCACTGCAACTCCTGAAAGCCAGAATCAACAGTAGCGACCACCAGAAAAAAATGTACTATTTATTTTGTAAACATATCTGGTTAATAAATTAAAGTAGCATTACCTATTAAGAAAATGTTAATTCATTATTACTGAGCAAATAACAGTTTCTTGGAAAATCGTTCGAATGTGGGCGCGCATTTAAGCTATATTTTCTCTATTTTTGTTTATAATCCTTTCAGAAAAAGCTTAAATCAAAAGTTCTATGAATATGAAATTATAGATAATCCTATTAGTTGAACAGCTTTTAGTTCCAAGAAAGGCAAGTAATAGGATTAATGGATTAATTTCTAATCAAGATGATAAATAAATGTTTTAGAGGAAAATATCTTTATTTAGTTGTTAGTAGAAAGTAATCTCTAGATTTCTGATCCGATTAAAGATATAATTTTACTGATTGAAAGTATTATCGCTTAGTTACGAAAAATACTCCATTCCTGTTATTTCGGCCATGGCAACGAAGCCACGGACATAATCTAGTGTCGAATAAAATGTATCACTCGCTGGTTATCCTCAAAACACTTAATAGACAACAAAACTACATACATACATACATGTTCTAAAGCAGAAACGGAAATCTTTGACGTTTCCTCACAAGCCTGTGGGATTGTATTGTTGTTCTACGGGACTCGTCGGGCTTCATTGGCTCGGCGTTTTTCTGGTGGTCGCCACTGTTGATTTTGGCTTTTAGGAATTGCTTGCTATTTTGGCTTGTCCCAAAAATACATACACAATTTAAAGCGGTATCGGAAATCTTTGACGTTTCTTCACAAAGTGGGATTGTATTGGATGCGATTGTCACCGGAAAATTGCAAACTCTAATTGAAATTTTTAAAATTAGATTGTAATTTCTCGACATAAGAATTATGAAAAAATTGTTCAATACAAATTCAATAGTTTCTAATATGTTTATATCCGTGTCCGTGTCTTGAAATGTTTTAATTAAGAAAAATAGTTATAATATTTAATAATCATACGACGTTTGCAATTTTCCGGTGACATATTAAAGCGTATTGAATGATTTAAATTATCGTATTCATTTTTTTATGGTATGTGTCATAGTTGGCGCAATTAAACTCGATTTCATTCTTTCTATTTCATATGTATGGATTACCTAATACACGAGGTTTTTTCATATTACCTAATATTTACGATTTACTGTTTTATTGGTTGTGAGGAAATATTTCGACTTCGCTATATTTAAACTAGGGTCTAAATTATATACCTACGAATTTATATAGCTTAAGCGAAAATTATTCTAAACAGTACAGAGGCAGTTTCTTTTATATATGTATATATTTTAAAATTCAGCATATATTATCCGACTTCTGGGCAAAGGCCTCCCTCAAAACTCCTTTCAGATATTTCTGTCCCTGGCGAGCTCGAACCAAACCTGGCAGTAGGCGTTTAGGTCGGCTCGCCACCGCCTGCTTTTATATCAACTTGTGATATTTTCTTCGAGGGAATCTAACAGAAACATCTGATGTTTGATTACAAGGCTTTGTAACGGATATGATCGCATTGGGCTCTTGTTTGTTTGTCGCTTCATGTTTGCACTGGAGGCGTAGAACGAGGTGCACTTCAAACTTGCATGTTTTCTTAGTGCGCGCATTACTAGAGTATAAACTTTTATTTAAATATTGATAAACGAGTACCATTTTCTTTAGTTCTATGAAAAAAAAAAACTGTAAAAAATTATGTTTAAAATGAGGATGCAAACGATCATTCGTCAAGCAAAATAAAGCTTGGGGTCTACGCGCTGCGTAGCGGTTTTCGTAGCGTTTCGTAGCGAGTGCGTAGCAGTCTCATTTTTTTTGCGATTTAGCCAATTTATAGACAGTGGTGTATTATATAGACGCGTCAATCGTCATGCACGAACATCAGAGCTTTAAAAAGAGCACAAGTTCTATAGGTACTAAACGGTATCTTGATAACTACGTATATTCGCGCGGGGTACGGAATCGCGGTAGTTACCTTCTTTTTATGTTGCCGTTCTTCAGAGTGGATAATGCATATATAGTTTATATATCATTTATTGTAGACGGTGTTAGTAAATTGAGCAAGTGACTCGTACGTAAGTCACTGCATCCGTGTACTCCAAGTAGGTTTCTAGTCTACTTTCACATGTTACAAACATCATTACAAATTGACGTCATAACACATCATTCACCTATTCCGATTGGTCGGTTTGAATTTAGCCCTAGTTCGTGTTCGTTTGGACGTCATCGTATCGGTTAGAATGCGGTGTTTCGTACCGTGTTCGACGGCGGCGCCACGATAATGTGCGGTCGCCGAATTCACGCTAGTCCCTCGCTCTCTCAAATAACAATTGGGATTTTACAGCTTTGTTTTAGGTATGTTAGTCTGGTATGTGATAACAATGGATACGTAGATGTAGCTACATGAAGAACGACTTATGTAATATGTTTTCTCAGGACGATTTCCAGGAAAACCAAAGCCTTTTCCTTTACTGATCAAGTATCCAAAGGTCAAACAGTAAAGTCATACATAAAACAAAGTTTTTCTTTTGGTGCCCGTTACTGAGAGCAAAAACACAGCGTAACTGAACGTTAACTAAATAATGTTCATTACGTATTAATGTTCAATTGGTATGTTTTACGCAGGGCGCGCGCTGTGACCGCACCGCGTCCCCGGGGAAATCAGTCTGCGATCCTCCGAGCCTACACTACACCATACTTTACCTGTTTGAGTAAACCTTACGAGCATTTTTACCATTTTACATTACACCTACAAGTTTCCAATCAAACATATAGGGCTTCCTCCCCAATCCGCTTATCGTTTCATCGAAATTCCAACAAGGAGAATTAGACCACTTTTAATTTGCCTTCAAATAAAATCAAATTATATTTGGCTTTAATCACTGGAGAAAAAATCAACCGAGGGGAAAAGCATTATATGCCTATAAATGAAATGGGAATGCCCTTTTAAATTGAAACCCTATATTAGGAGAGCCTGAAATTGGAATAATTATTCGTCTTTTTCGTGGACTTTTTTCTATTGTGACATTACCCTTTAAACGGGACATGGCTTTCAAGTCTTGGGTATCGTAATTACAGTGTATAGGGAACGTTATCGAACAATTACGGTAGGTACGAGTATGAGTGATGTGTGTATTGCTGGCTCCGGCCGCCGGCGTCCTAAGCGCTAAGTGCATTGCGTTCGATAAACAATGGTTCATGGGAAACATAATTCATTCGCCAATCTACTCGATATGGCGTCCATTTCCACAATGGCATGCCCATCGGCGGCTGTGTTCCGCAAACGAGGTCCGCCGTGAACAGAACCGTCAATGTAATGACTACATCATTGTTAGTGCCGACACTTAATCGACGTCTACAAGAATTGAAAGCGAATGGAGAATCCGACGTGGTGTGCATGTTGAGTGGCGGTTATGGGCCAAGTCTGCATGAGTGCGATCTATGTACTGAAATTTTATTGCGATGCATAGCTGGGAAGTTAATAAGTTATTGAACCCAACTCGATTATTTTTCCCTTTGAAAGTCAAATTTCAATCATGAGAGGTGTCATCCGACATATTAGATATGCTGTATACTTATACTTTAATTCATAACTTATATTTATGTCATTTGCAATCAAGAAATGTAGATAGAAAAGGAGAGGGAGTACAAAGAAAAGTTGTATGGATTATTATGGAGTATATACTGGAGTGATGTTGAAAGAAAAGGGAGTCAGTGATAGCATGATGGCTGACAGAATAAAATATAGAAAAGAAACCTTTCACGTCCGACTCCAAGCAACATGGAATGAGGACAGGAAGATGAGGAATAAATAAATATATCTGTTATGGGTTAAATCTTGATTGCGGATAATGTATGTTCAAAATTAACCGGTGGTTTACCGGGCACGAGATCGTGCTATGGGGCGTCAACTGAAATTTTATTACTCATAATGGCATCCCACATGCCATACCAAATCATGCGGCTTAAAAATTATTTAAAAAAGAAACGCAGTGTTTAATATCCTATGGCCTCCGAGCGACCACAAAACATGGCGTCCGCCGATTTTTTCACAATAAGACTATTCAATTGCTGTTGCGTCGCGACGGCTATTGCGCCCAGTCTGTCACAGTCAAAATCGAGTCAGTCATATTTGCTGTTTGACAGCAGATGTAAACAACTAATCAGGGCAAGTGCTTTAAGGATATAATCTAAGAAAATCAGCAGCGTGATTCTAGAAACGTGTCGAAGTGAAGGCTGGGATGAAGTGATCATGAAGTGAACTGACAATCCATGTATTCAAGATGGAATGATGTTTACATCGTGATCACTTCACCCACTCCACCCTTTAATTCGGCATTTTTACAGTATCGACCGGCTGTATTTAAGACAGAGGGCGATGTGAAATTTCTAAGTTAATTTGTGGTATTACGGTCAACTTAAGCGAAGATACAAATTGCCTATGCAATTTTTCGTTCGCATCGAAGGGTGGTCGACGTGCCTAAAGCTTTAAGTACTAAATATAATTACCATCCCTTTGGTTAATTAGAGTTTGCTGGAGAACATGACGAAGGCACAGGGGGTTATTGATTGGTTTATGTTATAAATAGCCACGTCTGAGATCCAGGAGCTGCCAGACCTCTCTTATTTTCTCTATACCACACATTTTGTTAGTGAGAAAATAAGAGAGGTCTGGCTGCTCTGGGATCTGACATAGTTCATTATTATTTGACTTTTTTCTTAAAAATTATCAACCAGTTTTTAGGACGTTTATGGGTATTGAGTATTCTTAATAAAGTTTCATTAAAATCGGTACGTTAATTTGCTAGAATAAGGACTTGCCAGGTTTCAATAAAACTAATCTATATATATAAAAATGAATTGCTGTTCGTTAGTCTCGCTAAAACTCGAGAACGGCGGGGCTGATTTAAGTATTTCTTTTTTTTTTAGTTTCGCCAGAATACAGAAAAGGTTTAAAAACAAAAAAAAAGGGGTAAGTAGGTAGGGTAGGTAGGGTAGGTAGGGTAGGTAGGGTAGGTAGGGTAGGTAGGGTAGGTAGGGTAGGTAGGGTAGGTAGGGTAGGTAGGGTAGGTAGGGTAGGTAGGGTAGGTAGGGTAGGTAGGGTAGGTAGGGTAGGTAGGGTAGGTAGGGTAGGTAGGGTAGGTAGGGTAGGTAGGGTAGGTAGGGTAGGTAGGGTAGGTAGGGTAGGTAGGGTAGGTAGGGTAGGTAGGGTAGGTAGGGTAGGTAGGGTAGGTAGGGTAGGTAGGGTAGGTAGGGTAGGTAGGGTAGGTAGGGTAGGTAGGGTAGGTAGGGTAGGTAGGGTAGGTAGGGTAGGTAGGGTAGGTAGGGTAGGTAGGGTAGGTAGGGTAGGTAGGGTAGGTAGGGTAGGTAGGGTAGGTAGGGTAGGTAGGGTAGGTAGGGTAGGTAGGGTAGGTAGGGTAGGTAGGGTAGGTAGGGTAGGTAGGGTAGGTAGGGTAGGTAGGGTAGGTAGGGTAGGTAGGGTAGGTAGGGTAGGTAGGGTAGGTAGGGTAGGTAGGGTAGGTAGGGTAGGTAGGGTAGGTAGGGTAGGTAGGGTAGGTAGGGTAGGTAGGGTAGGTAGGGTAGGTAGGGTAGGTAGGGTAGGTAGGGTAGGTAGGGTAGGTAGGGTAGGTAGGGTAGGTAGGGTAGGTAGGGTAGGTAGGGTAGGTAGGGTAGGTAGGGTAGGTAGGGTAGGTAGGGTAGGTAGGGTAGGTAGGGTAGGTAGGGTAGGTAGGGTAGGTAGGGTAGGTAGGGTAGGTAGGGTAGGTAGGGTAGGTAGGGTAGGTAGGGTAGGTAGGGTAGGTAGGGTAGGTAGGGTAGGTAGGGTAGGTAGGGTAGGTAGGGTAGGTAGGGTAGGTAGGGTAGGTAGGGTAGGTAGGGTAGGTAGGGTAGGTAGGGTAGGTAGGGTAGGTAGGGTAGGTAGGGTAGGTAGGGTAGGTAGGGTAGGTAGGGTAGGTAGGGTAGGTAGGGTAGGTAGGGTAGGTAGGGTAGGTAGGGTAGGTAGGGTAGGTAGGGTAGGTAGGGTAGGTAGGGTAGGTAGGGTAGGTAGGGTAGGTAGGGTAGGTAGGGTAGGTAGGGTAGGTAGGGTAGGTAGGGTAGGTAGGGTAGGTAGGGTAGGTAGGGTAGGTAGGGTAGGTAGGGTAGGTAGGGTAGGTAGGGTAGGTAGGGTAGGTAGGGTAGGTAGGGTAGGTAGGGTAGGTAGGGTAGGTAGGGTAGGTAAGGTAGGTAGGGTAGGTAGGGTAGGTAGGGTAGGTAGGGTAGCCAGTTGACGGGAGCGAAGCCGCGCGGGTCAGCTAGTATATAATAAAATAAAATTCTTTATGAACTTGCTAACTAGCTTAATAAAATATACCTATTTTTATATCGGCACGTGCATTTTAATCAGTACACATTTTTTCCCTATTATATGATAAGATAATTTTCCTCCTTGCTTCTTATTTATTTACGAGTGATCGCTTTATTTTAATGATTTCGTGGTATTCATTAGCCGTGTTGATTTTTCTGCCATGAAGGAAGCCATGTAAACATTTTATATTTTGGACATCAAATGAGACATGATTAAGAGTGCCTGTCCATTACAGCGGAGCGGAAAAACGGAGAAATTTTAACCAATGAAATTGCATAAAACCTACGTACCACGTGAGTCACTGACAAATTTGACTGACATGATTGTTTAAAATTTCTCCGTTTCTTCGGTCCACTGCCTCGCTCCGCTGTAATGGACAGGCACCCTAAGGGTGCATTTCCACCAGATATGTGCGAGTATGCGTAGCGAGGAATGTGCTTGTTAATGACCAATAGAATCGCTTGCGTTCAGCCAAAATGAAGGGATTCTATTGGTTTCTAACAAACACACAGCTCCTCGCACATCTTTGGTGGAAACGCAGCCTTATTGTCAATAAGTACACGAACCCTATCCAAAAATAAAATGTGGTCGGAATAATGTCGATATGGTGTCCTCTTCAGTCTATACTCTATACTAATATATAAAGCTGAAGAGTTTGTTTGTTTACTTGAACGCGCTAATCTCAGGAACTACTGGTCCGATTTGAAAAATTATTTCAGTGTTAGATAGCCCATTTATCGAGGAAGGCTATAGGCTATATATCATCACGCTAACACCGATAGGAGCGGAGCAGTAATGAAAATTGTGACGCAGACGAAGTTGCGCGGGTCAACTAGTGTAAAATAAATTGATAATTTGAGCAAGGTACTAACATAGTTTTAAGCTTTACTTACTATTTTTATATGGAATTTTATTCTGAATTAAATTATAAATAAATAGTTCAGTCGGCTTAAAAATAAACTGTCGTTCAGCCATATCTGGTAAGACTAAAGCGCGTTCTAAGTTTCCGACGCAGGTGAGATAAGGATAGATGATGATGAGCCTTGAAGACTAATCACAAGAAGGTTCCTCTCCTCTAACGAAAACTCATACTTATGGAATGTTATTTTTTTAAAATTTAATAATACAAGCCATGAAGCCCATGGACCATAATGATACACTGGTTGAGTCTAAGCTCCAAAGCCCTGAATATTAACGCCGAGTACTATATTATCCGGAGGAGCTCGTGGCTAAAGAATAACAGCCACACAGATCGATCTTCAAGGTTAAGCAACGCTTGCCAAGGTTGGTCTGTGGATGGGTGACCATCTTAACGTACCGATTTTCCTCCGTGCTTCGGAGAGCACGTTAAGCCGTTGGTCCCGGCTGTCATTTGTAGAACTTTGGCAGTCGTTACGGTTTGTTAGAAGCCAGTAAATCTGACTCCAGTCTTGTCAAGAAATATCTTGTTACCCATTTCATGGGTTGTGGAGGTCTGGTAGGCAGCAGCTTCACGTAAAGTACTGGTATTCAGGTTAGTCGGGTTTGACTGGAAGCCGACCCCAATATAGTTGGGAAAAGGCTAGGCAGATGATGACTATATTATCCGGTGAATAGAAAAATAATATCCGGTGTTTGAAAATGTGACCGCTAGTCTCAGGAACTACTGATTCGAACCAGAAGATTAGCGCGTTCAAACAAACAAACAAACTCTTTCATTTGTTTCGATGTGACACGATACGAATTCGATCCGACAAAATGTTTGAAGGAAACTTGTTTGACAATAGCTTTTACTATGTTGTTTTTCAAGTTGGCATATAAAAAATAAAGTTCTTGCTTTGGGGGAACGTTAGTATCCACCAATTCGTCGCTTTTCTAACAATTCGAATAGTTTCAGTCTGGATAACTTAAGAGAGTCAAAATTCTTATTAGTTGACTTTTCAAACACACTGTCTATACTACTATATAAAGCTAAAGAGTTTGTTTGTTCGTTTGTTTACTTGAACGCGTTAATCTTAGGAACTACTGGTCCGATTTGAAAAATTCTTTCAGTGTTAGATAGCTCATTGATCGAGGAAGGCTATAGGCTATATATCAAACTAAGACCAATAGGAGTAGAGCAGTAATGAAAATTGTGATGAAGACGAAGTTGCGCGGTTCAACTAGTATGTAATATATAAAAGATGCATTCACTAGCATCAGTTTGTAATTGGAACTCTATAATTTCCCAAATGACCACGGTAATGTGATTAGATCGATTTGAAATTTGATTGGATGTAACATTAATGAACGACTATCCTGGAAACAGTAAATCTATTTTGATTGCAGTTGTGTTATGAAATAAGCAATAATCGATTGTAGCATTGATTAGGATTAAGTGAGGAATAATTGACAATTTTGATAGTATTCTGCCGAGCCAATTATTCGGGACGGTGAATGGAATAGAATCTCATAATAATGGAATACTGGGTCGTAATCGTACGGATTATCTATGTTTGCTGGTATGATAGTTTTGTGGTATATTTTGACGTAATTATTTTCATCCCCATAGCTTAGCTGGCTTCTTATAATATTAAGAAATGTATTTTTTAGAAATATAACGGTTTGAATAAATTTATTTCTAAAGATTACAAATCACTTGTACAGAAATAAATACTCAACTTATCTTGATTTAAGTATACATTTTTGTTATCCAGGAGTATCGAGTGGTTTAGTGCTAACATAACGAACTTATGAAGGTAATTTCTAAGAATTTTGTATTTATAATTTTTTATTGTGTAGGAATGTTTAATCTGAAATAAAACACCTATACCTATATAAGTAGTGAAGATAAAAATGGATTTCAAGTAGGACAAGTGGGACACCAAACGCATGGCAGGAGATTTCCAGAAGATATAATTTAAATACCTAGAAGTATAATAATTAGGCACTAGGTACTTACATGGTGTATAATATCAGTGGCAGCGTAAAAACTTTCGTGCGGGTCGGGTCGTTTCATCATATAGGGCCTCGGGAATTCCGTGTCTTCGCAGATTTCTGCACAAAAAAATAAACAATCAGTATAAAAGCGGTGTTTTATAACTATACGATTCTAGGTGGGAGACCTATGTTTATTTGTTGGACGTAGGTATGACACGAATAAGTTATCCAAAAAAAAAGCTGCCCGTCACTCCTAAGTCATCCTATTTCAGTATCATAATGGAGCGTTTACATCGGCCACGGACGGACGCTCCCGTCTGAACCGTCAGTCAAACTCACGGATAATTCTTATTTTTGACCCAAAACCCGTCACTATTTTCTCCACCGTATTCTCCCAAAGATACACGAACCCGGGACCTATTATCCTGTGCTCGGGGCGCATCATCTTTTCAATATGGCTGCGGAACAATGGCCGGCTTTCCGGCCGGACGTCCGTCGCCCGTAACGAGCACGTATCTTGAGTTTTCTTTTAAAAGGGCCCAGTGTCAAAATGTTGGAATTTTAGTTTGTTAAAATGTTCTTGGTGAGACTTTTCCATTCATATTTATTTTTAGGTTCTCAACTCTCGCAGATACTTTACATAGCTCCTTTTACTTGGTTAGTATAAAAGGCAAATTATTAAAGTGAAAATGAAATATAGCAAGAGATAGCAAACTTCCAAAAGTTGGTCCAAAAAACTCGTTATCCAACATCAGATAGCATTTTCCTCAACATTCACCAGAAAGTCGCATTTATTTTCTAAAAATGTTAACTTATAGTTAAGAAAATAATTAGAAACGACCTAATAATTTTCTTGACATTTTCAAGCTATTCGTGTAAGAGTCGCTGGTACAGGGAGAGCCAGGGAAAGTAACGATCTAGGGGCAAGTGCACTCGTAAACCTAACGAGTGCAGTGGAGTGGCGAGTCGAGTGTCGCAGGCGAGCTAACTAGCGCCAGTCGGAAAAAACACGCCAACGACCACAAACACGCCGAGTGGGGACATGAGACAAGCGTTTAGCGATCTTTGTTACACTTTCATGTTTTTATTGAATGCATTTTAATTGCACTTTTTCGAATGATAGCAGCGTCTTAAGTGAACAAAAGCGGTATCAGAGAGTGTAAGTTCACATTATGTAAGTAAACATTATTCTGCATTGACTTGCGTATCTCGTCTCAAACATGTATTTACAATATCATTGACAATATAACATCGAGACGTATGTATATGTTTATGTACATTCACATGGGGATCAACCCTTGTTTATTGAGCAAAAAATAGCCCGTAGTAGTTTGTTCATTTGTTACAGCAGATATTTACAATTAGGGTCTTCCCTCTGTGGATTTAATATCTCCGACTTTATCGTACTTTACAACTCCTGTGTCGTATATATTGTTTTATCTTTTTCCTTTTGTAGACTTTCTCCCCGCTACGCCATGTTCCCAATATATTGCTGTTTTAGTAGTTTTGTTTAAACAACAATATTGATTTATAGCCATTATACATACAAGGGTAACAGTATCAGTTTCCTTCGAGTATCGGAGACGAAAAAGACAAATATGTTTTCTATATCTCACAAATGTGGTCATACATTACGTGTTATGACAGAACTTTGTGAAACTATTGGAGCACTAATAAAAATACAGTCACATTTCTACTTGGAAAAGTAGGACTCAAACTTGGATGATTTGTAAGTAGTGGACACGGCGGACATAAGTAATATTATCAGCGGAGTGTTGTAAGACTTACCGTTGTATTCGTGCTGATCGTGAGTCTCTCGTTTGTCGCGACGACCCAGGGTCTCCCTCCATATGTTGTAGGGCTCCCTGTAATCCTCGTCGACGACTGCCGGCCTGCAAACAAAATCAACTTTATTACCTCGTACGAATGTTTAAAGTCCCCCTAAAGCCCAACTAATTAAATAAAATTTTGTTTTTTTTTTAATTTGTGAAATTGTTTGCTGTCCCATTATTTCTTGTGCAGCGAATGATTCAACATGGTTTTATTTGTACGATCCAGTTAAAGGCCGTATGGAGCCTCTAGTGTATATCTGTGAATTTCACCCTGTTTTTCACAAAGGCTGGAATGCGGTAGGTAATTTATGATTTTATCTCAAAGTCGACTGGACGTTGGTGGCTGATTTATGGCGATTATGGAAGTACTGGCCTGAAGTAATAGTAAAAGAGATTATTGATTATTTGATGTGTAATAATCGAATAGTAATTTATACAAAAAATGGTCAGTTTTGAAGCTAAGTTTTATAGGAAAAACTTTAGAAAATAGAAGAGACACCAAGATCCCGAAATGTGACACTATATGAAACTTACCGTAACATATGTATGGGCGGACAGTTAGCGAGTGCAAGTGCCAGTCGCGGCGCCCTCCTATTGTTCCGAGAGCTCGAGCTGCCGTGTCGCAGCGATGGGCAGAACGGCTTCTTCAGCATGTTGGGGATACGGCGACGCGTCTTCTTCGTCAGAAGGACCACAGTCGCTGCGATGAAGGCCCCACCGCCCACCAGAGCACCACAAGCCAAACCCACAGAAACCCTTAAAGAAGAGTTCCTTTTCTTCCTCGAAGATGGCGGTGTATCAGTTCGGTAATACTCCTCGAGGAACTCCGCAGACGTATTCACCCAGGTCGGAACTGTTGACAAAAAATAAATCATGGACCACTCGAATGAGCCTTTATTAGTGTGCTTGGCTGAGCTCGCATTCAGCTTCCACGTAGGACTTAAACAATGAAGGAAATGAATAGATGTCGAGATCGGGACTAATTGTTGTTTTATAATGGAGGGAATTTAGTAAGAAACGCCGCCGTGCCGACTGCGCTCCGGCGGTTTTAAATCCCTGCGCCGAGACCGCGATTTGTCGACGTTTTGTGCATTCACAGTTTTAAGACTAGATTTAATATTCTTTTACTGGATAGTTTGTAAAATTGTGGTAGTTTAAATTGGCCTTAATAAAAAAAATACTCAGACCACTGCATTGGAATTTTTAGGCCATGAACAATTCATAGGCATTCGAAAACTAAACGAAATAAATTCCGCATTGAGATACAAAACTTGCACAGTTACATGAATTTTGAGCACAAAACTTGTATTCTGAAGAGATGTAAACTACGAGCTTCGAATTTTACACAAATTCGGAAATAGGTCGAATTGTATGGCGGCTCAGAACTGGGTCTAAACGTAGGTAAACGAAAATGGCTGACTGCCAGTGTAAGGTGCCAAGAGGCAAGAGTCGGTTAATTCTGTGCTAATTTCTAATTGTACATTTAATGAAGTGTATCTCAGGGTTGCAGGTTAAGGAGTCCAATCCTAACTGGATTTTTGGGATGAAATCCGGGCTCGGAAGATATATTTTTACTGTAAATCATCATCTGCCTACCCTTTTCCTAACTATATTGGGGTCGGCTTCCAGTCAAACTGGATTAAGCTGAACACCAGTATTTTACGCGGAGCGGCTGCCTACCAGACCTCTACAAACCATACACGGTACTTCATGGCGAAACTGGAATCAGATTAACTGGCTTCTGAATATCCGTAACGATTGCCAAAGATCTACAAATGACAGTCGGGACCAACGGCTTAACGTGCTTTACGAGGCACGGAGGAAACTCGGTATGTTAAGATGGTCACCCATCCACAGACCAACCTTGGCAAACGTTGCTTAACCTTGAAGATCGACCCGTGCGGCTGATATTATCTAGCCACGAGCTCTACATAATTTTACTGTAAATGTGGCTACCTATTTTGGAGTTCCTTTGTGTTAGACTTGAAAATAAACTTGTAGTAGTTTCATATAAGAAATGTGTGGTGATTAACAAAAAACAAATTATGCGCGATAAAAAAATATTTTCGTTTGGTAAACCTTTGCTATAAATATTATTATTATTACTAGCCCGTACTGTCCCACTGCTGGGCAAAGGCCTCCCTCCATTCCTTTCAATGCTCACGGTATTGTGCCTCTTCCGTCCAATTCGTAAGGAAGACATCCAGGTCGTTTATATTTTTTATATTACTATAAATATAAAATACAAATAATGTTCGTAAATATTTTTCGTATTATTTATATCTAAACGTGTGTCCGAGTGTATATCACTTTACAAATACACATCCACGCTGATATCGAATTCACAAAGCCCCATAAGTATTACCTAACGTATTTACTAATGGATTACGTGTCTCGAATATTTCTGTCCGACGTTCAAATATAAAAGCGTTTATGAAAACTTCGTTTGACGTACATAAATGTAATTTCTACGTTTAGATGTATCATTTGTGTTCTTGCGCGAAATTACGATACTGATATTTTTGGGACTGTGGTTTTCCTTTGTGTAAGGTTTATTACACATGATAATATAATATTTTATTAATGTTTATTTCTACATTATGTTATACTAGTTGACCCGCGCTACTTCGTTTGCGTCACAATTTTCATTACTGCTCCGCTCCTATTGGTCTTAGCACGATAGCCTATAACCTTCCTCGATAAATGGGCTATCTAACACTGAAAGAATTTCTGAAAGAAATTATTCAAATCGGACCAGTAGTTCCTGAGATTAGCGCGTTCAAGCAAACAAACAAACTCTTCAGCTTTATATATTAGTATAGATATTACATGTATTTAATGGTAGCACACTATAGGGGGGGGGGGGGGGGCTTAACGTATGTAATAACGATTTGATATACTTCTGTTATATCGTTATTCATTGTTTAATAGATAACTAGTGACCTACCCCGGGTTTGTACGGGTCCAATTACATACATACATACACAGAACTTGCTCGTTTATAGCTCTTTCTAATCGTGAAAACAGTATAAAAATTAGTGGCGTTGTTTAAAAAAAGTAAACTGAGAAACAGACAGGCAGACAGCGACCATGCTTTATACGATTTAAAGAAAGAGTAATTATGAACAACTTTTAAATATCTACTGGCTTTTCTTCTTCAAAATGGAAATCTAGAAAACTATACTCATTTTTAAACGAGCCTCTACCAAATTATAATAAAAGATATAAGATAATTTTACTTTGGGCTGCTAAATCCCACCCGTGTTCAGGAGTCAATGCCCTCTGGAGATTCTAGTTAGACCGAGAGCAAGCCGGCGAAATAAGATAGGTATTATTTTTAAATGAAGGTGGAAATATAAGACCCCCTCTGTACGTAAGTAACAAGATGCGCCCGTCATGGACGTTATTATACTGCAAGGCGAATCTTTTTGGCTTCTTGTAAACCTAGGCAAGAATACTAATCCTAGAAATACCTAGTATTACTATTATATATATATATATATATATATATGTTCTTGTTGTTGAGGTTTGTTTTGAGATAAATTAATCTAACTTTTCGTCTGCATAATTTGAAATTCATATTGTTAAGCTAACAAAGTGAATATAACATTGTACATAACATTAAATTCATACTAAATAGTATGAATTTAATCATTCGAATTGTAAGAGAAACCTTAATACGTCACTACCCACCTTCAAAGTGGCTTCGACAATTGAATGTTTAGCGGACAAAAGGCAGACGGTACATTATATTCCGTTGCGGTAATTAGACACGTATCACGATACTTGTACGGATTCCTAATTGGGGCAGATTAGGAATAATGATGATTCAGAAACCCCCACAACGCTCCGCCGCCGGTGTAATTATGTTGAAAACTTCCCTGTGGCACCCCAGGTACGAACCTCGACGTTACCCCTTGTTATATTACAACAAGCACATATTTCACAGATATTTGAGCACACTTTCGTTATCCGAGATAATATAAGAAAATAACAAAAACAGTAACCTCTTTATACAATTCCTCACTTCACTTCTCGTAAGTGGATTAAACTAAAATTAAATTTTATATTTTATATTATAGAATTTCGTTCGTTCCTTTGTAAAGTTGAACAAGACAACACATTGTGCTCAAAGGGCAGCCGATATTACTCAAAATCCATTTTCATTGGGATAATATCTCGGAGAGTGCGGGCGACGCGTCGCGGCCTCCTCAAAATATAATTGGGGGAACGAAATAATCCAGATCAAAGATTTTCTTTAATTACAAGTTCTTCATTTAGCGGGCGGCGATTTATCACTTAAGAGGCGATTTCCTCAAAAGAGCTGTGGATTAATTAGAGAAAGATAAAATTTGTGAAATAGCCGCAGGCTTGCGAGTGCTCTGAACTGATAAAAGGCCGATGAGGAGTAATGGATCTATTAGTGCGCCTGGTCCCTGGCTGACTGGGCCCAGGGGAGCACTTCTTTACGTTCGCGTCAAAAATCACCCAATCATGTTTACAAATCTCCGCTTCACTTTTTACTCGAGAATAATTTCTTTGTAGAAAACATTTGATTCGATAAACGGTTTCGGGTTCCCGCTCGTGATTGCGCGAGATGTTTATCTGAATTGAGCGCTGATTCGGACGGCGCAGAATCAGCTGCAAATACCAAACAAATTATCTGCTGTTTGCGTTGATTTATTTATTTTTTAAGTAGGCACATTAAATCCAGGGTGGGATAAAAACTCGTTTCAAAGGTTCGGGGTTTATAATTATTAAAATGGAAAGGGTGGTGAGAGGTATAGGTGAATGGTGTACTTACTGGATTTGAAGGTGACTTCACTTATGAGGATCCACTCGTGTTGGAACCTGAGCTTCAACATGATGTGCTGGGCAGTGCGGTTCTGAAGGTCGATATGCACCACTCTGGCGTGTTCCGACACTCTGTCCTGCTTCGGCTCGTGGGAGACATAGTCCTCTTGCCAACGTTCACCCTCTAGTGAGAAGTACACTTCTGCTTCTTTGAACAACTGACAAAAGAAAAAAGAACATTGCAACCTCGGAAATACCACGTAGTGTACCTATACTCCTTGGAAGAAGATCCTAACACAAAATATCGCAAACCTTTTTATGGAAATGATCAAAACATTTTTATACACAGCATAATATTTCTGGACACATACGAATAAATTTTGCAAAGGCATACGCAAAGCCATAAAACAGTCGTTACCTGAACGTCTTTGGTGAACATGTTGTTGGTGTGAATATCAACGTGGTA
Organism: Lacanobia oleracea; assembly: GCA_950371165.1. NCBI lineage: Eukaryota > Metazoa > Arthropoda > Insecta > Lepidoptera > Noctuidae > Lacanobia > Lacanobia oleracea. The sequence goes on from OX493385.1 coordinate 17,014,450, forward strand.
AAACAGGCGCGTCTCACTGAAGTTGAAGGTGAGGGTCACCTCCTCATCAGTGGTCATGGTCTTGTTCCAGCCAACCCAACGGGATCCTGGGAAAAATGTTATGGTGTCAAGGTTTCTAATAATAAATAGTGAATGATTGTGATACTGCCTTTTACATAATCAGGATGGTTGTTGGAGTATAATTTGGTTTGACTGAGTATTTTGGAACGGTTTTCCTCATGATTAACATTTTAAATTCCTCAATCACTTAACGAGCTAATGTACTCGTAGTTATTCTATTTCCATGTAAATACACTTTCCTCTCGAATAAATCCGATCCCAACAAACCGACCTGACCGATAGTTAAAGTGAAGATTGAGGACCGAAAATTTACATACCTCTTGTGTCTAACTGGTCCGGCAGTTCAAAATCGTTGGGCCCTACCAAGGAGTCCGTCATCTGACCGAGGCCATTTATTAAGCGTCCCTCCCGGAGAGTGCCGTCGTAGCCGAGGTCTTCGAACCTCGCCCCGCCCGTCATCGCCTGCATGTCGCCCCCCTTGGGCGCGGAGTACGCAACTAGATCCTCTGCACAAACAACAGACAGTGAATGCTCCGCCCGATGGCGGCTTCAAATCGCTTTGCACAAAAAAATCGCGAGGAACACACATTTCAAAAGCAGCAGAGTCACGTCGCTTTGCATTGTCCCGGGACGCACCAGCCATAGTAAACCGTATCCCTGGTATACCTACGTTTCCAACGACATCCATACAGTTCCACCCTCATACACGCCGTACGAGGATGCGCTGCGAACGGAAAAAAGCGTACTTTCGATGCCACAAATGGTGCTTCAAGAGTAGACTTCCTCGGTGTATATGTGTTCACATTTCCAGAAATAAGCTGCAATAAAGAAGACAAATATTTACTTATACTTGTATCATAAGCGCACAGTGGAAATAAAAACAACATAAAAGAAAAGTTGTGTCCATTTATCGATTCATAAAACATTAGAATGATCACTGAGATGGACTACAAAGTTTTTTAAGTACACTTCACTTCCAGTTCACGCCTAAGCTCTGTTTACAAAACAAGGAAAGGGGCATTCAGCCTTGACGGACGGATGAACACTTTGCTCGGGGACAGAAAAGAGATCCATCGTGAATCCATCTCTGTGAGAATATTTTGTACATATTTACGACATAGGCACTACAAAGAAAATGAAATCGTTTATCTTCTTTTGTCGTTTCAGGTGGAGCCGCATGTTTTGTTTTAACATTTTATTTTATATACGGCCGTTTATCAAGGGAAATTGAAAAATGTAAACCACTAAAGCGGTTTGTTTACAGACTCACTGAGAGGGCTCGACATTTTTATTGTGGAGTAAGGATATGCGAAATTGCGATTGGTTCAGGTGAGCGAAACAGTTTGTCATACACTGTTTGAATATGCTAGCGTTTTTGTGCGAAACGATGGTTTGTAGTGTTCATGTGTTTTGAATTTATTTTATTTAACAAAATAAACTCTAATGTTTTAGGTTTGGAATCGATTGGCAACAACAATATCACTGTCTAGAATAACTAAATTACTTAGTATGAATATAAAATGAGACATTTCTTCAAGTTGTGACATATGTACTGGCAAGTAGGTACTCGTGGCGTTTGCTTGAACGTAACCTAAGCACCCGCTCGGGGACTAATTTCATGTAACTCGAGCCTTATGCCTCCGAACGAGCCCGTAACTTCCCTGTGATCCAAGTATGTAAAGGAAAACTTCGACGGCACTGATTTGTGCCTAATTGCTAAGTAAATTAAATGATTCATCTAACTTTTAGCGTGTTTGTTAACTGTAGCATCAAACTTTTCCAAGTTTTAATTTTCTTCGATGTCTCAGTATTTAAGGGTCTGACTACTTTAACGAAGACGAGGACAAATAAAACGGTCCCAAATTTAATCAGCCGACTCTAAGCCCTAAATAAAGATTTGAATTTATTCTGCTATGCAGTCTTTTGTATTTTCATTTGCCTTAAAATTGTGTTTCGCAAGGAACAAAAACAAAGGCCATTATTCCAGTGACATAATAAAGAAAAACTCAATATTAAGTGGTCACTTACCCTGCTTCCGTTGAAATCTTTGTATTTGACCCAGCGGTTGAGTGCGGTTCGCCAGTACTCGACTGAGTAGCTCTCGACGAACTCCACTCCTACGGAGTTGGCGAACCTGCCCTGCGACTCAGTGCCCGTGATCAGATACTCATCGCGGAGGTCAATTTCCAGAAACTGGCGGCTGCGAGGTGATATCAGTCCGTTAGGACACCAAGCGCCGCCTTTGATCTCCGTCCGTATTCTGCAAAGACGTGTCTTGATTAACTCCTCCACAAAGCTTCTTTTTATTCATCACAATAAGCGAGCAACAAGTGGACATAAAGCACAGCCGAGCGTATATTTCTGTCGGTTTACCAGCGATTTTGAGTTCATTTGAGTACTTAGCTAACCAGCAAATGTATAAATAGTCGTTTAGGGCACGTTGGCGCATAGGCAAATAAAATTAGCGTAATAGTCTTAGCGAATAAAGTAAAACATTTATTTGTGTTTCGTTTGACAACAGCGGGCCGTCTGGCGGCACTCGGCTGTTCCATTAGAATATCTCGCGTGATCTCATCAGGAAGTACAACGGAACAAAGCGCGGTAAGCGCTGAATTAACGTGGCGTTTGCTAAATCGCCTCTGACCCTATGTAAAGTGGCTCAGATGATAAGGCTTCGGCACAGCCGGCCCTACTTACATCTTGTTATCTTTGGGGAGTCAAGCTCCGAAAGGCTTTTGTAGGATCATGGTCGTTCCAAATTCATATGAAAATTTAATTTTCTGTTAGTGAATTTCTCAAACGGGAGTCGAGTTTTCGCGTTATTGTCTCGCTTCAGGCTTATGCGGGCTTAAGGCCCCGAATGTGGGTCCCACTGTTAATTGTTTGAGCTAAGTATGAGCGTTTTGCGGCTGGGGATCCACAATTATTGTAACAGCTTGTCATAGCGCTTTATTGTTGTTTAACAATGGGCAGCTAAAGACATATCGATTAGAGGGCTATTTGTTTCGGATTTAGGGGAATGTATGTCCATTTAGAACTGTGTTGTTGAGCAATAGCGTGACTACAAATTGTTTTATGAAATTGTTGTTTTTTCAGCATTTTTATAATATAAAACAGGGTTTATAAAGAGGTAATTTACCGTGAACTAAGTGGCGAGACACTCTGGTCGTAGCTGGAGCTTGCCGAGAGCGATTCGTTAGCAATCAACCCATTTTCCATGCCAAGTGGCACAAGGCAGCTTCCTCCTTCGGCTGTAAGAAAAACATTGTATTAAATAAATGCGTTAACATTCGAGAACTCGTTTGATTTGGAGAGGAAAGTAAATCATTGGTTGAACGTAATTTTGAATTGGAAAAACGACAAAAGGATATTCATAAAAATACTATACATAGGTACCAAAAATACTTGACTTAATAAATAATGAGTTATTATGATTGTTTTTCTGTGTGAGAGAAGGTGCGTTGTTTTTCTTTAATTAAGGAGTGTGTCGTGTCGTGAGTGCTGGGTTTTCGTGTGTCCGCGGGACCTGCCCGGAGCGGCTCAGGGCGACCGAGGGCGGGCTGGGGTGGCCCGGGGCGGCGCTAAACTATCCGGATCGTAACAATTCCTTCCGTAATGTGTGTTTTGGTGTTGCGTTCGGAAGGGACGATCTTGGGGTTACACTGTGTTTCCTTTTAATTCGTTGCCCCTGTTCTAAGAGTGCCGCCATTCAGAATGTTAGTTTTTTCTAATGAAGCAGGAGCAATATCATGGCATAAAAAGAACAGTTTTACAATGATCATTATCATCTGCCTAGCCTTTTCCCAACTAAATTGGGGTCGGCTTCCGGTCAAACTGGACTCAGCTAAATACCAGTGTTTACTTAAATTATATTAATTGATAGTTTAAAACAATCATTGGCCGGTAATTCCCACTCTGAGAAGAAACAGTTTCTTTAGAGGTCCACTTGATTATAATGCGAAAATTCACAGTACATATGACATGGCTTTTTCTTCCACGATGTGAAAAAAAACTAGCCTTCGAAACTTAGTCTAAGTGACCAGGCTTATGTACGTATTTTAGACGTAGTATCGCCAGTCGTAATCCAGTCATTTGTTTCAGAATAGCCACCATTTAGGATAAAGTACTGTGGAAACGAATAGGCTGGCATAGACTATCCGGTTTTAGTCGCGACCCGGACATCAGAAATCAGACTACGATTTGACGCGAAAATGTTGAATCTAGAATTTATTTTATGAAATAGATTGGCGAATCTTGCTTTGCCTTGTCAGTACTTCAAAATAGTAGTTTTAAATAAAGATAATTTTTCTTTATTATTATAATCAATCATATATTATGGCCACCATCTCATTTGATTGTAAGCTATGATGTGGTCGACGGTGAAGGACACAGCGGTATTACAGAATAATAATATTTACATATAAGTTACTTTTGCCTGTTTAGAAAAGTGTCACAAGTGTGTCACGCTTTCCTAAACAGGCAATTATGTATTGGTAAAAGTTTTGTGTCATTAGCATTCAACTATATCCTAGCTAATGAACGTATTACACGGGACAAAGAGGTTTGGTTCTTTATGGGATAAACGCCTTGATCTTTGCGACTCTAGGGGTAGAATATCCTATGGGGTGCGTCAGCCCCTGTCACCCTTGCGAGTATGTACTCCCTAAGGGTTCTTAGACGTGGCTTTGTAAAGAATCGTATGTTACTGATAGTAAAATGTTTTTTTTTAATCCACAGACAGTTTTCCTTTACCTCTTTAGCGGCCCGTTCAGCTACCGTAGAGCTTAATTGCGGTATATAAAAATTAATGTAATCGGCCGCATGTCCTGTAACTTTGACATTGAACTCGTACCTATTGCATGTTTTACGTTGTCGATCATACGATTATTTGAAAAAATGCAGAAATGGATTTTATTAGTTATACAATTAAGCTAGAGACAGTCTGGTTTCACGTACGCAACATTTATAACGCATTATGATCTGCACTCTTGATTTTATATGAAAAACTTTGCAGTAGAAACACATTTATCGTATGCAACGCTACATACGATACAAAAGCGTTGCATACCTACGTTGCGTACGTAGGACCAGTGTGATTCTCGCTTTAGTGTGCTGTAACTTAGTTTCTAAGATATACATTACAAGGATTGGTAATATCTGTACATCTGATACCAACAGCCCAAAATACCTTAAGTTGTAAACACGGAAGTCACAATAATAATACGCAGAGGAAATAGTGATCCTTAATACCCATGGTAACAATATAACATTGAGTCTGCTCCGTAAAAATAATATGTAGGTATACATTTTGTTACCAGGAAAGATATTTATGTATACATAAAAAGTAATATTTATTCATTCAAAATATTAACACTGTTATGAGAACATTAGAATTCTGGCCACATTTTTAATATTATTTGAAACGAATGACAAGCACGAGGAAATTAAGCTAAATTACGTGAAACAATGGAGAAGAAAAGCGACAGTTACTGTTTTTAGAATTTCGGCTGATGAATATTGTTGAATCAATAGAAAATTATAAGTTTGCATATTTGATATTCAATTTCGCCTGAAAGGCTGAACAGATGTGTACCTTGGATAACAACATACTCGTACGATTTTATCCAAGGTCATGAAAAAAGTCCCCTGAGATGCGAGCAAAACCACGGGCAATATATTTCAGGCCTGTGTAATTAGATATATCTAATTAAATCATATATTTATTATCTTTACCTTTTATGGGAGTGGGATTACAGGTGAGGGTGGACCAGTGCCTCAGTATCCCAAACTTTGTTTATTTTCCTGTTTTTAATAAAACGAAAATACAATACACGACGCTGGAGGGGAACAAAGAGAAAAATTCAAATTCAATTTTGTGGACGGCATTATTTTAACATATATTATACGTAGGTATATTATTTTTGGTTATATCCTCCTCTTTTGTTTGTTAAATCGTATTTAGGGATTTTTTGAAGTCAAACTTTTTGTGTTCAGCTTAGATGACAAGCTTATCAATTTTATTTCGTAATGATTTTATAACAAATCTTGCTGTTTTATACTTAATATTCTTATCAGACAAAAAATTGTTTCCGCAATTCAGAAATCATTTATCAATTTAACTGACTTCAAAAAGGAGGAGGTTCTCAATTCGCGGGATTCTTTTTTTTAACGTAGTTATGTTCTCCGATTACTCGAAGACGCATGGATCTGTAGCGGCATCAATGACGCCACAAGTAAAACCAACATAGCAAAAATCTACATCGGAACAAAAAGAACCGCGACGCCATCTATCCAACTAGCAGCGAACTACTACGTCGAAATCCTGCATCGCGCAAGTAGAGTTTCCCTTGCGATTTGAACACATACATCAGCCTATACTTATACTTTCTAGTTTTATATTTGTAAGTCGGTTATATTTATTTGTAAAAAAGTGTTTTTATTGATAGGTTCGTATTTGAACACTTTCTCACCAGGTGGTAAGCGATGATTTGGTTGACAATGTATGACGAGTACGTTCGACTATTCAAACATCACTTAAAGCCCAACCCCCCCCCCCTCATTATTGAGTTCGGAAATATTTTCTACAAATCATGAGTCTCACAATAATTTAGTCTGCTTAGATTTTAGTTCATTCCACAATACAACACTTTCGCTGTACAAGTCTCTTCTAGTGTTTAACAGTAGTGTTCCTACGTTCGTACACAACACTAAGAAAATGTTCGGAAAAACTGTTATGTCTGTTACGATAACATGTTTATTTCTACGCGCCAATTCAAATAAATGGCTACCTCAGTACTGTTTACGTGTGTGTAATATGTGCATATTTATATTACGATACGTCTTAAGGAAAAAACAAAAACGAATCTCGACAAAGTTAAGCTTTTGTTAAATAATAGCACCTGTTGGAATAAGAATTCAATTAATTGTGCTTTATGTTTGGTACTACCCGTTTTTAGGTTGGTAATGTTGGTACACAAGAGTTCTTTGTGTTTGGTGGAATGTGGATCCTATACTTTGCCATACTTGAAGATTTAGATAAGTATTTGAAGTTGCTAGACTTTCAAAAAACCAAGTAGGAAGTACTCATACAACACGATAACTGACAAATGCTTGCAGTTTCTGTACAGGTGCACTTAGATCGGTGTGCTGTTAGTGTCCTTATCTCCGAAACTACACTACTACTCATCATCTGCCTAGCCTTTTCCCAACTTTATTGGGGTCGGCTTCCAGTCAAACAGGATTTACCTGAATACCAGAGTTTTACGAGGAGTGGCTGCCTACCAGACCTCCACGACCCATTAACAGGGTACAGGGGGTAGGGGATTTACTGGCTTCTGACAACGACTGTCAAAGATCTTCAACTGTCAGCCAGGACCAACGGCTTAATGTGCTTTCCGAGGAAACTCACTATATTAAGATGGTCACCCATCTATAAACCAACCTTGACAAGCGTTGCTTAACCTTGAAGATCGACCCGTGCTTCTTTTATTATTTAGCCACGAGCTCCTACTACACAGTCTAAAATTTAAAAAATAAATAAAGACAGCGTGTTACATAATTATGTTCTTTGCCTATAGATTACAGAAAACCTATTAAGGAGTCTATGGTTTGAAAGTAACATAAAACAAAAGTGAGATTCATTTGGAACCCTTTGCATGCGAGTCCAACCCGCACTTGGCCTGTTTTTTCATCAGTAGTCAGCTCATATGGTTTATGCTGATATGACAGATCGATGTGTAGACGTCTTATTTTTAAGCTATGTGTGCAAAATGAATATCTATTATCGTATTTTCCTACAATCAAATGCGGTTTATAGCACTTTATCGATATTAAAAAATCTGCTAGTTAAGTAACATATGCCGAACCGAACCAGAAAGCTTATTAAGGAGAAGGACGTGTGTTCGCCTTAATCTGACAAACAGCCATGTGAGGGATGTGCACCTAATCCAGAGCATCGCGGGGACATGTGATAAATTACTCCAGAACAAATTACGTGAAGCTGCTGCGAGTAAAACAAACAATTTATTAAAAAGACAAATGAGCCGGCCTCGTCGCTAGGTGCTTTAATTATTACATGATAATACTTGTCAAAACTGTTTGCATATTTGTACGGAATGTTTGCCAGTGTGATTGATGAATAGTGAAGCTGTATTAAAGTACCAAAACGTATCCTGTAAATCCCTCTTTTATTATTCTTGAAGCAAACATTATAAGCGACGACAGCATACAAGAAAATATTTAACGGTGATTCAATAATTACCTAAATAGTCTTCAACAAAGAACAGAATTTAACATTAATAATAAAGTTTATGAATAGCAAGCATCAGCAAATCCAGCCCAGAATGAACTCCAGTCGCAGCCCCTTCCCGAGGGTAAGCTAAACTTACTACCTCATTATATTAATTGCCCGTCGCAAAGGAGAATAACTATTAAAAATTCATTGTTTTCAGCCTTCCACCAAATTCACTCGAATAGCATTATTAATATTTAATTCTACAATGACGCCGCGCCTAATGCTCTTAATTTAAAATTCTTAACAAACTTAATATTTGAGCAGAGCGGCCCCCCAAGGATCCTGTGCCTATTAAAAGTATATCAAGAATTTTGTTTATTCGCAGTCGTTTCGGTTACAAAGCGGCGTGTGTACGAGGCCGGGCCCGAGGCCCCGCTGTGCGCGCCGCAGTCGAGAGCGAGTTTTGCTGAAATTCCGCGCGGGAAATGTTTCACATGAGGTATCTCGGTAAGGAGACTAGACTTGCACGCTCAGTGGTACATAAATTTTCCGACGGTACCGCATCGGAACCGCAGTAGGTAGCGGAACGACGTCCGTGCCTCGTACGTGTTGCGCTGCCAAATAAAAATGTGGGAGGGATCTTATTTTGAACATTAGCGACTCATATGGGCAGCCGTTGGAATAGGAAAGTAGAATATATTGTGCGGTAGGTACGCGAGTGTACCATACATAAACCTGTCTATTTATTATGGTAACTACATATTTTATGTAACTAAGCCTGCATTATCTAGTTGATGTTATGTGATAATGTTGGCTACGCTTCGTTTTGTACTCTTATTGTTTTCTTGAAATATGGATCTAGAGGTGGAATGTTAGCACGATGTTTATTTGGGAGAAGAGGTTAGCCTGGATATTGCCGAAACAGTCCCAATCTTGTTCATTTTGTTTGTGTTAATTTTATTTACAAGGTCTACTTGTAAGTTGAATAAGCAGTGCTTTTTTGGTTGAAATTGTCAACAAAATGTGCCAAACAAAGTGCGGTTATTAATATTCGCGGCTTGCTGCGAAACGTATAATCGTCGGACCCACCTACATAAATAATTCATGTTGGAATTAAAGAAACTAAAGTTTCTCTCATTTTAACGAGCCACTTTAATGAAAGTGTTTGCTAAAGAAATTTATCAAATTATGCGGCAGACGTTCCTGGTGTTTATTTTTTATTTTAATTCAATAAGCGGACTCATTTTTTACACTTTATGGCTCGACTATGGTTTCATCTAGAAGGTAAGTATTACGTATTGTAAGAAATCTCCTTCAAAGTTAAGTTCACTACGCATAATATAACGAGTTTTCGTATTGGCATTATTATAAACGAGTTTTATAATAATGGCAATACGAAAATGTCTTTCTACCATGATTCTATTATGAGGCCATTGACCGACCAATGATCGACCATTATGAGTTAGCAGATTACGAATTTTTAGCAAAATGACAATGGGATCGTGTTGGAATGACGAATTTATAAAAAATATCAGACTTGGGGCCCTGGTTACATACAATAGGTTACATAGGTTAGTAGCATCTTGCACAGCTTTTGAACTGTCGACCCTATTGCCTTCGAGGGATTGCAGTGACGTCTTACTGTGTTGTCTAAGAATTCGTAAATAGGTTCCCGTGGGTAGAAGTATTGTTGCATATAAGCTACATACAATACAGGTTACAAAAGCCATTCACGGTTTCAGGTACAGTACCCATATCGTAGTTAATATGACGCATAATAAATTGCATTAAGGAACAAACTATTTATTTCAATTAATAGCGTTTTTATTGGTTAAATGGCCTATAATCCACTGAAAGCATTTGGGAAAGTTTGGTTCAGAAAATTACATTTTATGTAGGATTTAATATCAGTTTTGTGCTACTTTAGGTTTATGGAATTTGAATCATATTTTTGATATATTGCTCTTTGTAACTCGTAATTTATATTATATGTACGCCAAATACTAAAATGTTTCATTTATGAAACATATCGGTTATGTCAGTTGTTTGTGTAGGCACAATTTCATCTTGTATTGTTTGTATTGGATGCGGAGTTATTTTATTATTCAACAATTTTAAGGACTCTTATTTTGATTTTTTTTTTATAATATACTACTCTGTCAAGAAAGTACCGGGAAAAGATCAATAATACACAAAATGTCTGTTATTCATCCAAATTATTTTATCACCTTCAAAGTATGCTCCTTTAGAAACGATACACTTGCGCCAACGAATAATCCATTCATCAAAACATTTTTTAAACGCTGCTTCCGGAATTGAGTTCAGTTCTCGCCGCGTATTTTCCTTTATGTCTTCTATCGATTGAAAACGGGTGCCACGAAGTGGTAATTTGAGTTTAGGAAAAAGAAAAAAGTCAGCAGGAGCCATATCTGGTGAATATGGTGGTTGCTGGATGGTATTTGTTGAGTGTTTGGTTAAAAATTCGTTCACAATGATAGCCTTGTGCGAAGGCGCATTGTCGTGGTGCAAAATCCAAGAATTTTCTTTCCACAAATCTGGCCTTTTTCGTCGAATTTGCTCTCTTAAACGCCGCATAACGCTCAAATAATATTCTTTATTTACCGTTAGACCTTCCGGTAAGAATTCAGAGTGCACAACACCGCGATAGTCAAAGAAAACAGTCAACATGACTTTGACTTTTGATCGACTTTGGCGTGGTTTTTTCGGTTTCGGTTCAGTTGGAAGGCGCCACTCCGAAGCTTGTTGACTAGTTTGCATGTCAAACTCGTAAACCCACGTCTCGTCACCAGTAACAATGCGTTTCATGAATGTTGGGTCCGAACTGACTCGTTCTAGCATGTCCTCAGCGACTTTCATGCGATTGAGTTTTTGGAGAAAATTCAGATGTTTTGGGACTAGACATGTGTCATACCCAAATGATAGTTAAAATGGTACGGATCGACTCGTGAGATACAGAAAGTTCGGCGGCTATCTCTCTCAGAGTTGAATGGGGATTTTCAGTCACTATTTCCTTCACTTTTGCGATGTTAACTTCAGTTGCAGACGTTGACGGCCTACCAGAGCGAGGCAAATCTTCCATCACATCTCGACCGCTTTTGAACGCTTTGAACCACTCATAAGCACGAGTTTTTGATAAAGTCGATTCACCGTAAGCCTTCTGTAACATTTTCAGTGACTCCGAACACGAAATTCCATTGGCGATGCAAAATTTAAGACAAACTCTTTGTTCGATATTTTTGTCCATTATGAAATTCGCAATTCGACGAAAAAGGCCAGATTTGTGGAAAGAAAATTCTTGGATTTTGCACCACGACAATGCGCCTTCGCACAAGGCTATCATTGTGAACGAATTTTTAACCAAACACTCAACAAATACCATCCAGCAACCACCATATTCACCAGATATGGCTCCTGCTGACTTTTTCTTTTTCCTAAACTCAAATTACCACTTCGTGGCACCCGTTTTCAATCGATAGAAGACATAAAGGAGAATTCGCGGCGAGAACTGAACTCAATTCCGGAAGCAGCGTTTAAAAAATGTTTTGATGAATGGATTATTCGTTGGCGCAAGTGTTTCGTTTCTAAAGGAGCATACTTTGAAGGTGATAAAATAAATTTGGATGAATAACAGACATTTTGTGTATTATTGATCTTTTCCCGGTACTTTCTTGACAGAGTAGTATGATATTACTAAAACCAGCACTGTATTTAATATAAATAACAGATGCAACTCAAACTCCGCGCCAAAATGGAAAACAGTTGTGCCAATCTAACAACTACAAAAAAACAAAAATTTGAATTTGGAACCATAAACAAATCATCCATTCCCGATACTTTTTTGACTGAATGTAAGACTAGGTAATGATTGATTCAATGATACAATGATATTGTGTGTCAGTCTGTGTAGGTATGACATGATTTCTGTAACTTTCGTTAGTAATGTTGTCATTTTGTATGACTAATATTGATATCTAGTTACGTTTAATCTTAGACATGGTATGATTTCTCAGCCAACACATTTGTTTCACTTATAAGACTATTTTATGATTCCTGCACAAATTTTCTTCAACCTCTTTTAGCTAATGATACACACAAAACACTGTGTGATGTTAAAACTGTCAAAGACTTCAGAATAATATGCCTATGTTAATGTCTACAGCCTTGTAGGTGTATGTAGCCTATAGATAATTAGAAGACAAGGTCTGGGAGCCCAGAACAGCCTCGAAATGTGCTTTAGTTGTTTAACGTGTGAAACAAACAGAGGAGCCTGCAGCTTTGTTACCCAGGACGCTTGAAAAATGGAATCGCTAAAGTGCTTGTTGTTTTTAGATATTTTGGTTTTAAGAGTGGAATATGTATTGTGCGAATACATAATTATTCCACTCTTAAAACCTGTGGTCATGATTTTGTAATGAAACATTTAATAATCTCGGTTTTTAATCATGAGATCTCATCTTTGTTTTCCAGGACAGATAACGTAACACTTTTTATTTAGTGGTAACTCAAATTCTACGTAGGTACTTGTTTAGGCATCGACAATGGATGGCAGTTAATTCAACAATAAGACATTACTTAGGTAACTGCGGACTTCTGAAATAGCCAGCTATTTTAAATTCCCGAACAGACCAAGACTTATAAGTCACGCTTATGAAGCACATCTAGAAATTTAACATCCACGTATGTGAACACAAAATGTGGTACGTTACGTCGCCTCGCCGTTTCAGACATTAGGTAGAAATTAATGATGTGGCACCGAGTACTGGGACTCTGACAGACTTGTACAGGGAGGTTCATTAACCCGTCTTGGCAAACACCAGTATCTCGTGTGCCTGTACATGTAGAGACGAGTTTACTAAATACTACGTAAAGTTTTTGGAACGAGACTTGTTTATTTACAAAGACAACAATGACAAGTTAAGAAAGAAAAGTGTTTTAATTTAGACAGTATAAGCATGCTTTCATAAACAATTACTGTTATTGGATTTCTCACGATGATAGTGCGAACGTCTTAGGTAAAATATGTCCGACAAATAATGCTGGTATACGAGCCGATTTATCAACATTATTAAAAAAAATTGCCGGGCGATTACAATGGATAGGTATGTCAGAGAGCTATAATAATTATTCTACACTTTAAAAAATTAGGTTTTATATGAATTCATTTACAATTTGCTTTACAGGTTAAACACTCTTTTTAGAATTCCTGAGTGGAAAATGCTATCCATAGATTAGGTATGAGCTGAGTCAATGATAGGTACCTGTCATAGACATGTCGGCTTGATTGACTGATACGAGGCTTGTTTAACCTCAGTTTCATTCCGTACAGCGGGTCTAAAAAGGCCACTTTAGTAGAATCATAATATAATTCATACATCAATCTGTTAAATTTCATTTTCATCTTTATCGCTAAAGCACTAGGTTCAAGGTTGATTGGAAAAATTTGACAGTATCGGGTAGCTGATGTTGGCAGATTTTTTTTTTCCTTTTTTTTTATAATGGGTTTGATTCTACTAATGTGGCCCTTTTTTCACCAGCAGATCGAATATTTGAATGGCTGACAGATGTTTATTCGGGTTTGCGTACCGAGAAGGTACCGAGTCAACAAATGAATCAAGACTGCTATACCTACAAAACAATAAACATGTTAGAATAAGGCAAAGGACTGGCAAATCATCTTGGCTTCCAGTATAACCGAATGCTGCTGAATACCAGTATTGTACATTAGGTCACATCCAGAAACTGAGTAATACGATAATTGATTCGATTGGTGTCAGATTTTCTGATCTGTTTGTTAAAAGATTCGTAGACCACGGCCATTCGTGCACCGACTGCGGCAAGTCTTGCGTTATTATGTAGCCACGAGCTTTTTTAAAGATTATAAGACTACGAAATCTATTTTGGTCTCTCAGGGAATGTAAGTTTTACGAACATTTTTGGAATTAATGTACGAGTTGATGTCGTCGGTGTACGTCGATATAGCAAAGTGTCTGTAGGTCGCGTCACTAGATGGCTGTCTTGTTAATTTGTGACAGCGTGTTGCGCAAGAAATTAAAGCACATTATGTATGCACCTTTGATGTGAGAACCTTGAATAATCTTTTGGGTAACAGACATAGTATGATGAAGGTAAATGAAAGGCAAAACCGGTATCTTTGTGTTTAAGGGTTGTATTTTGTGTTGTCAAACAGAGCATCTAGTTAAGCGTATGAATTAAGTTAATCATCAATCAAACAGAGTGTGAATTTTACTTCCTTTAAAAATATGTCTGTGCGTTTAAATGTGTGTTCATCAAATACGCCCCAACGACTGAACTTATTTGCATGTAACTTAGAACATGGTCAGTGACTATGCTCCCGAGCGATAATTTTCGACGTCGTAAGTTGAAGTCGCTGGCAATAACTAGTAACTTATTACTATAACGAGAGTTACATTTTAACTCATACATACTTGCAAAAATATGTAGATATTACGTAAATTAATTAATTATACCCCCGGTACTTAAACCGTCCATTACTGAAATAGCACCCTAAAACATACAAAGTTCGGTGTAATTCATTGTCAAAGAGTCGCGTTACTCCGGTGCTCCAGTACTCCGGGAGGAGACGCGAACTTTGAAATAGAATCGTAACTACGTGTGACTAGGTCTGTAATTGTTTTGTTTACGCCTTCCCGTCTGTATCGCCGACTTGATGTTGTGAAATTAAACTTAATTGTAACTATTAATGTGGAGTTATGTAGGTAATATCCTTATACTAACTTCATCCAGTGGCTTCGCGTGAAAGTTGGAATTTACGCCTCTGCACTCCGGAATGCAAACTACTGGGATAATAAGTATGCTATGTTCTAAGCCAGGTCAGGATCTACGCCTGACAGTCAGGCCAAAAAAGGTTCTATCTTAAAAGGTAGCTGTTTCATGCGCGCTTATATTATGGGAGAATAAACGTGTGAATAAAGACGGAATTTCCCGCAATGAGCAAGGATTTTTGTTCCAGCCGAATAATAATTACTAAGATTACACGATGAGATTTTTGTTAATGTTTAGATATTTTGTTAGCTAAATGTTGACGCCCTGTTAGTTTAATTTGTTAGGTAATAACGTGAACTAAATGCTATTTTTACTTCGTGACTGAAATGTTAAAATCTATATTAAATTAAAAAAGAAATCTCAGCAATATACTATTGAGAGCAGTGGTGGCCCGGTGGTAATGGCGGCGACTTATGAGTTGTAGGTCGTAGTTTCGACCCAGGCACTTTGTGTTAATTATTCACGGCATCATCGGCACGTCCTAGAACCAAAAATTCGAAGACATGCGACATTTATCAACCCGCACTGGGCCCGCGTGGTGAATTACGGCCCAGTCTCGCTCTCACCGAGAGGAGGCTTGTGTCCTAGCAGTGGGAACATTATAGGCTAATATGCTATGAATGGTTTGTCACAAGGAAGTGCGTTTTTATACACTTGAAAAAAAAATAATTTGCGAGAGTTTTGGGAATTTTTAATTAGAGAATATCACAGGCTTTGTATTATTTTTGTTTACAAATTTGAAATATCACAGCTAACAAAAATAATTACCACACTGACAAATAAATTACTTGCAAACATATTGTACTCATAAACTGAACCATGTACAAAATTGTTCCTGGTTTAAAAAAATATAGGCACCCAATTTCCTCATAAATGTTTCAGATTAAACAGGAAAGAAACATAATTATTTCAACCTAACCCTCCCGTATACTACATAGAAATAATAACCCTTTTTTTAAGCATGTGAAGTCATCAAATGACTCCTCCCGCTCTGGGTGAAGCAGGAGGGAGTGTCAGACTCTTACTGACTAAAACTCATCCGTGTTCCTTCTGGTGCCCTTTGCGTTCCAGGGCTACGGTACCTCTTTCGAAGAGATTCCGCAGCAGAAATAGTAACCCTAGGTATTGCAGTCCGGCTTGTATTATATGAGAACAAAAAGTCACCGTCCGTAATATGTGCCAGCGGAAATGAAGACCGTAAGGAGAAACGTTGAAACGTAAAGTAAGACTGAACTGAATGGTTTGAATGGAGGAACTTTTGTGATAACTTGAGAAAATAATGTGGGACCTGCATTGTCTTTTTACCTTATACTAGTTTTTGCTCGCGACTTCGTACGCACAAGTCCCGATTTTTCCCGACACAAGATTTTTATAAATATAGATTATTATGTTTTATTGAAGCGGGATACTTTTCAATGAGCAGCAATTTGTTTCCAGCCATTGAATATCAATAAAAAAAAATCCGACCAAGTGCGAGTCGTATTTGATTATACTTGAATTATTATAAAACAAATTTGTTAGAAAATGTTTACATTGTGAATACATTTTCTTGAAGCAACAAAAATGTTTTCAGAATTCCATGTCCAAGTCGATGGAATTCTAAAAACATACTCATGTTATATAAGTTTGTTTATTTCTTTAAATACGAAAATATTGTTTGGAAAACCTCGCCTTCAGGGTCAAATCCAAAGAAATGAACTTGTTCGAATTTTCTTTTCACCAAGTCTTTTCAAAGTTAGAAAAACGTAGCGAAATTCTAACTTGTCGAGACTTTCCCATTGATTTTATATTCTCATTGTAGGTGTCTGTTGTTTTAGATTTTATTCGAGTTTCATTGAACGAACAAGTTTTTCGTTTAATTCGAATTAATGTTCGAGTCAAATTGGACTAACTTCGGCTTTAAAAGAATAGATATGAATAAAATTGTAGATGCTTTTTGGATACCAAATAAAGAAAAGAGCATTTATTTGCGAGTTATCAAAAGTGGTTCCAAATAAATTGATGGAAATATCCTATTGGCTATGTCATGACGTAGGAAATACATATACAGCCTGAAAGCTTGAAAAAATCACCCAGTATTTGTATTCGTGAAGGCGTATGATTCTTCAATAAACTGTTAGGTACCGTTTTGTAAGCGCTCCAGCAGACGTGAATAACGCGAGCATGATTTGTATTCCACTTACTAATTTGAGATGATGGCACTAGCAGTTATAATGTTTTGCTTTCCAAATGTCTATGATTTTATTATGAAGAGTAACAGGAGCTCTAATATTTGGGGATAATTTGAAAAAAGGTGTCGAAGGCATACAGAAATTTCCAAGAGAGGAAAAAAATTCAATGAATTTACTATGCAGGAATGTCGACTCGATCTAGTCCCAGAAGGAGTACTAATTTCAGGAAAATTGCCTGAAAATTTGGAAGCGCTAGACTATGTGAGTGGTATGTTAATAGTTATTTTATATTTTAACCTCGGATCGAAGCCGGCGATAATTTGTTGCGGCAATATCGTCTGTGCTCGTAAGTTGGGAACGCTCGATTGGCACGAGTTACGCTTCTCTGGTTACAGTTAGTGCGTTAGTACAACGATTAAACTATAATTACAGACGACACCACTCAAAGCAGAATGCCTAATTTACCACATATAATTGTAAACCTGTCTAAACGCCAAAATGCTAAAATTAAGTTATAACATATGTTTGAGTTCAGAATCACACACAGCCATTTATTTTTTATTTATTTATGATCCATCAAAATAATTATCCTGAGCCGCATTGTATACTTTACTTTGATAAGATTAAATAAGCAAAAAGTCTATATTATCATGAGTATTTAATGTCAAAAGATGCTTAAGGAAAATAAACACAGTGGGAACATAACAAAGCCTCTTACACGATTCTGAAATATGCGACAGAATAATAGGAAATTCTCATGTCTGTGAGGTGAGATGTACCCGATATATAGTCAAAAAATAGGCAGGCTCAGAAGGTAGGCTTCGAACAAAAACAGCAAAAACTGGTGCATTCACAGATGTCAAACTGTCTCCAACAGTAAGTAACGTAAGAAGATGCGTGTCTGAAGGCTATAGATAAAAAGACATTCTCTCAGCGCAGAAAACAGTCAATATTTCAAAATTGATACATTGGATTGACTATTGGAGTAGCAATTCTCGTATTTTCGCTGGACGCTTAAAGGACAAAATTGGTCTGCATGCGACATTTTGCTAGCGTTTGCCGATCTTGTACTTTTGGCTATGGTAATCGCTAGTTTATTGTTACTTCGACTTGCTCTCCTTTGTTCGAGTCAACCTTCTGCTATTCTCTTTTGTGTTGGAACAGAAGTAACGATGTCGTGCTGCGCAAGGTTCCACTAACTGACGTTAGGTAGCGCCCCTGGCTCCGAGAGGGCAATCTGTTGCAACGCGACTATTAACAACAGCTCGATTCCCATTTAGATTCAAACAGTCACGTTAACTAGATCATCTTGGAGAAGTCGTCAGTTAAATTGTGCCTTTTGATGAGTATAAGCTAAATTTAAAATTAATCGAGATGTATCGGTCAGTCGAGACAAATCATAATAAAAATCAAGATTTTAGAAGCTTGTGGTTAGGATATAAATATCTAATGAAAAATTGAGCCCATTGTTCAAAACTGCAATAACATACCATCCAGAAAAAAATCAGTTAAAAATGTACCTATAAGCACACACAACAATGAAACAAAACACCGCTAAAGCACCTGCCGTCATCGCTTGCAGTCCCAGACAGCTCCGGTTTATTCTAACCATACACGCAATGACATTACTGACAGATACAGTTGTTGTTTCAGGCTGAACAGGCAATTCTCAGCGTGTTCCAGACAGACGTGAAAATGCAGATAGGCATACATACGGCGGTGTCTAGGAAAAGCATTTACAAGAATTACTACTTTTAAATACGTGGCATTTTTAGAAGAGCCAATAAGACTTATGTACTTTATATTACGTAAAGATAGGCTATGAATGTTGACCTGAGTAGTTAATCTTGAGCAAATAAATTACGATCAGATGCCTGAAAGGCGTATTTCATGAAATTAGTTTTCCCTCCACTTAGGCGAAATTGATTTTAATATTTCAAGGCCCTGTTTTTGTAACAGATTGAGCACAACGTACTTAATCACTTGAAGATGTTTACATCTTACATTTTTCTCGCTTTAGTTGGCAAAAGACTCGTCCATTTTGATCGAGGAAAACCGGTTTGTTCTGAAAATAACTAGGTGGATAGTTTTGGCAATGTTTTCAGGATTTGTTAATGTCAAGAAATATGACGAAAATAGTTGTATAATAAACATTGTTGATAGAAAAGCGGGTGGGAAAAAATAGTAGGATATTTTTGTAATGTAACTAACATTACAAAAATATAATAGGTTAATTTATTTGGCTGTTTCACCGTTGAATTTGCTTTTAAAACACGTTTTTGTAAGTGTAATTATTGCCTCCGTAACGTTCACGTACATGTTTATTGTCGGTCGTTAAAATTGTGTGTACTTTGCAAAATTGCAGTTTAAAATCGGCTGCTAAGGCCGGTTTTATGTGTTCTCTGTATATTTACCAAAAAAGCCACAATTATTCCAGTACATTCATGTAACAGCACCGCATGCTCATACAGAGTGAGAAGGATGGGAAACGTGTACCTTCATGAGTGTAAGAGGGAGAGGAACAGCATCCTCTTGCGGGAACAATTTGTCACTGTCTCCGCCAATTTCCTCTTGTAACTAGTTTTTTCTTTGCGCCACGTAAATTTAATTTCAGCTCTTTGTTGAACCGGTTTGAAGCGGTTGTAGCCAGCTAGTACCGCAAACTTTTTTCTTTAGTGTTTTTTCAGTCGAGTTTGATTTCTACATGTCGTGTTTGTAGTTTAAATTATGTTAAGCTGTTGTTTGTTATGAGTTTTGTTGATTAGTCGTATCTATGTAGGTATTGGATTTAATTTTTAGGTCTTCATGTGAAGTTATCATAAAGTAAAGATAGGGCCGAACAAAGGTACTTTCATTTAAAAAAATATATTTATGTCTAAAAATTAAAAGTACGGCTCTATCGCCAGGCTTGCTGAAGGACAGTTGCTGATTTCAGGTTTAAAGACAACGATGAAGTTCTCAAAATCTCTTTTAAAAACTAAAATGTAATCTGAATCTGAACTATGATCGGCTACTTATATTTTCATACAATTTACAAGATCACACTTGTTCAACCATTCCCCATAGTTTGTCATACTACATCGTGTAAGAAACTGAGACCGAAAGCGTGAAAAAGGCTGGTCCCTTATTTCACGCTAGTTGCCCAAAACTCTACCGCTGTTATCCTAAAAAAAAAACATCAAAATCATGTCAGAAACAAGGACCCTTCATTCTATGTTAAGATATAACTCCGCTGGGATAAAATATTTTCGACGAAACTAGGTAAATAGCACTTGCATTTATTAAAGTATTGAAATATGGGCAAAGTGGATTGAAAGTAGAAATTTCAATTGGATTAAACAGCTTTCAGGCGAAAGCATACGTGAATAGGTATGGAATGTGATGTGAGGCACAACTTAGAAGTTGTAGCAAAAGATTCAATTTTCTCCCGTAGCAATATTTCGTAGATGTGTGCTACGAAATCTCGTAGCGCGTAGCACCGGTTACGAGATGTATGTAGTAGTAGCCAATATTGGTTTCATTTTGTGCTTGATTACAAAATACAAAGTTTAAGCATTGCAAAATGGAAGAAAGCAAATGTAAAATGTAACCTTTGGAGGCAATGTTGGGCGATTTCCTTGAAGGTTGGTAATTGTTCCCAACATTGCCAGGGGCTATTATGGTGGACGGTTCCTTAGAAGGTTTGGTAATTGCTTCCTCATTGCCAAGGATATTCGGTGAAGGGACGAAATTCCCATCAATTGTGTGCCTATGATATAGGTTTTTATTGGGGTATAACTGAACTATTGTTTTACATTAAGATGACTGTAAGCAGACCGTGGTTTTACCAGGTTCCTAAAGGTTCCCAAGTTTATAAATCTACGGATGCATGATGAAAAAAAAAATACGTCAACATTAGGTCATTCGACGTGAAATTGAAATGACCGCTGTGTTTTGATAGTATGCATTTACTGGCATTTGATGTTGGAGTCATTCATGTAGTGAAGTACTCCTGGCGTTTGATCAAAGTGGTTTAAAGTCAATATGTTTCTAACAGGTATTTGCATTAAATAAATATTAGAGAGTTCCATGTTAAGCATGTTTTACTGCGAGTGTTTGAACATAAGTACGAAGATAACCTCTAGTGGAGTATTGGTAGGGGAAGTTTTTTAATTATGTTCAACTACCAATCGGCATGTCAATCTATTGTAGTGGCAATAAAAACGTCATAAAAAATTGTACTCTCATAAACAAAAACTATGTTATAAAACGAGAATCTCATTAAAAAAGAGTGCTTTTTTCCAGTGCCAGTCATGAAAGTACTATATTTTTAGAAGTCAATTACTCGGTAGAAGCAACCCCAGACAGATCAATCAAATTATTCAAATTAATACGTACTACTCAATGAAATCTAATTTATTAAAACCGCTTTATTTGGAAACCAACTTAAGAGCCGATAATAATGAACGGCAAAAAATGAAAAATCGCTTTTCTCGATGGCCCATCTATCTAATAAACCTAATATTGGTTTGATGCGCGCTCAAGAGGCGTGAAATGACTCCCTCCGCCCGCCGTACCCCCGCCGTACCCCCGCCGGGCGACAGGCCTCACCAACCTATTCTGACCTGCACTGTTTTTACTTTTATTCCCAACTTCGAAAGAAAATGTTTTCTTCCCACACCGCTACGGCTTTTCCCGACTGGTCCACACTGCACCTCGCTCCTCGCCTTTCAATTTATATTTGAAAATGTGGAAAGTTTATTTATGCTCAGTTTATAGGAATCACCTTAAGTTTATAAACATTCAGGAAGGATTCCGATATTTTTTTCTATTTGTAGTAGTTTTTGTTTGAAATAATCGCCCGATATAATATAGGTTTTGGCAAAGGCAAGTATGGCCACACGCCAATAAGTGGTATTTTAGTGACCACCGTAAGATTAATCGTCTAAAAACTCTTGGACCTAGGTACAGACATTTCACGCTCTATAAAATATTGGGTGCTACAGTTTTATTAGACAGCAGTAGCTAATATTTTTACAGGGCAAAAATCAAATGCTGAGAGAAATAAAAGTTACGATTCTCAATTAAATGCACGTCATTTCTTCAACTCATCTAACAAAGAATAGCCTATTAGATCGTGGGGCAAACTGAGTTACGCACACTCCCGAAATAACTACACGTACATACCTACAGTACTTTTAGAAAATGAAACTGCTGCGAGGGTGGCATGCCACGTTAACTGAACACATTCCTTCTATGGCCGGAGACTCAAGTGTCGGGGTAACGGAGTAATGCCCGGGACTCACGAGCCTAATTCTTTAGGCCAGGCTATAAGCTAGCAAGCTACTGAGATACAGAACTATTCGATTTTTGAAAAGTAGGCTGCGACCAATCAGATGCTTGGTAGGTGTCTCGTGTCTTCAATGTTTTGGTTCTATGAATCTCGCACAATATTTTTGATTTTAGCAAGGTAGTGTTATAGTTTATTAAGACATGGGTTTGTTTTTGAGAGACACAAGGGGGCACATCGCTGATTTACTAGCCTGGTTTGTCTATTAGCTTCTTGTGTATATATGTATATAAAGCTGAAGAGTTTGTTTGTTTACTTGAACGCGCTAATCTCAGGAACTCCTGGTCCGATTTAAAAAAATATTTCAATGTTAGATAGCCCATTTATCGAGGAAGGCTATATATCATCACGCTAAGACTAATAGAAGCGGAGCAGTAAGTCCTTGGGGCGTGTAGGGACACTAAGAGAGGATTTCTCGAAATTCCCACGGAAACGGAATGAAACGGAATATGTGCGTACGAAGTTGCGGGAAAAAGCTAGCCAATATAATAAAATTCTACCGTTACTGAGTGACTGACAGAGAACAAACAACTGAAACTGCTGGTCGTAGAAAGCTGACATTTGTCATGTTGGTTCCTTGAGGAGTGTAGGGGGGCACTAAGAGTGGATTTCTCGAAATTCTTACAGGAATGGGAAAAACGGAATTTGCACGTACGAAGTCGTGGGCAAAAGCTACCTAGTCATTATGTATATGTAAAATTCTTCCGTTACTGAGTGAGTGAGTGACTGTTAGACCACGCACACCCGAATCTAGTGGTCGTAGAAAGCTGATAAAAAACTTATATGCCGAACATATTGGTTCTTTGGGGAGTGTAGGCGAGCACTAAGAGAGGATTTTTCGAAATTCCTAAGGAAACGGGAATATGCGCGTACGAAGCCGCGGGCAATAGCTAGTATTATATAATTTTAGCATCAAGGTTCCTGGAACAGTGTAAATAGTGATTTTCCCATTCCTGTAAGAATTTCGAGAAATCCACTCTTAGTGCCCCCCTACACTCCTCAAGGAATCAACATGACAAATGTCAGCTTTCTACGATCAGCAGTATCAGTTGTTTGTTCTCTGTCAGTCACTCAGTAACGGTAGAATTTTATTATATTGGCTAGCTTTTTCCCGCAACTTCGTACGCACATATTCCGTTTCATTCCGTTTCCGTGGGAATTTCGAGAAATCTTCTCTTAGTGCTCACTAAGAGAAGATTTCTCGAAATTCCTACGGGAACGGGAAATACAGGATATGCGCGTACGAAGCAGCATTACAGCATGTACCAAGCTTCAAAAACAAGTCTCGTGTAACCGGGGCATAACTCATAAATTACGTCCGTCCGTTGTTTAGAGACAAGCAATTTGGATGTCCCCACGTCTCCGATGGCAGCATTCCTGAGCCCTTGGACCCCGGCCCTCGTTAAACTATGCGACTTAAAGCGAGCAGAGCACACATGAGAACTTTTCAAGATCAGTTAAACTTGAGGGCGGTATGTGATATTTATAGCGTTAGAAGTAGTGAACTGAACACATTTGGACATGCGGTTTTATTTACAGGATGGTAGACGATTTAATTAAGACTATAGTAATGACGATAATGTGTTTTACGGATAATGTGTTAAAGGCACGGTTAAGGGGTTTGTGAAAAAAAGAGTGCAGACATTTTTCTGATTATTTTTAAGGCTAGGCAAAACATACTTCATCTGATGTACGAGTATCTTTACTACTTCTTCAGAATATTAAAAAAGAGTCATCATCTGCCTAGCCTTTTCCCAATTATATTGGGGTCGGCTTTCAGTCAAACCGGATTCAGCTGAATACTAGTATTTTACGTGAAGCGGCTGCCTACAAGACCTGCACAGCCCATTAAATTGGGTAACACGGTATTTCTTGGCAAGACTGAAGTCAGATTTTTACTGGCTTCTGACAATCCGTAACGACTGCCAAAGTTCCACAAATGATCGCCGAGACCAACGGCTTGACGTGCTTTCTGAGACACTATTAAAAAAGAGTAAGACCGAAAAAACCGTAATTTAACTCCCTATATCCTTACAGAACACCACAAACGACGCCTAACCCCTCGGTTAGCAAAAAATAACTCATAATATTTGCCATGACTCGTCCTGTAGCTAATCAGTTAATGAAGCGTCACGTTCTGGCTAACGAGCGTCTAATTATTCTATGATTTATCTCCCGCTGTCCTGACCTACATAGGGCAGGTACCTACAGGGATTTTTTTTGGATAATTACAGCTAAATTGATGTTGTTTTTCGGATGTAGTGTCATAATGTTTGTTCTGCGGTTTGTTTTAGCGATTTAGGTATTTGGGATTTTTTTTTCCTGAAAAGAATGTTTCTAGAAAATTGAAGAACTACTTCTTACTAAAGTTTTGTGTAAAACACTAGACTTTTTACTTATATAAATTATATGAAGCCACAAACACACACACACACACACACACACGCGCAAACTCAATAAGTACCTACCTAAAAAGGAACATTTAAAAATGTGTCTTATGTAATAGTGAAAACGTTTAATCGTGTGGCAGTTAACAATGACAGCAGGTGTTTATATGTGGTGATGACTTACAAACGGACAGTCTGAAACTAACTACGTCTGTGACTACCACCGCTACAGCAAGTAGCTAAATTTTTAATTTTGCTTACTCTTGTAACAAAGGGCCGGATCCGTAGTAGTCAAAGGCGTGGCTTCCAGAGCCAATCTTTTGGAGCTGCGCTTAAGCACTTACTGTGGTCAAAGCTTCGGGGGTCTACGGTCGTGGTGGCTAGCGTGGTGGTGGGTTCCATGTCATCGTCGTCCATGTCTGGCTCTGTAGTGGTAGTGGTGGTGGTGGTGGTGCGGCGCCGGCGTCGCTTGTGCTGCTTGCCGGGCCAGCGCCGCTGCGGCCCGATCGGCGCCGCCGCAGTGGCCCGCTGCCGCTTCACGCCTAAAAACAGTACTTACTGACCACACAACCTTTTACTAAAAAGGTAGAGTGTTAGTTAATATGTGGGTCTCGGCTTTCATTGTTTTATACGCCATTTTTTAGCCCTTTAAGCTAAAAGCGTAACGATAACCATAAGGTGGACGGCGACTTTGTTGATTCTCCTCTTTGGCTTAAAATTAGTAGGTACTTACTGTAGTAGTAGATGCTTTGAACCAAATCGGTAGTTTCGGTACTTATCATTGAAATAACCAGGTGTCCTGCATGGCTGTAGCTTAGGAGGATCAATGGAAGCATAGTGTGGCATGGCCAGCGCGAGTGAAGCGAATGGTTGCAAGCGGACCCGAAGCGGCACACCAGAAGCTTCTGCCCTAAAATGGTGGTACTCACTGTGTGATGACTGAGACAGCTGGTCAGTTACAGATATCGTATCGTATCATGCATAAGGGGTGTTTTGTTGAAATACTTACTGTGGTCGAAAGCCCGTGGATCGACAGTGGTCGTGGTGACGGGAGTAGTCGCATCGGCGACGTCGTCGTCATCCGGGTCTACTGTAGTAGTTGTGGTTGTGGTGCGCTTGCGGTTGCGCTCGCGCTTGCCGGAGCGGCGAGGCGGGGGCGCGGGCGGCGGCGCTGTGCCGGCCCCCGGTGCGGCTGTGTCCCGGCTGAGCCTAGCCACGGACTGGTCGCTGCCATTTCCGGGCCCCGGCTCGGCAAGGACGAACGCCACCAGTGATACGGCTAGAAACCGTATCACCAGTGGCGCTAATCTCGCCATTTTCCCTGTGGACAAGAAAATTTAACTGTGAATATAAGGTAACATGGATTGTTTTCTGCAAAAGAAGTTAGTATGCTATGTTCTAAGTCTTTTAGATGTGCGAGTAAGACTAAGCGCTCATCAAAATACCTATCTAATGAAATACAACATACATAGAATTATTATTGTAATCATACCTACATACACATACATACCTAATTTATTAAAAAAAATATTATTTACTATACTACTTCTTATATTTAGGTTGGCGTTTACAAATTCATCACGTTGGACACTATCAGACTATCTTACCTTACCAATCTTTTAAAATGTAAAACTTTAATAAGATTATGAAGATTTTTAGCGATGTACTGGGTCTCTCTAATTAAGAAATTTTTCATTAGCGCTCTCTGTAGGTTATACTGTTACCATTTACTTAAAGAAAGAATTTTCAATATTACAAAGTTTGGCGTCTGCTTTAAAAATATCATGAGCCCTGATTGAAGCTAGCACTTTTCAACATTTTACATAAAATATGGATTTTAATAGGCAAGACGTCAATTTCAGTAAGAATATCTATTACCTACTTTATCGAAAATTTAACTCTAAATTAAAAAACTGGCCAAGCGCGAGTTGGACTCGCACACGAAGGGTTCAGTACCACAAACCTTAATTTTTATTATTTGTTGTTATAGCGGCAATAGAAATACATAATCTGTGAAAATTTCAATTTTCTACCTATTGCGGTTCTTGATAAAGCCTGCTGACAGACATACGGATGGACGGACGGACAGCGGAGTCTTAGTGATTCTGTTGGTCACCTTTCGGGTACGGAACCCTAAAGATAATTACATAAACTATCCAGGTTATTTTTTTTTTTTAGAGTTCAGTTAATAAAGGACTTTGAGTCTGACAGAGTAGCTTGTCACGAGTACATTGCGCCAAATACGGACTACATAACTGTCTGCAACACTGGGGCACCGTAAGTTCCACACCCTATCGGCAATTTTATACCATACTAGTGACCCGCCCCGGCTTTGCACGGGTGAAAATTATATACTAAAGCCTTACTCGAGAATCACTCTATCTATAGAAAAAACCCGCAACAAAATCCGTTGAGAAGTTTTAAAGATCTAAGCATACATAGTGACAGACAGACGCGGGAAGCGACTTTGTTTTATACTATACAGTGATTACAGTGGTCAAGCGAATAATAAGCAAGAGTTTGTTCGACTCCAGAATACTTCCACAACACTACGGTAAAACACGACAAATAAACTCTACAGGGACACTTACACAGACTCATAAAAACAATATCTACAGGAAGGGCCGCGCGAATAAACCATGATTGTGACACTTCCAGTCCCCAGTTATTTTATAGCTCCGCGTAAGATGGAGCTCGAATATTACTTTTTTAACGTGAAACATTTTTATTGAATTAATTCTGCAGTTTCATTTTAATAGTGTCGTTTTTTACGCCGAGTGTTCTAAATTAGCTGAAGGAAGTCTAGAACTATTTCATAATCCTTCTCCTTTATCCCTCAGTCTTCCAGTGTCCGTTTTTCTTTAAGTAATTGGCGCTCATTTGGAGCAGTCGAGTTCTTTAGTCTATATTATGGTGAGTTTTCTACAGAAACTATTGTATTTCGCATCCGTTTGGAGAGAAGCGTAATGGTTTGCAGTGGTCGTGATATTTTTTTAAGGTTGGTTTTGTTTTTAAGATTTTGTGTTTATTGACTTGATAATTACTCCAGACAAACGTAAGGCATTTTAGTCATTCAAGCCTTTTCGTAACATCAAATCTTGTAACAGACCGTCACTACACACCCTTTTACCCCATCTCATGTATTACATCCAAATTATATCCCAAAGTGTTAGCCAAGGGTTAAAAGTATCATTTGATTGCGGAAACATCGCGTTATCCCCTGGGGGTATAAATGCAAGTAGTCCTGCCGAACCCTTCGAAATATTTCGGTGCCAACATCTGTCAACGTGCTAATGCCATGGTCCTCGTCCATTAATGCCCGGGGTCACAGGGCTACTGTAAATTCTTTATAGCATTCAATCCACCTAGCCAGCTAAATGGAATTTTGGTGTTAGTAGTCGTCAGACCCCAAAACCGTGGTTCGCACCATTTATTTAATGTTCCCCTGTCAAGACACACTTATAAAAATATTCCGCGATATGTACGACTATTGGGATTCATATTTAGGGACAGAGGTACTGGAATATTCTTGAGCGGTCTTTCGGAAGTAAAAGATAATGAAACACAAAAAAATGTTTTATTCATATTTTTTCTACTATCGTACTTGTTAATCTAATATGAATCGAATCATGAAATCGGATAAGAGAATATATTAATATTTTAATTCAATTAGCGACTCACAAATGATAAAAAATGTATTTCACGTGTATTTCACAAAAGCGCTTACACAGAATAAGCCGTAAATAATAAATGCGGTGCTGTAATCTGGACCTTTTATTACGATGAAATACAAAATAAAATCTGGACTCTTTCATGTTACCTGAACAGAGATTATAAAATACAATATTTTATTAAAGTTATGAATAAGTAAATAAAACGCAATAAATCC
The DNA here is from genome assembly GCA_950371165.1 of Lacanobia oleracea. NCBI lineage: Eukaryota > Metazoa > Arthropoda > Insecta > Lepidoptera > Noctuidae > Lacanobia > Lacanobia oleracea. The sequence continues at coordinate 17,043,344 of OX493385.1, forward strand.
TCGCTCCATTTAAAACTTTTACATAAAATCTCGCAGACATTCAGTCGCAAAAAGTTTTTATACAGTCTGTATAACAAAAAAGAAAAATGGAGGTTTAATCGCGTAGGTCGGGATACCTAGCCTGCCAGTGACAGTTCCAAAGCATGTTGGATGTATTCCATTCGGTGGAGTCCTCAGGGAGCAGGACTGAAAGCCACCCTGGCACCGATCTACTTCGATAATACCCCAAACCCTCCGTCGTTTTATTTCTCGCCATTCTCAAGACTTACTAGCAGATGGGTGGAATGTTCGGACGACGACGGTACTACGACGTTTTGTTATGACATTCTGCCACGAATTGGTCAACAACAAACACTTTTTTCTGTGTTACAAGAAGATAAATAACTGACTATGTTAGGAACATATATCATATACTGAAATTATGATTATTTAGGTACGAACAGTTACACTTCAAAATCATAATACAGTAATGTATTATGATTTTGAAGTGTAACTTTGAGACAAAAAATGAGGTTTTCAAGTAGTTCTAGTACAGTAATATTATTACTGTAAAGGTTTGGTTGTTTAGCAGATGATACTTCAGTATACTCAACCATCCATTTATAAATCAGTTAACTTAAAAAAGAAACACTATTTTATTGAAAAACAAATAAATCTGAAATAAAAAGGTAATCGAAAAATGATGTTGATGGTAACACACAAACTAGGCCTGAACAAAACAAAATGAATAATAATATGGTTTTGTAAAATGGGTAGATAAGTATTTCAAAATTATTTAATTAAGGTGGATGCTCCAGGGTAGCCCGCGAAATTCAAATATTTTTATGTTTTTTGCAATTTGCCGGTCAGTGTGAAGCTGTATGTGGACCAAATGCGATCCGCGACCGTAACGCGTATTTATCTAAAGAATTATAACCATTTTAATCATCAATATAGGCCTCTAAGTTCATGTAGTTCAAAAGAATGAATATTTCAGAAATAATCATTCTTTGCATATATGCTTACATATGTTTCAAAAATAATATTATACTTGATGCTCGTCATTTTTAAGCATAAAAGTACTAGTGAATAAGTATACGTATTATACGAAAAATGCTGGGCAATTTTGTTCACCAATTTAATACCTAAGTATCAAATTACAAATGACTGGCTTCGTAAATTGGTACTAGTTTCTTTTTTAATTGACATAGAAACGTAATAGTAATCGTAACTCCTCGCCATGTCCGATAAACAGTCGTTTACTTTTACTCAAATAAATACTCGTTAAAGCAAAGTACTGAACTTTAAGGAGCTCTTTGTTAAATGAAAAGCACTTTGAAGGTTCAATGTGCTCGCTTAGTTTAGAATCGATAATTAAAGGGTTTTGAAGTACAATCAGGCACCCGAGATGATAATGTCAGAGTTGTATGATCATTGGAGGAAATAAACATGTTACCAATTTAAGCACGTCTTTGAGATCTTAATTAAAGACACGCGAACAACTCCTTCATTAATTCATTTTGTAATTGTAGCTGTTCTAGTAATGAGAGGGAAGAAATAAATTGTTTGGTAAAATATTGAAAATGCATTATTAAGGTAACTCATAAAAAGGCATTGTAAATAAAAAAGTAATCAACTCATTCTAACTAAAATAACAGAACTGAATATTAATAATGAAATTATTAAAGAGCTTTCAGTCTAAACGCAGCGTCGCGTCGTAAATAAGAAAGTACAACTTGGAAATAATATTCGTACTTAAATTAATGTTGCCACTTCCCCGATCGAATTCCGCCTGAAACATCAATGTCGCTAACTTTAATTAAATTCATTTTGTCATTGAATAAATTGAAATCGTCGGAACACACCGTCCACGAAACGTTTGCAAACTGAAACACAGACCGGGTAATAATAACTTTGACAGTTATAACGTGAAGTTGCTTAGTTCAGCAACACGAGACCGCGGCTAACGAAACTTTGACACTTCAAGTCCACCCACGATACATTGCTTGTCACTGAGCCGTTCCCATTCGTCCACAACTATTCAAATGAAGTTAACACACAGCTAAAAGCTGTGTGTTAAATTACGGGAATTTAACTCCGCTCTAGATGTGAACGGTACTTCTGACAATGTCAAACTAATAAGTGGCGCTCGTCTCACTACCCCCCTACGTTTAAATCATACTTATTATGCGAATACAGATAGAAAAGAAAACGAGATTGGAATAAAATTGCATTAGTTCTATTGAAAAATATTGCAGCCCGGGGATATCGGCGCGATCTCATTATATCACTGCCTAGGTAAACGTTGCTAACGGGAAATTTATTAGCACTTAGTGTAATAAGCAATACCACTGTTCCACCGTTGTTTATAAAATATTTATGTACTCGCTCCTGAAAGTAAATAAGCGATAAATTCAGCTGATATTACAGTCGAGTTCAGTAAAATGATTTTGTAGGAGGCCGACTTCATGAATAAGTCAATGATTGACGGACGTCCGAACTTCTTCAATAATGGTACGTTTCGTGACAAAGAAAGCGTCTGGTCTACCTTGGCTCGATTCATAGACTTTTCTATACGCCGGTAGGTAATCTCTGACAACAACGTTTTAAAAGCGCTTTTCTTAAGATTAGACGGTGGGCCCATTGTACTGGTCTCCGCTTGATCGAGCAGCGGAGCGCAGGTGGTCGATAAATGAATTTTCCCAACTGTAGGAAATTGATTTTCATTCAGTGGGAGAAAATCGGTAGCTTTTCCTTCCATTATGTCGGTTATACGGCTTTGGATCAAAACCGTCATGTTGACTGGCTCGTTGATTAATAAGGCGCCCACGTACTTGCGCTGCTGAGTTTTATTTTAATGAAGGAAATTTCCTGTGTCATAGTGTACTTAACTGTAAGCTAACCACGTTCCGCTGCAGATTAAAAGAGAACAAGCATGTCGGTAAATATAGATACAAGGTACGTTAGGAATTAATAATTACAGGCTCATAGTTCAGGACGAGCTGATTATATCTGTGAATACTTTGTATTGTATGAACGTTAATAAAGAAGTAGTACGAGTTCTCTAGTCAATTAGTCTGCATTACCTAGATCAGAGATTTGTCGTAATATTCATGTACAGTCAACAAAACTATTAGGCATGCAGGCAGCTAACTTGCAACTACTTTTAAACAATATTGTGAGTGTGCTGAGAAGACAATGGGGTATTTTACAAAAAAAAATCTAATTAGTCCGTCTGATAGATTTTCAAAAAATATTCGACACGTATTTTTTCTTTTCTCACGTAAACAAATAATAAAGAGGATACAGACACGCCATATGGCTATGGACGTCATATGGCTTGGTAAAAATGTACCAAGCCAGACGGACTAATTAGATTTTTTTAGTAAAATACCCTATTATTGTACACCATACTCGTAAGTATGTCGTAAGCTTAAAAAGTTATAATGCACACAGAAAATGCTGAATATTTGGCAGTGCAGCGGAAAAAATAATATTTTTGCCGGTATACCTAATAGCTTTGTTGACATATAAATATACGCTTAATTAAGTTTTTTGTTAAGCCGCTTGCACAGAAAATAAACAATTTCATCAGATTAAAATGTAACGGTATTAAAGTAAAATAATATTAAAGCAATATTCATCTAATATGGCCTCAAAAATAATGGGGTGGCTTAAATCACGTTATTTTAACATAAAATTTTCGACGGTGTTGAATTAAGTGCCGAAATAAACTTTGTGTGGTAGCCCGGGTTTAATTAAAAAAGTTTTAGTCGATTGCTTTATTATTGATAGGTATTCTTCGTTATTTGTCTATCATGCCGCGGTGTTTCATTTGTGAAACGTCAAAATATCAATCTCGGATATCAGTAAAGAGTTCAAAGGAGTTTTATGTAGTAAACAATAAATACATTTTTGCTTTGCTTTTTATGTCAAAAGGGCAATCGTTCGCGAATTAGTGTCACGGGAAAGACGTCTTCGTTTCGCTTGATTTATTATTATATTGACGGCATGATAGCCGTTCATTTTTACGTCATTCCTGGCAGAAAACTTGGGTGAATTTTCGCATTAGTAGGAACTTGGCTGTCGTGTAGCCAATTGTTAAATTGGCGTATTAGAAGCGGTATGACGAACGTGTCGTGTCTGTCGAGGTATGATCGGTGTTCGTAAAGTTTTTCCGTGCCTGCCGTGCCAGCGCACCCCTTTAGCCAATTTATGACATCGTCGTGCATTTGAATAAGTTTACCATAAAAATAGGCGTTCTGCGGCCAGAAACTTTGGCAATAAAATGCAAATGGTGACATTGGTGATGCTTCTAGATTACGAGCCCTGCGAGGGTTTGAGGTCTAGCCCCATGCGACTACAACTATTTTGAGATGTTGAATTTCTAAGTTTTATAAGTATTAGCTCTTTCATCTTGATAAAGAAATCTTTTGGCTACAATTTTTAGTTGTTTTTTGGTTATATAGAGGTTATTAGAAGTGCTGGTTTATGTTATACACAGGTACGTTTGTGTAGATTGTGATGATTTGTACAATAATAATACTAATATTCTTTTGGATTATCACTGGAACTATTGTTTACCTTGAGGGTTGTTGAGAAGTCAATCGGGATTGGAAGTCCACTAACTATTTCAATACCAAAATTTCACAATAAATCATCTTAGAAAAGCGTCAAATCCCACGAATGGGTTGTTAGACGTACGACACGTTAAGAGGTGAACGCTTGTCATAGCTGATAAGCAGCCTCCACCAGAAGATATAGACACTAAAACAAACGCCTATTAATGCTCTTACGATACCTCGTAATGTCTCAATTTTCATAAAACTACCATTTTATCACACACTCTTTCACTCACCACCTAAACCTATATGCCTGTCTCCTTCAACTTGTATTGTATAAAACAGAATATGAATGAGATGCATAGTGCAGTATATTTTTATAGTCTATTGTTGATAGTGGAGGTCTGAGAATAATATTCATATTGTGATTTAGGAGGAGTGATGTGCGAGTTGTCTTATCATGTACTATTAACAAGTCCACTCCACGTATGGGCCAGAAGAGCGTTCGTGAGGGATGGCGACGGATTGTGAAGCTTGCGCGCCTACGACCACGAAGAAGAAAAGATTGTCAGCAGGTGCACATTTACCTAATGAATATTGCTGTAATTACTTCAGCAGACACAGGGGTTGGTTAATTCTGATTTAAGTCATTCGCTCTTCTTTATTTATATATACTTTATTGTACACCAAATTATGAAGGAAACTTTAAACTAAAACAAATACAATTGGCGGCCTTATCGCATTCCGCGATCTCTTCCAGGCAACCTGGAAGAGATCTTCTTTCTTCTTTTCACGTCGATTACACATTGATATAGGTACTCCATTTGCGCCCAGTTTCAGATCATAGTGGATGCAGGAGCCGGCACGAATCGTGAGCACAGATGAATGCAGCGGGTTGATCTCGCCAATGTACGGTGGGCGAACGAAACTTGCAAGCCCAATAGTCGATAAGGATTGACTGACGACACAATAACGTGAAGCATTAGAACTCTCGTCGTTAAACCGACCAATGAAGAGTGTGTTCACGACTCGTGCCGGTTATTATGTTATCCCAACTTTTCCAGAATCATTATCCTGACTTATACAAGACTCCGGAAAAGACTTCCGGCGGTGATTGTTGCCATCGCGGGTAGAACCTGGATGAGGCTGGCACAGGAAAAGAGAGGCATATGCTCAGCATTGGGCGAAGTCGGGCTGCGGATGATGATTTTAAACAACTTATTTTAACAAGAAAAAGTCTCAAAAACAAGTTGAAAGTTAAAAATGTATCTACCTATAGTTAAATTGGAGCGTGATTTAGTTTCCGTAAATATAGACCCTGGTGTTACTAACTAAATAATTACCATTGAGCAATGAGTAGAACAAAGTTCGGACTAGTTTGAGGTAAACTATTTTGATATTAATTGGCTGCTATCGACAAATTTCGTATCACAAATTAACTTGTTTTATAATTAAATAATACATAGTTTAGATTTACAACAGAATGTGTTGTATTAAACTGAATATGGTTTGCATTTTGTTACATAGACCCTTTTAATTAAAAACCTTTTCAGCTGTTTCAGTTTTTCTATAAACTAAAAACTAACTTTGTATATTCAATGTTTCATCGTAGCGTAAAAAGTTTCAAATAAAAGCAAGTGAAAAATCTATCAATTCAACGTGCCGGAACCCTATTCATATTTCCATATTTGAAGCTATGTCAGTTGGCAGAAGGTCTTACCTTCCAATAGCTTGATAATCTCGCTCTGAAACGCACACAAAAGAGTTTGAACGACTGACAAAACTAGACAAAAATGTGTTTGGAACTCGAGAATAAAAAGTACCTGGAAGTGGTATTGTCTATGAAAAATTTCGTAATCAGAATTCAGCAGACCTGTAGTTTTGAAAGAGGAAAAGCAGTTTGTTGAAGTAACATTTTTGCGGTGATTTTTTTATTTCATTAGAAACACATTTTTTCATCCTAACTAATGGGAAAGTTTGTTTGTTACGCTTTTACTCTAAAAGCTGAACCGATTTTTGTCTAGTTAATTCTAACCAATGTGTTTAAGCAAATAGATATTATTCTAATTTGTTCTGTTCTTATTTTTTTATTTGCGGTAAAGTAAAGTAACAGAATGAGGTTGTTTTTAAAAAAAAGTGTTACAGTAAGCAAACGTTTACGAAAAATAAACCATAAGAAATTTTCCTTTACTTAAGAAAAAGTGGTTTAAATTGACGAAATCGATTGCCTGTATGATTCTGTTTGATAACGAGCTTGGCGTCTCCGACGTCTCGTGACGTCACAAATGAGGTTATCGTGTATAAGCGGTGTTTGCACTGCAGTGTGTGGCTTTGACTTGCAGCAGGTTCGTTAGCCCGCCACTGTCAACACACGATCATTGGAGGCGACGTATGACCTGATTTTGAGGGCATTATCGTAGAGAATGCTTATAATTTAACGAGAATATTATGTAAAATAAATTATGAAGTACAAGCTTTTGCTCGAAATAATATCCAGTTCCACAAAAAAAGTAACCTATAGTCGTCTTCAGGATCCCATCTATTTCTTACCAAAATTCATTAAAATCGGATCATTGATTGTGGCGTGAATGCGTAAAAGAGTTTGAACTTTCTGAAGTTATGGTTCCGTAAGTAAGTAAACCCCCCATCTTGGGGGAGGCCTATGTCTAGCAATAGACGTCTTTCGGGTAAAATGATGATGATGATGAAGTAAGTAAAATGCAGCCCTTAAAAGAACACACTGCTGGAGGTCTATCACTCTTCAATCTTCTCTAAGAATCCCCTCTATATATAATTTTATAGTTTACCAAATCTTCAGAAATAAAGGTGCAAACCCAAAACTTGTTTACCTAAAAAGCAGAACGAAGGAGAGATCAATCACTTAGCACGATACACATGCGGGAAAAAATATTCGTTCCTCGAAAGATAGTTTGGGGTCCGGGGAAAGCAGGAAAACAATCTGTTAGTCACCAGATTGATACAGAGTCCGTGTTTCGGGTAAAAATGATTGATAGTAAGTATTCCCGCAATAGGATATTTGGTTACAATAAAATTATTTGTGAACAAATAAATTAAAATGATAAAAAATTGAGAACTTATACGCTTTTGAAGTTATTCTTATATCGTTGTAGCGCAAAACTTAGTCTTAACTTAAATCATCTTCATCATCAACCCATAGCAGTCCACTGCTGGATATCCATGGCCTCTCGTAGTGCACGCTATTAAACGCGATTTCCGCAACTCTCATTCAGCTGTTACCAGCTACCCTGCGAAGATCGTCGCTCCACCTAGCCTGAGAGCGTCTCACCAAAGGTTTGCCGATTCGCGGTCTCCACTCAAGAACTCGTCTACCCCAACGGTCATCGGTTCTATACTTTGAATAAGCAACGACAAAAAATTGCAAGGATAATAAATTAACTTAAAAGCTCTTATGAAAATTATTTCTACTCAGAAACATTATTAAACTGTATTTAAGTAATGCGTTTTCTTGCAATGAAAAGTCTGTTTACACAGAAAACAAGAATACCTATTTTCCATAATAATTATGAGTTGTGTGTTAAATACGAGTATTATGACTTCTTCTGGAGCAAGGAGTAAATAGGTCTAACCTTTTTAATTTATAGATTTAGGATGGGCAATCGACACATTTAACTCAGTGTTCTGTATTTTATCACTCTTTATAAGGCTTCGTTTCACCGCACGGGTCGATCTACAAGGTTAAGCAATGCTTACCAAGGTTGGTCTGTGGATGGGTGACCATCTTGACATACTGAGTTTCCTCCGTGCCTCGGAAAGCACGTTAAGCCGTTGGTCCCGGCTATCATTTGAAGATCTTTCGTAGTCGTTACGCATAGTCAGAAGCCTGACCCCAGACTTGCCATGAAGTATCGTGTTACCCAGTTAATGGGTTGTGTAGGTAGCTGCTTTATGTAAAATACTAGTATTCAGCAAAATCTGGTTTGACTGGAAGCCAACCCCAATATAGTTGGGAAAAGGCTAGGCAGATGATGATGATAAGGCTTTGTTTCCATGACTCATTCCTCGCTACGCATCCTCGTATATTTCGGGTGGAAAAGCAGCCGAACTCTAAAGAACATTCTGATCGATTGAATAAAGTTTTCCAATAAGACTTCCTATTCGACTTCACTGTTTTTGAGGCAAGACTCAAACAAAAATGTTTATAAGTCTAAAAACTCACTGTTGAAACAGTGTGATGTCACATGCAACTCACAAAATAGTGAATTTGTGCCATAGAGAACAAACGACGTTTTGTGTAATAGGCAGAAGAATACTTTAAGATAATAGAACCTAAATTCTTATTTGAATTATTGTTTCATAAATCGTTGAAACTATAGCAACATTTTTATAAGTATTAATTCATGTCGATATTTGATATTAGTCGGTCTTATTATGCTGTAGCTACTAGTACTCGAGAACCCTGCAGTGTAATGTGATCATACCTTTACTCCGAATTCACAATACCTGTGCCCGAAGGCAGAACACGACACTAATTACCGGAACCTGCTGCTAATTAACAGATACAAATAAAGGCAATGACAGCATACTGGATCACATTGCTCATAGAAATGTACGTACATGTTTGCTAAAGTGTTTTCTCTAAATCTTTTAATGTTTGGTCTTTCAAACTCAGTTATGATGCTCAAGATTGACGGCTTGTTACTTGTTAGTTTTATTTTTCGTGAAAACTTCAGGTGACAAAGGGTTGTCTGCAAATTTCGGTTACTAAGAAAATGAACCAGCAAACAAATCATCATATAACTGAATGCTTAGCTAAGTACCTATGATGCTTCATAATTTTTAAAACAAAGTTTTACGTCGTTTAAAAAGCAGATAATACCATAATTATAAAAAATACCCTTCCATTGTTCTTTACCGCAGTCTCACTTTTTCCGAGAACTACATCTGTGATATCCCAGTTATCTTACAACTAGTTGACCCGCGCAACTTCGTCTGCTCGGCCCCTATTGGTCTTAGATGATAGGTATATAGCCTTCCTAGGTAAATAGGCTAACTAACACTGGAATAATTTTTCAAATCGGACCAGTAGTTCCTGAGGTTAGCGCGTTCAAGCAAATAAATATTAAAGTATAGATATAGAGAGCATAGCCTACAAGAGGATCATTTTAAATCCTGCCATGGCCTTAAGCATACTCGAACATAACCCCCTCTAATCCACCCCGTGTAATAAGCACACCAGCGCACATTAGAATGCACCTCTCCATATTTGAAACAGATTAAGATATTGAGCTGCTCCAAAGCGTATCTGCATATACTATTGAAGCAAACAGATCGCTCTCTAGAGGTTACTATGAATTTTGATACTGCTACCTACGGTCGAAGGTACATAGGGACTAGCCATTCAATATTGACTGGCTTGAATAATAAATGCGAATTGAAACTAAGCTTTTACGAACATAATTTGGCAACGGTGTAATGTAAAATGCAGTGTCTTTTACATTTATAAACTCATTTTGAAAAGCCTCGGCAATGGAAGGCTCGTGAATTTTGTAAATTTTTCTTCTTTCGTTTATTTTGACATCGTTTGGAAATTGTGTATTTAAGCAATTCTGGGCTTTTATTTTTGTTCAATTTTATTCTTTAATTATTACGAGTTGGTTATTCTAATATAAGTAAGTTTGATCTGAATCACAACTATGTCGTAATAATGTTTTAAGACTAGTATTAGGATTATTGACAACCTCACTGCGTAGTCTAGAATTTGGAATTTTGTGCGAACACGTCATCAGTCTCGTTTGTTTTGACCTCAAACCGCTACAAGTTTGTGAATACTCCAAATGGAGCCATTAGTATCAATATGGCGGCAGTTCGCGGTTTTATCTCCCTAACCTTGCAACTCTTAAGTTTGTCTCTGAGCTTTAACCCGAGATCGTTTTTAGTCATGATTTTCTTTGACTGTGAAACTGCTGATGCGACTACATTATTAAATTATATTTCGATAATCATGCAATCACAACGATCTATCTGATTATAAGTGAGCCAAAAATATACAGTATGTCCACTCTTGGACGTAGGGTGCGCTAAAACGACTCCACCACGTCAAGCCCTTACTTTCAATAGTTCCATCTCCCTACTCAATTACACAAAAACAAAACAACCAACCTTAGTTACCTTACGTAAGTACTTTTCTATCAAAAATAACCACAAAAGTACGCAAAACAATAAATTGGCCAGTGCGTATCTAACAACACATCATTTATTAGGCGGGGTACCTTCGTTCCCGTGATTTCCCGCCCAACCTATTTAGAATGATCAATAAACCCCCCGGTGGGCAAAAAATGTTACAGTTTACCCACGTTTTATCTCCACGGGGAAGGTAATTAATCGAAAGGGAACTTCAAAAACCTTTTCCGCAGGCATTAAGAGGAATATGAAGAGTAAACAGCTTTCTACAAAGTTGATCAAAAATGTTATTGTCAGGCTTTTAATGAGTATTCTTTCATTATGCTTTGTTAATATTTTTTTTGGTGAACACTGCCTTTGTAGCTCAATATATTTGGAATTACTATGTTAATTATTTATTGCCAAGTATATAGCAATATGTTTAGAGAAGCCTGCACAATTTGATATTCGATCCCGTCTGGATAGTGTGAACTTTCAGTTCACTAGGAACTGCGTAAAAAAACATTTTCTTCCCGTCCGTTTTCTAAGTAATCTTGGCGTGAAGATATTGAAGAAATTATCAGAACTAGCGAAGTGAAATGGGAACAACGGGCAAAAAAGTTTTACAGACGTCTTACAAATGAGCAAAAGTTTGCGGGAGAAGTAAGACGAGCGGGATAAAGGGGGTGTTCTGGACTAGTCGATGAACATTCCACTTCTGATGCCAAGTTAGACATTCTAACCTCAAGGTACTTGAAGCAATATGTAGTATCATAAGTTTTGATGCGCTCTGGGTCTATGTTGATATGTGACGGTATACTTCTATCACAGCGTTTAAGCGCATTTGCAAAATTAAAGACCTTGTTTAGACCTAACTTTTTTAACCAACTTAATAAAAACTGAAGGTCCTATGTCCGTTTGTATGTATTTATTTTAGTACTAGCTTTTGCACGCGACATCGTGCGCGCATATCCCGGTATTCTTCTTCCCGTAGGAATTTCAATAAATACTCTCTTAGTGCTCCCCTACATCAAGGGACCTACACGCCAAATGTCAGCTTTCTACGACCAGCAGTTTTTTTTTTTTTTTTACTATTGATAGGCACGCGTTTGACCACTATCTCACCTGATGGTAAGCGAGGATGTGGTCGAAGATGGAGCACGCTTGCCTAGAAATAACCTATTCACTCTTGATTTAAAGACTCCCAGGTTGTAGCTATCAGGAAACACAGACTCCGGCAGGGAATTCCACTCCTTAGCTGTACGCACTATGAATGTGTTCCCAAAACGTTTTCTGCGTATGGGTGGGATGTCCACCATGTTGTTTTCGTCTGTGCGTTGTCTGTCAGTCGCTCACTCACGCAGTATCGGAATATATTAGGATGTTTTGCTATATATTTGTAAATTATTTATGAACACATTGTAATAACCGTTATTTTATCCGTTATTTTCAGCAGTAAAAGAAATAATGACTCCTGATTAGATGCGGTAGGTACATACATTCAGTCAAAAAAGTATCGGGAATGGATGATTTGTTTATGGTTTCAAATTCAAATTTTTGTTTTTTTGTAGTAGTGTTGCGACTTTATCAAAAACTCGAGCTTATGAGTGGTTCAAAGCGTTCAAAAGCGGTCGAGATGTGATGGAAGATTTGCCTCGCTCTGGTAGGCCGTCAACGTCTGCAACTGAAGTTAACATCGCAAAAGTGAAGGAAATAGTGACTGAAAATCCCCATTCAACTCTGAGAGAGATAGCCGCCGAACTTTCTGTATCTCACGAGTCGATCCGTACCATTTTAACTAATCATTTGGGTATGAAACATGTTGCTGCTCGGCTAGTCCCAAAAGATCTGAATTTTCTCCAAAAACTCAATCGCATGAAAGTCGCTGAGGACATGCTAGAACGAGTCAGTTCGGACCCAACATTCATGAAACGCATTGTTACTGGTGACGAGACGTGGGTTTACGAGTTTGACATGCAAACTAGTCAACAAGCTTCGGAGTGGCGCCTTCCAACTGAACCGAAACCGAAAAAACCACGCCAAAGTCGATCAAAAGTCAAAGTCATGTTGACTGTTTTCTTTGACTATCGCGGTGTTGTGCACTCTGAATTCTTATCGGAAGGTCTAATGGTAAATAAAGAATATTATTTGAGCGTTATGCGGCGTTTAAGAGAGCAAATTCGACGAAAAAGGCCAGATTTGTGGAAAGAAAATTCTTGGATTTTGCACCACGACAATGCGCCTTCGCACAAGGCTATCATTGTGAACGAATTTTTAACCAAACACTCAACAAATACCATCCAGCAACCACCATATTCACCAGATATGGCTCCTGCTGACTTTTTTCTTTTTCCTAAACTCAAATTACCACTTCGTGGCACCCGTTTTCAATCGATAGAAGACATAAAGGAGAATTCGCGGCGAGAACTGAACTCAATTCCGGAAGCAGCGTTTAAAAAATGTTTTGATGAATGGATTATTCGTTGGCGCAAGTGTATCGTTTCTAAAGGAGCATACTTTTTTAAACAAAACACATTACAGAATTATTTATATCAAATAGCAACCAAAAACCACTAAGGTTTAAACCCGTGCTATTAAGAGTCTATCAGTAAATTACACAAAACGCTAAATAATACTTAAATAATATTCTTTAAGCTTAAATTTTATATTCTTGTCTGTTATACAATTATTAAGTTCTGAGGGTAGACTGTTAATAAGTCTCGGTACAATATAACCAGTAGTTCGCTCGCCATACGTATTGTTGGCGCGCTGCGTACGAAGCCTATTCTCAGAAATTGCCCGCGTGCGTACAGGATGTTCGATTGTGTTTCTTAAAGATAAATTGAAAAATTGTTCTTTTAATAATAAAAAATTTACTTGTGTATGAACTGGTAAGACATTACAGTGTTTAAATAGGCCATTTATATCGTCGTAAAATTGATTTTACGACGAAGGTGATAAAATAAATTTGGATGAATAACAGACATTTTGTGTATTATTGATCTTTTCCCGATACTTTCTTGACAGAGTAGTATATCTGTATGAACCTACCGCGTCCTTATACAAAAATTTCAATTCTGAATCATGGAACACTATTATGGCATCATCATGACGACCTCATTTTTAAGTTGGTATCTATGGTAAATGTGGTCAAATTTTCGATATAAACGAAAACTAACTGTTGTTGAGTACTGCTATTTATGGGGAGCCTGTATAAAGTACTGAATAAACATTAGTTCTAGTAAAAGCGCAATTTATACCCGTAGAGTAAGCAAAACATTGTGTAAATGACACCAGTCAATATGGCGGCCTTTGATTTTTATACCCGCATGGATTATGCAATCTGTGAAGCCAATTGAGTGGAACTATGCATGTACCTATGAGTTATTTTTCAATTGTGGGGATTTTTTGTACAAAAATATTTTGTTGATAAATTCAGGCACCTATTTTGATCGCTGTACGACTACTGGACGGTTAAATAGAGTAAAAACCGGTTGATGTTAGATGTAACCAGTTTTATGTGTATTATGCTCTTATTGAAATTATATAAAAGTTTTATGTGTATTATGCTCTTATTGAAATTATATAAAAACCATTTTAATTTCGGAAATCGGTGTTTTTGGATTTGTTTATTTGTTTTTTAACACCGACTTCCAAAATTAACGTTATTTTATACTTTGTAGTGTTTTGTTTGTCGGTTATATTTTTTTGTAAAAAGCTTTTTTTTTCACTTTTAAGTAAAATACTTGGAAGACGTCTTTGTCTACGCAGTCAAATAAGCAAAAATGCTCATAAAATAAACACTGCTGAACCAAACTGAATCAAATTTTTACATGACCAACTGGCAAGTATAACGCATCGAGGTAAAATAGAATCACAGCAATCTGATCAAAAAACCTCGGAGTAATCGCTGTACATACATAACAAAAAGCCTTCTCCTTTTTGGGAAGTCGGTTAAAAACTACTAGAGTCTCACCTGTGGAAGTTATTGCTGGCTCATCAACTGGGGCTGCAGATGAGTTATAAATTCAGGTATACATTTTGGCACACATAAGTAAAAATAAACGTAAGTAGGTATGTAATTTAGATGGCAAGGTGGCTACCACTGGACAATTGACTTTCTTTTTATTAAGGAATCGGTTTGAGCTTGACCTCGATCACGCCTTATGGAAAGCGATAGATGAAGTCTATGATGGAGAAAGTATGCCTGTTCACTCTTGCTTTGAAGGCAGAAAGGGTATATGAGGAAGGGTACACAGACGCTTCCACACTTTGGCTGCGCGCATAATAAATGTGGAGGAGAAGCGCTGAGTACCTACGACTAGTCTGGATATCGACCATGGTACTCTGCAGTCCGTCTGGTATACCGGTAATAAAAGGGCGATGGTGGGATCAGGTCGTGAAGTACTTAAATGAACAAGTAATTGATCTTAGATGTAAGAAGTTTAATGTGTAATGCTCTTACCTGAATTGTAAAACTATATATACAATTACAACCACCAACCAGCCAACCACCACCAACAATATATAACTATATATCTAACCCAAACGTACAAATTATTGTTCTTACTTACCAAAACATAACACAATACAACATCAAAATAAAACTAGAATTTATAAAGCTTCCATGTATAAGCACGCAGACATAACCTCTACAAAAAAATATACGCGCCATGTTGGGTGCATATCATTCATGATTGCAACGCAATCTCGCCTCTCCCCTACACGTCAGGAATTTGCGCTTCATATCAAATTACTAGCAGAAATTCGACAGTTCCCCGTTTTTGTCCGACAGAGCTTCCCCGCTCCAGTTACAAGCACCCCTGGTATGCTTCGGTTTGATTTTAAAAATACCTTGATACAGGTTTGAAATGTGACGCCAGCTTGCGGATTTTGCAGTGTGGAATTGCAAAAATCGTAACGTCTTTGCTTGGTTTGTGACCACAAACTACAATTCAAAAACATGTAACGTCGGTCGGGCCAAAGGCCGTGACGATAGAATAGTAATGTTAATCTATTCATTTAAAATTTGTCAGCACGAAAACGAAGTGTAAATAAAGTGAGCTTGAAACGATCTGTCAATCCATAGCTCTAAGCACAATGACAGTTCACTTCTCCCTGACTTTGCCGAAACCTTACTGTAAAATATACAGAATAGCACAGCAGAAGATGTATTGGTGTGACGCGATGCAGTTGAATATTACCTATGTGTAATTGAATAAAAAAAACCAGTCAAGTGCGAGTCGGATTTGCGCACTGAGGGTTCCGTACAAAGTAGGTACAAATGACACTTTAAATAAAGACTATACTTTTTTAAAGTTAATTAGTAATGTTTTCAGACTTTTCCCTATAACTGTAGTATAAGACGGTATTACTTGCCAAATTTCATAGTTTTAGGTTTTTTCAATGGGAAATACCCTATACATTTTGATTCCCTTGAGAGTGTCGAAATAGACGTTTTTTTTTGCGGCATATAAGTCCGTATATTTTTTTACGTTAACTTAGAAGCTTGTTTTTTTTCACGGCTTCTAGGGACTGTAGACCTAAGTATATGGTTTTAATTTTAACTCGATTCCTCCACGCGTTCCCGAGATAAAGGGTCTTGACAGACAGACGGACGGACAACAAAGTGTTCCTGTAAGGGTTCCGTTTTTCCTTTTGAGGTACGGAACCCTTAAAAGAACAAAATAATCTTGCATTACGTTCATCGGCGTCGAACTCGGTGTCACGCGCGGCCAGGCTGCTATCACGTATGTAAACGTTAATGGGTTTTCAATTGCATTTCCAGCACTTGGTTTTGTTAGTTGCCGTAATTGGTTGGTTTCTAGGTAATGATTACAGCATGGCAGCAAGAAATGCTTTATTTGATTCGGTTAACCGGAATGGCAGCGATTAGTTTTAATTTGTACTTTGATGAATAAAATACAATGTTACACGGAGGTCTGACATTCAGATAGAAGATTCGGTCAGAGAAAAGTATCTAGGTATATGTTTTATTTACTTCATGTGGCTTCTATAGATTCAAATTAAAAGGGAAAATATATAAGTCCGTTATAAGACCTGTCGTAATGTATGGATCAGAATGTTGGGCTGCGAAAAAGACAGATGAAAATAGATTGCATGTAGCGGAGATGAGAATGTTGAGATAGATGTGTGGAGTAACGAGAGTGGATAAAGTGAGAAATGAGTACATTAGAGGCACTTTAAAAGTGGCGCCAGTGACGGAAAAGTTGAAAGGGAATCGCTTGTCTTGGTACGGTCATGTGAAGAGGAGGGATGAAACGCATATAACTAGAAGAGTTATGAACATAAATGTGGATGGATGGAGAGGGAGAGGAAGGCCAAAGAAAAGATGGATGGATTGTGTGAGGAGCGATATGAAAGAAAAGGGAGTTTGTGATAGAGTGACGACTGATAGAACAGAATGGAAGAATAAAACGTGTTGCGCCGACCCCAAGTAACATGGGATAAGTGCAGGAAGATGATGAGATGATTATGTGGCTTCTATAGATACAAAAACCTCCAGTACGAAAAAGGATGTTTGTATTGAGCGAGTTTCCGTCGATTGGCTCAGTTAGCATACATAAACTTTGTGATGGGCTTTGCTAAGGTAGCCCCGAAAAACACGCGACCCTCTATGTGTAATTACGGTCCCGATGCGTCAACTTTACCTTGATGTGGGTTCTAAAGCTATGCAAACCGAACATACCCAAACCTAAATACCTACTCTTTAACTTCTCGTCGTTATAAAATCAATGTTCGAACTATTTTGTAGGTACTCTCATCTGCACCGATGCCGTACGTATTTTGCTCAAAGCAAATGCCGTCTCATATTTAGAAAATCATATTGATTCAGAGCAAGACGGCAAACTTCGTAATTCCCGTTGCCCTCCACTGACTTGGACTGAGTCTTAGTAAATTCATAGAATCTACAAATGGTGCGGACTCCCCGTGTTTGAATAGCATCTCCGCTAAATTTGCTCTGGTAGGTATACTTGGTATTTAAATACAAAACTTTCCTACAAACGTTTACCCTGAAAGTCGACAAGCAACTTCTAAGGATCGACTAGGAATCAATTTACAAATTAAATATAGGTATTCTGTTTTGAACGGACTTCTCTATGAAATAGTTTTCAGCTAAATTAAGTTTCACGGACACTATTAAACTTATTTAGTTTGTGTATATTTTAAAACTTTCACTATATTAGCTGTGTAAAACGTTCTAAAAAAGAAATGATTCTTTTAAAACTAACTTCCTGTCGGTAACTATAAAAGTTAACTCACTCGCATTACTATCAGAGGTATCTTAAATCGCAGGACGTCAATTCTCCGTCGATTTTTCAAGAATTATCCTCGAAATTGGAACGAGATTTCGGAATTTTTGAACGGACTGAACCGGTACGGGGGAATGGTAACGTAATTTTCTGGTTCTCTGGCAGGATGGCGTCGTGTCGCGCCGACGTGCCGCGCCGCGTCCAGCGCCCGCAGCGCCGCGCCGTGCCACCTTATTAGATTCGATCAAATAGAAAATTTGGTGTTACGATAACCAACAATCTGGGCGCGGCGATCATTCAATATACGCTCGATACGTGCTCCGTAATACCAATAACATTATTGAATTAAACTAAACTGTTATTGTGTGGGACGTTCATTATTTTTGCTTTTGTATCAAGATTTACAAATCAAACGGGTCGTACACGTCTCCGTGCCGCATTGAGAGCGTTGTAACGTGAACGTTCTCGGGTCGGAGGCCACTGAAACTGGTTTTATGCTTGAAATTGTAAACTGGGAAGGTGCGATCGAGATAGCTGGCTGGGCATGCAGCGCATGCATTCGAGTTACACAAAAGCAGAAGGTTTTCCTTATTTTCCCGAGTTCCCCATTTCCCCCGGCCGACGTCCACGCGGGACGCGAGTGCTACATGATTTTTAACTTAGCAGTATACAGGTGAGACGGCATGCTAATGCAGTGTTCGAGTTTTCGTGAACCGTATTACATATTATATGTCTACCTACAGGCTGCTCTTAAATTCATTAATCTAAAAGCGTTCTTTCTTTTCAGCAGCTTTTGGTTTTAGAAGTTTTTCGGTATTTTATGGGCATTCTGAATAATATTCATGGTACCCATGGAGCTTTATACGTGTTATTACTAAGTAAAAAGCTTATTAAAATACATAAAGCTGCCGTCAAGATGTGTCCAAATGCAAGTTCGAAGCTGGTTCAGCCATTTAATTTAAAGCAGTTTTAATTGATATCTAACTGTGGCAGGATTCTACGAAACCTCAAAATTCTACAAAAACGCTAGATAAACTGTTTTTTAGTTAGTTGAGGTTCTCGTTAGAACAAACTTTTCCCTCAATATTTTCTCAGTGTTAAATCTAAATTAAATTAGAAGGTATAAAACACATTAACTTTTTAATCTAAGCTGTAGGTACCATAACATTGTTTTTTTAGTCGGAGTATTTTCAAGAAAGTAATTCGTTTTCGCCGGCTCTCGTCACTCGGTCCGAGATAGACTAATTTATATACCAACATTCAGCTTTAGCCCTAAGTGCAACTTAGTTTACAGTGCAATCCATTTTAAGTGACCACTATAACGCTGGCAGAGAGTGCTGTAATTTGATTAAATTATTTTAAACTACGGAAATGGAGTTCGATGCTTGTAGATAATTTGTTTACATTTAGATGAGACAGGTTTGTTGCAGTATTTCTGTGCTTGTAGTGTGTAAAATGTTGTTGTTTTTAAATTAATTGTTCTTATTTTTGTTCCCACATTGTGTGTATCTGTGTGTGCCAAATAAACATTTTATCGTGTCTGTTCTTTCCATTCTTATGATTATTTTTGGGGCGTTTAGGAGGATTGTAATGATATAAAAAATGTCTGTATTAAAATGCTTATACTACAAAAATACTCGAATTTTGAGTTAGCTAAGCATTTCGACGCATGCCGTAATATTAAATACACAAAATACAAAAAAAATCTACTTACACATAAAATTGCATTTGCAACTTCTTATACCTCCCACTGGAAATTCTACTTCGAAAGAAGTTTTATTCATTACTTTATAATAATTTGCAAATATTTGCGGCGCGTATTTTTCCAGCACTCCGGCGCTACGGTGAGCAAAAAGTGTATTAACATAGCCCGCTAGCGACAACGCAACACGATTGCGGGCAACGACGCGGACGCGGCGCGGAGCAACTAGCTAGAAGCGAGCCTAATAAGTGCTACGTTCACACAGGATGAAACTGCATTTATGGCCTCGACCTAAACAGCATTTTGTCACTTTAAACTTTCCGCTGTGATGTATAATCCTTTATTTTGTGCATTCATCAACTCCCTTTCTCTCATTTATAACTGTACCGTTTTAAGCGATACTCTGCTCAGGTAGGCTAATTAATCACGTTATAAAAATACATCGTTTTTGATTGTCGATTTGCGAGCCATATTTTTTCACACGCACTGCATCTTACTATACCTTCCTTGTTGCTATTCCACCATTTAGCACTAAGCGTTTCCAAACGTCTTTTATAATGCGCACAGCAAAGGAGTGGAACACTCTGCCTGCGTCTGTGTTTCCAAACGCTTACAACTCTAATCTCTTCAAAGTTAGAGTGAACAGGCTCCTTCTGGGTAAACTCCATCGTAGACTTTGGCTCTGTCATCTCTGACCTAGACTAGAGTCAAGAGCAAACCAATCGCAAATAAAAAAATATATAACTTGATTACAAACGTTTCTAAAAGATTACATAGACGCTATGTTACTATGAAAAAAGTGAATGAATAAGGTTTGTTTAAACTTTAGTAAGGGTAAGATATTTTTAATTAAATTTCAGTCTCCTCACAATTGTGTATTTTAATGTAAAAGTTGATTTCCAGATACTTCATCGAAAAGTAGCAGATTTGTATCTGTAGTTGCAAACTAATGCTAAACTTCTCAGTAAATAAAAAAAAAAACAGTCTGTTTTAGCCGTATGGAAAAGTGTTGATATAATATAATTAATGGTATATAGTAGAGAGCCACCTGAGGATGACAGCCACCCGGTGATCGTGGCTAGATAATAACAGCCACACGGGTCGATCTTCAAGGTTAAGCAACGCGTGCAAAAGTTGGCCTGTGGATAG
This sequence comes from Lacanobia oleracea, assembly GCA_950371165.1. NCBI lineage: Eukaryota > Metazoa > Arthropoda > Insecta > Lepidoptera > Noctuidae > Lacanobia > Lacanobia oleracea. The sequence goes on from OX493385.1 coordinate 17,064,151, forward strand.
GTGACCATCTTAACATACCGAGTTTCCTCCGTGCCTTGGAAAGCAAGTTAAGCCGTTGGTCCCGGCTGTCATTTGTAGATCTTTGGCAGTCGTTACGGATAGTCACAAGCCAGTACTATCTGACTCCAGTCTTGCCATGAAGTACCGTGTTACCCAGTTAATGGGTTGTGGGGGTCTGGTAGGCAGCCGCTCCTCGTAAAATACTGGTATTCAGCTAAATCCGGCTTGACGGAAGCCGACCCCAATATAGTTGGGAAAAGGTTCTGTGTTTCCTGATAGCTACAACCTGGGAGTCTTTAAGTCAAGAGTGAATAGGTTATTTCTGGGCAAGCGTGCTCCATCTTCGACCACATCATCACTTACCATCAGGTGAGATAGTGGTCAAACGCGTGCCTATGTATAGTAAAAAAAAAAAGGTTAGGTAGATGATGATGAGTAGAGAGCCACCTGCCACCCAGAGCTAGTCAATAGCGTGAATAAAACTCAGCGAGGGGAGGTACTGCCATCAATATGATAAGGCTCATAGCTGCGCGAGCCAAAAACCCTTCCTTCGAATTAATTAATGTTGTTAATGAGCTAAACGCATAATGAAGCTTTGTTCCAGCTTCAAAGCTGCGGTTACCCATTGTGTTACGATAGGGGAAATTGCGCGCTTCACTATGCTAAGCTGTTGGTCTTTACTCGGGTTGATATAACTCGTTCAAAATACATGTGAACCTCTCACAAGCCCTACTCCCCAGTCCCAGCAGTGTAACACACTGTTGTTGCAAAGATTTAGCTAATACCAGTAATTATCTAATCACTTTAATCTTTGAAGTTCACATGTCGGCGGTTTAATATGGCTTAGTGCTTGTTTCTCTCGACGTATAAGTACGGATTGTGATCGCAAACGACAAAATACCATTAGATACATTTATACGATAGTTGCACCGCTTTAAGCCGAGTCTATGATTCAACTTGGCGTTTGGATCGCTTCTTATTGAATTATTGGTCGGAGGGACGTGACTTAACGCACCCTGTGAGCGGGCCATTGAGTTCTCGATGTTTGCTCGATTCCCGTACGTGTGTGGCGGACTTTAATCGATTCTTGAATGATTCTTGTCGCGTGTCGTGCACTCCGTGCCGTGCGCTCGTGCGTCCACACGTTTTGAATTTATTGTTTGTTTTATTAGATATCCATCCAGTGAAACAAAGAACCAAGGATAAACCACAATATTGCTAAAAGCTCTAATAATAAAATATTCCGACTTCACCGTGTAACCTCAAACATCTGCAGCGGGATACTGAATAAACACTCGAAGAGAATGAAAAAAAAATATGAATAATCTAAAGAAATTTAATTTTACGATGGCCCTCCACGAATTCAGAAATGAGACACAATAAGTGAAAGGGTTTCTTTTCAGGCACCTCGGCTGTAAAAAATTGAGGTAATGGAACGTGAATAACAATTCGGCCCTCGGGGGGGGGCAGGAATCGGATGGAGGGTGAACGGGGGGGGGGATAGATTGATGGCACCCGTTTGTAGCATCTGTCGTTTAAGTGAGCATCGATTATAGTACACACCTCGGTGTTTCTTTGTTTGGCGAGCGACGTTTGACTCGACTCATCAGTCATGCTAGCTTGGGGGATTAATTCCAGAATATAAACAAATGACATGCTGATATTTCCCTCCCGAGGGCCCTCCGCGTTCAATGAAAAAAGACACCGTTCCGGTTATCGAGAGTATTCCGTCGCAAGCTTTTATCATTTTGTAAGAGGTTTTTGTGAATATTTGATAAATGGTCGATATGACTTTAACGATTGATGTTTAAAGGTAGATAGCAGCTGTACTTAATCATTTGAAATGGATTAGGGTTCGAACCTGTTATTGAGATTGTGTGAGTCTGATCGCTGCTTTAAATTCGGTGTGATTTATTGTAAATGATTTTATTCAGATTTTTTTCTGAATTAACTTGGTGCAAATATCTTTGAATATTGAATGATTGATAAAGCCTTAAATCTTCTGTAAATAATGATGGTGTTACATTAACATAGTTTCATGTAAATTTTCTCAGTCTCCTTATTTTTGTCTCCGTGCGAACACCTGTTTAAAGTCTGGCAGAGAACAATGTCCAATCATCTAACTGCTACCTTGAACTAGAAATAGACTTTAATTTAACTTGACTTTTTTATTAAACTATATTCTCTAGGAATTAGTGTACCTAAGTTTAAATCTTTCAAAAAAAGAATGAGATTTTTTTTTTTTTTTGAGAGAGACTCGTATTAGAGCCCGACCAAAATTTAAGTCTAAAAAGATATCAAACGTATTCTAGTCTAACCTAACTAGAATACGTTTGATTTTTTTTTATGAACTTTGAATAATTGATAACAATATTAAACTATATTCAATAATTTTGGAAAATTCTGTAACAAAACTAGCGACCCGCCTTTGCTTCGCACGGGTGCAATTTATATATTAAACCTTCCTCGAGAACCACTCTATCTATTAAACAAACCGGCCATGTGCGAGTCGGACTCGCCTACCGAGGGTTCTGTACAAATTTGTAAACCTATATTATTAGATACTTTTATTTATTTGTGATGGGTTTGTACTTTAAATAAAGACTACATTTTTTTAATGATTTAATTACAAATTTATAGTTTTCAGACTTTTACCATCTTGTAGTATAAGACGAAATTACTCGAAAAATACGTTTTTTTGCGGCATACACGGCCGTATATTTTTTTTACTTTAACTTAGAAGTTTGATTTTTTCACAGCTTCAATGGACCGTAGACTTGGGTAAATAATTTTAAGTTCCACACGACTCTACGCGTTCCGGAGATAGAGGGTCTTGTCAGACAGATGGTCGGCCAGCAAAGTGATCCTATAGGGGTTCCATTTATTCCTCGTGAGGTACGGAACCCTAAAAAACCCACATCAAAATCCGTTGCGTAGTTTTAAAGGTTTAAGCAGACATAGGGACAGACAGACAGCGGAAGCGACATTGTTTTATACTATGTAGTGATAACGATAACAAAGACACATTACGTCTTACGATACGTATCTACCTGTAACATTATTACGAGTAGGTTCAAGAACCTCAAATATTAAGTCGGCGACACCCCTACTCCTGATTTAGAGGATTTACGGTTTATATATCCCCTTTGCGTATCCAAACCGCGACAATGTACCTACGATGTCGGAAGTATTACGCTATAAACAGGTATTGCATAGTCGAGGAGTCAGGGATAGCTAAAACAAATGTGATCGTTATTATTTAAAATGTTTTAGACTTTACACATATTGTTTATAATGAAACGCGACTAAGTATTTTAATAGTTTTCTCCGTATACGTACAGCATAAGTTATGTGAGTAGCAGGGAAGAGGGCTATTACTGCGGATGTAAGTGATGGCCGGTACGTGGTTCGCAGCATTTCCATCGCGAGCTGTTACGGCTGCGATCAGACGTCAAGGCAATGCATTTTAGCTTCTAAATGGATACATCTACTGTGATACTTGTAATTCTTTTGTACAGTATGTTTAACTGGCTTATAATTTAATTATTTTTTTGTTATTAATTATTTTCTAAACACATCTAGTTTAAAGTGACCAAAAAAGATTGACGTGTTAGTGTTATTTTTATCCCATTTTCGAAATTAATAAATTTTATCATTTACCACCTTAAAAATCCCTAGTGGTTTTTATTTCTAAGAGAAAAAATTAGTACATACATTTTCTCAATCCCTACAGCAAGCTATTTAATTATTTTAAGATATTTAATATTTCATGATATTAAAGGGTGCGCGTAGTTCCGAACTCAATTACGTAACTTGGCAACACGTTGAAATAATGCCAGTCAGAGGGGCGAAGCTTTTGAAGTGTAACGATGACGTTTACAAAACATGATGTACCATTTGCATTATTTTATTGAGCGTTTTAATTAATAAGTTTTTTTTTATTTATGAGATAAACAGTTTAGTTTGTACCTACAATAAGACCAATTATTTCATAATATATTCCAGGCCTTCAAAAAAGATCAACTGATATTATAATAGAACAAAAAAAAAACAGTGAAAGAAGAAGAGAAAGAAAAAAGAAGAAAAGGATGGGAAATCATCAAATGACTCCTTCCGCTATGGGCAAGGCGGAAGGGAGTGTCAGACTCTTACTGACTAAAACCCATCCGTGCTCCTCCTAATACCCATTGCGTTCCAGGGCTACGGCGTCTCTTTCGAACGGATTCCGCACCCCGGCAGGCAGCATAGATATATAGAGATTGAGATATCTTCTACTTTGGCACAAAACTAGCTCATAATAAGAAAATAACAATTATATTGGAACTAATGTTTCATAAATATTTTAAGTGCCGATGAATGTCACAGATAGTCACTATCTCCCTGACTTGCTGTACTATTATTATTTTTGGGGTAAAATCCGTGAAGAAAACAGTATTCGACGCGTCGGCACCGTGTGGTGAGTGCGTTCGGATAAACCCGCGACCCTTCGAGCCTTTCTAGTAAATAAGGATCATGGGATTATCGAGAACGCCGTATTCACTCTGCAAAGAACCAGGATTTACAACGTTTCCCGGAAAATGTTTAATACTCTGCTGTGCACCTTGTTTACGTTGCTGTCGTGGCTTTGCTGAAAATTTTTGCTACGGAAACGGAAAAATACCGGGAAAATTCTGACGTACCGTTCCGTTTCAGTTCTCCCCGAGAGATGATATGTAAATATTTAAAGGTGATTTTTAATTAGCGTTCCGTCGTGTTCAGTCAAAGAACGGGAAAAGTAACTACTTTTTCCTTTTATCTTCCACAATCAACCAAACATGTCGGTTCTGTCTCAACCTTCGGTAATGGAAGTTGCGTATAAATATTTAAAGGAGATTTTAATTAATGTTGTGCAGAGTCAAACAGATAAAAGGAAAAAACAACTTCTCTTTGGTCGTTTTACAGTTTCAATTGGAGTTATAATAATAAATATTTTATTCATATAAGACAACTTTTGGTCCACAGTAGGAGTTTCTAATACTATGTTATTAATAATGAAGTTAAAATCAACAATAAATAAAATGAAGTTATTAAAAAGTAATTAATTAATTAAAGTTACAATAAATTAAAAGAAAATGTCAATAAAAATGGTATATCAATTACAAATAATCTAAACTATAATAAAAATCAAAACAAATTAGCTGTAGAGTGTGTGTTATTTAACCAAATGACTCTGGAAAATGATGAATAATATTTTTGAATAAACGTTATTTTTGGTGTTCAACTCACAAAATGTGAATAAAAATATGCCGTATTTGGTAACTATACGTTTTTAATTGATGCTATCTCACAAAATACGTGGATAATGAATATTAATTTATCTTAGAGCTTTCTTTTTTCTCTGGTGGTTCAAAAAGACTTCTTAATAGGTAATAATTCGAATTGTGAAGAAGTCTGCGGGACTCACTAGAATACTAAGTCTGGAAAAGTATGGCGCGGTCATACCGACTTCATAACTTTTAATTAAATAGCTTTTGATATTTCTTTATTGTTATCGTTTTGTACTTAATTGAAAAGTAGGTTACTTTGGCTTATTTTACCGTAGGAAACTGTTTTTGAGGTCACATAAAATACTTCGTCGGATAAAGTAGGCACTTCCCTAATTATTATGCTGTGCGTTCATAAGTAAAATTAATTACCGGCACAAAGAAGCAGACACCTGCGTCCTACCTTGTATATAATATAAAGTCGTGTTTAGTAAATCCAGTTACGCATCTCATGGGCGTAAGAAGATTACCTGGCGGTATTGTGAGGGACGTACGTAACGTAACGTTACATACGAGTAGTACAGTCAGCAACGCAACTTGTTGCTGGATCATAACGTTATTTGTGTCGTAGGTTGATGGGAAACACCATTTTTTGACGAGTAGCAAAAATCCCAAGATGACTAAAGATATTTTATATCATAAAACGAGCTGATATTGACAGGTTTATCGAAAATTCATCTTATCTTATTCGCTAACAAAGGCGATGGCGTCGAATACGGATGCTGATTGATTTAACTTTCTTATCAGCCGAAAAGTATCTTAATTTGCAAAACGAAGTTATATGTACATTTATATCTATAAATGTACAATTTCGTTTTGAGCATGATCCGCTCTGATTGGTTAACAGCTGCACTCGAGTTATTTTTAGACCAACCGGTATTAAATTTTACTTTGGACAATTTCCATTTAAGTTTCTAAGGGCGCCTTCAAATTAGTCGCTAAGTTCCGCGCGGCAGTAGCGCGACAGCAGCGCGACTGTGGTACTGCTTTGTTATCCATAAATATAACAAAGCTGCGTGACAGCCGGCACCTTGCGACAAATTTTTCGTAAAATCCCAATTTTATTTTATTCTTTTTCAATAAACCGTGACTTTGCAAACTTCCTAGGGTTTTGGTAAAAAAGTAGTTTTTCCAGTTATCCAGCGGCAACAGGTACTGAATGTAAAACAGGCTTTTGGCAGCATACCTGGGTATTGTAATATTTCTACGTATTCTACGACGAACAACGAAGTCAAAAAATTGCGGGCGATAACAATATGTAGTGGAGACGTATAGAAGCTATTTATTCGTATGGAATTTTACAAAGTTACTGGAAATATAGCTTTTATACTGTCGGAAGGGATAAAATTGGGCGAACATAGCTTCGAATATTTATCATCAGGGTTAAACATGCATTTTGGATACCAAGGCTGGGAGATACCTATCACAGCAGCTAGCGGTAACCATATAATTTTACTAACTCGCTTTTTATCGTTTCGATTCCGTGACCCATTCCGACAGAAACCGAGCTTTTTTCTCTTTCGGGATAAAACTTTGTCTAGAACAATCAGCGATTGTGCTTTTATATCAATTAAAAATTACTAGTGTTCGCGCAGTGGTCTAATTCCACCATATTTATTTATGAATTTTATATTTTTTCTCCACATAAACTTTGACTGTGCTAAATTTCATACTCCTCCGTCCGCGTACTTTTTGTGAAAAGGGGTACATTGTTTTTGTTTCACGTATTTATATGTCTTTTAAATGTATAGACTAGCAATGGAATTAGTACGGGTTCACGGGTCGATCTTGAAGGTTAAGCAACGTTTGCCAAGGTTGGTCTGTGGATGGGTGACCAACTTAACATAGTGAGTTTCCTCCGAGCCTCGTAAAGCACGTTAAGCCGTTGGTCCCGGCTGTCATTTGTAGATCTTTGGTAGTCGTTACGGATAGTCAGAAGCCAGTAAATCTGACTCCAGTCTTGCCATGAAGTACCGTGTTACCCAGTTACTAGGTTGTGAAGGTCTGGTAGGCAGCCGCTCCGCGTAAAATACTGGTATTCAGCTAAATCCGGTTTGACTAGAAGATGACCCCAATATAGATGGGAAAAGGCTAGGCAGATGATGAGTGTTAATGTTGCCTTACAACCAAACCTACTCTGACCAAAATATTACACAAAACAGTTTTTTTTCACAACAGCAAAAATGCTGGCAATTTATATAAGCGACTATTTTGACTCTCAGTGCCCTTACCTGCGAACCGCGGTCGTATGCAACTCGTCAGACAATATGATGCCGACCCGCGGTGTGGCCAAGTAAGCTTTATAAGATTAGACGGGACGGGTCCTACGACATACCTATACGGGATTACAGGGCAAATATAGCGGGCCAATCTCTAGCAACACAAACAAAGGTCGGACGACCTGTCACGCTCGGTATTTTATAAGAAAAATACTGAAAAAACGGTTTACATATTTTGGTAACGTAATTATGTAATATCACGGTTGTATTCCCCTTACGGTTAGGCAGAGGTTTATTTATAGATTACCCATATTTCACAAGTTATGTTCAATTCCATCATAGTATGAATATGTTTTGCTGGGGCTAACGGATCGCAAAGGGCACTAGGAGGAACACGGGTGGGTTTTAGTCAGTAAGAGTCTGATACTCCCTCCTGCTGTACCCAAAGCGGGAGGAGTCATTTGATGATTTCCCATCCTAAAAAAAAAGCATGAATATGTTATTTATATGTTTATAGTAAGCGAGTCTATTCCCAGCGAGTCTATTAACAGGTCCCGAATCCAGACTTCGGGCTGTTACTGGAAAAATCCATAGGGTAAAGCCCAGTAACAATTTTCCCAGCTCGGGAATCGAACCCAAGACGCAGCTCAGCAGTTACGCTCGCTACTATTAGACCTACAAGACAGTCCCGTCATAAATGATTTTTATTTATTAAAGTGCCTCTTAGGTTCGTTGCTATTCGTGGGCGCTGAAGCACGTGTCATTAATTTACTGATTGATCTGACTTCAGCAGATTTGTTCGCAATGTAGCATTTATTATCTGTTACTCTTACACATTTTATAGAAGAAAAATTTTCCACTTTTTATATCGTAGCACAGTGGAAAATTTCAAAAATATTCTTCCCACTGCATTATTTGACTGTGGGTTTTTGGGAATAAACATAAATATGAAATGCAGCGGTATTATAGCTTTATAACAGTACAAAGAAACAATAAGATTTTATGGTAATGTTAATTGGCTAATTTATGTAAGTTCTTCCTTCAAAATAAATAATAATTAATTTAATTTTGTATTCTAACATAAAGGTCTTCAAAAATCCTGTCAGTTAACAAAAACAATTTAAATTAATAGGTCTCTTTGATAGAATTGGGCTAAAGGTCCATGTACACCCATTTGGGATTCAATCTAAGCCGATGGGCGGTAGGCAACGGTGCGAATGCCCAAATTTGTGTACCTTAATTGTCTAGTAGCCATCTTAAGTCTATTACCCTGATCGATAAGGATGTAGGTATGTATTTGTACGTACGCGTCTGTGTAGGTACAAGGTATGTATGTTTGTGTTGTTTCATGAGCGGGAGAGGAACAGATTTTCACTGAGAAGTTTATAAATGTTTGTGTTGCAAAATTTAAACGTTAATAGCACATTGTGTCGCTAGATAGAATCAGTAGAATCGATAATTATATCAAAATCTTTCTTCTTAGAAGGTAGGCGCTGGATAAATGTGCAATAATTACACACATACCCACATAGGTAACATCTGTTCTGATATTAAGAATATCAATAAACAACAATATCGTTCAACAGTAGTTGAACGACTAGTTTGGGTTCGATACAAGTAAATGTTTTCAATACTGAGAACATTTACTCATACAACAAGAATGTATAGTATTTTCAAATAAAACATATTTTAAACCTCCATACACAACATTGTACTACAATTGATTTCGTCTGACTGTGTCTTAAAATGTGGATTTTCTTCGATACAGTCGATACCCTCTTTCGAATACAAATCGGAACGAAATCGAAACAGCATGTTTACAATTTTTCTAGAAAGGAAATTGTCTCTATCCGGAACAAATAGTGTTGTTCAGTATCAGCGCTTACGAATCTATACGTATCGATAAATGCTATTTTGGGTTTAGACTGGTTTCCGAATGACTGTGGAACCTATGTATCGTATTGCAAAAAAAAAAGTGAACGAAAAAATTAAAATTCTACTGTGAACAAAATGATTGATTTTTTGGGTCTAACACAGTGATCATTTGCTGTGATTTGCTTTATATAATTTTATTCTATCCAAAAATATTCATAGTAGGTCTTTAGAGAGTATGCGGAACAGAGAGTAAATCTCCATTGAAAAGGGAGGATTCTCCTACTAGGCAGTTGTTGTGGCTGGCGTGGGTAACTGCCCGTTAGTTGATATTCGGGCTAGTTGGATAGATGGCGTTGCGGTTCTTTTTATTGCGATGTAGATTTGCTACGTTGTGTGTGTTGTGGTTGTTCTTGTCATTTTTACTCAAGAATATTTATTTGGCTTGTAGAGTTCAGACAGGTAGAGTCACTCTTTATAAAAATTCTGGACAGCGGCAGCTGCATTTGAAAGCTGACTTGGACATACTTGGGAAAATGTAAGAGAGATCCCTAGCCTAGTCTCAACTAATTTATTGATCACCATCACCTGATGATGGCAGAATTATTTTTGGACAAGCTTAGAAAGTGCACTCGGAAAGCCTATACGTCTTGTGATCTCCTCAGGTTCAAGGTAGGAACGCATTTTTAGTGCTAATGATTCTTGTGAAAGTTTATTTGATTTAACAAACCTAGTTATAGTAGTACGACTTTAATATCGTGCAAATTATGTATTCGTTTTAGAACAAAACGCGGCCAGCCATAAAACAGCGGCACAAAACAAAATGCACGAAAAAGGGGTCATGTTTCGTTACTAAGCACGCTCGAATAAGGCTGCTTTTCCACCAGACATGTGCTATGCAACGTTGCTATGAATGATTTTGATATCCACCAATCGTATTCATTGGTCCACTTAGCGTAACGTAGCACTGGTGGAAACTGATTCAACTAAGCTACGTTTTTTTATATGGTAGGATGCGAGCTATGGATGCATGCTATGGATGGTCGCGAGGTGTGTAGCTAAGTGCAGAGCAGTGCGTGACTTCCCTATTGTCGATACACCGCATACCTCGAGCTGCGCATCTTCCTCGCACAGCTACATAGCTTAGCATCAGTGGAATCGGTTACATACTTTCGTAGCTTAGCTTTACATTCTCGCAGAAAAGCTGCATAGCACATCTCTGGTGGAAAAGCACCCTAAGGGTTGTGTTTAATTTACGCAGTATTTTCAATAAACTGGGTCGTGACACATGCCCGGTATTATCTGGCTGCATTAACCTTTAGCCCGGGGTCTGCTACGTTTAAGTTGCAGTGTGTGCATACAAATAGGGGGATGTTTGTTTTGTACTGGATATCAGCTCTATGCTGTTCGGCGAAGTTAAAACGGTACTGAGAGGCCGATATTGTATTGCTTTTTTTATTGTTTACTAATTTGAGTTGTTTGTTTGGCTTTCGTTTTGGAAGTAAATGAATAATTGAAGAAGTTAAATGTTTGATTGCGTAAAGTACTCGTACTCTCGAGATGAAAGTACTCGTACTTTTTCCATTACGAAAATTCCTCCATTAACAGAAGCAACGCTGAGTGTTATTGGCTACTTTTTACAATAAAGATATGACCAAAGGAGTGGACTCGTAGAAAAAAGCTTCTTCTTTTCGGTTCGATGGTGACCTTTAAATATTTTGTGCCCAGTAGGTGGCCACGTACACAGTGGTAGCAGCAGCATACATCAGGTCCTCAATGATGCAGGTGTGAGGGTATCCCGGCCGCCGAAATAGAAGAAGACGGCCCGGGCGTCGGGAGTCGCAGGGCGATTTCCGACCACCGTAGGCGCGGGCCTGCGGACGGCGAGCATTGAGCGGCTCGCCATCCGATCAAAATTAGGCCCGCGTCGGCGGCGCGCTGTATTCCACGCGCGCATTAAAGAGCTGTCAGCAAGGGAGACGGGGCCCACCAGGGCCAGTGCCTGCCGGGGCGCGGAATCCGTTCGAAAGAGGCACCATACCCTGGAACGCAAAGGGCATTAGGAGGAACACGGATGGGTTTTAGTCAGTAAGAGTCTGTAACGCGGAAGGAGTCATTTGATGATTTCCCATCATTAAAAAAAAAAGGTGTGAGGTATTCAAATAAAGAAATAAACCAGACACCTCGATTTTCTTGTGTTAAGAAAAAATACGTGCAATGTTAATTTCAGTCGCGCTCATGAGGTGTTGAACAAAAGATAAGGTAGCTTAACCACAACACTGCCAGCTTAGACTTTTTATAGCCGTTGGCTATTAGTGTGAAAAAGTTGAAAAATATATTTCAAGACCTAAAGGCCGCGGTTATTAAGCACTTGTGTCTCCGCCGACAATCTGCAAGAAGCTAGAAACTAGATACGAGTTGGCGAGCAACGAACAGCGAGTGTGTAGTTCCGATAGTTTTGTCGCTCGGCTATAGGTAAGCGAGGGCTCTTGTGCGTCGGGCGATTACTCGCACCACTCGCTCCGGCCCGCACTGTAGGTAAAACTGAACGATGGTTGATTCCTCGGTGTGAGTTCTGACTTCTGGCCGCCAAACGAGCATCGCTGAGCAAGTATCGCTAAGCGACTATTACGAGTATCATTGATAGCTCTTATCGCTGCGACAAACAATTGGTAAGAGAGTTCTCGCAGGCAGTGTGAATAACTAGCGATCGACTATAAATATAAGTGTCTCTGTTACTCACATGGGATCTATCTTTTGTTCGTTTCCTCATCTAGAAAATAGTCGATAATCGCTTCCTCGGCGGTGAGACAAGTGCCAAATTAAAAGATATTTTTCTTTAGTACGAGTATTTATGTAGCACGTTTGATTATTATTTCTACGGATTGCACTTTCTGACATATTTGAAGGCACCCTAAGTCTTGGATAGCCATTTATCGAGGTTATAAAACATTACGCTATGACCAATAGAAGCGAAGCATTAATGAAAATCGTGACGCAGACGAAGTTGCGTGGGTCAGCAGCTACTTTAATATATTAGTAGGACAACTTTGCAGGATTACTGTTACCAACAAACGACGTCCAAATCCCCTACCGGTCACCAAACGAGGTACACAAACAATCAAAATCGAATGTCCGAATAGTCGTCGAGTTTCAAATTAATTAAAGTAAGGCGCGTCCCTGCCCTCGCAGCCGAAGTTAGGCAATACTTTAAGTTACATAGGGATTGAGTAAAGTACTTCGAGACCAAACCTATTGTTCAACAAGCGACTTAAGGTGTTCGTGATTCCATGCGACAGGAGTTTCACTTTGATTAAATTTAAATAGTTAAATACTGTGCTTAACGTGAGACGGAGATGTTGAGAACACAATGTATATACTCGTACATACCTACGTGTGAGAGGTTTGATTGACAATGTTTGTGAACTTTTAAAAGGCTAATAAGAATAATAATAGGCTACCTGAGTAATGTATGAATTCGAAGTTATATCCGTTTTTATAACTTCATTTTATTTTATTACCAGTGATACCGTCGCTTATCTTAATTATTATGTTTTTCCTCATAGAACTGAATAATTAAACCCTTTTTGAGCGAAATAAATTTCTTAAACCGTAAACTGTAATGTTTGATGTTATCTGCCAGTGTTTGACGACTATTATGTTGACCGATTTCGCAATCGCGTAATTTATTTGAATTATTTATACAAATGAAACACTGTAGGTTATACATACAATAGCGTCTGTATGTAAAAAATATTTTAGGCATATTGTAGAACCGGTTGGAAAGTATTAATACAATATCGCAAAAAAAAAGCTAATTCCATCCAGTAAAAGATTATGATTCACAAACCTATCAAACATTTGTCGCAACAAAACTAATCAAAGGAAAAAAAGAGGAATACTTTGATCTCAATACACTGTACTCTTGAGAAACCAATATTCTTTGTACTGTATTTTCCTATTTTCCAATATTTTCCAGGACAATTTGTAGTGTAGTCAAGTGGATGAGTGAGAGGCATCCGATGGAGCACGAACTAAGTAAATTGAAGTCCGTTGTTCTCACTCAAGGGATGTTCCAATTAAAAAGTCGAATCGTACTGCATTATACTGCTATTGTAAAATGACGAAACCTTATACCTAGTTAGGGTAGCTTCGAAGAAAATAATGAAGACGGAGAACTAGCGTCTAAAACTCTTCAACTTTTATAACGATATCGAGAAGTAGGAGAAAAATCTTTGGCCATTTTTTGCGGATTTACCTTGACAAGTGTCTCAATGTTACTGTTTTGAAAGTAAATATTGTTTTTTTAGAAAACGCTCGTAAAATTATTTTACAGTGAAACTATTATCGATAAGAATTTTTCTCTTGTATACTCAATATTTATCTCAAGGTCTTTTGCTTTTCTAAATTTTTAAATATGCAAATAATATTTTCTATGAAACTTTTCGTTTAATGTTCAAGTTTTTCTTGTAAAAAGGAAGTAGGGATACAATTCTCAGTTATCTTTATAAGAAACTGTCTTCGACTAAGTGTAGATAGTTAAATTATTCTACTATGATATTTTTTTTAGAAATTTGAAGATAAAAATATCAACGTAATAACTCGAGCGTTATTCTTGTACGAAAGCACCGAAACGTAAAAATTCAAATTGTAAATTACTTGCTAAGTTTCGGAACACTAACCAAGTTGATTCGCCCGAAGCTAGATAAGAATTAGAATGATTCAAATTGCTAAATTCTTTCTAAGTGTTTCGATATTTCTCCATAAAGTACAACCCTAGTTGGTCGCGTTTATTGCCAATTTCGGATTGATGTACTTACTCGAACTAAAGGTATATATTGTTGAAACGTTAGATCTCACGTAATAATTAATGGTCTTAATATAAGGTTTATTGTTTTAAACTGTGGTGTTTCTGTGTTGGAATTATCGCTTAAAATCTTTTTTATGATCCCGCCGGTTTTAGACTAATTTATGACGGTTTGCTCTAGAAAAAACGGAATCCTTTGTTAGAATAAGGTATGTGAGAAAGGATTTCCAATCTATAGATACTAATATATAAAGCTGAAGAGTTTGTTTGTTTGCTTGAACGTGCTAATCTCAGGTCAATCATGGTCCGATTTGAAAAATTATTTCAGTTTTAGATAGCCAATTTATCGAGGCAGGCTATAGGCTATATATCATCACGCTAAGACCAATAGGAGAGAAGCAGAAAAAGTAGCGCGGGTCAACTTTTAATTAAATATAGAGAAATTTTAAATTAAGAAGCTGTTTTTTATTAATTATGTTAGTTTGAGTTTAGAAAACTGAAACTGTCATTTATCCGCATGGTATCCAAATTGTTGGAGAAAATGTGTGAAAACACAGAATTTGACATTTATTTGAGCTTAATAAACTTGGAGAATGAGGACGAAAGGTGATTTCCCATTTCTTAAACCTATTTCCATCCGTCCTGAAATTTTATTTACTTTGAATGTGACTTTTTACAAGTGTAATGAAACATTTATACTAATTTCACAGGTTATAAAGTTCGATGTTTTACTTAGGCTCAAGTCCTTTTTGCCTGAATTTTACGATTACACGGCCTGTATTCTTAGTCATTCTAAGTCGGTTTGATATTAAAATAATGAGCTTTAATGTACTTTTTTCCAAAACAAACTTAACCTTTGACCCCTTCCATTCAAAGGAAACTGAATCTAATTATAATATCTGTATCAACAATAGTAAAAAAGGTCAAAATAAAATAAAGCAATAAGAATTCGACTCCAACCTAGTTTATTTAATAAAGAATGTTCGTACAGTTGAATTTACTTTTGATATAATTTCTTCACAAAAAAACCTTTAAGAGGTGGTCTTTGTGAAAATATTTGTGAAAAAGTAAAATGAAAAATCAAATCAGAAAATTAAACGGGTCCTTCGAGGAAAAGGTATGAAAGCGATGCCGGATGGAATTCTATTATGAAAAAAAAATGGTTTTTGCCTTTTATTTCGTTGCTTCCATTAATTTTGGCGGCATGTGTTGTCCTTTGTTCAATACCTGAAACAAACAGATGACATTGAGTTAGTTCATTGGTTTTAATCATTCATAGGGCGAGTTTTTATCTGGTCTAAACATTTTTTTATCGATCAATGATAAGTTATTTTGTCTACCTAATAGTTCTTAATGATAGCTAAACAATGATTGAAAAAACGCACGTTACCGAAATTTTGGTGCCCATTATTTTTAACCAATGGGTAACAATCTATAAAAAAAACTCGCTCTCAGGTCGGGTTTTGCAGTATAACTAACGACAGATGCTCGCTTTCTAAGGTAAAATACCTTATCGATTGTTTATCTGTACGTTAACCGTCGGTTAGTATAGTCACCTTCAAAAGGTATTCTATTGTTGAATAAATTTATTAATTTAAATTTCGGGGCTTATTAAAGTAAGTTACATTTCGTGCATGTTTAAGTTCTTGTAAATATAAAAATTATGTCCATCAAAGATAATTAGGTAAAATTTCTATGAATAGTTTGAAATCAACATTGTTGATTGTTGTTGTTGTTTGTTGTAGTATAATAACGATAATCAAGCAGTTAGCGACTAATTAGGACACACTCAGGTCTAATTGCTTCGTTTATTATATTAGTAACTACGAGTGTGTTTAATTGGCCTCGAAAAATGATTCCTCAAGAAATGTAGAGTTCTAGACGTTATCAACTCAAAATACTCAATTGAGAATCTATGGTTATGTTGTACTTTGATAGAACTACGTAAAAGTTATATCATCAAAAAACACCGATCATAAAACTGCAACAGATGCGATGATTGCTTTCCCAGTTGCCAGGCAAGTTGAGCCGATAAGCTGCAGACTTGCACAAATCCTATTAAAAATAAGTTACGAACAAAAGTGCCGTAATAAAAACATTTCCTACTTACTACGGCTTTACGTGTGATGATCGCAGAACAAAGCTTGACGAAGTCCAACTTAAGAAAAAGAGTCTACAGTGTAGACTTTCAACTTTCGAAGCCTTTTGAGACAAATAATGAGATGAAAAGGACTTCGAAAGTTGATGATTTAGATTCATGTCTGACCAGTGCCGGATGTTAAAGGTGTGTGTGTGTGTGTTTTGTCAGACAGAGTAAATTACATTAACTTGGCTGTAGTTTCAGAGCAAGTTACTTTTTTTCGACTCTTGAACACTGTTATGTACGGAGGAGGGTAGTTCGACGAACACAAATGTAGCTCGGACAAAGGATTAATTAATTACCTTGTCTCTTGTTCGCTCTACAAGACCATTTAATTTTTCTTTTGAAACTTTTAGATTAATCTGTTTGTAGTTCTGAATTTTCCAGTGTAGCATTTATTATGTTTTCTTTTGTTTTCGCATTTTAAATAAATAGCAATGGATCATTTATTTATTACTAAAACATGATTTCGTTTATAAAAGCTTTATTACAAAATTTTGATAAGTATTTGAAATTAAGAATGTCAACAAGCCTACTTATGCTATAAATGCGAAAGTTTGTGAGGATGGACGGATCGGGATGGATGTATGGGTGTTAATATTTCACGTCAGAATCCTGAGAGGCTACTCTCTAAGCCCGAAGTCCATAGTTCCGGGCTTAGTTGCGGGCGTATTCTACTCCGTATCACCTACGGACTTACGATTAGCCCCGAACCCAAATTAAGAATGAATGACAACACGATTTTATAGTATATGTCAAATCGTGTTGTCATTCATTCTTGGTAGTTACGGAGTAGAATACGCCCGCAACTAAGCCCGAAACTACGGACCGGGCTTAGAGAGTAGCCCCTCTGAAAATATGGTTTATTTGAAACAAATATTTTGAGTTGAATGCATCCATTAGTATGCTATTATTCTTGAAATTTTGTATGAAAGAGGAGTACCGATGTACTCCGATTTGAAAAGTAAATTTAGCAGTAGAAAAGCAACATTCGTAGAGTAGACGTTGTTGAGAAAAAAACTCCATCTGTCCGCTAAAAAACTATAAAAAACAAATGTTATTACAGTGTCAACTATTGTTTTAAAAAACTCGTTATAAATAAACAAAAATGTTTTTAAAATAGGTTAAATTATAATATAATGGTGCCGTATAGTGTCAGCCGGTGCCGCATGGTGCCATAAAAGAATAATAGCATCCCATCACTTCCCGTGGGTGTCGTAAGAGGCAACTAAGGGACTCACCAGAGAATGGGCAGCAGCGTTCTCTGTAAAACGCAACACCATACTCTGGGATCGCCAACCAACTAAGGGACTCACCAGAAATGGGCAGCAGCGTTCTCTGTAAAACGCAACACCATACTCTGGGATCGCCAACCAACTAAGGGACTCACCAGAAATGGGCAGCAGCGTTCTCTGTAAAACGCAACACCATACTCTGGGATCGCCAACCAACTAAGGGACTCACCAGAAATGGGCAGCAGCGTTCTCTGTAAAACGCAACACCATACACTGCGATCGCCAACCAACTAAGGGACTCACCAGAGAATGGGCAGCAGCGTTCTCTGTAAAACGCAACACCATACACTGCGATCGCCAACCCGCCTACCAAGTGTAGCGATTAATGCAAAAACCCTCTTTTGGGGGAGGCCTATGTCCAGCAGTGGACTTCTTTCGGCTGTTATGATGATTATGATAAGATACTTAAATAATAATTCCTCATCGCCTCCTCAGATTTTTCTTTTGCTGTGCCCGACTGGATCCATGATTGTTTCTTTTGGCAAATGTTTACGCCTTGCCTACATTGTGGATATAAAGAATTCAGTATTGAGTAAAGAAATGAAGAAGGAATTGATGTTCACCTAGATGTGATATAAGTATTCGTGTGGAAATGTTAAACACTTAGCTATCGCTATGCCGGATTCTTTTCGGTACGGGCGCGTCAGGATAGGAGACAACTCTGGAGCACAGCTTTTGAGGACTCTCGCGGGTATTCCATCAGGACCGCTGGCCTTATTCACGTCCAGACCACAAAGGACCTTACGAACCTCTTTCAGGTGAATTGTGATCTTCGGCATTGTAGAGCCACAATGAGGTATGTGAGATGGTGTATTAGAGGCCGTATCAAGGCGAGAATTTTCGGTAAAGATCGAGGCAAATAGGTTTGCCTTTTCCTGCGCGGATGCTTCTGCATAGGATGCAGTGAAGGACGGCAGAAGTTCGTTTTGACCAATTTTGACAGGGACTAGAACTTCTTGCTACCCGAAGGTTAGGACGCCAATTTGTTGCCAATCCGCCCAACATGGTCAAAACGCGCCTTCCGTAACACCCGTTTGCAATCCTTAGCAGCAGAATTGTATGTTCTTTTTGGCGCGCGAACACTTTGCCCGTCGCTCCCGTCACTGCGGGCCAAAGCCCATGCCTGGTATGCCTGCTCTTTACGCAGGTTAGCTTGCGCACAAGACGCGTTATACCAGGGCCTAGCCTCGCAGCCAAGTGGGACGTCAGAGAATGGAATAAAATATTCCATTCCCTGACGTATTACGTCAACAATTGCGACGGCGCAGTCGGAAGGGCTGCGCGACGAGAAGCAAGTTTGCCGCCATGGGTAAGATGCAAAGAAATGTCGCATCTCATCCCAGTCTGCTGACCCGTACCTCCATACTCGCCTTGTGCCTTTAGGGCTTAAATCTGGAGGAGAGCAGGAAGATACGGACTTCACCAGACAGTGGTCGGACGAACCGAGCGGAGCCCAGACCGAAACAGAGTGCCTGTCAGCAGAAGGTCCAAACAGTTGGGTGTCTGGCCCTCAATATCTGGAATGCGGGTAGCTTGGTTAACCAGTTGGTGGAGATCTAAAGATTTTGCAAACTTGCGCGCCACTCTTCCAGCATGGTCAGTTTTCTGAAATGGAAAAAGCCATTCCTGATGATGGGCATTAAAATCCCCCAGAAAAACAATCTCCGCTGTCGGATATTCGCGTTGGCCCAATTCGGCTGCCCCTGTAAGATGGTCAAAGAGTCTTGTCGTCTCCTGATCTCCACTGTGCGACCTATAAACACCGACATAAATTGTTTTATGAGAGCCGGTGTCCACCAGCAACCACAGAGTAGAAAAACCCGCAACTTCGTAGCAACGGAGATGTGGACAGCAGATGTCATCACGGACGTACACGCAGACCCCGGCTTGCTTTTTAAACTTATGCTCGAGCGAGTATCCCGGGTACTTGAGGTACGGCACGTCTAAAGGTGTCGCTATCTTCGACTTCGTTAAAAATAATAAGTGCGGCATCTCGGTCTCATGGACCGGATTGATATTTGAGTGCAATCCACGGATGTTAGTGAATTGCACTTTAAGAGGGAGGAAGTGCAACCGTTACTACTAACCGATGCCTACGGCTTCGTCGCGTATATGTCTACTTTTGCCCTTGAAATATTCAAATATTCTTTCTTAGCGGATGCTTACGTTATAAAAACTGGCCAAGTGCTAGTCGATCTCTCGCTGGAATAAACCGAAAATAGTCACGTTTTTTTTTGGGATCGCCCCTTTTTTAAATTATTTTTTATAATTTGTTGTTATAGCGGCAACAGAAAAACACTCTTTGAAATTTTCAAATAACTACCTATTACGATTCTCGAGATACGGCTCGCTGACAGACAGACGGACGGACGGCGGAGGCTTAGTAATAGGGGTCCGGTGGTTACCCTTCGGTTACGAAATCCTAATGAACCACAAAATAAACCTTTTCGAATTTCAGCTTTGAAAGCTGAATGGATAAAGGTTAAAAAGATCTTAAAAGGCTTCGCAGATTTGGTTGTGCGTTGATAGTCAGTCCCAGTCTTCAGGATCCCTTTTTTCTTTTCTAGAAAAATTATATACCAACACCTTCCTCGAGAACCATTCTATCATGGTGAAAACAGCATAAAAATCGTTGTTGTAGTTTTTGAGTTTATCGTGAACAGACAGACAGACACGGCGGAGGACTTTGTTTTAAAATATGTAGTGATAGTGACATCGGTATTACAGGTACATGAAGAAAAATATTCAATTACAACACAGGTACACAGGTAGAATGTCAAAATTTTCAACAAGACGGGAGGAAAATTCCTATGAACTCATTTTACGTCTGTTCACTTAACGTACAGCTTCCAAAACGCGTGTGGAAAGCTAATATTTTCGCACGGAAGCTTTAAAAACGCTCGTTACATTTAATTTAGGAGAACATGCAGATTCCGAGACTGTTCGTACAGTTACACAAACATAATTGTGCTGATTGATGTTCGTAATTGTTAATAACGTGTACCTTTATATGAATAATTAATTGTATAAGGATACAATGAGGTATGTATGTATATCGACTAATATTTGTTCGCGATGAATTCAGTGTGTATTTTGTATCCAGCGAGTATGTACAAATTGTGCCTATCTTACTTTAATATGTTATGTTAGGACTTAAAACATATATTTCTCTTTAATTAAATATTACCTAATTTTATTTTTCTTAGGCATCCATAATTTTCCAAGGTAAAAAAAGGTTTTCAATATTCCAACAATATATTTTTTTTTGTAGAAGGTGATGTTTGCATAAATGAAGTCTTAATTGATACTTAATGCCAGAAAATCGTTGTATGAGGATAGTTTCAGATCATATATGACAACTTATTTCCTCCTTTTAAATCCTGTTACTCACATAGCTACTTGTAGGTAAATATACACAGTAGTGTTGATCTCTATTTGAGCAACACGCACATGCTTTTAGCTCACTTGTTTACTCTGATAGCCCTCGGTAATCTGATGAATCTGATTAGGACCATACGACATCGACGCGTCACCCTTAAGTGATACGTCAGGGGTCAGCAGCTCAGGTGCATTGGATTAACCGTGGACCCCATTACGGACTGGACCCTAATATATATATACAATCAATCAGATTGTTGTTGTAGGGTATTTGGTTGTTTTATTTTTTTATAGGCACGCGTGGACCACTATCTCACCTGATGGAAAACAATGGTCGAAGATGGAGCACGCTTGCCTAAAAGTAACCTATTCACTCTTGACTTAAAGACTCTTTTTCTTTTTTTATAAGATTTCTCAAAACCTAGAGTGTAGGCAAAAAGAAGTTAAAAATTTTGCTTTAAAAATTATAAAAAATGGCGTAGTTATATATGCGTATTAAATCTGTGATAAAGAGAGACATCACTAATGGCGTGTGACGTTACTCACAAGTCCCGCCATATTAATGGGTTATATTGAAGCCATCCAGTACTAATGTCATTTTGTGTGAGAAGGATAGTAGGATAACTTCAAAAGCGTATAACTTCCGTCGGTCTGCCTGTCAGCGGGCTGTATCTCAAGAACCGTAACAGGTAGACAGTTGAAACTTTCAGAGAATTTCTATCAAATAATTAGATTTAATTAAATTAAAAATTAAAGGGGGCTCCTATACAAATAACTTTGTTTTTTTTTTTTCGGTTTATGGTAGGTACTCTTCGGGTGAGAGACCGACTCACACTTGGCCGGTTTTTTACTAAGATTATATTCCTGTACCTCAAAATTAAAAGTTATTTCTAAATAACTCAATATTAACGTCCACACAATTATTTTAATTAAAGAATTAAAATAAAATAACAAATTCACATCATACTCATTTTACAGCGAAATTAAATTAAAGAATAAGTATTCATAAATGAAACAATTTATCAGTAATCGAAATTTTCTCATTAGACCATAGACTAAAAGTTTTGTCGATCACCCTTAGGCGTACAACAGCATTTTGTGTCGTTACATGAAACCTCCATCAAAGCTTAATAAGAATATTTGATACGAAAGTGAGCACCGGGATTTCTTTCTTTTAGAAACATTTTGGTAATATTTATTTTCATACCCTCGACAAAACTGACACACGAATACACACGTCAAATTTGTAACACCCCTTATTCGTGTGTTTATAGCAGTGGTTCCTAACATTATCAATATTTTTACCCCTGTTGCCTATTAGGAAAACTGATTTTCCCCCGACCTTAAAATTTTACAAACAATAGAAGCAAAAACAAATATCTTTATTAATCACAAATCAATGAACCAAATTTTGTGATCACATCAGTCTTCTAAAATTTTGAATTTTTGTGGCTGTTTTGAAACTTCGATAGTTTGATGGTAGATATCTTAACCGTGGATGTAAAGATGTAGGTCTTTTTTTTTATAATGGCGAGGTAACAATGACGACGCGACGGCAGCTAATAAAACCTCACACCCCAGCCGCCGCAACAGAAGAAGACGCCCCGGGCGTCGGGAGTAGCAGGACGACTCTCGGCCACCGTAAGTGCAGGTCTGCAGACGGCGAGCATTGGGTGGCTCACCGTCTGATCAGAACCAGTCCCCGGTCGACGGCGCACTGTGTTCCACGCGTGCCTCAAAATGCTGTCAGCATTAAAGACAGAGCCCGCTAGGGCCAGTGCCTGCTGGGGCTGCGGACCTCGTTCGAAAGAGGCACTAGGAGGAACACGGATGGGTTTTAGTCAGTAAAAGTCTGACACTCACTCCTGCTTTACCCAGAGCGGGAGGACTCATTCGATGATATCCTATCCTAAGAAAAAAGCTAATAAAACGCATTTTATTAGATTAGGTCCTAATTATTTTGGTTTTTATTACCCCTACCGAATAGCCAACTTACCCCCGCGGTGCCAATCACCCCCAGGTTTGGAACCACTGGTCTATAGCATTAGAGCTCCTAAATGGATGAAACTATTTTCATTTAGTTGTAAAGTTTTATACATTACTAGTTTTTGCCCACGACTTCGTACGCGCATATATGTCGTTTTTCCTGTTCCCGTAGGAATTTAGGGAAATCTTAGTGCTCCCTTATACTCCCCAAGGAGCCTACATGCCAAATTTCAGTTTTCTCTGACCAGTTGTTTCGGCTGTGCGTTGTCTGCCAGTCACTCAGTCACACAATCAGTTAGTAATGGAAGAATTTTATAAATATATTAATTGATTGATTGATGATAAAAATTTAAAGTTAAATGCTTTTAAATATAACTGTAAAGTTACAGAATACTAGTGAAATGATGAAAGATTAAATGCTATTGGCAAAACTAGGTCTCATCATGGTCCACACTTCTTTTATTTGCTTTTTTAATAACTTTCCTTAAACAACAGCACTATTTTACAAAGTTCCAACTAAACCGCACTACTATATAGAAATGCCTAGAGGAACTTCAAATAAAAATGCAAAGCATTTCCGAATATGGAAGTGAAGTTTAAAAGCGTATGAGAGTTTTTTTAACTCGGCTAATTATCGCCTAAACTAGGTCGGGTCAGGCTATGCCAGAAAATTTTCATTCGGCCTAATATAGCCGGCTATATTATTCAGTTAGTTTGGTGCTATATTTCTGTATGAAGTTAAATGGCACTATAATGTAGTATCAATTCGATGGTCTCGCAGACACCACTGCGACAATTGCGTTTCTAAATTCGATACTCAGGTCGAGTAAAGTAGTATTGGGATTTTCATTTGGAATTTCTCAGCAGCATTCCTTTTTTAAAATTGATTTCATTAAGTTTGAACATCATCAAATTAATCCTTCCACTTTGGTGTCAGACTCATATGGATTAAATTAATTACCGGTTTAAATACCCGTGTCTCGGCTAGCAATAAAATCCGTGTCGATATTGAAATCCCATCTACTTCAACTACGACAGTGAAGGAAAAGAGTGCGCCTGTGCTTGCGTGCACAGATGTGTAATATTATCTGACAGCCCGATAAAGACGTCAGTGATGTATGTCTGAATTATGCTCTCGTCATTATAATTAATATTCGTTATAGGATGTTTGAAAAAAGATGAAAACAAAATCTTCCATTTCTGGAATAAATTACCCCTAAAATCAATTTAATACATCTAATTGACTTTATATATAAACAAACTTTAGCCCGCGACTTCGTACGCGCATATCCCGTTTTTTTCCTCTTCTAGGATTGCAGGGAAGCTTTATTCCGAAGTTCAGCTTTCTACGACCAGTATTTTGGGTCAGTAGCTCCTGAGATTAGCGCGTTCAAGCAAACAAACAAATTCTTCAGTTTTATAAATTAGTAAGTATAGATAAGCCTCAGTGTACAACGTGTAGGTAATAAAATAAACGCTTACCTCTATGAACAACTTTTTCTACGGGACCAGCATCGAAAACGCGAGTTGGTCCCATTAGTACAAAACATGTTCATAATGATGAGTAAAATGACCCCTTAAAAAGTATTGCATTTATTCTGTCACATATAGTATAACTAGTTGACCCGCGCAACTTCGTCTGCTCCGCTCCTATTAGTCTTAGCGCGATGATAAATATAGCCTTACTCGATAAATGGGCTATTTAACACGAAATAATTTTTCAAATCGGACCAGTAGTTCCTGAGATTAGCGCGTTCAATCAAACAAACAAACAAACTCTCAGCTTGATATAATGAGTATAATTATTAGATTAAAAGTGTAGATTAAAGAAAACAGCCAGTGCCTGTAGCACATCAGATAGAGCAGCGGTCTGTTGCAACCACTACTCCAAACCATAAGCCGCCTAATCCTAATACATTGTTACAACTAGTGCTATCTCAGCCCAAAGTTTGCTTTGCGGTAACCTAAGCAAAGCTGAGTTAGAGATGTCCTTCAGCTATTAAATTAACTGGGTACACTGTGATTTATGAGCTTGAGTCATTACATGGATGAGGTCTATGATGGAGCGAGCGTGCCCAGAAGATGCCTGTTCACTCTTACTTTGAAAGCAGACGGGTTATATGTGGGAAGGAACACAGACGCTGGAGGAGTGTTCTACACTTTGGCTGTGCGCATTATAAATGTGGAGGAGAAGCGCTGACTACGACTGGTCGGTATATCGACGAAGTAAAATGGTCGGTGGTCCGGTAGAAAAATGCCGATGGTGGGATCAGGACGTGGTCATGTGATTACAGACCTTTGCCCAGCAGTTGGATACTACAAGCCAAGAGCTGTAACTGCAAACGTATTCCAGTAATGTCTGTTACGATCCTGTGCTTATTTTTTCCAATTTCTAAAAAATCCAATGCTTTTGCTGGGTAGTTTTTAGCGCTACTTTTTCTTTCCAGATTAAACACTGGGAAGTGGTGACGGGCTGTCGTTTTGAGAACTTTCTACATTATACACGTTCAGAAAGTGTTGATTTTCTGCCTAGTTTGAATTAAATCATTTTGATTTGGTACTGAAATCTCAACAGTAATGGTGATAAATAGAGTTTGTTTTGTGAATAGACATCATTAAAATTGTCTTCTGGTGAATGTCTTAAATAGCAGTCATTGTTATTGCTTGCATGATAAATAGATTGGTGATTGCAGTTTTTAGCAGAAGATATTCTTACGAAAAAAAAATAAAGTTACGTTCTATGACAACCACAAGTATAAAAAAAAATACAATATTTTGTGAAGACCCAAAGGCATGAATAAAATGGTTATAAATACTGTAAATTGTACAGTCAAAAAAGCTTATCATTTCGGATTAGTAATTATGATCCAGTGACCAAAATTAACTGATTTTGAGCCAATAATTGAATTTTCATAGCTTGCGTGATACATGCTGATGTTAAACCTCTGATAGAATTTATTTTTCGGTATCTACGCCAGATGCATCAGTCATTTAATTTATCGGGAATTAACTTTATTTTAATAGGGCTGGATACGGGGAATTATTAGTGGTTTTGCGCCAAAGTTATAATAAACCATATTGCGTAAAATTTTAATTACATACTTCTACCAATTTATTCACTATGTTATTTTAAAAAGGCCGACCGTTTTCATAGTACGTATTTACCAATTTACTACTTTTACATTACATATTGTGTTATTCGTATCTCAAAAACATAATAAGTTATATAGTAATTAGCGCACTTAAAACCATTTAACTTCTACTAAACTACAGTAACTAACTATAGTTATAATTTCTGAACTGTCAGAACATCAGAGAGACTGCATACATAGGTAACTGAATGATCCCATGACGTTCAAGATGAATCCCTAATGCACTTACCTATGTAGACATTAACTATATTCATAACTGTGATTGCATTCCAAAGTTGTAATAGTGCTGCGTGAAAGCTGAAACATATCCCAAGGGAATATATTCCGGGAATAATAGTATCCTATGTCCTAATCAAAGAAATGATCTACCCTTGTGCCAAGTTACCATTCAAATCTGTTCAGCCGTTAAGCAGTGAAGAGGTAATAAAACAAACAAACTCACTTTCGTATCTATACTAATATTATGAGGAGCTCGTGGCAAGATAATAACAGCCGCACGGGTCGATCCAGATAGTCAAAAGCCAGTAAATCTGAATACAGTCTTGCCATGAAGTACCGTGTTACCCAGTTACTGGGTTGTTGAGGTCTGGTAGGCAGCCGCTCCGCATAAAATACTGGTATTCAGCTAAATCTGGTTTGACTGGAAGCCGACCCCAATATAGTTGGGAAAAAGGCTATGCAGACGATGATGATGATGACTAACATTATAAGGCTGATGAAGAGTTGGTTTGGTTGAACGCGCTCATCTCAGGAACTACTGATTTGATTTTTAAAATTTTTTCTTTTTGCTAGCCCAGTTATCAAGGAAGGCTAAACATAACGCTACGACCAATAAGAGCGGAGCATTAATTAAATGCACTTAGCCATGCAGATGCAGAAATTAACTACTAGCTTCTAGTGAATGTCGAAAGATTCGAAAAACCACTGGCCAAGTGCGAGTCGGACTCGCGTGCAAAGGGTTTGCGAATCAATTTCATATTTTTAACATGTTATTTCAACACTACAGACTTCCATATCTTATAGGCTTTCCTGTAGTCTTTAGTTATGGAAATCCGCATTTTTTTCAAAATTTTAGATTATGTAGTTTCGGAGATAAGAGTCATTTTCAGTCTAATTTCTTGAATAACTTCAAAACTATTTATTTTTAAATTACGAATAACATAATTAAAACTCTCACAGAAAGCCCTTTCATACGATGTCTTACTATTCTGTTTGATTTTTTTTTTTAATTTCTGGTTTAACCCCCAAAAGTGACCCCCTACTAAAAAATATATTTATTTACGTTACACGTCCGTGTTTGAGTCACAGAAGTCCACATGTTTTTGTCCAAATTTCAACAGAATCGATCCTGTAGATCCGGAGAAAACTGACTGTGACAGACGGACATACAGACAGATAGACAGACAGACACCGTATTGATCCTAGGGTTCCGTTTTTTACGGATGTTCAGAACCCTAAAAAAAAGTAGCTTCTTCAAGGTCTAATCTATCTTTGTACCAAATTCGTTCAGCCGTTATGATGTAAACAGGTAACAGATATACAGAGTTAGTTTTCCTTTTATAATATTAGTGTGGATCTATAGAGTAACTGTGTTTGCATTCCTACGTTGTATTAGTGCTGTGTGGGTCCGGCTAGCTTGTTCTCCAACACACATTGACATAATTTATGTACAGCTATATTTGGTCGTTACTGTCGTAAACTTGGCCAGCCGACCAAGAACTAAGCAAGCTGTTATTGGTCAATTATGGTTATTGAGTTTCAGAAAGATTATATTATTTTCCTTAAATGAGGCAATTTGAGGTTCTGTGCTCCCGCGTCTTGAGTTTTTTCCTGTTTATATTTTTAACATGTTAATATTTGGTTCACCTGTTTGTTTCTTTTGTCTTCCAAGGGCCGATTTTATAATAGTCAGATAACTTTTACCAGAGAATTAAGAATTTTTGACAGATTTTGTAGGTATATTTCAAAGAATCATATTTATTTTCTAGGTAAAAATATATGGCTGTTGAAAATCAGTTCAGTAACTTCAGGATTGATATCACTTTCTAGTAAAGGTCAGAAAACAGCTCAACAAGTCTTTGATCAGCTAATCCAATGATAATAACACAACTCACTCAGACCCTTTATTTAAGAACATTGTTCTATCCCTTTGAAGTCTCCTTTATTTTTATCTAACGAAATAAATATTAATTTATTTTATTACGTCATATTATATCGTTACTTCAAATTAAGATTTTATTGCCAGCTTTAAGGCTCGAACAATTTAGAAAATTTGATACTTTAAACGTTTTCAGAAATTAATTTTGAGGGGCGGTCTCTCGTATCTGCTAAAGCTACGTCAGGCGTTTCCAAGCAATGTAATGGCGTTATGAGTTTCCCTCCACTTTTTCCGAATAATTCCTCCGTGTAACAAGCGAAATTAAATTATTGTGTCGGCCGCATCCGACGCAGGTGAGCGTACATTGGAATAGCTGCATTACTTGAGCGAACAACCTGATTTTTTTATCCGCAAGCTAGAACAATGTCGCGTCGTGGAACCAAAAAATTATATTATAAAGAGAATTGAAAGTTGAGGCGGAATTAAACGTCGTGAACAGATTCTGAGAGTCGTGAGGGTGTGACGAATATGTGTATGTGTGTGCTATTCAGATTTTTATTAAACTGTTTTCGGGAAAACACTCGGCGTTTTTTCCGCACCAAATCCTATAAACACACTTAAAAAGCCACAAAGGTACGCAATAACGTAATGTTACCTTACGGTAAACCGAAAACAATTCATTTCTGCGAGCCCGCCCGCTCCTTGCACGCCCCCCCCCCCGCGTCACGTACCTGTTCGCCCCCGCTACCCAGGAGGAACCGCGGAATGTTAGTCGATCCGTAAAAAGCAATTCTTCCCGCGCCGTTTGCCTTTTTCACCGTACATTTAATGTGAACCAATGTAATAGTTTATTTTGTTTTTTTAAGAGGCAATTGAAACCACGATATTTGGTAATTAATGGGTCTTAATTTTTTATTAGGTAATAAGAATCAATTTGAATTGCTCTTTTCTGACTATAGTTGCCAATAGCTGTTTATAGATCAAAGGCAATTCAAACCTAATTTCATGTGTAGAGAATACGGAGCTGTGAACTTCAGACTTTAAGAATCAACTTGTAAAACAAGACTTCAAGTATCTTTACATCGCCATCTTTCTATCACCTCTATTTGCGGAAACCATGTAAGGAGTCGTACCGAAATAAAATAAGAAAACAGCGTGTAAATAAAACAACATTGTACTCTATGTACGATGTATATTACATCCCCTTTACTTGTCATGCTCGAAAGGGGGCGAAGAAAAATTCGCAATACATTCCTAAGTCTGTCTGAAATAAATAGTGAGTTTCACGATGAATATCATTTTCGTTTAGCAATCTTACAACGAAAATATGTCAATGTAAAAACCGGAGAGTATTCGCTCCATTGATTCAGAAGAAACGTGAACAACTGTATCTTTTTCCGACGTAACTGTTCGAGGTATAACGCCAGAATACTGTATGTAAGGGGAAGGACAAAAAAAATCAGCCAAGTGCGAGTTGAACTCTCACACGAAGGGTTCCGTACTGTTAACCGAAACCATTGTGCTTGACGGACGAATGAACTGTTGAGGCTTAGTTATAGGGTTCCTCTGGTTACTCTTTGGTTATTTGGGTACGGAAACCTAAAAACAGTAAATATAACTCTGTTTTATCCAAGACTGCAGCGCTGCTGCCGCACTGATTTGTTAATCCATACAAATAATTAACGCAAAGTGCCGCGCGGCGGCAGCACTGCAGCCGCGCTGCGGCCGCGTGTTGAAGGCGCCCTAACTAGGAAATTTCTTTCGGGACGTCAACAAGATGCTCGTCGAACTCTTCACGTGATCAAAAAGGGCAGGGCTTTTTTTCGGCCAAAGTAGCCAGCATCACCGCCATTTAGCGTGGCAATGCTGCCAAAGTGGCATGAACACTCATGGACACTTTGGTCATTGACAGCGATGTGGATGAATATTGTGGTGACCGTAGATTTGTTTATTGTTTGAATACTACTATTGTTATATACTAAGTTATTTAACAGTCTAGTTGTTTAGTAGAATGTTAGAATATTCTATGTGTATGTGATAAAGTCAGTAAAACATGCCTCACGAGTTAGTTATTTACTGAAGACTTCCTAATTCTATACGACTCCGTAAACTAGATTCGTTGTCGTGCTCCATATTTGTATGTATCGCAAGCCGTTCGCGAAGTCACCAATAAAATTTTACTACGTCGTTTAGCAAAAAATGTGAACAATACCAGAACACAAAGAGCCATCACTACTCCAGAAATGTTACGTATTTTGTTAAATTATGTGACATCTCTTACAAAAAGCTGCAAATATTTGAGGTTCTTGAATAATAAACTTGGAAATGTTATGTTTGTTTCCAAAGCACTTATACTTAGTGGACTAAATAGGGCAATATTGGCCACGTAACTCGAAAAACATCTGCGTCCTTCCATTAACGCAGCTCGGAGTGGTGGGCCGGGCAGTGTGCGGAATGCCGGCGAGGTACACAGCGGCCAATGAGAAGAATGCCCGTATTGCCCATTTTGCTCAGGAGCTATGCATTCTGATAAACTGATTTTAAATGCTTGTAATAATGCTTTGCAAATTTGTGGAATTTTATTATTACTTTTAATCGGATTCCATGTCTGCATATGGAATTGAGTCTGCAGACCCATTGTATTGTAGTATTCGTAGCTGATTCAAATTTTGTTTTCATAAAGTTTGATGCTTTGTTCTAAAACCACATGTTGTTTTACACTGTTTTCCCACGTCCTCATATTTTTCCTTTTACTGAATGTATTTACGTTGTAGTCATACAATTTTAATATTATATCCATTTAAGGTGTTAAAGAAATGCAAGGTCACGATCCGTAGTACGCGGGGTAATGACCTGGCGGAGAACATCTAGCGACTGCAGAACAGTGGTATAGGTACGTTGTTGTAACTTGCGTTTCGTTCGAGAAACTTTTGTTATTTTGTAATGAAAATCCTGTGAACCTTTACAGTAAAAAATAAGTACATTATTTTGTAACGATGAAAATGTAATGTTTTGGTTCATTTCATTTATTAGGCCTTGTTTTGGGCCAATTTTTTTAGTGATAGGTTTTGCTCGAATACTGAAAATAAATTGTGCCTATCTTTCAGTTTTGTGCTTGCTGTGTAAAGCACAATGACGGTAAATACACACGGAGCGAAATAAATAAAACGTCGACCGAGGCAATACCCGGCGCGGTGTCGTGTCTTCAAATGATACCCCTCCACGCTAACTCGAAATCTTTTAACGGGTTACTATTGTTAGAGAAAGAATAACGCTGAGAGACGTTCAAAATGAAACCTCTTCGTGTCCCACGGCAATAAATTCAAATCATTGGACACGGATGTCACAAGCAGCGAGCCAAGCACATACTGGTACTGAGGACGTCTGCTTACTTAAACTATCCCCGCACAAAATATTAATAGTTCGCTTTTTCAATACAAAATATTCACCAAAATATCAGTTAGAAACCCGAACATGCTCTATCTACGTTACATAAGATTTCGGTAAGTTGTTTCCCCTCCGCTACACCGCTATCCACCCGAAGCCTGTTCTCCTTTTACCAACTAATTTTACCAACAAAATTATGAAAAAAAGCCCTAAGCAGTATCTTAAAATTTTATGCGGCTGTATTAAAGAAAGTAAAAAAATAACATTTCATTTAGGCGGCCCACCTTAAAATATATAAACATATTTTTTTACTAAAACGAAACAAAACACGGAATTTAGAGTGACTTGCTCGTAAAGCAGGAAAAAGTCGTCTCATTTATTTCCCTCTTAGCGATAAGAACGGCGGAGCATTGTGCCTGCCTGACGTCAACTGTCAGATTTCACAACGTTCCACCTCTTTCAGTGGCGTCGTTATGGACAGACATGTATACCTACCTTGATTTAATTTCTTTGCTTCGCTAAGAACGGTAAAGGAGTGGAGTCGCTAGGAAACGGACACGGCGCACCAGCACACGAGCGGAATTATTTATGTGCTCGGACCGAGCAGCTTGTAAACAATATTTTCGAGAGCCTGATTTGGCGGTGGGAGACTGTCACGAGTATTTGTTTTTCGTAGCAGATATTTTGCCGCAATTTTGCGGAATTTGAGCGTTGATTTCCAGGGACGGAGGAGCTCGTGGCTAAATAATAACAGCCACACGGGTCGATCTTTAAGGTTAAGCAACGCTTGCCAAGGATAGTCTGTGGATGGGTGACCATCTTAACATAACGAGAATCCTCCGTGCCTCGGAAATAACGCTAAGCCGTTGGTCCCGACTGTCATTTGTAGATCTTTGGCAGTCGTTACGGGTTGTCAGAAGCCAGTAAATCTGACTCCAGTCTTGCCAAGAAGTACCGTGTTACCCAGTTAATGGGTTGTGGAGGTCTGGTAGGCAGCCGCTCCACGTAAAACGCTGGTATTCAGCTGAATCCGGTTTGACTGGAAGCCGACCCCAATATATAGTTGGGAAAAGGCTAGGCAGATGATTTCCAGGGACGCAGTAGTTTACTCAAGGATCGAGATTATCTAAATACAAGAGGTTACTTGGGCAGTTGTCTCGAGTTGAACGCCGGTATATTGATCGGTCGTAAACATGGTTCAGTCCCGCTGAAATTAGGACGAATGGTCACGTCAGGGTATCGCGTGACGACCGCGTGTCTGCCGGAAACAGAGATATAAAATATTTTTATTGCCGCCTCTAGTGGTTAATAGTAACCATTAGGCTGTTCATTGCTTTGTTTATCTTTCTCCGCGCGTGTTGGGACGGAATTGCGTTATCCGCTATTATGTGTAGTGTTATTCGGGAACGTATAAGAAAGAATTCAATTTAATTAAAGAGGTTTCGCGATCTGATTCCGACGTTTTTATGCAGAGGTGTAACAGTAAAATTCTTGATTGCTTGGAACTAATAAAGCGTGTTATGGGCAGACAGCTGCATGCTCCGCTCTACTGCCTTCGTGGAGCGAGAGGGTAGGGCGGAGTTAAGGAGTATTGCGGAGCGGAGTTGTTGACTGTGTCTGTCCATTGATGCGGAGCAAGCTATTGCTGAGCGGAGTTGTGGACTATGCGGAGTAACTAGTTTACGCAAAGATTTGAGTGGGTGACCGGTTTTTTCCACTTCCCCTCTCCGCTTCGCTTTCCGCAGCCTCGTTCCGCTTATGTATGAAATTTTAAACTAGTTTGCAAATTCCTGTCCACTAAAGCGCATTTTCGATTTTATGCAATTGCATTGGTTAATATTGGCACAGCTTCTCTCCGCTCCTCCCCGTTCCAGTGGACAGTCAATATAAGTATTTGTTTTAGGGCGCCTTCAAATAAGTAACTAAGTGCCGCGCGGCAGCAGCGCGACAGTCGCGCTGTTGCCGCGTGGCGTGTTATTTCGTCACGACAGGGATTTGTTTGTGACACGTACCAAATATTACTATTTAAGTCAATAAACTTGCAAAGAATTGCGTTCAATTCTCGGGTCACATACTTGTTTCCTTGAATTTGAAATGTATTACAGTGGCATGCATGCCTTACAGCAATAAAAGTTAGTGGGTTACAAATATATTGCCTTCCTACTAGTAGTGGTTGTATTTTTCTTTGAGTCGATGGTATCTAAGTATGGTGCAGTATTTGAAAAGTGTGGTGCGCTTTGAAAAGCAGATGTTATCTCGATCTGTAAAATATTTATTGCGTTGCGTCTGTGAATCTTATTGAGATGGAGAAGCAATAAGGGTTGCTAAGAGCTGTACTGAAATTTTTAAAGGTATTTGAGGCTTTGATATTACGTTTTAAATTTCCTTTCACGTGCAACCGGGCTAGGTATTTATTTCATACCAACAGTAGATCGTTGGAAGCGAGTAAGTAGCGTGAGTACTAAACTCTTCTGATATTATAGAAACACATATAAATCTATGATGTTAAACCAATAGGGAATATGCATGCGATTTTTTTATTTGCGAAATGAAATACTTATTAGCTCTAGTAAACAATGATGAAATATTTTTTTAAATACCTTCATGAGCGATGAAGTTATAAAGCTTCAAAGGTTACAATTGGGAAGAGAAGTAAGATGTAAACTTTGACGTCATCGTCTATGACGCCTATACAGCTGCCATAGAAAGCAGCGTTTTCGCGTGCGGGATAAATATATTTGTTTAAAATAATTATATCTCCTCCGTTATTCGAGTACCTAATTTTGATTCTATTTTCACTGTCGTTCGTTTGTTTTCGCTGACGTTCTATTTTTGTATATTTTTAGATAAACTGTATAGATGATAAATATGTTTTTCATGCATATTCCCTATTATGTTACTATCCAAAGCTCAAGAACACAATTTCGAAGTACACAATCAAAATTAATTTTGCAAGAATTAAAGCAATCTATCGAGCGAGGTAACTAACATACGGGTTCTTTGAGCTAATTTCCAACAAATTAATCCAAATATTTCATTTTTTTTATCTCAAATTAAAACTTATCATTCTGCAAAACTTAATATGACTGGATGGATGTATTTTTGTGAGTCAATAACAACGGAACGGCTGAACGGACCTAGATAACATTTGACTCGCGGGTAGTCCATGTTCTGCAATAGGACGTAAGATACCTTTCAACCTGGAAGAAAGTTCCCTTGGGATCATTTTCGAATTTATGCGGGTGAAGTCGATGGCAGAAGCTAGTGCATGTATAAAGGAGCTACTGAGCACAGTAATTAATTGTCGTATCAACAATACTGTAACTACAAACACAAGACGGCTCCGGTACTCAATTATTATTGCCACGGTTAAGGTTTCCACCGTTCCGAGTTTATGGTACGTGAAATGATAGGTAACACTACCTATAGGTGTTAATTTATAGTGAGAATTGCCACTAGTATAGGTAATTAATTATAAGTTCCAGGTAAGGCGGACATTGACCACCTAACAGTTTTGCGATTTAGAAACCCATATTGTTTTGAACCTTAGTTATACACGGTGCTATTTTAGACGTCTTACTAAGGCGCCCTTAACCGACGTAAACTAACACAAGGCGCGATTTATTTAGTGATATTTTTATTATATAACAGTAAAATAAATAATGCATTAGAATTATGAAACACCCTGTTAATATTCTTTATGTATCAAAATAATTTCGCCGTTCCAGTCTGCGCCGTCCTTGCAATACTGCGCTCGCTCCTGAAGAAGTTTCTGCGGTGAGACAAGATGAATCAAGAGTATTATTGCCTTCCCGGAAATTGGATCAGGATTTCCGGTCCGAATTCCTGATGTTCAGGGTAAGTTTGAGATGACATCGCTGGATTATGGAAGACGTTTTAAGGCTCAAAAATAAACTTGTAACTGATATTTTGTGTTTGTTTCAAAATGCAGTCATATTAACGAGTTAAACATGTGCACTTTCGTAGCAATATGCAAGCTACGCTGCTACGAAGTAGCTCGGCACGTAGCAAAGTAAGCGCTACGAATCAGCGGTTACAGGATGTTTCGAAAGTAATTTTGTTTTCGTCTAATTTGTCTGCTATTAGATATCTATTATTTGACAAGTTTAAAAAGCTTTATAAACTCAATTTAGAATCAAACTGAAATTCATGACGCGTAAAAAGGTAAACTTGTAATAAAACAACAAAGTCTCCGGAACCAGACAAAGTATTGAATCCATTTCAATTCCAATGAAAATAGTGAGTGACGTCAGCTATAACAGTCGCTGAAGGCAACCCGTCATTTAATCTGCTTTAATGACAAACATGTAACGAAGAGCGTAGCCACGAGCCATGAGCCACGGGTATGAGTCAACAGGTTGCGCAAAATGTCATCGAAGGCTTTATCCGTGACGTGAAATCGGCATTAATCGTCAGCACGAATGTTATATTTGCATATTCATGGCACGAAAACCCCCTTGATTTAACGACAACCGCGGAATGATCGTTAAACTCGGCAAAAAATGTCACGTCACTTTTTTTATTTTCTCCTAACACGGAATATATTTTAGGAGCCCTCATCGCGTATCGAAAAACGTCGCTCAAGCACCTACTTCACGTATTAAGTTTGGGGTAATAACACTTAATTATAGGCAGCCACTTGAGTTTATTGCGATAATATACTACTAACAATCACGAATTTGGTTTATGCGTTTGTCGACCTTACCAATTGTTATTAATTTAAAAGTCCATACATTGTTCGTACAGTTATTGTATTCAGTGTAATATACTCGCATAAGATTTTAGTAAAAGCAATCATGTAAATTAAGTGGGGAATCACTTACTGGAACGGTTCAATTTGTACTATATGGCCGTCAGAAACACACTAAGTTGGTACGTTAGTTAAAAGAAACTTTATGATATTTTTATAGTTTAATCCTTAAGTCTCTTCTAGCCCGTAAGTTTTATATTAAAACTAAACTATCCTTTTTAACTCACCTAAACATATTACGCGAATAACTTTAAACATTAAATAGAGAGTCCCACAGTACATTTAATAACGTACAAAAACATCAGCGTGTACACTTTGACAGAAGGTACAAGTTGCGTCGGGTTCAGTACATGAGATAACGTAGCCGGGAATGATTAATGCGCACCCTTGTCCTGGAATATACGTCATCCCAAGGCTGAGTTTTTAATATAATTAGCGTTGGCAACTTTTGTTTACGAATGTACAAGACGGGTTCAAACTTAAAGGATTGCGGTACATTCGTTTGCGCGCGACAGTACCTCGGGAAAAGGGACCTGATTTTTTCATATCATATTTGTTAGTCACACAAAGGTGTTTTTTGAAGATAGTGATAATGATTGGTGTAATGAGACTATTTTTATACACGAATGCTTACTAAAGAAACGTGGTATTAACCTTATTGATGTCGCTAAACTAACAATACATTCAGAGCCAAAAATACGTCAATACAACGTCTCTCTTCGCATTACTGAATATAGATACTTGTGCTACATAGTTATCTACCGGGAGATAACATTACACTATAAATAAAACGTACCTACTAATTAGGAAACTCACACATTCAACTATACTATATAGGGCTTTGTCGATTAATCACATTATATAGAGTTTAACACAGATATAATTAGCGTAATCTGTTTCACGAATTTAATTGAAGAGTAATTTATCTTAAACACTGTGATTAAAGTTTGTGGACTGTATTTGTATTGATTGTGTCTGTGTAATTTTGTTAGGTGAGAGTGACATCGTTAACCGGCCATATATTTTAAGGAAAAAGTGAGTCGAGTTAGACGTACCAAACTTGTAAATCTTTTGTGTAACCTAAACCCTTGAAAATTAAATCTTTTGGTCGGATATCCAACTAACAGATTTTTTTCCAGTTATTTCATACATAAGCTGTCAGAGGTAATCTTAATTCTTGCAATTAATATTTTTTTTTTTTTAATATTAATAATATTCCACACAACGCCATCTAGTCCCAAGCTAAGCAGAGCTTGTGTTATGGGTACTAGACAACTGATAAACATACTTATATATTTCTAAATACATACATATTATAGATAAACTACACCCAGACACAGAACAAATGATCATGCTCATCACACAAACATTTGTCCTGGGTGGGAATCGAACCCACAACCTCTGGCATAGCAGTCAGGGTCACTAACCACTAGACCAACAGGCCAGTCGAATTAAAGTCATATTTTTGATAAAATTCACATCTTCTGTAATTTTGGCAAAATCCGTTACTATATAGTTATAACAGGTACAATAAGATATCTCGAAATGCACCGATTCCTAATCATTCATTAGGCACGAATCCGCCGTCTTGTCTAAGACAATTAGAAATGAAAGCTGAGCGTCGGTAGGTCGCATTGTGCGGTCACAGCCTAATCGGTTTGTATGCACAATAGCTTTATAGACGCAGTAGTCCTACACATAAGGCAGACAAACAAACACGGCTTTGGCAAACGCTTGAAGAAGATCTGTAGCAGCTAATCAGCCTGTTGACAGATCTTGACAATGTAGACATGACTGGAACTGTTCGCTTTGCAGGGTAATGCTCATTAAGGAAAGGTAAACTTATCTTCTATTGGAGTAAATGGCGTTTAGATAAGGAGCAAACGAGAAATTTTTTTTTTTGCTTGCTTTTTATAAATATGTAAGAAAACCCTTTCTGCAGGCGGACCCTGGCAATAGCCGGGATTAACGTCAGGTGGAAGAAGAGTAAGAAAACCCTTTCTTCTCTCTGCTTGTGCTATGTATCGTTAAGTTTTCGAAACATTTTGATCCTGGCTTTAGGTTTGGAGCAAGTCCTATTACTTAATTAATAATAATTTAATGTGTGCGAGGGTAAAAAGGACCCTATCTCAGCATAGGCTACGAAATTTAAAATATAAATAAAATAACACAGCGCTGGTTTTATGATAGGGACGGTGATTTGATTGAATTTGAGTTCAAATACCTATTACATACAGTACAAAATGACGTTTCCAGGAACAAAATAGATCACAAAATGTAATACCATTTCTAACACCTACGGCGGAAATATTTTTCGCAATGCTGTTACCATGTTACGAACCAACCAAAAGGAAAATAAAAATAACGAAATTTTTATTGACGAATAACCGCTGTAAAGGTTAGTGCACAAACATAAATATAAACCTTTCATGTATGTACGCATTCACAAACCGAGCTATGTAAACAAAAAACCGAGCTATGTAAATAGAAAAATAAAATATGGGACAAAAATGACGGAGTTTTAACACTCCATTTGATAACACTTCTTTCTGTGTAACGCCAAAAATATAAAATATTTGAATTGGTTTGGATGCGTCGCGGGTGAATTCGAGCAGCTGGCAATGAAAGAAGATTTATTTGAATGTATTTTTATTTATTTATTTATTTATTGATAGGAAACTCAACAGCTTTTTTTACAACGTTCAAGATATAGTAACAATGTCATATGGGGTTCTGAAGCCTATTATAGAGTTTCACAGCATGCATTATATAAAACTAGAAAGTAGAAGAAAATTTAGGTTAAATATTGTAGCAAAAAAATTGGTGGTTATAAAACTTTAACTAAAATGTAAGGAAAATATAATAACTGATAAACAATATACGAACATTATTCACTTATTGATGAGTATTTTTACAAGAGATTCACGAAACGCTACCTTGGATAACTGGAATATATCCAGGCTTTCAAATTTGTCTATATATAAGCGAGGCAGTCGAGTCATTACAGCATTTTGCCCATAATTGGAACGGTGTAAAGGTACACTAAATAAGTGGGTGTGTCTTGTGCGAGACCTTTGCGTGCAAAACTCTATGCATGACAAGAGGTCACTGCATATTGGATACTAACTTTCAATCAAAGCATTTTTTTTGCCAGAAATGTTACCGTAGAATACAAGAACTGGGAGAACACTATATCTAGTTGGGATATAACAGATTAAATTATTAAAAATCCTAGGCAAATATTATTTCATAAATGATAAATATTTTGTGTTCGATCCCAAAATATTGTCACGGGAATATGGAAAAACAATGTTAACACAAATATATTTATAAGCCTGCGGAAATATTTGAAAATAAATTGTACGATATTGTAAGCTTTAAATAAATAATAAGCGTCGAACAATTTGAAATCAAACTCATCTATTTTAATTATCTATTTTGTTAAATAACGATTGGGCATTAACTCGGTTACTGATTGCGTTATTTTAAAGTCACGCCAATCAAAATGTGACTGTTAAATTATTAATAATTAACGAATCACATTTTATTATGAGTAAGTGCTAATTAGAAGTGTGTGCTATGAGTTTTAAATATCATTTCAATGTTTTCATAATAAAAACAGTGCACTTCTTTAAGTGCAAATTATTGACATATAAAATATAATATGCCTATTTATGCTCAAAAAACATGTCGTGGTAATTTCAACTGTCTACCTATTACGGTTCTTGAGATACAGCCCGCTGACAGACAGACGGACGGACGGACGGATAGCGGAGGCTTAGTAATAGGGTTCCGTTGGTTACCCTTTGAGTAAAGAACCCTAAAAAGGGTTAAGGTAGGTACTATAATATTCTTTAAAATCAGCTTCGAATCCATGATTACTTTAACTAAAAACAAAAAATAAATGAAGAGGGCCCTCTTAATTTTTTTTACACCATAGGCACTAACTAACTATATCACATAGCAAAACTAAACAGCTAAAGTGCACATTCCAACCTTCCCCATATTTAGCGTAGCGTGGCTATGCTGGGCTAGCAACAGTTTCCTTCGTAATTGAGCTTCTACGCCTCCCCGATGTCTTTGACACAAATTGCGTTATCGAGATGAAACTGTGGGGCCAGTTGTAAACTAACTATAGTGTTATTGTTCTAGAGGAAATTCTGCAGAATTCCTGCCATTATACGTAGCAAGAATGTATACAGTTGGTTGTGGAGATAACATCTATTTGCTTCAAAAGACTTTGATCCTTTCTGGTTTGATTGATATCCTAATCACAAATTGGGTCGTCTGTTTTAGTTATTCTAAATTACAAAGCAGGATTATTTGTCAGTTGCATGGTATTATTAAATACTTAGAAAGACGGTTTAAGGCACTTGTAGCGAGGAAGCGAGTAAATATCGACTATTTGTTCGCTGAGGAAAGGGACAAAAGATATAGATCTCCTGTGAGTACACACACAGACACATACATTCATAGTCGATAGCTGGCTGTTCACACTGCCGGCGAGCGGCTCTAATTTATCGCAGCGACGAGAGCTATCAAAGATTGTACCTACTTGCTCAGCGACACTCGCTCGGCGATGCTCGCTTGGCGGTCAGAACTCACCAAACAGCGGTCATTTCTACCAAAAGTGCAGGCCGGAGCGAGTATTAAAGCCTAGCGCTCAAAAGCACTCGCTGAAAGCTGAGCGTCTAAATTCGCTGCTCGCCAGCTTGTTTCGAGTTTGAAAAGTTACTCGTTACTCGTTGATCGCCGGCGGTGAGACAAGAGTCTTAAAGGGGAAACATAAACATTTGAAAGTCTACAAGACCCTTCTTTAAATCAATGCTATTACCTTCGATAATTCTCAAAAGTGCAACAGATTTGGTACGAGTAACTAAGGGTTGTAGCCTGTAGGTAGGCACTATTATAAAATAGAAAAAAGTAAGCATCCTTTTACGTTCTTTGCTTTAATTTAGTAGAGATTTTAATTCAGACCATTTGTGCTACGAGGAGGGGGACACGCCGATTTAATTTACATTTGTGGGTAAAAGCTAAGCTTTAATGATAAATGCGGTGCTTTCAGTTGCAAAAAAAAGGCCATTGCGTGCTGCGTACTTGCAACGAAAAAGAACCGTGTAATTTACACGAGGAATAAGTAATTCTGCATTACAGTGCACGCGTTTATAAATATTGTTGTTTCAGTACTTGGGCGGTTATAAAAGGGTGCTTGAGTCATAAGAAGGTTTATAATTATAACTGAGTCTCGTATGACGCACTCGTGCCTTTTTATTGTGTTTTTTATAGTCGTGTGTCTAGACAAGAATAGGTGAGTGCTACTTGCTGCCTTATGGGTCACAAAAAGGACGAAATTGTAGTATAAAAAAAATTGCAACCTAAACTAATATAATACAATTATATTTTCATCTCCAAAGTAAGTAATTCTGAATCTTCGTTTACGTTATAATGTCACTCACTTTGTCATGTACTCACTTTGAGTCTATCTACATTACACTAATATTATAAAGTGGAAAGATTTGTTTGTTTTATTTGAATTGAATAGGCTCCGAAACTACTGGACCGATTTGAAAAATTCTTTCACCATTAGAATTCTACATTATTCCTAATAAACATAGGCTATAATAGAATATTTAAAAAAAAGTTAGGGATCTATATGAAAACTTCGATAATGTAACTCAAGGTGTGAAAAAATAGCAAAAAAGATCCTTATATTGCATACGCTGCGCAAACTATTGACAATAGAGTAAAGTGATATACTAATAAAGTTTTAAAGAAGACATAAATATCTACGAAAAAGTCAGCAAGGATATGTATGTAACTATTATGGTTAAGTCACAATGACCGCTTTTTGTTCAAGTTAATCAATGAAATCCCGGGTGAAATGGAATAGCGGTGATTTTAGTATCATGATATTAATCCTTATCTATTTAATATTTAAGGTTAGTTATGTGCGTGTAAATTACACTTTAAATTATTAATATCGGTCCCTTTGTTTAAGAGTTACGACGGTTTAAAAATACTCTCAGGAGTGGAATTCCTTGCCGGAGTCTGTGTTTCCTGATAGCTACAATCTGGGAGTCTTTAAGGGTGCTCTCTCGAAAAGGCTTAAAAATAGTGCGCAGATGAAGCAGTTTTTCGTCGGCATTTATTAAGAAATTACATCTGTAAAAAATAGGTAGTAATCTACATGATATTGCACGTAACTTGGTTTAGCCAGAATTTATGTAATGGTATCACATAATAGGAAAAAAAATCACCAAATCACCTCCAAATCGTTGAGATGAAACCATTTTACTCCTTCATTTTTTAACAAAAGACAAAAAAATAAATATCTACTGCTGTGCAATATAAACGAAAATAACTTGGTTTTGTTACTTTTTTAAAATATGTATTTGTTTTATTATAAAAAATTAAAAACACGGTTAGCGGAGTGG
This sequence comes from Lacanobia oleracea, assembly GCA_950371165.1. Classification (NCBI taxonomy): domain Eukaryota; kingdom Metazoa; phylum Arthropoda; class Insecta; order Lepidoptera; family Noctuidae; genus Lacanobia; species Lacanobia oleracea. The sequence goes on from OX493385.1 coordinate 17,106,993, forward strand.
CGCGCCGAGATGTAGTTAGCTCCGTTTGTATGCACAAGGTCATTGGCAAATATACAAGCCTTAAGTCAAGAGTGAATAGGTTACTTCTAAGCAAGCGTGCTACATCTTCGACCACATCATCGCATACCAACGGGTGAGATAGTGGTCAAACGCGTGCCTATCAACAGTAAAAAAAACTCAAGTAAGAAAAATGTTGCGAGTGAACAAAATGCGCTACGTTTAATCTATTAATAAGTAATTTACACATTCCTTTTAAGAGGTCAGATGGGAGATAAAGTTCGTGGAGTACCAACTAAACACGCGCGAACGAAGTCGCGGGCGAAGCGCTAGAATTATTCAAATTTCTAATAAAACATTGATAAAACCGAACTTCTAACAAAATAATCCATCAGGGATTGTAAGTTTTGACTTTATATCGTTTTAATTTCTCCATCAAGATAACGAACATCCTCAATAACATACCTAAAACTTTAAGCCAGATTTAAAATAATAATTATTGAGAATACTCAAGCGGTAACAAAGCGAATCGCTTGCAAATTGTTGTGTTGAGCACATGCCGACGCTGCCGTCAGCCGTCTCTGCCAACATTAATCCCCTTACCCCTTACGTTCCCCACTCTTGTTTATTTTTCATTTTATTTGCTACAACAATAAGCGTCACAGTGGTATGTGTACGAGATTAGCAGCTGCTCACAGAAGATACAGAGAAAGCGTATCAAAACCAGTTAGGTATTAAACGCTGGGCTTCAAGCGAAAACACACGTACTTATTGATCACGGTAAGCACATAACATCTGTTTTTGGGCACTTACTTGGAAAAGTGATTGCCGAGCCTACAAAAGGTATGAAAATTGTAATGAGATAATTTGTAGAAAATAAACATAATTTTATGCTCACCCATTTTCCAGCTCCATTAACGTAATGAAAATCATAGTTGTGAGACATATTTAATTATTAAACGCATCAAACATAAAACAACAAAGGTAAAAGGAAACAACCCACGTACTCCTTCTGAGAACGAAAGATCGCTACCATTAAAGGCCCTTCGCACCCGAGGGCCCGGCGGGGCCCAGCGGACCCCGGGCCATGTCTAATAATTAAAATATACAGAGAACAATGATACGTTTCGCTCCGTTCACTGTTTATTGACGGCGTACGCCGTAGCGTGAACCCTTTGCGATTTCAATTTGCAAGGGGTCCGGGACCTGTCCGGAGAGAGACGCGCTTACACTCACTACAAACAGTCGAGTTAAAGCAACATTTAGTTTAAACGTGACCGATATTCCGTTGCATTAAATTGATATAGATTCCCGCCTCAGACACGCCACATTGCGCGTATAATGTCGCGTATCGTGACAACATCAAACTGCTGCTGTGGAATGACTTCGCGCTTAATGTAACGGGTATTATAACGCAACATTTGACACCTTATGTTTCGACTTTCCCCTCTTAGTTCGAGTTGGGAAGCTGTTAATGTCACAATGTTCATGTTGGAAAAAGAACGGAGAGCGTTTAATAGCTATGAGCTTTTTCACGTAGTTTTTTGTCGCTTTTTCTGTAGCGTACTGAGTCTGTTCGTGTTGAATGTGCACACGGGTTATCTGCAACACACGGTTGATTTTGTACATTTTGCGCAGTAGTCGGCCCGGGGTGGACAATGCAGGCATGCCTGGGGAGCGCCCGTGAAAGGCATTTGGCTCTGGTCACGCGTGTGCAGAGCGGAGAATAGGGAAGAAAACGCATTTTTGTGCGGCATGCACGAGTCTCGCTATACGCGCAATTTCACGTAATTATTTTACTTTACCTTACAGGTCACGCAAAGCGTGTAAAAGTGGATGAGAACAATTTAATAAAAATCTATAAAGCATTTGATGCGACTTTCAAACATTTCTTCAGATAAGTCTAACTGAAAACTATTTTATTGAAACGTCATAATTCCTACTACGTCGATGCAATACTCGTAAGCGCTCGACCATCAAGTTGTCAATATTAGTGCAATATATCATCCATGAAACCCGACCGCTGTTGTAGATTCAAGTAATACCAGCGAGCGATCATGTTTATATTACATAAGCTAGTTGACAAGTAAGAAGAAGCATGAGTGCTTATATCGCTTCAGTAGCATCTTCATTACGTCATACTAATCTTAGGAATCATCAATCACAATAGCCCATAACTGTCCTGAGCGCGGGTAGTCCTACCCAACAACATAGCAGGGGGATTTTCTCATAAGAACGTAGGATAAAACCACTTATCTACCTGAGATTTTTCCGTAAGTCACAACACCCACGGGAAGAAATAGAAAGTTTATTCAAAGATCTGTCAGGGCTCACACAAAGTGCGCTGCGGAAAATAAAAAGATCTTTTCATAATAAAGTAACCCCCACGTTTTGTTTGTAAGATAGTTTCATTATAACACCTTTTGTGAGGGCATTTTATTGAACTATTCCCTGTGGGGATAGAATTTTATTGAATAAGGTTGCCTTTGTGTTGAAACATGGAGAGACGGGTATGTAAGTAGCCCGGGGTACGCTCACGAGCATTTCTGTGTATAATGCGAGTTTGTGAGCACGTTCGCGTTTGTCTGAACCTACCGTTATAATAGTTTCTTATGCAAACAAGATAGGAGTACCAATATACGTTTTAACATTTACGTCATTGTTTCTAGCTAATTAATATCGCGAAAACATTTAGGTACACCAATTAAAATATAAATAACCAATGAGCTGATATTATACTTGAAACTGAAACTCATTATGTTTGGAGTAGCTGTTTTCAAAATACAAACAGAGCGTCCAGTAATAACAAAATAATGAATTTTCGGACGCTTAGCCCCCAGCAAGAGTGCATTAATTATGAAATTTCGCTCTCCTAGATCGCTAACATGAATTTATTTTAGGTTGCTGACTAGCAACTGTTAAAATATTTATTTTGTGTCCCAAAAGCCAGAAAATGTAAACGTAATAAAACGAAATTACATATTTATAGCTAATGTTTATAATTAATCCTCTTTCAGGCTCTCGGCAGTCTTATTCCACTCTCTCTCGTGTAAATAAGATTTTCAATTAATTCCAGTCGCAAATTTTATCTAATTGTTAATACTTAATCAAAGACTTCTGTGATCTTTCTTGAGTGATATTCAAGTAGAAATAACCCTGAAAATAGATGGAAAGTAATTTCAATGAGAGTATTTCAGATGATATCGAGAGATAAATTAAGGTAGGACAGTTTTATTTTTGAAAGAGTTTTTTCAGTCCCTTCACATTTTTGTGAGAGGATTGCAATTAATTTACCTGAACATATGTTGCCTAGCTAGCTGAGGTTAGCTAAATGGTAAATTAAATGCTCGGTTATTCATAAGCTGAGTCTGTATATTTAAATCTTGAAAACAATTACATTTCTTTCATTATTATCGATTCATACGTACAAAAGCAATCCTAAAAATCACACACCAGACTGCCAGTTGCTTCAGCGCGAAACGTTCTAAAACGAAGCTGCAATAACATCTATAATCCAAAGACATTTATAACTATAACAACCGGCTCTTTCATACTAAATAATAATAATAGTCAACTTGTAACATTGCGAGGGTTGTCCAAATTTCATCTCCGGAGCGATGAGAAATGGCAGTTAAGCTGAAACTTTTAACAATTGATGTAACTATTCAGAAATCCGCCGGAGAACGGAGCGAGCGGACAGTACCTATGTACTTTTTAAATGATTTAGTAAAGTTATAGTTTCGCTGAGCTGGAACGCTGCGGTTTCAACAAACTATCAATATTAAAGCGCTGAATTTTTTAATATCCCACGCTGGTTGAGCACCGGTGAACTAGTGAAATAGGGTTGAGCTCAAACAAGTTTAGTGAAGCTGGCCTGGATTGTGTTGGTCGTTTGAGTTGTACCCATCCGTGTATGATAGCGTTTAACATACAATTTACCGTGTGATCTTGTCTATGGACTGTTCCATTACTAGGAGGGCTAACGCTGTTTGTAGTCCGCTATCACTGTGCAAAAATTACCTGTAACAAAGAGTGAACAACATTAGTTTTCTATGAACAACAATGATATATAAAAAGAAGGAAAGAAGCGTCCATTTGTCCGTGCATCCAGTATTCACTCCATAAATATCAACAAGAGCTGAGACAAAGATACACAACAGGATGTTCAAACAAAACTAAACTCTAATGACGCAGTATTCTGTTGTTTTGTTTATGTTTAGTTCCTGAAAAACATCACAAGAAAATTCGGAAATTCCATTTGATCGTAAGTTAGAAGCCCTTAAATCTTCAGAGAAATTAGAACCACGAATTGCACCATACCGTGGCTGGCGCCATAAAATCTATAGTATCATGCCCAATATTAGCTAACAAGTTGATTTGTAGTACAAAATACACCAGTGGAGAGAAGTATAAAGTTGAACAACCACTGCCACGTTAGCCACGATATTTGTTTGCCACGTATCCGTAAGTAGTAGAAGGGGAGCTGAAGGGGATTTTGAACCTCCAAACCTTTATTTCTGCTGATATACCCAACTGGAAAATTTCAAAGAATTACTAGTTAGTACTCGTCTAGCTCCGAGCACCGACATGGTTCGCGCGCCACTGCTAGACAGCATTATCAAAACTTTCCATAAATAATAATCTATGTACTCATACGAATGAGTAGGTACACGGATAATAGGCTAGTTTTCATCTTCAATAAATTGCAAATCTATTTAGTCCGTCAGTTAGAGTATTGAAAAATAATGAACACGTATTTTTTGTTTTAGTCAATCAATGAATATTGACAAAGATAAAACTCATGAAAACTCGGGAGTAGGGGCTCGTGACGTCAGAACGCACTAAAAATTATACCACGGCGTGACGTATTGAGAATTTGAAAAGCGTCGTATCTTCTTCAATTTTGGTTTACCTAAAAAACGGGTTAATTTTTTTTTATATTCTAGCTGACGTAGTAATTAGATTTGTTCAGTGGATAAGCCTATTGTCGCGGGCTGTCATGTGACAATTATGTCAATGGCTATGACAGCCGGGGCTTGTGTTCAACGAAAAGGGAATATGCAGGCGATTTTTTCATTTGCAAAATGGATTACTCTAGTAAACAATCATCGAATTAATTTTTTAAATACCTTCATCAGCGATGAAGTTATAAAGCTTTAAAGTTACAATTAGAAAGAGTAATCCGATGTTAATTTTGACGTCATCGTCTATGACACCTATACAGCTGCCATAGACAACAGCGTTTTCGCGAGAGGGACAGATATATTTGTTTAAAATAATTATATCTCGTTGATTTTTCGAGTAATTTTGATTCTATTTTCACTGTTAGAATTATATTATTGTACCTATATTTTTAAATAAACTGTATAGATGACAAACATTTTTTTCATGCATATTCTCTGTTGTACGACCATGTTGGCAATGGCGTCTCTAGTACAGCGTTCTGTGCTTTGTGGGTAGTGTGGCATGACCCTAGGTTGCAGTGGTCGATACCGCGTACATTTTCATACAAAGCGAAGCTGTTAACGCGACTTTATCTTTAGGCCGTTGTGGAGCGGAGCCTTTAAGCAATTTTATCAAAAATTACAGCGGTCTCGCACGTGGCTAGCTCGTAAAGGTGGCTACCTCCCCACACTTCTAAGAGGCTGCTCCTGTTTTTTATATTTCTATGGGTTGCTCAGACAGCATCAGTATAGATTTGTGTGTGTGCAACACTTACCTCTGAAAAACCTTAAAAATATTTGTATATTGTTAACAATATTTGTATATTGTTAAAAATATTTGTATATTGTGAACAATAATTGTTTGTTGTTGTTTGATGTTAATTTGGAAATAAATATAATCCATAAAAATTTTTTTTACGATGTCTTTTGGTCTTATTATTTTGACGTTTTGAAGAAAGTATACTCACACAAACCCAATTAAATGTTTTCACAGAAGAATTAAAATTCAGTAAATTGACATACTCATTCCGATTTGACACATCTCCATAAAGAAAGAAAGGTTTATTATTTCAGCGTCAAGTAATTAAATCTAGTGATTTCATACTTATGATAAAATGTGCAACTTTATGTACCTAAGCTTGTCCACCGATACCTGAAGCGTTATTATACTTCATTTTCTTTCAAAATTTACTAATCTTAAATCTTTGTATTCCTTCAATTCAAATTCTCTAAAATTATTGATTTACCTTGTCAATAATTACTCTAAACTGTTCGAAATGTGTACTCAAGGGATATGTAAATTATATTTGTTTGTCGCAAGCAATATCCGCTGAATAAATAATTACACTAACAAGTATCAATGGTACATTAATTAGGAATGTACTGACAAGGACAAAGATCAGTCAGTCACTATTACAATTAACGAAACAAGTAATTCATAAAATCCTCATATTTCTTTCCATTAAGTAGTGTTCACGTAATGCTTAGCCTCTTTTACTCCGATGAGTTTCAAACTAATCTCCTTTATTTCGGGGAATAGATCGAATCGTATAAAGCTTTAATGAAGTTTGCCTTCAACCCGCAGTAACACTATAACACAGCCGACACGACCGCCGTAAACACTCGAACGCCCAACTGATATGATTCATTGGATTTTCCCCACAGAAGCTGAAAAAAATGAGTTACGAATCGGTAATTAACACTGGGAAATCCAGTCAACTAAGCCGGGCTATTGTCGCGTCGAAACGAAACGAAATAAAATAAACGGTCAGCAGGCATTGTTCACAGGGGAGACACAGCGAAACTGGCGCACCGTGAAACTTGCTCGACAACATTGCAATACAAACGAGCCTGCGAAATACATAGACTAGCCATAAATCATAGAAGTTAGCATTGCGATTCTTGTTTGGGAATAAATAAATATAAACGGTATGAAATAGCCGTAGGACCCTCGCGGACTCGAGCCCTCATTTGAATTTCATAAAGGTGCTGTATTAAAACAATCGCAGTGAAAAGGGATGTCTAAGAGGGAAACGAGGAACTACATCTTCTTCTCTTACTTTGCTAAAGTAGTTATGCGATATAGCTAAGTACATACATATTTATAACTTACCCATTGAGACATTTTTTCTTAAGTTAAACAAAAGTATAAATTGCTAGAATTTTAAAAATACATTAGGCCAAACTGTTTGAAGTCTCGTTGACTACATCAAAACTTTTATTTAAAAAAATAACTTCACTAAAACGTACTTTTTCTCTGCTCAGTTTACGTTTATTTAAATCCAAAGTTTATCTTTTAAATGAGTTAAGGTACAAGGAAAAAAATATATGCACTAAGCCTTATTAAGGGACATAGCTCTACAGCTTAAATTGAATTTACGTAAACAACAAAAGCTTAGCGTTGTGTGGTCGGGAAACATACGTTATGCTCGCTCGCATTATTCATTTCCAAGGTAGAGTTCTGACAAACGAAAGTTTTTTTTTTCTAATAGAAAGAGTTCAACTGTGTACCATACCTTCACAGCAATGTAGAAGTTCTGAAAAAAAACGGAACTCTGAATGAAACAAAGCTGGATGTTTGTGCAATTTCAGAATAACGTTAGTTTAAGAGAAGTATGAAATAAGCAGGATATTTGTATATTTATAATAACTTGTGTGCATAGTCGAACGCTGAGTGTTGCAACAATCGCCCGAGTTATACATTGTTCGCTTATTGTTTCCACGCAGGAAGTTAGATCATAAAACTTTATTTTAACTCCGTTAACTTTGCTCAGGTAACATTTGTTTCTAACTCTATGCAAAGCTACAATACTAATTAAAATTTCCAATTTTCAAGTGAACACAAGCTCTTGAGGAAATAAAACAAAAATAAGTATAAATGGCAGTCGAAAAAAAAAGCGAGAAACATTATCATTAGAACAATACTCCAAACGATTGATAAACAAATTCTGAATGAAAACGCATTCTGAGATGACGACCGAACAATCAGACATTCCAAATATCTTCAATAACTTGAATTTGGCCTCATCAAAGGCAAATGACGGGTGATTCAGTAAGCCACTGGCTTAGTCGGCGATGTGAAAGCACTTCACGTCAAATCCGAGTCAAGTGGTTCAAATTGCCCCCTCCTTCCCACACCTCCCTTATGATAAATGTATGGAAAATTGAAATCACGTTTCGTTTTCCGTAGTAATTCCATAGGACTAGCGTGAAGGTATGAATGTGAGAATGGCTGGTCCGTGAAACGAAATATCAATGCTAAAAGGTTGTATTGCGTGAATAGGGATGATATATTCAAGTACTACAGGGTTGTCGCTCACGATAAACAAAGATAATGTGAGACGATGCAAGCTACTCGAGCGAAATGAACATAATGTAGATACGTGAGCTGTAAAATTAAAATGAATGTGGAAACAAGAAATTGCTTACTAAAACTTATATAATTATGGCACTCTTATCATTAACTTAACAAAAGGTTGACAACAGGGAGTTAATTATGTATGTGTGTTTGTATGATTATTGTGTTCGTGATAAGAGGCTTTAGTGGCGCGTTTAGGGCCTTACATAAACTGTCTGTTTCACAATAGCACATGAATTACAGAGAAATAAGCAAACGTTGTGTACTGGAATGTGCAGAAGTTTAAACTTATAGCATGAAGGAAGTAATAAAGGGCGGAACGTACGTATACGCCGAGATATAGGAAACTGCTGTGAGTAAGCGAGACAGACACATTGTTTAAGTTATAAATACGTTTGTCAACCGAACATTATGCAGTATAACTTTAAATTTGGCAACCTTAGAGTCTAAATTCGTTTGAACCCTCCAATTGGAGTGCCGAGGCCCTGTCGAACCTTTGTCATTTTAATCATACTTCCGATCTTTCAAAATCATGTTATTGAAATATGTTCAATTTCCTACGTTCTGTAGGAATTGTAATTTTCTGCGTGTTGTCGTGTTTATATAACAGGGGTTATCGGTAGGGCTGTTTGTTTCCAGAATTAAGTTTGAAAAAAAAAAATACGTGCTGTTTAAATTTAATTAAATAAATAACTTTTGTCTAAGTCTACGTTTCCACTTGCAACCAGCTCGCATGCAAGTTTGCATAACATTTGTACCGAGGCAAAGTGTGATGAATCGCTCGACCGTGCGCCGCAAAAAACTTGCATACGAGTTGCTTTCAGGTGGAATCGCGCTCTCAACTATAGCGCTCCTTTACTTCGCTACCTATTGTTAAATTAAGGTAAGAAAATCAATAATCCAGGCTCGACTCACATGCTTTTATATTATTCCCAATAAATTGTACCAGTATTTATGGCGCCCATTAAGTAGTAGCTTCCTATCGCCATTTTACGAGCCGACCCACATTTTATACCGATACAGGGAGCAGATTAATTTTTTAAAAGAAGTTTCTTCGTTCGTGGTTCCTTTAAGTAATAAGAACGAAAGTACCTAGTAAATTATTTCTGGGTAGCATTTGGACCCAAGTGTTACGCGTTTAATCTAGGCCAATTGAAATCTCTAGCACTTAGGTAAGTTCGCCGAATCGGAGGTTAAACTTATTTCGTGTGACTCCATCGGATTAGGAGTGCGAGTCAACAAAGCTCCACTGATACCGCGATTCAATATTTTATCTTTTTTATTGAAATACTAGCGAGCTCGTAGATAAAGAATAACAGCCGCGCAGGTCGATCTTAGTCGAGGATCAAAGTGACCCGCAGACAGGAAAATTGATTTTTATCTTTATTAAAACGATGAGTAAATCAATCAATATATAAAACACTTTTCCGTTAAGTTGATTTACTTTCAGACAACGTACAGCGGAAACTACTGGAAAGCTGAAATTTGTCTGTAAGTTCGTTATTTTTCTCGATTTCTGTGTTGATCCTATAGTGAAAGTTGTTCACAATCATGAACCTTTCTACAATGACCCTTTAAGAGGTATTACGTTAAATATGTTACCCATTCTATAAGATTCTTCCGTTCTGGATGTGTGACTGAAACTGGAAAAAAGCAGGTTATGTGCGTACGAAGTAGCGGGCAAAAAGTATTAAATTATAAAATTCTGAAGCTAAGTTATAGCAATGTGCTACTCCGTTGTTTTTTTTGTTAGTGAGGTCATGATTTTTCAATTTTAATAGCTTTTATTGAGTTTAGTTTTATTTATAATTATGACTTGTCTCACACTGCATTTTATCGGGATTGCTGTAAGCATGAATTTCACTCACTAAACTTGTTTAAAGGAAATAGCCTTTTTTCCTTCCTAAAATATAAGTAGGTAAGTGGGAAATTAGTTGTAGAGATATTCAAGGCAAAATAAAATGGTTAAATTATTTGGAAACTCTTGAGTGCTGTCTTAAACCGAAGTATACTTGAACTAGTTAAAATCACTGCTATTGTTTTACCGTTTACGTGAAAGTGGTCATAAAACCTCTCGGTCGCCAGGCAACGGTAGGTAAACATACTTAACTCCGATCGAAGTACTGAAACATCCAGCCAGGCTGTTGTTCGTCGAAAATATTCGAGTATTAAGCGTTTTTTTACAAACTAGCGTTGTAAACTACCGTCATTAGTGACAATTACAGACTACTTTGTCGCACGATGTGTCGTTGAAAAATAATTACGGTACAAAAAGTGTGGGGATGTCCGAATGATTAATATTGTACTTAATGTAGCTACGGTCGTCAAAGTACAGTTTACAAACACCTACTGAAAAAATTTACACAGACACCTGGATCAGAATAGGTACGCATTTTTTTTTGGCAAATTATATGACCTTAAAGTAATTACTGTCACTGGGTTGTGGAGGTCTGGTAGGAAGCCGACTTCAATAAAATTGGGAAAAGGCTAGGCAGATGACGATGAAGTAATTACTGTCAGGTATGTGCTGATTTTTCTTTCAAATAAATTACTTAACTATTGTGTTCATACCAAGATGATTTTATATATCAAAGATACCGATTAAATATAATAATATCTACCAGTACCTTAAAATTTAAATCACCAAAGCATTTCTACAACCAAATATAGAACGAAGATATGGTCCCTCCCGATAAAAATTTTACAACGAATACATAATTTTAATATCGGCCATGCTGCAACGCAATAAAAATACCTCACGTCAAATCAGTACCACGATTATTCATTCAAATGTCATCAAATGGTTTGATCCCCGCGTACTATGCTAGCGTTACTATAGGACGTAGGTATGTACCTCGCTTATGTATATTATGTTAACAGTGGTCGTCTGACGTCATAATTATGACGATTTTGAAGTTTTTATTCTATTTTTATTACTAGCTACTGCCAACGGCTTCGCCCGCGTTGTCCCTAAGGAACATACTCCGGGACAAAAACTAGCATATATTCTTTCTCAGGCTCTAGACTATCTAAATTTCATTTACATCGGTTCAGTAGTTTTGGCGTGAAATCGCGACAGACAGAGTTACTTTCGCTTTTATAACATTAGAAAGGATTTACTGACAGGCTCGTGCTTCACTACAATCTCATGTAAGGTATGATGTGTTCAACAACGGATCATGCTTGCCTAGAAGTAACCTAAAACCTGTTAACTTAAATACCCCCAGTTTCCCTTATTAACTAACGGCAAGTTGACATAGTGCGAGCCAGCGTGTGAATAAGCGTTCCGAGTAGCAGCAGTGCAGTAACTCGCATCCGAGTTACTTTAACATTTTTGGTTTTCACTCACGTGCCTGATTACTTGCATATGACAGCAGGTCGTCGGTCATCACTCGCATCATTCGGAAGCGTTCGTCAGTAGCTCGGTAGTGTCAGCCGGGCAGTTAGCTTAGTTAGCTACCATCATCATGAAGACAGCTAAGGCGAGCTGAGGTTCTGGCATACGAGTAGATAACCGAGAGCCTCTTTCATATGCGGATCGTGTATATGTATAAAATTGTTTTAAGTTTTGGCAATGGTAAAAATAATATGTATGTAGGTTATTTCTATTTTCATAAATCTAAGCTCATACCTTCAAACGAGTAATTCTTGTATATTTGTCTTCAGATTATATGTATATATATATAATCAGAATCTCGGTAACGGCTCCAACGATTTCCATGAAATTTAGTATGCAGGGTGTTTCGGGAGCAATATATCGATCTAGCTAGGTTTCATATTTAGAAAACGTCGTAAAAAAATCCAAGCAAAGCTCAGTCATCCAGGTACTTCTTATTTAAATTACATTTTTTTTGTTTGCAAGTTTTTTAGTTTTATGTAAGTACCATAACTATACTATATTCTTTAAAACTAATAATACAATAGTAAACCTAAAAAACTACACTAATTAACAAGAAATTATGTAGATACAAACGCGTATAAAAAAATAAAATTAATCATTGGGCATCAAAAAAATAATCCACATCGCTGTCAATGGCAAAAGTGCCCAGAACACTGGCAGCATTGCCGCGTTCTGGGCAATTAAAAATGACTTTAAAGCAGCATTCGACTTAGCGATGTTCCCAATAAACTTAATTCAAAATGAATGTTTATTAACATAAATAAGTATTTAATAGCGATATTACGGCCGCACATGAATACATTTACTATAGACGCTTCGGTCGGTTTCGTGAAAAAGCGATGGCCAACGAATCGTATGCGACTATAAAATGCAATTATGTAAATATGAATACTTTAACTCTGTCCCATGTCGTTTATATTGATGTAATGAAACCGGCCATCACTGGTTTAATGCGGAAAATTTTACAATTTAAATTTTGTTTGGACGAATCTTTTGGGAGTTATTTTTTATCACGTTCTTGGGCTTTTTATTTTTTCGTTTTCTTCATCTATCTTTTCTGTAACTTATATGGTGTACATAATAAAGAGTATTCTATTCTATTCTATTCTATTTATTTCTGAAAACTTTTACTTTTATAATTTCAAAATAAAGATTATTGAAATAAATTCTGACATAAATCTTATCACGGGTATTTTGTCACCAGTATTCTAAATAGAGCGACTGCCGACTGAGGGCAGTAGTTCTATTTATAATACTAATATTTATCTGGTTTAACTGGAACTTGACCCCAACACACTTGCCCCCTAACTACCCCGAAACCGCAGACAGTATTGATTTTAGAATAAGGTATATATCTTTGTTTTTGAATATAATCTTTATTGACAATATAAAGGCAAGGGCGACACAGACGTCTTGATTACAAAAATATTTAATCACAATATAAATCTAAACTTAGACGGGTAATAAAGGCTTAGTGAAAGTACCTATCATAAAGGAATTCACGGCATGATACGCACCCTATAATTAATTAAATTTAATTTGAATTCCAATTGCAGGTTCGTATCAAGGGGAGTGTCAGTTGAAGGGTTATCAGAAGTACAGGTACAAATCATTGCCAAGTACCTCATCCGCCTATCTCTGTACTGATCTTGACAAATTAATGTCGAAAGGGTATATTTTAATACATTTTCAAAGATATATTAATGTCTATAGTCATCATTTTACTTTATTATGAAATTTACCCAGAAAAGAGCCTCCGCCTAAACTACAAAATTGTGTCCGCATAGGTCGCGTCGCATTGCAATAAAAAATTTAGTGCGTATCTACAATGCGGAGAGGTCGCAGTTTAAAATAACGTTAAGCGATGCTTCAACCTGTGGACGCATCAGATTTAAATATTTCATGTATAAAAGTCAGATATAAAGTGAAAATTTGCTCAGTTTTAACCAAGCCTATAAATATAGAACTAAAAATTTGGCCCATTTTTGGGACCAGCATTCCCACGTCAAGAATTCAGTTATGTACAACAATTAACATCCCATTAATATAAAACAAAAGCTGAACGTAATAGAAAATACGCATAACTAATTTTTACACAATAACACGTTATAACGATTCTACTACTAACAACTAGTTATAGAAAATACCGCTAAACGTTACAAAGGTCTATTTTGCGAAAAATATAACGAACAACATAATTATTTATTAAATTTTCCCTAACAACAGAAAGTACACGTGTAATAAAAGTAAACATGTGGCCATAAAAAATGGGCACACGGAATTGACAGGGCGTACGCCTCGGGAATCTTCTCTGAGCGGAATCGAGTTGCGTGTAATTCTGACATTGACTCCATCCCACAAACGTCATGTCACGTCAAACTGTCAGCTACAGAATAGGCAGGCTACTGGCGGATATTTATATCTTAATATGTTACACCTCCTTCGTAGTTTCACGTTTTTACGGTACGAAATGGAACAATACAATGTGTCAGGGATTGATGCAAGAGAAGACGCTCATTTTGGTAGGTTCAAAGTTCTAAATTAATAATACGTAATTATCAAGAAAATTTTGATTTAAATCACCGTTGTTCTCTATGGTGAATTTTTAAAAGTGTGCGTGGATGGCCAAATCCGAATCCGTTTTTAATAAATTAATTTTGTAAACTTAAAAAATTATTTATTACTTCCCAGAATTTGATCCTTATTAACGACACATCAGATGGTGTAATAACACAGGGTGTGTTTTCTTTTCAAAATCAACCGGCCCGTTTCCTGGAATTTTTCTAAAATCTAAGTTTTTGTTTTCATCAAAATAGGGCTTGAGACTAATTTCAGTGTTTTTCGCTAATCCTCATAGTTTCGAATTTAGCCGTCCACGCACACTAAAAATTCACCCTGTATATCTGCAAAACTCATACCATCATCAAGTATATATATTTTTTAATATTAGGGCAGATTTATAAATTTAACACAAAGCTATCGTTTATTCCATAACCTCAATTTCTTCATTTACCTACTTTCAAGTTCGTCATTCTCACTTGGCGAAATAACAAAACACTGCTCCAGTTCAATATCACTTCATAGACAGCTGAGACTCTACGTTTAAGACCCAGCGCTCCGGTAATTTTCTCAGAACTATCGGAAAACTTTTAATTTCTGTGCCAGTTAAACGATACTGGGTGTCATTTCTATTTTTAACTTTCTCTACTCAATTAGTTCAGTGAAGTTTATTTACTGAACGAAATTAGTTGAACTAAGCAGGACATCAGGTTTTAGAACTGAATTTTCAAATTCAATAAAATTCCACGAAGAAATATTCATCAATTCTGAAAAATCCTCAAACAAAAAATTGTAAAAATACTTAAACGTGAACCTAAAATATTTGCGCAAACTCAAACTGCGCCAGCATTCATAGGTGCGCTATGCAGGCAGACTATGCGAGACAGGAATCGCTCGTTCCTCAATATTTCATGACGTGGGTTTAAACCCATGACGTGGCCGCACGAATATCCCGGGCATGCATCTCGCGGCTAGCTGTGATTAATGCAAACTAACACGTCAGGTTTATGGACAGACTAGCCTGCCCGCGACGTGGGCTTCAATGTCAATTAACTCTAACAATCGCCTTCCAATATAAAATTAGCATTGCGAGCATTTGACGTGTCGCAGTCAATCCCTCAATTTTAGCCCGAATATATCTGATAGATACATTATCACGCGTCGATAGGCACTGTGATTGGTTATTTGGAATTTCCAGATAAATTCCGCTTTCAATTTATCATAATAACATTGTGATATACATACTCGTAGTATCACTGATGTGGAATTTCAATTAGTTTCAGCAGAACCACTATTAACAGTTGATTTAATATTCTGAAATACAAATCAAACAATTATAAAGCCGGCTGTCATTTGTAGATCTTTGGCAGTCATTATGGATAGTCAGAAGCCAGAAAATCTGACTCCAGTCTTGCCAAGATGTACCGTGTTACCCAGTTAATGAGGTGTGGAGGTCTGGTAGGCAGAGGCTCCTCGTAAAATATGTAATATAGTATTCAGCTGAATCCGGTTTGACTGGAAGCCGACCCCAATATAGTTGGGAAAAGGTTAAGCAGATAATGATGCAGTCCATTTTGAATCAATAATAATTTTCTCGTTTTATTCCGAAGCTCAAAGGCGTTTTGGAGCGTATTGTGCAGCAATTAACGCAATAGCTTAGGGAGTTGGTTACTAGCACAGAGATTAAATTTCCTTTACCTAAAACGTGCTACATTGCCTAACTACTTGGCAGAAATTTAGAAAGCCGTTGCACTAACAAACGATGCAATGTTCCTCTGTGCGCAACATGCAGCTACTATAAAATAGTAGCTTTATTACACACTTTTTTTTGTGCACCGCAGTGTAAAATAAAAAGTCTTCAAGCACGCAAAATTGTAGCATTTAGTTGAATTTTTAGGACGGTTTCCAATTATTTCTTTATCTAGTTTCGTTTAATGCTTTTTTTTAATTACATCAGTTTCCTAATTCATTTAGGCTTAAATTCGCGCGATACGTCGTTAATCAGATATTCGAAATTATACGTTCTATATTAACTGACATGTAGGTAAAGTGTCTATCATTCCCCTGAAATTCCAATCTGAAATATGAACATACCACCTTCATACTCGTACATATTCGTCTACAACCTCGCAATCTGTTTATTGGCATCCGATATAGTATTAACAAACGCAGACAGACGAAAGCCAAATACTTTGTTTTGAAATGTAAGTACCTACAAGTCGTGATTAAATTGAACTCAGCCTGAAAATAGTGTATTTGTATTTTATTTGGGAAAATACATGAAGACGTATTCCGCATTGACAATACTACGAATTGGAATAAGTACTACCGACTGGAGTCAAATATCTTGTGTTGCGATCTTATCTGACCACGGACCAGTTTGAACTGTTGTACGCTTAATTTTTGGACCTAATAAATAAGAGATACGAAATCTTGTACGAAGAGAATAAGGATTAGGGTGCCTTTTACGTTTTTGAGATTTAGAACTTGAGGGGTTTCATCAATAAATTCTTTTTGGTCCATTTGGATACGATTTTTGGAGAATAGATTACATTGTGTGTCTAAAATAACACAAAAGCTTTGAGACCTAGGCCACAAAGGTTGCTTCGCCGTAGTCGTTTAAAAATCCTTTGACAAAATGAGGCCAATATAATTATAATTTACAATATTAATAGTAGATAATATGGAGGAAGGAGCTAAAAGCAAAAAGGTTCGCTAAACAACAGCCGGCCTTGAGAGGTTCGCATATTAAATATCTGCCACAAATATTTCTCATCATATTAAATTCTTTCTAGGGCAATATATCCTCAAAATCTACGTAACTAGTTACTAGTGACTAATTCAACACTTTTAGTATTCCATTTTGGAACCGTTAAGCTCCTGAGAGGAGTACAACCGGAAATTGCCTCGCGAACGCGACATTCTCTCCGTCGGATTATTGTCAATTCGGTACGTCATTTCCGCTTTACGAAAACATCCTGTAATTATTCGGATATTGTCAAAACGTAATAGCGAGAGGGTTGTTAAAACGAATCACCTGCTGAATGCTAATCTGGTGAGAATTATTTATCATGTTTTTGTTTAATTTTAACGAGTTTCTTTGAAATTGCATTTGTATTGGCATAATTGCTGAAGGAGCTACCTCCTTCAGCAAATATGCCATTCATAATCAATAATTTGAAAGACTAGATAAGGTAACTCAACGATCACGTAATTTCTCCCGTTAAAAAATTACATTCCTATTGTATTGTAAGCACGCCACAAAATCACATCGGAGTAAATATCAAGAAGTCACGGTTCACAGACCGCATAGCTCTTACAAAATGATTATAGAAATTCAACAGTAAAATATCACCTATCCGTGCAATTCGGATATTGCAATTGCGGTGCTCTGTCACCACAAGCGGAATGAAATCGGTTCGGTTTCAACGCATTGTTCTGAGCCACACTATCAATTATCCTATCTATTGCGACTAACCGAAACAGCGGTAATTACTATTAAAACAATCATGTGGACCTAAAATTTAAAAGGATTTTGATTTTAATGGTAGCAGGAATGCAGTTTGGAGTTTAGTGAAAAATTTTAAATCTTTACTTTATCAAATGATGGAAGAAGATCGTATGCATCGTCTTGTGTTTGTTGATGGCTAAAAACATAATTTGCCTCATAATAGTTTGGATTTTGTAAACCAACATTTTTATTGTATTTTTTTTTTGTATTCGGATATTGTTCGATTTTTATTATTTTAAAAGATTCGATTCGGTTTTTATAACAGTAGATTCGTTTTAATTATTAAGTAACACTACTCTACTAGAACGTCCAAAGCAATACTTCAACAAAAAATCGCAACGGAGACCCACTAAGGGTTTAACAAGAAATCCGACTGAAAAATCTACAGTTTCGTCACGTATAACGTCAGTCCATCCATCCATCTGCCTTAATTAAACACGCGCTAGTAATTCTTCTGTTTTGCCGCTTTCTATCGGGAAATGCAAGAAGCGACACGGCGAACAAATATTTAAAATGGACGTTTTTTTTTTAATCCTAGGTGGGTTCAACTTTTGTCAGTTCAATTCATATAACGCAATCACTACCTCGCTATTGTTCGCCTATAAATGATTTTTTACGCCCATTTAAAATCCATAAAAAAAAAAAAAACATTTCTATTTCTATAAAACAAATTAAATTCGCAACAAACTGACAGCTATGAAATGGTTTCGACGACTTGCCGATTATAAATAATAAACAAAAGTTAATATAGTTTCATTAATATCTAGCGGAATTTCATAAATCGAATGAACGCAACGAAATATAAATTTGAAACAAGTGGATGTGTTTCAACGGAACAAATATCCCGCATTCCTTTTTGTAACGTAAAACAAAAGTTCGACAAGGGTGACACTCAATTATGAAGCTTACCTACGTGGATTTGTTATAACGTTTTGCTAGCTCGGATAGTTATGCATAGGTGAAATTCAGGTGTATTGTTTAAATATTGCATACCTCCCTTTGCCGAGCACAGGTACAGTTGGCCTGTAATTGAATACAAAATGGTAAAGGAATTTTGGACTGTGATTGAAACTTGTGATTTGTACGGTGCAGGGCAGTTTGGGCGGAGCAGGGTTTCATAAGTATTTTGTCTGATTAAAAATTAGCATAACTTTGTTGCAGATGCTTTTTCCTGTTATTTGCACTTTTGTTAATTCACTTCACATAACAAATTTATTATTTTATGGGTTTTTTTTTAGTTCCTATTAGGCTAGACAATTTCTTTCATGATTCTATCTTTGACAAAAATCTAATTTGCCTAGGAAACTAAGAGCGAGATTGAACTTTTTGCGAAAGATTTTAGATTTATTTCTTCAGAAGAGCTTAGTAGATTAAGCTAAAGCTTTTAAGCAATTTGTTTTGAGGCTAATCTCTTTGTGAAGTTTACAAAGACACTACAATCTGAGAAGCCATTTTTGAGTTGGGATTAATAACCGTTAAAATTAATTAACGACAAGTATAATTTAATATGAAGTTTTTAAAATCGAAACACAGCAGAGATTGAATTCGTCTTTCTTTTGTTTTCAGTTAAATGTCAATCTTTATGTTTGTCTTTACTGACACAATTTCAGTGCTACTAATGCTCCTAAAATCATAAAAATCTTTCGTTACTGGTTACTGATTAAGTGACTGACAGACAAAGCACAGCCGAAACTGTCGACTGGTCGTAGAAAGCTGAAATTTGGCGTGTAGCCTCCCTACATTAATAAGATCTCCCAAAATTCTTACGAGAACGCGAAAAATCGGGATGTTTGCGTAAGAAGTGGCGGCCAAAAGCTAGTACTTTATAGTTTAAGTTTAAAATTTGTTTGTTTGTATGTCTGTGACAATCAATACTTTTCCTTTTTTTTCTGATTGATATTGACGACACGAGGAGCTCGTGGCTAAAAAATAACAGCCGCACGGGTCGATCTCCGAGGTTAAGCAATGCTTGACAAGATTGGTCTGTGGATGGATGACATACCGAGTTTCCTCCGGGCCTCGGAAAGCACAATAAGCTGTTGGTCCCGGCTGCAATTGCAGAAGACAGTAAATCTGACTCCAGTCTTGCCAAGAAATACCGTGTTACCCAGTTAATGCGTTGTGGAGGTCTGGTAGGCAGTCGCTCTACGTAAAATACTGGTATTCAGCTGAATCCGGTTCGACTGGAAGCCGACCCCAATATAGTTGGGAAAAGGCTAGGCAGATGATGATTGACGACACAAAAATTTGACGAATATTTGCGAGGAATCTTTTTTAGACCTGCCTGACCTGCCAACCTGCCCACGCTAACATCTAATATAATTATTATACACTTCTTAACATAGTTCTAATGGAGAATTATATTAATGCGGCAATCAAGGGCAAGCGATAAAATCTGTAACAGACTCGATATTGACTGCGAAGAATAATGGCAATAACGGTTGCTGTCATTAGCGGATCATTATTCACTTTGACGGTAAATTACAGCCGGCCCTGACCTTGTGCTAGGGCTCGGGTTATATTTATCAAACTACCTTACTTATTATAGAAGATTACGTAAGAATAACCTACACAAATTGCAAACAGTGCCCTGGATAAGGTGTTTTGTTACCTAAAGTTGGGTTGATTATATTATTTATGGTTGGTGTTGTGAAGTGAGCTGTCATACCATTTGATGCCTTTTTTTAAGGATGGGAAATCATCAAATGACTCCTCCCGCTTTGGGTGAAGCAGAAGGGAGTGTCAGACTCTTACTGACTAAAACCCATCCGCGTTCCTCCTAGTGCCTTTTGCGTTCCAGGGTTCGGTGCCTCTTTCGAACGAAGTCCGCAGCCCCAGGAGGACCAATTGATGCCTGCAGTACGATTCTGTAAACATGTTGAACCGAAGGCTTGGGTGAAGTGACCACGAAGTGATCTGACAATCTAAGTAATCAAGATGGAGTGACAGCTCACTTAGTGATCATCCAAGCCTTCACTTCGACATGTTTACAGAATCGACCGGCAGGGATTGAGCTCACTTTATCTCAGTTATCACGGTGCGATTGTCTCAGAGTACCAGGCCTTCTTACACTCTCATAGAAAAGGCCTGTTCTAGCAGTAGGAACAATAATTTAGTCTTACACTTATGCTTGCTTGAGTTAAATTCTTTTGAACTTTCTTGAAGTTTACTTCTTTTTACTCGTGAGATAAAACCATGCTCCTTATGTAAGCTAACAGTGCATAAACGCAGTAGAAACAGAGTTTTAACTGTGACGCAATGGCACACTGTAGATGTATCATTATCGTGCTTTCCTTTGAGACACTGCTCAGCGCCTACAAAGCATTCCATGTAGAATGTTCTTCCTTTGAAGCCGGCTATGATGTAATGCGGGTAAGTTTTTGCAATTTTTCAGTTTGTTTTCCAAGGTTTCAGTGAAAAACAGTGTTTTTAGGGTTCCGTACCCAAAGGGTAATCAATGGAACCCTATTTCTAAGCCTCCGCTGTCCGTCCGTCCGTCTGTCTGTCAGCAGGCTGTATCTCAAGAACCGTAATAGGTAGACAATTAAAATGTTCACAGGTTGTGTATTTCCATTGCCGCTTTAACAACAAAGAATGAAAATTAAGGTTGATGGTACGGAACCCTTCGCGTGTGAGTTTGACTCGTAATTGGCCGGTTTTTAGGAAATTATGAACAGTGAAAAACTGTCACGGTATTTCTATTGGTATAAATGAAAAACCATAACAGTTTTTCACTGTCATGGTTTTTATAGATGGATTGAGGATTTTTTATTTAAAGAATTTTTACCCATGCTTTTGTAAGTAAAGTTATCGTTAATATAGTCTATAAGGTTGAAACTTGCTAGCTTTGAACTGTCGCGTGTTGGCGACTTGGCAAATGAATGAATTGGCAAACTAATTGTCATTGCGTGATTGTATCGTAGCCTGTAGCCGAAATATTATTCATCACTGGTACATAACTGCACTACTAATAATAAGTTATAACCTTGCTGTAAAATTACTAAATGAAAATTATGGTACTAACCCGGTATTTGAAACATGAAATTGTACGCTTGAATTTTCTATTTTCTATTTTGTAACGCGTTCCAATGTTATATGCTGAAGAAATAACGAGAAGTTATTATCGTGTGTCTTTCGTACATCTTTAATTCTTTGTCGCGAAATAACTCATCTCGGTCTGCATTAAAAAAATGGGGCGAGCCCAAGACTAAGTACAGACTTACCCCTTTTTTTAACCTTGTTATTTCTTACAAAAAACCGGAGGAACTCTTCAAGACATTCAGGATATTAAGTTATTTGCTTGCATTGTTATGAAATGATATGAAATCAAATACGGAACTGTTTCATCTTTTCACATGACCATAATCCGTCTGTCACAGCCTCTTTTCGCCTACCAATTACTAAGTACATACTCTAAAAAAATCATCAGCAAAATTAATCAAAAATGATTCAAACACTGGTCCAAACACAATACAGGTACCCTTTCGATGGCAAAAACAAACATAGTAGGAACAAATACGCGCGTATGTTCCCAGTACGTGTGAAAGGGCATTTTAATTTTTTCCCTTGTAACAATAACACTCTACGCACGCTCCCCCTTAATGAATGTGAGAGTCGAGTAAATTTAGCATCGTAACGAAGTATTGTTTTTAACTTGCCGCATCTACTGGAGTGTTTTCATTCGTATTTTCTGTTATTAATTAATTTATTCGCTCGGTCTTTGTGTGTGATACGTTTAGGCATTATAAATAACTATCTTTTTCCCGTGACTTCGTGTGCGCATATACCGTTTCTTCCCGTTTCTATATGAATTTCCGCTTACCTGGTTTTTCACAATTTCGGGAAAGCCCCTAGGGACTGTAAGGAAGCTAATACCAAATTTCAGCTTTCTATGACTAGTAGTTTCGGCTGTGTGTTCTCTGTCAGTCACTTAATCATTCAGTAATTGAAAATTTTAACTAGCTGACCCGCACTTCTCTGCATCACATTTTTCATAAATCATCATCATCATTCATTTTTAATTTTTTTTTTTTTTTTTTTTTTTCATCAATGATTCGCTCCTATTGGCCGTAGCTGATGTTAGCCTACAATGACCAGGCTCACTAACGCAGCAATAATTTTTGAAATTCGACACAGTGATATTTTTCTTAATTTTATCATTGCTCCCTTTGTAACTTTTAAACGAAAGGTCCGATTCGAATAATAATCCATAGTGTTATTTACATGTACATTACCAATTTTAACCTCCTCTCTTTCGAACGGGAGTGGGCTATAATCCACCACGCGGGCCCAGTGCGGGGGGTAGATGTCATGATGTTTACAACGGAACAGTGTGTGATTTCACAGAACAATACAAACACAAAAAGAAACAGAACATCTAAGCAACCAGTTTGATTTTGTCCACAACATTGATTGTCCTATGAAGCAGGATCAGCATGCTTCCAAACATTCTTATCCTGATTGTAATGCCTTGTTAGGGTATCAAAAGTCATTTATTCAAATTAAGCTGGGACCCACCTTTTTTTTGTTCGTCAAAACTTACCCTAAACCGCCGTCACCACTTCCTTTTGTTTTTTATCATTTCTATTTCCCGTGGTAACCTTACAGTAAGGCTAGCTTATATTCTCACATGCTTAGGTACTGTTTTAAACCTCCAGCAACAAACTAAACATCGAAAACTGAGCCTAAATTGTATTACAAAAACAACATTCACATTGCCCAGTTCGAGGTAAATTTCCGCTGTATAAAAAGAAGAAAAAACATCAACGTAAAATATAAACAACTGGGACACAAAATTTCCTCGCGTTGAATCTGCTTACTCATAATTACCAGAGTTTTTAAATACGAAAAAATAAAAACATGCTCGTATAAAGTAGGACGACGGATCTAAGACCTCTGAAAAACGAGCCAACATTATTTATTCGAGGCCCTCTTTCGGTTTTAATTCGGATTTATGTATATAAATTAAAGAAAGAGGCTTATATCCCTCGGGTTCGTGACGTGGACGCTCTGTGCTACCTTCACTTTTGCAAAACAATTGCGTTTTGAAAAGCGAGTCAGTGGAAAGGTTCTAAAAGGATATAATTAAAACAAGCTCGCTTCGTGGTAACAGTTCAAGTTCCTACTATAACGAAGTTCATACAAAACGAATGCACGTAGTTCTGTTGCTTCTTTTTAGACACCTGTGTTCAACACTATAGTGAAGGTGAGCTCAGTTTCAATTTCAAATTCAAATTCATATCAAAAATACTGTTTTGATATGTGAGCACTTAAAATTTAAAATCTTCCATAATTACAATTGAACACTGAAATTCCAAATGAACCGTAATAAAAGCCCCAAAACGGATACCCGAAATACGCAATATATGCGACATAAATATTCAAACAACAAAAGACTAAAATAACAACGTCAATAATGATTAGTAAACTTTCAGAGAAGTGAAAAACAAATTTTGTGTCCGATGTCACACAGATGGAAAAACCATGTCGAATGCGATTTCGAATCTCTAAATCTCGTTACGAATACCGCGTCAGGTCGGACGGAAATAGGTGAAAAAGGCTAGTGATATTTTATGACGAAGGGTATATTTTAAGATAAAAAGTACTGGGTACTGGTACAATGAGAATTTAAAAATTCCAATCTAAATTCAAAATCGGACTCATCTTTTTCTATGAATTCGGAAGGACAATCCTCTATCCTTTGACGTACATAGAAGAGTACTTAGTAAGGTACGCCGTGTCAAAGGGCGATCCTCAAAAAGGCCACGGCGTTTGGGGAACTATTTTCACGTCAAAGTGACGTTTGTGCACAGAGTAATAGAGAGAATTCCTTTGCGCACAACAATCGATATTTTACAAATTAGTTCAGTCGGTAGCTCCTCTATTGTGTAACATAGTTCGTACGAGAGGGTGTGTATAAAACCATTGAATCCCTATGTCCATCAGTTTTCGGGGAGTTGACGGCAGCTTCATGGCAAATACCATTGGCTCGCATCAAAGGCTTCGCTTATCGTTTGAGGCTCCATCGCATCATGGCCGTCCACATCTCTATATATTCCACAGAATCCACACGTCAAAGGTAAATGTTTTGTTTAGACATATCAGACTGCAGCATTCTGTGCGCTCGCAAAATTATAGCTCAGCGAGAACCGTCCGAATGAAATATCAGTGTTTATTAAATTACTTACACGAGTAGATATGTATGCATCTTTCACATCGCCGAGCGGAAAGTAAATGATATTTAAACGTATTTGTCTGCAATAATACTAGAATGGCTACACCTAGGTACAGTCGTTGTACTAACGATATATCACTAGTACATAAATACTTATTTTCTTTCAAACAACTAATATTTTCAAATCTAAGAGTGTTTATTCAAAAAAAAATTAAACCTCATTTCTTTTCATATTTCGCTAAAGATAAGCTACGGATGGCTGTGTCCTAATCTTTGATTTGGCGGCTTATTAGATAAGAACACTTTTCCCATCAAAAGGAACTAAGGCCTAAGTAATGCCTAAGTACAAGAAAGTAGTTGGAAAGTGTCGTAGTTTAGACGACTTTTATAGATTACTCGAGGTACTCGTTGAAACTTTCTCACTTTTGATATATCTGTAAATGTTCCCATTAAGATAAGCCCTTTTAAATAGAAATGCCGTCTAAAATAATAATCTGAATATTTGGATTATAGGCGAGCATTTTTTGCACCCTAGCTAATTCTGCGAATTTAACACTTAAATTCCACCCTGAAATGTAGTCAAGTTTTGTCAAATAATGTAATATTGAAAATGCGCTGTATTTGTAAAAGGTTTTTTAATGTCTCTAATAATATCGGTCATTTGCAAGCTTCAGTGCCGTTGCGAATTCGCAAATGGTTTGATGCCTCTTTTGATATTTCCTCCATTAGAACTAAATTAAAAACCTTCACCGCCCGTAAAGTATAAAACTTTCTTCCCATCATCGTTTTTCTGCGAGTGGAAAATGATGTCTTCATTAGCTCTCACTTGAGTTGTGATATTTAGGTGTTGTTCCAAGTATGTTGTAGTGCCTCCAACAAAAGTTTAACGGTACGGATCCAGTTACTCTGAAAAGTTTTCCAATTTGAGAATCGCGTAGTTTTTTAATTTAGGACAGCGGGAGTTAAAATATGTTAAGCGCAGCTGAAAATACGCATATGTTTGTTTTCATTAGCATTCCCAATGGTAATAAGGGGTGAAACGAGGGTGGGTGGGCGCCGGCGTTCGGCTAATATAAAATGCGCCCTGAACCGCACCTGTACGTTGTGGAGCTTTGCGCTCGTATTCAAACTCTGTGCGATTCGCGTCAATAGACCTTTCAGCGCGCACATTTTAATGTAGCAATCTTCCATCGGGCAGGCTGCAAGTCGCGAGCAATATCCAGCGGATCGATCCAGTGCCGCTATAAAATGCGGGGCGATGCAGTGACTCCTTTGTGATATGTAGTTATTGAGCCTGATACAATGTCGGTGCGATCTGTTCTCAGTCTGTATGACGTTG
This sequence comes from Lacanobia oleracea, assembly GCA_950371165.1. NCBI lineage: Eukaryota > Metazoa > Arthropoda > Insecta > Lepidoptera > Noctuidae > Lacanobia > Lacanobia oleracea. The sequence continues at coordinate 17,133,274 of OX493385.1, forward strand.
CTGTTCCTTAGAATCGTAATAAAATTTTGCGCATCGTTTCCTACCTCTGTCATTTCTTCATTTTGCTGCGACATATTGGCGTTTCGTTATTTTCTCGATGTTGTTTTGTTCGCCGTTTCGAGATCATCTGTCATCCGTTCTCTTTATGTTGATATTGAATTTCGCTTTCGTGAGTTAATGTTTGACGTCTTTATTGTTGCGTTTGCGTTTTACTTTTATCGTTTACGTTAGTAAGTATATGTTTTTGTGTTGATGAGTCACATGCACATGTACCACTGTTATTATATATTATTTAGTTTTTACATAGGTACGTCAAAAATAGTGGTCTAGTTTCTCTTAAGAGTCCTCATCACCAGAAAAACCAATTCCATAAATAAAATCCAACCCATCATTACATACATTACAAAACACCGATCAGTATGCAATCTGCGCACTAAAGGGTTTACATACAAAACGTGCAAGATGAAAATATTATTCAATCAATTTACCCGAACGGGCGGATATCACTGTGAAATCATGCAGATAAGCGAAATTGAGGGTTCTGCAGCCTGATCCCATGGCTGGTTACTTAAAATCGCATGTATAATTTAAAAGGAGTGGATGACACACCACATTTACCATGTGAGGGCAGGAGATTGCACGTCCCAGATAACGCAGATAAAACGGGGCAACAGCTCTAAGGATTTATCACTGGCTCCCAAATTTATTCATTTGTAATTGTACCCACTTGTGGAATTTCCCTTTACATATAAAACAGTTTTCAACTTACTCGGTTATTAAGGCGTGTAACGTTGAGTGTTTAGGAACTCATGTAGGTCAATATTAATTAAATTAAACATTTAACGGAACTTTGCTAACGATACCAGTACCAAAGCAAAGCAAAACTATTTTAATATCAAACAAAACTGCTCGTTCGTCCTTTTTCCGCAAAAGCACAACAAAAAATCCGTTTTTAAAACTTTCATAATAATTTCAGTAAGTGCTTTTTTGTTCATACCAGTCTATTATTCAAATTATTTAAACCCATATAAAAGTGGTTTTGTAGATGACATTTGAAAGAGAGTGATGGCCGTACCATATAGGGGTGCTTTCAAAGATCAAAGCTAAGTAGAATGGATCTTTAGAAGTAATGCGGTGAGATAAAATGTGCCTTCTGGCTTCAAATCGACCCTTATCTATCTCTCTCTACTCTCTTTTGAGTATCACTTTTATGTTGTGTCCTACAATAATGTGGCTTAATCAAACTAAAATGCTTTAGCGGTAAATTGCGAAAGCAGTTTAATCTCTTCGGCCTCGCGCGCTTGGAACGACACATCATAAAGGACCTTGCATTATTGCAATAGAAACTAAAACCACGCGAGTGCACCGTACCACATGTGGGACGCCAGTACTGGACGGGTTAAACAGCATGTTTAATTGTTTGCCAAGAAGCCGTCGTCAGGGACACTGTAACTAGGGGATGTCACTCGTGCCAACGAGTCGTGCAGATAATTGTTGTGAAAACAGTATTATCGCTTCGGTGATCGCTCGTTTTTGGTACGGCTACGGAATTTCGGTATTCCAAAATGCATTATCGTAATGCAGCGTTCACCGTCCTTTGTCCGCCCGCATGCAGCATGCTCCAAATCGATTCACAATGTACCTACTCGGATGGCGACTACGGAAACCCCGGTAATGTAATTTCAAAAACCGTACATAACGGGCATCAGGTCTTACATTTATTTGAGTTGGCATATTTGAACAAGTTCGTGTACTAAAAGCAATACAAGAGAGAAGTTTGGCCGTAACTTACGCGTAGACGACGGTCGAAGAGTTTCCTTTCAACATATTATACAGTTATTTTCACATATCTGAGCTGAAAAGAAAATAAAATTTCAAGTTCATTCTGTTTGTAAAGTTAATTTTGTGACTTTGGAATGTCTTTATTCTTGAGAGGATTTGGAAACTGTGAGATACTATTTGAAACTCCTTAAAATATAACCTGCATTAAAATGTCAGTGTTACCTATACGTAGATAAAAGGTTAGGCTCTTAACGTTTGAAACGATACAACCAAATCATACAAAGAACCTATTTATATCTTCCGCATTGTCTTTTAGTTTGTGTTACAAATATGATGTAAATATTTTCTTGAATGAATAGCCGTCGCAGGGTTGTCGCCATTCTAAGCTGATTTTACTAGAGAAATCTTAAGTTTTTTTAGCGGAACAATATTCAGAGTACATTCTTTCTGTTCGAGATTGCCAATGAGGTTACGATAAGGCGAGCGCGGCGCGTGCGTCTGCATATTTTTCTGGCTACGTTTTCAATTTAATCCGTATAATCTCAATGTGGGGTTCTTATCAAACAATTTCGCCCTTATTTGATGGAGAATTTTTTAATAATAATAATAATTCCGTTTTCGCAAAAATGCAAAACGGGCTGGTGATAATGTTGGAAGTTATCTTTTAAATTGGAAATTGTGCCAAGCTTTTTGTGTACATTTTTAAAGTGGTTTTTCCACTAGCTTAATAGATAGGGAGTTACATAAAAAGATTGAGCACCAATAGGTTGAGCATTACAATAGGGGTCGCTAAAAGCCAATTATTGGATGAACAAGATATAGGTAGTGGAAAAAATTGCCACCAGCTTCATAGAAAAAGAAAGTATAAGCTTAAGATTTTTTATTTAGGTATATACCTATATATAAATATATCTCAAGCACGTTAAAAGCCGTTGTTCTGGATAATTATAAATAAATATTTAACAGTCGGTGTGGAAAATCTAACACCAGGCTTTCCAAGGAGTATCGTGTTACCCAGCGCGGTTAGAGGTCAGACAAACAGTCGCTTACTGTAAATTTAGTAAATTACTGATATTTCAGGAACTTACTCCGACAGAGTTTGGAAAATAATAGAAAGTGTGATGGATTAAACTGTGATTGACGGGGTGCAATAGCCGTCGCGACGCAACAGCATTTATTTATTTATTTATTTTGTAACAATTGCTTACTATACTTACAGTCTTCACCAAAGCGTATAGTACTACACTTAGTACTAGTACTAGTACTGTCTTAGTACTAGTAGTAGTAGTTTACTGTAAAAAGATCGGGGGCCGCCATGTTTTTTGGTCGATCGGATGCCATAGGATATTAAACGCTGCGTTTTTTATAAAAAATAAGTTTAAACTGCGTTTGCGTTTTTTTCATTATGCGTCAATTTCAGTTGACGCCCCATGGCACGATCTCGTGCCACAGGTATTACCACCGGTTAAATATGAATCCTGCAAAACTACGCTTTATCCTATAATTTTGGTGGGAGCCAGATAAAATTGCAATAAAGTACATTGACTTTCCTTAATATCCCATTGTAGATACCCGAACAATTAGTATATAAACCGTTTTTGATTACTAGAAAACGTAAAGAATCACGATAGATGTCAATTCACGACAGCTCTAGTATGTCTTTATTTCTGTTTATGACATTAAAAAATACAATAAATGTATGTGGGTCAGTGACCATTCCGTATTTATAAACACCCCAAAAAGAACACCTGCTAAACAAGTTCCGTTAATCCAAAATACGTAATACGTTAAGTGCAAAAACGAAACGCAAAGGGCATGCCTTGAAACTCGCTTAATCCCTCAAATCCTTTAATGGACGTTCGGAAATGTTGTCTAAAAGGTGTAACCGCTATAGTACCGGCTTTACTGAACGAAAACGTGTTAATTATTCACTTTTCATTCGAACTGTACATGATCTAATTAGTTGGTTGAAACTTCGCATATTGTATAAATATGTATGTCAAATGATGATGAACACTACTATCGTCGCTAAAGTTCTAACATCACGTAGGTCAAAATTAGATTTACAGAAAAGTGAAGATATTGCGTGATATAATATACATAGACATATATCATCATCATCATCTGCCTAGCCTTTTCCCAACTACATTGGGGTTGGCTTCCAGTCAAACCGGATTCAGCTAAATACCAGTGTTTTACGTGGAGCGGCTGCCTACCAGACCTCCACAACCCATTAACTGGGTAACACTGTACATCTTGGCAAGACTGGAGTCAGATTTACTGGTACCCGACAATCCGTAACGACTGCCAAAGATCTACAAATGACATCCGGGACCAACGTCTTAACGTGCTTTCCGAGGCACGGAGGAAACTCATTATGTTAAGATGGTCACCCATCCACAGACCAATCTTGGCAAGCATTGCTTAACCTTCAATATCGACCCGTGCGGCTGTTATTATTTAGCCACGAGCTCCTCTACAGTAAATACATACACATATATACCTCTACAATACCATTTTGATTAGGTGTATGGTGAGACTCTTCAAATTAGATCTATTAATTCCAATAATACCATAATTATTTAGTTTTAATTCAATAATAACAAACAGGTAGAGAAAAAAGAAAACGTGGTGTTAGCACTTAAACGACGTTATGGTTTTGGAATGCTTAAAAATAAATTACGCTAACTACCAATGTTAACATTTCCAATACAACCAATATTGATCATCCCATATTAATAATGTAACCGTCACGTTTAAAAACTTTCCCCAATTAATAGACCCTGTAGAATGGGGGAATAACTAAACAATTCACTGTCTACAACCCTCTCTTACGAACAGTGTTACCTAGTTCAATTAGTGAGCATTCATGTCTTCTATTCGATTACCCAGAACCTTACAAATGAGCCAACACATCACTGCCTCGTTCTTTCCGCAAACTAAAAATATTACGAGCATCACTCTTCTCCTTTTCTCTCTAAAATGCATTTCGGCGTTTTTACTTGTAGCCATTTATATTAATAAAGAAACAAGATAAAAACTACTAAGTATATCTTGAAAACATTGGAAGTGATCATTAATACAAATAAATGCGGGCTTCTAATTTCTTCGCAAAATATCTTATAATATTGATCTCGATAATTGATTATCTATCTCATTTCAACATTTCCTACTCGTTACGAAGTCAAGTGAAGCTTAAAATGGCATTTCGCAATCATCAACTTAATACAAATACTCCGCTCTTTTGAAAAAGTCTCGTAAGCGGAAACAAAGACGTCCATTTTGCAATTTTAATGTAGCATTATTGGTGAAGAGCGCGCGATCAAAAGAACTTTTACCTTAAAAAGTTGACTTGGCAATCCCTCACATTTGACGATGCAGTACTTTTATCTTCGCTACAGTCAAAAACTGCACCGCTATTACTGTAGCACTCTCCCTCTGGAGCGGAAATTTATGCTCTCTGATTTTTTACAGACGAATGGAAAATTTAATTTGGCTCTCATTTTGGGGCGCACCTGACTCTATGGAACCACGATTCATACTTTAAGTAAATACATATTTCAATAAACTATCAGCTAGATGGATTAGACTTTGGAGGTCTTAAAATATTATTCTCGAAACCCGCTCGTCTTTATAAAATATATTTTTGGTTCAATATCGTGAAAATGAAATGTGGTTTGGATTTTTGAGTAAATAAGTAATGTAATGAATAATTAAGCAAGCCGAGCGAGGATGCCTGTTGAAGATGGTTCTAGTATATGTTACGAGTTGTTTTACTCAGTGTGTGGAAGCCCTACCCTATCATAATAAACGTGAAATTCAAAATAATATTTATGTTCAGAAGAGAGTTATTAACTTACTACTAATTTGGACACCATTCATTCAGGCTCAACTCGGCGCTGCAGTGAGTCGTTACTAAATGAAAAATAGTGCATTGAATTGAATCGTTTGGCATGCAATGTGTATGAATTTTAAACTGTCTGCATACAGATGAAGCAGGCGTTTCGTGATTGAAAAACTGATTTAGATCAAGCGCCAATCCAAAGTGTTTTGTGCAGGATTATATTGAAGTTGAGGTATCTCTCTAATTATATATCAATCGATCAGAGACGTCGATATGCTTTTTTTTATGTAACTTTAGTCTTTAATCCCGGTGACTAAATTGACAAGTGTAAATTATACAAAACTGACTTAAATGTTATTGTAATCTATGTCAGTTTGCTATTTGCACTTGTCAATTTGGTCTCCGGGATTAAAAAACAGACTATAGCTGTCCCATAAAAATTTCGTAAGCACTTGACTGCAATAACAAAAACATCTCTACCTCATAAAAAATAATACAGCAACATGTTGTTAAAATGAAAATGGTATAAGTTAAAAAAAAAACAATAGTTCGGAATAATCGTCTAGATCAGCGAAAAGTATGTGTATCGCTAACATATTCGGGCGCACGTACCGCCGCTATCAGCGGGACGCAGTCGACCGCGAGGCTCCTCCAGCCCCCACTCCTTCGCCATTGTTTATTTCTAAGGATAATCTTTCCAACCGTTTAATGTAAATAAACAAAAGTAATGCCAACCCTCCCAAACAAATAGACACAACGATTTAAAAGGTACGATTTTAATATTAGAATTTTCGAAACAAGTTAATATTTGAATACAGTGAATACAAGCTAGCTTGTAAAAAGAGAAGAAGAATTTTATAAAACAAGTTCTTTAATACAAAATAAATCGATTTTTAAGACGGTGTTTTTTTAAACGAAATATAAACGCAGATCAACCGTTATGACATTCGATTAATGCTTACTGGTAAAAGAGTATTGCTTAGTAGGAAAAAGCAAGCATAATGGCCAGTCATATTGAGCGTAAAGTGTAGAGTCTATACGCTAAGGGTTTATTGTGGCTGATTGTAGCGGGAAGCAATTTCACCACTCGGGCACAATCCAAGGGTGCTATGGTTTTTTAATCCAGCAATTGTTGGTTGTTGCATATGGCTTCCACTTGGCGCACGTTCCGACAAAAGTTTTCCTGTTATTGAAGTGATATTGATAGTTTGAATGGTTTTGCCGACAGTATACTTTTCTCGGTTTATATTATAAAGGAGATATTGACGCTTAAGTGCCTTAAGTGACTTCTAAGGTCTCGTTCGGAGGCAGGAAAGAGAGAGTGAGTGAGGAGTGATATATTAATTTTTTATCACACTTTAATATATGAAGGCACACGTGTAGCTCAACATGATAGCCCTAAAGTGTTTTATACCGCATCGTTATGTAAAGTAGGGCCTAAAACAACTCTTCGTGCGAATTTTATGTTCGCTATCAGTTTAAACCGTAATTTAAAGGAGTTTATTTGGTTATACGAGGCTAGATATTTTTGGAGTCAGTTTCTGAGAAGATATTGGGTAAATTAACACTGAAGTTCCTTTGTAAATGGAATTTTAATTATTTGATGGCGTAATTGTTTACACGAAAATAAGTTTGTTGCTTTGGTTTATTTAACGTGGTCAACGATGGAACACACTTGCCTAGAAGTATCGAACTTACCTTTTACCTTCACCTTCTTCATAAAGGTACCGGTGGCAGCTATTGTATATCTAAAAAAAATGCCTTTAAATACTTAACACTTTACCTTACTTTAATACTTACCTTACCAAGGTAACCGAAAAGTCTTTAAAGTCAAAGTAGCATCATGATATGCCTAGCCTTTTCCCAACTACATAATTATATTGGGGTCGGCTTCCAGTCAAACCGGATTCAGCTGAATACCAGTATCTTACGTGGAGTGGCTGCCTACCCGACCTCCACAACCCATTAACTGGGTAACACGGTACTTCTTAGCAAGGCTATAGTGTCAGATTTTTCTGGCTTTTGGCTATCCGTAACGACTGCCAAAGATCTACAAATGACATCCGGGACCAACGGCTTAACATGCTTTCCGAGGCACGGAGTAGTATCGGTATTTTGAGATGGTCACCCATCCACAGACCAGCCTTGGCAAGCGATGTTTAACCTTGAAATCGACCTGTGTATTTGTATTATTTAGCCACGAGCTCCTCCACCAGCATCAAAGTAACGTTTTACTAAAATAAAACGCTTGGTCAGGCACTCTGATTATCCTTTTGTTAACACCATCGGCATCCCTCCTAATTATATATCACTCCCTAATTAAAAAGGGTTGCGAAACACCGATTACAACAAAAGCTTAATAATAAAACTGTTTACGGGAATAGTAATTAGCTTGTTTCCTTGAATGGAATTAAATCAGGAGGGTAGGATTTCCAATTGGATTTTCTAACTGACAAAAAGGATTTAATTCAAATATTTCATAATTGGGACGAAGCGCTCTTAGCTAAGTAATAAAAGCCGCACGGGTCGATCTTCAAGATACGCACGCATGCCCAGGTCGGTTTGTGGATGTAACCATCTTAACTCACTAAGATTCATCCATTCCTTGGAAAGCACGTTAAGCCATTAGCCCCGGCTGTCGTTTGTAGGTCTTTAGAAGTCGTTACAAATTATCAGAAGCTAGTTCCGTGATACCCATTTAATAGGTCTTGGAGGTATGCAGCCGCTCTACGTAGAATACTAGTATTCAGCTGAATCCAAGATAGTTTGTAAAAGACTAGCCGGATCAATAAGGAAATTTTAATTGAACCGATTGAAAAATACCCTCACTGTTCATACTGTTTCATTACTTAAGACTATTCAATCATGTAGATGTAGGTAGAAGAGTTTTTTACCAAATCTCTGAACTCTAATCGCTTCAATACAAGCTGCTTTTTTCTTACTAAAGATTTTCCATTAAACTTAAAACAAATTCGCATTAAAGCTCTTAAAAACTTGAACGTTCCCAGCTCTTCGTTGCACTAATTCAGCACAAAAGGTAGACTTAGAGTAACAGTATTCCGCCCTAGTTAACTTTTCGGCTTACCGGTACAAGTGTTGGATGTTGGCGAGACTACTTAACTCCTGACTCCACGACTTTGTATATTAGATTGAACTGTACAACTATCGCAAGAACAACACACATTGTAAACGTGTGTATTGAGCATTTTATTCCACCACGACATACTTCACAGGGAGCTATCCCGCTCTCTATGACCTGATTAATATAGAACTCTCCGACAAACACAGTGACCGACGACTTGGCACTATAGCCGATCCACTTTTCCGATTCACAAATACCGATAACATCACTTTAAATGACGGCTTTTATGTAACGGAGTCCCATGATTTCAACTCTGACGATTTATATGCTCCGCTCCCGCATTATTCCGGTAACCGCAGCGCGTTTGCCTCGATCCCAATATCGAAATTCGAAAAAGGGACACGCTTAAAAAAATAAAAAAGAGCGACACGTACATAAATTAGTAGCGAAAAAATGGCTTCTCCGCATAACGTGAGATATGGCCAATATAACGGGCATGATGTACGCTGGATGGGAGTCGCGCGGTCAATATTGATACGCCTTTATGACCCATTTACCTTTTCGGTTGGTGCGTAGCTCGGGCAGGCTCCGGCGGAATTCCGCCAGGGCGTCGTTTCAAAATTCACGCGGCTTTTCAAAAGCGCTAACTTGTTTACATTGATGTGACCGGCCACAGTAGCATTTGTACGAGTCTTTTAACATATGCTACGCGGTGTGCTACGAGCTACGATGCATGTACTGCCGTGCTACGAGAGCGTAGCAGCGTAGGCCTACGTTTACTTTTCAAGTAAGTGTAATTCAAACAGTGCCAACGCTGCGTTTCTCTTTGACTCGTCAGTATGTAACGCAATTTATACGAGAGAACTTTGGAAAAGTATTACCGAGTTTTTGGAAGATGAAATATGTAATCCTTGTAAACTAAAAATTAATAGTTTTTCATTCCAAAATATTAACAAAGAACGTTTTACTGGCTGGTATACTTTAAATAGGTACTTTGCGTACGTTGTACTGAACACAAAGTGAACATTAAGTGGGTGGTTTACTTCATCACTCTTCCTGACGTTTGCGAACTATTCTCAAATCGTTCAACACTTGCAATCTCAGACTGTGGAGCCATAGAGTACGATGTGCCGTTGCCTATAAACAGTTCGGTACTCATTAAATTAGACTTAATTTCCTATTTTTATTTAGTCAAAGAAGTACTGCTTATCTATTATATTTATATTAAAAAAAATAACGGTATTAATTTCGCCTTCAATTGAGACTTATCTAAATATTCATGTACTCCTGGCGTACGGAAAGAATTATTTATTTTCATAATTTTCCATTAAAAATCTAATTTCAATCACAAAAAAATGTAATGTTGAACATTACATTTTTTTCTGATTGAAATTATATTTTATAATTATAAACAATTTTTTTCTTGTGGTTCCGTTTACCAATTTTTTCGGTATTAAATGGATTCTATAGTACCTACACAGCGATAGCGCAGTTTTTTTCATAGGACCGGTGATTTTATAGAAAACCTTTTACAAATAAATCAGCAAATAATTTAATCTTTTTAATATTTATGAGTTACTAGCAACTCGCCCTTTCTTTGCACGGGTGCAAATTATATACTAAAACCTTCCTCGAGAACCACTCTATCTACTAAAAAAACCGCATCAAAATCTGTTGCGTAGTTTTAAAGATCTAAACATACATAGGGTTAGACAGACAGCTGGAGCGACTTTGTTTTATTATATATAGTGAAGATTGATTTTCGGCATGTTGTATAAGTCTGAACAATATTGCACAAACAACAATAAAAGTGAAACAATAACCCATTCTCTACTGACGGTATAAAAAAGCCGTACAGAAAATAACACTACCGTCATCTCCGCTTACTTTATAGCCCATCGCTTCAAACTGAAGAAGAACGATAGAACTTTCAAGCTGTATTGAATGGTCGGAGAATTTAAACACTACCAACTACAGTTCGACCAAGCGTCTTCGAAAACTATAGATCACACTCTTTAATAAACATTATTAAAGAGTTACACGTATATTATACGTATATTTAGCAACTCACAGGGCGTGTGTGTTTAACTACGACTCTCCCTCTCATAAACAAAGAGAAGGCCTTTGCCCCAGCAATTGAAACGTTATAAGCATATTTATATATATGTTAAAAAAATAAAAAGTTTTTTTTTTTTTAATCCCATCACATTGTTTCATGGAGATCGTACATCAACTATCTGGCCTATATTATTTCACGGCAAGACGAATGACTCTCTAGATCTCCTTTCCTCATAATAGGGTAGTGGACAAAAAAAATCGAATTTGTCCGTCAGATAGATTTCAAAAAAATATCTGACACGTATTTTTTCTTTTGTTACGCAAACAATAATTGACGAAGATACGATGATTTTAAAATTCTTAATACGTCACGCCGTGGTATATTTTTTTGTGCGTTCTGACGTCATGAGCTCTCCCGAGTTTTGATGCGTTTTATCCTTGTCAATGTTCATTGATTTACAAAAACAAAAAATACGTGTCCATTATTTTTCAATACACTGACGGACTAAATAGATTTACAATTTATTGATATTGGAACCAAGCGTATTCCTGGAGGTGGTGGTTTAAAGTCTAGAGACCCGGTTTAGAGGTCATAAACCTTTCTGCTGCGCTCCAAAATGTTTTAACAGAAAAAAAGACGAAAGCTTAACCAGTCAGAATAAATGATCTGTAAAAATTGGCTGCAAAGTACCTAAATGTAGGTTCGTACTACTAAAAATACAAAAATCAAAGGAAAAACTTGTAACTTCAGATTTGAAATTCAATTCCCCAAAAGCAAGTTTTTTTTTTTGTATTGGCCTCTTAAGTCCTACTAAAGGACAAAAAGCTCCCCTACGTGTACAGGCACTCTATCAGAGGCTAAAAATTTAAACCAGAGCCCTGTTTAATTTGCCAATGCGACAAATTTGTCATTAACTGACGTAATATAAAATCTGTAGTTTTTTCATACATTTTCTGTGCAAATTTCAAAAGCAACAAGAGAGTGATCTTGTAAGGGTTACTTTTTTACCTCTTGAGGTACGGAACCCAAAAATCAAGTATATGAGGACGATTACGTAAATATTCTGTTCAATAAAGTATTTGATTCTAAACTTTTATTTTCCAAGTCAGTTTTTCACACGCCTCGCTTCACGTTGGTTGCTGTCACTGCAACTGACTTCTGTTGGCGCCTTCATGATTCGCTTTGATCATTTGGGAGCTAGAAATTGATGGTTTGATAACTTGGCAAGCCCTATGATGTTGAAACCAAAAGATAGAGATATGGTGTCATATGGTTATCGATCCAACAGGAATTTATTGAATGTATGAAATTTTTGTGGTAATATAAAATAGGTTTCTTTGAGCACCTACCTCAAATAATTTGGGTAAGGATAAGAAATTTATACCAATACTAAGTGACTGATAACAATACATTTCATTTTTAACGGTAACTCAAATATCAAGTGTTACTGCACCAAAAAATAAAACAGTGCGCCGAACAATGTAAAAGCCACAGTATAAAATCGTTTTGTGTTGATTGCGCATTGATTGTGCAACTGTCGAACCGTTCGATGCACTTTCAAGAACTTTTTGCACACGTGTGGTGTGCCAGAATGCGTTGCTTTTTACCACCCGTAGGTACTCAGTTCCCGTTCCGTTAAACTGATATTTGATTGTCCTACAAAAACTTCATACGATTTCGTTTCGGTTGAATAACACGCTTTTATTGTAAGCTCAATTTAATTTGGTAAAGTATTGCGATTAAAGCATCATTCATTAGTTACTGAATGCATAGTGCAGTTTGCAATCTGATCAAGAAATAGGGCGAACTCAAAAGATAATAACAGCCTGATCTCATTAAAAGACCAAGTTGTGAAGAGATCGGCGACGACTGCATTACTATTGAAATGATAACGAGTTGAACTAGTCAAAGAGATAAAGAAAAGTGATTTCTCGCTCTTTCATATCGAAAGCACGGTAAATTGTTTCCATTGGATAAATGTCAGAGTGACCGAATTGGGGGTGCTTTAGTAAGAACAGACCCTCGTGAAGGTGTCGACTCATAAAATAAATTGAAATGCTTCGTCGATCAAGATTCGCGGCAGGACGCAGCCCGCGCGAGCTCCGACGATAAATCAACTCGCCGCTTTTATGTATAAAAAAGGAAAAAGAGCGGGAAAGTCGTTTATTTGTTTCCAAACTATATTCGAACGGTTCCCAAGCTTCGATACTTTAATAAAAATCTTGCTGTGGAATTGAAATTTCACATTTCGTCGCACTGGGCTCGGTGGGGGAAAGGGAGTTCAGAATACGGACACTGGGGAAAAATGGATAACTGCTAAACTTTTCGCGTTTCCAGCTTTAATTAGGTAGAAAATGCTCTCTTAGCCGAAATGTGTAAGTGAGGCGTTCCTTACAAGAGATTCATGTTATGGGGTTCTGAGTTTTTTACGGCTACTCGTGATATTAGTTATAACTCATAAGTGTTTTTACCGTTTTTTTGTCAAACGTTGTTTTGTCTATCAAGATAAAACCATTAAGAGCAAACATCGTTTGATGTGTATGTTAATCAGCGACCCCCTTACGCATTCCCACAAAACTAATTCTCGAATAAACTCAATGATTGTCGCTTGATCCGAATAAGTGGTTTAGGGCTAACAAAGAAAAACCTTAATAAAGGTCGTGATTGACCACCAAACTGAGCCCGGATCATCGGCCCTTATTGCGTGATGTTCCGTATTCGGGAATTCAGGTTTATTCTTTCTTTTTCCTTCGCTCTTATCAGAAAATCTGGTTTTGTCCCTTTCTTTTTTGTTTTTATTTGTTGTTGGGAATACAACTAACCGTGTTTAAAAAATATTTCATGACCGATGCAGACAAAACAAACAACAACAACAACATATGCTATCATAACAAATTTTACTTCTTTCTTTCAAATAATACAAACACCTACTAACGCCAAAACCGTATAAAGAAAGAAATATTTCAAAGAAACAGGTGAATCGATTGGTTGTGCCAATAACAATAATATTCATTGTAAAATACCCCAACTAATATTCTCGCTAGCAGGGGTCCGGTGAGAAAAATGAAAAAGTTTTTTGTTCCCCTATTGTATTTGGGACGCTTGACATTAGATTAATTCCTTTACCTTTCTCAGTCTGTCCGGGTGAAAGCCTCTTGTTCTCTCGTCCACTTGAAAATAATTTATCGAGATTAAAATTTATGAAAATGAAATTTTACTTTGCGGCGTGAATGTTCCGCTTTTGTTGTAAGTGAAGTTTGAGAATTGGAATAAAAAGAATTTATATTATTTTAATGATAAATGAGTTGTAATTTGATTAAAAAATCTGCTGTAGAACTTTATGCTTTAATTAAAAATTCTGTATAGTTAGACAATGAACGGCTGTTGTTTAAAATTGTCGATGTAGTGTGTTTGTTTTGCAAGTTAGCGACATAATTCTGTGCTTAATAAGAAACTTATTAGTGAGAAACTTAATAGTGTTAGTAATTACTAGCTTAGTTGAGCGTATTGAGTGGCTACACAGATGCAGAAGGCATGATATAGGTACGAAACTTGGAGAGTTCGCATTCGACGGGCCATAGGTTTGCAGGCCCAAAACTTACTCAGGCAAACTTAAGGAGGCGGAAACACTATCGAATACATAGTACAAGCGTTTTAGTGATATATTGCCACGAAAAGCAATAAAGGGCTAATAGCCGTTTAAAATGTTTGCTTCAAAATCTGGTGTTCTAATGAATTCAAATATTAATTTTGGGTTCAATACCGTAGTAAAAATATAAGTTTAGAGATCAAATGATCAATCAAACTTTAAAAAACATAACGTTGAAAGTTAAAGTTGTGTATTTTTATTCCATGAATATATGTATTAAACCTGCTTAGAGAGTCGCATCGTTTCTCTCAAAATATCGGATTATTATGCGTAATATACTCGGCAACTCGCCAGCTTTATTATCTGCTGTTAATACTGGGATAAACTGACAAATAGTTACTACATCTCTTACAATTTATTTTTGGTAACCTTTTTCATACCTACTTACATCCCGATTTGGAATTGTACAAATGTGTAACTTCTCCGATTCAGGGATCGAACCCGGGACTGAATATTTAGCCGAGAATTTAGTCAAATCTGGCAGTGAGGTAAGAATACCCACTGTTTTAAATTAAACTTTTAATTTCTTATTTTAAATTTATTTGTTTTTGCATTTTCTGTAATTTGCATGTTTTTATCTGAAATTTTACACAATTCCTGATTTAGGTATCGAACCGAGTACCGCATGCTTAATTGTCCTATAATGCATGCAGTACTCGGTTCGATAGTTCTAGTCTAAACCGATTTTTTTCTGATGTTAACCGTTTTTTAATAAATCAATATTTATTAGTAATTGTAAGATCAACTTTTTAACTAAAATCATCTTTAGCGGCATTGTGCACTTTTGTGTCATGGGTAAAAAATGTTAAACTCGCGTCAGGACACGTGACCCTGATCAAAAATTCATAAGACGATCACGTGCCCTGCAAACTTCTTTAGCGGTGTTGTGCACTTTTTGTGATGGGTGAAAAATGTTAAACTCGCGTCAGGGCACATGACCTGATCGAAAATTCGTATGACGGAGGGAGAGAAGCACGGATTCAAGTTTTCACTTCTGCCGGCACTCCCGAAGCGCAACTCGATGTTTTTTTTTTGTTTTATGTTATATTAGCTTTTGGCCGCGAATGCGTATGCGCATATTCCATTTTTACCCGTTCCCGAAGGAATTTCGGGAATTTTTCTCTTAGTGGAGAGCACACTCTCCAAGAAACATGCGTGACAAATTGCAGGTTCGTAGGACCAATAGTTTCAGCCGTACGTTGTCTGTCAGTAACTATGTCTACTTTTGTACTGGTATCGTACATTATTTGACTTGGGCATTGATCTCAA
Source organism: Lacanobia oleracea (assembly GCA_950371165.1). Classification (NCBI taxonomy): domain Eukaryota; kingdom Metazoa; phylum Arthropoda; class Insecta; order Lepidoptera; family Noctuidae; genus Lacanobia; species Lacanobia oleracea. The sequence goes on from OX493385.1 coordinate 17,148,959, forward strand.
ATCCGCATGCAAAGTGGTGAAACTAGACGAATCCGATTTTGATACGAATTCTTATAAATTTTAATATTTGTAAGTATGATGTTTTTGGTGTTTGTATTTCTTTGTATTATCTCGTCAAATTATGTCGTTTTAAAACAATAAATTATTTTTTTTGTGATGTCGACCGTATGTATATTAAGTCATTGTGAAATCTTTCTTTTACTAACGGTCTCTTTCTAATTACCTACCCGTTTCTGTTTATCTTGATTTTTTCAAACTTGTACAAGGCCGCGTGCGTGGCACTGAAATCTGTCGCTATAAAAAAGTATTATTTTCCGATGTTGCCAGCATGTTTAATAATTGTAAAATCGTTTATTATTTTTTTTTAACAAACGATATCTTTTTCATAAGTCTAATCTGGAATTGTAAAATTTTTTCGACTTTGAAATAGGGATTTATAAAAATGTAACTATACATATTTTCGAAATCGACCATATGCTTAGTAATTGTCAGATCTCTTATTTCATTGAATTAGCGAACTCTTTTTAGTAAGCCAATTCTCTTAATCGGTAAATTAACACTTTTCTCAAATTGGATATCAATAGCAGTGGAACTAGTCATCATCTGCCTAGCCTTTTCCCAACTATTTTGGGGTCGGCTTCCAATCAAGCCGGATTTAGCTGAACTAGTCGTTTTAAAAAAAAACTTTTACGTTTTGTTATTGTAGTAGCAGATGTTTTTTTAATTCAATAAACGATCTTTTTGTTCTCTAGCTCGTAGCTAAATAATAACAACCGCACGGATCGATCTTGAAGGTTAAAAAACGCTTGCCAAGGTTGGTCTGTGGATGGGTGAAAGTCTTAACAAAACGAGTTTACTCCAGGGTTCGGAAAGCACGTTAAGCCGTTGGTCCCGGTCTTCATTTGTAGATCTTTGGCAGTCGTTACGGATTGTCAGAAGTCAGTAAATCTGACTCCAGTCTTGCCAAGATGTACCGTGTTACCCAGTTAATTTTGGTTGTGGAGGTCTGGTAGGCAGCCGCTCCACGTAAGACACTGGTATTCAGCTGAATCCGATTTGACTAGAAGCCAACCCCAATGTAGTTAGGAAAAGGCTAGGCAGATGATGATGAAACGATCTTTTCGTTCTAAGTTCATGCCCCGTTAGACACGCAATGTCAGCCGAAATATCAATTGTGGTTACTCGTACAGCCATGCTCCCTTACATAATAGGCTTATGCCGCTATTGGCTAAAACTAAAGGTACAACAAGTACACCTCTACTTAGGTCCCCGATTCTCTGGGGCCTAGAGGGGCGACGGGCTTTTAACTTCAAAGGCTTTAACATTAATTATTTTATACTTTTTTATCAGGTAAACTAAGTTGACATTTATGTGCTTGGTTTTTAAAATAATTTAAATCTTAGTCTTTTACCGTTTTGCGCATATTACTGCAGATAATTCGTTTTTGATCTGTTTTTTTTTTTAATAGAAAGACAAAGTGTCTAAATAATCCAATAGTATTTTATTTAAGAAAATCGGTAGGCAAATTACCCCGTTTTAAAAAAACCTGCCACACCCGGTTAAATGAAAAACTTTTTTTCTCGTAACTTCATAACAACAACCGCAAATATTATTTTAAAAACGGTAATCGGTTCCATTTTGATTGAAAATTAATTTCAACCCGTTTTACAAACGTATCATTCGGTCCGTTTCCGAAACCTTCACGTTTTTTTCGCATTAAAAGGCAATGGATTACATTTTAACATTCAATACACGTTATCAAAGGAACGTTGGTGTAGAAAAAGTTATAATCTAGCAATGAAAGCCCAACACACGTACGGTGTACGCTAATGGCACCTATGGCTTAGAAACAGGTGCTCAGTCTCCAACAGCCAAGTTTTTGCAACCATTTTTCATAAAATTTATTTCAAGTCCGTACTCACACGGACGTTTTTCAAGTATGTACTCGAACTAATAATTTTATGATTGCTTATAAGTTTTGCTCTTTCGTTACAACAGACTTAAACTTAGTGGCTTTTTTAAAATTCCTTTTAGTTTTATCTAGGAATGTAATATTTCTAACTCTTTTCTTATATATCAAGGCCAATTAATTTTGTTTTGAGACTACAAGTAAGTAAAATTTAAAGCGAAAAATAAATGTTATTTAGTGAGAAATTCGATTGAACTTCATTACCTTCAGTCGACTATTTTATCCTCAGAATAAATAATTATTATTTCTTAAATCGAATATACGTTAGTTAACAAATGTTTAAACGTGTCGGAGAAATAAACTTGAAGCCGTTGTTCAAAATACTATACGAATCGCTTTTTCTTTTCGTAGAAATGTTTGATTTAGTGGCGTATTTTATGTAATTCGAAGAAGTACGTTGTGGTCTATTTAAGAACTCTTGTGTAGAGTGGGAACCATTCAATTACTCATTTACATCACCTGATGGTATTTAATCTCTCTTTTTGGTTTCCTCTTTAATTGAAATATGTTTTATGAATATTTTCAGACATTGAAATTCAATGTTGATATTGAATGATGCTGTAAGATGAAATTTGACCAACGAGGTCAAGCGCGGTAATTAAAAAAGGTAAATCCGTTTTTCGTGTTTCTTTTGTTCAGCAAAACTTCTCCAAAATTCTCGTTCTTTTCCTGTGATAACTAGTTTTTTTTACAAAATGAATATGCAACTTTGTAAAAATCTCTTTTCATGTGTCCTTGACTGCATTTTAGAATTTAATTAATTTTTAAGGTAAGCTGAAGATAGAAAATGGAAAGCTTAAAAATGTTTCATTTTCATTTTACCGTTTTTTTTTTTAATTTACTATTTTATCATATCGTCCATTTGTCTTTAAAATATGAAAGCAGTGGCATTTATTGGTAGATACCCAAACGTTACTATAGTGAAATTTACAATGTAAATTAAACAAAGTAGATATTTATTATACTCGATATCATAATACATGTACCGATGAATTTAAATATTGCCCTCCCATGCATTAGTACTGTTTGGTTATTTAATTTGCATATTAAAATTGTATCAACATCTCATTTTCCTAATTTGCATTGCTGATTCGGAAGTTAGCGATCAACCTAATTGAATTTTGATACGGTTTTATTATGCTAAAGCTAAAAAATAACGCGGTAAAAATATTTCGCGGATAGTAACTATTATATATATTAGATAGTATTTTTTCTGACGAACCTAATATTTAGTCTAAACTACCTCACTGTTTATTTGACGTCCGCAAAAAAGTAATTGAAATTTTGGTCAAAAATTTTCAAATGCCGCTTTATTTAATTTAAAGAATAAATAAAGTGATTGAAGTAAATTGTTGCGAATATCTATTTTTTTTCTAGAAGTTGTATGTCGAACGCTTTTAAATACAAATGTTTGTACGAAAATTATATTATTGAAATATCTGATAGCAAACCCACAATGTATTTTATCGTTGTTGCCGAAGTCCCGTTGGATTCAATTGTTGCATTTTCATTTAGTAAAAGTGGTGAAAAGCTTAATCGTAACTTACAATAGGTACTTAAATATTAACTTAAGTAAAAAAACCTAATCCTAAATAATTACAATTTTAGTAAATAATAGTAAAAAAATATTTAAACAATTTCAAAATTACAAATATATCTAGACCTAAAGTAAAATTATACAGTTTTTTCAATAAAATCATTTTTATAGGTTTAAATTGCAGATTGTTGAGTTTTTATAAAATATCTGCAAACAATTACTTATAAAAATATAAAAAAATTACTTTATACAATTTTAAAACCTTAAAATTAATTTTAAAATAATATTTAAAATCCAAGATAAAATAAAAAATAATAGATAATAAAAAGAAAAATGATAAACAAAAACATCCTTAAAATTTAAAGCTTACCTTTTAAACGCCCTCTCATTCACCACCAGAAGCCACCAAACTCTTATTGGACATAGTCTTCATCACTGAATATTTCAGTCACTTCACAGAAAAAAACTTTCCTTATGCAGGTGGGAAGCTCATGACTACGACCGGGGAACGGTAGCGAGTTGGGAGTTCCGACCCAACTCGCTGGCTCTTCACTGAATTCTGAGGCCCGAGCATGCCTGCCGGCCCATTTATCCTCGCAGGGGAGAATCGCGCAGGCGTCCAGCACCCTGTTGCTTCATAGTGATGGGGACACAGCACGCCTCGATATCGACAAGAATATATTTCATTTGATCGTTTTGATGTTTTTTGGTGAATTTTGATGCAAATTCAAATCTATAGGGATATTATTACTAAGCACGTTTAAAGGACATAATAAAAAATATGTTTTAATTTTTCATTCGTTACAGGAACTGAGAAAAAGGGTTGAAGGGTGTATACGTTAATGTCACACACAAACCTACCGTTCATGAATTTCCTGTAATTTTAGAATACATCAATGTAAATTAATTATTGGCTTTTCTATGTTAGGTTTTTATTAAAAATTAAGTGATTTCCTGAATTTATCATTCAAACGAAATAGATCATTAACAGCTTTGTAACAGAACTTCCTTTTAAAACTTATTTTAAAATATAAAGCTAGTTATTCTTCATCATATCTCATCACTATTTTGCATGGACATCACTAAAATATCAAAAATGTTTAAAAGTTGAACAAAAAATAAATTATAAAATATTTTCGACATCATCGACATCCGCGTGACTGGACGTCACTACGCATCTCCCCTCACACCCGGGCAACCTGTAACTCCCCTCCCCTCCTCCCTATCGTTTAAACACTGACTTATCAAAAAACTTATGTTTAAGTTAGATGCCATTACAAGTTTTGCCACAGCGAGGGGGCGGGGGCAAGAATCCGCCTGTGGTTGCCCCGGTTGCCCCGACCGATACCCGTTCCATCGATGAAAGATCCTCTTAATTAAGATATTTGGCGGATGCTTTTCTAGATCCTTAAAGTTGTGCCATAATCTGATTACAAGACAATGTTAGCTTTAATGAAAACAGGAGGGACGGAATATTAATTTTCACGTGATTTTGTCTCGAACGTTTTCATAATCAACTCAATAGAAAACGTTTACGAAAAAATATTGAGATAAAGTCCTCTGCTCAGATACCCTGGGAGCTTTTGTTTGAATTATTTGTCTTTTTCATATGTGTTCGGAAACTACCGGTTTTAAAAGCTCGGGGGTAAAACAGGAAGACGAAGGGTTTTCATTTATTCAGACGTGGAAATAGAACTCTCTACTATTGATCAGACGGTGCAGGTAAATATTCACTGTTTATAGATTTTACATTTTATGCCTTCTCCGAGTCGAATAAATTAGAGAGACGCTCGACAGTTAACCTGTACCTTCCTCAGGATCGAGTTTTAAAATAATAAGCTTCAAATTGGAGGCAAAATTTCAATAATAATGGCTCTCTGTGCAGTAAAAGGTCTCTCTAAGCCCTTCTCAAGTTTATACACGAACAAAGCATTATGCATGAGAAAGAAGTGTAGTGAAGAATAAACAGATTCGTTTATAGAGGAGCAAGCGGAAGACATTAAAAGTAGTTTTTTTTTTAGACCATTTTGAACAAGACAACCTTTCTGAAGGCCTGATTAGGTACCGCACTTGTTCTGCCTTGAATAAATTAGAACACAGTCGACCCTACTTACACTAGTCGAGTTTAAACAGTGCTGCATTTTAAATAGGTACGGAGCAAAATTTATGTTTTAGTTGGCTCTGAAAAGTATGCTTTTCCACGTCGATGAGGTAACATGTTCCCCATTCATGTTGTGTCGAAACTCGTCTAAATTTCATAACATTACGGCAGGGCTCTTACAAACTTCTGTTTCCTGGTAAAACGGTTTATGGGGCTCCACATGTGTTCATAGCCTTTTCAAACTTGTGTTCAGAGGTTACGGAATGTGATATAAGGAGAAATAATGACATCGTTTTGCGGCCACCTCCGAAATAAACTACGAGTTATTCTCTTTTTAAGTTGTCTGACTGCTGTTTTATGTGTGATAAATTATTTTCATCTCCTTTAGAGTGCTGATTGTACCTACCCTTTCTAAGTTTAAAAAAATATAAAAACTGTATGCAGGGAACAAAAAAATTATTTTGATTTAAACTTGATGGGGAGTTAACAGTTTAAATTTAACTGTGCATCCAACTTTGTTTAGTGGTAGTACGTGATTGTGAAACGAAGCAAGTAATTTTCCCTTTTGTGACTGACACCGTGCAAATTACTCACTTGGAATAGGTAACGACTGCGGGATTCGTAAATTGAGAATATTTCGTTACATCACATCCATGTAATTGATGCTGGTGGCTAAATAATAACAACCGCAGCACGGGTCAATCTTTAAGGTTAAGCAACGCTTGCCAAAGTCGGTCTGTAGATGGATGACCATCTTAACATACCAAGTTTTCTCCGTGCCTCGGAAAGCATGTTAAGCCGTTGGCCGCGACTGTAATTTGTAGATCTTTGGCAGTCGTTACCGATTGTCAGAAGCCAGTATATCTGACTCCAGTTTGGCCAAGAAGTATCGTGTTTTACCTAGTTAATGGGTTGTGGAGGTCTGGTAGGCAGCCGAGCCACGTAAAACACTGGTATTCAGCTGAATCCAGTTTGACTGGAAGCCGACCCCAATGTAGTTGGGAAAAGGCTAGGCAGATGATGATATCCTATCTATATCTTAATATAGACAGGAATTTTATATATTTCCTATCTAAATTAAGATCCGTTTAAGCGTTCTGATGTGAAAGAGTAACAAACATCCATCCTCACACACTTTCGCATCTATCTTTACTAATATATAAAGCTGTTTGTTTGTTCGCTTGAACGCGCTAATCTCAGGAAATACTAATCCGATTTGAAAAATTCTTTCAGTGTTAGATAGCCCGTTTATTGAGGAAGACTATATGCTATATATCATCACGCTAAGAGCAATAGGAGCGGAGCAGTAATGAACATTGTGACGCAGACGAAGTTACGCAGGTCAACTATTTTATAATATTAGTAGAAAAGATTATGACTCTTCTCGCGTCTAGGCTAGAGCTATAAGATAAGTAAAATGTTCATAATTATTAGCCGTCCAGATAGGTAGCGGAAATGAATAATCAAAACAACTCCGAAAATCAAGAAATGTGATGACCAGAGGGCTGGGCCTTTTTTCGGCCAAAGAATCAGCATTGCGATTCAACGCGGCAATGCTGCCAGTGTTCTGGGAACTTTTGCCATTGACAGCGATGTGGATTATTTTTTTCATGCCCAATGATTAATTTTGTTTTTATACGCGTTTGTACATAATTTCGTGTTTATTAGTGTATATAGTTAGTTAAGTATTTGTAAATTAATTAAAGAGTATCTGTAAATGTTAAAAAAAAAAGAAATGTGATCGTTTGATATGGTTGGTTTAAAAAACCCATAAGATCTTATAGTAGGTAGGTACTAGGTAGGCATGAGAGCCACATAGCGTGGTTGGCAACGAGACGGACTGTGTAGGTGTTTTAAATTGTCATCTAGACTACTTAAGACCCACCGCCAGCCACCATTTTAAATTTAATCAAAGCTATTAACATTTACTTTGCATTTATAAGGATGCATCTTATTCGATCAAAGGATCTTTATTAGCTACATTAGTGGGAGGTTCCCTTGAAGATTTTCTTCACATTTTAATTTATGTACTTTCTCGATCGTAGGACGAAATTCTAAGAGGGTTTTAATTTTTAATCAAAAAATATTAATCTTTTAGGTACAGTTTTCTTTCTTGCCTTGAGAATAAATCACGTGGATAAATCATTCAGGAGTCAGTATTACATGTCCGACTGTGTACCAGCGGCTGTGTCTCATGTACCGTAATAGGTAGCCAATTTCGTGAAAAACGGATCCCTTCGTGTACGAGTCCGATTTAAACTTGGCCGGTTTTTCTTAGTAAGTGACGTAACGATACTTAATTTTCATGGTTGACACCATAAAATAATCGATAATTAAACTTTTCTGTTTGTTTTCTCTAAAACGCTACCACTCGCACTCTTTGTATGACCAGAAGCAAGATCTCGTTTCCAGAAATTCCAGAGATTCTAGGCCACCTCTAATTATTTAGATGCTCGGTCAAAACTTCAAATATCTACTTCAGGTTTATTGGATTCATAAATAGATCATCAGCTGCCTAGCTTTTTCCTAACTATATTGGGGTCGGCCCCCAGTTAAACCGGATTCAGCTGAATACCAGTGTTTTACGTGGAGCGGCTGCCTACCAGACCTCCACAACCTATTAACTGGGTAACACGGCAGTTCTTGGCAAGACTTGGTGTCAGATTTACTGGTTTCTGAATTATGTAACGACTGCCAAAGATCTACAAATGACAGCCGGGTCCAACGGCTTAACGTGTTTTCCCAAGCACGGAGGAAACTCGGTATGTTAAGACGGTCACCCATCCACAGACCAACCTTGGCAAGCGTTGCTTAACCTTAAAGATCGATCCGTGCGGCAAGTATTCTATAGCCACGAGCTCATCGGATTAATAAATAGATACAATGGAATAAGTACCTTCTATACCAAATTACAAAAAGTCTACGAAAATAGATCATTGATAAAATATAACACTGTTGTTGTACCTACCTACAATTTTCAATTTATTGTCTACACAAATATTATAAAGAGGCAAGATTTGTTTGTTTGTTTGAAATGAATAGGCGCCGAAACTACTGGACTGATTTGAAAAATTCTTTTAACACTAGAGTCCTACTATCGCTGATAAACATAGGCTATAGAATATTTTCAAAAAGTTCAATGTTCAAAGGATCCGTATGAAAACTTCGAAAATGTAACCCAAGGAGTGAAAAAAATACCACAAAAAAATACCAAAAAAAAGTACCTCGTACGCTGCTGAAACTATTGATAATAGAGCAAAGTGATGTACTACAGTTTTATAGAGGACAGCAATATCTACAAAAAAGCCTACATACATACATAATCAGCCTATAATGTTGCCACTGCTAGGACACAGGCCTTCTCTCGGTTTGAGGGCCGTAATCCACCACGCCGGCCCAGTGCGGGTTGGTAGATGTCATATGTCTTAGAATTTTTGGTTCTAGGACATGCCGGTTTCCTCACGATGTTTTCTTTAACCGTTTTGAGAGCAGTGGTGATGAAATAATTTACACAAAATAAAACGCCTCTGCCTGGGTTCGAACCTACGACCCAACAACTCGTAAGTCGCAGCCACCGGGCCACCACTACTCCCACCAAAAAAGTCTGCTAGTGTGTAACTATTATGGTTTAGTCACAATGACTACTTTTTGATCAAATTATTCAATCAAAACCCGGGTTAAATTTAATAGGGGTGATTTTAATATATATCATGACATTAATTTAAAAATAAAGGTAGGTTATGTACATGTAAATTACACTTTAAATTATTAAAATCGGTCTTTTCGTTAAAAAGTTACGATGGGTATAAAATATAAAAGTACTCTAAGTAAGAAAAAAGATGCATTTTGAGCGAACTGCCCTACGTTTAGTCTAAATATAAGTTAGGGAGATGAATTCGCGGGCGAAGTGCTAGTTATCATATATAAGGAAAAGTGATCTGCGTGGTCATTCAAATGAAAAACCATGAAGAGTGCCTGTCCATTTGCGCGGAGCGAAGCAGCGGAGTAACGAAACGGAGAAACATTAACCAATCATGTCAGTCAAAATGTCAGAGAGTCACGTGGTGTGGAGATCTTATGATTAGATTTTATGCAATTCCATTGGTTAATATTTCTCCGTTTCTCCGCTCCGCTGCCTTGATCCGCGAAAATGGGCAGGCAGCCTTAACCACTCACGATCAACCAAACTAAAAATAATTGAACGGCAATCAAACTTATCATACTGAAAAAAAAAAATATAAAACGAGGTTTATATCCGTTATTTCCATTTCATTTTACAGTTATCTGTCTATCTGAAAATAGACTGGATAAAAATACGTTATTTTTAAAAGAACTTATTTACGTGTTCTCAAAATTTCCATGTTACTTTATATGTAAGATAAATAAAAATACACATGAAATATGAAGTTCGAAGAATGTCTACGGGAAATAATATTGGATGCAGATAAACTTTTGCAAATAATTGTTAAGTGTAATTTTGTATTTCTGTGTATTTTAATTTGCATTTTGTTTCGATTCTATATTTATATTAACATATTTGTTCCTTTCATTATTACGGGATACTGGGTACAACCTTATTGTTACTGCGTCGACTCAGTATGCCGTTGAACAGTTTTTATATTTTTAATAATTGTTTCTTTATTTATTATAACTATGCATTAGTACAAACCGGCTAAGTGAGAGTCGCGCTCTCACACGAAGGGTTCTGTACCATTAACCTATTTTTTATTATTTGTTGTTATAGCGGCAATAGAAATACACCATCAGTGAAATTTACTACTCTCTACCTATTCGTGAGATACAGCCCGCTGATAGACAGACGGACGGACGGTTGGACGGACGGACAGCGGAGGCTTAGTAATAGGGTTCCGTTGGTTACCCTTCGGGTATGGAGCCATATCAATACTGCACAAAGACGATCTTAGACCTGTTTTTGGCTTCGACTTGTTCTTTTTAGTTAGGCGGCAGGATTCTTTTTTTTTATTCATAGGAGTAAATCTATTATAATACAAAAACTGTCATCAATCTAGATACGTAACGAGCATTTTAACTGATTTGAAAGTAACTATCTATCTATATGCTGGATTTAATGCAGTGATTTTGATTAATACAAATAGATCTAAAGAAAGGATCTAAAAAATTTATAGTTATTTTCTTAAGACGAAACGACATAATCTATATCTATACTTTCTCAGGAACTACTGGTCCGATTTACAATTATCGTCTATATCATCACGCTAAGACCAATAGGTCCGGAGCAGACGAAGTTACGCGGGTCAACTAGTCTGATTTTAAACAATCTGAAATTATGAGAGGACTGCACCGTCGTTAAACACCTACAATATACTGCTTTTGTACCTATTCTTGTCAGAAAAGCCACAATAAAAACAAAACAGAAAATGGTTTAGATAACAGTAAAATATTAGCTCTGTAATCTGTAAATATTTAGTTAACTATCGAAAAAGATTGAATGATTTCGAAAACGAAAATTTATTAAAATAAATATTACCTTTAAATTAAAGTAATTTCTTTACTTAGAAACTATAAAAAAGTTTAAATTAAAAACCCGTAAGGTATCTCCTTACGGGTTTTTAATTTAAACTTTATTATACGTTTCTAAGTAAAGAAATTAACATTCTAACTATATTTACTAAAAATAACAACAAAGAAACTTCCAACTCACCATATTTTAGGTGCGTAGATGATCCTAAATGAACTGCCCACCTACCTTTTCCCCCAATTTCATAAAATTGTATTCGCAACAGTTGGTTCTACTTTGCTTACGTATAAATGAGAAATCGTTCGTGAAGCATTTGCCATACTTAATTTAAAAAAAAAAACATTTCCAAATGTTACGGGGATGTGTTTTGTATGATTTCGAGTCGTTTTGTGGTGGTGATTACAGTATTATTATTCAGGAATTTCGGGAAATGCTCTCTCTCAATTGGGTGCTACCCTTCAAGGAATCTACCTACGTGCCGATTATCAGCTTTCTACGACCAGTAGTTAATAATAATAATAATAATAATAAATAATAATAAATAGTTGTCGTTGTCTGTCAGTCACAAAGTCGCTCAATCACTCAATCAGTAGTAACTGAAGAATTTTATATATATATTTATTGATAAGTTGTTTCTCTAAACTGAACCAGTATTGAAGCGAATCAACAAAAAAGCGCATGAATATATTGCGTCAACACTTTATTTTTGGATTTGTTTGGTGTTTCTAACTTTGGACGTTTGTACCGCCTACAGCCCGTTCGCAATTATTTTACCTCTGACAGCAACCTTAAGGCTATGGCAATAAAGATCACTGTGATGCAAAATTTGTAGTAAAATTACTGTGAACGAACTATAGGCACGTAATATCTAGCAAGCAAAGGCACAATATTCTGACTGCTTTGTATGACTGAAGCTCAGTTGTGCCAACCTGCGTTGGTTATCGTTGAAATCAGGGTTGATGAGACAAGGGTAAATAACTAATATTTCAAAATAATAGCCCCGTTTTAGCAAGAGAAACTAACTCAGAGTTAAAATATAACACTGATCTGTGCAAATGGGCATTAAGGAGTTAATTAACTATCACTTCATAGGGAATATGCATGAAATATATATTTATCATCTATACAGTTTATCTAAAAATATAGAAAAATATAATACTAACAGTGAAAACAGAATTAAAATTACTCGAGAAACGAAGGAGATATAATATATAATATAGTTTAAACAAATATATCTGTCCCTCTCGCGAAAACGCTGTTTTCTATGGCAGCTGTATAGGCGTCATAGACGATAACGTCAAAGTTTACATCGGACTTCTCTTTCTAATTGTAACCTTTGAAGATTTATAATTTCATCACTGATGAAGGTATTTAAAAAATAATTTCCTAGAGCTATTAAGTATTTCATTTTGCAAATAAAAAAATCGCATGCGAATTCCCTCCCTATTAACATTCACTACTCTCACAAACTGTGACATGTCGCTTTTTTGAGTGGGACGTCTGCCTGTACATATTGATTAGTCGTTGCTTAGTTTCTAAGTCGCAAGCCGTAACCATGACAATCATGGTTGGTTCTACCCACGTGAGTTCGGCAGTCGCCAGGCTGTCTGCGATCACTCACCGGTTTTACGCTACCGGCTGGTTCTGTCAAGCGATTCAAGCGTGGAGCTTTTAATTTTTAAATGTGTTGAGATACCAAGGGACGGTTTAGTTTGAAAACCTATCTTTTGGCAAAGTATGATTTGATATTTTCGTAACTCAAAACAGGCCGTAAGTATATCAATCGTGTTTAGCGCACCAAAACTATTGTTGGTAGGGTTTTATCGGAACCCTGTAACATCGATTTTCATTTTGCAAAATATTTAAACTTGTGAAATAGTTTGAAATACACTGAATTTAAAGTATTATTAAAATAAATACACATTTTGAAAATGTTACGTTACAGAAAATATGTAGTTTTGTTATTATTTAAAAAGTATTACAAAGTACCTACTGACAAAAATCCAAAGTAATCTCTAAACAAGTTAAATAAAATCTTTTAAAACAACCCTATTTGTTTTTTAGAGATTACTTTGGATTTTTTTTAATCGAGGAAACTACAAGTAATAATATTGTGAAGCCTTAAATATCTTACATATTAATCATGTAACTAAAGATTTAGTAGTAACTAGTACTTCGCCCGCGACTTTAGTTAGTACTCCACTAACTTCATTTCCTCTCTACTCTCGGGTAATGTATAAATTACTTATTAACAGACCAAATGTAGGGCAGTTCGCTCAAATCCCTACATATTTCTTATTATTTAGAGTATTTTTAAACCCGTCGTAACTTTTAAATGAAAGGACCAATTTGAATAATTTAGGATGTAATTTACATGCACATAACCATGCCAACCTTAATTATTAAACAATTTAAATAGATAAGCATTATAATCATGATACTAAAATCACCAGTATTCTATTTCACCCGGGTTTTGTTTGAATAATTTGAACAAAAAGCGGTCATTGTAACTTAACCATAATAGTCAGATATATATACCCTCGAACACTTTTTGTATATATGGATGTCCTTTATAAAACTGAGGAGCTGGTGGCTAAATAATAACAGCCGCACGGGTCGATCTTTAAGGTTAAGCAACGATTGCCAAGGTTGGTCTGTGGATGGGTGACCGTCTTAACATAACGAGTATCCTCCGTGCCTAGGAAAGCACGTTAAGCCGTTGGTCCCGGCTGTCATTTGTAGATCTTTGGCAGTCGTTACGGATTGTCAGAAGCCAGTAAATCTTACTCCAGTCTTGCCATATTGGTATTCAGCTAAATCTGGCTTAACTGGAAGTTGACCCCAATATAGTTGGGAAAAGGCTAGGCAGATGAGAGTATTTTTATACCCGTCGTAATTTTTAAACGAAAGGTCCAATTTCAATAATTTAGGGTGTAATTTACATTTACATAACCAACCTTACTTACTAAATAGATACGCATTAACATCATGATACCTACTAAAATCACCAGATTCTATTCTATTTCACCCGGGTTTTGCTTGAATAATTTGAACAAAAAGCGGTCATTGTTACTTAACCATAATAGTCAGATATATATATACCCTCGAACACTTTTTTGTATATATTGATGTCCTCTATAAAACTGTAGTAGGTACATCACTTTGCTTTGTTGTCAATAGTTTCTGCAGTGTACATTTCTGTGCTCAGTACTCGACAAAATATACTGAACAGCAGATTTAATTTATTTTACTCCACATCACGTGAGTTACTGATATTTAATACAATTCCGCTGAAATGGACAGGCACCTTTAATTTTGCTTTTTATCAAGGTGAGATATCAGATGTAAACCTCGTCGTTCCTTTTCATATTTTAGGTTTGAACCCGCAGTAAAAGTTGTTTTTATTTCATGAGCACTTGCACCCCCTGAAATACTGAAAGAGATTTACTAACATGTACTTTGTAGGGGAAGGTGCTTTGAATGGACCACCTAACTTTACAACCTCATATCTCAAAAAGTTTAAGTGTTAAAATGCAAACAGTTTATTATTTTTATTTCGTAGTACCTTTATTTGTAATAATTAAATACACAAACTATTTGGGCTAACACTTTTTAGGGTTCCGTACCTCAAAAGGAAAAAAACGAAACCCTTATAGGATCACTTTTTTGTCCGTCCGTCCGTCCGTCCGTTCGTCTGTCTGTTAAGACCTTTTATATCGGGAACTCGTGTGGCTTCAAAGTTAACGTAAAAAAGATACGACCGTTTATGCCGCAACAAACGGATTTTTCGACACTCTCAAAGGAATGAAAAACTATAGGGTATTTTCCATTGACTTAGAACTAAGAAATTTGGCAAGTAATACGACAGTATTACACGGTGTCTCAAAAGAAAGTTAACATTTGCTAAGTTTACTGCGTGAACGCAACAAATCCGAGGGTGCGGGGTTTATGTCAATCAGAAGTCTGGCTCTTGGGAATTCAGTCGCTATGGAGCGTTTTATACAAAAATGATGTTTCGGCGACTGGTTCGCGTACAAGATTCGGCAGTAGGAGGTTTTCATGGTGCGCCAAGCATTCCTCTTATTCGGAAAAGGGGAAAAAGTTTGAAGAGACCGGTACAACGCTGGAAAAACCATAATCCGGGCGAACGTGGAGAGTGTTAATCAGTCTATTAATGACGACCCAAACTGAGCCGTCATAAGTAATTTTACTGTTCTATTAAATGAGTGCCGCAAACGCGAGGGTCTACATTTGAACGATATTATATTATTGAAGTACCTATTAGTTAATTTCTATTTTATTTTTTTGGTATGCGTCATGCTTGGCGCAAATAAACGCTTTTTCTTTCTTTCTTTTTCTTTCTTTCTTATATTATTTTTAAGAAATAAATTTCCAAAAAGTATGCTTTTATAATAAATAAACATCTTTTCGATACACAGCTTACTTTTTTTATCGATCCACTAAATATAAACTTTCTTTTGAGACACCTTGTACTACAAGTATAGGGAAAAATCTGAATACTGTACATTAGTTATTAAATTCTTAAACAAAAGAAAAAACTTTTTATTTAAAGTAATTTGTACGAAACCCTCGATGGGCGAGTCCGACTTGCACTTGTCTGGGTTAAACTGATGACGTTTAATTTACGTTTTTTTTAAATTGCATTTCTAACATGTTTCAAAAGTTGTGAGCGTTTTAAACAGAGACATGTAACGTCACGTCATAGTAAATTGATGCCATCATGATTATATTTTGACGTCAAGTATCGTTAACGTAAATTAATTTTGAGTGTGAAAATACTGCAACCTTATATTATTTTGGTTTAATTTTATGCGACATACATATTTAGTTTAATTTAAAAATATGAATATAGTATCCAACTCTAATAAAAATTATGCATGAAACGAGTATTTTAGTTGAAGTTAAATTTTACGTAACGTTACCAGACGTCAAAAATATTCGTGCTAAGCCCTCAGTATAGAAGACGGTTTGCGGTGACAAGGAAAGAAGAATAGATTCCAAAGCGCGTAACTAATACAATTTTTCCACCGATTTTGAACTATTTTAGTACAATCTTTAAATATAATGAGTTATCTTTCAAATAAATACTTATTTGAAAGATAACTCATAATATTTAAAGATCGAACTCGTATATATTTTTACTATAGTGAAATAACTTATTGCATCACAACATCCTGATTTATCATATTATTAAATTCTTACTTCTTTTGCGCTCTTCCTAAGAATTCTCAATAAAATTTCAGTTCAGAAATTCACTCGTACGATATTCCAAGTTAAGTTACTCAAACGTAGATTGACTGTCAGTCAATCTACGTTTGAGTCAGTATGAACAAGCTGGCTTCCATGTTGTATTTTACTGGCCAGATAGAGCTTCTATCGGCGAGTATTTAATTAAATCCGGGGAGCCTAGTAATCATGTTAAGCTGGGAAACGTGAAAGCAAATATGAAAAACAAGACTGTTCATCTGTGCAGCCTATGAGCCTACCACGATGTATTGATCGGATGAAAATATGTGAAAACTGTTTAAATTTTCGTTGCTTGGTCAAACGCAGTGTTCTTTTTTCTATATAGACACAATTTATCGCCACCAACTTATTTGTTGACGTGAGCGTTGTGTATATTAGGTTAAATAGGCAATAAGAAATATGGGTTGCAATGAAATTAGAACTTTGTTTTGCGTAAAACAGAGTTAGTTTTTATAATACTGACTAGCTGACTCGCGCGGCTTCGCTCCCGTCAACTGACAACTCTACCTACCTACCCTACTTACCCCTAATTATTGTGAATCTAAACCATCCAAGGCGCCACCCAAAACATACAAAAAAAAAAAATCATTGAAATCGGTCCAGCCGTTTAGGAGGAGTTCTGTGACATACACGCGTACAGTAGTATAATATATATAAAGATAATATAAATTATTTTGAATTCCAAATTCTAAAATGAAAGCATTTTTTTATTAAGCTGGTATTTTTTTTCAGACATGTGCCTAGCTTTTTCCCAACTATATTGGTATATTGTACCTATATTCAGCTAAATATTATATTATTGCTATATTCAGCGGAATACCATAATTATACAAGGAGCGGCTGCCTACCAGACCTCCACAACCCATTCACTGAGTTACACGGTACTGTAAGACTGGAGTCAGATTTTTTGGCTTCTGACACTTCGTAACGACTGCTAAAGATCTACAAATGACAGCCGGGACTAACGGCTTTCCGAGGCACGGAGAAATCTCGGTATTTTAAGATGGTCACCTCTCCACAGGCTCACCTGAAGACCCATGCGGCTATAATACATTAGCCACGAGCTTCTCACGGTAAATTTTTCACACACAGGACTACATAAATCACGTGTTATGATTTAATATAATATATTTTCTAACGTCACCTTTACACCTACAGTACCTATCTACCTACCAACCTCTGGAAGAAAGGAATTATTTTTCTCTGATGTCAAATTTATTTTTTATATAATAAGAACTCGATAGTCGTTCCTACTTAATTAAATTTTCTTGGAACATACTCTCTTGAAGTCTTAGCTTTATTTAGTTCGTTCTAGTGATTGGTAGTTGAGTGGGCTCATATTATCAGTAGTTTCTTTTAAATACTTATGAATTGAGATGGCTTTAGTCTAAGTACAGTTTTTAGGGTTCCGTACCTCAGAAGAACAAAAAATGAACAGTATGACAAAAATACTCTTAAATTTATCATTTAAACATAAAATTTTCTTTGAACCTACAACGTATAAATGTAAAGTCAAATAACCCTCTTTGACATTACATTCATACATTTAAGAGTATTTGTGTTACTAACTAAATTAACCGGCCATGATTCGGGCCCGAAGCGAGGTTATCATGGGTGGGCCGTCAGCGGCAGTACTATGTAGTGGTCAAAGGGGAGGCCGAGTGTTTACCGTGGCTGGTAATTCTACCTATAATGGCTTTTTAATTAAGTACGTTTCTGTGTGATTGGCGAATTGACGATGTTTACTTCTATATAAGTTGATAAGCGATTTCAAGGCCGTTTTCTGTTTTTTTTTTGTTGTAAAGTATATGTAGTACGGATTTCATATTTTTTGGTTTATGTTTTTTGACTTTATGATCTAGCAAAAATTCTAGAGGAATACACGATTAAAAGAAAAACCTGGCAGAGTTTTACCAGAACTCGACATGCAAGATAATATTGAGACAAGAATCATCGTCAAGGAACCAACAAGGTATATCGGGCGCCGAAATTATTTAAACTATAAATTGAAATCGAATGTTGTGAAACTAAAAAAAATCTTCATTTGCTTAACGTTTTCATAACTTTATCTGTCTGGCTTCATGGTAACTTAACCCTCATTGCTAAAATCCTAGAAAAATTGCGCAGTTGACTGAAAAACTACAAAATCAAGTTTACAGAGTTCGTCTCCTTTGAAATTGAACAGCAATCATGTTTTTGCCAGGAATAAATGAATATTTAAGTTAATGTTTATTTCATTATTGATTACAGTCTTGTATTATGTGTTAATACAAGACTTTTATCAACATGTAGATACATTAAGATAGTCAATATTATCACAATATCCTACAGAATTTCATGTTAACAAAGCAGATTTTGCATCAAACTCAGTTTTTAACAACAAAAACCGAACCACCAAAACTGTTGAATCCCATCTGTCTTCATGGCATTTGTCTGTTTAATTACTCTAATACCCTCTGAATAAATTACTGTTTGCTAATGAACTACCAACATTATCCTAACGATTGTTCTTAGCCAACTTTTAAAGCCACAACTGTTTATTTTCCCGCATTAAAAGCCCTCCTAATCCTATTAAAATAAAAATAAAACTGGGTATAGAGCAACAAATTTTAAAGTCGGTGCCGCGCTTCGCACTGCCTCCGTCCCGCACGCTAAACTTTTCTAATATATTAAAAATTTCCCGTACAAACATGCTGCATTAAAGTCGGAAAGTATCTACAAAGTTGCTTAAATACCTACACACGGGGGAATTTCTTGACTGCCTTATCAAGGAAAGGTATGAAATGACCACACGACAATTGTTAAATACAAAAGCCGCTGCTGTCTGCCTCTGTTTATTCATCCGCTTTCTAAAACCGTATTTTAGAGAAACAGTGATAGACGAGGAAAAAAACCGGAGAAATGCGAGTTGGACTCGCCCACCGAGGGCTCCGCACAAATTTATAGCTCTACAAATACTTTAAATAAATACTATATTTTTTATGATTTAATTACAAATTTCAGACTTTTCCCTACACTTCTAGTATAAGACGGTATTAGTTACCAAATTTAATAGTTCTAGGTCAACGGGAAATACCGTACACATTTTGATTCCCTTGAGAGTGACGAAATGTACGTTTTTTGCGGCATAAAACGAACGTATCTTTTTTTTACGTTATCATAGAAGTTTGATTTTTTCACAGCTGCAACGGGCCATAGACCTCAGTATATGGTTTTTAATTTCAACTCGATACCTCCACGCCTTCTCGAGATAAACGGCCTTGACAGATAGACGGGTGGACAACAAAGTGATACTATAAGGGTTCTGTTTATCCTTTTGAGGTACGGAACCCTAAAGATGGTCTACCCCGTACATTTATGAGTGCATAACTCGACTGAACGCACTGAACGTCGTGAAAAGGGACGGAAGTGTTCTACAGGAAGCCGGGGAAGCGCGAACTATTTCATTTAACCAAAAAACGAGCGTGTTGGTACAGTTTGCTGACAGTTGGTACCACCCTCCATCAGTTTGACGAGAAGGAGAAAAGAAAATAGAGAAGGATTTAATTTAAGTACTAGTGGTACTGTACTTAGTTTTTAGGGTTCTGTACCTAAAGGGTAACTATCGGAACCCTATTACTAAGCCTCCGCTGTTCGTCCGTCCGTCCGTGCGTCCGTCTGTCTGTCAGCGGGCTGTATCTCAAGAACCGTAATAGGTAGCAATTTTCACAGATTGTGTATTTCTATTGCCGCTATAACAAAAAATAAGGTTTATGGTACGGAACCTTTCGTGTGCGAGTCCGACTCGCACTTGGCCTGAAGCTAGAAGCTCGGTGCGCTCTTAAGAAATAATATTCTTTGTAATAAAAATCATACCTGAATATTTTTTACGACTGATGATTCAGTCGCCAAAAATGGCAAAGCTCACTCGAGAGCCAGTGAGCAGTGGTGGCCCGGTGGTAAAGGGAGCAGTGGTGGCCCGGTGGTAAAGGGAGCAGTGGTGGCCCGGTGGTAAAGGGAGCAGTGGTGGCCTGGTGGTAAAGTGAGCAGTGGTGGCCCGGTGGTAAAGGGAGCAGTGGTGGCCCGGTGGTAAAGTGAGCAGTCGTCGCCCGGTGGTAAAGTGAGCAGTGGTGGCCCGGTGGTAAAGTGAGCAGTGGTGGCCCGGTGGTAAAGTAAGCAGTGGTGGCCCTGTGTTAAAGTGAGCAGTGGCGGCCCGGTGGTAAAGTAAGCAATGGTGGCCCGGTGGTAAAGTAAGCAGTGGTGGCCCGGTGATAAAGTGAGCAGTGGTGGCCCGGTGGTAAAGTGAGCAGTGGTGGCCCGGTGATAAAGTGAGCAGTGGTGGCCCGGTAGTAAAGTGAGTAGTGGTGGTCCGGTGGTAATGGCTGCGACTTACGAGTTTAGTTTGTGTCTACTATTTCATCACCATTGCTCTCAAAATGGTGAAGGAAAACACGTTGAGGAAACCGGCATGTCCTAGAACCAAAAATTCGAAGACATGACTGTGACATTTTCCAACCCGCAGTGGGCCCGCGTGGTGGATTACGGCCCACTCCCTCTCACCAAGAAAAAGCCTGTGTTTCAGCAGTGGGAACATTATGGCCTAATTATGCTATATATACTTATTAGGAACTATTAGCAGCATACGGAACCAAACTAAGAGATTGGCCTGTTACTGAAATAGAAACCAGCAATGCTGATCGATAGGAAAAGTAGATGAGGAGATAGTTATTCTCCCAATTAATTTCTTCACAAATATTTCTATGAACTGATATTAATTCTTGGAATACCTTGTAGGTGTATAAGACAGCATTAGAGATCTTTTACGGTTTCACAGAAAAGTAGTATTCCAAGAATTATTGTTGATACAGAGCGATCAATTGGAAATTAAACAAAATTTTCTGCGAAAATATAATATAATACACCTACGTTCAATCTGATTTATAGGACACGACTATCAACGTGATAGTTGTTACTGATACGTAGAAATAGGGCCTTTATTCATGATGATGATGATATCCGCAAGAGAACCAAGGTTACCGACATAGCCCGAAGGATCGCTAAACTAAAGTGGCAGTGGGCAGGGCACATTGCTCGCAGAACAGATATTCGATGGGGCTGAAAAGTTCTGGAATGGCGACCGCGTACCGGAAGACACAACGTTGGAAGGCCTCCCCCACAAGGGGACCAATGACCTGATGAAGGTCGCGGGTAGCCGATGGATGCGAGACGCGCTGGACCAGTCGTTGTGGCGACGCTTGAGGGGAGGCCTTTGTCCAGCAGTGGACGTCTTTCGGTTGATATAATGATGATGATGATGAGGGATACCTTTCACTATTGAACTGCCTTGGCTCTGTTTGGGCTATTAAATTAAGATATAACGGTTGTAAACCTTTGTCAGGAAATTAAAATAATGGTGATGGAAAACACATCTATTTCCATCAAGAAGTTTCAAATATGTTGACAAAGCCTCCACAGGCAGTCATGACACTGTAACTTCAAATAATTTGAAGTTACAGTATAATTATTATATTAGACTAGCACTTCTCCCGCGACTTCGTCCGCGCTGCAATTTTCTTAAGGATCCCTTATTTCTTTCTAGAAAAATTATATACTAAAGCCTTCCTCGAGAACACTATCCATTGGTGAAAACAGCATGCAAATCGGTGCCGTAGTTTTTGAGTTTATCGCGAACAGACATAGAGACAGACAAACGCGGCGGGACTTTGTTTTATAATATTTAGTGATACAGTACATACGTATTTATTTTTCTGAAACATAATTTAAAACTTCTTTATTTAAATGTTACGAACGTAGATACCTAACTGCAAAATATATTTAAAAGCAGTACAACTGTTTCGCTGAACATAATTAGTATGCACGCAACATTTTCTACACACATTTCTGTTCCAATCAAACGAAAAAGCGCGCTTCCTTTATTTGTGCTGGCGATATCATATAATTACAGCAAAATGATGCTGTAGACAGCAAAATGTGAAAAACATGGAGCCTTTCACGGAGCCGACGAGGAGTAAAGAAAAAAAAAACTTAGTATTCAGTCAAAGCAGTGTGCTGATCAGTTTTAGGGTTCCGAAAATTTGTAAGAAACGAAACCCTTTCCTATAAGGGATCACAGAAGTCGTGTTGTTTTTGTAAACAAAATTTGAATAGGGAGGTTAAACTTAAAAAAAAAAAAATGTGTCAGGTGCTATATGCAAATGAAAAGGCTTGCTATGAGAGTTTTAATTATATTTTTTTCATAATTTTAAAATAAATAGTTTTGATATTATTCTAGAAATTAGAATAATAATAATATAGTTTTTTTTTAATTTCCGAAACTATAGTCTTAAATAAAAAATATGCGATAATTTCTTACTTATGATTTCTTCACCTATCTTTTCTGTAACTTATATATTGAACATAATAAAGAGTATTCTATTCTAAACCTTTAAGAATTCTGTAGTGTTAAAATAACATGTTACAAAATGAAATTGGTTCGGAACCCTTTGTACGCGAGTCTGACTCACACTTAGCCAGTCTTTTTATCTAAAGGATGAGTTCCCAAAGACCTAGAAGGACTTTGACTAGAGGAAAGTCAAAGTCCTTCTAGGTCTTTGGCGGTATAGGTGCTATAAAAAAAGTTCAGTATTTTAAAAGTTCAGTGCGTCCGCTCGCGTCTCTGCTTACAATATATTTCTTGCAGAGTACCTACAATGTCATTACTCCAGTCATGACGTACCTTATTTAACCTTAAAACTAACTAACTATTATGAAGATGAATAAGATTTTTTTTCTGCTTTTTGTTAACCATATCCATTCCTACACATGGCTGGTTTTGTCTGATAGGTACCTACTAATATCAAAATATAAAATAACTAGATATTTATTTTGAATTTATTAGATTTCAGCCGCGCAGCCGTTTAATATCCGTATGGCAAAATCCTATTTCCTGGCGAGACAAGACAACATTATAATAATAATGAAATGATCGGAAGATGAATTTACACTTCGAGATAAGGGAAGCACGGTGTGACGAACATTTATTGTAATAATATACTTTCTGAGGCAATAATAAATATATTTCTGTTTATTGGGATAGTCAGAAGCCAGTAAAACTGACTCCAGTCTTGCCATGAAGTACCGTGTTACCCAAGCAATAGGTTATGGAGGTCTGGTAGGCAGCCGCTCCACGTAAAGTAAATGGTATGCAACTAAATCCGGCTTGACTAGAGGCCGACCCCAATATAGTTGGGAAAAGGCTAGGCGGATGATGATCTATTGTACAGGTTTCGCATTGCATAAACTTGTTAAAAGGTTTGGAACTCGAACACAACTTAATAAACGGAAATCATGGAAAGAAATTAAAAGACTCATGACTACGGCCGCGTTCCCGCATGCAAGAAACTCGCATCGAGGATAAATTACATTGCGGGACACGAACTAGCGAATGATCACATTATACCTCATAAGTCCACAATGCACTGCAACTTGAATGCGAGCTAGTTGCAGGTAGAAAGCTGGCCTAACACATTTGGCACCTATCCTACTGTTTTGGAGACAGTGAAAATCTTCTTCGACAGCAGCAGGGCGTATAATCAGTACAGTTTTAGACAAAATAATGCGTTTTTCGTGTGCGTGTTTGTCGAGCGATTCGTAGAAGTGACCGAAGCGCCGCGCTCGGAGGAATTCAGAACTACATTCGTGACAACCAGCCGGTCGATTCTGTAAATATGTCGAAGTGAAGGCTTCGGTGAAGTGGTCGCTAAGAGAGCTATCAATCAATATAATTAAGATCACTTCGCGCTCACTCCATCTCAGTTTTCTCAGTAAGAGGTACAGAATCGACCGGCTGAAGTAGTGATGCGCTCGTACATGATGACGATGCGTAGACACCTACGTCTATAGTTTCTGTTAAACTACTGATCGAAGCATGACTACCTATTAAGGTGAATGCTCCAGGGTAGCCCGCGAAATTCAAATATTTTTATGTTTTTTGCAATTTGCCGGTCAGTGTGAAGCTGTATGTGGACATTCATGTAGCTCGACAGAATGATTATTTCTGAAATATTCATTCTGTCGAGCTACATGAACTTAGAGGGCTATATTGATGATTAAAATGGTTATAATTCTCTAGATAAATACGTGTTACGGTCGCGGATCGTATTTAGTCCACATACAGCTTCACACTGACCGGCAAATTGCAAAAAACATAAAAATATTTGAATTTCGCGGGCTACCCTGGAGCATCCACCTTAAAACAAAATATTTTCTTTTAAATGATTGTTAATACGGAAGGGCGTAATTGGAGAACCTTCCATAAGGAGTTCTATTACTTAGTGCCTAACGTCTTATGGTTTCAATCGAGTAAAAAATAACTCAGACCATATTGATTTCCCGACTTACCCAACTTCATACATTCATAAAGTTATTTTCCAGGCACTGCAAAGTTGGCTCGCAAAACTATTTATACAACAGATACTACAGAACATAAATTTATTACAAACTCGCATGGCTGCTTCAGTTATTTCAATATGCACTCCATATTCAATTAACAATGGATGAACACTCAAGCATGCAACCCGACGCAATCAGAGTTGGACACGGCTCTATTTTCAATTCCATACATTTTTGTAAAGGGTGGTGGTGAAAGTTGACGGCTACCAACACAGGGCTCATCTCGAAAGCTGAACCAATCATTTAATTTGCAGAAATGCACGCGCAAATCGATTCATCTCTCGATTTCCGGTACAACATTTAATTGGCAGTCTGGCACTGAGTGAATATCTTCACCAGCAAAAATCTTACTTTAACTCATTCATTCTTTTGTATTTTTGCATAAGGTGTTCCGGGACTGGGTTTTGTTTAGCAAAATAAAACTTCGTTTTACAGGGACCGTGAGAGGTGTAGAATGAAAGAGGTATTGTGGAGAACTCATCTTTTTGTTTTTTGTGTAAATACATACAGGATTTAATTTTATTGTAGCTTGCTCGTTAATTGAATTAACTTTGTTTTTTGTGTAGGTAAAACGGATTGCTTTGTTTCATTCCGCTTATTTGTTATCATGTCTGTTAAGCCTTTAAAATGATTACCTAATGCATGATAACCTACATGCCAAGTTTCAGCTTTCTATGACCAGTAGTTTCGGTTGTGCGTTGTCTGTCTGTCACTCGATGACGGAAGAATCTTTTATATTAGGATTGCAGCAGTTTTTCAGTCATAGTTATTGGGTCGACTTGTAAACATCATGCATAATAATAAGGCCACCTATATTGTTCTTACTGTAGGGACACAGTCCTGCGGGAGGTGAAGGTGCCATAAACGACGCGGGCCAGTTTCCTCCTTACATAATGAGCCTATCAAAATACTATAAGCCTTTGTTTACTGTACTGAATGATAATGATAACGACGCATTCTAAGGTTTTACTGCTAAAATGACTTCATGAGCATGCTCTTGACCACTGTTGCGATTTTGTACCATCTAAAAGCACTAAACGGAGCAGGGTCCTGATCAAACCCCTACTGATGCTTGTTGTATTTGCTTTCACCTGTGACGCTAATACATGATTTCTTTAAACTGTGGATAGGTTAGCAACTGAGAAGACTCAGTCATACCTAAAAAAAGACTCCAGTGTGAAAATATATTCTCTTTTTTTGTCTTAGACATCCAATTTATTTTTTGCTTTCACCGGTGTTACGTAAGCATTCCTTCACGACTCGACTTTCCTCATCGGTTCTAGTCACCGGTACGCCACCTGTACTTCACACATTGCTTCCAAGTTTCTTCATTAGATAGACTATTACAATTCCCGTGTATTTAACAGCTTATATGAGCTACTGCTGTATTCGAGAACCAAGTAAACTAGTAACCTGAACGATTTAACAGCTTCAGAAGTAGTTTTGACTTCTGATTTCATTTCTTTGCTAGATTTATGTCTTTATCTTCGATTTTGTAGAACAGCACATTTTAATTAAAGAGAACAAATAATGTTACGACGTTATTCAACACTCGAAAATAAATCATAAACAACAAACAACATTTATTTAGTAACTTAATATGCATATTTGTTTATGTGCGTCACGGCGGACGAGAACAAATTTACATGCAGTTCCTCACCATTTTGAAATACATTTTGTTGCGGACTTCAAAACGCTGGGCGTAACAGTGAGAACTCGTAAGTTTCTACTTCTTACCTGAGAAGAACAGGAAATTATATAACATAAAGGTTACAGCCAGGTTTCTATTTCAATCTGGAGAGAACTAGATGTAATTAGTGGTCCGTATGGCGGGTGGCGGTGTGGGTGCCAAACGTCTTTACCCTCCACTAGTTAATGCGTGCTTATTTTGAGGTTTCCCTCTTTGTGGTAACGACTAATGAGCACCACTTTGGATACAGACCGACTAGGTATAATATCGTACGGGCTTTGTAAATAATGCTTTAGTTTAAAATTCCGTACTTACATTTCGTAAAATTTTAAGTTTAATAAACTAGCAGTATACCGCAGAAAACGGGGCAGCTTCTTTTTTTAAAGTTATTTGAGTCCATCCTAAGGTTGTGTGGTAAATATCGCTATGTTCGTCCGCTGTCCGCTGAGTATCTGTTCCTTATAGATTGTTTTGATAACAGTAAGATTGAAATTCCAGTTAAATATGGCGTGAATACATGACAAGCCAAATCAAAATCATTTCAAATGCTACGTAAAAAATAACTTTTATGACTAGCGTAACGGTTTTTTTCAGAATATCCAATTAACTATACCAAATACCATCAGACATAAGAGACTCAATGAAATATAAAAAATAATAATTTCGAACTTTGCATCAGTCGATTTTAATATCTTAATCTATAGGTATAGGGACGTAAAACCTCGGATTTGGGTTACAGTGAACAAAATTGAAAAATTAAATTTTCAAAAATAATCTTCAGTTTAAAATTCTAATAAGATCACTCTCCGGTTTATTTTTTACGATATTTATGAATATTCACACAAACCACACAGTCATCAAAAAATATGAGAAGTACTATTACATGAATTCGCAACAAGCTCAAAATTGGTAGGATTGTTTAAAACATTATCTGATCTACAATTTTTTTCTGAACTAATTTTATGATAAAACCTTCCGTTTTGCTGAAAATCGCGTTTATTACCTTTGACCCCAATTTTTATTTGTCCACATGTGGATCGATGGGGAACTTTTATATTTCAATAGCTGACCCGCGCGGCTTTCTCCCGTCAACTGGCTACCCTACCTACCCTACCTACCCTACCTACCCTACCTACCCTACCTACCCTACCTACCCTACCTACCCTACCTACCCTACCTACCCTACCTACCCTACCTACCCTACCTACCCTACCTACCCTACCTACCCTACCTACCCTACCTACCCTACCTACCCTACCTACCCTACCTACCCTACCTACCCTACCTACCCTACCTACCCTACCTACCCTACCTACCCTACCTACCCTACCTACCCTACCTACCCTACCTACCCTACCTACCCTACCTACCCTACCTACCCTACCTACCCTACCTACCCTACCTACCCTACCTACCCTACCTACCCTACCTACCCTACCTACCCTACCTACCCTACCTACCCTACCTACCCTACCTACCCTACCTACCCTACCTACCCTACCTACCCTACCTACCCTACCTACCCTACCTACCCTACCTACCCTACCTACCCTACCTACCCTACCTACCCTACCTACCCTACCTACCCTACCTACCCTACCTACCCTACCTACCCTACCTACCCTACCTACCCTACCTACCCTACCTACCCTACCTACCCTACCTACCCTACCTACCCTACCTACCCTACCTACCCTACCTACCCTACCTACCCTACCTACCCTACCTACCCTACCTACCCTACCTACCCTACCTACCCTACCTACCCTACCTACCCTACCTACCCTACCTACCCTACCTACCCTACCTACCCTACCTACCCTACCTACCCTACCTACCCTACCTACCCTACCTACCCTACCTACCCTACCTACCCTACCTACCCTACCTACCCTACCTACCCTACCTACCCTACCTACCCTACCTACCCTACCTACCCTACCTACCCTACCTACCCTACCTACCCTACCTACCCTACCTACCCTACCTACCCTACCTACCCTACCTACCCTACCTACCCTACCTACCCTACCTACCCTACCTACCCTACCTACCCTACCTACCCTACCTACCCTACCTACCCTACCTACCCTACCTACCCTACCTACCCTACCTACCCTACCTACCCTACCTACCCTACCTACCCTACCTACCCTACCTACCCTACCTACCCTACCTACCCTACCTACCCTACCTACCCTACCTACCCTACCTACCCTACCTACCCTACCTACCCTACCTACCCTACCTACCCTACCTACCCTACCTACCCTACCTACCCTACCTACCCTACCTACCCTACCTACCCTACCTACCCTACCTACCCTACCTACCCTACCTACCCTACCTACCCTACCTACCCTACCTACCCTACCTACCCTACCTACCCTACCTACCCTACCTACCCTACCTACCCTACCTACCCTACCTACCCTACCTACCCTACCTACCCTACCTACCCTACCTACCCTACCTACCCTACCTACCCTACCTACCCTACCTACCCTACCTACCCTACCTACCCTACCTACCCTACCTACCCTACCTACCCTACCTACCCTACCTACCCTACCTACCCTACCTACCCTACCTACCCTACCTACCCTACCTACCCTACCTACCCTACCTACCCTACCTACCCTACCTACCCTACCTACCCTACCTACCCTACCTACCCTACCTACCCTACCTACCCTACCTACCCTACCTACCCTACCTACCCTACCTACCCTACCTACCCTACCTACCCTACCTACCCTACCTACCATACCTACCCTACCTACCCTACCTACCCTACCTACCCTACCTACCCTACCTACCCTACCTACCCTACCTACCCTACCTACCCTACCTACCCTACCTACCAAGTTGACGTGACCTTTCTCAGTGCACCCATGAGGTTCCTGTGACATTTCAAAGCAGCGCGTTGATCAAAATTCAGGCCATGGCATGCCAAATGCAGACCCCAGTGGTGTAATAAAATAGTGTTTTGTTTTAAGAGAAAAAAAGAGCAAAATCGATGATGATGAACGAGTAACCGATATCCGACCTAAAGAAATTTTCTTAATGTCAAAAATCGATTACTTCGTTTTCTGTAGATACGTCCTTTTTACTTAAGATGGCAGAATGATGGAACAATTATTGACTCTTCCCTCTTCCAGCTCTTCCATTTTTAGGTTCGGTACCTCAAAAGGATAAAACGGAACCCTTATAAGATCAATTTGTTGTCCGCCAAGACCTATTATCTCAGGAACGCATGGAGGTACCTATCAAGTTGGAATTTAAACCATACTCAAATGGTGAATAAAAAACATAGTCTGTTCTAAGTTAACGTTAAAAAAGATACGGCTGTTTATGCCGTAAAAAACGTATATTTCGACACTCTCAAGGGAATCAAAATTCATACGGTAGTTCCCGTTGAGCTAGAACTACCAAATTTGGAAAGTAATACCGTCTTATACTACAGGTATAAGTAAAAGTCTAAAAACTATTCATTTGTAATTAAATCATAAAAAATATAGTCTTTGTTTAAGGTACGTAATCAATCACCGAGCGTAATAAATAAACCACTGATTGGATTCAAAATCTAGGTACTTAAAAATATCAAGTACAAGCCCGAGTAACATTTACCGTTTATTTCATCAAAATCGATCCACAAAATCAAAAATATTAAATTTTTAAGTTTAAGGTGAATGTTACGGGTTGCTCATTGCCATTTTCCCGCGAGATGCATTTTCAGTTTTATTTTGTTTCGAGTGTATACTTCACGAAAATAATATCTAACTCGCTTATAGTACCGTTTACACACACATAGACATGATTGAAAGTATGATTTGAAGTATGGCGAATCAGAAGGGTTTTTATGCCGTATTTTGACTAATTTCGATAAAGTGAAATATCCGATTGTCGCACCATTATTTCTGCGACTTAATATTGTTCCAATTACACTCGAAACAAAATAAAACTGAAAATGTTGACTTCAGCGCCATCTCGTGGGAAAATGGCAATGAGCAACCCGTAACATTCACCTTAAGAAGAAACGTTCTAATGTATTCTGATCACTCAGAGCGCCATCTATTGAGAAAAAATAAACATGAAAGCATGAAAATAACACTGTATTAAATTGTTGAGTTATTTGTTAAACTTTTAATACGTATCAAAATAAATGTAAACATTTTTATACTTTATCGTATCGTAACATATGTTGTTATTTAACGTCTTCCGCAGCCAAATGTTTTGTCAGTTTACGAAATGGTCGATAGATGGCGTTGCACTAATGCCGCGTGTCAATATTTTCCATTGGAGAACGACCCGCACACTTTTTAACAACGTTGTCGCAAAGCGTAGTACTAAGTTGGTAGGGGTTTAGGTTCGGTTCCTAAAAGTTCTAGAAAAGAATCTGCCAAGTTTCAAATTCTTTAAATCTCTAATTTGTTCTGGTTCGTTAATCGTGCATAAAGCATTTATTAGAACGTAGAACTGACTTGAACTAATTTGGTACTTGCGAAGTACTGGACGGTTTGACTTGTGGATAGGCCTGTATGTAGGATTCCGTACCAAAGGTGCTGACTGGCCCCTACTATTTTAAGCCTCCGCGATAGACTCATAACTCGGAAAGCTCGGAAAAAACTGCGAGACTTGATTCCTGAACTATTTATAATACGTATAGAGAGTCCGACTTGCCCTTGATCGGTTTTTTTTTTATCTTTGTGTTTAAAATATTGAAACTAGCAATTAAGAATACTCTTCTGGATAAACCTACTGACACTTCAACATAAATGCATTGAAGCGGTTTCCATTTAATTACCGGACATTGTAAAAAATGGCGTATGATATACACGTATAAAACCTTAACATCCATTCTAGTTTTTTTTTAGAATTTACGTGTTATTTATTACAATAGAATGGACTCTTCATAATTACGAAAGTATTTTAAAAAGTTATTAATTTCGGTCTTATTTCCCGGCGCCATTATTTTTTCAGCGCTTGATCTATGAATAAGTTTTTTAGTTACAAAAAGAATAAAGCGATCGCAAGCGCAGGCTGTGTGAAATGAGCAACATCGATACTGACAGTCGATGAATTGTAGATAACACTTTGGCAATTTGCAGTTAACACTTAGAATTAGATCCCTGAGCTGCCAGACCTCTTTATTTTTTTTAGTATTATGTGGGATAGATTATGCACTTTTATCATACGCATGCCTTCCATCTTGGGCCGACGTATAATTTTTATTCTTTGAGATGTATTAAAGATATTTCAGTAGTCGAGAAGGTAGTTTTGCATCCTCCCAAATTCTGTCAGTCCGTAGCTTTCGTTATTTACAACATTGTGATGGATCTCAGTCGTACTGTGAAACATACATAAGAATCAGTACCATAAAAAAGTGATTTAATGACTTTGTCACCTGATACCTGGGCCTCAAGTCTGATATTAAAATAGTGTCAGAATGGTCTATCATTGATTTCATAATTGTTGATTTTGACATGTTTATCTATAGTCCATCTACTAATATAAAAGCGTCATTACGACTTTGTCGTCATTTTGACATTCCATTGAAAGAAAGGTAATCTTGTACATAATGACAAATTAATAAATAATATGTAAAAATATATATAAAAGAAATCTGGCATAACTTAATGTGCGAACGATGTACGGAGTTATAGACGCATAGCAATATATTTTATTGAATAGACAGATTTCTCATAATTGTGATCAATCGCACTAGGTTGGAGTCACTCAGGTGCGCATAATACGTTGGATGTTAGAACTGCTGCAATGGAAGATATTGCAGCAGTTGCGATGAGTACAAATTTTATATTTTTCATTAAACCTTTGCATTCTAATAATTATTAATAATAAGAATAATTCCGCTTCTACTTAGTTTAAAAAGAAATATACATGATTGAATAAGGGCTCTCATATCGTGCGCGGCTTTTCTTTCTTGTTACTTACCGCTTTCATCGGGAAAATCAAAGCTAAAGAGAAATGTTAGTACCGTTCACAAACGTAAAAAGAAAGTTGTAACAAGTTATGGTAAAGAAAAACCAGACTAGTGGTGTACTGTTAATGAAATTCAAACAACGTTATTAAAACAGAGGCAATATGATTTCTTCGGCCCTTTAACTTTTTCTTGTAGACTAAAAATGGCGTATTTTTCCATTAAGAGGTGAAACTGATTGAATGACATATCAACTCACCGTCGAAACCACTATAACATTAAGTTTTGCACAAGGCTTCTTTATATGACGTAGACTAGTTGACCCACGCAACTTCGTCTGCGTCACAATTTTCATAACTGTTCCGCTCCTATTGGTATTAGCGTGATGATATATAACCTATAGCCTTCCTCGATAAATGGGCTATCTAACAGTGAAATTATTTTTCAAATCGGACCAGTAAGTAGTTCCTGAGATTGCGCGTTCAAGTAAACAAACAAACAAACAAACTCTTCAGCTTTATATATTAAGTATAGAGTATAGATGAGCACTAATACAGGGATTTTTTGAAATTCAATCTTTAAGGGGTCAAATCGCCTGTAATTGCTCATACTAGTGATAATATAAAAAAATAATCTGTATTTTGTAAAAATCACCCCTCAGTGTTTTTAATAGACTTAAAAAAAGGGGTCTCAATTCGTTGGAATCTTTTACCAAAAACGTCTGTCATACGGAAGACACTGAAACTATTAATCAACAAGCTAAAAAGTAAAAAAAAAAAACGGGTTGCGCTCCGAGAGTGCCGGCAGAAGGAAAAACTCCGTGCTTCTCTCTCTCCGTCTTACGAATTTTCCATCAGGTCACGTATCCTAACGCGAGTTTAACATTTTTTACCCCTCACAAAAAAGTTCACAGCGCCGCTAAAGAAGTTTGCAGGACACGTGACCGTCTTACGAATTTTCGATCAGGGTCAAGTATCCTGACGCGAGTTTAACATTTTTTACCCATCACAAAAAGTGCACAACGCCGCTAAAGGAATTTGCAGGACACGTGACCGTCTTACCAATTTTCGATCAGGTCACGTGTCCTGACGTGAGTTTAACATTTTTTACCCATCACAAAAAATGCACAACGCCGCTAAAGAAGATTTCACTTCAAAAAAAGTGATGAGTTTCCTTAAATCAGAAACAAAAAATCTGGGGTCTGTTATAGAAACAGCTTCCATTAACGATTACAAGGGTTTGATAGAAATTGTAGCGCACTCGAAGCGGATTCCTCTCCGGATTCCTTTCGTGATAAGTTTGCCTTGTTTCTGCACGATTTGCTACTGATTATAGTCCTGGCAAATGAATTCCGAAGGCGCAAAAAACAAACTTTTAAGGGCCTCCTGTCGTGTCGCTTTTTTATCACGTGAATTAGCTTTTAACCTAAGCATCGGTCGTGCAGAAACATTAATGAAGCGAAACCGTGTGTACGTTGTAGGTACACGATGCGGGGTACGGTTTGGCTTGGTTTTTAGAGTTGAATTTAAGGGCATTAGGAATGAAAACTTGTTTGGGGGTAGCAATGTGTTCCTTTGACTGTAACTTTTTAAGTTAGGTACTTTTTTAATGAAAATCCAATGTTCAATGTCTTTCGCAACCGCTAGTACCTATATAATAAATTAGTAAGGTCCTTTACTTTCTGCACGTCGCATCTTGCCAGCATCCTACCTGATTACATTTTATGAAAGCCAGTGCAATTGCATTAAATATTTAATCAGTAGGTATTACAATGCTCAAGCTTATGAAAAATATCCTTCAGTGAGCTTTCGCGATCTAATAAAGCTGGAGCAAGGTTTTTCAAGAATCTACCACGACTTGATAGAAAACTCATAAGTTTTTTTCAGCACCTATATCAATTGTGAGGTGCTGGTCGTTTTTATTATTATTCCTGTATTTTACGATAGTCATCAATATTTAATTTTGTAATTATGTACTATGCAGGGTAACGTGATCCCACCAATGAGGGCGTTGACGATTGATTTTTATCAAATTCTCCCACAGACGTTCATGCCAATTTGATCAAACAGCTTGTTTGATAAAATTATTGGAACGTGTATGGCCCGCATAAACAAGAGCGCGTTTCAATAGAAATTGTTTTACGGGTATTGAATTACCTACGTCGTTGAGGTCTGGTAGCCAGCCGCTTCTCGTAAAATACTGGTATTCAGCTAAATCCGGCTTGACTGGAAGCCGACCCCAATACAGTTGGGAAATGGCTAGGCAGATGTTGATGATGATGAATTACTTGGAACAATTTCTTGGTGTTACAACATTGTTCTAGGAAGTTCTAGGTAGTTAATTTTAAATCGTGATCGACAAATGATGTGATCTAACACTCATAATGTACTCGTATCTATATGAATAATTAAAAAAGTAGTTCAATACAATAATGAGTACTACCTACCTCGGGC
This sequence comes from Lacanobia oleracea, assembly GCA_950371165.1. Classification (NCBI taxonomy): domain Eukaryota; kingdom Metazoa; phylum Arthropoda; class Insecta; order Lepidoptera; family Noctuidae; genus Lacanobia; species Lacanobia oleracea. Next base: position 17,183,848 of record OX493385.1, read on the forward strand.
CTACCAACGTGGCTGCCTACTTCGGGCTATGGTTGTGCGTGGCTGGTGGCCATAAGCCTCCTTCCTTAAAAAAGAGTGAGTATTTCTGTTGTGGCTAAAATAAATTTAAAAAATGAATTAAAATCAAAAATAAAAGGGGGCAACATGTTAATTGCGGCTTATGGTACGGAACCCTTGGTGTGCAACTTGCACTTGTCCGGTTTTTTAAGTTTTATTCCATTTATTTATTGTATTTACATATTAATTACATTTTTAAATATTTGTATAAAAAAATAAAAAAATATTTAAAATATAAACAACAGTAGTCAACCGGTTTTGGGAACAGGGTCCAAGCTACCGATGCGGCTTCTGAGAAAGGAACCTCCTAAGTTTTATTATTGTTATAATTTTTTTATAATCTATAGTTAGGTGTGACTTTCATTAATTATATCCTTCAATACGAGCAAAACAACAGTTACGAGACGATCAAAAGTAAAAATAGGTAACGTAGAACATAGGCGCCACAGAAAAAACTCATTTCAATAACTCTTGGTAAAGAATTATTTCTGTAACCATTGTTTTTCAACCCTTTCTAAGTATTCATGGATTTAATTTGAAAGCAAGGTTTGCGTCAGTGTTTGACACTGACGCAAACCTTGCTTTCGTTCCGTTTATATCTGAAACCTGAGAAATACATAAGTTTCACAATAAAAGCTGTAAATGTATATTTCAAGCAAAAGGTTAAATTGATTACGACACTGTCGTCAAGAAAAATACACGTTGCCAGTTAGGTCGTCTTACAAAGGCGGTGCAATGTACCCCCAAATCAACTACCTCCAGGCGCGAGTTGTTGAAGTGAAAATTTCTTTAACGGCGTTGTGTACTTTTTTGTGATAGGTAAAAATGTTAAACTCGCCTCAGGACACGTGACCCTGATCGAAAATTCGTAAGGCGGTCACGTGTCCTGCAAACTTCTTTAGCGGAGTTGTGCACTTTTTTTTGTGATGGGTAAAAAATGTTAAACTCGCGTTATGACACGTGACCTGATCGAAGATTCTTAAGACGGAGGGAGAGACGCACGTATTCAAGTTTTCACTTCTGCCGGCACTCCTGGAGTGCAACCCGTTGTTTTTTTTTATAAATCTTTACTACAAAAAAAAAATTAGACCGTAACGTATGATGGGTTTGTCAACACATTAGTTTTAGTTTCAGGACTCCGGTATTATGTAGTATATGGAATCCAAATCAAAATCGCGATAAAAAAACAGCTGCTCGATACATTTTGTTGCGTTATAATTATACGCACAGGAATGTATGGGGGCAGAATTTTTTTCTCGAGTTCAATGTTGGTCCATAGTAAAAGTTATTCCTTACGAGGTAACGCGGACGGATACGACGTATGTAAAAAGTCATAATTTGAGGTTTGACTCTTGCCTGTTTCCTCCTCCAATATTGGACCGATTTAAAAGATATTTCATGAACTGAATAAGAAGTCTGTGTCTCTGTTTTATTTTTGATGATATATTAACCGTATAAGCACAAGAACCCTGAAATGAACTGTCAACTGCCACTGTCAATAGAGTCCTAGTGTAATATAGTGTATACTGTAGTGTTAAATTTGGTAAATATTAATGAAAAAAGCATAACATAAGGACACAATATATACACGTCACCGGAAAATGACAAACTTCGTAACATTATAAAACAACTATAGAGATTGTTAATTCGTAACTCAATGGCGTACTTATGACGTCACATCTGAACAGACAAATGAGAGCCTGTTTCTTGTTGACTTGTGCTCTGATTGGTGGCCATTTTATTTCAGTTCACGACTTCTCCGAACAAATTTCAGAAATTATAAACTATCAAATTTTGATACGTAAAAAGCTTGGAGGAGCTCGTGGCTAGATAGTAACAGCCGCACGGGTCGATCTTCAAGGTTAAGCAACGCTTGCCAGGGTTGGTCTGTGGATTGGTGACCATCTTAACATACCGAGCTTCCTCCATGCCTCGGAAAGCACGTTAAGCCGTTGGTCCCGGCTGTCATTTGTAGATCTTTGGCGGTCGTTGCGGATATTCAGAAGCCAGTAAATCTGACTACAGTCTTGCCATGAAGTACCGTTTTACCCAGTTAATGGGTTGTGGAGGTCTGGTAGGCAGCCACTCCGCGTAAAATACTGGTATTCAGCTAAATCCGGCTTGGCTGGAAGCCGACCCCAATATAGTTGGGAAAAGGCTACGCAGATAATGAAATTTTGATACGTTAAAAGTATTTCCAACGCTCATTTGACAATTTATCGAAAGTTTACAGTCTCTCAATTTATTTTAAAAGCAGTGGAGTTTGCCATTTTTAGTTTCTTATTCAGTTTGTCAAATATCTTTAAATCGGTTCATTATTGGAGGAGGCGAAAGCCTTGAATTATGACTTTTAACATACAAACTCTATCCGCCCGCATTTCCTCTTAAGAGGTATTGCGTTTATTCTGTTACACTTCGTATTGAAACCTTCGTTGTTTATGTTTTTTTTTCCATTACCTACCGTAGTCATTGCGTGATTTATAAGAGTACGTGAAGAAGTCGACAGATGTAGAAAAAAACCTAGTATTATACTATTTAGAAAAGATGGCTATAAGGAAGGTGATTAATGAAATGATGACGAATAGAGATTATTAGAAAAATATACTTTCTGCCTGCGTCTGTGTTTCCGGAATCTTACAACCCTCAAACCCTCATTTCTTTAAAGTCAGAGGGAGCTGGCTCTTTCTGGGTAAGCTCGTTCTATTGTAGACTTTGACTCTGTCATCTCTAACCTAGACTTGAGTCTTGAGCAAACCCATCTCAAAAATAAAAAAAAAGATGCTGATGCCTATAAGAGTATGAGGTTCTGGGTTCGATTCCTGGCAGGGCAAATATTATTCGTTTGGTTTTTTGGGTTTCATAAAACAGGGAACTAGGGAACTTTTATAGTTCCGCCATGTCATGCCATGTGTGTGATGTTTCTTTATATTTCATCGTTTCTCAGTAGCAGGCTAATAAAGGTCACTACTCTTCTGAGCCAGCTGACGTGAAAATTAGAACGTGCGTCCGTCCCGCGAATACTTGTTCTAGGAATACAGGAAAGCAGGATAAAACGTGAGTTTATAAATAATGTACGATTATATTTACATACACCTTATTAATTTTATAAGCAGTACTGTGAAAGTGTGTTGTTGATAGGATCTTGAATGTGTGCTCCGAGTGGATCTAAACGTTCGAGAGAGAAGCATATCAAGTGGTTGTAGGTGGGAACCGTGGCGAGCAAGGCAAGAGGTGACTTGAACAACGCTTTGATGTAGCTTACAACCCTAGTCTCTTCAAAGTTAGAGTGAATAGGCTCCTTCTGGGTAGACTCGCTCCATCGTAGACTTTGTCTCTGTCATCTCTGACATAGACTAGAGTCAAGAGCAAACCCATTGCAAATAAAAAAAAGCTTATTATAAAAAAAAACCACGGGTTGCGGTCCGGGAGTGCCAGCAGAAGTGAAAACTTGAATACGTGCTTCTCTCCCTCCATCTTACGAATTTTCGATCAGGTCACGTGTCCTGATGCAAGTTTAACATTTTTTACCCATCACAATAAAATTGCTCAACGCCGCAAAGAAGTTTGCAGGACACTTAACCGTCTTACGAATTGTGGATCAGGGTCACGTGTCCTGACGCGAGTTTAACATTTTTTAGCCATCACAAAAAGGTGCACAACGCTGCTAAAAAGTTTTCACTTCAAAAACAGAGAAGATGGACATAGATTCCGTCGTCAAAGTCTGGTATCTACACCCAATTACCCATGCATCTACCATTGACTATCTATACTAATATATAAAGCTGAAGGTTTTGTTTGTTTGTTTAATTGAACGCGCTAATCTCAGGAACTATTGGAAATATTCTTTCAGTGTTACATTTCCCATTTATCGAGAAAGGCTATAGGCTATATATATCATCATGCTAAGACCAATAGCTCCTATTGGTCTTAGCATGATGGAGCAGTAATGAAAATTGTGGCGCAGACGTAGTTGCGCGGGTCACCTAGTAATAAATAAAGGGGACTACACTCTGATGTCATAGTCTAGTCACACTCATCCATGTACCAAAATAAACGATATTCCCGCAAATAGGACAGATGCATTTATTTTGTTTAAAAGTGATATATTTAATTGTTTTATTTTTCAATAAATTTTCATTATGTTGTCACGGTTAGTTTTATTTTGTGTTAAATTGATACATTTGTTAGATAACTTTTTTATGCTTGTGTCCATCAAAAGGACGCTAAACTAGGACTTTTAATTCAGATAAAGTATTGTTGTAAATCTAATCATTACCCGCACGTTACGATACGCCAGCTCGTTATATTTACTAACTTGGTGGTTTATCACAAGAGCCTAGCCTTTTCCCAACTGTATTTGGGTCGGCTTCCGGTCAAGCCGGATTTAGCTGAATACCAGTGAAAGCGAACTCTTAACGCCTTTTTCGTTCAGAGTTCACTTTAAGTCTTTGGACTCCCGCAGACCGACCGTAGGTCAGCGATGAGAAGATAATAATTGCCGTGGTAAATAGAACAATGTAGGTACTATAATTTCTATGAAAAATAATTCATCCCATCGTCATCTAACTGTTGCGTCGTAACTATCTTCGGACCTTAAATCAGTGCAACAAATTACCTATATTTGTTGACAGCTTATCCTAAACTAAATAGTTGTAAGTGGGAAGCTCCTCCCCTTCTCATAAGTTAACGCCATTCGACTCATGAGCCGAGCTATATTGGGTTATCGGCCGGGCAATTTGGGGGCGCCAAAAGTTGTCACATTACCCCCGGTCGCCAAATTACTCATGATGGTCAAATGCTTCTCAGATATGTTACAAGGGGAAAAATCTATCTGTAATTTTCCGTATAGGACCTCGTGGTTTTATGATGACCATCATCATTAACCACCGTTTCGTTACATTGATGGTTGGAAAAAGTTTGAGTAATGCTTTTAAAAGTTATTAATAATTAGGAATGGCTTTTGTGTATGTGTGTGTAATTATTATTTCTTATATCCTGACTGACATTTGAATGCGACTGCTTGGTTAAAGTCTCCACACGGTGGGTGGGTGTGAGATGGACGGCACAGAAGATCTCGCACAACTAGCCAGTCGTAAGTTGCAAGGCTTGGGTCGAGATGGTTCAGAACACACAAAAACTAGAAGAATTAGCTGAACCTAACCTAACTTACGAGTATAAAAAGATAATGTTCCGTAGGTAACAGAAACAGTACTCCGTCAGTTAGAACCGATCAGCTCTCAACTGCCTCTTATCTTTTCTTTGAATTAAATAAATAAATATATTCTTTATTGGAACAAACACAGTTTACAGAAAAGTGAAATCCAGACTTCTTGCAATTTAACGCGTAAAAAAAATTCAGTCTACCTTAAATTTAAAATAACAATATGACCTTAAAAAAAAATTGGTTCTCTGTAAAGTCGGTTTACGGACGATAGTTTAACGTGACTACGTCTCATAACTAAACATTGATAAAATGTTTTTTTTTATTATTAATATAAGGATTTGTACTATATTTGAATACACTAAACTAAAAACAAAATAAAATATAGCATCAAAAAATTCATCCTCAACGCTGTCAGCTGGTAATGTGCCCAAGAGACTGGCGGCATTGCCACGTTGAATGGCAATGCTTAATCTTTGCCCAAAGTAAAAGCCAGCTCTTGGGTCACGGGAAGTGTCAACCAGCCGTTTCGAAATTTCTTTGAAAAGGCTGTGAGCACAAGGGCCCCACGGCCCGAGGGTTTCAACCCCAAACGGCTCGAAAATATAATTACCAATAAGGTTACCATATTTCCGCCGCTTGAGGTTTTCCGCAGCCGCAGCGGGAGCGCCAGCACAACACGATGAACTAGGAAGATGGGATGGCGCAAGAGTATCGACACAGGTTGCATCCCACACTAAAGGCCTACCCATCTTCCAAGGAAACAAAGACATGCCGTCCGGTCTTTTGCCATCGTCTCGTGCCAAGCCATTGGGTTCTAAAACGGCTGGAACGCCGACAATGACGAGAGCTTGTCGGATTATGTCGTTTAAATTAGCGTGTCGTGCAAAACGGCCTGCACTGCGGCTACAAGAAAGGCCGTGGTGCCCGAGGCTGTTGACAACTTCACCACAGTGACAGCGATGAGGAGAACAACAAGGGGCTCCTAAACGCAAAGAAGCAGCGAGGCAAAAAGTGGTGTCGTCGAACAAAGTGTCTAGGTTCGACGATGGTAGTGCATGAAGCCAAAGACCCGACTCCCATTTTCCCACAGCCAGCAGGCGTGCACGCTGAAATGACTGTATACTTTTTCTCCGATCGTAACGTTACAATTTTTCGTTCGTGCAGTCGGCCTTTTTTGACGTGGAAAACTAAAAAAAATAAAATTAGAAAAATTAATTCGTTTAAAACAAAATATAAAATCAAAAAGCTCAACCAATATGTATTAAGAATTAAAAATATTTTTTATTGCACGACATTCTACATAACTTTGTAACAATTTACTGATTGGATTTTGAAAAGAGTGTCCGTGAAGTTTCATGCAGGTTCTTCTCCAAAGAGATTGAACATGTAAATAGCTTCATTTCTTTGATTGACTGACCTTGACAATTCAAAAGTTGTAAATGGTTTAGTTGAAATAAATGATTTAAGCTTTTATTTTTTATTTTTCCTAACAAAATATGGCTAATCAGGCTCTGAAATCAGCATTTTTTTAATGAAAAGTTAGCTTCTGATAACGACTTCGTGATAGTCGAAAGTTATCCCAAGGAAATATAAAAGGAACATACTACCGGCATGAAAAGTTAAATCCTATGTTCTATCCAGAACATGGTCTGCGGACCCATGTGCCAAAGTTGCCTACAAATCCGTTCTGCTACTAATATGTGAAGAAGTAGCAAACAAAATTACTTTCGAATTTATATAATTTAGTATCGTATCGTTGAAGATCGATATCGATTCAGTTCACCGCAACGAGGTTACGTTGCGGTGAACTGAAAGGCAAATAATCACAAAGACATTGTCCAGAAGTTCTGATTTCCGCTTTAAAAGTTGATTATAAACATCCATGACGAGTCCTCCGGTCTCCATTGTGTGAGCTGTCGTCTGCACTATTATATCCAGGTCTTTCATTCAAAGTTTATAAGAACAAGCAGTAGGTACCGTCTGTTTATAAATTAATTGAAATAACAATGGCTTAAGACAAGAATTTATGTAGGTTGGAAACGTTTTTAACTGACTCAAAAAAAGGAGGAGGTTCTCAGTTTGGTTGTTTTTTTATGTTTGTTACATCATAACTCCGTCATTTATGAAAAATAGTTTTTTTTTTTGTAATGTGAAATGATTAACGAAAAATCGGTTCAGGAATTAGGTTTTAAAATCAAAATAGGCGAAAAAAATAACAATTTGCTTGCATTATAATTAATAAATAGGGAAGTTGCAAGTACGGAATTTATGAGAATGTTGTCAGTAAAATGATAAAAAAGTATAAAATAAAGGCCATTTTGGTTAATATCGATTTTTAACAAAAATTATGAATTTACGAGTAAGTAACGTGAATCGGAACGTATTTAAAAACAACAATCAGCGTTATAGCAACGAAAAGGCAACCTTATGTCTTTAAGTTAGGACAGTTCTTGACCAGTGATAAACACAAGTGACGGCACTGTCCGTTTTCGCGCGAACCTTTAAACTGTCGGTTTAAAAACGAAATTTTGGCAATATATTCAAGCGTTTTCATTTCTTATTAATTGTGTGGTGGTCTATTATTTAACGAAAATGAAAAACTACAACCAATATTAATAATATGCTTTCTTTACCTAAATGTTTCTAAGCATTGACCTGGTGAGCCGTGAGGGTCGCGGGTAGCCTATGGATGCGAGACGCACAGGACCGGTTGTTGTGGCGACACTTGGCCTATGTCCGTGCGTCAGAGGACGTCTTTTGGCTGATATAATGATGATTATGACATAATATTTCAATTAAAAAATTAAAGCGCAATTTTTATTCACTAACTTTTCCCGCGGCCTTGCTCTTGTATCCTATCCCATAGCACCCTTGCATTTTTTCACCCTTATAAATCGACTGTAACTGTAACTGTGCTTTTGCCTGAAACTGTGCGCACAATCCCGTTTTTTCCCGTTCCCGTAGGAATTTCGGGGAAAAACCGGATCAGTATCGTCGGCTGTGCGTTGTCTGTCAGCATAGAAATATAAAAATTATATCTATGTCTGCCTCACTCAGTAACGGATAGTTATATTACGATTATACAATTAATTCAATGTTTTTTTTTGGAATCACATAAGTTCACCACTTCTAGACATTATCTTTTACAAACAATTTTTTTGTATACGTAATTGTTTAGATTTTAAATCGTGGTAACCGCATACTTGCGCTTTAGTTTTGACGGGATACTGAGTGGATTTTATAGACAATATTAGGAGGTCTTATTCGTCGTAGTTACAATAAACGTTGTTGGGAGACTGTCCTCAACTTTTAAATTTATGATTACTGTCCCCACTGATTTTAGATGGATGTTATGCGGGCGATGAGCGAGTAGCGAGTAAAGCTTCAAACTCGAAATAGTTGGCGATCAGCGAGTAGCGAGTGAAAAGTTTCGATGATTTGACGCTCGGCTTTCAGCGAGTGCTTTAGTGCGACAGGCTTTTACTCGCAATACTCGCTCCGGCCCGAACTACAGGTAGAAATTACCGCAGTTTGGTTGTTTTGACCACCAAGCGAGCATCGCCGAGCGAGTGTCGCTGTGCGAGTACAATCTTTGGTATCTCCTGTCGCTGTGATCAACTTGAGGTAAGAGCCGCTCGCCGGCAGTATGAACAGCCAGCTATCAACTAAGAATGTATGTGTCTCTTTTACTCACACGAGATCTATATCTTTTGTCCCTTTTCTCAGCTAGCAAATGGTCGATAGCTACTCGCTTCCTCGCCGGCGGTGAGACAAGTGCCTAAGACTAGACTGTAGACAAAGAAATTGCCGAAAAGTAAAAAATGTGTGGGATTAGCATGCGCTAGTCAAAAGTCATGATAGATAAATAGCCAGTCACCGATAGAGTATATTTTTAAAGGATAAAGAACGATTAATTTTATTGTTCTAAAAAAAAATGTCCTTTATAGGTAGGTACATGGTACAACTACCCAAATGGTAGTGGGTGTACCGTGGGGCAAAAGTATGCCGACAATAAAACTATTTATAGTCGGCATGCTTTTTAGCGTTCCGTACCTAAAGGAACCCTATTACTAAGCCTACGCTGTCCGTCCGTCCCTTCGTCCGTCTGTCTGTCAGCAGGCTGTGTCTCATGAACCGTAATAGGTAGACAGTTTAAATTTTCACAGATTGTGTATTTAACAAAAAATAATAAAAATTAAGGTTTATGTACAGGTTTCATGTGCGAATCCGACTCGCACTTGGCCGGTTTTTAGTAGAAAAAACATACAACGAACGCATAAAAGCGACAAAACTAAACAAAACAACTGTCGCCCAGCCCCGACCTACCCCTATCTTGTTAAATGCACTACTTACTATGCGAGAGGGGTTGCCTCTTAATTTCCGTCGCGGAAAACATATCGCTTGGAAGTACGCAAAAAATTATCGCAACATTAAATCGAATGCAAGTTTATTTATATCTTTACATTAAAAAGTGTTTGAATATTATCAAAATGCTTTTGTATTATCATGATTTATTACCATTTTATAATTCGCTTTGAATCACAAGGAGTTCCTGTCTTTTAAGCCCACTTGCGTCATAGTTATTTTTTTACTCCGAGTTAGTTTATTCCCTTCATTATTTATGGATTACTTGTTATCTAAGCTCGTGTTAGCAACTACATAACAAAGTCAAAGTCAAAGTCAAAACGTTTATTCCAATTAGGCCATTAAACGGCACTTTTGAACGTCATTCACTTTTTAAATATATAAAAGTTCTGAAGTGACTCTACTGTCCATTCGGAAAGGTAGATTCTTATGGAGAAGAATGGACAAGAAACTCCATAGTTACTCTTTTCAATTAATCTTTTACAATATTTGGTAAGTATACAATTATTTTTTTTATATGTGAGGACCATGCACCTAGGGTATGCAGAGGTAGACTTATCAATTTTCTAAATAAGTAGGTACATGATACTCACACATGTACAAATATTGGAATGACTAATTAACAGTGTGTGAGTTAACAGAAAAATACAGACACAAAAAGAGACAGAACATCTATAAAGTTAATACATAAAGCAACCAGTTTGATTTTGTCCACAACATTGACCGTCCTATGGAGCAGGACCAGCATGCTTCCAGGCATTCTTATCCTGAATGTAATCTTCTAATTTGTAATAAGCTTGTTTACAAAGTGTGCTTTTGATATATGCTTTAAATTTTCTTTCATTTAGTTCTAATATGTCACAAGGTATTTTATTGTAACATTTAACACAGTACCCCATGAAAGATGTGTGTAACTCTCGAGTAAAAAGATGACTGTGGTTTGCGTGAGCGGGCGTAAACAGTGAGCAGTTTTAGATCCATATTTAACTCAACCAATGTTCAAAAATTGTGGTTAAACATTGAAATGTGTTTTTCGATCAATTGTTAGTTATTAACTAAAATTTATTTATTTGAACAACGGTCATGTTAAGTATTGATCCAAAAAATCATTTTAACACAATTTTTGAGTATTGATTGAGTTAACAACGAATAAAAAGAGTCTCCGAATAGTCCAAAAGTATTGCAATCACATTTACCCCAAGAATACTTAGTATTTATTTATTGTTTTAATTCTTCAATAAAGGTTTATGTTATAGCGCCATCTTGCTGTCATTTTTATGTAATAGGTGTCACATCAATATTCTCCGAAAGTTTAGACAGAGTAGTACCTAGCCCTAGTTACTCGTAGGTACAGGTTTTCCAAGATCCTTTGACTACTAACAACGATATTTCCAACAGTGGAACTATGATGACCGAAGAGACAAAGTACTTGTTGCTTCAACGTTGTCATGTTTTCTTTTTTGTAAACACCTTTATAACCTTTGGGACATTCCTATTTATGGGCCACGACGAAAAAAAGGTTATCTGTGTAGCTGGCAAATCGTTGGTATGTATTAGTAAGAAATAAGAAGAGCTTCAACGATGCGTTTTCCGGTACGCGGTCGCCATTCCAGATGTTTTCGGCCTCATCGACCATCTGTTCTTCGAGCAATGTTGACGCAAGGCCTCCCACAAGGTGGACCGATGACATGGTGAAGGTCGCGGGTAGCCGATGGATGCGAGACGCGCAGGACCGGTCGTTGATGCGACGCTTGGGGGAGGCCTATGTCCAGCAGTGGACGTCTTTCGGCTGATATGATGATGAAGAAGGGCTCGTGGCTTAATTGTCGATCGGAGGTCAAGAGCTACGCTTGCCGAGGTCAGTCAGTGGATGTGATGTATGAGTACGACTACTATTAAAATCTCGTAAGCTGAGTAGTACCTATTTCTTAGTTGCAGCCAGGCTACCATTTATAGGTATTTCATTACGAGAACATTTAAAACATACTCTATATGTGATTTAGCAAGGACAGCAGTATATTATCCTGAACAGACTATTACGTAGTGTATTGAATAAAAATAAGGAACAAGAAAACCAACGCACGTTCAATGTTGAGTGAAGGTTGTCTGTGTATTACGTAAGCGACGCTCTGTCGCAACAAATTATGTTTTCATAACCAATATGAAAGGAAAAATACCGGCCAAGTGCGAGTGCGACCATATTTTTATGATTTAATTACAAATGTTTAGTTTTCAAACATTTCTCTATACTTGTAATGTAAGACGGTATTAATTGCCAAATTTCATCGTTCTAGGTCAACGAGAAATACATTACAATTATATTACATACAACATTTTATTCGTTTTTTGTGAAAAAAACGACCGTATCTTTTTTACGTTAACTTATAAGTTTGCTTTTTTTCACAGCTTCAAGGGGCCGTAGATTTGAGTACATGGTTTTAATTTTAACTTGATTCGGTCTTGACAGACAACAAAGTGATCCTATAAGGGTTCCGTTTTTCTTTTTGAGGTACGGAGTCCTAAAACTGACAACAAAAATACAATAATTGGACAAGAAGATCTAGAAACTTCCCACTTGTACCTGAGTTTACCATTCAAGCAAAACGAAGCAATATTTTTCCACGTTTTAACATGACGCTAGATAATACAACTATTACGTAGTGTTTTGAATAAAAATAAGGAACAAGAAAACCAACGCAAGATCAATGTTGAGTGTAGGTTGTCTATGAATTACGTAAGCGAAGGTCTGTAGCAAAAAAAATATGTTTTCATAACCAATATGAAAGGAAAAAACCGGCCAAGTGGGAGTCGGACTCGCCCACCAAGGGTTCCGAACAAAGTAGCTACAAATAAATTACTTTAAATATACTATATTCATCATCTGCCTAGCCTTTTCCCAACTATATTGAGGTCGGCTTCCAGTCAAACCGGATTTTGCTGAATACCAATATTTTACGCGGAGCGGCTGCCTACCAGACCTCCACAACCCAGTAAATTGGTAACACGGTACTTCATGGCAAGACTGGTGTCAGATTTACTGGTTTCTGACTATCCGTAATGACTGCCAAACTATATTATTATGATTTAATTACATGTGTTTGGTTTTCAGACTTTTCCCTATACTTGTAGTGTAAGACGGTATTAATTTACAAATTTCATTGTTCTAGGTCAACGGGTCAAGTGTAAGGGTAATAAATGCAATACAATTACATTACATACAACATTTTGATTCCGTCGAAATACTACTCTGTCAAGAAAGTACCGGGAAAAGATCAATAATACACAAAATGTCTGTTATTCATCCAAATTTATTTTATCACCTTCAAAGTATGCTCCTTTAGAAACGATACACTTGCGCCAACGAATAATCCATTCATCAAAACATTTTTTAAACGCTGCTTCCGGAATTGAGTTGAGTTCTCGCCGCGAATTCTCCTTTATGTCTTCTATCGATTGAAAACGGTTCAGTTGGAAGGCGCCACTCCGAAGCTTGTTGACTAGTTTGCATGTCAAATTTGTAAACCCACGTCTCGTCACCAGTAACAATGCGTTTCATGAATGTTGGCTCCGAACTGACTCGTTCTAGCATGTCCTCAGCGACTTTCATGCGATTGAGTTTTTGGAGAAAATTCAGATCTTTTGGGACTAGCCGAGCAGCAACATGTTTCATACCCAAATGATTAGTTAAAATGGTACGGATCGACTCGTGAGATACAGAAAGTTCGGCGGCTATCTCTCTCAGAGTTGAATGGGGATTTTCAGTCACTATTTCCTTCACTTTTGCGATGTTAACTTCAGTTGCAGACGTTGACGGCCTACCAGAGCGAGGCAAATCTTCAATCACATCTCGACCGCTTTTGAACGCTTTGAACCACTCATAAGCGCGAGTTTTTGATAAAGTCGATTCACCGTAAGCCTTCTGTAACATTTTCAGTGACTCCGAACACGAAATTCCATTGGCGATGCAAAATTTAAGACAAACTCTTTGTTCGATATTTTTGTCCATTATGAAATTCGCAATACACACTATATATGATATTACTAAAACCAGCACTGTATTTAATATAAATAACAGATGCAACTCAAACTCCGCGCCAAAATGGAAAACAGTTGTGCCAATCTAACAACTACAAAAAAACAAAAATTTGAATTTGGAACCATAAACAAATCATCCATTCCCGACAATGACAATACCGACAGACAAATGACTCTACAGAAATTCAACTCAATAGCCCCAGATATCAAAATTTTAGACAAGAGTTCACTTCACCTCCTAGGTTCACCTATATTGGAAGACAGTTTTTCTTCATTCATTGACGACAAAATTAATCTTTTTAACGATATTTCGGAAAGACTTAGCAAAATTAATTTACATTCGGCTTTCACCCTCATTAGATATTGTTGTTTTGGGCCAAATTTTATGTATTTTCTCCGCTCTTCACCTTTATGGAAGCAATCACATCTTTTGGACAAAATCGATCAAATCATTCAAGACACACTGACATCTATCTTAAATGTGGCTCTAGATGACCGAGCGTGGCTGCAAGCCACACTACCCATTCGCTTTGGTGGGCTCGGCATCCGCAAAATTTCTAGTGTAAGCCTACCGGCGTTCCTGTCATCGGTCAACAGCACTGAAAAGTTAACCAAAAGGATATTAACTCCATCATTGGTTAACTGTGAAGTGCCTTGTTTGACCGATGCAGTGAACGCCTGGAAAGTGGCTTGCCCGAATACGGCATTGCCCGATAACCCGTTCTCCCAAAGACAATGGGACGAGCCGCTCTGCAGATTGGTACGGAATAACCTCATAAATACGACCACCAATACTGCGGAGCGTGCCCGCCTGCTGGCTGTGGGTGAATGGGAGTCGGGTCTTTGGCTACAGGCACTACCGTCACCCAACATAGGTACTTTGCTGAGTGACAGTACTTTCCGGATCGCTACGTGTCTGCGTTTGGGTGCTCCTAGCGGAGCTCCACATCGGTGTCAATGCGGTGAAGCAGTCGACCGCCTCGGACACCATGGCCTGTCCTGCAGTAGGAGCGCTGGTCGGTTAGCACGGCACGCCAGCATTAATGACATTATCCGTCGGGCCCTTGTCACCGCCGGGGTGCCAGCTGTTTTAGAACCCAACGGCTTGGCACGCGACGATGGGAAAAGGCCAGATGGGATGACCATAATGCCTTGGAAGGTGGGTAGGCCTTTGGTGTGGGATGCAACATGTGTCGACACCCTTGCGCCATCCCATCTTCTTAGCACGGCGGGCTGTGCTGGGGCGGCTGCTGCAGGTGCAGAAAACCTCAAACGGCGCAAATATAACAACTTAATTGGAAGTTACATATTTGAGCCGTTTGGCGTTGAAACACTAGGCCCATGGGGTCCGAGTGCGCATCGAGTCTTTCGGGACATTAGCAAACAACTTGTCGACTGTTCACGTGACCAGAGGGCTGGGCTTTTTTTCGGCCAAAGAATCAGCATTGCGATTCAACGCGGCAATGCTGCCAGTGTTCTGGGAACTTTTGCCATTGACAGCGATGTGGATTATTTTTTTGATGCCCAATGATTTATTTTGTTAATATACGCGTTTGTACATAATTTCGTGTTAATTAGTGTATGATAATTAAGTATTTGTTAATTTATTTAGATTATGTTCCCTTCTAATAATAAATATGTTTATTTCCATTCCCGATACTTTTTTGACTGAATGTATACGTTTATTGTGACATAAACGACCATATATTTTTTTACGTTAATTTAGAAGTCTGATTTTTTACAGCTTCAAGGGGCTAGATTACCTGCTGGTGCGACGGTGCCACATTGGCAAGGTTACCAACTGCAAAGTCATCCCAGGCGAAAGTCTAACGGCTCAACACCACCTCCTTGTCCTGGACTTTGCGGTTGTACCGAAAAAGAAAGTGATCGAGAAACGCAAACCCCGCACTAAGTGGTGGTTGCTTGATGGTCCTAGGCAGTCGGACTTCATCGCGGAGGTCGAGCATCTCGAGATCAGTGCTCCGCATGAGTCCGCTCAGGAGATCTGGAGTAGGATCCATTCAGCAATCACCGATGCGGGTAAGCGCGTCCTTGGCACTTCTTGTGGTGGCCGCACCATAGAAAAGGAAACGTGGTGGTGGGATGACGGGGTGCAGGAGGCGACTCGGAAGAAGAAAGTTTTATTTAAACATTCATTTAATTATTCATTTAATTATTTAAACTGTAGCCAAAGCCCGCAGCAAAAGTCTGGCGCCCTTATACGACAAGCTGGAAACTGCGGAGGGGCAAAAGCTTATTATTAAGCTGGCGCGTGCCCGGGAGAAAGCTACACGGGACATTAGCAAATTTCTCTGTGTAAGGGACGCCCAGGGTAAGCTGCTCTACGATGCCTCCTCTGTTAAGGAGAGATGGTGTACATACTTCGCGGAGCTGTCTAACAAACAGCATCCCCATAACCTTCCTCCCGAACCGCCTCCTAACCTTGGACTTATTTCCCCTATTTCCCCCGACGAAACCCGCATTGCTCTTCGCCACATGAAGAACCGGAAAGCGGTCGGCCCTGACAATGTGCCAATTGAAGTGTGGAAGGCGATGGGCCCACATGTTGTAGACCTTCTGACGGATCCTTTTAACCGCATCCTGATCACCAAGGAAATGCCGAACCAGTGGCGATTTAGCCTGATTATCCCTGTTTAAAAAGGCAAAGGTAGCGTACAGGATTGCAGTAGCTACCGCGGTATCAAGATCATGTGCCACACCATGAAGCTCTTCGAGCGCATCATTGACAGACGGCTCCGTAGCGAGTGTACTGTCTCTGAGTGTCAATATGGCTTCCGGGCGGGTAACAGCACCATGGACACAGTGTTCGCCTTACGGAATCTGGCTGAGGCTTACAGAGAGAGAAGGAGAGCTTTGCATATGGCCTTTTTAGACCTGCAGAAGGCCTTCGACTCTATACCTCGGCAGTCCATTTGGTGGGCACTGCGCTTCAAGGGCGTTCCCGAGGCCTATATTGATCAGAGCGATTGTTTAGACATGTACCGCGATTCCGTGTCCTCTGTCCAGACCGCTGTTGGTGAATCGAATGGTTTCCCAATATCTGTTGGCGTTCACCAAGGCTCAACATGGCTTACGGTTACGGCAAACATCCAAGATCAGCCTCCATGGCTAATGATATATGCCGATGACATCGCCCTCGTTAATCAGAACAAAGCCCATCTTGAGCGCAAAGTCAACATTTGGAAGGACACGCTTGAAAACGGTGGTCTGAGATTAAATGTGGTGAAGTCTGAGTACATATCCTGTGGCAGCACGGATTCAAAGACCATCCGAATAGGTTCGGACCTGATCAGAAAGTCCGATACGTACAGGTATCTTGGATCCGTGCTGCACGAGTCTGACAACGTGGACGACGATGTCCAAGCACGTATAAGCGCGGCTTGGACGAAGTCACGCGAGGTAACGGGCGTTGTATGCGACCGCAAAATGCCTCCGAAGCTCAAGGGGCAGATATATAAATGCATCATACGGCCTGTCCTACTGTACGGCGGCGAGTGTTGGCCAGCACTAAGCAGACACACCCAGGAGCTTCACGTCACGGAGATGAAGACGTGAGGTGGATGAGTGGCGTAACGCGATCCAATCGCATACGCAACTATTTCATCCGAGGTAGTCTTGGTGTCCGTGACGTGGGGGAAACTGCAAGAGTGCCGTCTGCGATGGTATGGCCACATCATGCGCCGCCCTATGGAGTACGTTGGTTGGAGATGCATGAATATGGCTGTTCTTGGGGCTAGGTCCCGTGGTCGCCCCTCGCAAGCGCTGGCTGGACGTCGTCAAGTCCGACATGAAAGCCAATGGCCTGAATGAGAAGGATATTCAAGATTGGGCAAAGTGGAGGAAGCTAAGTAGGAAGGCGGACCCTGGCAATAGCCGGGATTAACGCCAGGTGGAAGAAGAATTACATGTGTTTAGTTTACAGACTTTTCCCTCTACTTGTAGTGTAAGACGGTATTAATTTACAAATTTCATTGTTCTAGGATAACGGGACATACATTACATACAACATTTTGATTCCCTTGAGAGTGTCGAAATATATGTTTATTGTGACATAAACGACCATATTTTTTTTTACGTTAACTTAGAAGTTTGATTTTTTTCACAGCTTCAAGGGGCCATGGATCTGAGGTTTTAATTTCAACTCGATTCGGTCTTGACAGACGGACAACAAAGTGATCCTATAAGGGTTCCGTTTTTCCTTTTGAGGTACAGAGTCCTAAAAATGACAACAAAAAAAAAACATTAATTTAACAAGAAAATCTAGAAACTTCCCACTTGTACCTGAGTTGACCATCCAAGTGAAACTAAGCAATATTTTTTCCAAGAACTTTATGCAATCACAGTTAGTTAGCAATTTATTTTCGAAAGTTCCGTTTACCGAGAACCTAGAGAAAGCAAGGAAGACATAAAAACATAAAATGTTGGCTGCTTGTCAACTCTTTAAATTATAATTATTTTTTCAAACAATGGTCTGTGTTCATAAGGTACTTTATTACCTGGGTATTTTTCTTTTCAACATTTTGCTGAAGCCGTCCAAAGTTTTATTAAACTCGCCTGTAGATTTCGTAAGACGGCTCTTAATTGTTGTCGTCTAATGGTTGCTCCATCGATTCATTGAAAAGCATAAAATATTGCTTGTAATTTAAGTTTCTCATAACATGTGACTCCAGGTTGTGAAATCAGATGTGTACCTACAAATGCCAGCTGGAAGCCACGAATTAACATGACGCAACAAGGTGGTTGAGTCATGTTAAAACGTGGCTTCCTGTTAAGATGAAGTGTGGTCGAAGATGGAGCACGCTTGCCTAGCAGTAACCTATTCACTCTTGACTTAAAAACTCTCAGACTCTGGCAGGGAATTCCAGTCCTTACATGTTTTCCAAAAACATTTTGTGCATGTGAGTGGGATGTCCATACTCGTAATGTACCGGTGGTGCGTCGCCGTAAGTCTTGTGGTTAAACAATGCAATTTCTTCGCAAACTTCCCAATAAAATAAAAACCGGCCAAGAGCGAGTCAGACTTGCCCATCGAGGGTTCCATACAAATTTGTAGGTACAAATTACTTTAAAATAAAGATTACTAATATTTTTATGATTTAATTACATATGATTAGTTTTCAGTTTTTCCCTATCCTTGTAGTATAAGAAGATATTACTTATTCCCTTGAGAACAGCTTCAAGGGACTGAAGATCTGAGTTTACGTTTTTAATTTCAACCCGATAACTCCACGCGTTCCCGAGGTAAAGGTCCATATGTCTTGACAGACATACGGACGGACAACAAAGTTCTCCTATAAGTCGTTTTTTTGCTTTGAGATACGGAACCCTAAAATCCTCTATATTTTAAGGATGGGAAATCATCAAATGACTCCTCCCGCTTTGGGTGAAGCAGAAGGGAGTGTCAGAGTCTTACTGACTAAAACCCATCCGCGTTCCTCCTAGTGCCCTTTGCGTTCCAGGGTACGGTGCCTCTTTCGAACGAAGTCCGCAGCCCCAGCAGGCACTGGCCCTAGCGGGCCCCGTCTTTTACGCTGACAGCTCTATGAGGCACGCGTGGAACACAGCGCGCCGTTTACCCGGGCCTGGTTCTGATCAGACGGCGAGCCACCCAATGCTCGCCGTCCGCAGGCTCGCGCTTACGGTGGCAGAAAATCGCCCTGCGACTCCCGACGCCCGGGGCGTCTTTACTTTTGCGGCGGCTGGGGCGTGAGGTTTCCCTTTCTCTCACACGTTCGGCTTCCTCCTTTGCTAGCATCACTGCTTCGCAGAAGGAGGTGATCGCTTCCCATGTCTCCTCGCTCCGGACCATAGCTTGAACCAGGGCCGGACGCGAGAGATCACCGCCGCCGATCGCCTCGGCGAGTACACGGCGGTGCTCCGCCCAAGCAGCGCAGACCACAACCGTATGCTCCACCGTGTCCTCACCCTATAATCCTCTTAAAATACTAACATAGAAAACACCGACCACGTCTTTGATGCTACGAAAATACCTAGTTATTTTTAACCTAGGTACTTGCAAAATAAATACATTACAATTTTGGTTATCATTTAAAGCCGAATTGAGCTTTAAATAAAATTTCAATGTTAGCAATAGCAAACGCATCACATTTTACTGGGATCAAAAAAAGCCTTTAATAAGTCATAACATCCTCCGAAACTGCGGGCTATAAACAGTATCAGGTAACCTAGAATCCAAAGAAAAATCCTATTGTATTTTTCGAATAAAATGAAAGCAACACCCAAAGGTAACTACGATGCAATAAATATGAGTGACCTTATGCGGTAGAAATGACAACAATATAACGCAATAAGGCCATTCGAATCGGAACAAATATTTGTTGTTGCAATCAACCTGCACTTGCTTTGCTCGCCCCCCTCGTAGGGGAAAAGGGGGCTACAACAATACATTCAAACACAATGCCAAATAATAACTGCTATTGATTCGCTGACCGATACTATAATCCCGCGAATCCCCTCGCGGAAACATATTGCTTACAGCTGAGTCTAATAAAAAAACATCAAGGGGAAACATGTTACCCAATCTACAAGTGTAATAAATAAAAATGACATTTATATTCGAACTATGGTATTAATAAAGGTTTAATAAAATCCTACGAAACCACATATAATATATTTGGATTTTAGATTTCCGGCTAAGGTATAAAATTGACTGGTTTTATTAGCTAAGAAACTCTGTAATTTGATTTATTTTTTTATTGATAAAGATAGTGCAAACCACACGTTTCTGACCGAAGCGTAGAGTCCGTTTCGGTCAGAAACGTGTGGTTTTATCTTCGGGAGTACTGCTGTGCACGAGAAACTAAAAATGCCGAGTTTGTTGTATGTTGAACGCGTTAAATGATCGGACAAAACTTTAACTCCTTTTAAATCCTTAATTTCCTTCAACGTCATTAAAGTGAAGAAAATATTTCTTATAATACATAACAAATAATAATCTGATAGCATTTTACAATACATCTACATCATCATCATATCAGCCGAAAGACGTCCACTGCTGTGCATAGGCCTCCCCCAAGCGTCGCCACAACAACCGGTCCTGCGCGTCTCGCATCCATCGGCTACCTGCAACCTTCACCAGTCCTACCAACGTTATGCGGTCGCTACTCCTGAACTTTTCGGTCCCATCGACCAATAGATACTGAATATTAATTATAGCCACTGTTTCCTGCGGACTACTGAAGTATGGCATTTTTACAAAGAAATATTTGTTTCGCTATGCAGCTTATTATCATGATAAAATTGTTCCTCTTTGGTACTTTCAATTTATTAGAAAGAAATACTATCGCAAAAGTAATGCAAGCTTTTTAACTTGTTCGTCTTTAGTTCTAGGCGTCCACTGCTGGACATAAGCCTCCCCCAAGTGACACCACAACAACCGGTCCTTTGCGTCTCGCATCCATCGGCTACCCGTGACCTTCACCAGGTCATCGGTCCACATTGTGGGAGAAAAGAATACTATTAATGGAATAAAATGTAAAGTGCGCGTTATTTGCTGTTTTGTTAAGTAAACATCAACTGCCAATCGCATCATTGTGAAAGTAAAAGAGTGAGTTATCATTTATTGAGTTAAATAATAAACGAGCGGAATCATGTCAAATGCGAAGGTCGCATCTTTCTTCCCGCAACCGCGCCGCGCAGTATTCGGACTTCAAAGGGTACGTCGGCATTATTTGTTCAATCATTGAAATACGTCTCCCCCAGCGATGTAGTAGCAATACCTATTTAATGTTTTATTTTGCAATAAAACTGGGGAATGCAGCTGCAACACATTAGTTATGCTGGTGTTAGACATGTTTGTTTTTGTTAGGGTTCCATATCTCATAGGTAAGGTAAAAAAGAACCCTATGAGGCCACTTTTTGTTCGTTTAACACAGAGATTTCTCGCAAGATCTGTTCTACCTATTGATATTTTGGCAATATATTAGGTATCAATAAAGTCTCTACTTTATTAATACCTAATATATTGCCAAAATACTCTCTACTACTAAACTCTACTACTCTAAACTGGCCTGTGGCTCTCCACAAGCTCAGAAAAACCTTTACTTGGTTGTACTAAACAGTACTTACTCTTTTATCCTAGACATTACGTCATCTAGATGTATATTTTGTGAGGCAGTGTATCTTTATTAATTACGTAAAATACTAAAGGTGCTTTTCTATTGAAGTAACTGTGCTTTCAATTACGACTTTAAGAGGGCAGTAGCGGTATATAGACCAATGTATAGTTTGGTACGGAACCCTAACTCTGCGAGCACCGGGTCGCTCGTGATTATTTTATTTTCAAAGCCACGCGTACGTAGGAAGTTTCGCTCAACATTTACTGCCACTAATTAAATTATTGTGTACATGTGATAGCGTGTTCCTTTAGTAAATTAACTGGGACGAAACCTGGTAAATTAACTGGTGTAAATTTTACATGACTTGGTACCTACAGATAACTGAAGGTGGTGGGCGGCCGTCTACATGAAATATTTATTTGGTGCCTTCGCGAAGTAATTAGGACAGTGTTGCCCTCTCTAGCCTTAACCTAGTTGCAATAATAATTATTTATTTATGTATTGAAAGAGAATGTTAAGGTTGGAGGATTTAGCAAGATTTTGGAATTAAACTGCCTGTTAAAGTACTTAACAATTTTGTTGTGACAACATATTATTGTTTTTTGATGTTGGAACGATTCTTTTGATTTTCGAACAGTTATTAAAATGAAAACAAAAGACTGTCTTTATTTTATTTTTTATAGATATTTTTTTTTAAATCCATGGCCGCAATAATTTGTTCAAAGCGAACATGGGAAAATAACACACTCTAAAACCAGATTTTGTGTTTCCTGATAGCTACAGTCTAAGAGTATGTCAAAAGTGAATAGGTTACTTCTAGGCAAGTGTGCTCCATCTTCGACCACACCATCGCTTACCATCAGGTGAGATAGTGGTCAAACTCGAGCCTATCAATAGTGAAACAAATAAAATCAAAGCTAAATAAACGTTATTGAAAATGACGTGACTAAAATGCCTAAACACAACAGTATCGAAGTCTTTCCAGTCGATCAAATTAACATTCAGGTATGTTAACGCTGATAAGAGACCTGCGATACAAACTGTCAATATTTATCAGCTGATCCCTAACGAATGAAAGCAAAACAATGCCAGTATCAGGCGCTTATTATCTCCATCGAATTGTAAAAGTCCATAGGGGTTGCTTCGTCGTAGTACAGTTACACTGTGATAGTTGAACTAGCCTACGGTTTTTTTTAAAGGTCACCAAAAAACCAGTCAGAAGAGTATTTGACTGGTTTTATTATTATTATTTATTTTATTTTCAAATTGAGGTCCACAATGTTAGTAAAATACATTCAACTTATTAACCTATTGTTAGTAGGTATACATACAATAGTAACAAAATAGTTACAAATTGACAAAAACCAAAGATGACAGTCCGACTGGACCTAGCTACGACCATCGGCCGAGCATTAGACAGTCCCACCGGTCACTCAATGCCCTCAACATGGTCTGAATTTCGATTATTCGACGATTATTGCGTAGAAATCATCCACTCTTGCATCGGCAAACATACCCGACGCGCTGCAGAACCGCGGCAATCCCACAAGCGTTCTGAATGCATTGTTGTACTGGACATGCAGAGCGCTGTATGCCCTCTGCGTATACTTGACCCACAAACTGCAGGTGTAGAAAATTTGACAATAGGCTCGGAAGAGGGTAATTTACACCGTGCAAATCTGCGTGCCAACATATTATCACGGACTTTTTTATGGGTGGGAAATCATCAAATGACTGCTCCCGCTTTGGGTAAAGCAGAAGGGAGTGTCAGACTTTTATTGACTAAAACCCATCCGTGTTCCTCCTAGTGCTCTTTGCGTTCCACGGTGCCGCTTTCGAACGAAGTCCGCAGCCCCAGCAGGCACTGCGGCACTGGCCTTGGCGGGCCCCGTCTTTTGTGCTGACAGCTCTTTGAGGCGCGCGTGGGTCACAGCGCGCTGTCGACCCGGGCCTGGTTCTGATCAGACGGCAAGTCACCCAATGCTCGCCGTCC
Organism: Lacanobia oleracea; assembly: GCA_950371165.1. Lineage (NCBI taxonomy): Eukaryota > Metazoa > Arthropoda > Insecta > Lepidoptera > Noctuidae > Lacanobia > Lacanobia oleracea. The sequence continues at coordinate 17,207,561 of OX493385.1, forward strand.
GCAGGCCGCAGACAAGACACTCAGTCTTACTAACTTGTACCTAAGGCCATGAACCACCGTGTAGTTTTCATATATTTTTAAAAGTCGTCTCAACACACTGATCGATGGGCTCAGCAGAACCATATCGTCCGCATAGCTGATGTTGTTGACAGCAACACTATCAACATGACAGCCAACACCAGTGCTGCTGAGCTCAACGATCAGATCTTTTTTTTTTTTTTTTTTACTATTGATAGGCACGCGTTTGACCACTATCTCACCTGATGGTAAGCGAGGCTTATTATAAGTATAGCTTAATTAGATATAAGTTAAATAGGCGCGAGGAAGTGATTCTCCCCTGCCTTACTCCACATTTCAATTTATATTCATCAAAGAGATTCCCTGCCCATCTAACATTATTTACCTACTTGATTTTCATAACAAAACTTTAGTAGATTAGTAATTTCAGTTTCTACTTTACTCTCGCTTCTTATCTTGTTCCAAAAAGGTCATAGGACACAAGGTCAAATGCCTTGGATAAGCCCAAGAAGCACGCGTTTACAGCTGTTTTCCTATTCGTATAGTACCGGACAGTTCGCTTAAGGCACATAATGGTACTTTCTGTTTATAGGCCAGGCCTAAAACCAAACTATACATCACGAAGACTAATTCTTGGGGCCATGTATGTATCCAGCAAACTGTCTAGCACCTTAGCAGCGACCGTTGCGAGGGATATGAGCATAGAGTTGGTGGGATCTGCAGCATCACCGGTTTTATTTTTAATAATAGTTACGACTATAGTTTTCATAAGTGGGCTAGGCAGATAGGTGTGGCTTATGCATAGGTTAAAGAACATAGCAAGTACTCTCGAAAAATGTATTCCTGCGTAGTGTCACATGACATGGTGTGACATGAACACTTCAGGGTGATCGCGTCCTGTGGACTGACCTCAAACCATTTTATTAATGACATTTGTGACGTCTTTAGCAGAGAACTGTACTCCCAGCTACTTCAGTCAGTGTCAGTCACCGTTTCCATCAGATTTGCTAAAGGGTTCACTTTAAAATGGTTCACAAACATATTTGCAATGTGAGTGAGTTCATGTTTACCACCAACACCCACAGGGAGGCTCGACCTAGGACTCAATTTATTCGTGTTTAGTTTTCTGGTTCTCAGCTATAATATTCAGTTTAATTTGTTTTTCATTGTTACGACACCATTTCAATTTACTTTTAAAAACTCTGCGTGTATCTGTGCAACTTTTCAAATTCAAAGCTTGCATCTGGCTTGCCACAAAACTGCCACATCTGAAAAGCAAATCGAGCCTCCTTATAAGCAGTTTTTACATGTTGGTTCCACCCTGGTAAAACTTTATACATTTTAGACTTACCAGCTGCCGCACTATACTGCGCAGACTGCTGAAGAATACCTATTATTTTGTTATACATATCATCCAAAACAAAGTTATGGTTTTTATTCTTACAATGATAGGCTTATATTTAGGGTTCTGAACAAACGGGACTTTTATAGGATCACTCGGGTATCTGTCTGTCGGATTCAATTCTGTTGAAATTTTACACACATATGGGCTATTGTGACCTTTACACTAACGCGATAAGTACATAATTAAATTTTGAGTATGGGGTCACTTTTGGGTGCAAACTAGAAAATCACAAAAAAGTTTTTCATACTGTATCATGTGACATATTTTGATATGTCACACGATACAGTATGAAACACTTTTAAAAAAAAAAATATAATTAAAACTTTCACAGCAACATTTTTGATACTGTGAAAATTTTAATTATATTTTTTATATAATTAATATTTTTGAAGCTTTTCAAGAAATTACATCAAAAACGACCAACCGGAGCCCTTATCTCTGAAACTCTGAGCCTAAAATTTCGAAAAAAAAGCTAATATTAGTAATTGTTTACCTAAAAATTACAGGAAAACCTATAATTAGAACAACATACCTGTGCTTGTTATGAGGTGTACAATAAAGTATATAATAAATAAATAAACATGTTACAAAAATGAAATTGGTTCGGAACCGAGTTGCACGCGAGTCCGACTCGCACTTGGCCAGTTTTTTTTTTGTGACGTTTTCACAACCTATGTTAAAGTTCCATGCTGCGTACTTTGTTCGAAAGATCTTCCGTAGCCCTGGAACGCAAAGGGCTCTAGGAGGAACACGGATAGGTTTTAGTCAGTAAGAGTCTGACACTTCCTCCTGCTTCACCCAGAGCGGGAGGAGTCTGTAAAGTTCCAAGCGTTTCAAAATCTACAGTTAACCATGAAACTGCATCTATCATCTGGCGTCAATCCCAGTATGTATCTAAGAATGTACTTACTTTATTTTTCATTTTTCCTTTCCATTAAGTTGTACCTTTAAAGTTCTGTCTCTGTACCAATTTAAGGTCGACTATTAAAATTTGCTTAGGCATAGAGTTCGTCGTTGTAAAGTGCTTTTTGATAGTGCATAAAGTTTTAATGAATAATCAAACACAGAAACGAGCTTTGCACCATAGAGTACAACGCCCGCAACGTTTTGCGTAAGAGAATCATCATCTGCCTAGCCTTTTACCAAGAACATTGGGGTCGGCTTCCAGTCAAACCGGATTCAGCTGAATACCAGTGTTTTACGTGGAGCGGTGCCTACCAGACCTCCACAACCCATTAACTGGGTAACACGGTACTTCATGGCAAGACTGGCTACTGCCAATCCGTAACTAATGCAAAAGATCTACAAATGACAGCAGAGACCAACGGCTTAACGTGCTTTCCGAGGCGATGAGATGTTAAGATGGTCACCCATCCACAGACCAACCTTGGCAAGCGTTGCTTAACCTTCAAGATCGACCCATACGGCTGTTATTATTTAGCTACGAGCTCCTCCTTTTGCGTAAGAGAACATAGAAGAATAACTTCTTACTTGTAATGACGCCTTCAAATTAGTCGCTAAGTGCCGCGCGGCAGCAGCGCAACTGTCGCGCTGCTTTGTTAATCCAGACAAATAACAAACGCGCGGCAGCCGCGCTGCTGTCGCGCTTCAGCCGCGCGGCACTTTGCGTTTATTGGTTGACTTAAAAAAAACATCTTACATCTTGTAAAATAATATACTTCCGATAGGTAGTACGAGTAAGTACATACATATTTTTAAAAAGGTATTTTTAGTGACATCCTTAAAATATAAAATAAATAACATACATTTTTTATACGATTCCCTATACACGTGCAGTTGACCGTACTTATGTGCAATAGAATATTAACTTGTCATGGCTAATGCGTTTTTGTTATCTTCTAACCACGATATACTCGTACTTAATTTATTATTCAGCTTTTTTTTGCATCAGATATTATTTGAAAGTTGACGTTTTTAAGCTTTTTCATCATTAGGTATATCAAAAGACGTCCACTGTTAGACATTCGCCTTCCCCAGTTTCGCCACAACAAGTGGTCCTGTGCCTCTTGCATCCGTTGGCTACCCGAAACTCTCACCAGGTTATCGGTCCGCCTTGTGGGATGCAAACTAAGTAATAATTCAGCCAAGAGACATCCTCACCATATAGTCCAGTCTTACAATTTTTGCATTCAGCTGTTCTGATAAATAGCACCGGCCCACCAGCCAACATTGGAGACAATATTAAATTATTTATATTAGTCATATTCTTAAGCTTATAGCTTGCTTTAGCATATTCTGAAGAATGGAAGAATAAAACGTGTTGCGCCGACCCCAAGTAACATGGGATATTTCTCCTATTATAAATAAAAAAAAAAGTTATCCTCAAGAATATAATGCGAACAAAAAATCACCACATAACAATATATCAGATCTGAATAAAAAACATAGTATAAGTATGTCATGTATCATGTTTATCAATAAGTCCCTACTTTATCGACCCGGGCCGGAACGACGCCGTGGACCCCTCTTTTCACTAAGTGTTATTATTTGATGCGGTAATGTAAACCTTTGTGGTACGAGAACTGCGAGGGACGGGGCATTGTGAGAGAGTGCCGAGAGAAACGGCGATTTTTCGAGGATAATACCATTGATTCGTGAAATAACGATACAAGATATTGTGTAGAAAAAGTTGAGATTCTCGGACCGAGAAAAAGGTCAAAATATTTACATTTCAACAAAGATTTAAGGGTAAAGTTGGAACAATGCTATGTATTTATGTGAGCACATTGTCCAGTTAATACTACTACAAACCAATCACCTATCTCGTCACGTCACCGACATTATCTTCATCCTATCGTGTTCATGTTGACACAACAACCACTTTTCTCTTATAATTATTTTTTAGCCTTAATTGCTGGAGTCTGTTCTTTCTTGACATAATATTATCTTTTACGCCGACCGTCCAACGTTTCTTTGGTCTTTCCCCATTCTTATAGCCGCCACATTCATCTTTCCTGACGATATTTTCTTCAGTCATCAATATCACATGCCATGCAGCAAATGAGAGCCACCGTTGCTTTTAATTTTACTCAAAATCAAAATCAAAAGTCGTTTATTCGAATTAGGCTGAGTGCCAGCACTTTTTGAACGTCTACGTTTACCAATAAACAGTCCCCCAAAACGTCCGCCCGTCACTACTTCCTAGTGTTTCAGCTGTGGAGAAGAAGAGGCCAACAAACTCCCCATCAACACATGTCTCTGTTGAGTTACAAGAACTCGCATTTATACAACATAATGCAAAGTTTTGCTATAGAGAAAATAATATAACGTGGCAGCACACTCCATTACGCCATCATAAGCAGACAACTCTAGCATAAAAACAGTGTAAACCAAACTTAATATGTAAGCCTCCAGACATAAAGGGCGTGCCCGCCTACACGTGCAGGGTTAGAATCTAACAATATATCTGTTACTCGACGCTACAAGTTATAAACTAGGGCCACCAAAATTAAACAAGAAGCAGTTAATCGTTAAACAATAGGGAATATGCATGAAAAAATATATTTTTCATCTATACAGTTTATCTAAAAATACACAAAAATTTAATGCTAACAGTGAAAATAGAATCAAAATTACTCGAAAAACGAAGGAGATATAATTATTTTAAACAAATATATCTGTCCCTCTCGCGAAAACGCTGTTTTCTATGGCAGCTGTATAGGCGTCATAGACGATGACGTCAAAGTCTTCATCGGACTTCTCTTTCTAATTGTAATCTTTGAAGCTTTATAACTTCATCGCTGATGAAGGTATTTAAAAATAATTTCATGATTATTTACTAGAGCTAATAAGTATTTCATTTTGCAAATACAAAAATTTCATGCATATTGTCTAAGTCGCTAATTAATCGCAAGTTGCAATACACTCAATAGGGAGCATGCGATATTTCTATTTTTGCTTTCATTTTCATTCGCGCCAAAATGGACGATGACGTCACTCATGTCTGTCACTGGTCAAGAACTGTCATAATTCAAAGTTATCAAGCAAAATCCAAGTGCTTCCGGAATTTACTTATTTTCTCAATAACAAAATGTGTGGAGTAGAAAAGTGTAAGTATGTAGGTAGGTACTTTGAACATTCGCTTACCTGCTAGTTTGAGTTGACGCGACCGCCAGTTTGTAAGTATCATTATCAGATGCTAGCTATAAAACGACTAGACTATTTTCACGATTTTTTACAAAATACATATTCTTTAATAATTAGTTATTTAGTAAAAAATTAAAGATTAATTAGTCATTGTAATAGTGTGAGATCTGATCGCTATCTCCACTGAGAATTTAGATCCTATTCACAAGTATTTTTTGGACATACTTTATTTACTTTAAATTTGTAATTATTCATCACGAGTGACGTCACCAGACGCTGATTGATGTATCTATTAAAACACGTTCCGTTTCACGTTACCTTAAATTTGTAATTATTCATAAAAATCAATATTTACTGGAATAAAAACGTTGCACTGGCCCTTCTCTTATGCTTTTTTTTACATTTTAGTCACAAAATATTGATAAATATTAAATCTGCATCTTCCCTATTATAAAAAAAAAACATTGTATTGAAAGTATTATGTCAACATATTACATTCAAATTCAAAGCATTTTATTTCAAATAAACCATTCACAGGCACTTTTGAAACGTCAAGGTCAGTCAGTCAAAAACATGGAAGCTATTTGCACGTTACAAAACGTAGATTTCTATGGAAAAGAACATGCAAGAAACTCCACGGACACTCTTTTAAGTCATGTTCTGTTTTACAAAATTCTAAGTTACCTAAACTTGTTGCTTCTGCATGTGAGGACAATGCAAAGGAAAAAAAGAGGTTATCATAAGAATTTAAAATAGAAAGATTAAATAAGCCAATGGCAGTTAAGAGATGATCAGTCTCAACCGACGGCGCCCGTTCACGAACATGACGCGTGTATTGGCACTTTTCAGCTCAACCATTTCGAAGGGAACCGAATGATCCTATATATTTGCAAATAAGAATTGAGATGCTACCGTGAGCATTCCAATGTCTTTGACAATTTCTCTTAAATAAACTCTTAACCCCAGCTGATATATTGCTTGTACAGCCCGTTTTTGTAACACAAATATACTTTATATGCCTGCAGCTTTACCCCCAAAAGGATACCGTAAGACATAATGAAAATAACTAAAATATACTAACCGAGCTGTGTCAACGTCAGTGTATTGTCTTACTTTTCTGACGGCGTAGGCGGCTGAGAAAACTCATACAACAGTCTTCTTGGCGGTTTGTTTAGAGACGGACCGATTTAGGTTTAACCTTTCTGTGACTCATGGTACCGAAGAAAAAGAGTGTGACTTAACGCATATTCCGTTTTTTCCCGTTCCCGTAGGAATTACAGGAAAACCACTCTTAGTGCAACCCTACATTCCCCGAGGAACCAACATGCCAAACAGCATTCCATGACCAGTAGTATCTCATGTCATGTCATGTCATGTCATGTCTCATGTCTGTCAGTCACTCAGAAACGGAAAAATTGTATGCTGATGAGTACACCTAAATAGTTGCGCAACAGTTTTACAAAAAATCTTTTTGTGTACAAAAGCGGTCGTATCGCTGGTAGTGATATCTACAAGGCAACCCTTGGACGGATTAGTACTTATAAATTACAGTGCATAAACTTCACAATCATATTTTACACTAGCTTCTGCCAGCGACTTCGCCCGCGTGGTCCCTAGGAAGCATACTCCCGGGATAAAAAGTAGCCTATGTCCTTTCTCAGGCTCTTGACTATCTGTGTACCAAATTTCATTTAAATCAATTTAGTAGTTTTGGCGTGAAAGGGAGACAGACAGACAGACAGAGTTACTTTCGCATTTACCATATTAGTAAGGGTGCGTTTTCTATTTCCAATTGCGTTGTTCGATTTTCTCAAAAAAAAAAAACTGCGTATAAATGTTTAAAAACTGCGAACGTAAATGTTTAAACAGACCTTTCTATCTAAGTGGAAGTAAGTACAACAAATAAACGAAAGTTGGTACGGTGGACGCAGAATCACCTCTCGGATATGTGACTTATGGCGGTCTTTAGGGGGCAACAATTTCTTTATATTGGGACTATTGAAAGGGGACGAAAAATAACGCCTCTATCGATAGGTCGTAGGGGTTGGCCACATCATATCATTTTTATTAGATGTCAGTTTTCTTTTCTTTTATGTTTATTGAAGGAATGAGAGCTAATTTTTTGTAGTCTGGACTTATTATTAATTGTCAAGTAACTTAGACTCATTATTAGCACAAAATTATTTTGCAAATAACAACTTAAAACATACAAGACACCCAATATTTTTTTATATTTGCGCCGTTTTAGGTTTTCGGCACCTGTAGCAGCCGCCCCAGTACAGCCCGCCGTGCTAAGAAGATGGGATGGCGCACACACATGTTGCATCCTTTTTCATATTCCCATATCATATTTGGAATTATTTTGAAGTTCAGCAAAAATAAATCTGACAAGTGCGAGTCTGACTCGCGCACCGAGGGTTCCGTACAAAATCGTATAAGAATATAGTTCTATTTTTTTTTTACTGTTGATAGGCACGCGCTTGACCACTATCTCACCTGATAGTAAGCGATGATGTGGTCGAAGATGGAGCACGCTTGCCTAGAAGTAACCTATTCACTCTTGACTTAAAGACTCCCAGGTTGTAGCTATCAGGAAACACAGACTCCGGCAGGGAATTCCACTCCTGCAATTACAAAAAATGTATTTTAATGTGACAAAACTACAAATTATCCATTTTACATTTTTATCAAGGTCCTACAGCTCATTACTTAAATAATAATATAAAAATAAATAAATTATATATTAAAATTCAATTTTAGTAAGTGGCAAGTAAATCAAAACCGATAGAGTACTGTGCATGGTCCTGCGACCAACAATCATGTGGCATGAAGCAAGGTTTGGCATACTATCCATAAACTTAAAATTGATAGTTTTGATATACTGGCGACTTACCAAAAGTCGTAAAAGTGATGACTTAGAAACTTGATATTAATTTCAGCATGTACCTCCATGAGTTCTTGACAACGAAATAATCCTATAAAGGTTCTGTTTTTTCCTTTTAAGGTACGGAACCCTAAAAACAATAATTTGTTGTTGGTTAACGACACTAAAACATTTTATAAAAAACTGCAGTCAAGTAATAAAATACAATTGCTTTATTATAATGTTTAAACAATCATACTGGCGCTGTAATGTTCTGTAACCAGAAATAATAAAATGGAAGTTTAAAAAGAATGGCAACACCACTGCCAGCCTTTTACTTTATGAATAAAGCAAAAGAAAAATCTGAAATGTGTGTGATATTGGGCCTACCATTCTTTTGAACTTGGTCATTATGAAAGCGAGACGATGAGCGGATACGGGTATGTAATAAAAAGGGATTTACAGCAAATAAGTAAATTTTGCAAACTAAAATACTTACTTTACCATAACAAACTATAATTATACACATAAAATAAAAAATAATAACTCATAACTCCTTACTAAATTATGGCGTACAAAAATTCGTCCGCATTGCTATCGACTGGAAGTGAGCCTAAAAGACTGGCGGCATTGCCACGTGGTATGGCAAAGCTTATCCACAGGCGAGGTAAAAGCCAGCTTAGTCACGCGAGTGTATTAAGCGTTTGGTTAGTTCTTTAAATAACGCCTGAAAACTCGGACCCCACGGTCCCAGACTTGACAAATCATATCTTAGTCAGACAGAGATCATGACCCTGTAATTAAAAAAGAAACACCTGAAAGCCAGAATCAACAGTAGTGGAGTGTAGAAAAGGGCCGAGTCAATGAGTCCGGCGAGTTTTGGAGAAACCATTTCAACTGTCTTTGATCCCACAATGAAATTAATCAGCATAGAACAGCGGAGGATAAGAATAATATTCAAAAGGAATTACTAGAAAGAAGCCCCGCTGTATGCTTTCAATGAAACCAAGCCTGTGTGTAATCCCACCCTGCAGCTAGGATTTTAGATGCATTTTGATAATTATTCGCATAGGTAGGGTACTCACTAAATGCTAATATTGGAAAACAAGCCCAACAAAAACATTTCATATAGATTGGTTACGATCATTCGCTTTCGTTGTTAAAGTCATGAGATCTCGAGTTTCAAGCCCTGTAAATCTAGAAGACACAACTTTACAAACCCTACGTCTTGTTAAAAAAGCATGGCTTGGCCGATAAAATTAAATGTTCTAAAAATACTATAAACTATGACAAAACATTATAAACTTTTTTATAGGTACTTAAAGTCTTATCATAAGAACAACTACCACCGTGCCTCCAGATTTGTTTTATGTACGAGTAGGTACACCACACGCACACCCTTTGTTTGGTCTGAATGCGACCTTTGATGTTTTACCATGGACGTGGATGGTATTAGCAAATTTAATCACTATTGTTCGATATCGAAATAGTAATTTATAGAATAGTCTAGCAGCTCTCGTTGTACCCCCTACTGACGATCGTGTCCAAACGGTAGGGCGCGCTTGAGTCTCCGATCAGCTGATTATTAGGTTTCGAAGCAATTCGTTGGATGGCGCTGTTTGTTGTACAGTAGCGCCATCAATCTGTGACATATTTACCATTAGGAGATAATGACTACTTACAAATAAAGTCACCTCTTGTTTCTTTTCTTCAGACTTTTCTAGACAGCAAGACAGCAAGGTGATACTGGGGCTAATACTCATGGTGATATTTATAGATAAGCATCATTAACCACTTGTACGTCAGCGCTCGCGAGCTGTCATGTGGGACTTACGTAGCGGCGCAACTGATTTTCAACGCTTCTAAAATGTCGCGGATCTTCCCTGATAAAAACGTTTGCCAAACGAAAAGTATTGAAGCAATTTCAAAATAAAAAATACTTTTGTTTACGTTAGAGTATACAGAATAAACTTAAATAAAAATATATGCTCCAATCTACATGTCCACCCATTAAAAAAATGTTAAGTAAATATCTTTTTCTGATTTCCAGGCAATTTTATTTTGCAAAATGTATCACCTTTGGAGAATAAAAGAGTATGATAATTATACACCATTGTAAAGTGTACATTGTCTAGAAGAATTTAATATATTACATTATTAGAAATATGCAACGTCGTACAAGTGGTTAAGGGTTTAATCTGGTGAAAGCCGCGTGTGGTGACGTTTAGGGGATAGCCTGTATCCCACCGTACTATTTTGATGTTTTTGTGCTTTTTCGGGAAGGAATGTTAGGAATGATTATTCCAGTCTAATCGAATGCAACTGAGTAACAGTATATTGCATGTAGCGACCGCTTATCTGACCTTTAGGATCCAGTAAAGGAGTAACATGGTACTCCTTGGTAAGACTGGTGTCACATTTTCTGTCTTCAGACTACCTTCCCAGAGTGTTTGCCTACGCTTTCTATTAACTGGTGAACTTTCTGTGATGATTTAACCAAAAACACCTTTGATTTCCCTTCACTTTGAAATGATATTGTTGCGACTTGAATTGAAATATGTTTTAAGGTCGAGAATGGTCTTCTGGTCACTTGAAAGTCTGACAAATGATATTCAGTGTTATGTCGGAGTCTTTCTTTACCCGCCAGGCCGTAAAAGGCCCTGTTTGCATTTATGGGCGAGTGGCCTCTTTACCTTGCGGCCCACTTTCTGTTAGCCTTCTTTATCGTCTGAAGCCTGCTCTTTTGTGTGTCTTTGACCTTTGTTCTTTGTATTAATAGGTAACATGTATTGTTTTGTACAGCTGATATAGTCTGTTAAATTACATAGTAGGTATCTTTACTAATATTTGTATAAGGTGACTGGTAATTTAAGACCGATACTTAAATACGTGATTGTACTCATGATAATAAACTACTTTTTCTGTAGGACCAAACCTGAAATAACGAAAATAAAACAGGCAGTACAGTACATTTTGATGAAAATTGAATGCGTCATTGTTCATAGACTAATTCGTCAATTGTCAATATACACATACAAATAAGGATCCCTTATATAATAATGCGTGCGTTCAGCAATAAAGTGGAATTGACTGCTGGCGTTTGTTTCCTGATGCATTAATCTGAGGGTCTTTAAAGTGACTTATAGACAAGCACGCTCCATCGACATCGTCGACTCGATCATCGCTAACTAGCAGGTGAGATAGTGATTAGAGTTAGCCTAAAAATAGTACAGCAAAATATTAGCCATAATCTATAAACTCCTCACTACCAGATTAAAAAAAGAACTCTATAGGTTCCATAAACATAGAGTTAATTGAATGTGTCTCCTGCGGCGTTGGTTAAATAAAACCTTGTCATAGCACCATGTCATGTTTCGCGCCAAGCCACAGGGGAGGTGATTCAGGTAACATTCAATATTTGTGGTCAACCATCAAACGTGTCACGGGAAAGTATACCTCATTACTTAAGAGCTTAGGTACACTTTTGTACTCAGCAAATTTTAAAATTGATACTCATTTTCCGCAAAATATCTCAAAGTGTAAGAAGATACTTGATCTGAATCAAGAACATGTTTTTAAACGGTGTGTTTTTTTTTTGTCAAGCGATGAATGTGATGTTATTTTCTTTGCGCCAGTTTTCCGTAATTGCTTCACTTCAATGTTATTATTGTGGGACATTCGTTACAGAAATATTTTATTATTTTGGAAAGATAAATATTTTCCGTTGGCAGTTTTATAATATTGTGATTGAAAACCAATCCACTAGTTTTTATTGGTCTATTTTCCGACTACATGTTCCGTTGTTATGAATAAGCAAAACAATAGAAGACAAGTATTTTAGTACAATAGAAGAACTATCGCTTTAAAACATTATTATAGTAAATTACTGTGATTATTTTTCCGACCCAAATATCGACCAATAGAATTGCACCATTCGACGTCACGTGGTACAACCTACATGGTATTATACTGATAATTTTTTGAAAATTTTCTGTTGTACCACGTGACGTCGAATGGTGCAATTCTATTGGCCGACATTTGGGACGGAAAAATAATCCCCCGAATATCACACGAGCTTCAAAATTATCTGGCATTTCCCGATAGGTTCCCTGCAAACAAATAAAGTCGTCAAGTTTTTCAGGAAAAATCACTCGCGCTTCGCGCTCGTGATTTTTTAACCTGACAAACTTGACTCCTTCATTTGTTTGCAACGAACCTATCGGGAAAAATACCCGATAATTTTGAAGCATAAGTGAAAATACAATGGACATAATTTTGAAAGCCATCGTTCAGATACTTCAGATAATTATTTGAGAAAGTTATTTAAAATAGTCGTCGAATATTTGAATATTCACTTATAATACCACAAGAGCTTCAAAATTATCGGGTATTTCCCGATAGGTTCGTTGCAAACAAATGAAGGAGTCAAGTTTTTCAGGTTATAAAATCACGAGCGCGAAGCGCGAGTGATTTTTCCTGAAAAACTTGACGACTTTATTTGTTTGCAGGGAACCTTGAGGGAAATGCCAGATAATTTTGAAGCTCGTGTGGTATTCGGAGGATTATTTTTCCGTCCCAAATGTCGGCCAATAGAATTGCACCATGAGACGAAATGTACAGTTAACAAATAAGAATTTCATAATGAATAAAACAACATTTAATTAAGATTCACAATTGAATTCAATCTGTCAGTTTGACGTGTGGTTAATTTGACTGGATCATGTTTTGTTTTTTATATATAGCAACTACCAGAGAAAATTTTCAAAAAATTATCAGTATAATACCATGTAGGTTGTACCACGTGACGTCGAATGGTGCAATTCTATTGGTCGATATTTGGGTCGGAAAAATAATCAGTATAATACCATGTAGGTTGTACCACGTGACGTCGAATGGTGCAATTCTATTGGTCGATATTTGGGTCGGAAAAATAATCATTATTAACTACAGAGGATTGAGCAGTCGAGAAGTTTTTAAGGTATTTAAGGAGGCACCGAGCAAATTATATGTAATTGGCGTACGTTTGATCCCGCGCTGCAGGGTTTTTCTTGATAAAACTGAAGAGTTTGTTTGTTTGCTTGAACGCGCTAATCTCAAATAATACTGATCCGATTTGAAAAAAAATTTCAGTGTTAGATAGCCCATTTATCGAGGGAGGCTATAGGCGAGGTTATCATCCCGCTAAGACCAATAAGAGCATCAGTATCATTTTTATAATACGAAAGAAATACCTTAATTAGCGCGCGATCCGTCCATTCTAGCTAGAGCCGCCATGCTTTCTACCCTATCTGCTTCGGCAGTCGGACATTAAACTCTGTGTCTTTTACTTACGTACAGTTTTCGCTTGCGCTTACGAACAAATACACGGACCACATAGAATACCTAAACCAAAACCTCGGTGCTCTCTTAAGAGGTACAAAGGTATGTCTAGACGTCAAACTTCCACTCATCTTGACATCTCGAGTCGAGACCATGTCTGCAAATATATATCGGGGATGGTTTAACCAATACATAAATAAAAATACAAACTAATCAAGTTACAACCTCAGGCACTTTCTGCCCACGACGTTACATGATATTCGAGTGTTATGCCTATGAGAGCGCTATATATAGTACTAGTTGACCCGCGCATCTTTGTCTGCGTCACAATTTTCAGGACTGCTTCGCTCCTATTGGTCTTAGCGTGATGATATATAGCCTATAGCCTTCCTCGATAAATGGGCTATCTAACACTGAAATTATTTTTCAAATCGGACCAGTAGTTCCTGAGATTAGCGCGTTCAAGTAAACCAACGAACAAACAAACAAACAAACTCTTCAGCTTATATATTAGTACAGAAAGATAAACAAAAGTCTTCAGTAAGTATCATGTTTAATTAACCTTCCAATTAGAGAGAAATTACGGTTAGCAACATAAAAATCTGCTAATCAGAACTTATCATGACATTTTTATTATTATTGGATGGCTAGTATTTGGCCACAATCTCACCTAAGGAAAAGTGACAATTTGGTCGACGCAATGGAGCACGCTTGCTTAGAAGTAATAAAATCACTTTTGGATTAAATACCCTCAGGTTGCAGTAAATACTCCGAAAATGAATCATTTTTCTACGCACCCTATTGCAACGTGTTTCTTCCCACTCAGAACCGATTCCCAATGAAATCCTTGAACATGCAGGTAGAAACGCGCACTATGAGGCTAGACAATCATTGAGAGAAGCAGCCAAGCTAACAAAGCGAGCAATGCTATGCACGCGACTCTCCCTGGGAATGGGGCTGGTATCCCGCCGTCGCGCCGGTGATTTCCCGAGTGGCCGATTCAGGCCGTAGATCGTGAACGCGGCGTCATCCGCCCGTCGCTCATACAACTTGATCAACACTTGGAAATGTTCGCTTAATTACACAGCTCTTTTTTGTTGTAATAATTCGTATTTTTATGTAGCTTAATCGAAGAAGATGAATTATTTGCTAACGGCTCAATTAGATTATGTGCGTCTGTTTGGGAGCAATAAAATATATTTCTTTCTTGTTATTAGCAAAAAACACCGTTCAAGTAATTTTTTAGTAACTTTAAAGTTCAGTGCAAAAATTCTGTAACAGGGTTTTCAAATAAAAGTTTTAACTAAATTAGTACCCACATTAACTGTCACATCTATTTGCATACTGGCCTGTGTTGGTGTGATTGCCTGTAGTATATATAAAACGAGGTTTGCGGCGAGGAGTTATTTTATGAGGAATTTTAGATTTGTATGGTGTCGCGTAAAAACTCGTCCGTCCTTAGCAAAGAAAGGCCGAGTTTTTAAGGTCTCAAACATGCATAAAAGCGGAACCCTTATAGGATCACTCGGGTGTCTGTCTGGGTCTGTCTGTCTGTCTGTCACAGCCAGTTTTTTTCGGACTACTGGACCGATTCTGTTGAAATTTGGTGTGCATATAGACTTCTGTAATCTAAACAAGGACGCGTTACGTAAATAAATATATTTATTTATTTTATTTATTTATATATGCTTTATTGTACACCAAAAAAAAAAGAAAACAAAGAATATCTTAAACTAAAACAATATACAGTATATTAATATATCAATATATTTTTAGTAGGGGAGTCACTATTGTGGGACAAATTAGAAAATCCCAAACTGTACTATCTACACTAATATTATAAAGAGGAAAGATTTGTTTGTTTGAAATGAATAGGCTTCGAAACTGCTGGACTGATTTGTAAAATTTTTTCAACATTGGAATCCTACATTATTCCTGATGAACATAGGCTTAGAATATTTCAAAAAGTTAGGGATCCGTATAAAAACTTCGATTATGTAACCCGTGGTGTGAAATCAAATCACAAAAAGATCCTTACATCGCATACGCTGCGGGAACTTTTGACAATAGAGCAAAGTGATTGATCTTTACTCACCAGTTGGCGCCACTGTCGAGTAAGGTTCTTAATCATAGCATTAAAGTCGTTACTACGCGCATGTGGACAAAGCTAGAAGAATAAAAAAAAATCAAGATAAATAATTAAACAAACTCGCATCAATAGCCTATCAATAGTGAAGTTTGACCTTTAAAACCTCACGCTACACTAGCGCCTCAAACAGCGAATTCAAACACGATAGGGTCAAACATTTGGATTTTATAGTAGAATAGAATAATCTTTATTATAATGTGTCTTTATTATGTAGGCGTTAGATAAAGTTGCAATAAAAAGCATTGAACTTCCCCTTATATATTATAACCAAAAAATAAAGAATGAACCTTTAGTAACGAACGTGAATGATCACTTTATTTCCGTTTATTATATTAAGAAAAGTCAACTAAACAATAAATGCGGGTCGATGACCGCTATTCCTTATTTATCTGGCACCCACCAGAAGTCCAATAGCTGCTTTTATTATACACCCTTCAATCATTACTAAAAGCCGCTCAACAGTCGCCAAATTAGTGATACGTAGCAACCAAGCGATCACACCCCGTCATATTATCAATGCATGTTTTAACGAGCCCTTCCGAACTACTCAGATGCCTTTTGCTTGAAGTAACGCAAGTTAGCCCACTCGCTAGCACGAGGGGCTTACCTGCTCAAGGGCGTCCCCAGGGAGATAAACACAAGCTTAGATACGTCCACACTAGAAGGTCGAATAGAGAAGAAGGCCTTTGTTAATTAATTACGTGGGTGTTTTATCCATGAACAATGTTTTATTATGAAGATTAGACAAAAATAGAAACATTTCATTTGTTTACAAAATAATCTCTGAATTCTGATCGGTACAGCAGGGAATATGCATGAAATCAATATTTATTATCTAAACAGTTTATCTGAGAATATAAACAAATGTAATACTAACAGTGAAAATAGAATGAAAATTGCAAATTCAAATATCTGACACTTTCGCGAAAACGCTGTTTTCTTTGGCAGCCGTATCGGTGTCATGGACTTTGACGTCAAAGTTCATATCGAGCTTCTATTTCTAATTCTAATATTATAGTTTATTACTTGATCGCTGATGAAGGTTTTTAAAATAATTTCATGATTGTTTACTAGAGCAAATAACTATTTCTATAAGCAAATAAAAAAACGCATGCATATTACCTATTGGATATGGCTCACCGAATCAGCAAGCTGAAATGGTTGTGGGCCGGCCATGTTAGCCGTAGAAACGATGACCGTTAGATCGTCCTCTGGCTAGGTGGAGCGATTGGATGAGAGTTGCTGGGAATCGAGTTGAATGGCGTGCACCAGGACAAGTCAACGTTCAGCAGTGGACTGCTATTGGCTGATAATGATGATGATGATGACAACGAGGATTGTTGAAGGGACAGTTAATACGGAGTGGTATACACACAGCTCCGCGACAGGATACACTCTCATAACAGGATGTGACGAACTTGGAAAATCATTTACATGTTTTTATAACTTCTTCTTCTTCTTATCGTATGGACAGTAATGTCTAACGACCGAACACACCCTAGTGTCAGAGTTTCTAGACCGTCTCAAGGGTCAACTATTTAACACGTCATCATAGAGGTTACGGCTATGCCATTACAAAATATAAAGCCGATTTTTTATTAAATCAATGAGTGATATAATGATTGTCAAAAGTCTAAATGTTAAAGAAAAGGTTTCTGTAGCGCTTGCGATGTCATCAAAAAACAAGCGTTTTGTCACGCAGTCACGTGACAAAACGCTTGTTTCTTGAGTCTCTGGACTTCAAGGCTCAGTGCTGCTATCTAGTGTACGTCACTTCAGAAAACCCTCACTGTGTATAATACCGGCTACCTCCTTACTAGCTTTCACCCGTGGCTTCGCTCGCGTGAAATGTTTTGATCTACACAAAACGACGCTTGCCGCTACAAGTAACTCCAAATCCCATATACGTTTGGCAATGAGCAAAAAACAAAAAATATTTCTTAAATACTTTTTTGTTATTTTACTTCAAAAATTGAGTTCTAGAAAAAAGTTCTTATATTTTGGCGATCTTTAGCTTCATTTAATTACAATTGTTTACGAGAGTTATTAACGAAGTTAGCATGGATTCACACTCCTGAAAACCCTAAAAAAAATTGTATAAAAACTTTATTAAATAAAGTTAACAAACGCCTGCAGTAAAATCCAGTTAAACACGTACAAGAGTAATATCTGTAGTCGTTAAGACCATTTTTTTTTTTGCAAGATATGTATAAACACCCTGTTATTAATACTAATGCAATGACTCTGTGAGCTATTTTATTAATAAGGATGGATATATTTCGTTACACTCCTACCAACTTATCTGCGAAATGGCAAACATTGGAACTAAGGCCGTCATGTTGAAATGTCATTCGATTGTCAGTTCTCTGGTTGTTTTTTCGTGATATTGCTGAATTTATAAAGTTAAATATGCCGAAAGCTCTTAAAGTGATGCTCGAAAAAATTCCAAAGGTTAAACCTTTTTTGAAGAAGAAGCTCGAGCGGTCTCCGATTATTCCATTTAATCAAATATACAAACGAATTTCGACAGCGACAGGTTAGTGTTGTCAACTTTCTTGTTATAAAATACCCGATATTTAACTAATTATTTCAATCTATGAAATATTCGTTTCTATTCTTGTTGCAGGTTAGCGTAACGGTAACGTACATCTATACGGTAACCTGATAAGTGTGTGAGCCAACTAACCTGCCAGATTTCAAATTTTTACTAACATTTATTTTATTATCTTATATTTCAGGTGTGAATCAAGGACTATTTTCAAAATTTGTCATGAAGGGCACGCAGCAGAAGAAACTGGTACAAAAATTCTGACGAGCAACACCCGGCAAGGACAGAAAACGTAAAAGTAGATTTGTGCATGTTTATGATTTTGACATGGGAGTTATGCGGAGGAAAGTACATGAATTTTATTCTGCTAAAAGAGAGGACCCTACTTAAAAAGCTTCTAGAGGTCTTAAATTCAGAAATAAATTATACAGGACAGCGAGAGAGTCTGCGAAAGCTGCTTCACAAGGTGGGATTTCACTTTAATTTTTTTTTTTGTTTTCTCAATCCTTTCGGAAGGTCCTATGGAGCGTAAAGAAATATCAGCTTGGAGAGCTAAGTACTTGCATGCAGTGGATAAAAATAATAATTCTCCCCAGCTCTGGCCCATAATTTATTTAGATGAGACCTATATTCACTCTTCGCATACATCGGGTAAATGTTGGCAAGGAGAGGGTGAAGACGGAGTATCGGAGCCTGTATCGAAAGGGCAAAGATATATTATTGTTCATGAGGGAGGAGATACTGGGTTTGTTACAAATGCACTACTCGTGTTAAATCAAACACAAAAAGTGGTGATTATCATGACGAGATGAATAGTACCAACTTTAAAAAATGGGTTATTGAAAAACTTGTGTGTGTGAAAAATAGTGATGGATAATGCTCCTTATCACCGTATTTGTGTGAATAAAGTCCCAAATACGAATTCCTTAAAAAATATATGCAATTATGGTTGACAACGGAGAGGATTTGACTAAACCTCAGCTTTTAGAAATAATTAAGAGAAACAAGCCTGGACCTGTATATGAGATTAAACTTAACGCTAAATATCTATTTAGCGGTAAGAAAATGTTGGGTAGGAAAAACCATTTTTTTTCTCTGTAACTCAATTTGTAATATATAATTATATAGAAAAAACGTGAATAACTAAGTAGATCTGGTTAATAAGTACATAAAGAATAAGAATAAAGTTATTTTAACTGACAGTACACAGATAAGAGAGAGGTGGGCCGAATAATATTCGGCCCACCTCTCTCCTTTTGAACTCCTTTTAAACGAAGAATTCTCAAGTGAGGATCTGGTGCCCTGTGACTCTGCATGCGGCCCAATACCCGGAGTAGATTTTAGTGAAGTAAAACACGCACTGACAAAAATAAAAAACAGAAAGGCACAGGCCCTGATGAAATCCCTGCAGATTTGTGGAAAACTCTTGGCCCTATTGCCGTTCACTGGCTTACTAAGCTATTTAACATCATATTAGCCACAAAATGCATTCTAGAGTCATGGCGTCAAAGCTATCTTCTACCCTATAGACGCAATACAGACGATCAGGTTTATGATGGAGAAATATAGGATTGATAGCAAAGAAATGCGCCTAATGTATTGACCTCGAAAAAACCTTCGATCAAGTACCCCGTAAATTAGTATGGCAGGCTCTTCGTACCCAACTTGTACCTGGATCCTATGTCGAACTAGTACATGACATGTGCTGACATGTGCAACAACGTCAGCACAAAAGTCCGAAGCCTAGCCGGTGTTAGTGAGGCTTTCGAGGTCAAAGTAGGCGTCCATCAAGGATCCGTGCTCAGCCCACTCTTGTTGAACATCGTTATGGACTATTTCACAAAAGATATTCCTTCTCCGCTGCCCTGGACCACACTATATGCAGATGATATAGTTCTTGCTGCCGATACCGCGAGTCAACTGCAGAAACTTTTAAATAAGTCGGCGGATGCCCTAGAAAAGTACGGCTAAACTGAATATCTGAAATTCCCATTCAGAGGAAACAATATAGCACAAACTGTATCTATTGGAACTACACCTATCCCCTCAGTAGAAAAATTGAAATACATGGCTCCATACTTACACCCGATGCTAAGGTAGACGCTGATGTGACTCACAGAATAAATGTAGCCTGGCAAAAATAATGCTTATTTACTGGCGTACTATGTGATCCACGTATACCCGTAAAAACTAAAGGCAAAGTGTACAAAACAGCAGTTCGACCGGCGCTTTTGTACGGGTCCTGAGTGCTGGACTACAAAAAGACGCATAAGCAAAAGGTGCATACCAGCGAAATGAAGATGCTTAGATGGGCGGGAGGTGTAACGCGGCTAGATAAAATTCGTAATGAGTACATGCGTGGTAGCTTTTCAAGTTGCACCAATCGTAAATAAAATCACTGCAAACCGCCTTCGCTGGTATGGCCATGTCAGAAAGCGAAGCGAAGACTATGTGGTTCAAGCTGCGTTTAAAAGATTTCTAGAAAGATATAGAGGGAGAGGTCACCCGCCATTAACCTGGTGTAGCTCAATGGAGAGAGACCTTAAGAAAGCCCAATTGCACGAAACGATAACCCAAGATCGCTTGACTTTGCGCAGGAAAGTGAGGAGACCCGACCCCAAATAATGGGATAAGGAGAGGAAGAAGATGAAGAACTAAGTAAGACTGCATCAAAAAGTGGCTAAAATGGTCTTTATGCCCTTTGTAGCGGAAATAATCAATAACATATTCGCATATACTACTCTGTCAAGAAAGTACCGGGAAAAGATCAATAATACACAAAATGTCTGTTATTCATCCAAATTTATTTTATCACCTTCAAGTATGCTCCTTTAGAAACGATACACTTGCGCCAACGAATAATCCATTCATCAAAACATTTTTTAAACGCTGCTTCCGGAATTGAGTTCAGTTCTCGCCGCGAATTCTCCTTTATGTCTTCTATCGATTGAAAACGGGTGCCACAAAGTGGTAATTTGAGTTTAGGAAAAAGAAAAAAGTCAGCAGGAGCCATATCTGGTGAATATGGTGGTTGCTGGATGGTATTTGTTGAGTGTTCGGTTAAAAATTCGTTCACAATGATAGCCTTGTGCGAAGGCGCATTGTCGTGGTGCAAAATCCAAGAATTTTCTTTCCACAAATCTGGCCTTTTTCGTCGAATTTGCTCTCTTAAACGCCGCATAACGCTCAAATAATATTCTTTATTTACCGTTAGACCTTCCGGTAAGAATTCAGAGAGCACAACACCGCGATAGTCAAAGAAAACAGTCAACATGACTTTGACTTTTGATCGACTTTGGCGTGGTTTTTTCGGTTTCGGTTCAGTTGGAAGGCGCCACTCCGAAGCTTGTTGACTAGTTTGCATGTCAAACTCGTAAACCCACGTCTCGTCACCAGTAACAATGCGTTTCATGAATGTTGGCTCCGAACTGACTCGTTCTAGCATGTCCTCAGCGACTTTCATGCGATTGAGTTTTTGGAGAAAATTCAGATCTTTTGGGACTAGCCGAGCAGCAACATGTTTCATACCCAAATGATTAGTTAAAATGGTACGGATCGACTCGTGAGATACAGAAAGTTCGGCGGCTATCTCTCTCAGAGTTGAATGGGGATTTTCAGTCACTATTTCCTTCACTTTTGCGATGTTAACTTCAGTTGCAGACGTTGACGGCCTACCAGAGCGAGGCAAATCTTCCATCACATCTCGACCGCTTTTGAACGCTTTGAACCACTCATAAGCACGAGTTTTTGATAAAGTCGATTCACCGTAAGCCTTCTGTAACATTTTCAGTGACTCTGAACACGAAATTCCATTGGCGATGCAAAATTTAAGACAAACTCTTTGTTCGATATTTTTGTCCATTATGAAATTCGCAATACACACTATATATGATATTACTAAAACCAGCACTGTATTTAATATAAATAACAGATGCAACTCAAACTCCGCGCCAAAATGGAAAACAGTTGTTCCAATCTAACAACTACAAAAAAAAACAAAAATTTGAATTTGGAACCATAAATAAATCATCCATTCCCGATACTTTTTTGACTGAATGTAGTTTGGTTTTGTTGTCAACGTTTAGACATAAAAGGACAATACTAAATTTTAACATAGGTATTTTAACTAATAATTGTCTAACCTATTTGTCACAGTGCTGTGTTTACACACACATTGTATGTTATTATGTAGTATGTTAGTAATTTTTATTTTCGTTAACTAATAAAAATAATTATATACATTATGAATATACAAAACCAAATACGATCAGGCGTCGAAAAATTCCTCCGTATCGCTGTCATCCGGAAACGTGCCCAGAAGACTGGCAGCATTGCCACGTTGAATGGCAATGCTAACTCTTTGAGCAAAGAACGAGCCAGCCCTCTGGACACGCAAAGTGTCGACCAGTAGGCGAGAAATGTCCTTAAAAAGGAGACGCGCACTTGGACCGTGTAGTATGTTATTGGTAAGCTTGATCGCAAGTTTGTTGAGTTTTAACACGTTCGCTGCGGGACCGTAACTGGCGTTTTTTTATTTGTTGCGTTAAAAGGCCGATTGGCCTGTTGCTTAAATTCTCCACCCCTGCGTTATGGGGCTCTTAGATCTAGTAAGGTATCGATTGGTATAAATGACTATACCTATGCGAGAACTTTGAATTATGGATACCTACTTAGCAATTTCACTGAAGAAGAGTAGAAGAGTTGACCTCGCCCCGGACAGCGTAGCCTGGCCCCGGATTCTGTTGTTTATTTAAGAGATATATTTAAAAATAAGTATAAGGTCTTATGACCTAAAACCGCACTAAAAAGGGGTTTAATCGAGGAATTATTAGTGATGGCAAATAAGTTAACGACGCACTATGTTTAACTTGACTATATTTGCGTCTATTTAGGTGCGTTAATACAGCTTGTGTTCGTTGTTCCTCTACTTAGTTGCGTGGTTTGGTTTTAGCTCTAGGGTGATTTTCGATTCATCACTTGTTCCAAGATAGGTGTCATTAATATGAGAGCTGTTTTGCTGAGATTCATTATTTAAAAAATCAGTTTTCATAAAACTTTTCTCCACTTTGACTGATCATTAGAATTTTCACTAACACTATTTTGTCTTCGCTAAAACGATAATTCTATTATCGACAGAGTTTATTTGTACGAGGCATAATTACAGTGCTTGACACAACATAATCATACACTGACACTTGAATAATTTAAATTTGCACTATCTTAATGCATGTGCGTTCCCGCTATTACGTCATAACACTAGTCGGAAGTTAACAGTGCAATCACATAGGTCACTGCGGGAGGGGGCAGAAAGATCTTGTCATCTATTATGGGTCTTTTCCCCACAAGGAATTGAAAAAAATATCAATCAGTGCGTTATCGGGTCGAAAACCCTTAGCACAGTTTTATTACATTACCGAGTTGCCCTTCAGGACCTAAACTTGAACTTATACTTGACTCTTTTATACATGCAGTAATGCTCATGCTACTGCAGCCGCACCAGCGTAAGGAAAGCGTATTTTGCCTCCGCACGGAGTGAGAGCATATACATCTGGTTTTTAGACCTTATATGGTAGCGAAATGTGTTTTTTTATGTATATACACCAATTACTCCGAGGTTTCTGCTCCGATTTGTGTGATTCTTTTTTATTTCAATGCAGCATATATGCAATTAGGTCTCGTAAAAATTTAATTCAGTTTGGCTTAGGAGTTTTTATTTTATAACCGGTTATGCTTATTTCAATTTCTGCGTAGACGAAGATTTTGTCTAAGTATCACCGCTTAAATTATTTATTTATCGTAAAAAAAGTAAAAACTTTTTACAATAAAAATATAACCGACTTTGCCCAACTATACTGGGGTCGGCTTCCAGTCAAACCGGATTTAGCCGAATACCAGTATTTTAAGCGGAGCGGCTGCCTACCAGTCCTCCACAACCCAGTAACTGGGTAACACGGTACTTCATGGCAAGACTGGAGTCAGATTAACTGGCCTCTAACTATCCGTAACGACTGCCAAAGATCTACAAATGACAGCCGGGATTGACGGCTTAACGTTAATATGGTCACCCATTCACAAACCAACCTTGGCAAGCGTTACTTAACCTTGAAGATCGACCCGTGCGGCTGTTATTATCTAGCCACGAACTCCTCACTTCCAAAAAAACACTACAAAGTATAAAATAATCTTAATTTCGGAAGTCGGTGTTAAATAGCGAAGATACAAAACCAACAACACCGACTTCCAAAAGAAGATTATTTTAAACTTTGTAATGTTTTTTCTTACGTCGCTTCATCTATAAAAATCTCGTGTCACGGTGTTTCTAACCGAAGTCCTCCAAAACGGCTCTATAATATGAAATTTTGTGTGTATATTCGGTAGGTATGAGAATAGGTGGTAGGCTACTTTTTTATTTGGCAGAACAACGTTTGCCGTGTCAGCTAGTAACGTATTAGTTAGCACAGCCTCTATAAACTAAGCTTTAATAATATTAATCGTTAGAACTTGTCGCCCATTTAAATCTCAAATTCCTTTTTCGCTGAAGTTTACAATCACGGATATTGGACTTTTGGCTCCCATTTTGACATGTATATTTTTGATGGGATTACTTTTATTACGTCATCATTATCTTCCTGCCCTTATCCCATGTTATTTGGGGTCGGCGCAACACGTTTTATTCTTCCATTCTGTTCTATCATTCGTCACTCCTTTTCTTTCATATCGCTCCTCACACAATACATCCATCTTTACTTTGGCCTTCCTCTCCCTCTCCATCCATCCACATTTATGTTCATAACTCTTCTAGTTATATGCGTTTCAACCCGTTATATGCGTTTCATCATTAATTTTATTACGTAATCTTTCCAAAAAGCTTTGCAGATAAGTGAGGTTTTC
This sequence comes from Lacanobia oleracea, assembly GCA_950371165.1. Lineage (NCBI taxonomy): Eukaryota > Metazoa > Arthropoda > Insecta > Lepidoptera > Noctuidae > Lacanobia > Lacanobia oleracea. The sequence goes on from OX493385.1 coordinate 17,232,861, forward strand.
ACAGAGTTTAGTAGTTTGGTTTCAGCGTAATATTTTTCACCGCAGGCAGTGAAAAGGAACTAGGTATGGCAAAAGGAAAGAAAAAAAAATAAGGTTACTTTTTATTTACATACCTACATGCTAGGTATATTACGAACATTATGTAGTATTCAAAATAAACACATAACTAGTTCCACAAACATTATTTATTATGATAATTCCAGTCTTAAAATAAATGTAAAAATTAGGGCCCATAAATTCAAAGATTGCCTTATTTAATGTTGCGCGCAAGTAACGGACGGCAGCAAGATTTTAAGTTAGATAAAATAACTGAACTGGACCTGACGACTCAATACTGCCATCTATGGTTCGACCAGGGCCGCTGTACCGCGCCATAGCTATGCACGCGGCGAGAGGGGGGCAGTGCTGCAGGCCAATCGCTCGGTCAGTCCGCCTTCAACGCTCACAGCGCGCGGCAGTGTTTTGTTATGCAGAACAGCGGCCCCGTTCGGACTAATCTATACTTCTATATTAATATATAAAGCTGAAGAGTTTGTTTGTTTACTTGAACGCGCCAATCTCAGGAACTTCTTATCCGATTTGTAAAATTCTTTCGGTGTTAGATAGCCCATTTATCGAAGAAGGCTATATATCATCACGCTAAGATCAATAGGAGCGGAGCAATAATGAAAATTGTGACGCAGACGAAATTCAACTAGTATATTATATGTTGCACAACATTTCAGACATCCGTAAAATATTTTAAGCTTTATTGGTTTATATTAATGAGGGTATTAATATAAACCAATAAAGCTTAATATATTTTACGGATTAAACATATGGAAAGAGCTACTGATTAGATTTTAATGGCACTTGCACTGTTAACTATTCTGCAATCCAAACAAGATTACATAGGTCGAATCTCTTTTCCTGTTAAAATTTTAAGGGGTTCGAGCATATTTGTATGGTAGCCGGTACATAAACCAGTCGCAACTTTGTTTTTCTAGGGTTTCGTACCCGAAGGGTACGCAACGGAACCCTATTACTAAGTTTCCGCTGTCCATCCGTCTGTCTGTCCGTCCGCCCGTGCGTCTTTATGTTGGCGGGCTGTATCTGACACTGCTTCTAAGTTGCAACATACTCAATCTAATTAAACTAGAAATTACTTATTATAACCGAAAACTGAATAACGCTTCGGTAATTTCTGATGTAATAATGGGTGAATGAAATTATAAATTAGTTCTGCTGCGTCTGGTGACCAAACGAAATCGAAGTGTCCAAAATTGTCTGCTTTCACTGTGTGGTGAACGCTCACGTTTCGAAGCATGCCTAACAAGGTCTGCATGTCCGCAGTACTCGCCAACCAATCCGAAGGTGAACTGAACAACGCAATTGGTAAATATACACGTCTTAAATTGTACGATGGAGGACTAACATTCTTGTATTTAATTATGTTATTGTCGACGTCCCCGTAGTCAAACATTTGGAAGTATCCGCTCCTCACAAGCTGCACATAATGCAACAGCGTCTTCACGGAGCCCCCCGCTGGCACGTGCGCCAAGACATCCGTCAGTATCTTCCTACCCCACGCGCCACCACCACCATTCCCGAACAGTAACAAAGGATTCAAACATGACTTTCTATCTCCTTTGCAATACTTCTCAATAATTTGTTCGGGGAATACGTCGTTCCGCATGAATTCTTTCTGTCCAAGGAAATCCAACGAATGGTGACCATTTTCTGTATAAAAATTAGCTAACATCTTGATTGGGCCTTTCGCATGGTACATGTAAGCTAAAGGAGCTAGTAGAACTGCTGATCTTAATATTTCGTTGTATTGCGGCTTAGTTGATAAAAGAACAAGTAATGCCGTGCCCCCCATGGAGTGGCCTATGAAATGAAGGTCTGTACTTGAGGTGATTTCAGTAATGTATTTAATTGCTGCAGGTAAATCGTACACACCCATTTCATGCCAAGAAAAATCCCAAAAATTTGCCCAGTCAGCTCTCCTATTTATGTGTATTCTTGAGTATCTGTTACCTCGAGCATTCAATAACCACACATCGAATCCGTGATTTATTAGCATATAAGGTAAGGCTCTTGCCCCCAGAAGCAGCCAATCTTCAGAACTTCCAAAAATACCGTGATGCAGCATCACTACTTTGCCCTGAATAGGATCGGAGTCGCCTAGAACCCGGTGCATTGTTATCATATAACCATCCTCAGTAAGTACTGTGTGGGATTCTGATAGAAAACCATGTGCAGTGATCAACTGTTCAGCATTCATTTCAGGCCTATCCTGGAAAACTAAACTTGGAGGATATCCTGAAGGTGAATGAAATCTTCCGCGGCGTAGATCGTTTTCAAGCTCATCTTCAAGTTTCTTTTTTTTTAACATTTCATCGAGGAACGACGCAAAAGCACTTTTTTCCTCTTTTCCCTTTTCTTCAACTTTTTCTGCTGCTGGTTTTCCAACAATTAATTGTTTAAGGGCTTTAAAAAAATTACGAAGTGGAGTAAAAAAGGCAATCCCCCTTTTTTCCCGACGAAGCTCATAATTTTCACTCGTATCACTCGCGTCGTTTGATATTACCAATAAATCGGTTATAAAAGCGAACAAAACCAATTGTCTTAGAAACATTTGTAAATTCGCGTTTGAACTGGGAACCTAGTTAAGTGAATGCGCAGAAGTATATGACTTCCTCATTGCAGAACAAGCTGCCGTTATATCCGAAAACAAACAATCCTATTCTAGTTTAAAAAAAATATTTAGGTCTGTCTAGTGACAACGAAGATGTCAACATAAACACAGCTACTGAACAATTGCAAGGCAGCTGTTACAAATCATCACTACAATAAAGGTGTTAGCAAAAATTACGCACGCATTAATTCAGCTAACATATAATAAATGATGTAACCACTATTAGATAATATTGTAGTGAATGTAACGAATGACAGACAACAAAGATGAGATTATGAAATGGTTAGAAACGGACATCGTGTTCAATAAACAGATAGAGTACACTTTCTCAATGGCACTGCTTTTTTAATGCGCTGTTTATGGCTTCAAGAGCTTGCTCTTAATCATTTTGATTGTGTACCACTTCTGGTGTTTATCTGAAATCACTTAGACCAGAAGTCCACCCCCCCCCCCTACCCCGTATTATACTAAAAAAGAAGAAGAAAACAAAGGACTCATAGGCCTTTTTATTTTTATAGCAATTATAAAAGAAAAAGACAAAAATAGAGAAGCAAAATAAGAATTGCATGATTCCTAATAAATTGGGAATAATTAGTGTTTTTCCAAAAACGTCCTAAGTATTTTCTATCGAGTCGAACCAGCTAGAAGCACATTTATTCTTCAAAAATATAAATTTTCTTACTGATTAAGCAATTTCAAACTTGGCATCAAGCTTGTGAGCGTATCAAAATAATTATAATAATTGTAGACCTCCAGACCAAATTTTGGCTTCGGCGGCCAAGACCAGCCATCGGTGATATTACAAGGCACAAGTGTGCGCGCAAACCCAGGTGCACTCTCTCTTCCTCAACTCCGATAGTGAGATGGGACAGGAACGACTTTGCGTGCTTTCCGAGGCACAAGGGTATAATAATAATAATTTATTTAATTCAGACCATTGATCCATATAGTGTTAGTAAAATCTTAACCTATTGTTAGTACATAAAAAGCTTAAATTAATTGGCGACATGTACGCCAGTACGCACATGCCTAGCTGCCCAGTGCCTAATGAAAGGCCCATCAATTTTGTCCACCAGTGTAGCCAGTATGTTGTTGGGGCTACCCCTGAATCGCTTCAGCATACTCGCACATCGCTTGCGCATAACGGCATAAAAATCATCTAATCTCGCTTCAGCGAACATGCCAGACGCGCTACAAAACCGAGGTAGCCCCAACAATATCCTCAACGCATTGTTATACTGAACGCAGAGCGTTGTAAGCCTTCTGCGTATACCTTACCCACAGGCTGCACGCGTAAAACGATTGACAAAATGCTCGAAAAAGAGTCAGTTTCACCTCCTTAGTACAACGTGCAAACCTGCGAGCCAGCATATTGCATCTGGCTGCCAACGCTCTGCGCTCCCTATCTAAATCTTGGTCATCCATGAGAAAGTCCGTGATAACATGACCTAGGTATTTAAACTGCGTAACGAACTCCAACGGAGTTCCTCGTAAGTTAATAGATGGAATATTAACAGGTGTATTGTTGCGCACTCTAAAAACAATTACCTTGCTCTTGGAGGCATTATACCTCAAGCCATGAGCCTCCGCGTACCTCTCACAGATGGCCAACAATTTCCTCCGACCACAGATTGATGGACTGAGCAGCACCATATCATCAGCGTAACTTATGTTGTTGATCATAGTTCCATCAACAGAGCATCTGATCTTGGTGCCGCTCAGCTCACCAATCAGCCGATCCATATACACATTAAAAAGACTCGGTGAAGTCAATCCCCCCTGCCTTACCCCACAATCTAATCCATATGACTCAGATTGAGCATCCGCCCACCTAACATAATTATTCTGATGCTTATACCAATATTTAAATAAATCTATGAATTCAGTTCAGTATCATCCGACAGTTTTTGCTACAAAACATCATAATCTACTAAGTCAAAAGCTTTTGACAGGTCAAGGAAACATCCATACACTGGTGTTCTCCTGTCTGTGTAGTACTACACAGTCTGCTTGAGACACAGGATTGCACTTTCAGTGGACAAACCGGCTCTAAAGCCAAACTGCGCATCGTGCAATTTTATGTGTTTATTCAAGCGCCTCTCAAGCAGACTGTCCAACACCTTGCCAATGACTGTTGCTAATGATATAGGTCTATAATTAGATTTGTCGGATGAGTCACCTGTCTTACTTTTAATTATGGGAACTACAACTGTTTTTACCAGATTCTCAGGCAGGTAGGAATGACTCACACAAAAATTAAACATCATGGTAAGCAATCTGGTCAAGTGTACACCGGCGAACCTTAAGTGCTCAACACTCAGACCATCATGCCCCGGTGACTTACCCCGCTTCATACTTTTTAATGCCATTCTAATTTCCTTATTTGAGAATCTTACATAAAAATCACCTTCACACAAGGTCCGAGTGTCTCGCACAGATGTGTCTGTATTAAGTGGCGCTACCATAAAGTGATTCATAAACATGGTAGATATGTCACTACTTTGTGACAGACCCTCAACATTTGCGGGAAGACTCGGCTGGGGATTCAAAGAGTTGGTTTCTTTCCAAAAAGAACTAAATTTTTTCTCATTATGCAGTGATACAATTTTATCCATTTTTATTTGGGTTGCATTGTTCTGACACCATTTCAATTTATTTTTAAATTTCTGCCTCATCATTTTCATATTCTCATAAACCTCTCCACACGTAGGTTTTCCATTAATAATCCACTTTTGAAACCCGAGCCGCGCCTTTGAATGAGCCTCTTTTACATGCTCGTTCCAACCAGTTACATACATTTTCTTTTTCTTCACAAATATGCTATGACTAGAAATAGCAGCCGTTTGCAAAACATAAACAATCTGTTCGTACATATTATTAATTAAAGATCTATGATGATCACTTCTACATATCCTATCACTACATTCAATAAATTGACTAGGAAAATCAATATCACGTAGGGCACTATGACATTGGTCAGCGTAGTGTTGTACCTGGTCAGAGGTTCTATTTCCCCAAATCACTTTATTGAACACTACTTTTTTATAGCTCAGTTTTGGTACTAAAATACCAAAATTACAAATAATTTGTAAGGGAAAATGGACTGACCATGAAACATCATAAAGCACATTTACTTTTACAATTGCACTTTTGGTAACACTTGATACCATACAGTGGTCTAACCATCTAACGCACCCATGCGAGTCACTCAAGTAGGTATAAGTATCGGAATTTATGCCAAGAAAGTCAATATCTGCACAAATGAAATTAAAATCCGAACAGAATTGTATTAATTCATTACAAAATAACTCACCTGGGTGCGCGTTGAAGTCTCCCAAAACAAAAACATTTGCCACGCTATTACATTCCACAATTGCGTTAATTTCTGTCAAACATTCTGTATATTTACTTAGATTATTCGGGTTACACACTGGCATATATACCGAAAAAATAAGAATATCTCGGTTATCGATTACTACCTTAATCGCGGTTAACCTAACATTATTACACTGAATCACTGATACACAATCAAAAGCACTGGATCTCCACAACAACGCGACGCCTCCTTGGGGTCGGCCTCGCCCGGCCGATGGTTCCGTAGCCGCAACACCCGTGGAACCAAAACCGGGACAAATACTGCTTAAATACGCCAAGTCATGCGAGAGAAGGCATGTCTCCTGTATAGCTACGACATCCGACGATTCACATAATTCCCTCACATAATCCATCGACCGTTTAATTGATCTACAATTGAAGCTTATAAGCTTACATTCTCGCTTTAAAAGTTTATCTTGAGAAGTAATCATTTTTATGCCTTATTATTCACCGGGCCTCGTGTGCTGTTTGTTTTAAACACAAAATAACGCCACCAATTTCGAAAAACCCGTGAAATTCCCTAATGAAAAACCCAATGACACGTTTTTCCGAACCGAAAATCGTACCTGGGACCATACAGCTGTCGCGCTTACCATCGCGAGAGCAACGTGGTAGGTCAAGATAATTATATTGCATTCCAATGAATGCAATATACTGATCATAACTAACCTCAATGGGTTAGTTATGATCAGCCGCTTGGATAGATAACCGCTATATACACAACGTTATCAGCAATCATCTACACAAACAAACATAAATTCACGCTATCATGAGTATAGACAGCGATTATACTAAGTAAGGGTACATCTAACGAGGTACTTAAGTATGTACTCGTATGTAGATATTTATTTATTTATCGGACGTCAGAAAATAAATATTATGTGTCAATCAAGCAAACTGACTGAAATATTCCCAACAATTTTAGGGTCAGCTCCCAGTCTAACCGATGAAACCATAGTCGGTATTTGTTTATTTACCTATTAAAACTTTATACATTAGTCAAAAAAACTGTACGAGTACTTATGCAATAACGCATTTTCTATATTTAATAAATACAAAATGTATAAAACTATATACAATACCATACATGGTTTACACGAGGTACCTACTAGAATACTGTTAGTTTTAATGAATTTTACATCTGTCTGTTTGTTTGAAATGCGGCAGTTCAACGATTAGCCAGATTGAATGCGGCAGAATAAAAAACCGCCAGAATGTATTCGGAGCCATAAGTCATTCAACACGGCTAGCCATAATGTAATATAGCTAGACGTAATGTAATAGAGCGGGTCATTTCCGCCTCTTTGACAAGTTTGTGAAGGAGCGGTTTATTTCAATCCCACCCATAGACTACAGTTAGTTTTAATTAATTTTATATCTGTCTGTTTTGTGCGAGTCCCAAATAAACATTTTTTTCTTTCTTTCTTTACTATATTAGACAGCTAACTACATTCATACGTATAAGTTTACAAAAAACGAATGGTCTCACTTATTTCAAGTTATCAATGTGCCTGACTGATTTTCGCTAGAATAAACCGGCCCTTATAAGTCGGGATTTTATTCAAGAACTTATTCTTGAATAAAACCCCGAGCATGACTAATATTCATGTTGTTATTCAGTCCATAATCTTATTTATAATTTCTGTGAAACATGTCCGGAAAATGTGTGGCTGTTTACAAAATTAAAAATATCACGCACGATTGAGTTTAACGTTATATGAAATAGGATGACCAGCTATCTAGGCAAGCTGCAGGTATATCCAATGGAATTACCAGCAGATTGATTATTGCCTGAAGCAAGAGTCACTAGAGCGAATGATCTTGTCACTGAGTAGGAGGGAACCGAAGTTCAGCCTCATACAAAGTGCGAAAACTCATGCTGAAAAAGAGCTATTTGGCAGGCTGCCTCGCATGCCAGCTCGTACTGAGTAAACAAACTATAAGGGTAAACGGAGGAATATTAAGAGGAAATGCTGGCGGCGAGACTTTGTATGTAAAAAGTTATAATTCGAGGTTTGGTTCTCGACTCTTTTGTCCTCCGATTTTAGACCAATTTAAAAGATATCTACTTAACAAACTGAATAAAAAGGATGTATACTGTCTTTATATTTTATTTTTTTATTAATAGTTACCAAATTTCCACACTAGGACTCTGTTGACAGCGATTTGTCGGAAAATTTTAAGCATTTTGTAGTGCTTGTACGGTTAATAAATTATCAAAAAGGACAACATAGAGACACATTTTATATCCTTCTTATTCAGTTTGGGAAATATCTCTTAAACAGTAAACTGTTTAAGAGATATTTCCCAAACGTACTTACGATACTTTAGTATTTCCATACTAAAGTATCGGAGGAGTAAACAGTCGAGAGCCAAACCTCGAATTATGATTTTAAACATACAAAGTCTCGCCGCCAGCATTTCCTTTTTACCAATCATGTCAGTGACTCTCGTGGTGCGGAGATTTTATGCAATTCTATTGGTTAAAATTTCTCCGTTTCTCCGCTCTGCTGCTTCGCTCCGCTGTAATGGACAGGCACCCTTAGGCAATGTCCTATTATATCGCGATCACAATCTTTTGTTCGGCAGACCCGAACGCGTCCTGGGTGAAAGTTCTAAAAAGCAAAGACACGGAAAAAGATATAAGCTGGATGCAGCGTATCCCTGCGCGTCTTTGTGTGTTTGCGCCTTTTTTACATTTGTTGCGTCAAGCCAGCCTTCTGTTTCTATTATTCTTTGGCCGGTACCTTAATTTAGTTAACTACGACGTCATTTAAAGGTACCATCGATAAAATTCCTGTAATTTGAGGTGTAACGTTTGAGCGTAACGGGTGAGTTCAGAATCTTCGAATAAAATATAATTTTCGCTCTTTAGACTTTAGCCACCCCCCCCCCCCCCGTCTTTTGCCTAACGAGCCAGCCCGCGAAGCTGAGCCAGTAGTGATAAATAACTCCCCAAATAATGACATGACCCAGCCAGTCCCTTGCTGCCAAAACGATGCCGTTGAGCCGAGGTCCGTACCCCACAGGGGGTGCCCTCAGCGAGCGGAGTTTAGTATGTAAGTTTGTAGCCTCAGCTGGGGGCCTTAAATTCATTTGAGGCCCACACAGGCAAGTCCGGTTTAATAGTTGACAACCCTCTAAGGTTGAAACTGCGAGTGGCCATCGATAAAAAAAAAAAGACTAGCCAAAATGATAAAGCAATCCTAATTTTCTTCTTATATATATTATGTCGCAGTCGGATTGAATAAATCGCCGTATTACATTACGGCTAGCCGTTTCCAAAAACAGGGCCGTATTGTATTGCGGCGGGTTAACGGCGTTCTACAATATGGCGGCTCACATTTAGCCTCATTGTAGTTATTCCACAATGTAGGGATAGGGTAGGGTTAGGTTCGGTTAGGTTGGGGGACCCCCCACAGAGCTTGCGTCCACGTCGCGTCCCCTGGAAACGGCCCAGTTTGTCACCGTAACGGAGTGGCAGACTGGGTACGGCCAAAGAGCTCTGTACCTTCGTAGCTACACTTGTTTTTATCTTGCGGTTTTACTACGATCATGCGGAAGGCTATGCCTATGCCCCCGTGGGACGCCTGCGGGCGTTTCTTAAAAGGCCCTTCTCAGGGCCAACCCAAAGGCCCTTCTCAGGGCCAACCCAAAGGCCCTTCTCAGGGCCAACCAAAAGGCCCTTCTCAGGGCCACTCCGACGCGTCAGCGTCGGAAGCTAGTCGCGCGCCGTCTGCGGCTAGCTTCGTTGGAAGGGTGGATTTGTCGGATTCCGACGACGAGTCCCTCTTAAGCGTCTCGGACGCGGGCGACTGTCGGTCGCGAAAGCGGGCCTTCCTCAAGGAGGGGTCCGAGGGCTCCTCGGGCTCAGCCAGGAGGTCGAAGGCCAAGAGGCCGACGACATCTGCGGACACCCACGTCGTGGGTCTCGCAGATGCCCAGCGGCAGTTGGACCTGGCTCGGCTGACGCAGCACCAGCAGGAGCTGGAAGAGCGTGTTGCTGCGAAGGAGCAGCGGGCGCGTGCTGCTCGGGCCAAGTCCGGTTACGGCGCGTCCCGCGTGCTATACGCGGACCAGTCATTGGCCGAACTGGCGCGCATGGCGGAAGAGGACGAGGAGGAGATCGCGGAGGTCGCCTCCAAGTCCTCTAATCTTAAGGGCACTTTTCAAAAGGCCCTTAAGTGCCGTGCCGCAAGCATGCGCGCCATTATCGAGGAGTTGGTCCAGCGTGAGGCGACCGACGAATCGCGCAAATTGCAGGCGACCGTCGATCGCCTCAAGCTGGAGGTCAGCCAGCTTCATCAGAAGCTGGCTGATGTCATGGCTCGGCCCATTCAGGCCGAACCAAGACCTGCGGCGGAGGCCCCCACCCCCACCAACCTTGAGGATATCATCCGCAAGGTGGTAATGGAGGAGAGGGCCTTCACTAGAGCCTGCTTGGCAGGCATTGAGGACCGGCTCTTGCCGGAAAAGCGCCTCCGACCACCGCTTGCGGCGGACAAGAGGCGGGCCGAGCCGGGGCCGTCCTCGCAAGAGGATGACGCCCTTCTCCCTTCCACCACTCCGTCCAACCAGCAGGGTTGGACCGAAGTGGCCCGGAAGGGGAAGGGCAGGGGGAAAAAGACGGCAACAGTCGTCCCTGCCGTCCCTGCCACCACGACTCCCAGCCGGTCGCGGGCGACTGAGAAGGGAAAGGGGAAGGGGAAGGGCAAAAGGCCGGTAACGCCCGGACCTGCCGTCCCCGTCACCACGCCTCCCGGTCAGTCGCGGGCGGCTGGCGGGAGCAAGAAGAAGGGGAAGAGGAAATTGGTTCCCCCGAGGTCCGCAGCCGTCGTGGTGACGCTCACCGCGGAGGCTGCGGAACGCGGCGAAACCTACGCCTCCATTTTGGTGCGGGCGCGTGCCAATGCCGATCCCGCCCAACTGGGGATCGGCAAGCTTTCTTGCAGGCGGACCGAAACCGGGGCTCGAATATTCGAGTTCCCGGGGGCGGAGGGCAGCGCCAACGCTGACCTCTTTGCAGCCAAGCTGCAAGAGGTCATCGCGGACGCTGCCAAGGTGGCCCGACCGGTGAAGTCGGCAACCATAGAGGTGACCGGTCTTGACGACTCGGTCACCAAGGAGGAGGTGGTGGCGGCGGTCGCAGCCATTGGGGGCTGCGGCATCGCAGCGGTGCAAGGCCGGGACATCAGGCCCGGCCGCGGCGGCATGGGCACTATTCGGCTCGAGTGCCCAGTCGCCGTTGCAAAAGCGGTCGTTAGCAGGGGTCGGCTCTGCGTCGGCTTCAGCTCGGGTGCAGTCCGGGCCCTTGAGGAGCAGCCTCTGCGCTGCTTCAGGTGCTGCGGCATCGGCTACACCCGAGCCCTGTGCCCGTCGGCGGTGGACAGGTCGGAGACCTGCTACCGCTGCGGCACAGAGGGCCACAGAGCCGCCTCCTGCGCGGTCGCCAAGCCGCACTGCGCCGTCTGTGCCGCGAGGGGACGCCCGGCAGGCCATGTGATGAGGGGGAGGTTGTGCAATCCTCCCCCTCAGAGGGGTAAAGCGCAGGTGCCGGTCGGGCCTGTTGCTAGCACTGCCGTTCCCGAGGTAGGCACGGCGGTGGCTGCGGAGGAGGGGGGTGCGATGTCCGATTGATGGATACAATCGAACATCGCATCCTCCAGGCGAACACCAACCACTGCCGGGCTGCACAGGATCTCCTGATGCAGACCATGGCTGAGTGGTTGGTGGACTTGGCGGTGGTCGCCGAGCCCTACTCGGTCCCTGGCCATTGGCTGGGCGACCGAGACGGCCTGGTGGCGTTGGTGTCGCGGTCTTCCACAGACTCCCCTCCCCTCTCGCTTTTAGAGAGGGGACCGGGATACGTGGCCGCCGCGTGGGGAGATTTGGCCCTGGTTGGGGTCTATTTCTCCCCAAACCGCCCTCTCTCGGACTTTGAGGATTTCTTGGAGATCCTCACTGCAGCCGTAGGGAGGGCGGCGCCACGCCAGGTCGTGGTGTTGGGCGACCTGAACGCCAAGTCGGTGGCCTGGGGCAATCCAGCTGCCTCTTGCAACGTCCGGGGACGCGCCGTCGAATTTTGGGCGGCGTCATGCGGTGTGTCTCAACAGGGGGGCGGTCCACACGTGTGTGCGGCAACGGGGAGGGTCGGTGGTGGACGTTTCGTTCGCCACCCCCGTGCTAGCCGCACGCATTGTGAACTGGCGGGTGGAGTTGGTGGAGACCTTGTCGGACCACCGTTATGTGCGGTTCGACATCTCCACCCAGAGCCCCCGTGGGGAGATGGCCCGCTCTGGCAGGTCTCCCTTCCCACGGTGGGCTCTCACTCGCCTGGACCGGGAGGCAGCCAAGGAGACGGCCTTCCTCCAAGACTGGCTGTCGCCCCCTGTTGGGGCCCCGGACGTTGACGCCGCAGCGGTCCGGCTGAGGGAATCCTTGACCGAGGTGTGCAACTCCAGCATGCCTCGGTCTCGGCGTCCGCCTCCCCGCCGGGCCGTTTATTGGTGGTCAGAGGAGCTGGCGGGCCTACGAGCCACCTGCGTGGCGGCCAGAAGGGCCTACACGCGGAGCCGCCGGCGCAGCGCCCGTAATCAGGCAGAGGAGGACCGCCTCTACGCCTCTTACCGAGAGGCGAAGGCGGTCCTCAAGTCGGCTATGGGCGCTGCCAAGGACTCGGCGAGGGCCGAGATGCTGGAGGGTCTCGACAGGGATCCGTATGGGAGACCATACAGGGCGGCGCGGAACCAACTGCGGCCCCATGGTCCCCCACTTACGGAGACCCTCGAGCCGGCGTTGCTGGATGGGGTGGTCCGGTCTCTGTTTCCGCGCAGGACCGACTTCACCCCTCCAGCGATGGACCCTCCGCAGTCGGCGGCTCCGCAGGAGGAGGAGGAGGCACCTCCGGTGACGGAGGAGGAGTTTCGCGCGGGGGTTCTTAGCCTCCGCGCGAAGAAGACGGCTCCTGGGCCGGACGGCGTCCCCGCACGGGTGGTGGCCATAGCTGCCGCTCAAATGGAGGACAGGTTTCGGGAACTCTTCAGCGCGTGCTTTACGGCTGGAAGGTTCCCGAAACTGTGGAAGGAGGGGCAGCTATGCCTCCTCCGAAAGGAGGGACGCCCGGCGGATTCCCCCTCGGCATACCGGCCCATCGTTCTGCTCGATGAGGTCGGTAAATTGTTCGAGGGCATCATCGCCGGCCGGCTCAGGAGCCATTTGCAGGGTGTAGGGCCGGACCTGTCGGACGCCCAGTTCGGTTTCCGACGGGGCCGGTCCACCATCGACGCGCTGGCCCTTTTGAAGGGCCAGGTGAAAGGGGCGGTGGAGGCGGGGAACGGAGTGTTGGCGGTGTCCTTCGACATAGCCAACGCCTTCAACTCCGTTCCCCACTCTACAATATTGGAGGCGCTCCGGTATCACGGAGTGCCCCAATATTTGAGGAGGCTCCTGGCCAGCTACTTGGAGGATCGAGAGGTCCTCCTTGTGGACAAACTGGCCAGGTTGCGGAGATACGGCGCGGAGTCCGGTGTTCCACAGGGGTCTGTCTTAGGGCCCCCCCTGTGGAACATCGGATTCGATTGGCTGTTGCGGGGAGCTCTTCTCCAGGGCACGAGTGTCATCTGCTACGCGGATGACACTCTCCTCACTGCCCGGGGGAAGAGCTTCGGGGAGGCGGCCTGTCTGGCCTCGGCTGGCGGGTCCTTGGTGGCAGGGAGGATCCGCCGCCTGGGATTGAGGGTGGCGCTGAACAAGACCGAGGCCGTGTTCTTTCACGGGCCTCGGCAGCGCTGCCCTCCCGACGCCCACATTGTGGTGGAGGGCGTCAGGGTGGGCGTCCAGGCCCAGATGAAGTATCTGGGCCTGGTGCTGGACAGCAGGTGGCGCTTCGGCCCGCACTTTAGCGGGCTGTCGACGCGCCTGCTGAGGGCTGCGGACGCCCTCTCCTGGCTCCTCCCGAACCTGGGGGGGCCCAACGCACGATGCCGGCGCCTATATGCCGGCATCCTGCGGAGCATGGCCCTGTACGGGGCCCCCATTTGGGCAGACTCCCTGCAGAGGACGGAGAATGCGACAGTAATGCGCAGGCCCCAAAGGGCCATTGCACTGCGGGTGGCGCGGGCCTACCGCTCGGTGGGCTTTTCGGCGGCATGCGCTCTGGCGGGCACCCCTCCTTGGGAGTTGGAGGCGTGGGTGCTCGCCAGAGTGTACGAGTGGACGGCGCGACGAAAGGCCCTCGGGGAGCGCCCCGTCGAGGAGGAGCGGGAGGCCGTGCGGCGGGAGGCGAGGGACGCCATCATCGTCCATTGGACGGACGACCTCGCCTCCGCCACCTTTGGCCGCCGAACCCTGGACGCGCTAGGTCCGGTCCTGCGAGACTGGCTCGAGCGCTCCCACGGGTTCCTCTCATTCCGTCTGGTGCAGGTGTTGTCAGGCCACGGCTGTTTCGGCAAGCACCTGCACCGGATCGGGAGGGAGGAGACCCTGGCGTGCCACGACTGCGGCGCGGCGGAGGATACGGCTCAGCACACCCTCGAGGTGTGCCCGGCTTGGTCTGAGCCGCGTCGCAGTCTAACAGCGGAGATCGGACAGAACCTCTCGCTTCCCGGCATGGTCAACGCCATGCTGGAGAGTGAGGGGTCCTGGGCAGCTGTCGCCTCTTTTTGCGAGGATGTCATCTCGCAAAAGGAGGCGGCGGAGCGCGCGCGGGAGGACGACCCTCTCGCTGCGCCGCTCCGCAGGCGCAGAAGAGGTCGGAGAAGACGCCGTCTTCTCCCTCCTCATGGTGGTGATGGGCGGGCGATAGGCGCGGGGGCGCCTCCGCCCGCATTGCACTCCACACCACCCTCGCCGTTAATTCCCAGCCCTCCCCCTGAACGGGGAGGACTTGAGGGGCCCGCCGCTTTAGGCGGGTTGTCGTCGGAGGAGGACTGGACGCTAAGGCTGCACCGATCTCCCAGTCCTCTTCCACTCGGACGACGCGGGAATGCCGCTGGGTCGTTTTAGTGGGTATACCGGGTCAGCCCGGGGAGTCCCACATACCCCTCCCGTTCCCCCGACGGGAGGGTATGCGTAATGCATTTTTTCCCAGCTCAAAAAAAAAAAAAAAGGTTCGGTTAGGTTACGATGCCGGCGCCTATATGCCGGCATCCTGCGGAGCATGGCCCTGGTGCCGTGGCCAAAGACCCTCGGGGAGCGCCCCGTCGCGGAGGAGCGGGAGGCCGTGCGGCGGGAGGCGAGGGACGCCATCATCGTCCATTGGACGGACGACCTCGCCTCCGCCACCTTTGGCCGCCAAACCCTGGACGTGCTCGGTCCGGTCCTGCGAGACTGGCTCGAGCTCTCCCACGGTTTCCTCTCATTCCGTTGGTGCAGGTGTTGTCAGGCCACGGCTGTTTCGGCAAGCACCTGCACCGTATCGGGAGGGAGGAAACCCCGGCGTGCCATGACTGCGGCGCCGTGGAGGACACAGCTCAACACACACCCTTGAGGTGTGCCCGGCTTGGTCTGAGCCGCGCCGCAGTCTAACTGCGGAGATCGGACAGGATCTCTCACTCCCCGGCGTGCTCAACGCCATGCTGGAGAGTGAGGGGTCCTGGGCAGCTGTCGCCTCTTTTTGCGAGGATGTCATCTCACAAAAGGAGGCGGCGGAGCGCGCGCGGGAGGATGACCCTCTCGCTGCGTCGCTCCGTAGGCGAAGAAGAGGTCGGAGAAGACGCCGTCTTCTCCCTCCTCATGGTGGTAATGGGCGGACGATAGGCGCGGGGGCGCCTCCGCCCGCATTGCACTCCACACCACCTTCGCTGGCCATTCCCAGCCCTCCCCCTTAACGGGGAGGACGTGAGGGGCCCGCCGTTTTAGGCGGGTTGTCGTCGGAGGAGGACTGGACCCCCAGGCTGCGGATCTCCCAGTCCTCTTCCACTCGGACGATGCGGGATTGCCGCTGGGTTATTTTAGTGGGTATACCGGGTCAGCCCGGGAAGTCCCACATACCCCTCTCGTTCCCCCGACGGAAAGGTATGCGTAATGCATTTTTTCCCTGCGCAAAAAAAAAATAAAGGCTCGCCAGAGTGTACGAGTGGACGGCGCGGCAAAAGGCCCTAGGCGAGCGCGCCGTCGCGGAGGAGCGGGAGGCCGTGCGGCGGGAGGCGAGGGGCTCTATCGACGTCCATTAGACGGAGGACCTCGCTACCGCCACTTTTGGCCGCCATACCTTGGACGCGCTCGGTCCGGTCCTGCGAGACTGGCTCGAGCGCTCCCACAGTTTCCTCTCATTCCGTCTGGTGCAGGTGTTGTTAGGCCACGGCTGTTTCGGCAAGCACCTGCACCGGATCGGGAGGGTGGAGACTCCGGCGTGCCATGACTGCGGCGCCGTGGAGGACACAGCTCAACACACCCTCGAGCCCTGCTTGGTTTGAGCCGCGCCGCAGTCTAACTGTGGAGATCGGACGGGACCTCTCACTTCCCAGCGTGGTCAACGTTACGCTGGAGAGTGAGGGGTCCTGGGCAGCTGTCGCCTCTTTTTGCGAGGATGTCATCTCGCAAAAGGAGGCGGCGGAGCGCGCGCGGGAGGATGACCCTCTCGCTGCGCCGCTCCTTCACAAAGACAAAGAGGCGGATAATGACCCGCTCTATTACATTATGGCTAGGCGTGTTGAATGACGTATGGCGCCAAATATATTACGGCGGTTTTTTATTCAGCCGCATTCAATCCGGCTCATCATTGAACACCGCTTTTCAAAACGGCCCTGTTTTAACAGCTAGCCGTAATGTAATACGGCGGATAACAATCCGACTGCGAAATATATAAATGTCGTGTTACAGTGTTTGTTATCGAACTTCTCCGAAACGGCTCGACCGATTTTCATGATATTTTTGTTTACATCTGGTAGGTCTGAGAATAGATCGTAGGCTATTTTTTGTATGGCAAAACAACGTTTACCGGATCAGCTAGTAATTATATAAAATTCTCCCGTTACTAGTGACTGACTGCGTTATTAACGGACAAAACTGCTGGCCGTAGTAAGCTGAAAGGCTGTAGGTTCCTTGGGAAGTTTTGTGCTCAAAGTACAATTGCATAAGATCTCCGCACCACGTGAGTCACTGATATTTTGACTGACATGATTGGTTAATATTTCTCCGTTTCTCTGCTCCGCTGTCTCGCTCGAGCAAATGAACAGACACCCTAATGATGACAAAATTCGATCTTAAAGTCGACTTAGCTATTTTTTGTTAATGTAATCTTTTTAAAACCGTTCGAGATAGTTTGGAAAGAAAAGTTTAAAGTTAATTTGTCTTTTCTTCCCCCTTCTTGGCACGCTCAGTGCGAAAATAGTTCATGCGTAATAAAAGATTAGACACTCAACAAGTTGAGAACAAGACGAACACAATGCTCTTGTGTTTTTAAGCCTAGATTTAAGGCTAGTTTTGCCTCGAATATTAAATAGTTTACTGAAGGCTGGATTCTAAAAAGAGTTTAGATATTTATGAACATATGTATTATTTGAAAACTGTAAATATTATGCATAATCATGACGCATGACGTAGTTTAAAACATTCAGGAGCGAGCGCAGTCCTAGCCTTGTGTTCCAAAGACGGCGAAATGGAACGATGACATTGTTTTGATACGTAGAACATTATTAACTAGATGTCCCATAATTCAAGTGCATTATTTTACATACCTATTAACTAATGTTTTATTTTTTAAATCGGGCTAGAAGTAGTTTATATCGGGTACATTAAGTGGGCCGCCTTTGTAAGACGATTGAAATAGCACCGTGTATAAAAAGCTATTTTATTGCAAAAGTTTGAAATTTTTTCAGGCTGATGGAGACTTAATTCGTATAATAGAAGAGTGCACCGAATATTTGTTATTGTATCGTATCGTGTGTGCCCGTTATCGAAGGCGCGTTCACGAATACAAATCTTTCTTAAACAAGCACCAGAAAGTAAAAATATTAAACATAATCTTGCCGACAATGTGTTGTTACATGAAACATTTTTTTGTTTTCATTTAACAACAACATCATAAGTATAATAAAACATTGAGTCAAGAAATGGTTCCAATATTTGTTTTCTGTGATATTAACCCTCGCGTTAAGCATTTATTCTTTATAACAACTTGAAATCCTGCATCTGAGTATACTTAAAAACATACGCAGTAACTTTTAATTAATTCTATCTTTTAAACTAAAATTTAGTCTTTTTTGACACACTTGGGGCCCCAAGGCCAAACCTTTGGTAGCCGTATGAAGGGTCGATTCAAACGGATTCCGCATCCTAGCAGGCAGGCCCTAGCGGGCTCCGTCTTCTATGCTGACAGCTCTGCGTGGAACATAGCGCGTCTTTGACCCGGGCCTGGTTCTGATCGGACTCGAGCCACCCAATGCTCGCCGTCCGCAGGCCCGCTCCTATGGTGGCCGGGAATTGCCCTGCAACTTCCGACGCCCGGGGCGTCTTTTTCTGTCATGTGTCGTGAGGTTTAGTTAGAAAATTATTCTACATTCAATGTTAAACTTAGTTTTAAAATTATTGTTCTTGATCATCATCTGCCTAGCCTTTTCCCAACTATATTGGGGTCGGCTTCCAGTCTAGCCGGATTTAGCTAAATACCAGTATTTTACGATTTTTGCTGCATACTTGTTTTTTTTGTTTTACTCTTATTTGAATTGTGTATGTGTAATAGGTTGCACGTTGTTTTATAGAAAATAGTTTCATAGAATTTCGTTTCACATAAAAAATTTCATGTATTATCAATTCATAGAATACTCAATACGCAGAATACCTTCTTACTTTGAATAAATTTAAATCATAGATTTTTACAAATAAACTTTATTTCGATATTCATGATATTATAGAATTGCAAATCAAATATTCTTTATCCGAGTAATGAGTAGTAAATGTAAAACTTGTTACCAAGAAAAACTTTTTATCGAGTGACAGTTTCTAAACGTTTGACCAAGTGCATACCCTACTATAAAATAACAACAGCGCGGTCACAAAAAAAATGCAGGTAAATTCTACTCAAGCAAAATTCGTCATTCTGGCCCGCTCGACGGACCCCGTAAAGCAGCAATAGTGGCACAAATGGCGATGAGAATAAAAGAAAAAAATATGCAAACAAGCATACACCATTTATGCAGCAAGCAAACAGATAGCATGCAGCAAGCATACAGCAAGCATGCGGTATGCAAAACCAGCATGAAAGCAAGCATGCAGCACATAAACGATCATGCAACATGCATAATGCAAGCAAGCATGCAGTATGCAGGTGAGCATGTAACATACACAATCCTAGCAAGCATGCAGTATGCAAGTGAACATGCAATATTCATAATGCAAGTAAGCATGCAGTATGTAGCCGAGCATGCAACATGAATGCAGCAAACATGTAGTAGTCATGCGGCATGCAACATGCTGCATGCTAGGAAGCAAGCATGCAGCACGCAAACGAGCCAGCAACATGCAGAATGCAAGCAAGCACAAAGTATGCAGGCGAGCATGCAACATGCAGGAGGCATGGTTTCTGTCACAGCTCCGGCGCTGCGGGGCTTCGGCAATCCTACGCGAACTTATCGTCGCAGATGGTGTGTCTGGCCAGCCCCTTTAAATTTTAATTAAATTATTTTTTTATTATTTGTTGTTATAGCGGCAATAGAAATAGACACTCTGTGAAAATTGACGGATGGACGCACAAATGGACAGCGGAGGCTTAATAATAGGATTCTGTTGGTTACCCTTTGGGTACGGTATCCTAAAAAAGAGTAAAAAGAAAAAAAACGGTTTTGTTTTCATGAGAACGACTGCACGATGAGCTTGTATTTTCCATCATATTTCCATTCAAATAAATTGGATGGTTCAAGGGATTTTTGTTTTTTTTAGACTATAAAAAGGTTAATTTGCTACTACTTCGTTTGAATTTAAAATAACAGTCCAATTAATAGGCTGCAAACTCGTATCATTGGCGTTCTAAATGTTGTGCTAAGTTTAAAAAAAATCTCTGCTTGCGTCGTAAGCGAGATAAGTTTGCTTTTGAACCAATTATAGGTCAGAGGTGACATAGCATAGTCCAAAATGGAATGAGTTTACCCAGAAGAAGCCTGTTCACTCTAATTTTGATGAGATTGGAGTTAAATGCGTTCGGAAATACAGATGCAATGCAGGTATCGAGTTCACCTCAAAGAGATCTTAGCATAGTGGACGAGGCCCGCTAGGGCCTACCAGGGAATTGCGGAATCTGGTCGAAAGAATCACCACGGCCCTGGAAGGCAAAGGACATTAAAAGGAACATGTATAGATTTTAGTTAGTAAGAGTCTGACACTCCCTTCTGCTAAGCCCAGAGCGGAAAGATCCATTTGATAATTTCTCATTCTTAAAAAAAAAACGGCAGAGAGTTCCAAATTTGAATTTTGTTAATAATATTTCTCGTTGTTTTCGATTTTTTTACTGTCTCATTACCTACTCACGTACCTACTCCGGGTCAAAGGTTACAAAAACGGGTATATCGCGATTTTCAGCAAAACTATAAGTTTTAATATATTATTAGTTCAAAAATTGTAGATCAGATAATTATCTATACCTAAACAATGTTAATAATAATAATAATAAATATATATGTATATGTATAAAGTATATATATATATAGTTAACTGAATAAAGGAGACAATAAATAATAAAAAAAAACATAATATTATATATCCGCAAGGCAGTTTTGTGGCGAACTGTTGGGCACTAGCGACCCCACGGACCTGATCTCTAGGGAGAATTTTTCCGGCTTGCCTTTATTGGCTGGCTAGAGTAAACACTGATGAGGAACAGAGCTCCAACCTCTTTCTTGCCTTTATCGGCCGGTCTGAGTGGAGATTCGCAAGAGCAAACGTGACCGGGAGAAGGACGTAATCCAGTAAGCTGCTGGTAGGGATCTTGACCGTACTTCCGGGATTGTCCTGATAGTCGTGGTATACCTCTCTACTCCTCTAGCACCTCAGGATATGCTGCCCCCTTGGCGCTACGTTACTTTGTGCTAGCGACCCCTTTCGGGAGGCCCATTTATTGAGTGTGCAAGACACTCCCTGCTATTTTAAAACCATTTTAATTGACAATGGTCAGGCAGAGGCCAATAGTTGCTGCTCCAACCGGGGATTGTTCTTGTGTATACTTTTACAGTGCATACAGGGATAATCGTCGGTTGGTGTCCTATTCCATATGAAATGTCTAACGGGGCCTCAGCGAGTTGCGCCTACCAATCGCTTTACCGGGTCTCTAGAGACCCGAGAAAGTGAAAAACATTAAAAAAAATATATATGTTTATAATTATATCGATATTTTTTTTTCCTAAGAGGCACCGTTTCTGAGATAAAATGATTCAAAAAGTTGGAAGAGTAACATAATCTACAATTTTTTTCTTAATTTTATTATTGTGTTATGAAGAATCCTACCAATTTTGAGCTGAGTGCGAATTATTGTACCTTCACTCCTATTTTTTGGTCTAATTTGAGCGGACTATATGGTTTCCTTATCTTTGATGTATAAACAAACGATTTTTTCTTAAAAGAGATAAATTTTATTTATACACCTACTTGTTATAACGTCATAAAGGTCCTGTGGACAAGACTACTACACTCTCTCATGCGAAAAATATAACCTGTAATATAAAATATCTTCAGTACCTGTTGGGACCCTGATAAGGGAGGGAAAAGGAGGTGAAACGCATAATAAAATGCAAGTGTATATCGCTTTTTGAAGTTTAATGAAAAAATACCTGCGCTAAATAGTTATGTGTTGTTGGTCAGACGGTACAAGCCAAGGTAGAGGTATTATTTAACTCACAGAAAGGTCACCTAAGAAAGCAAATAATATGCCATCCTCGGTCACCCTCATCTTATCGCAAAGTTTCCCTGAGCTACAGACAGCAGGGTTTTAACATTCCTTATGCAAGATGTCCACAGGCAAGTTTTATTGGAGAAGTTTGCCTCCACCGACATGCATCGCAGAAATATACAGCGTCACAGTAGAGACATACGGTGTGGCGTGGGACATACACAAAACACGTTTTATATAAAGAAGGAAAAGTTATTTAAAAGAAAACACTGTTTTAAAAACATAAACGTATGTACCTAGCGCATCATTGACACCAGGACCCCAAGTCTGCTATATAAATTCGTTATTCCAACACGATCCCATTGTTATTTTGCTAAAAGTAATGGTCGATCACTGGTTGGTTAATGGTCTCGTAATAGAATCGTAGTAGAAAGACATTTTTGTATTGCCATTATTATAAACCCGTTAGTAGACATGATTTTCGAAAAACTACTACTAAATTTGAACATTAAGTTATGCCAGATTATTTACCTACATATTATTTATTCATTTGTCATTGTGTACGAGAATACCATTCTATGCCATTTCTTTCAATGGAGTGTCAGTGGCTGACCATTGGAAAGTCATAATGACGCTTTTATATTAGTAGATTACCAAACTTGTCAAAATCAACAATTATGAAATTAATGATAGACCATTATTGCCATAGCAGACTTGAGGTCCTGGACTATCACAGCCAAAACCTATATTTTTTTTTTTTGTTGGAATATTATTTGTAATGGCGTCCCTAGTCGCATCTATCGTGGCGACCCCGTATTATTGTAAAAGCAGGCATGCAGCATGCAAGCAGGCATGTGTCAGCATGCAAACAAGCATGCAGCACGCAAGCAAGCATGCAACGTGCAAACAAGCATGCAGCAAGCATTGTTTTTGTCATGGCTCCGGCGCTACGGGGTTTGGGCGACCTCACGCGAGCTTATCGTCGCAGATGGTTTTAACGCTCACCACCACAGCTTCAGCTTGCTGGCCAGTTCCGCCGGCCAGCCTCAGCCGCGGCGGCGGGCCTTCAAACCACCCACTGCTCAGCTCGCGGGCCGCCCCACCC
Source organism: Lacanobia oleracea (assembly GCA_950371165.1). Lineage (NCBI taxonomy): Eukaryota > Metazoa > Arthropoda > Insecta > Lepidoptera > Noctuidae > Lacanobia > Lacanobia oleracea. Next base: position 17,255,838 of record OX493385.1, read on the forward strand.
CTCCGCGACTACGCGGGCTTAAATTACACTCTAGGGGTAGCGCAGACAAGACTGTGTGAAGTCATTTTTGCAGCGATTCGTTTCTGACACTAAATTTTATAGCACAACATATTGACCTTTTGCGGGAGAAGTGGATAAATCACTTATCTCTGAGTAGATATAGGACATGATGCGGTTCGTAGTATTACAAATAGGTACTACATTCTGCTTCTTAAACTACTTTTTAGCCGACTTCTTCAAAAAGGAGGAGGTTCTATGTTCGGCTGTGTGTATTGTTTTTTTTATGTATGTTCACCGATTTCTCCGCCAGTTGTGAACCAATTTAAAAAAAAAAATATTTTATTCGAAAGCTTCTGTGGTGCTCCCATCTAATAATATTGAATAAAATTTTCCCCATTAGAATTTGAGGGTTTTCCATGAGGGTTTTCTACTTTGGAGGTAGGACACGGAATTCTTCAATAAATGATAGCAAATGGATCGGGATTTCTGATATCGCATGTCTGTTGATTATTTACACCAGTTCATAACATGACATCACGCCGGTACGCTGTGCTAGTGTTTCATAAAAAAAATACTTATACAAACTTTCTTACAAAACAATACAACCGTCTTCTAAAAACAAAACACTACAAGTCGGTGTCAAAAAACGAAATAACCAAAAACACCGACTTCCGAAATTAATGTTATTTTATACTTTGTAGTGTTTTGTTTTTGGAAGTCAGTTGTATTTTTTTTTGGCATATCAATAATTTATATGTACTCTTGAATCGAGATAATTGCTTGCCCTATTGTTCGATAGGTATCGATGAGATCTCTAAGCCCATCCCTATCCGACGCTAATTGAAGGACAAATGTCAAGTCATCAAAATAATGACAGTAGTTTGTTATGAAAAGCATAATATTGTTAATTATTTCGCTTTCCTGCGTTTATTTAAAGAGTAAGCAAGTGAATATGGCATTTTTATAAGTAAAACACTTAAGGCAGAGAGGTGTGGAATAAACTGTTAATTTGAATTTCATTGAAATCGGTGCTCGAGATGGCGGTAAATGTTGTGATCTGGTATGAACTTTTGAACTCGCGGAGTTTTTAATCCTGTTTGAAAGGTAAAAAATATTACTGCTACTAAAATCAAGAGATCATAAGGAACAAAATAATATACTTTTCATAACTATACAGGCAATAAGCGAGGGAAACTGATCTCAAAAGCATAATGTACCTACTATCCCCTTTGCATTAGAAAAACGAGTGTAAATAATGCATTTAGAATTCAATAATCGGAAAGAATTGTGATATAATAATATAAAAATCTTTCTTGTCATTGTATAAGACAGCGAAAACAATAGACAAAGAAAATAATATGACGCACATAATTACCTTCTTTAAGTCGTAGCCTATTGATCGTTAAGAATGAATAATGATATATTACAAGTAGGTCAGTCAAATTAGCGTTAGACCTTGCGAAAATTCCTAACTTTGATTTTTTTCTTTAATTGTGTACTAAGCTTTTCTAATTAAAAAAAAATAACAATTTCCATAACTGGGTCATTCTGAACAAGTAACAAAAACTGATTTCTAAATATTTTTTATATTATGTACAGAACAGATAAAAGTTATTTACTTTGTTCGAAATAAATAAATTTTGCTCTAAGAAATATCGTTAAAAAAACAACAGCTAAATAAAAATTGATTGAGTAGATATGTTTTTTTTATTTGTTTGTTTTTTTTTATTAAGTATGTCAGACGAGGATAATTAATTACAACTTAACTCGAATTAATTCAGGTACATTTTTTTGCCTGAATCGTTAGAGCAAACAAACTGATTTTAAGAACTTGCGCTTACAGATGCATGTTCGATTTTGGTTGGTTAGCGAATCAAGATATTCAATCAAATAATTTTACGAAAAGAAAGAACTTAGTTAATTTTTAGCTTGAAGTACAAAATAAAAAAAACACTTAAAAAAAAGATAGTTGCACGTATTGAAAATGTTGACCAATGCTCCAAATGAACATACCAGTTAATATTATTTTCCATCGAGTTATTTTTGAAATTAAATGTTTTATTAAAAAAAAAAAACGAACCGTCTAATTTTTCAGGGGAATACATTTTATCATACTTCTTTGCAAATACTTTACACGATCACGGTAAAAAAACTGAGCTAATTGTTGCAAAGTTAACCTACTTTTCGGCGTAATTTAAGTACACTAAAACATTGAAATTACAAGTGCAGGGTCCGGCTTTCAGTATAACCAAATCCAGCTGAATAGTTTCAATGGAGCAACTGCGTACCATCTTCACAACCCTAAAAACCCAGTAACTGAGTACTACGCTTGTTTATTAAATATATGGTACTACGAGTAGTTACTTGGCAAGACTGGGCAAAATAAATGATTTCAAAAGTCAGTGTTATCCAACCAGCGAAAAATCTTATTAGCTTCTGAATTCTTGGTGATGGGTTTTAATTTTCCGGAAATATATAGAAAAAGAACATTTTGAAAATGGCCCGCTGGATACTGCCGTTACAATTCCGTCGGTCCTAGTAATAAAAGTTGCATATTGCCATTTGTAAGGTGGGCGCAGGCATATCGTTACCATGCAGTTTGCGAACGCTTTAACGTGTCGCCATCCAATCTGAGTTTAACTAACTTTGTATGGAAATATTAGGAAAAAGTTTGATGAGTATAGTTAGTTGCCCCGGATCATTCCATCAACATGAGTTTATGAACTCTATCGGACACAATAAACGGTATCCGTTTTATGTTTCAGAATAGCAAGCCAACCCGGTTATGCACGGCTGCAGTTTATGCACACATATCTACTTCCTTTAACGGTATTTCTGTTGGTGACAACCATATCAAAATCTTTAGAAGACGTTAGCGAAGAAGCAGACAGTGGCAGGTGGCGACTATGATTTATATTATTTATAGATACAGAATAACGCAAATAATAAACCATTTTTAAATTGATTAAAACAACTCAAATTAAATTCGCTAAATGAATCAACTTACTTCATATTTATATTCATTTAATTGCATGTCACATGAATAAAACAGTAAAAGGCTGTTTCATATTTTGTATACATAATAATTCGAGTATGGCAGTATAAAAACACAAACAAAAACTAACTAATCTATAAACTCATCATTTAAAAAATATTTTACTACCTAATATCTATCTGATGGATAGAAATGAAAGATCACTTTGAATTTCATTACTTTTGGAACCGCTAAAGATTTTTACACCTTGATCCAAGTAATCTAATATTTTCCTAAAAACGAACTCTTCAGCGTGAGCACCCCACACGAACTCGGTGTGGCTCATATTCTTGCCTCGGATTATGTAGTGGTCTACTGGGTTGGCGATGCTGAAGTACAGTCTGAGCAAGTCAGGGACGGTGGCCAGCCAGTCGTCACTCGAACTAAACAACACGATCGGCAAAGTAACGGAGTTCAGTGAAAACTGTGCATTAACATTGTTCAACTTATGAAACTTGCCACTTTTGACCAGTTGGGCGTAGTGCAGCAATGTGTCAGTAGAACCACCCGCGGGCACGTGGTACAGCAATCTTGCCATAAAACTGAGATTCCACATGTGAGCATTTTGCGGTATACCACCGCTGATAAAATATAATGGATTACAGCAAAACAGTAACGGACCTTTACAATACTTCGCTGCGACCCATTTTGGTATTTTCCGTGTAGGCACAAATTCCGTGCGACCAATAACTTTTAGTAGCTGGTCGGGCGGGCTTGTTGACATTGATGTCAGAACTTTGAGCGGCCCCTCAACATTGTTCATGAAAGCTAAAGGTGCCAACAAGATACCCATTCTCAGGTACTGATTGTAGTGAGGTGCCGTCGACAGTAACACCAGAAGGGCCGTGGCTCCCATCGAATGCCCGATGTAGTCGATGGAATCATTACTTTTTTTTACTGTACGGATGTAATCAATACCAGCGGCCAAGTCAAATTCTCCCATTTCCTGAAATGAGAATCTCCAGAATTCTTCGGAATCTACCGCCTTTGTGATATGACCTCGCGAATAATAGTTTCCTCTCGCATTTGCCATCCAAACGTCGTAGCCGATATCTGCCAGGATATAAGGAAGAGATTTTGTGGGTCCCAATAATATCCAATCCGCGGAACTGCCAAGTAGTCCATGATGAAGTATCACTGTTCGGTTATTTAGTGTGCTATCCAATTTCGGTGATATTCTATGAAGAGTGAGCAGATAGCCGTCTTTGGTGTTGATGATGTGCGACTCCACCCGGCGGCCGTGCAGCGTGGCCAACTGCGGCGTGGACATGAGCGCCGTCGGCTCCGACTTCAACTTCACGTATTCGGGAATGTCGGTTTCATTCTCAGCTGCTGCTTTTTCCACAAAGTCATTGAACGTCCTCTTGAAGTTATGTTCCCCATAATACTTCGGAGCTTTGAGAGGTTGAACGCGAACATCCGGACTAGGAGGTGCGGAGAACATTTGCGATACATGGTACTTTATATTCGACAAGGTTTTGCCCACAGAAACAGCTATATTATTAAAATGTTGTGATATAAGGTCGAAAAACGGTTCGCACATCACTTTTTGATTGATGCATGGTAATATTACTAGAGTTATGAATAAAATCTTCATGATTGCACATGCGTCCTATGAAGTGGCGATCGCGTTACTGACTATATCATCACGCAGGTTAGTAATACAATTAAATATCCATTTATCTCCGGTATATTTACATAATAGAACAATGGCTGCGGAGCTCATATTTTATAACAGTTTTGAGACATTGATTCATTTTTATTATTATAATAATATTAAAGAGTCGTTCAATTGAATTATGTTCTATAACATACGATTGAGCCAAGTGGTTTATTAATTTAAGTTGGTTTTATTTATAAAACAGCTGCTGCTTTCTTTATAATTTATGTTACTTAATTTGGTAGTACTCTAAATGAGATCCAACTTTAACTCTTAAAAAGCAGGTCAAAAGGATCCCATACGATTATGCGGAAAAATTAAATATACCGACATCAGCTCGGAACTTCGCCTCTCGCCCAGTTCGGGAGAACTTTCTTTCTTAACGACGTAAACAATTTAAATCTAATGCAATATGCAGACCGCGCCGGCGACTCCGCACCCCGACTTCCACCCTTCCACCCCCTACCTGCGTCTTTATAAAAAATTCACCCTAATTCTGAGCCCAGAGCGTTCAGATACTTTACGTCTCAAACTACTCGGGAATGGCCACTAACTCTACGTCTTGGGGATTATTTCACCTTCTTATTACCACATTTTTCTGTTACCCATTAACGCCTCCCTGCTGTTATTTCAGCGATATTTTCTTGAATAAAAGACCAGGCTCGCTAATTATATGACTGATAAGTATATTAACTACAGAAATCTTATCCAATTACCTGAATTCGCAAAGGATCCTTTATTCGTACTGATCATAACCGGTAAGTCCTCAAATACACAAGTAAATATCAATAAATTAATTTAAATCACACATTTGGTTGCCGTGAACTCCCATAGCAAGTAAATAATAAAACCAAATTAGCTTAAATTCAAGTTATGTTCTGAAACAGCTAACCTCGCTATTTTGACCGTAAGTTACAACTTCAAACTTCTCTAAAGGCAGCATTTGCTGTTAGTTCACCTAACCATGCGGAATAATTATGTAAGTTAATAATCTTCACGTATATGCGGGATGCGAGAAGCACAGGTGCAACCGATGTAACTCAAGCCAAAAGTTGCTAAATCACTAAATCCAGCAGTACAGACATCTCACGTTGTCTACACTAATAAAGAGGAAAGAATTCGTTGTTTGTTTGAAATGAATAGGCTCCGAAACTATTTAACCGATTTGGAAAATTCATTCACCATTAGAATTGTACATTATCCCTGATGAACATAGGCTATAGAATATTTTCATTAAAGTTAATAAAGTAAAAAAGTAAAGTAAAAAAACATTAAAGTAAAAAAGTTAAAGTCATTAAAGTACGAAAACTTAGATAATAAAATCCAAGGTGTGAAAAATATTACCAAAAAAAATCCTTATATCGCGTACGCTGCGGAAACTGTTGATAATAGAGCAAAGTGATGTAATACAGTTTTGTAGAAGACATTGATATCTACAAAAAAAAACCGTAAGGGTATATATCAAACTGTCATGGTTAAGTCACAATGACCGATTTTTGTTCAAATTATTTAATCAAAAGCCGGGTGGAATGGAATAGTGGTGATTTTGATATCAAGTTAATCCTGATCCATTTAAACTGTTTGATAATTAAGGTTGGTTGTGTACATGTAAAATACACTTTAAATTGTTGGTACCTTTCGCTTAAAAGTTACGACAGGTATAAATACTGTAGGTGAGAAAGTGTGGCAGTTTGAGCGAACTGCCCATTGTTTAGGCTAATAATAAGTAATTTACACATTACCCTATTAACGTGATTCAATGTTAGGTTCCTGGAACAGGAATGTGAAATTGTGATATATGTTTTTTGATTAGTATTTTAACTCAAGGAATACACGATTTGAAGACATTTTCTCGATAGAAAAAAATACAAAGTTCGAAATATCTTATTACTTTTTTAGCTACAAGACACAACGCTTTAGATTGGTGCAATGAAAATTACTTTAAAATAGATTAAATAACCTTATCGAGGTTTCAACTGAACAGATTTTAGTTTAATAATACTTTTCAAAATTTATTTTGGCTCTTACGTTTTTGTATTCCAAGCTAGTCTCTTATTATCGTCATCTCATCTTTTGCCTTGCAAAAGTATTTGAATCTCTCTCGTTTGTTCAGTTCTTCAGATGCTCCGTGAAGCACTTGCAGGCAGGACCTGCATCACTTTTTTCAAATCAGAGCTGTCAGATTTTCGTAATTTAAATAATTTTTTAACAGTAAATGATAGTGGTTTAGCAGTGTAAAATTAAATTAAGTGTTAAAAAAGTGTCTGAACTATATAGAAGTATATTTTTATGAACTTGAACAATACACAACGCAATATTTTTCTATCCGTGCCAACTTTCGAATTATGAATAAAATTGGTATGAAATAAAAGATCAAAACAAAATATATTACAACGTCGTTGGTAGTTCTTACCTGAAAGCGACAATGTCCATTGTCGCCTAGTATTAGGTTTGTAGTATATATCGATTAAAGTCGAAGGAGCTCGTGGCTAAATAATAACAGCCGCACGGGTCGATCTTCAAGGTTAAGCAACACTTGCCAAGGTTGGTCTGTGGATGGGTGACCATCTTAACATAGCGAGTTTCCTCCGTGCCTCGGAAAGCACGTTAAGCCGTTAGTCCCGGCTGTCATTTGTACATCTTTGGTAGTCGTTACGGATAGTCAGAAGCCAGTAAATCTGACTCCAGTCTTGCCATGAAGTACCTGTTACCCAGTTACTGGGTTGTGGAGGTCTGGTAGGCAGCCGCTCCGCGTAAAATACTGGTATTCAGCTAAATCCGGTTTGACTGGAAGCCGACCCCAATATAGTTGGGAAAAGGCTAGGCAGATGATGAGTATATATCGATTAAAGTATGATTTACGGGCGTAAGATTTATGTATTTTCAGAAATATAAAACGCACTGCGCCCGCGTGGTTGATTACGGCTCACTCTCTCTCACCGAGAGGAGGCTTGTGTCCCAGCAGTGCGAACATATTATAAGCCGATAATTATGCTAGGAACAATGTTGCCGAGAGCTCTGACCCCTGAGGAACTCCGACATTAATATCCAGCAGTCCGGACGAGCAGCCACCTATGACCACTCAGATAGACCGATCTCTCAGGAAATCTGCAATCCAATCATACAATCCGGTGGGCAGACCGAAGGAGAGAAGCTTACTAATAAGCCTATCGTAACAAAATAACTACTTATCATTTCATTCGTTTTCATAAAATACTTAGTTCGATTATGATTAGCTGATTTTTTACAACTGAGAACTAGATAATTTTTAGGACTCGGAAGCTAGGTAGTAGTACCTAGCTTCTAGTCCTAAAAATTCGCAAAATTGTGGCCACGTGCTTAAAAAATCTTGTTTAACATACAAAACATGATATAATTTACTAACGACTGAAAACTACAAATCTGAAAATAAATAATTATTAGTTTGTTGTTTGTGTTTTTATATTTTACTTTATTCTACGTCAAATCATTGTTTATAAGAGTGCTGCTTTTTTTTATATTTTTACAGCAGAAACCTATGAAGTTTGTGTACGAGCAACACTGAATCAGTTGGTTGTTTGAATTAATTTGATGTTTTGGCACTAGGTTCGATATTTCGAACTTTCCACGTGAAAGCATGCGGGGCCCGCGTGAGGTGCGCGATGCTCCTCGGCGCTTTCGAGCTAGGTACCTTTAATTTCAAAGATACGCCCTTAAGGGAGTAGAGGGGAGATGAATTTCGTGGAGTATTAACTAAGCGCGAACGAAGTCGCGGGCGAAGTGCTCGTAACTTTTAATACTAAACTCATTTAAAACACTCACTTAAACATTACACTTACAAAAATCATTGGCCGCATCCAATCACAAACATTGGCTCCCGAAATAGTATAATAGGCAATAAAAGGCACAACGATGTTTATATAGATGTGCAAGCAAGGAGAGTGGAATGAGGCAGATCGAGCAACCAACATTGAACTCATGCAAAATGCAATGGCACACCTTTCCCCTCCTGTTTGGAGCGGGCCGCGTAACCTCCCCCATTTATAAATGATTCGGGGCTCAATTTCACCCGCACTCACCCAGTGGAATATTGTTTGACTTGTGGACGTGCTGAGTGGACTCTAGGTTTGTACACGGCCATTACTATCTAACATGTGGCTTTTTAAATTTATAGTCCTACTGTTCAAGTGTTTTATTGAACAACACAGTTGGTGTAAACAACATAGCGGGAAAAAATGTGCGGAATGTTGTCAGTTTCTCTGTGGAGTTGGATAAGTAGCTTGTTGGGTCGTATTGTTAGTAAAAAGCAATTATTTCTCTTTTACATTTCTTAAGCATGATGGCATACTGTCATGTTGACACTGTCTGTCAGACCTGACCTACCTAAAAGTAGACTGTCAGGTCGAACTGTTTTCAAAAAATTCCGTCCCCATAGATTGAAACGGAACAGTTCATTTATATCTCTTTTTAAAATTTTCTAGATATTCTTTACTTATCCATAGCCTGATATCACCTACTGTTGGGTTACTCCTGTAACCTCATCCTAGTTTGGTGGCAACGATGTTGACTGTCCGCCTCTCGACGACCAACATTCCTGCTACCAGTGTTTAGACGGCACTCAGTCACCGCCTTTTTCCACCTATCATCACTGCGTCTTGCCATGTGTCCTGCCCAACACCATTTGTGTTTCATAACAAGTATTCCAATTTCGAAAACCTTCGGATCTCGACCGCCTATGCTCGGTCTAGTTACTCTGCCTCAATAGGCACTTTCCCATCACAGACACTTTAAAAAAATACTGTAACTGCTCTGCCGTTGGCCAGGTCTGGGTGGTTTCTGGTTACGCTAAAATGACGATATCACATACGTTATGTAAATGAAAAAAAACAAGTGAAATGTTTTCAAATAATCGAAGTTTTAAAATGCACTAAATTTGGACAAAATTGATAGGTCCCAAGTTTTAGACAATACCAATTGTTCAAAATATATCCATTGTGTTTCTTTCATTCATTTGTCCAACTACCGTGTATCACAAGAATGTCGAAAGTATGAAATCGAAAACATTTTTTAGATACGTTGTCTACATTAGCAACCGATGAAAAACTCCGAGTAATCTAAATAGGGAATCGAAAATTAGAAAAACAAACTACTGACAAAAACATAACGTCACTTCTCGCTTGCTTTACTTAGTGCTTTTATTTATTTTTATTTTATTATGCTACGGCTACACTATCGCGATAATGCGGACTATTCTTCGCGTGCTCTCTGTTGCACAGCACTGCTATTTTTTATAAATTCGTCATTCCAACACATATACCTACCCAGACACCATTGTCATTTTACTAAATTTTCGTAATCTGCTAAATTCATAATGGTCGATCTCTTATTGGTCCTTCCAAACTGAATCTGTATGATCAATTACAACCTATTCTCTCTCTCAGAGAGGAGGCAAGCGTCCCTTCAATGAAAGTGCAATATGGCCACTATGTTTACCAAAATTAGCCACTCAGATGTTTATTTTTAAATGCAAGTGCTAGACCTAATAGTCTAATGATAAATGTTTGTTTCAGGTAAATGAAAATGACTTCATTTTCCAAGCTTGCTCTTGATGAAAGTAGACCAGATGGAAATGAACAGACACTAGGACACCGATGAGTGTTATTCAATGTGGATGTTGTCTTCTGAAAACAGTTTGTCCTCATCAAGTTGTACAGTACAGAACTGGTACAGTGCATGAGTGTAAAATAATGGATTCTGCCGTGCTCGGTTAGTTTACTCGTTTTATTTACGGGTTATGAAAAACATTATTTAGTTTAGTTAACGAGGGCATAGAGAGTATTAAACCTAAAACACAGGTTTAAATTAACCTAGGTTAATTAAGCCGTCATTCCATCTGGTTTGTACGGTTCTGGTGTACATCTCACTTGTCGTTCATTTCACCTAAGTTTTCACTTCGATGTTTACAGAATCCCAATCCAGACTCGCACTGCTGTACCCTGTACGACTCGTGAAACGGGATTTTGCGCCATTTAAGTTCGCGCCAATTACGTATGGTATACGTACTCGTGTGTTTCACGGATCATTCAAAGGCTTTTACTTATTGAAATAGTTCATACTGAAAATGCCAGTAGCGTTGTCCCCACAATCATCATACCTAGCGTTAATATTTTGGCACAGTTGGAAAGTTGCTCTACTAAGTATTTTTCAATATTTATTTATATTTAAATTAAATGGTACCATGTGTGTTAGTTGTCGGTTTTTGTGTAAACCATAGTATCTCCACATAGAAAATTATAGTAGGGGGAGCCAGTGAGTGTTAGTGTAAAACGTTATTTTTAAAGTTATTCGTCATATTTTTATGTAAAGCTTAGTTTATTATATTTTTTTTCTATCAATTCTTATTTACATGGTCTTTTTTTTAAGTCTTTTCAGAATATTATTATTGCTAGTATTTTATTGTACTACTTGGCATTAAAAAAATATAATTATAACAAACATATGACTTATATGAAACAAACCGTTCACTGAGATATGAAAACAGAGAATTTTGATGAAATTGTGACCTCTTAAGTAAGAAAACGAAATACAATTAGAAAAAAACAATCAGCCATTTTTGATGACCAGACTGTTGAGCTAATTAATACCTGAACAATTATTTAAATTAATTTGCATGGGCATAAACTAAGCAACTAAACAGACCTCGAAATGATGTTTGGCGCGAATTTAACACTTGATTTACCTAACATAATCCACCTAGATTAAATAAAAAAAAAATAACGAGCGTGCAGATGAAGCAGTATTTACTGAGAAATTACATCTGAACACACTTGATATTGCATGTAACTTGGTTTAGCCAGAATTTATGTATCGGTATCACATAATTGGAAAAAAAATCACCAAATCACCTCCAAATCGTTGACATGAAACCATTTTACTCCTTCATTTTTTAACAAAAGACAAACAAAAAGTGTCTACTGCTGTGCAATATAAACGAAAATAACTAAGTTTTGTTATTTTTTTTAAATATGTATTTGTTTTATTTAAAAAAAGTGATACGGGTATCGGAGTGGCGCGCAGAGGTTAGTTAGCTCCGTTTGTATGCACAAGGTCATTGGCATATATACAAGCCTTAATGACGGCGCGGGCGTCACAGCTTGCTTACAGGTTTGTGTGTTCAAATTAAACGTGGCGTATAGGTGCCTTTTGAAAATAAGCAACATAGAACCGTGTTTGGATTTAACTAAAACAAAACGCACTTGGAGATGTGTCAGAGATGTCGTTCATTTCACCTAAGTTTTCACTTCGATGTTTACAGAATCCCAATCTAGACTCGCACTGCTGTACCCTGTACGACTCGTGAAACGGGATTTTGCGCCATTTAAGTTCGCGCCAATTACGTATGGTATAAGTACTCGTGTGTTTCACGGATCATTCAAAGGCTTTTACTTATTGAAATAGTTCATACTGAAAATGCCAGTAGCGTTGTCCCCACAATCATCATACCTAGCGTTAATATTTTGGCACAGTTGGAAAGTTGCTCTACTAAGTATTTTTCAATATTTATTTATATTTAAATTAAATGGTACCATGTGTGTTAGTTGTCGGTTTTTGTGTAAACCATAGTATCTCCACATAGAAAATTATAGTAGGGGGAGCCAGTGAGTGTTAGTGTAAAACGTTATTTTTAAAGTTATTCGTCATATCTTTATGTAAAGCTTAGTTTATTATATTTTTTATGAAGTGGCTTTTAAACACAAAATTGTTGCTTCTTAATTCTCAATACAAGCTGCAAGTGGGGGATTTGGATTTAGACGTCGGATCCTACTGGCCAGTTTTATGGAGAAAGAAGGCTTCTATAAATATTTATGACGAATTCCTATTTCAGAAAGCGTGAGTACGGGACGTGGACCTGGCAGAGCCCCGACAGTGCAACTAAAAATGAGATTGACTTCATCCTGTCGACAAAAAATCAAATACTTAATGATGTATCTGTGATCAACGCGGTGGAAACCGGAAGTGGCCACCGTATGGTAAGAGGCACATTGAACTTAAATATCAAGCTGGAACGGTTTCGAAAGATGAGGTCTACGCTCCGTCCAGCACAAATCCAGATCAAAAACTTCTAAAGCTGTCAGCTCGAACTTAAAAATGGTTTCGAGTGCCTAGGGAGCTCCGTGAACAAAAACAACGATGGGGTCGTGGAAACAGTCTATACGGTCGGGTCTAAATTCTTCACGACTCGCCGTACTGATAAGAACAAAACAACAAACAAACAGAGATACATACAAGATACGCGCGAAAAATTCATTGGCAGTCGGGTAAAAAGGACAGAATTGCCAATATAAAAATTATGTGGTCGCGTTCTCATATCTCAACACTCCAGTAGTGCTATTCTGTAACAAAATTTTCGAGTCTCGACAGCGGAATCCAATGTGAGTATAAACGTAACACCTTTATGTCGTGTGGAATAAAGTTCACTTTGTAAGCTTTGTCACTGAGGTAAAGCTCGATATCGAAATTGTTACTTACAGAATAGACTAGCTGAACGCAAACCCATTTTAGTAATACAATCATTGATATATATAAAAAAAAAACCAAGATGCACAATATCGAACAAATGCAACACTCGAAACTGTCGTCAAACACTCACATGTATCATGCATGTGTCATGTGTGAGTGTGTGTGTGTAGTTATACTATAAACATTTTTTTGCAAATTCAACCTTAGGGACTACTCACACATATTCAGCTCAATTCGAGTTTCGTTAAAAGATTCTGGTCAAACTTATACAGTTCTGCTTCTATCAGCCACGTACAGCGTCGTAAGAATGAGAAAGGCGCTGAATACGCGGCGAAGACGGTAAGATGTCCGTGACTACCGTAGAACAACCGACGCCAATCGCTTCCATATTTGGTAAATAATTAGTATTCAATTGGTATAATTATAAGTACTCGAACAAAAAAATTGGTACCTTCGTAGTTTACGATACATTCGACTTTGAAGTTGGTCTGGCGGCAGTCACGCTATATACTCATTTAGTATTGTGCTCTTAAAATGGACATTTCCATGTGCAATATTTTTATCGTTTTGCTTTTTGCAGAAGAAATAGACAAAATGAAACGTTAAAAATTAAAACGCATACTACAATAGTGCGATCCAGTAGGTACAAGTCCAAGAGCTAGATCGAAGGATTGAGAACTAATCTCTCTCTGACAATTCTATGGGCTTTAGACGGATAAAACTAGAAGTATAATCACCGCGTGAATACGCAATTTGGTTTATTGGAATTTTTGTAAGCGCTCTAACACTGCCAACCCCTTGAATTCGAGTACAAAATAGTTTTTTTTTATTTGCTTATATCTCGAAAACGGTGTGTCCTATCGCAAAATTAATGAAAAATTTCCCCCCTTAAAAAGCCATTGCCGCGTAATTCTTACATGTTGGTAATAATCAATTATAACAATTTTCGGATTCCGCGTCCGCGACCCTACTTGTCGCATCTGATTCTGATTTCTGGCATTCTGTAAAAACCCGCTCGTGTGAACTATTGTATTGAAATGCTAATGCCACTATATTGCTTCATGTTCTTGGTCCCTCAAAGGTATCTCATGAACCTTTTTACTCTAAGCCAGTGTTGTATTCCTGGATCATTACAATACTGATACTTAATTTATTGGCTATATAGGCTATGTTGTGTGACCTGTGCCTTGCTGTTGAGTACTTACAGCAAAGGAGTAGGGGGTAGTTTTCCTGTGAGTGACTGCTTTCCTAGTGAAGAACGCCAAGCTCTCTGAGCATTGAACTTCCTGCAGGAGTTTTATGACACATGATTGCATAGCAGGTAGATTATAAAAGAATTTCCAACATAAAAATAATATGGTTGCGGTCTGACATCCCAACTTCTCGAAAAATTATGTACAAAAAATATAACCCTCCTTTTTTCGCAGGTAAAAATAAAAAAGTGGAGCAACTTTAAATACATAACAGTGCACAACCCGTCAGAGCAATATCAAAGTTAGAATGAGTGGCAACAATTAAAAGTCGTGGACTACACGTCTGAACGCTCCGACCATGCGGTGTATGAAATTCCTTAGTGGCCTAAGGAATTTCTCTGTCAATTCTTATTTACATGGTCTTTTTTGTAAGTCTTTTCAGATTATTATTATTGCTAGTATTTTATGTAGTGCTTGGCATTAAAAAAATACAATTATAACAAACATATGACGCATAGATATTATGAAACAAACCGTTCATTGAGATATGAAAACAGAGAATTTTGATGAAATTGTGACCTCTTAAGAAAAAAAACGAAAAACAATTAGAAAAAAACAATCAACCATTTTTGATGACCAGAATGTTGAGCTAATTAATACCTGAACAATTATTTAAATTAATTTGCATTGGCATAAACTAAGCAACTAAACAGACCTCGAAATGATGTTTGGCGCGAATTTAACACTTGATTTACCTAACATAATCCACCTAGATTAAATAAAAAAAATAACGAGCGTGCAGATGAAGCAGTATTTACTGAGAAATTACATCTGAACACACTTGATATTGCACGTAACTTGGTTTAGCCAGAATTTATGTATCGGTATCACATAATTGGAAAAAAAATCACCAAATCACCTCCAAATCGTTGAGATGAAACCATTTTACTCCTTCATTTTTTAACAAAAGACAAAGAAAAAGTGTCTACTGCTGTGCAACATACTAATTAAAAAAAAAAAAAAATGGGTATCGGAGTGGCGCGCAGAGGTGTAGTTAGCTCCGTTTGTATGCACAAGGTCATTGGCATATATACAAGCCTTAATGACGGCGCGGGCGTCACAGCTTGCTTACAGGTTTGTGTGTTCAAATTAAACGTGGCGTATAGGTGCCTTTTGAAAATAAGCAACATAGAACCGTGTTTGGATTTAACTAAAACCAAACGCACTTGGAGATTTTTTATTTTTATTAATGATGGGTTTGCTCTTGACTCTAGTATATGTCAGAGATGACAGATACAAAGTCTAAGATGGAACGAGATCACACAGAAGGAGCCTGTTCACTCTAACTTTGAAGAGATTTAAATTGGTGTGAAGTATGATTTTAACCCTGTTTTTTTTTGGTTTAAAATCGAAGTTACAAATAATAATAATAACAATTCCATTTATTTGTATAAAATGTGGTAGTAATAGATGTTCAATAATATATTTAGTGCAAAGACACATTCCGCCATTTTATGGCATACAAATATTAATCTATTAACTTGTTTTTGTGTCACTAAAATAGCAACACGCAATAGTTTATTATAGGTACACGAATAATAACAGTTTCAAAACAATTTACAATATCAAAACAAAACCAATATAACCTTATTATACATATAAACTAAAGTTTAAACACACATCACAAATCGTAAGGCAGTGTTTTAGGTATCAAAATACAAACTATAAATAACTACAGTGCATTCCTGAAGTGATAGGATGGACATGACATTTTGTTGAAAAATTCGCTGACTGAATAAAAGCATTGCGATATCAACCACTTTTTTAAAACTGCACAGAATTTTTGGTAAGCTAATTTAGTTATCCAGATCGGTAATGAGTTGTATATAAGTGGCGCCATATATTCGCAGCTCTGTCTGAATAGTTCTATCCTGAGTACAGGGATCTTTAATAAATGTTGAGTAACTTTCCGTTTGTTAAAATTGTTTTTAGCTTCAAAAAGTGAAGAATAATTAGCTTTAACAAATATTGCGATTTCGTAAATATATATGCAAGGAACGGTAAGAAGCTTGTGTAATCTAAACACTGGCCTACATGATTCAGTCCAGTCTATGTTAAAGATAGTGCGAATGCATTTTTTTAGCTATCAGTATTCTTGAGATTTCAGAATAATTTCCCCAAAAAGTGATGCCATACCGGATAATGAAACATATACTAAGCATGATACACCATCATAGCTGTAGGTTTGGATGTTACATCTTTTACTTTTTTCAAAGCATAAATAAACAAATCTAGTAATTTTAAACTAAATAATTAATAAACAAATCTAGTAATTTTAAACTAAATAATTAATAAACAAATCTAGTAATTTTCATGCATATTTCATCAATGTGTTCTTTTAAGGTGAAATGTCCATCCAGTGTTACGCCAAGAAATTGAATTTTGTTAACTTGTTCAACTAATTGATTCTTATGAGATATTTGAAGTTTGAGTAGACTTTTATTTACAAAGGTCGGCGTAATGGTTTTCGTGGTTCTAACCTGTCAATATCATCATTGTTTTGAGTGTTCAATCAATTAAAATTATGTGTGATTTTCCAGGCACCTAACTATTCAAATTATACCTAACTAACCTTTGTACTTTCTATTAAATTAAATATTTTGATAAGTAATGAATGGTCGGAGGTACAAGGAATTTCGTCGCAATGTCATTTTTTAACTGGAATGTTGACATATTACCAATATGTAACACCTATTATGAGCAATAGGCCGTATTAAAAATATTATGGTTGAACTATGCAGGCATTTCTTTTCTTTTGTTATTACAGGTGGGCTGAGTGGGCCGCCTGATAATAAAAATACCACTTAAGTCAAGACACGACAGCTGATATGTCTTGGACAGTGAGTGAGTTCTATAATACTTATATTAAGACTTCTGTAGACAACTTCAATCCCTCGCTACCAAGTCAAGTAACGAATTTAGTGCTGCGTATTTTAAGAAGATTTATAAGTGAGTAGCTTATGCCCGCGACTTCGTACTCGCAAAGCCTGTTTTTTCTCCTTTACTAGTGCTCCGAGTGTGGGATTTTTTCACCTTAAACTACCCCGGTGACACCATTAGCACATAGATGGGGCCCCATTACCTCTAATTGATTCTCGTAGATGCCCCAACCACCTCACGATATGAGACTGTTGGGGCAGTGCCGGACTCTTACCGGCTAAAACCCACTCCTGCCATGCTTGTTGTCCTCTGACATGGACAGAGACATTGTCTGCGATTTTAGACTTGCCCGTCACTTCTGTTTTATACTAAGTATGACTTATTTCTAAGCTATACTTTTTCTACTATCAATACAGCACAACATACAGCACAGTTGTCCTGTGAACCAACGAAGCCTCCTATTATAACACTTAAGAGCTACATGTTTTTATTCATTTTTTTTCCACTTTTGTTTAGGTACTTATAATATATACTCGCTATATAAATAATATCGTAATTAATTATTCTTATTTCTATTTATCACCGCTATTCTTATTTTTGTAGAGTATTCTAATAAGTGTCTTCTTTTTCGACCTGTCACTAAAATTGGTAGGCTATCAACTGTCAGCTTCATGCCTAATTCCATCTCCGCCTCATATCGTACTCTCGCTGTGATTGGGCATTCGAGTAAAACTTGGACAAACCTCTCGGCAATTCACGGTTCACAGGCGCATGATGAATCCTAGGATGACTGGGTTGGCGGACAGAGACCCCATTCTGAGCGCCAGCGAACCTGGAGACCCATCTGCCTTAAATAACGCAGGCGGGGTTTCGGCTTTTAGGCGTCGAGGCGGTTGCCTCACTGACGCCTCCTTCTCCGTGCATGATCAACCATCTCACGATCCCGCTCGGCGGCCTCCTTCTGGACCATCACGGCCTCACAAAATGCAGCTATTTCCCTCCAGTTTTCATTATCTGTCCGCATAGCACTCACTACGGCTGGAAGAGTTAGGTCTCGACCAATCCTGGCGACCAAGACCCACAGACCAGTCGCGACCAGTCCAGGGCGCCTCTGCAATGATGGCAATTTACCGTGGCCTCTCGCCCAACCCTGTTTAGTTACTCACCGAAGCAACTATGCCCGGCCAGCACTTGAGTGAGCCTGTAGGAGATGCGCTCCTCTCTTTTTAGCCAGGCTTCGAAGAGCGGCAAGACGGCTTGAACAACAAGCTTGAGCAAAAATTGCGGTTGCTCTAGCCGCTCGCGCCACCATTTGAGCGCATGTCGTCGTTCCTGCCACCTTATCCTTAAAAATTCCTGGCTCGCTATTGCCACTTTGGTGTATGGCCCGGATCCGGTTATAAACCCTGCTTGTCTTTGGAAAGCGTGCCAGTAGTGTTGCCGCCTCAAAAGACACTATTCGGTATCCTCGTGCGAAGCGAATGGCCATTTTCTGCTGCAAGCTGTTGATCGTAGTCCTGCAGCGTCAGACGCCTGACAGTTTATTTGGTCTAACAGGCGCACCATAGCCCATAGAGGCGTCGAACTTCTTCTTGTGGCCCCCCGAGATTGGGCAGCAATCTGTAGGGTAGGTAGGGTAGGTAGGGTAGGTAGGGTAGGTAGGGTAGGTAGGGTAGGTAGGGTAGGTAGGGTAGGTAGGGTAGGTAGGGTAGGTAGGGTAGGTAGGGTAGGTAGGGTAGGTAGGGTAGGTAGGGTAGGTAGGGTAGGTAGGGTAGGTAGGGTAGGTAGGGTAGGTAGGGTAGGTAGGGTAGGTAGGGTAGGTAGGGTAGGTAGGGTAGGTAGGGTAGGTAGGGTAGGTAGGGTAGGTAGGGTAGGTAGGGTAGGTAGGGTAGGTAGGGTAGGTAGGGTAGGTAGGGTAGGTAGGGTAGGTAGGGTAGGTAGGGTAGGTAGGGTAGGTAGGGTAGGTAGGGTAGGTAGGGTAGGTAGGGTAGGTAGGGTAGGTAGGGTAGGTAGGGTAGGTAGGGTAGGTAGGGTAGGTAGGGTAGGTAGGGTAGGTAGGGTAGGTAGGGTAGGTAGGGTAGGTAGGGTAGGTAGGGTAGGTAGGGTAGGTAGGGTAGGTAGGGTAGGTAGGGTAGGTAGGGTAGGTAGGGTAGGTAGGGTAGGTAGGGTAGGTAGGGTAGGTAGGGTAGGTAGGGTAGGTAGGGTAGGTAGGGTAGGTAGGGTAGGTAGGGTAGGTAGGGTAGGTAGGGTAGGTAGGGTAGGTAGGGTAGGTAGGGTAGGTAGGGTAGGTAGGGTAGGTAGGGTAGGTAGGGTAGGTAGGGTAGGTAGGGTAGGTAGGGTAGGTAGGGTAGGTAGGGTAGGTAGGGTAGGTAGGGTAGGTAGGGTAGGTAGGGTAGGTAGGGTAGGTAGGGTAGGTAGGGTAGGTAGGGTAGGTAGGGTAGGTAGGGTAGGTAGGGTAGGTAGGGTAGGTAGGGTAGGTAGGGTAGGTAGGGTAGGTAGGGTAGGTAGGGTAGGTAGGGTAGGTAGGGTAGGTAGGGTAGGTAGGGTAGGTAGGGTAGGTAGGGTAGGTAGGGTAGGTAGGGTAGGTAGGGTAGGTAGGGTAGGTAGGGTAGGTAGGGTAGGTAGGGTAGGTAGGGTAGGTAGGGTAGGTAGGGTAGGTAGGGTAGGTAGGGTAGGTAGGGTAGGTAGGGTAGGTAGGGTAGGTAGGGTAGGTAGGGTAGGTAGGGTAGGTAGGGTAGGTAGGGTAGGTAGGGTAGGTAGGGTAGGTAGGGTAGGTAGGGTAGGTAGGGTAGGTAGGGTAGGTAGGGTAGGTAGGGTAGGTAGGGTAGGTAGGGTAGGTAGGGTAGGTAGGGTAGGTAGGGTAGGTAGGGTAGGTAGGGTAGGTAGGGTAGGTAGGGTAGGTAGGGTAGGTAGGGTAGGTAGGGTAGGTAGGGTAGGTAGGGTAGGTAGGGTAGGTAGGGTAGGTAGGGTAGGTAGGGTAGGTAGGGTAGGTAGGGTAGGTAGGGTAGGTAGGGTAGGTAGGGTAGGTAGGGTAGGTAGGGTAGGTAGGGTAGGTAGGGTAGGTAGGGTAGGTAGGGTAGGTAGGGTAGGTAGGGTAGGTAGGGTAGGTAGGGTAGGTAGGGTAGGTAGGGTAGGTAGGGTAGGTAGGGTAGGTAGGGTAGGTAGGGTAGGTAGGGTAGGTAGGGTAGGTAGGGTAGGTAGGGTAGGTAGGGTAGGTAGGGTAGGTAGGGTAGGTAGGGTAGGTAGGGTAGGTAGGGTAGGTAGGGTAGGTAGGGTAGGTAGGGTAGGTAGGGTAGGTAGGGTAGGTAGGGTAGGTAGGGTAGGTAGGGTAGGTAGGGTAGGTAGGGTAGGTAGGGTAGGTAGGGTAGGTAGGGTAGGTAGGGTAGGTAGGGTAGGTAGGGTAGGTAGGGTAGGTAGGGTAGGTAGGGTAGGTAGGGTAGGTAGGGTAGGTAGGTGTGATGTATGTTGAGAATTAGACTAAGTGGGTAGTAGGTTATTAACTACAATTTGTTATTGTCACCGCCGCCGCGCTAGTCTGCGAATATACTCTGTGCTATCGAGACGTTACCTTGTTTTATTCCGCTTCCAGCTGACTAAGTACCTGCTCCTGACATATTTCTCAGTGGCGACGAGAAGTGAACAGTTCGCGTGTGATATTGAAGGCGTTTACGATGACGATCGGAAAAATAGCCGAGTTTAACGTCCACAAAGACGATTGGAATCTATATGTCGAACGGTTAGAACAATACTTCGTTGTGAACGACATACAGGAGGATTTACATGTACCGACGTTAATAACCGTAATGGGGGCAGAGGGTTACGAGCTGCTGGTCAATCTGTGTACACCGAATAAACCAAAAACGAAGACGTTTGAGCAATTAACGGAAATCATGGGTAAACATTTACAACCTAAACCTAGTGAACTCGCTGAGAGGTATAAATTCAGGCATAGGAAACAGAAACCGGGGGAAAGCATATCCGAGTACGTGGCGGTGCTGAAGAAAATGTCGAAGACCTGTGAGTTCGGAAGTTGGCTCGAAGAAAGTTTGAGGGATCAATTGGTGTGCGGAATAGCGAGCGAGAATATTAGGCAACGGTTATTCGCAGAGTCAAAACTGGATTTTGCCAAGGCGTATAAACTAGCCGCCAGCATGGAATCAGCAGAGAAGGACGCTGCTATAGTGGAAGAGCCTAAATCGTCAGCGGGAACGGACGCAACGACGGTGACGTGTCAAGCGATGACGACGAGACGGCATGCAGCGGGCGGGGCGGAGCGCGGCTGGCAGCCGGGCGTCGCGCGGCGCGAAGTGCGCGAGCGACGTGATTTCCGGGAGCGGCGCGCGGGCCACGAGTCGGTGATGTCGGTGCCGGGTGAGCGAGCTCGGCCGGGGGAGCGAGCTCGGCCACAGCGGCCATGCCGGGTGTGTGGCGCTAACCACAACGAATCGACGTGCAAGTTCGCAAGTTACGTGTGTAGGGTTTGCAACCAGCAAGGGCACCTGCGACGTATGTGTCCTAATATGGTGGGACAGCATCAGGTAGACGTGCAAACCGCCGGCAAGGACGAAGAGGCGGACAGTGACGAGGTAATTATTGTTGATGTTTGTCGGTTGTCGATATCAAGTTGTAAACCTATCTATATATCACTGAATGTACATAATAAAGACATTGCTATGGAATGTGACACAGGTAGTGCAGTGTCTTGTATTAGTCGGGAGTGTTACAATAGACTATTCAACGATCTTACCCTACAACCATGTATAGTAATATTAAGATATTATACGGGTGAGACTGTTAAACCGTTAGGTATAATAAAACCGCTAGTTCGGTATAAGAATAGAAGTGAATTTTTGGAATTACTTGTTATAGAAAAAGGAAAAACTGTACTTTTAGGACGACATTGGATAGCGGCATTAAAGATACAACTACCCGATTTAAGTTACGATGTGCATAAAATGTGGGAAAGTAATGAATACGATGTACCCTATTTCAGTTCCATATACTGTAACGTGTTCGCGGAGGGCCTCGGGTGCTTCACGGGCGGCGCAGTGAGCATTCACGTGCGCGAGGGGGCGCGGCCGGTGTTCATGCGCGCGCGGCCGCTGGCGTACGCGCTGCGCGAGCCGGTGGAGCGCGCGCTGGAGCAGTTCGTGCGCGACGGAGTTCTCACCCCGGTGGAGCGTTCGGACTGGGCTACGCCGATAGTTCCAGTGGTAAAGAAGGACGGTAGTATTCGTATTTGTGCCGATTATAAACTGACCTTAAACAAAGTCATAGAAATTGACCGTTATCCGCTGCCTAGGGTAGAAGATTTGTTATTTCGTCTCCGAGGGGGTGAATACTACAGTAAAATCGATTTGTCTCAAGCATACGCGCAATTTGAGCTCGATGACACAAAAAAATACACGGTAATTAATACCCATAAAGGTTTATACATGTATAACAGATTAGTGTATGGTTTAGCGTCTAGCCCGGGCATTTTTCAAAGGCGAATAGAACAATTATTTGCTGACATGCCGCGTGTAGGTGTTTTCTTAGATGATATAATCGTGACAGGTAGTACGAAGGCCGATCATGTAAGCAATTTGCATAAAGTCTTTCAGCGTTTGCAAGACTACGGACTTAGAGTGAAGAAAGAAAAATGCGTTTTCTTTGCAAAGTCTGTTTCCTATTTGGGTCACGTAATTAGTAAGGAGGGCGTGCACACGTGCCCGGAGAAAGTTCAGGCGGTGATGGAGACGCCGGCGCCTACCAATATCACCGAGTTACGAGCGTTTATAGGTCTAGTTATGTATTATGCGAAATTTATTAAAAATATTAGTACAGTTCTTGCGCCGTTATATAATCTCCTAAAGTCAGGCGCTAAGTATAATTGGAATGCGGATTGCCAAAGGGCATTCACAAGAGTGAAGCGCCTTTTATCGGATGGTCAAGTACTAGTGCATTATAATCCGGAGCTACCGCTGATTTTGACCACGGATGCGAGTAGCGTGGGTGTGGGCGCGGTAATATCACATGTTACGGCGGACGGCGAGCGGCCGGTGGCGTATGCATCGCGGTCGCTTACACCAACTGAGCGAGCGTATGCGCAAATAGATAGGGAGGCTCTTGGAATTATATTCGGTATTCGAAAGTTTCATCAATACCTTTACGGTCGTCACTTTACACTACGAACTGATCATAAACCTTTAACATATATTTTTGGTGATAAAACGGGTATACCGGTGATGGCTGCCTCACGGCTACAGCGGTGGGCGGTACTACTGTCGGGTTACAATTACAAGATTGAGTACATAATTTCTAGTAAGAACAGTGCAGATGCTTTGTCACGCCTGCCATGTAAGAATAATTGCGCTGATAAGTCAAAAAGAGAAAGTACTTATGTTAACTTTGTAGAAAATTTCTTACCCGTCACTAGCAGTGATATCAAGCGTGTGACATCCAAGGATAAGGTGCTTAGTAGGGTGATGTTATACATACATTCAGGTTGGCCGTCAGTTAGTCCCAGTAGTGAAGAGATTAAACCATTCTATGCAAGGAAAAACGAATTATATATAGAATGTGGGTGTATAATGTGGGGCTATCGCATGGTAATTCCACAGGCATTACAAGGGCACATATTACAACAATTGCATAGCAGTCACATGGGTATCGTAAAGATGAAAAGTGTGGCTAGGAGTTATGTCTGGTGGCCTAACATCGATAAAGATATCGAGGACTTAGGTAAAAGCTGTGAGACATGTGCGGCGGAAGCGAACGCGCCGCCGCGATCTATCATCCAACCATGGCCGTATTATAACCAACCGTGGACTAGACTTCACATCGATTTTTTGGGCCCATATCGAGGTATGACATTTCTGGTATTGATAGATTCATCTTCAAAATGGCTAGAAATATTTGAAATGTCACGAACTAACGCGTCAAATGTTATTAAAGTGTTACGTTCGACTTTTGCGAGGTTTGATTTACCGGAACAGTTGGTATCAGATCAGGGACCACCCTTCACCAGTACAGAATTTAAAAATTTTCTAATAAAAAATGGAATTAGGCAGTATTTTTCGCCTGCTTATCATCCGTCGTCAAACGGAGCAGCAGAAAATGCAGTTAACATATGCAAACGCACTATCAAAAAGGCTATTAGGGATCGCGTGGATGTAGACACAGCTTTACAATCATTCTTACTAGCATACAGAAACACGGCGCACAGCACAACTGGTGAGACACCCGCTATGTTGTTGCAGAAACGAACACTACGGTCCAGGTTGGATTTGTTACGAACGGAACGATCAGTAGGTACCAGAGTGCAGGATGCGCAGCAGAGACAAATCGATTCATCAGGTGGGGTTTTGCGATCGTTCAACGAGGGCGATCCCGTTTGGATGAGGGATTACAATTCCTCAAATAAATGGGTAAAGGGTTCGATTACAAACGTGGATAGTGCCCGTCGGTATATAATAGCAAGGGATAACGGTCAATTCATTAAAAGACACGTTGATCAGATACGGCGCAGATCTCGAGTATCGGTTGGTGGACCGAACACTGAAGAAGAGGGAACGATGGAGGGTGAGAGCTCCGTAGCGCAGGCTGAGGATAACTCATTAAAGTCGAGGAAGAATGAGGAAGACCGCAGTGATGAGAATGTGGTTGAGGGAAATAAGTCGAAACAAACAATAAACGATGAAGTAGGAGGTGTTGATTCTGATCAGCCATCTAATCAATCACCTGGTTTATCAGATCAGCAGCAAGCAGAGTACCCAAAGCGAACACGTAAACCGGTTATTCGATTCCAATGTACTTGAATAATAAATCTTAATGTATTGATGAAACTATTGTAATTTAAGAAGGGAGGTGTGATGTATGTTGAGAATTAGACTAAGTGGGTAGTAGGTTATTAACTACAATTTGTTATTGTCACCGCCGCCGCGCTAGTCTGCGAATATACTCTGTGCTATCGAGACGTTACCTTGTTTTATTCCGCTTCCAGCTGACTAAGTACCTGCTCCTGACATATTTCTCAGTAGGGTAGGTAGGGTAGGTAGGGTAGGTAGGGTAGGTAGGGTAGGTAGGGTAGGTAGGGTAGGTAGGGTAGGTAGGGTAGGTAGGGTAGGTAGGGTAGCTAGCATGGTTGACACCCGGGGCGAATAATGGTGTGTCACAAATGAACCCCCGTCCTCCCAAATAATTATTTTGATACCCCACCTCGGATAGTAACTTCATGGAGTGATGGTAATTAACTGAGAGACAGTAGAACACAATATCGAGCGAAACGAGCTCAAAACATTTTTACATCCCTTCTCGCATAGGTTTTGTTGTCTTTTGATCATTTATGCTTAAAATCCGTTGCTTCATGGATTGATACAAGAAAGCTCATTAATCATGGACCCTGGAAAGGTTTTATTTTATTTTGATAATTCATGTCATACATAAATGGAAGTAACTTTATGGACTGATGCAAGAAAGCTCATAAGCTCAGATAGAGCAGAACACAAGAGCGAGCAAAGCGAGGTCGGAAATTCATGCACCCTAACTGGGAAAGGTTTTACTGTAGAAAACCTGAAGAACTAAAGAAATTTTTGCGCTTCATTTCGGAAGGGTTTTTCTGTACTTTGATCATTCAAACTGAAATTAAAGTTTTTGTTTATTTATACACAAAAGCTCAGGAAGTAAGAGAGTGCAAAATGCAAGAGCGAGCGAAGCGAGCTCAAACATTTTTGCACCCTACTTCCGACAGGTTTTATTGCGTCAAACGCTGAGGAGTGCCACCCGATAGTAACAAAAATCAGTCAAAGAGCGATCGGGTGTCATCCCTAAAAGGTTGTCACCCGGTACGGGCCGCCCCCTTCGACCCCCGCCCCTCGCTACGCTACTGAATCAAGTTAAGAAAGCACACTAAATGAGCTGGATAATATTATTCTTGAAAACTCTGACCTAAAAATGCAAATAAATAGCCTGACTCAAGAAATGGCCGTTCTAAAACATTTATGTTCTAGCCCAATTTCATCACGAAGGAAAAGCATTTAAAATTATAAAAAGAAAAAAAAACAAAGGGGGTTTTATACTAAAAAAATTATCATTTACGTAACATGTCCGTATCCAAATACGGACATGTGTCACAATAGTCCATATACGTATGCTAAATTTTAACAGAATCAGTTCAGTGGATCCGTACAGTATAATTATGGGAGGAGCTCATGGCTAAATAATAACAGCCGCACGGGTCGATCTTAGGTTAAATAAGGTTAAGCAACTCTTGCCAAGGTTGGTCTGTGGATGGGTGACCGTCTTAACATAACGAGTTTCCTCCGTGCCCTGGAAAGCACGTTAAGCCGTTTGTAGATCTTTGGCAGTCGTTAAGGATTGTCACAAGCCAGTAAATCTGACTCCAGTCTTGCCATGAAGTAACGTGTTACCCAGTTACTGGGTTTGTGTAGGTCTGGTAGGCAGCCGCGCCGCGTAAAATACTGGTATTTAGCTAAATCCGGTTTAACCGGAAGCTGACCCCAATATAGTTGGGAAAAGACAAGGCAGATGATGATGAGTTCAGTGGATCCGGAGAAAACTGGCTATGACAGACGGACAGACAGACAGACAGCCAGCCAGACTGACAGACAGACAGACACCCATGTGATCCTATAAAGGTTCCGTTTTTTGTTCGGAAGCCTAAAAACGTTGGGTCCAATAGATCTGTGGCCCATTTATGACATTAATTAAATACCTACTAAAGAGAATAGGTACTAAAGTAAATACTTTTATTTAAAACTAATGGAAACCATTTACAGTCATTGAGACTTCCTCGGTAAATGCTACAAAGAACTGGCAGTGAGCTCGCAGCGCAGTACCTCTTTCATTTTAAGTTCGAATAAAGCACCTGCTTACTGAAAGTGAAATAATTGCTGAAACTTGAATAATTTTCACACTTATTACCGTATCACAAAGTGACAGTTACAAAATAAAACAATTAGTGCTCATGAATTAAAAGAACAATGTTCAAAACGTCCCCACCCTTGTAGCACTTTAAAACCTATGTTAATCGAAGGGCCATAACCATCTTATCATTTTATTGTACGACGGCGAAACTGAAATGTGCATCCGAAAAAAGTTATATCGACATGAAGAAAACGGAATCAGTAACAATTTATTGTGCCGTTTATTATACTTTTTCGACATGATGTAACCATACCTACTACAATATAATTACATTTTGGTAAGTTTTTGAGAGCAGTATAGAATGGTTATAATAAGAGCCGCACGCGCAGCGCCACACGACGCAGAGCAGGAGGTGGTGGAAGGTCGGGGAGAAGGGAAGTATGTCTTTGTTCCCTTATCGCTTGCCTGTCTACCGCTGCCGGTTATATTGGTTATTGTAATTGTTCCTAAGTACCTTTCGGAACTTCCTTGAGCGTACGCGTATTTGTCTCCTACTTTTGATTGCTAGTTTTATCCTTCTACTTTGGACTTCTTACTGGATTTGATTTTGTGCCAACGGCAACGGTTGGACTAAGTTGAATTGGTTTGTTTTAAGCGACTACGGACTTTATAACGGATTTTGTGTGCCTGTGGTTTGGATTTATTTCATTGTTTTGGCAATATGGAACATCAACAAATTCATCAATGTGTTACGTGTTTACGGTCTGTATTCCGAGATCGAAATCGACGCATTCTAACACATGAATACATGGGAAACCATTCAGGATTCTCCGAGTACGTACTGGAGCGAATGAATGTACAAGAGGTTAGTAAATAACAATTTTTAAACAAATAAATAGATTGTAGCTCGTTTCATTGATCAATCAGTATTTGTATTAAATAATATGACTTATGTCTTAAGTGTGTACGACGATTTTAGTTTATTTCTAAATGCTATCACTTGGCCCATTAAAAATGATAGATAGCTATCACAGCGATATTAAGAAATATGAGTGGGGCGCTCTCATTAGTAAGCTATTGCGACATATATTTTTTTCTTTACTGCAGTAATAATGTTATCTTTCAGGCGGCCCATAACGACTTGCAGTACATGTGTTACCGCTGTTGGGTGGCAGCAAACGACAGCAGGACAACAGTGGGACGTTACCTGAATACAGCCCGAGAGTGCTTAACGAGAGACTTTGTGGCACTTCATCTAGGATACGACCACATCGGCCGAGATGAAATAATAAGTCACAGCACTACTATTGCGAGAGCATTATAATTATGGAGATTCAAAAGCCATCATATTATTCGACGGAACATACATTTAAATACAGAAAAGTAAGAATTTCCTGTTCCAGAAAATAACATACAGCCTGCACAAATTCAAAAACTTATTGATGCCATTCCTTTTAATGTGCCCAGACGGGTATAATAGATATTCTAGGACCCTACTCTGCTAGGACATCAGACGCTCAGATTATGAAGGATATAATGAATAACATTTATTCTCCGATTCATTATTTGCTCCACGAGAATGATACGTTTATATTAGACAGAGGCTTCAGAGACTCAATTCCTGCAATCGAAGAATGTGGCTATGAGCCTCACATGCCACCTACAAAAGACAGAAACGCAACGCAGCTCACGAATGAACAAGCGAATAAATCGCGTCTAATAACAGTTGTCCGCTGGGTCATTGAGGCGATAAACGGGAGATTTAAACGCGACTTTAAAATGTTCAGGAACGTGGTATTCAATAAATCACTTCCTCACTTCTTCACTGACTTCCGGATTGCTGGAGCGCTTCTCAACACCTTCAGGGAGCCTTTTCATGATAGTGTCTACGCCACAGAGTTCGTAGAACGAATCAGTCACAGAATGCATATCAACAATGACTTGGGCAACTACGTTGTTGCAGAAAATGTTAACAGGCAGCGGGTTGCGTTCAGGACATTGACTGACGAGTCCATAAATATGCCGTTCCCTGAATTGTCAAACGAAGATATTATTTTGTTTAGCTTGGGGACATATCATCTAAAACTGGCAGCTTCCTATGTCAGCGAACATTTACGTGGCGGCGTCTATAACATAGAGGTTTGTGCAACTCCAAGCCCAATTACGAATCAATACGGTATAGACACGGAAGATTGCACTCTTCTAAGGGGTCGAATTTTATCAAGACATAGGTCTAATGCGACCTCATCATCATCATCTGCCTAGCCTTTTCCCAACTATATTGGGGTCGGCTTCCAGTCAAACCGGATTCAGCTGAATACCTGTGTTTTACGTGGAGCGGCTGCCTACCAGACCTCCACAACCCATTAACTGGGTAACACGGTACATTATGGCAAGACTGGAGTCAGATTTACTGGCTTCTGACAATCCGTAACGACTGCCAAAGATCTACAAATGACAGCCGGGACCAACGGCTTAACGTGCTTTCCGAGGCACGGAGGAAACTCGTTATGTTAAGACGGTCACCCATCCACAGACCAACCTTGGCAAGCGTTGCTTAACCTTAAAGATCGACCCGTGCGGTAGGTGCGGGTGGGTCTAATGCGACCTATTATACGTATTTAATACTGAATTACGCACAGGGAATAAACGCTATTTAGGCATATTACTGCTCATGTTTGACGGGTATGAGGACAGTTGGTGCCTGCGCGCATGTCGTCAGCATCGTTTGGTACTTTGGGATTGGAAGGCGTTTAGAGAATTTCGTTGGGCCAGCCAGTGCCTGGGACAATATTGTAATAGATACTGAAAACACCGAATAAAGGTTTTATTTGTAATTAATAAGGTATTTTATTTGAAAATTCCTAAAAAAAACGTCAATGGTAACCTCATAAAACCAATATTCAGCAGAATTATTTATGAACTTTTTTCTGCTCCGTGAGTTGTTCCCGAGCGGGAGTCAGCATTTAATTCTAAAGAGTTGTTTGAAAACTCCGAACGAAACCATCCCACAGTAAAAAGAAAAGCATCGTGATCGGAAACATAATTATTATTGTGACTGATTCCGGTTTCTTCATGTCGATATAACTTTTTTCGGATGCACATTTCTGTTTCGCTGTTATACAATAAAATGATAAAATGACCATGGCCCTTCGGTTAACATAGGTTTTAAAGTGCTACAAGGGTGGGGACGGTGTCCATACATTTTTGGGCATTGTTCTTTGATTTGTTTTATTTCTGGGTGACTGACGCTAACACAGACAGACGGTCGATGGAGAAGAAATGTGTAAAGGTGGATACACATTGCGAGGCATGCGCCGCGCACGGCTTGCAACGCACACCTTTCGATGTAAATTTGCTTGTGTAACCATACCTCAACACGAGCATGAACGTCCAGCCTCGCAATGTCAATATCAATGTCCATTCTAAAAGTGGTCCTTTAGAGTGGAAACGGCGTATGGGGTAGTAACAAAAGCTCCGACAAAAAAAGAAGAATTGTCCTTACTCAAAATATTAAATCTACTGCCTAAAATACTAACTCTCCGACTACTTTTGTCCGAATAAAAATGACGAAACGACCGAATGAGATACTGAAATCTACGAAAAATAAACATGACCGTTTATTGCTCTATTACTTTTCTACCAGCATAAATTACGTTCTACTGAAAACTATGCTTTGTAATTTTTATCTTTACTTGCCTACTATTAATTCATAAATTACAGCTCTTATTTATTTTATTTTATTGTAACAGGAAAACAAACAGTATTAACAACTACAAATTTAACAACAAATTATGCAACTAAAAACCAATTACATGTTTTCGCATTTAAACAGCTAAATATGAAGAGCATGCTTGATGGAGAGAAAAAAATAAAAAATAAATAAACAATAAAAAAAGAAGTAAATTACAATGACACTGTACGTAAACAATATTATACAGTCAAAAATGATGAACTTCTCGCGCCTTCTGTCA
This sequence comes from Lacanobia oleracea, assembly GCA_950371165.1. Taxonomy (NCBI): domain Eukaryota; kingdom Metazoa; phylum Arthropoda; class Insecta; order Lepidoptera; family Noctuidae; genus Lacanobia; species Lacanobia oleracea. The sequence continues at coordinate 17,287,005 of OX493385.1, forward strand.
TATAAGTAGTTGTTAAGTTGCCGTTTCGAAGGCACCTTTATCCCTGTCACGTTGTTTAGAGCCTCTAATATAGCTTTTGGTTTTAGGCGTAAATCAAACATCTTATTTATTTCCCTTTTAACGTTTTCCGGAATTCCGTACTCACTACGCGTACCAATCTGGTCATGGTTGTGCTCTGAACAGGTCTTAAAAATAAGAATATCATTGCAGTCATTCACAAACAATAAATACAACGCACAATCACACTGTGGCCCCTTGGATTTTACCTTGTTACAACGATAGAAACGTTTTTGGCCTTCATCACTGTCCCGCGTATAGTTTCTTGACCAAGTCTTTTCATTACTTACAAACTCCTCTGCTTCTTGCACATTATAGCACCGTTTGATCAACACCCAACTTTTATTACGACGATTCTTCTTCACCGGTACTGGTGAACCAGCTCCCTCCTCTTCCTCCTCCGACTCAGAACGGTACACGGGTACCTCATCCATATTTCGTAACAATACTAAGTTTCGCTAATAGATAGTAAGTTAGTAGTTTCCTTAGTAGATTTATTAGATCGTTGAAATGATAATATTAAACCAATAGCAACAATAACTATTTTTATTATTATTTTATATATAAAATTATCGTGTCACAATGTTCGTTCCCGTACTCCTCCGAAACGGCTTGACCGATTCTTATGAAATTTTGTGAGCATATTGAGTAGGTCTGAGAATCGGCTACTATCTACTTTTTTTTTTCTTATTTTTTTTTGTAGGGTGGGGTAGGGTAGGTAGGGTAGGTAGGGTAGGTAGGGTAGGTAGGGTAGGTAGGGTTGGTAGGGTAGGTAGGGTAGGTAGGGTAGAAAGGGTAGGTAGGGTAGGTAGGGTAGGTAGGGTAGGTGGGGAAGGTTGGGTAGGTAGGGTAGGTTAGCAGATCGGGTCAGCTAATTATTATATATTATTATTTAACTTTTGTAACATAAACAGACAAAACACGCTCAGGATCGGTCGTTGCAAGCGCACTGCGCTCGGATCTTTCGAACTCGCACGCGAAAACAGCCGAACGCGACCCGAACCCGATCGCGCTGGCCGAACAGTTGAGGTATTTTCATCATTATTGAAAGTTAAAAAATAAATTTGATAACCAACAATAGAAATTAAAACAGTTCATGCAAGTTGTAAAAATATGATTATTTTGACAAAACCTCAGTTGTCGGTAACTTAGTAATTTTGTCGGAGGTTCAGTATTCTATCCGGAAGTTTAGTTTTGTTATTCGAAGATCCATTTTTTTTAGGAGAATATTTAATTTGGACATGTTCTTATTTGTTGTTAAATTGGATATTTTTTTTTGTTTTATTTGGGTTTTTTGTCGGTAATTCATTATAACGCTGGTTAATTAGAATGATAGTCGGCCACAGATCGCTGGAGATTAATTTGTTTTTCGGAACCATTATTATTTCCCCGGCGTATGTGCAAACGCAGTGTGAGACGCCCTGCGGCACGATGAATGATTTGAAGAAATGGTTAGCAGCCCATGGGAGTGGGCTGCTCAAGACTGGGATGGATGGCGCTCTTTGGGGGAGGCTTACACACATCAAAAAAAGTTTGCGATCACTAGCATAAGCTGTTACTTATATTTTTTTTTTAACTTTATCAAGAAAAAATCGATGTTGTGTGTTTTCGTTAAATAGAAAAACCCTGTTTGAAATAAAAAAAATAAAAACTGCTTTTTATTAACAAAAATTGACTAATCTCATGTAAAAAATCCGAATGTAATTGTAACATTAGTTTGATAAAAATATACTGATTAACCGAACGTTGGTTTGTATTCAATATAATATAATTGAGAAGGTCGTGGCTAAAGAATACTAGCCGCACGGATTGTTCTTCAATGTTAAGCAACGCTTGCCAAGATTGGTCTGTGGACGGGTGACCATCTTACCATACCGAGTTTAGCCGTTGGTCCCGGCTGTCATTTGTAGATCTTTAAATTGGCTGTCGTTAAGGAATGTCAGAAGTCAGTAAATCTGACTCCAGTCTTGCCAAGAATTGCCGAATTACCCAGTCAATGCGTTGTAGAGGTCTGGTAGGCAGCTGCTCCACGTAAAATACTGGTATTCAGCTGAATCCGGTTTGACTGGGAGCCGACCCCGATATAGTTGGGAAAAGGCTAGGCAGATGCTGATGATTCAATATAATATAATTCCTCCCCAGGCTCGACCACATTCGGAGATCCACCTGGGCATACTGAGAATCAAGTTATCCAGCATTTCTTGGGGTAACCTGTCTCATTCTTGAATAGCGACTTCCCTGAGGTCTGGCACTGTCTGGGCACGGGGTGGCTGATGGTTCCAAATAGCTCGATTAAGAGCATCCCATGCGTGCAAATTAGGTTTCAGAAAGACGAGCCTAAGCATATTTATTTAACCTTATTTTGATGTCGTATTCTTAAAAGATATTCCAATCGCAAATATTTCTTAATACATTACTTTGTCCATAATGATTTTATTTATTTCAATTTTTGATTAAGAATTAGGTATACATTAGATCCTATTTTCAAACGTGATCTTTTTCTCTCGAATAAAGTTGAGCACTTACTACTACTTTGAAATCTATTTACTGCTGAAACTTGACTGACGTTAACACGGACGCTGCTCGGGGACTAAGTGGACCTAAAATACTCAGTGCCTATTATATGTTTTTTTTTTTAATTTAGTTTGCCCTATTTGTTGTTTATTTTTTGTTTGTTTGGGCCAATTTTTTTAAACATCAGATCAATTTGTTAAAAAAAGATCGCATTACCTGAGTATGAAAAAGATTTTTTTTTCTGATCAATGCCCTAATTTGTTAATAAACCGTTTAATTTTTTTTGTATTCGGAAGCAAATAAGGTAGGTAGTAAACTGGTCGGTAGAAAAGGATGTTCCAATCACAAAAAAAAAAATATTAGAATATTTACATTAATACATTATTGTTTCAATCATATTTTAATGTACCTATTTCAATTTTTGATTAAGAGTTAAATAAGAATAATTGTCTCTCTCTATCTCTCAGGTTTGTTGAGAGGAGACTCAACTTTAAGTTTTCCTCAGTAAAGGCGAATGCCCATTTGAGGCCCTCAGTGGACAATAGACTAGAGAAAAAATACTTTATGCATTAATTTTGCCATAAAAAAATATGTGTTTACTTTCTTCCAAATGAGCACCACTACAATCTACAACAATTCCTTAAAAAAAGTAATTTTAATGAACAAACAAGAAGTTTTTTGATTTTGACGCTGGCAAAATGTTGCTAGAGTCAAAATCATACATAAATCAATCGATTTGAATCGAGTTATAAACATTTACAATAACCTTAACGATATACCCACGGGACTTTACTGGTATTGTAATTTAAAATCGACCTAAAACATAACTTAAATAGAAGCTAATAATTTTTTTAACCAGTTTACTGGTTAAAAAAAGAATAAGACAAATAAATCAACAATCGGTTACTTAAAAAAGTAATCGATGAATTGATTTAATGTTTATATATTTTCGTGAAAGTGACAACACTGAATTTAATCTGACAGTTCTGACTACTGACACTTCGCTTGTTGCTTACGCTCAATGTGGATGTGTTTTGATTTTTCTTCGATTTCTTTTACTGCGACCTGGCTTTGTTTTATGGACTTGACTCGGATTTTGTCAATAATACATGAAAGAATGGATATCCATAATACGTTAGGAGATTATGTAAATGAATATAATTTAAATCGCAGGAGGGCACAATTTGTTAATATTACCGTTGGCTCTGACAATTTAAATGACTTCCCACAATTAACAATGGATGAATTAATATTAATTGCATGTGGTACCTACCAAATAAAACAAGCTAGGTCATATTATGGAGAACATATCAGAGCCAACGGTATGTATAGTATTGAAATATGCAGAGAACAAAATAGTAACCTACCAAGCGAATTAATCAATGAAAACTGCTGGCTATTGCGTGCCAAAATACAAAGTAGACATATAAGTCGTAAGGTATATTTTGGGTACATTAAAATAAATAATAACTATGCTGGCAGAGAGGCAATTGATGCATACTATTGTAATTGCATAATAGGAAAACGCACGGTAGGTTGTTGTGCACATACCATGACTGTGCTTTGGTATATAGGCTGGGCAAGATATGAATCGAATATAACAAGTCCGGTTGAGTAGTTGACAACCTTCTAGGGTTGAAACTGCGAGTGGCCATCGACAAAAGAATCGAATATATCGCCATTTTTAGATGATTTGTTAATTGTTTACGACAATGAAGATAATATAGACATTTAAAATATTAAATGTTTCTTTTATGCCCTAATTACTACAATTGGATAAAAATATATTAGAAACCCCTTCCTATCATAATATCAATAATCAAGCATTGAAAAACAAATTATTCTTGAATTATCTCAGTTCTACACTTTTTCGTATAGAAAATTAACCTCAAAACATTTTTGTTTAATTTATATTTCTAAAATAGTGGCGTCAATTTGAATATACATTCAGTCAAAAAAGTATCGGGAATGGATGATTTGTGTATGGTTCCAAATTCAAATCTTTGTTTTTTTGTAGTTGTTAGATTGGCACAACTGTTTTCCATTTTGGCGCGGAGTTTGAGTTGCATCTGTTATTTATATTAAATACAGTGCTGGTTTTAGTAATGTCATATATAGTGTGTCTTGCGAATTTCATAATGGACAAAAATATCGAACAAAGAGTTTGTCTTAAATTTTGCATCGCCAATGGAATTTTGTGTTCGGATTCACTGAAAATGTTACAGAAGGCTTACGGTGAATCGACTTTATCAAAAACTCGTGCTTATGAGTGGTTCAAACCGTTTAAAAGCGGTCGAGATGTGATGGAAGATTTGCCTCGCTCTGGTAGGCCGTCAACGTCTGCAACTGAAGTTAACATCGCAAAAGTGAAGGAAATAGTGACTGAAAATCCCCATTCAACTCTGAGAGAGATAGCCGCCGAACTTACTGTATCTCACGAGTCGATCCGTACCATTTTAACTAATCATTTGGGTATGAAACATGTTGCTGCTCGGCTAGTCCCAAAAGATCTGAATTTTCTCCAAAAACTCAATCGCATGAAAGTCGCTGAGGACATGCTAGAACGAGTCAGTTCGGACCCAACATTCATGAAACGCATTGTTACTGGTGACGAGACGTGGGTTTACGAGTTTGACATGCAAACTAGTCAACAAGCTGTGTGTGTGGCACCCGTTTTCAATCGATAGAAGACATAAAGGAGAATTCGCGGCGAGAACTGAACTCAATTCCGGAAGCAGCGTTTAAAAAATGTTTTGATGAATGGATTATTTGTTGGCGCAAGTGTATCGTTTCTAAAGGAGCATACTTTGAAGGTGATAAAATAAATTTGGATGAATAACAGACATTTTGTGTATTATTGATCTTTTCCCGGTACTTTCTTGACAGAGTAGTATTTTATAGATATCCAATACTATCAAGATTTAAAAAAGCTCCATATTTATAGTCATATTTGATGTCCATCTTGGGCCTGGGATACTATGGAGACTAGGCATTCCCCTTTATCAATATCACATAAAATTCTTCTGTTTTTAACCGACTCTTTATTACCTGTTTATTACCTCATAACTCCGTCATTTATGAACCGATTTGATTTTTTTTTGTTTCATCTGAAAGGGTATACTTCTCGATTGGTCCGATGGTCACCATGTCAGATTCAAACTCAAATTTTATAGGCACATATAATGTTTTTCATGAACTTTCTAACGCAATTCAGATATTTGTGCCTGTTAATCATCATCTCATGTTGCTGAGCTGATGATGAAAGGTATAAATTAGGACCTGATGATGAGATCCCAAGAAAAATGTTTATTCAACGATACTTTAGCCAATTGTTAGTCGATTTGGATGATTCTTTTTTGTTTGAAAGAGTATTTTAATCAATATATTTAAAACCCTTCCTTTACCGAGTTACTAAATGACTGACAGACAACGTAAAGCCAAAACTACTGGTCGTAGAAGATAAATTTTCATGTAGGTTCCTAGGGCAGTGTAGGGAGTGCTTAAGAGAGGATTTTCCGAAATTAACGGGATGTGCACGTACAGAATAGGCAAAGGCTATAAATATAGTTATTTATAACTGAATACCAAGTTATGTTAGGCCAGCCGCACGGGTCGATCTCAAAGGTTAAGCAACGCTTGCCAAGGTTGGTCTGTGGATGGGTGACCATTTTAACATACCGAGTTTCCTCCGTGCCTCGGAAAGCACGTTTTGCCGTTGGTCCCGGCTGTCATTTGTAGATCTTTGGCAGTCGTTACGGATTGTCAGAAGCCAGTAAATCTGACTCGTCTTGCCAAGAAATACCGTGTTACCCAGTTAATGGGTTGTGGAGGTCTGATTGGCAGCCGCTCCACATAAAATACTGGTATTCAGCTGTATCTAGTTTGACTGGAAGCCGATCCCAATATAGTTGGGAAAAGGCTAGGCAGATGATGACTAAGTTATGTGATTGCCTGTGATTGGCCGACTGTCACGCCACCTCGCTGCACTCGTACATTCTCACTAATAGACGTAACACGCGCGGAAACAAGCATACCCGATTTAGGCGGGGTACCCGATTTAGGCTTATCTCCCCTACACTAAAGGAATAAGAAATTCAGTAAATACAAGTAAAGTGACGAAGTCTTGTCAGCCTTATTTCTGGTCAATCTTCAATCACCAATGGAGGACACATGACGATTCAACACATTTCAAAATAAAACCTACGTTCTGCCAGGACATTGTCAGGGAAATGAAAAATCGTGTGCCCTACTTGCAGAAGAACACAGTAATTTCCATACATTTAAGCAAGTACCTTCATAGCTAAATAAACGATAATGGAACAACATTGGTGAGGCTAATGCTTTTGGGTAAATTTAGACTGTGTTAGAGCAAAATCTAAGCAGTCCGATTTGACAGCAGGATACAACATTGCTTTACTAGTAACTATGAAAGAGACAAAAGTAAATCTCATTCGCACTTAGTGGTAAAGCAATTTACTCGTCGTCTGCCTAGCCTTATCTCAACTACATTGGGGTCGGCTTCCAGTCAAATCGGATTCAGCTGAATACCAGAGTTTTACGTGGAGCGGCTGCCTACCAGACCTTCACAACTCATTAACTGCGTAACACGGTACTTCTTGGCAAGACTGGAGTCAGATTTACTGGTTTCGACCCGTGCGGCTGTTATTATTTAGCCACGAGCTCCTCAATAATAAAAATAAAGCAGTCTACTATAGGTACCTCTCTAATCAACTGTTAAATCGGACTTCTCTACATTTTGGTGACTTTAAGACTGTATTTTTATTTAACAGCTTGAACACCTAAACCTGAACTTACCTACCCGCAAGTCTATTCTGTAAGTAACCATTTTGATATCGAGCTTCATTTGAGTGAGATGGCTCACAAAGTGAACTTTATTGCACTTAGCATAAAGGTCTTATGTTTATACTCACCTCGGATTCCACTGTTGAGATACGTGCATGTTGTTACAGAATAGGGATACAGTTTTGTTTGCTACATCAACACTAAAAAAATAACTTTTCTTAGAGTTACCTATACGGAAAGTTGCAATTATATTTTGTACAATGATTGCCTCTCTCAACAGTTGCACTTCTCGTCCAAAACTTTGATTGGAACAGCTAGAATGAGCGAAGAATAATTTTTGATTAAACTTTGCCGCATTGCTACCCTCGAAATTAACCGCGCTTACATTTATTTACGAGTTCGCAAGTACACTTCAGTTGGCTGTACTTCGCAGTTTTATTGAATTACAATAAATAAAATTTATATCTTTTACTACTTTTGTAGTCCTTGTTAAGTATTACTAGTGACCACTAGTAATACATACTTACAATATGAATATGATCCCTTTCCTTTTAGAGACGAATAGACTGATATAAAATCTTCTGCAATAATATAAGTATTCAATATAATATATTTGATGAGCTCGTGGCTAAAGAAAAACAGCCGCACAGGTCGATCTTCAAGGTTAAGCAACGCTTGCCAAGGTTAGTCTGTGGACCATCTTAACATACTGAGTTTCCTCCGTGCCTCGGAAAATACGTTAAGCTGTTGGTCCCGGCTGTCATTTGTAGAACTTTGGCAGTCGGATTGCCAGAAGCCAGTGAATCTGACTCCAGTCTTGCCCAAGAAATACCGTGTTACCCAGTTAATGGGTTGTGGAGGTCTGGTATGCAGCCGCTCCACGTAAAATACTGGTATTCAGCTGAATCCGGTTTGACTGGAAGCCGACCCCAATGTAGTTGGGAATAAGCTTGGCAGATGATGACTAGTAATACTAACACTATGAATTTGATCCCTTTCCTTTTAGAGACGAATAGACTGATATAAAATATTCTGCAATAATATCTCAGAATCAATGAACAGGAAGATTTTCGTACTTTCATTGCAATATTTTCATATTTAATATTGCGACTACGAACGTTTGCTCCGCTAAGCAGAAAATTGTCATTTACTCTTATATTGCACGCTGCAATAAGTATATAGGTTTAATATTCAATAAAGCATTCATATTTTATTATAAATTTTATTGTACTTCACATCTTATAATAAACACAATACAAACATTTTAAAACGTGTTTAATGGGCGGTATTAATACACAAGGCCTATTTCTGACAGGCAACTTTTGGATGAACTAACGAAAAGAGATAGAATTCTCTCAGGCACCGGGCGCATAAAAGTGCATAGCAACTAGTACAAATTTGTACCGGCTGGGAATGTAGGCCTAAAGGCTATCCAAACATTACCTGAAAAAGGAGGACAAAAATTATAATAATAAAAACTTAAGCAATGATACCTGCAGAAAATGCAATAGTTCACCAGAGACCATCCAGCATATTACAGGTGCATGTAAATCAATAGTCCAGACAGACTACAAACATAGACACGATCAAGTTGCCAACATCATACACCAGAAACTAGCACACCAATATAAATTAATTGACTCCATAATGTCTTACTACAAATACATTCCCGAAACCGTGCTAGAAAACCCGACATCAAAATTATATTTTGATCGTGCGATTTTTACTGACCGTACCGTCCACTTCAATAGACCAGACATCACATTCATAAATAAAACAAACAAAACAGGATACCTCATTGACATAGCTATAACAAACACACACAACATACAAAGTACTATTGCAGAAAAGTTATCTAAGTATATCGAATTAAAAGACGAGATAACTCGACTCTGGAATCTGCAAAAAGTAACAATAGTTCCTATAGTATTATCCACAACAGGAGTAATACCAAAACGACTTCACCAGTCTCTTGAGTTCCCTGAACCTGCCCTCTAATACCTACCACCTGATGCAGAAGGCAGTGATACTAAATACGTGCAGACTTGTGAGGAAGTTCTTACAATGTGAACCAGACAACCCACACCAACTTACTCACTCAAAGTTACCCTCTTCAACTATAAACCCAGCTGATATCCACTTGGCTTAGACCCGTGTTATTAGCATTTGCCGGCTACCCAACTAGCCGACAACAATAAATGTATAAATAATAATAATAAACTTTAATTCAGACCGGAGTCCATAACCACATCAAAAGTTACACACACATACACACTTATCAAAACACAAAAAGAATTAAGAAGTATAAAAATAAAAAACACTTACAGAACTAATTACTTAACATAACTAAATGACGCACGATGTGTCGTCATCCAATGCCACATCATTGGGCTGTCCGTTCTGCCGGCCACAATTGCCACCAAGCTGTTGGAGCTATCGCGCACTCGCCGCATCAGGGATGCTATTCGTGTTCGCATAATAGAATAAAAATCGGACACGACATACTCCGCGAACATCCCCGATGCACTGCATAAGCGCGGTAACCTCAATATAACTCTGAAGGCGTTATTATATTGGACACGCAGAGCGTTGTACGAGTTTTTTGTATAGTCGACCCATAGGGCGCACGTGTACCTATGTACACGTGCGCCCTATGGCATATATTGGCAGTACGCCCTAAAGAGCGTGATTTTAAGCTCTTTTGTACAACGTGCAAACCTACGGGCCAGCATGTTACATCGAACTGCCAACGCTCTGCGTTCCCTCTCCAGGTCCACATCGTCGGACAAACAGCGAAAGGTCATTCACCATTGTTAAACGATGCCGCGTTGGTAGAATTTGAGCATGCCTCACTACAAAGGCCTGCTTTCAACAAAGGATCTGCTTAAATAGTGAACGATTATCTTCCAATAATACCTTAGTCTTCGCTGTGGCCTTAGTTTAGAAGCACGTCCCTAATAATTGAGGTTATCTATCTATACATATAAAATCTTTTGTCCTGAATGACTGACGGATCAACGCACAGCCTATACCGCTGATTGTAGAGACCTGAATCTTGGAGGGTGTGTTCTTTGTATGACGTAAGCATCCACTAAGAAAGATTTTGAGAAAAGATAAAAAGTAATCTGGTTCTAAAAAACCGGCCTTTGCTTTGTGATTTTATGGAATCTCTCTAACACAGCCCAAATTTACCCAAAAAGCATTAGACTCACCAATGTTATTCCATTATCATTTATTTAGCTATGAAGGTACTTGCTAAAATTTATAGAAATGTCTGTGTTCTTCTGCAAGTACCCTGATATTTCATTTCCCTGACAATTTCCTGGCAGAACGTAGGTGTTTTGTGAAATGTGTTGAATCGTCATGAGTCCTCCATTGGTGATTGCAAATTGACCAGAAATAAGGCTGACAAGATTTCTTCACTTTACTTGTATTTACGGAATTTCTTATTCCTTTATTGTACACCTAACATAACTTAGTATTTAGTTATAAATAACTATATATATAGCCTCAGCCCTATTTTGTACGTGCATATCCCGTTTTTTCCCGTTCACGTAGGAATTACGGAGAATCCTCTCTTAAGCACTAAGTCCCTACACACCCCTAGGAACCTACATGAAAATTTATTTTCTACGACCAGTAGTTTTGGCTTTACGTCGTCTGTCAGTCACTCGGTAACTCGGTAAAAGAATAGTTTTAAATTTATATTGATTAAAACGGAAAAATTTGATGTAATATTGATTTTTTACTGTTGAGTCACCTCTCAGAAACGTTTAAAACTAATTATAATCATCCATATTATGAGTTAGTTTGTGTTTTTAAATAGGGTTTTTTTGATTATGAGTAAGTTCTAAAATTCTAATTATTATCTTGGGATTACTAAGATACGACTATCTTAGTAATCCCAAGATAATAATTATAATTTGCTTAGCATCGATCTCAAAAGTTAACCAACATATAAACCTCAACTTTTCCCAACTATTTTGGGGTTGGAGTTTAAGGCTGCTCTCTCGGAAAACAGCGTGCAGATGAAGCAGCTTTTCGTCAGTACTAACAGAGAAATAACATCTGAAAAAATAATTGTTATCTACATGGTTATCTACATAAATCACATACGTAATTTGGTTTAGCCAGAAAATATCTATCGGTATCAAATAATAAGAAAAAAATCACCAAATCACCTCCAAATCGTTGAGATGAAACGATTTTACTCCTTCATTTTAAATCAAAAGAGTTTAAAACATATATTTACTGCTTTTTTTTTATTTGTAATGGGTTTGTTCTTGACTCTAGTCTATGTCAGAGATGACAGAGACAAAGTCTACGATGGAGCGAGCCTAATCAGAAGGAGCCTGTTTGCAATACAAAACAAAATTATTTGATTTTAGTACTTTTTGAAACCATATTATTTCTATTTGAAATATAAATAAAAATGCGGGTAGCGGAGTGGGGCGTAGAGACTAGAGGGGTAGTCAGCTCCGTTTATATGCACAAGGTCTTTGATATGAATACAAGCCTTAAGCGGATGCAGCTACAACTCAATACAATAGCAGTATTGCACCTCCACACACACCTTTACAAACCCAGTGTTTTTGTAACGTCTTTTGGTACAGATTATGTTAACAAACTTCCAATCTTTTAAAACCAGCAGCGATTGTAAAAAAGTTACTCATTAAAATCATACCCGTAATAAAATCAGCTATCATTTAACGCCTGAATAAATTGTTATTGATGCCAACATTAATTTAATGTAGCAGTGCTAATGTGAAATATTAACTAACTGTAATATATTTCAATAGTCTAGCACAGTGAAGCGATCTGAGTATATGAATCCATTAGCACGCGGAACTGTGACAGGAAATTAAGCCTCTGCACTTGTTTATACTTCATTTAAAGTTTGTTTTGTTACAAAATATTCTCTTCTGCTGCCTCGTTGTTTTAGTGGTTTCAAGCGCTATTGTAAAGCGTGAGGTTCTGGGTTTGATCACAGGGACGAGCAAAGTGTAATTCGAGTTTGTCCGCCTGGGATTTCTCGGTGGCCCGGTTGATAGCTAGAACACTATCTTTCGAATACGAGTAGATTCTTCTACTCAGAACTTTGTTGTATATAGGCTTGATGTTATTTATGTGAAGGTGGTTTCAATGAAAAAGTAAAAAAAATATGTACGTTACGCTGTCAGAAGGACGAACGAACGAATGTCGGATGAATATTTGACGCCTTAATTTAGTTAGGATTTATTATTTTAAGTGTACTTATATATTTTATTTAAATAGAAGAAAATCGACGGCCAAGACTTTGTAAAATTTCAATTTATTTTTTTATTTTGTGCCAAATTAAATATCAACGATTTAAAATACAAAATATATTTTCAGGTAACAACATTAAGCCCTATCAATATAGATAGATGAATATACATAATTATGCAGGAAATGAATCGTGGGATATGTTCATTTGGCAAAGAAAATCAACAAACAGATATATCGAGAAGAATACAGGTTGGGAGGGCCGCTTTTAGCAAATACAGACGATATTCTGGTATTTGATAAAATTCCGCAATGCCCCGAAGTCCCGCCTCTATAACCAGCGTGTTTTGCTAACCATGATTTTACGGTGCTGAGACATGGACGCTCACGCTGGCGGCTGTGAACAGAATAGATCGAGTTCCAAACGTCGAGATCCGGAGACGTACGAAGGTTTTCGATATCGGAAAGCGAAATGCGAAACTAAAAGGTAGCTGGCAGGTCACCTGGCAAGGCGCGGTGATGATAGGTGGAGTAAGGCAGTGACCGAGTGGACCGAAGGGCTGAAAGTAGTGCTCCGCGGACGACATTGTTAGCATCGTGGGTAGAACCTGGATAAGGCAGGCACAGAAACGTAGGTATTGGCACAAGATAAGAGAGGCTGTATGCTCAGTAGTGGGCGAAGTCGGGCTGTGGATGATGATGATGAATAAATTATGCAAAATTATGCAGTGTCATTTTACATTACCTTCCTCTAATTAGTTAAACTGGAACCTGCAGGTGTCTCGAGATGACGTAATGTCGACACACATATCACTAGCGCCCTTTGACCCCGTGCGAGTTGGGCTCGTACGAAAGGTTCCGTACCATAAATCGAAAAAATCATGTTTCTTGTGCGGACTCTGAAAATTTAAATGGTCTTCCTATTATGGTTCATGAGATACAGCCTGCTGACGGACGGACGATGTGCGGAGGTTTAGTAAAAGAGACCCTTTGCTTACTTTTCTGGTACGGAACTCTAAAAACCATGGAGCACGAAACGCCGCGCGATTGCAATAAGCGCTACCGCGATATCTCTAGCACCATTGCGACTGAGTTTACCGAAACCAGTTTAAAAGGATTCCACAGTCAAATCATTTGAGGGTTTAGTTCAGGAGAGCTAACTTATCGAGTTAAAAGTTAGACGGATGCTTGTTAAAATTGTTAACGCAACATTGTCCGTAAGCAAATCGAATGCTTTTGTATAAGTTGCTGTGTATTCCTATATTCAGTCACAACTTCTTTCAAAGCTGAAGGAATTTCCTGATCCGTTGCCAACATAACTTTTTTCTTGTGCTCGACAACTTAATAACAAATAATTAAAAAAAAAGTACGCCTGCCATGTCTAAAAATGGACTGAAAAATTAACAATAAGTATTTTGGCCTTAATTTTAAACAGAAAAACAACTTTTAAACGCAGTCGAAGGACACTTCTCTCGAACATTTGATCTGTGATTGAACTGCATCAGACTGCTTGAAAAGCGACTTGTTTGAACTTTTTAGTTGTTTTTACCGATCTGGTTTTTTGGCATGGATATACTATTATTTTAAAATACTCCCTAGCCTATGTTACCCGAAATAACACAAGGCTTATAACTATACCACTTACAGCTAATTCTCACAAACATACATTCATACGTGCATACATACAGTCATACATACATGAAACCTGAAAACAAAACACTCCTTTTTTTGGAAATCACAAACAACAAAGTAAGTACAAAATAACTAATAAGGTGCTTTTGGTATTGTTTCTTGTTTTTTAACACCGAATTCCGAAATGAAGGTTATATTATATTTTGATGTGTATTGTTTGGAATTTGATTATATTTTTTTGGAAAAAAGTTTTTTTCATTTTTTCACTTTTTAATGGTGATACTTGGACGACCGCGACGTCTTCGTCTACGCAGAAATTTATATAAGCAAAAATGCTCCTAAAATATAAACTACTGAATCAGACTAAATAATTTTTTTACGGTACCAAATGGCAAGTATACCGCATCGAACATAAAATAATCACAGAAATCGGTTCAGGAACCTAATCAGTACACATACATAAAAATATACCCACTGAATTGAGAACCTTCTCCTTTTTTGGAAGTCAGTTAAAAAGGAAGACACTGCGATTGATTGTGTGAATTTGAATCAGTCACACAATTTACCCTGCGGGCTCAACTAGAGAAAAAATCCATATTTTTTATTCATAATTAGCAATGGGGTGAATGCCAAAGTCAGCATAGGGTTGTTTGGAACGGCAGTACTCACATAATTGGATCAACACGACGGCCCAAATAATAATTAGTTGGTGAAATATGCACAACATTATTAAAGGTCTGCTTTATTTGCTGTGCCATTATTACTATTCTTAATTATTCATAATGGTTCAGAAGGGGGCGCTGTTAAGGGGAGACACGGCAAGTTTTTAACATTTTGTTTTTAATCTGTTATGTTTGTAATAAGACGAATATTTTTATCGCTTTTTGATACCTTTTGATTTATAAAGCCATCTCTAATGTAAACCGTTTAGTAAAAAAGTGGTTTAGTAAAACACTTAATGGATTTAAAATAAAATAAAATTAATGAATGAATAAAGAAAATGATCACAAGAAAAAAACGGATCGATTGGAAGTATAAGAAATTGCTACTGATTTCTATCGAGACCTTTCTAATGATGACTTTACAATACCACCAGCGTACCTAAGTTATATAGGCTGTGACGAAGATGTACCAGCAATCATGAAAAATTAAATAATTAAAGCTATTCATTGCACTTTTTCTTTCTATCTTTCTTTCTATTCAGTCCCAAAAATACAGGAAAGCAGCAGGAGAAGATGGAATCTCAAATGAAGTCTTGAAGGGGTCCTCTGTTTTATAATAAACTAGTTGACTCACGTAACTTCGTCTGCGTTACATTTTTCATTACTGCTCCGCTACTATTGGCCTTAGCGTGATGATATATGGCCTATATCCCTCCTCGAAAAATGGGCTATCTAACTTTAAAAGAATTTTTCAAATCGGACCTCCTGAGATTAGCGTTTAAGTAAACAAACAAACAAACTCTTCAGCTTTATATAATAGTATAGATACGAGTATAGATAAGATACCTTAAACGACAAATTCAACAACGTTTTTAGACAATAGGAAAAACCAATTCAGTGGACATCATCAAACATAATATTGCTTCACATAAAAGGTAAAATAGATAACATCAACAATTATTATAGACCCATCAGCCTAATGTCGAACCTATATAAATGATTTTTATACTAGATCGAATCACAAGAACATTAGATGAAAATCAGCCAGAAGAGCAAGCAGGTTTTCGAAGTGGATTCTCAACGCTAGACCACATATTCACTATCAAACAAATCACTGAAAAATACAAAGAATACAGATTACCCTACTATCTAGCATTTGTCACACACACACAAAGGATTTGACTCACCAAAACATGAGAAGATCTGGGAAGCTCTGGTGTGTCAAGGAGTACATAGAAAATATATCCGTCTTATAATGAAAATCAACAAGACATGACTGCAAAAATCAAAACAGAAAGAGTAGGAGAAACATTTGCCATCAAAAAAGGTGCAAGACAAGGATATCATTTATCTCCAAAACTATTCTCAGCAACGTTAGAACTTATTTTCCGATAACTAGAGTGGTCAGACTACGGTATTAAAACAAATGGAGAACTGCTGAACCACCTTCGCTTCACTGATGACCTTATGCTCATTACAGACGACCCAGAACAATTACAAACAATAATTAACCAAATAGTAGATGAGAGCCAAGAGGTGGGTCTACATATAAACTGAGCAAAAACAAAACTCATGACGAAACAAGTCTACCCATATAAGTCAATAATGATTTAATTAAATATGTAGATGAAAATGTATACCTCGGCCAGATAATCTCTCCAACAAACGATACTCCTAAAGAAATATAAAATAGGATAAATGTTGCGTGGAAACGGTACTGGTCCCTAAAGGAAATGACAGAAAAAACCATCAATACAAATAAAGTTAAAAAGGAAAGTTTTCAACTCATGTATACTCCCTACTTACGGCTGCTAAATATGGGCTTTAACTCTGCTAAACAAAGAGATTACAAACATGCCAGCATAGCATGGAGAGAACCATATTAAACGTCAAGTTTCTTATACAATTAAGAAATTAAAGTGAAAATGAGCAGGTCATCTTATCAGAAGCAGAAGAGACAGATGGGCCAAAACGGTAGGCGAATGTTACCCTAGGGAGGGCAAAAGAAAAAGAGGACGACCTCCAAAAAGATGATCTGAGAGTGGCTACAAGGGTAATGTGGCGGAGAAACACTCATGATCGAGACCTGTGGAAAAATTTGGGGGAGGCCTATGATAAGTCAAAATAGTCTTAAACAAAGTAAAGTAAAATAAAATGTAACAATTTGTTTTAAAAAAGCTTTTATTATTATGACATTTTACTTAGGCGGTTTTTGAACTAGCCTTGACTCCTTATTATTATGACTTCTCTATGATCGGCTCTACCACAATCTCACCTGATGGAAAGCGATCATGGAGCACACTGGTATAGAAGTAACCTATTCACTCTTAAAGAACCCAAGGTAGTAACGATCAAGAAACACAGATGCAGGCAGGGAATTCCACTCCTGGAATTACTTCCCGAACTTTTTTAGCGCAAAGATAAATGTACACAAAGATGTCATGTACCTACGTACATTTAATGCTTTTCTTTACTATTTAATTAAACGTTGTATCATATTACACCCTCACAGACCTTTTAATAACAGCCAATTAGTAGAGCAGTTTTAATTATAAACGTTATCTTACATTTCTAATTTAACACAAAAATTAAAAACCTACAATCGGGTTCTGCAACATTGATAACATAAGCGTATTAGACGGACCGGGAACATAGCAATATTATAAACGTACCTCTCTAGCGATTTCCTAGAAATACATTTTGGACAGCTTAGGTCCTTTGCTCAGAGGAACGTAGGAACACTATAGGGTATCAGGAGCAGTGTATATAAGCTCCATTATGAACTAGCAGACAGATTATGCTTTTGCACTACTTATGGTCTAAGAGCCTATGCACACGGCGTATATTTAACGCGCCGACGACATACGGTTTTCATTCGCGCGCTCACGGCGCTGTAGATTACCAAAAGAAGATTTGCCGCATTTGTAACAATTCAAACGCCCATACAAAGCGATACAAACGCGCGCGAGAAGTGCGTTCAAAGGTCGTCTGTATCGCGTTCGTTTATGAACTGTCGAGGAAAGGGGGTGAGAAGTAGGAACACGGCGCGGCTCACTTTTCTTATTTTTTTAATCTACTGTTGTGGAGTTTGGCGAATTAGAAGAGATTTCTATATTAAAATACATACGCTCAATTGCAGCGCGTCTGTAACGTCGTATTAGCGTGTTTATATCGATAAACTGAGCGTTTACAGCGCCACAAAATTTTTGTACCTTCATCGTCGGCGCGTTAAAAAAAAGCCGTGTGCATAGACCCTACAATCAATAGGTATTACACCTGAAACCACATTGCAGAATAATTAGTGCTGTCGAAACGCTTGAAATATTATATTTCAAAACGTATTGCAATTGAAACTATGTGTAAGCTCTGCACAGAATTGTGCAAGCATCATTTTGATGGAAATGTAGTATTTTAGTTCCGTCTTCTTTAAGCTTATTAGTAAACGTTGTTTTGTTTGTAGTCTGATTAAAAAGTGTTCCTCCAACAATATTCAGATTTCTGTTTTTTTTTCTTTAAACCAACCAGTACCTACTTTTAGAGTCTACTTTCCCGGACTAAGTTGCAACGACGAAGAGATCGTCTCTAATTTTACCTGCGTACTCGCAGTGTTTTAATTTTTTCTTGGTGGATGCTCCAGGGTAGCCCGCGAAATTCAAATTTTTTATGTTTTTTGCAATTTGCCGGTCAGTGTGAAGCTGTATGTGGACCAAATACGATCCGCGACCGTAACGCGTATACTAAAGAATTATAACCATTTTAATCATCAATATAGCCCCCTCTAAGTTCATTTAGCTCGACAGAATGATTTTTTTCTGAAATAATCATTGTCCACATACAGCTTCACACTGACCGGCAAATTGCAAAAAACATAAAAATATTTGAATTTCGCGGGCTACCCTGGAGCATTCACCTTAAGCTGTATTGAAAAGTTTTAGGCACAAAAATTGAATAAGCTAGTTTGTAGAGCCTGGGACTACAATTAATACATTACAAATGAACTTCACTACAGTCAAAACTATCTTATTGTTACAAAGATCTTGTGTTTTCAAGTGAAATACAATTCAATTTCAAAACTGTTACTTCAAAGCTTTGTGACAAATAAAACATAATACATACCAACAAAATGAAACTTAGTACTCTCAAAATTGTATTAGGTTGTATTAATTAACTATTTTAGCTCACATAACCGCGTTAACCCTTCAACAAGGTACAAGCACTGCATTTAATGCAGTAAAACCACAAATTCCACTCTAGTTAATTAATCAGTAATCAAGCATTAAACTATGTTACATTTGCTATATTTAGTTATTGTAGGTGTGATTTTGAGGAAAAGAAAGAAAATATTTTTGGGTCTCATATTGACTGCAAAAAAATACTCATTCAATGAATGACAAACAAGACTTACAACGAAATCGAGTCCATCCTATATTTACATTCAAATAACAAACATACAAAAATACCCACACACCCACACACCATCACACACACACACACTAACACCCAGCGCGCGAACTGAATTTAACTTTTCTTTTTCCTTAATTTTAGTTTATTTTAAACTAGATTCTGCCAGCGACTTCGCCCGCGTGGTCCTGGAGAACGTACTCCTGGGATAAAAAGCAGCCTATGTCCTTTCTTAGGCTCTACACTGTATCCAGCGGAACTACCTACCACAAGCATATATTGTAATATATACCTACAGAAGTTGATGAACAAGTTTTTTTTTTACATTGATGAACTTATAAAGGAACTCCAATCCACGCTATTGCTTTAGATCGAATCTGAAGCCAAGATTTTAGTACTTGCACTGATGCCCATTAGTTAAAGTAGGAAAATCTTAGTTCACCTCATCATGAACTGCTGTGGCCTGCATGAAAATCACTCAATCGATTGCGCATCCAGGTAGATCGCCTACCGCTCTGCTACTCTCGACACCCGGGGCGTCGTCTTCTGTTGCGGTGGCTGGGGCTTTCCCTCACTCTCACGAGGTGCGCCTCCTCCTTCGCTTGTATTACTGCTTCACAGACTGCTTCCCATGCCCAGCCGCGGATGCGAGAGGTCACCGCCTCCAATCGCCCCGATAACACCCAGGCGTGTCTTCCCACTGAATCTGAGACAAGTACCTTCCGAAACAATTTTGTCCGTTGAGTACCAGCGTCAGGCTTTTTCCTAACAATGTTGGGATCGGACTCCAGTCTAACCGGATCCTGTTTAACAACAGTAGACAAAACATGCTATACATGAACAATATTAGATCTACATATACCTTTTCAATACAAACTTAGCAAGAAAAGGTACCGCTATCTGTACTTCTATTTGCTTTCAGCTTGATAATTGGGGATAATCTTTAAAAACTCAGCTCAACGAAATATAATCTCTTGATTTCCAATAATTTATTATCAAAATAGAGGCTTGACCTTCTAACTCCTACGAGTAATTTCTCTCCTAAGATAATCCGTTATTTTTAAGGTTCCCTACCCAAAGGGTATCCAACGGAACCCTATTACTAAGCCTCCGCTGTCCGTCCGCCTATCCGTCCGTCCATCCGTCTGTCTGTCAGCGGACTGTATCTCAAGAACCAAATAGGTAGATAGTTGAAATTTTCGCAGATTGTGTATTTCTATAGCCGCTATAACAACAAATAATAAAAATTAAAGTTTACGGTACTGAACCCTTCGTGTGCGAATCCGACTCGCATTTGGCCGGTTTTTTTTTACCTACTTTATTGTGATAGCAACCAGTATACTCGTAATACACGATTTTTTTAAGGGGATTAGCGAATAAATAGGCCGTTTTGAGAAATATTTTTTCTCGTAAAGTACCTGTAGTAATGATTTGATATTTTGGTTTATGTTTTTGGACTATACGATCTACCTAAATTCTAAAGGAATACACGATGCGAAGAAATATTCTACATGGAAAAAAAAATACAAAGTTGGATATGTCTTTTTGCCATTTTCATTGTCATGACGTTATGCATTAGAGTGACGTTATGAAAACTGCTTTTAAACATAGGTATAAAATAATCTTATCTAGCTAAATTTCACAACAGGTTTTGATTTCATAATACTTTTATGTAATAAAATCCGATATTTACTTTTGGCGCTTACGTTGTTTATTCCTAGCCAATCAATAGGTAAAAGGAGTCCGGTCAAATTAGACCAAAAAATAAAGAATGAAGTTACAATAATTCGCACCTAGCTCAAAATTGGTAGGATTGTTTAAAACACTATCATAAATTAAATCTGAAAAGTCCTCAACGACCCGATACATGAAAAAAAAATTACTTGGGATCAAAGGTCACGAAAACGTGTTTTTCGCGACTTTCAGCAAAACGGTATCCATCTATCTATTAAGATTTGGTTTCCGCACTAAGTTCTGATGTTAGACCATTGTGCGTGAGCCATGGCGGCCGCCAGGCAACCTCCCTCCAGAAACAGATTAGTTTTCCCGGTGTGTTCAAAACATCCGCAAGTAAGTTCTGTGACCCTATTGTTTGACTCCGTGTTTCGGTAACGTCTGTGCACTCAAGGAGTGAGTACGTGCGATACCGTTTTCTCCTCCTCCATGCATGCTCTGCATAAAGGACTGTCCGTAATTCCCATCATGTGTAAGTGTTTGTTCAATGAGCAGTACCCGGTGATGGGCCCCGTCACCATCTGCAGGCTGCCCCTGTCCAGTCGCAAAAGGTTTCCTGTTTAAAAAAATCCTGTTTAGGGATGGCATAGCCTCTCTGAACTGCCTGCCTGGTGCCAAGGCTCATCAGCGATCTACTTCTATGTGGGTGTGTTTTTGTAGCCATGCCTGGACGAAGGAGAGTGGTACTATGGGTTCGGGTCCAACAGCCACAGTATCAGATCCCCTCCTGACCAGCTCATCGGCCGCGTCATTTCCTAATGATTCGATATGTCATTTTTTATCCACTGCAGCGTCAGTGTTGCGGTTCTTCACCGTGATGCGTTCTATTGCATTGTGGCATTCTTGTATGACTTTCGAGGTGGTGTGATGCTTCCTTATTGATTGATGGACTGAAGCGCTGTCGGAGAGTATGCCAATGTATCCTGGCTTCTACGGCAAGATAAAGCCCACACATTCCGCCAGGCAGACGGTGTTAAGTTTATCTAGCGGTCTGGATATTCTGATGTTAAGGTCATAGGAGTAAACTCCAACTCCGGTTCCGGTGCATGTCTTTGATCCGTCAGTGTAGATTTTCAGCTCTTTGGGACCTGAGTGGTCGTTCAAGGTGGCGTGGAAAAGTGTGCATATTATGACGATTACAACTCTTCCAACTTTTTTAATCGATAATCTCAGAAACGGTGGCTCTTAGGAAAAGTATTTAGCCATTTATTATACATAATTATCTGATCTACAATTTTTGTATGAACTAATTTTATGTTTAAACTTACAGTGTTGCTGAAAATCGCGAAAAACCCGTTTTCGTAACCTTTGACTTCGAATAAATTTTCTTCCAGGTATCGGATCGATGATTTTTTAGGTTTCATTTATGATTGTGTTTTGAACAATCCTACCAACTTTACCTTACTCGGATGTCTAAATTGACCGGACTATATTGACAAGGCTTGCCGTTTCAAAGCCTCTGATTCGTATTCTTGAAATTTGGAACTGTAAGTTGAATAAAACACAACAAATCTCAGGTGGAATCCCCACCTGAGTTTTATTGTGTATCAAAGTTCATCAGATGACCGATGTGTTAAGTGGAATCAAGTAGGTTGTTTAGCTTCTGCTGCAAGTCTGTGATGTCATCCGGTTATTTCCATAATGAAATCAGTCCGTCCATTAAACCTGTCTCAATAAAGTTGAAAGACGTTAAGGCCGCACTTGAACGTGCAGCGCTGGTGGCGTCAAATGCACACGGCGTTTTTTAACGCGTTGACGACGTGCATGATGTGACGTGATGATGTGCGCTGACGCGCTTGAAACAAAGTTCAGGCGCAGATAGATAATTTTTGCAAACGTATAAAAATTAAGTGGCGCTGTAATCGTAGACCTAATTGTATCGATACAAACGCGCTGATACGGCAATAGGCGGTAAAAAATTAGTGCAGTCGCACGTATGTATTTTTATACACAAATCTCTGTGTTTTCACTAGACTCCTCAACAGTAGTAAAATGGAGTCTGACGAGACAGCACTGCTTAATATGCAGACTTTATTGCTGATAGTATAAAAAAATAAGCGACTATATTTGATAAACCCATTCACAAGCGAAAGAAGATTGAATGATGGTCATTTTTATAAATCTTTTAAAACATCGCCCAAACAAAAAAGATGGGAGAAAGTTCGAACTACTATCGGATGTCGTGTGAGTGACAAATGAACTATGCACTGCCCTTCCTCACACCTTTCTGCGACAATTAATAACCAAACTCGATACACACGAACCTTGAACGCGCTTGTCGGGCACGTTTGTATCGCTTTGTACGCGCGTTTGATTTGATACAAATGCGACAATCTGTTGTTTGGCCTATTTGGGGTTCCGTATCTAAAGGTTAACCAACGGAACACTATAACTAAGCGTGCACTGTCCGTCCGTCCATCTGTTTGTCAGCGGGCTGTCGTTCTACTATCTTAAATCAAACTTTAAATCCGTTATTCATCATCAAAATTCTAGATGTGTTTTGCTGTACCAACCTACGACGGCTGTGCGACCAACTGTGGTTAACCCGGGTTCCCTACTCGAAATCGAATGACGTGAGATCGAATGACAATTCGAAAACGTTTGTCTTAGCATCAATATTTTTTTATAGTATTGTTGATTTATATCTCTTCAAAGTTAGAGTGAAGGCTCCTTCTGGGTAGGATCGCTCCATCGTAGAATTTGTCTCTGTCATCTCTGAGATAGACTAGAGTCAAGAGCAAACCCATTACAAATAAAAAGAATATTTCTACGCAAGCTACGAATATATTGTTTTACTACCTGACCCGCGTGGTATGTTTCCGTCAACTGGCTACCCTACCTACCCCTACATACCTACCTGCCCTACCCTACCTACCTCTACCTACCTACCTACCTACCCACCCTATCTACCTCCCTACCTACCCTACCTACCTCTACCTACCTACCTACCTACCCACCCTTACTACCTACCTACCTACTATTTTTTTTATAATTTAATACTTATAATGCTATTCCGAACAAAGACTAATTAATAATTATGAAAATCGGTCCAGTTGTTATAAGTGTTCGAACAAACCCGACTAAAGATTCTACCTTTTTGTAGAAGTCATTTTTATTTAGCGAACAGCGATTACTTATTAATATACGGGATAACCCTATAATTCGCCTTGGCTCGCAAGTCAAAACGCGTCATCCAGTGTTATCGACCAAGTCGTAAACTGACAAAGTATGTAGCAGCGAAAAACGTGAACTATATAATTATTATATACAACGATATGGTATTAAAATGTTCTCCTTTATTTTGCCACGTATTAAAAGTTTTGCGTGTTATATTCATGCTTTCGCTTATCTTTTTCAATAGATGGCGCTCTGACTAATCAAAAGTTTCTTACCAAACTTAAAAATTCAATATCTTTTTTTTGTGGGTCGATTTTGATTTAATAAATATTTTCAAGTACCTAGATTTGGAACTCAATCTGTGGTTTATACGTGATGTTCCCTCAAACGCACAGACAAACAGATTTTTGTGTTTAATATCTTTTTCCTAACTTTTCTATGTCATTTTTATGCAAAAATATTCAATATAAAGACACAGTTAGTCTACGATTTTATTACATGTATAGATTTTAATTTGTATGGTCGGTCTCATTATTTATCCAGCAAACGTTTTTGAGCAATAGTTTTTCGATCTTACGTCAATCGATTTCGAGTAGGGAACCCATTTGTCTTACAACGTGCATGAATCCTGGCTGGTATAATATGCGAGACCATAGATGACCATAACTGCACCACCGTACTGAGAAAAAAAAACATTTCGAACATAAAAACAACGTCAAATTACTTAACACAGACTGAATTATTATTATTTAAATAGTCTTACTTAGTTTGGTTTCAGTGTTATAAGTTCGCCATCATGCCTGTAAATCCTGTTATCCGCCTCATGAAGGGTATACCCCAGGATCTGTACACAGCACAAGGTCTGATGTACCAAGACTGGCACGCTTTAACTCCATGTCAGCGAGCATGTAACACTCGGTTCGGTTTGGAAATACAAAGAGAGCAGGAGGACTACATGGCTAAACACCCTGAGGTAACGATCGATAAAGAAATGAACAGACTACTACCTTCTTTATTTTAAAGTATCTTAGTCCAGCCAAAGGTTGTCTGATAGATATCGCTGTCAGCCATTGCACTCCTAAAATTAAGATTACTGTTATGTAATTTTATGGTAAACAAAAAATAATGTAATACGGTACGAGACCATAAACCGTATAGAAATTCAGACTCCGCACTGGAACTATTCCCTGGAAGAAATATGGGTATTCAAA
Source organism: Lacanobia oleracea (assembly GCA_950371165.1). Lineage (NCBI taxonomy): Eukaryota > Metazoa > Arthropoda > Insecta > Lepidoptera > Noctuidae > Lacanobia > Lacanobia oleracea. The sequence goes on from OX493385.1 coordinate 17,312,380, forward strand.
ATTCAAACTACAATCAATGTCAACATTTAAACCTCGGCAACGGAGCCCCGTTGCACTGAGCTTCTATTTCTGTCTGCAGGGTTTAAAGGAACATAGCATGAATGTCATGACGGGAGCTGATTTCGCTCGCTTAGCTCGCTCACTCTAGCTCCCGTTATACTATTAGAACCTAACCTATCCGTATCATGGTACCCTAGTGGAAGTCAGACAGGCAGGTACTTCACGTAAACTGCAACTTGTACTCAGCAACATACAAACTGTAACCTGCCCCCGACAAAGTCGTATGAAATAATTACCTACGTTTTTTTTATTTTTCAGATCCTAGCCATGCTCAAAATTTTCATTGCTAAAGTGACACGCAGAAGAAAGAGAAAAGATCTAATGAAGGAGGCCGCTCTACATTTCACAAGACCTTATGAAGAACTGGACAAAGAAGTGAGAACTTTTCTAGAATCACCGAAAGAAGGGCCATACGTTAATCAGGTAATACAATTAATTTGTTAAATGCGATCCGCTATTCCACCAAACATTAGTGGCTGTGACCAAGGGAAATTGGGATTCATTTTTATACATTACATTTTTTTTTACTTTTTAACCGACTTCAAAAAAAGGAGGAGGTTCTCAATTCGGTTGTACTTTTTTTTTATGTTCGTTATACTTTTACACATGGTAGAGGAGCGTGGCGAAGTAATAATAGCCACATGGTCGAAACTCAAGGTTAAAGCAACGTTTAGCGAGCTTGGCCTTTAGATGGGTGACCATCTATTCTCCTTCGTACCTTGGAAAGCATGTTATTGTTATTTTTAGACCTTTGACAATCATTACGGGTCGACCAAGTCAGCAAATCTGAGGCCAATCTTCAGATGGAAGAAAAATACTAAATAACCCAGTTAGGTTATTTAGTATTTTCTGGTTCTTTATTCTCGTGTTCGGTTTCCATTAATTATAAAATAAATTATGTTACAGGACGATAGACAGTTCAACGACTTCGATGAATTAGATTTCATGATTGATTTAAAAAAAATAATCATACAGCACTATCCACCAGAGCGGTGGGCCTACCATACTCCTCCACCCAGTATTCCTAATACTCTCTCCTCTTCTTTCATTTCAATAAAAACATCTGAATTCACTCTGCCAACTCCAGGTAAGTGTTTATAATGTGCCTATTGGATCTTGGTAGATGTAACTATCGAGCTCCAGTAAGTATTCAGTTGCAATCTAATGCTCGTCGATGATACTCGTTAATCATCAATAAGATTGGAAGGCACTCGAACGTTTTTACAACACGTCGAGTTTTATAAGTTAGCTCATAAAACAATGCAGTGAATCACCACGAACCCGACTTGCTTTTTTTTAGTTTCGGGGTGAAATCTTCTAACGGTGCTTCTAGATTCTTGGGGAAAAGAGCAGCGAGTGTGAGATTTTCACCTAACTAAAACCCACCTTGGTGGTAACCATCCGCACTTGAAAGAGTCGAGTAACTTTTATAACAGATTAGTTGGCCGTCACGGGACTCCCCCGCCAAATGTGACACACCTTGTCGCTTGACGGATTGCCGCATGTCCACAACAAAACCTTGCACCGTTGTTTTGTTGAAAATCTTTTGCAGCTTGTCCGAAACGCAGCCAACCTTCTGCTAAAAGTAGGTCGTCAGCCATAATTTAAAAATCTTTTCTTTCAGAGCCAATCCCGACACCTGAACCAACTACGTCGGAGATATTCCACAAGATGATCTCCAATACTGTGGACAAGGTGATCTTTGTCAAAGTGGACGAATACGCTCTTCTCTATGACACCGCCTATGTGGAACTGATGAAGGCAGTCGAGGAAGCTATGGAAATTCCTGTCACCGAAATAAAAGCTGATATAGTTTCCCTCTTTCTTGAAGCCTACCACATGTTTGAAGTTAACATAATAGCAAAAGAGTTATTCGGTAATATCTGGTGTTAATTTGTTAACGACCTAACGTTCTCTATTTACTTGTTGGGTTTGGACCCCAGGGCGGTAAGGCTTTCCAACAGAGATGTGCTATGCAACGTTGCTATGGATGCGTTTGATACCCACAAATCATATTCTTTGGTCCACATAGTGTCTGTTTTTTAATCTCGGAGACTTAATTGACAACATCTAATGTCAAAACTGACTTAAATGCTATTGAAATCTGTCAGTTTGCCAGTTTCACTTGTTAATTTAATCTCTAAGATTAAAAAACAGACTATACGTTATTTATATGGAAGGATGCGTACTATGGATGCGAGCTATGAATGGTCGTAGGTGCAGTGCGTGCCTTCCTTATTGTCGATTACGTCGCATAACTCAAGCTACGCATCTTTCTCGCACAGCTACTTTGTGCCGGAACATTTTCATGGAACATCTTACTCATTCCGCTACATAGCTTAGCATCAGTGGAAATGGTCACATAGTTTCGTTGCTTAGCTTTTACATTATCGCAGCATAGCTGTTTAGCACATCTCTGGTGGAAAAGCACCCTAGTCTCGACATAGTTACTGATAGCCTAGCGACTGAAACTTGGTAAGGCTACCCGAACACAGTTAATCACGAACGCAGTCTACGATCAAAATCAATGATCAGCTAATCTATTCTGTACATAATCATTTCGATATTGAGCTTCACCTGAGTGACAAACTTAGCAAAGCGAGCTTTATTGCACACAACATAAAGGTCTTACGTTTGACGTAATTTGATACTCACCTAGGATTCCGCTGTCGAGACAAGAAAATGTTGTTACCGAATAGGGGTACTGATCTGTCGGTCGCGTTTGAAGTATACGGCGATCGGCGGTAGCTACATCGAAACTTCCTGCCCAGAGGAGGCACTCTTCGACTTGTTAATAACACTAAGGCCACGTTCACACGGCAACCATTCGATATGATTTTGAATGAAGAGCAGCCAGTTGTATAGTGCATGCGATCGGCCCAATGATTTATCCCTTAATATCTGTCGACCTTCCATCTAGGAAATAAAATCCTCAATCAATATTGGAATCACACACACATCTGTCTGTTTTGTGCGAGTCCCAAATAAACATTATTTTTCCTTTCTTTGAATTCTATCTTCCATGGACAACTGTGGGCACATGCGATGTCGTACTTTTCTCTGGTAGGCGAGTCGTGTGAACGAGACAACATGATCGCCATGAGCGCCACTGCGTGTCGTATTCGATAAAATCGTTTCGAGGCGCGGCGTTCGCTGTGGCAGTTTCGTACGGTATACGGTAAAACATTTATCTTAAACACGACGTTTTCCCGTAAGGACTCCATGTGAACAGTTTGACTTATTACTGTCAATACTATTTTCGATAAAATCTAGTTACGGTATATGGGATAATTATGGCCGTGTGGACGTGGCCTAACAATGAACACGCGTGACGCATAAAGCAATAGTGCCTTCGGTGTTCCGTTTAATTTGTGACATAAAATGATACCGTGTTTGCAATATAGTATTACCGTGTTTTCAGCCGCTGACGTTGCATGGGAGAAACGAATGAGGAAGAAGCTAAAGAAGAGCTTGAGGAGACAAAAGAACTTTAAAGGTTTGATACTTATTTCTTTTAACCTCTTTTGGCTTTGGCGTTATCGTTATAGTAAACTTAAGAAAATAATGTATTTGACATCTTGTGTCTTCTAAAATCAAAATTGTGGTGTGAAAATGTGTCATACTTCATACATCAATAAAATAGTCAATAAAATTGGAATGATTGCAATCTTATGTTAAAAAAACGGCCTGGTAAGCTATGATGTAAGTTTTTATTTGGAAGCACGATTGTAAAATGGCTCATCGCCTCAACCATTCATTCCAAACCAAATTTAGCGTATGGTATTCAGATTTTGAATCGGCTTCAAACTAAAGCATTTCTAATTAATTATTATCCAAATGTGATAGCTTAAGTTTCGGATTTATAAAACTTCTTACATCCATCATCATCATCATCACCCGCCTTCATCTCTCATCCAATGATTATGTTAATTAAAATAGAGTAGAATACTCTTTACTATGTACACCATAAAATTCTACTTAAATTTCTCATAGAGAAGTCTGTGTCCCAGCAATGGGTACAATATTGGCTGATTATGCTATGATCCTGCGGTCAGTCGGCCCAGTAAATCTTCGCTTGTTTCTAGCAATTTGAAATTTCAGGGAATTAATATGACTTGTGATTTAAATTAACAGGATATGAAACACCACCCACTCCTAAGAGTGAAATTTCATCCCACGAGAGCTATAAGAGGCCTCCCCCGAGGCCTTGCGAGTGTCAACCATTGGCCCACTACAATCGATATGGAAAGGTAAAAAAGCCCTTCTATTAAGCGTCCTTGTAAGATTGTGATAAAAAATTCGTGGTTTTTATATATGTCTCTGCCAACTGCCTTAGTCAGACGTTTGAAAGCTACCTAGCCTTTCTTAAATCGGCACCATTTAATTAGCGGCTTAAATTATTTTCAACCAATGCTACTAACACAACATTTAATGAAGGGGGCTGGCAGATGTTTATGTCGTTCATAGAATAGGGTAACCGTGAGACGGAAATACATGAAATGTTGATTTTTGGGAATCCTAAATTCAAACTACAATCCATTACAAAATTCTAACTTCGACGACGGTGCTCCTTCGCTGACTGCAGGATTTAAAGGAACCTAACATGAATGCTTCACTTCACACGAGTCCAACCTATCCATGTCGGGGTGCCCTAGGCTCCCTGTGCACTACGCTCTGCTACTTGGCTAGGCAAGTCATTAAACGATATTGAACCAAATCATTTGCCAAGCTGTTCAATGCCGGGTGTGTGTGACAACTGGGCTATTGTTTAAACGGCGCCGTTCATTGAAAAGGCTAAGGCGCCAATTAAACGGCTGATTAGGCTAGTTGGCTGCGACATAATAAAACAAAATCAGGACAGGTGATTGTTATATAAATTAGGTTTTGGAGGACAGGGGGTCTAAAAATGCCACTTTAGGAGAACCATATTAGAGTAATAATATTAATCATACAACAAACCGTAAAAGGACCACGAGTCATTTTGGACCAATTACGCATTATGATAAAACTACCCCATATAAAAGCTGTAGTATTATTAATTTCTTATTATGGCAGCTACATCGAATTCGAGCGCGAACATGGTGTTTTGAAACGATTTCAACACGGAAGCATCCACATTCATATTATTAAAACTGTAAATAAAATATTTTTTCTTGGCTTTTTTTTATACGACGTTCACACAGGTGGCTAGCAAAACCTCATCCTACTACCTTTTTAAGGATGGAAATCATCGAATGGCTCCTCCCGCTCTGGCCGGAGCAGAAGGGAGTATCAGACTTACTGACTGAAACCCATCCGCCTTCCTCCTAATGCTCTTTGCGTTCCAGGGCCGCGTCAACTCTTTCGAACGATTTTCGCAACCCTGGCAGGCAATGGCCCTAGCGGACCCTGTCTTCTATGCTGGCTGATAACTCTTTGAAGCGCGCATGGAACACAATGCACCACCGTCGACCCGGGCCTGGGGGGCTACTGTCTAAGTCCGAAGTCCTTAGTTTCGGGCTTAGTTGCAGGCGTATTCTGCTCCGTATCGCCTAACCACTAAGGATTAAAGTAATGTGACTTGACAGTTAATGTTAAATTGTGCTGTCATTCATTCTTAGTTCGGGTTCGGGACTAATCGTAAGTCTGTAGGCGATACGGATTAGAATACACCCGCAATTAAGCCCGAAACTACGGACTTCAGGCTTACGGAGTAGCCTCCCTGGTTCTGATCGGACGGCGAGTCAATCAACGCTCCCTGTCCACAGGCCCGCGCATATGGAGGCCGGGCCTGCTTCTCTAGCATTACTGCTTCGCAAAAGAAGGGTAATTGCTTCACATGCCTCCTCGCTCCGGACCATGGATTGAACTAGGGCCGGACGCAAAAGGTCGCTGCCGCCAATTGCCTCCACGAAGACACAGCGATGCTCCACCCAAGCATGGCCTCCACCGTGTCCTCCGGGTGATCCTCGCAGTATTGACACCCGGGCGAAGGCAAGGAGGGTCGCCGCCTCGGCGGAGACCGTGCGGTATCCTCGAGCCAGCCGGATGGCCATGACCCTCTGAGACGTGTTGAGATATCGGTCCAGCCCGATATCTCAACGCGTCTCGGAGGGTGGAGGGCGCTTCCTCAAAGTAAGCGCCCACATCGGTGCCCCCTAAAGGGCCGTGGACCACATGACTCCCGCGTAAAGCTTCCGGTAGGAGGCGTTTGTACCCCCTAGATTGGACAGATGCCGCTTGAAGGCAGGCCCGCCCCAGTCTGGGAGCAAAACGTTGGAAATGCTCAATGAAGTTCCACAGTCTCTCGAGAACGAGACCCAGGTACGTTATCATCGTCCCGACGCAGATGTAAACACCTACCGTTATTTCGAATCCCGATGGTGGCCTGTTCCAAGAACCATGAAAGCACATGGCTTCGGATTTACATAGGGCCACCCAACTAGAGGATCCTCAACTACTGGCGCAACTCCGCGTCTCATAGCGTCAGCCGCCGCCCGTTGCAATCCCCTTTGTGCCAGGACCAGCGTGCCGTCAGCGTAGCAGACTAAGATGACGCCACTAGGGAGGTTTGCACACAGCACCCAATCATTGCCGATGTCCCACAGGAGCGGCCCCAGCACCGAACTCTGTGGAACACCACACGACATCTCTCGTCGGTTTCACTAACCGAAGTGACTGGGGTAGATGACGGTCCTGTAAGTCTCAAAACTTACTTGAGGGAGGTTGACAGACGCGACGGAGGTAGGTCGGCATGCGGTGATACCGAAGTGCCTCCCTGATGCAATTCCAGGGCAGAATGTTTGAGGCATTGGCGATGTCAAGATGTTGTCCACCAAGTGCCCGACGAGGCGGTTAATACTCTTTCAACGAGTTTGCCCTCCTCGCCGAGCAGCACGATGGGGTGGTATGGGTTGTGCGAGATCAGATAGGCTGTGGTTCCATGTAAAACACTGGAACTTAGTACGGTTTGACTGGAAACCGATCCCAAAACAGTTGGGAAAGTGTTCTGCAGATTGATCTTAGAACATTAGTGCATTTCAGTTCACACAAACTGCAGCTTTCTTGACCGACCGGTAACTCGTATGCGGCATCGTAACTATTGTGCATACGTGTATGACTTAAGTGGTTTTATTTATCTTACAGATTTATTATTTACGGAAGAAGATAACCATTTCATACTAATTTAAAATGGTTGTTCCAGGACCGCTTCGGCATTTACCTGCCGCGTGGGGGCACAATATTCAAGAAAAATGTAACGACGACTCCAGACTGTGTCTCAATGCAGGGAGATGAAGAACACGGTGAGAAGACTTCTATGAATAGTAAAAGTATGGTTGACAAAAATTAACAGTACAGCATCACCGTGTGCCAGGTATTCTACGTGGGTCTGCATAACCCACACGAATAAGAGTGCAATTGTATTAGTACGAAGCCACTTTAGAATCGCGGAAGCAGATACTATGCAAAATAATGCAGATACAGAGTACATGGTGACCCCACTTATAAAATTAGTTGTCTTTATTGCCAGAAACTTATGATTATGATTTTGAATTATTTACAAAATACAGATATATTTATTCTCAGAATGGTTTCTTTATTACTAACACAACATAAGGCACTAAGGCACTTGTCTCATCGCCGACGAGGGTACGAACTATTTTCTAGCTGAGGAAACTTATAAAACGTATAGATCCCGTATGAGTAAAAGAGACACACATTTATAGCCGAAAGCTGGCTGTTCACACTGCCGGCGAGAACACTCTTACCACTAGTTTGTCGCAGCGACAAGAATAATAATTACCGAAAATTAGTTGACTCACGCATCTTACTCTGCTCCGCTCCTATTGGTCTTAGCGTAATTATATAAAGCCTACCTCAATAAATGGACTATCTAACAATGAAATATTTTTTCAAATCTGACCAGGAGTTCCTGAGATTAGCGCATTCAAGTAAACAAACAAACAAACTCTTCAGCTTTACATATTACTCGTAGTATAGATTTTCATTTTTTACTATCAAAAATAATACTCGCTCAGCGATGCTCTTTTGGTGGTCAGAAATCGGAACTCACGCTGAGAGACCAACCAGTGGTCATTAGAGCGGTACGGAGTGAGTGGTACGAGTAATCGCCCGTCGCACAGTAGCTTTCGCTTATAGCCGAGCGACAAATCCATCGGAACTCCACATTCGCTTCTCGACAACTCTTTATCTAGTTTTAGCTTTACTCGCTTCTCGCTGGTCGTCGGCGGTGAGACAAGAGCCTAATCCAGGTGTACGTTACTCCAGCTGGGAAGTGGCTCCTAGAGTGATTTGAATGGAACGCATAATTAGTGAGTAATCTGCAGTTTGCCACATAAAAAAAAAAAAAGCTTGGCAGCGACACTATCAGCCGCACTACCAGATGTGGCGTATACAAATAACGATACTACCAAGCCTATCTATATCTATATTTAATATATATCTAAAGCTAAAGAGTTTTTTGTTTGTTTGTTTACTTGAACCCGCTAACTTCAGGAACTCCTGGTCCGATTTGAGAAATTATTTCAGTGTTAGATAGCCTATTTATTGAGGAAGGCTATATATATCATCACCAATAGGAGCGGAGCAGTAATGAAAATTGTGACGCAGACGAAGTTGCGTGGGTCAACTAGTTTTGGATAAAACTGTACAGTCAACACAAGTTTTGGTCCCCCTATTCCACTAAGCTCAACGAGAAAGTAATTGATGATCAACCTTTTTTATGCAAATTCTTTTTTTACTGACGCATCTTTGCTGTGCCTAATGTGTAACTCGGTATCTATGTGGAGTACACGCGGTTCCAGCGCGGCTCCGGTTTGGCCAATTGCGGTTTTTATTCGTATAATTATGTGACGGTTACAGTGACTAAGTGAAAATTATTAATTATTATCCACCATTATTAATAATTACCACATGAATTGGTGAAAGTGAACATAAATTGAAATTTATTACTATAAGCAGTTGTTATTAATAATTCACTACTCTCGTCGGTAAAAGTAATAAAATCACATACAACTCGAAGTTTTTCGTCTAGTTTTGGGACTTGGGGCACCCTGACTTGGACATGAAGTAATAACTCATGGAAAACTAAAGGAAAGGGCTCATTCTTACTTTTAAATTAAAAAAAAATATATCTCATGACAATTAAAAAAAATATATAATGGTCTTTTAGTTAATTGGGTTCCAGAATGTACAGCTGCATCAATCAGAAAATTTTAAAATAACTTGTTAAAAATTAGAGAATTAGAGAAGTTTAAAATACACCCTGTTACAGGGGATTTTTTAAAGTAAGTATGTTTTAATTTTTAAATTGTATAAGCCAAATCCGAAACTAATAAGAATATCAAAACACTCTGAAAGGTGTCTCGAACCCAATTTTGATGAATAAAGATAAAATTTTGGAAAGTTAAAATGGAGAGATGGAATTTTGGGAAGTAAAAATTATAACTTAATGGCAAACTAAATGAAAGTGTCATCAACCAACCACATTATTGTTTTCCGATATGCACGCAAACGACATCGCGGGCACAGCTAGTTATCAATTAAGAGTTACATATCTGAAGTTAGCTGTTACTTTTATTTTACGATTTCATCATATGTAAGCCTCCAAGTATCGCCACAACAACCGGCCCTGAGCGTTTTGCATCCATTAGCTACCCGCGATCCTCACCAGGTCATCGGTCCACCTTGTGGGAGTCCTTCCAACGCGTCTTCCGGTACACTGTCGTCACTCCAAACTTTTCGGACCCATCGACCAACTGCTCTGCGAGCAGAATTGCCCTGCTCACTACCATTTTAGTTCGGCAATCTTTCGGGGTATAACCGTACCCTTTCACACCCTTAAATTTTCACAACTTTCAACACCGTTACGAAGCTGATAATTTTATGCATAAAACTGCAATACATGAAGGTTCAATCGCAAAAAATTAATATCGACAAAGTCTTTTACTTTTATTTTTAGAATTTTATCAAGTTGGTCAGGTAGATAATTCCCAAAATTCAGAAATAAAATCATAGCTTGAAAACTATGAAAAGTCGCGGAACATACATGGGGGCGATTCGGATACCCCTCGATACGAGGGACCTAAATTTTATTATTGGACGTCATTGTTCTGGCCGCCTTATCTACATCTACACTAATATTATAAAGAGATTTGTTTGTTTGAATTGAATAAGCTCCGAAACTACTGGACCGATTTGATCCTACATTATCCCTAATGAACATAGGCTATAGAATGTTTTCAAAAAATTGGGGATCCGTATGAAAACTTCGATAATGTAACCCTATGTGTGAAAAAAATGCCAAAAAACGTCCTAATATTGCGTACGCTGCGGAATCTATTGCAATAGAGCAAAGTGATGTACTACAGTTTTATAGAGGACATCGAAATCTACAAAAAAGTCCGCAAGAGTATATACCTAACTATTATGGTTAAGTCACAATGACCGCTTTTTGTTCAAATTATTCGGTCAAAACCCAGGTGAAATGGAATAGTTGGGATTTTGATATCATGATATAAATCGTTATACATTTAAATGGTTTGGTAATTTAGATTGGTTATGTACACCTAAATTAGTCACTCAAAGGGCAATGCTTGGAGTTCCTTTGCGTGATCGAATTAGAAATGATGATATCAGCAAGAGTACCAAGGTAACCGACATAGCCCGAAGGATCGCATAACTAAAGTGGCAATGGGCATGGCACATTTCTTACAGGACAGATGGTCAATGGGGCCGAAAAGTTCTGGAGTGGCGACCGCATACCGGAAGACGCAACGTTGGAAGGCCTTCCACAGGGTGGACCGACGATCTAGACAAGTAATTGTGAATCCAAATCCCATAGGAATTAGCCCAACCAACCACCACCACAAACATTTAGATTCAACTCTAACCTTATTAATCAGGAGCCCCAAAATCGGATGCCTAATCGAACACAGCAAATATTTCGTGCGTACTGCACGAAATATTTACTCAAACTTATAACCCTCAAAGTAACATGTTCCGTTTGCCACCTAGAAACATGCTGGCGCCAAATCAAAATCAAGGTCCTAATCCTATGAGTGGTGTACAGCATTTTACACCTAGACCCATGTTGTCTGGCCATAATTGGCAGAATTCAGATAATCCGCCACCAACCATTAAAAGATCATGAGATGAACATGAATGAGTGCGCGTCATACTACTCATATTACCCGACGGAGTACCTACTATTACGAGCCGGACTGTTTTAATTACGATTACATGTATTACGATTATTATAGCCCGTTGGCTGCATTAGACTGCATCCATGAGCCGATTTAAAGCGATGTAAATGCTCAGGGAAATACTACAGGTTCCAACTGAATCTGAGGCTGGTCCAAGTCAGGTAAGTCAGGATTTTCAGGAGGCACTGATTTCAAAAAGCTAAAATAGAAGTAATCTTCAAACCCAGTGCCATACTAAAATCAGAATCACCATTAAAATTACTAATTGACACCGGCGCAAATCAGTCTTTTATAAGTCCAAAAGCTGTAGAAAAATATATTCCAAATTTTCCCTTAAATATCGAAATATCCGTTTGAAGTTACCAATGTACGAGTACACGGGTTTAGTAGAAATAATTAGTCTAGAAGTTTACCTTGCTTCGTTAAATTTAACGATCCAGAGTTTATCGATTTATTTGTATATCGTTTCCACGAGTATTTTAACAGTTTAATTGGTTTAGATTTGCTAACTAAATGGGAGTCTAAGATAGACCTAAAAGATCAGAGGTTAATAACGCGCACATCACAGAGAAGCCAGTTGAAGGGAATAGAACTTTAAGATCCATATGGATAAATCAGAATTCTTAAGGCAAGAAACTGGTCATCTTGGATATTATAATAAGTAGTGAAGGAATAAAACCTAATCCGGATAAAATACATGCAATAGAAAAATACCCCATTCCAGAGAACCCAAAAGAAATTCGTGTCTATAAAAAGGTAGAAAAATTATATTAGATTCTCGAGTACATAAACAGCATTGAAAAGCGTAAGATTCTCTTAGCAAATGACCCCATACTACAGTATCCCGATTTTGATAAGGATTTCATACTGACGACAGACGCTTTGAAAGTCACCATTGGTGCCATTCTATCTCAAAGACCTGTAGGATCAGACAAAAAAAAACTGTGTTTTGCATCCCGAACCTTGAATGAAAGTGAGCTTAACTACAGCACCATAGGAAAATAACTTCTCGACATAGTTTGGGCCACCAAGTAGTATAGACCGTACTTGTTTGAAATTTAAAGTACTGACAGATCATAAACCTTAACAGTGGATGATGAACATTAAGGAACCCAATTCGCGATTGACTAGATGAAGGCTGAAACTTAGTTAATACGATTTCACGTATAACAAAGGGATCATCTATAAGAAAGGGAAATCTAATACAAACGCCGATGCCTTATCTCGGGTGGAGATTCACAACGAAAACTAAATCCTTAACAGACGAAAAATTTTCTTCGATTCCTAACCCTTCGAGAACCAATCCGAAAACCTGCTATCTGCGGACTCATCCACTACAACCGTTTATACCAGTCACAAAAATCCCATACTAGAAATTCCAATTACATACGAACCCCACAGATTCTATAGACAATTGTGCTTTGCGATCGTAGAAGATTTCAAAAGCAAACCAGTTGGTTACTAAGCCATTTGACATGCACACGCGCATAGCAGTCCAAAAATCATCATCTGAATTAGAACAAGATGTAGTCAATGCCAGCAAAGAGTTTGTAAACCCGAAAGTAAAACCCGGTATCCCAATTAATCCACCTCTTGCCACGTATTCCGTTATACCAGTCATACAGGACAAGTTTAAGAGTTCTTCTATGAACATAGTACTAGCTAAGATAGAATAAGAAAACGTAATAGATTATCTACGTCAGCAAGACATAATTCAACACTTCCATGACGGTAAAACTAATCACCGAGGAATTACCGAATCTTATTTAGCCCTCTCTAGAAAGTATTACTGGCCCAAAATGAAGGACCAAGTAACCAAATCCATCAACGAATGCATTATTTGTGGGCAAGCTAAATACGACCGGACACCTTAATATTGTACCTCCGGCAACAAAACCATTCGAAATAGTTCATATGGATTTATTCACGGTTCATAATTAAGTGTATGTCACATTTATAGATGTTTTTTTTTACATTTATAGACGCATACCATCTCCGAGATGGCACGGCAATTAGTATAATTCAATCATTATTACAATATTGTACCCACCATGGAGTTCCCTTAACTTTTGAACCGTTCTTAGAATTCACACGCCTCACAAGATAAACCATCATAGAGTTTTACCACATTCGCCGAACGATACGGTAATATTGAACGCTTCCATTCCATTACAACACAAAGAGGAGCCTATTGTAAATCTTATGCTTTATGCTATAATTTTTATTTATGTGCTTAATTATTTTCAATATTAATTAAAATTAACAAATAAGTACACTAATTTAAAATATAGCATCAAAAATTCATCCTCAACGCTGTCAGCCGGTAATGTGCCCAAGAGACTGGTGGCATTGCCACTTTGAATGGCAATGCTTAATCTCTGCCCAAAGTAAAAGCCAGCAGGTTTCACTCAAATCTGTGTGGTTCTTTCTATAGACCATTTCAGACACTAATCTGCATGGTTCTTAAAAAATGATGTATTGTAAGTGTGAGGACTATGTAGGTCCTTATTTTTAAGGATAATTTTCATGAAAGTCTGGCAGTTTTGAGTATACTACGCGGCCTACCCAAATGTCCTTACTTTGGTATTGTTCGTCGGCTCGTTGAGTTCCTCAAAATTCTGAGTTGAGCTGCACGATAACTGACAAATGCTTGCACTGTCTGGACAGGCCCACTCAAACCTGCGTGGTGCTTTTCTCAAAAGGCCACCTCAGACATTAACCTACATGGTTTTCATGTTATTGGCGATTGTATAGACTTCAAAAGAGACGAGTTTCGGTGTTTTTTCTCAGGGTAGTCAGTTAGGAAATGCCGGCCTCATCTAGAGTAATATGTAAAAAAAAATTACGTAAAAGAGTTACTTGTAACCAATTTGCAAAATAAATATCATTTATCATTTGTATGAGAAATTGTCTCGTTTGCATTTGTAAAATCATAATTCTAACAATACAACTATCATTCAATACTACATCACTGAAGTCCCTGCTAATGTAAAACGTGACTATAAAATATTTATACAGAAAAAAAAACATTTATTAAAGAACAATAGTTGCAGTAGATCAACTGAAAATATTTTGTACTGTGGCGTAGACATTCTGCGAAGAAGTCGGCGGTCATCGGTAGGACATCGTATAACATCGTCGTGTTAAACATTAGCTGTTGCGGGCGGAGGTAGCATTTTCAATGCTAACAGGCCCGGATAACCCAGAGCCTCAACGAAGTTGCACTTACCTAGTTTGACCGTTTGACCCAGGTATATATACAAGATTGTCACCGACACTTAGGAGAGGCCATGATATGTCGGTATCATCATAAAAGTTCAAATAAATCATTAAATAAAAGTTACAGCTAACTTTAGAAATGAATTCTTAATGGATTACTAGCGACTATTACTACTACTTTCTTATTTAGTAGGTAACAGATAATTTTGTAGGCCGAAGTCTGGTTTTGTAGGCAAAATTTGGCTTGCAAAATTATTTGCTGCTCTTTTAGGCCCGTATTACAGAACTACAATCAAGACTCAAGCATTACTTAAAACTAGTCTCAGTTGGAGTTTTAATTTTAGAACTTGACTTGAGCAGAGAAACTAAAATCAATAATCACCTGAGCAATGCCACTTTAAAATGTCATTTTTTTGCGTATTACAGAACAGTGCTTGAGGCTTGACTGAGCTCTACTTAATGTGTCCTTATTTTAAAAGCACAATCAGCTCAGAATCACTGCTTGAGGCGAGATTTGATCTTTGTTTTCGCAAGTTTCTCTTTTTCATTCTCATGAAAATTGTTGTCGATTTGGAGTAAATTGAGTACCTACCTAATCAAAACGGATATATTTACAGAAGTAGATTATTACCTATAATATTTTTTTTTATATTGAGACAAATCGAACTTAAATGTTCCTCTGGAGATATTTAAGAGATACGCAAGTCCCTTAATTGTGAAATCTTTAAGAAGAAGTACAGGTTTTCACAAGATGTCGTGAAACATTTAATTTTACCTGAGACCTCTTTATTTTAATGTATATCTTTTTTGAGTTTCATTAGAATGCGGGTGCTACACATTCTATTTTTTTTTGCAGTATTTGGCAGCAAATGTATCGAGTCAGCCTTCTCGCAAACTTTGCTGAGGTAGTTAATACCAACAAAACAAAACCACTAGGAATCAATTTGCGAATAATTAAAACAGCTACTGAACTTCACTCGAAATAATCTCGCCAAAAACACTGCGTTTCACAGTTTTTCTGTCCACAGTACATAATATGTACCTACTCTGAAGGGTTAAGGGTGGCTGTCAGTGTCAGTAACGTCGTGTCGTCCGCCTACGCCAGTTTTGATCGTGCGAAAAAAAAAAAATGCAATAGAAAACAAACTATTGTTCAGGGTTACCATAATGATTGCTTGCTCTCGTAATCAGAGATCAAAATCTCTACTCAAGCGTAGTTTCGTTTGATTTGAGTTTTGAGGATAGTTCTAAAATAAACTGAATGCTTAAGTCGAGATTCTTCGCTTAAGTAGTAATCGGTTGAACGCAGTTTAAGTAGCACTTGAGTTAGGTTCTGTAATAGTTAGTTTAGTTTCCTCAACATCGGGCCCCAGAATCTACAACTGCTACATTCAGAAAATTTAAAACTAATTTGTTAAAACTTAGAGAATTTTAAAAATTCAACCTGTATGCAGGTGAATTTTTAAAGTGTGCTTTGATAGCCAAATCCGAAACTATGAGGAATACCTATCGAAAAACACTGAAAAGAGTCTCGTACCCGATTGTAATGAATAAAGATAAAAATTTTGTAAGCAATAACTTATGGCAAACAAAATGAAAGCGCCATTAACCACATTATTATTTTCCGATATGCACGCCTCACCAGGTCATGGGCCTACTTTACGGGAGGTCTTCCAACGCTGCGTCTTCTGGTACACGGTTGCCACTCCAGAGCTTTTCGGCCCCATCGACCATCTGTTCTACGAGCAAAATTGCCCTACCCACTGCCACTTTAGTTTGGCAATCCTTCGGGGTGTGGCGGTATACCCTTGGTGTTTCATGATTTACTTAGTAATAAATTACATTTCTGGACTTTGCTGTGTTGACTGTACAGTTTTATCTAAAAAGGGCTTGGTAGTGTCGTAAAAATTGTAAACGACTCAGTGTAGTGCGGCTGGTAGTGTCGTTTGCCAAAACATGTTTTTTTTTGTACCTATATCAAAAATTAAAGTGGGTGTCGTTTTATTTTTAAAGACCGAACCCTAAAGCATGATATTAATTAATTTAAGCGTATTTCGGCCACTATGTCACTCGAACAAATTAAATATATTCGAGTGACATAGTGGCCGAAATATGCCTCAACCACACTTTTTAGGGTACTGTGCCTCAAAAGTTTTCGTCTGTGCTGATGTTCATCACTGCACGCGCCACCAGTCTGTAAACGGAAAAAACATCCGACGTGTCGCGAGTACGCCATGTCGCACGCGCGCGTAACGCTCAGCGTTAACGAAGTCTTGTACAAAGTAATTATCTCGCGAATACGCGATCGTCGTGTTCATTTGAACAACAAATCGAACGCTTCATCAGACAGGGTTTTGCCGCCCAAGTAACGCAAAGATCGCGTATTCGCGCAATGATTGTTTTGTAATAAGACAATGCGACCCCAGTCTCGATGTGAAGATAATGTAAAACATTAATGACTAAAAATCATGACAAATGGACATCAATTTTTATTAGTAAAATAACAATATCCCAATTAAAAACAAAAATATAATAAATAACTATAACTATAACAATTAAAATAGACATTATATAGGACAAAATTACAACAGGCGTTTTTTTAGCAGGTTAAAAATTTAAATAAAATAATAAATTAACTATTAGCCTGGACCACTGAGACGCCTAGCCCACTGCAGCAGAAGGTACGTGATAAGGTATTTGACAAGATTATTTCGATTACATTTCTCATATTTTAGGCCATATATCAAACTTCTTGCATCCAGCATCCGTCTTACCGGATTCTCCTTCAAGTAAAGATTTGAAGGAGAATGGTTTAAAGGTCCAACCACCACCACCGTAGAACTTACTCATAAATTCCACCCTGAAAACAAAAACAAAAAACATGTGATAGTTTTACACAAGTAAACGTACCACCACACCACGTGCCACTATAACCGGATACAGTTGAGTACCAACAGTATATATAGCGACTGCCTGACTCTAAAACTCAGTTTCTGGGTAACACGATTCATCATAGCAAGACTAGTGTCAGTTTTCCTGGTTTCTGACTACCGTAACGACTGTCAAACATTTGTTAATGAAAGCCGGGACTAACGATTTAACGTATTTTCCAAAGCAGTTTGCATGCTTCTTGCTGGGACCACTAAAAACCACTTTTTGAGGAATTTTGGGGTATGTTAAGATTGTCACCCATCCGTGGACCCACACTTCGGCAAGCGTTACTTAACGTTAAAAATCATTGTTTCTGGTGTGGCTATAATTTGATTTGGCCACGATTTTCAGACAAAATGTATCTCGTGACTGTTGTCGTCGTGTCGTAACTCTGATTTCTTATCTTTTACAACAAAAAGGTATTATACAACATCGATATGGTTTTCAGGGTCACAATCGTTGCACAAATCAGCTCTAGTAATAAACTATTTAGAAATGCACTCATTTGCCAGTCAGCCTTGATATGTGGCGTACTCGTGCATACTAGGAAAAAGACACTAACTCAGAAATAGTGGTTCTTAGGAAAAATATGCAAGACAAATTGAATTTTTTTTTTTTTTGGAAATGTCGGGTCGATGGGGACTTTTCACAATACACTTATTACAAATTGTCAGCTCTATGTGAATGATTGCTACCTTGCATGTAATTATTTTATAGATATAAATTGTAATTACAACACTATCATTTAGTAACCTCCATATTATGTAACCATTAAGCTAGAGATAAACTGGTCCCAACGTAGGCAACGTATGCGACGTATATGATATCTGGATTGTTGATTTTGTATGAAAAACTATGCAATAGAAGACACACTTATCGTATGCAACGCAACATAGGATACGATAAAAAGCGTTGCATACGTTGCGTACGTGGCACCAGTTTATCTCTAGCTTAACTATCGCTATTGTCACTAATGAAGCGTATTAGATATTGAACGCTGCTTACAGTAATAATTGGACTTCAGATTTATGTATAATATATTGTCATAGCTGTGCTGAATTGTCTTGTTATTGTCTAAATTGTCTCTAGTCTGTCACTGTAATTGTAATGTCTCGTGTCCAATAGTCACACTATGTACACTGTAATGGCTTGGGGGCCAATAAACTCACTCTTTACACTCGTATAAATATACGGTATGCAAGACCTTAACTCGTGCGACCCGGGCTACGGTCTGTGAGCGACTGACCGTCACTGACATAATAATAATATCTATCAACCATCATCAAATAATATATCTGTCATTATAATATCTGTTCACGCATCTAACGTGTGGAC
The DNA here is from genome assembly GCA_950371165.1 of Lacanobia oleracea. Classification (NCBI taxonomy): domain Eukaryota; kingdom Metazoa; phylum Arthropoda; class Insecta; order Lepidoptera; family Noctuidae; genus Lacanobia; species Lacanobia oleracea. The sequence goes on from OX493385.1 coordinate 17,331,129, forward strand.
AACAGCGGCGGGAGACGCGGCGGGCGGGGGACGCACACAGCTGATCGGGCGCATCGCCGCCGCACCCCGAGCGGCTCGCCACAGATTCGGTCAGCGACGGACGTGTCGTGCAATATTATATTTTGTAAATCGATCTGTATTAAAGTAATTATTTATCTAAAGCGAGTCGTCCATCATTTAAATCCTTAGCATTCTGGCGACCGTTTACAATCGCGACTCAAAGCTGTAATCTTCGGATAACCATCGAAGAACAACGAAAAACCGTTACTGGGATTTGAATTTACGGAACAAAGAGATTGGATTGGATTGCTGCTTATGCTGCCTTCTGCCCTGGTGGAGTGGGACGAGCCGCTCTGCAGAGTAGTTCAGAATAACTTACTGTCTACGTCTGCTACTACTGCTAAGCGTACGCGTCTGCTGGCTGTGGGAAACTGAGAGTCGGGTCTTTGGCTACATGCACTACCGTCGTAAGAAGAAGAACCTAGGCACTTTGTTTGACGACACCACTTTTCGCCTTGCTGCTTCTTTACGTTTTGGAGCCCCTTGTTGTTCTCCTCATCGCTGTCAATGTGGTGAAGTTGTCAACAGCTTCGGGCAACACGGCCTTTCTTGTAGCCGCATTGCAGGCCGTTTTGCACGACACGCTAATTTAAAGGCCATAATCCGACGAGCTTTCGTCATCACCGACGTTCCAGCCGTTTTAAAACCCAATGGCTTGGCACGTGACGATGGCAAAAGACCGGACGGCATGTCTTTGTTTCTTTGGGAGCTGGGTAGGCCTTTAGTGTGGGACGCAACCTAGGTCGATACTCTTGCGCCATCCCATCTTCCTAGTTCATCGAGTTATGCTGGCACTGCCGCTGTGGCTGCGGAAAACCTCAAGCGGCGGAAATATAGTAACCTTATTAGTAATTATATTTTCGAGCCGTTTGAGGTTGAAACCCTCAGGTCGTGGGGCCTTGTGCTCACAGCCTTTTCAAAGAAATTTCGAAACGGCCGGACACTTCCCGAGATAAAGCATTGTCATTCAACATGACAACTAGTAGGGAATATGCATGAAAAACATATTTATCATCTATACGGTTTATCTAAAAATATACAAAAATATAATACTGTAGTGAAAATAGAATCAAAATTACCTACTCGAAAAACGAAGGAGATATAATTATTTTAAACAAATATAAAAACTCTCGCGAAAACGCTGTTTTCTATTGCAGCTATATAGGCGTCATAGACGATGACGTCAAAGTTTTCATCGGACTTCTCTTTCTAATTGTAATCTTTGAAGCTTTTTAACTTCATCGCTGATGAAGGTGCTTAAAAATAATTTTTTGATTGTTCACTAGAGCTATAAGTATTTCATTTTGCAAATAAAGAAATCGCATGCATATTCCCTATTATAGTAAATATTAAGAAAAAACACGCAATGGACAACGCAGTTAAAGTGATGTCTCAGTTGTACGTGATATGTATGGTAATATACTCCTACTTTTCACAATGTAGGGCTTTAACTATGGTACGCAAATATATATTGCAGATTTTTTGTTTTTTGTTTTAAATAGGTAAACAATAAAAGTAGTTACTTTTCGCAACTTTGTAAATACTTCATATAAAAATCTGAAAAAAATTGAGGTGATGTATTTTGACACACACATTACGAATGTGGATGAACATTAAAATCGGCGCAATAGCAATTACGCGTTTATTCTGCCTTATTTTCTTTCCATCATTCACAATGAAAGATAGTTGGATTATGTTTACCAGTTACTATTTTTTAAGCATTGACTCGGTTCATAACTGATTTTGGTCAGTGGATGGTTTAATTTAGGTATAACTCATTGTGTAATTAGTGTTCATTTCCTTAAAGCAAAGTTTACATGCTACTATAATACCGAGTATTAAAAATTTTTAAGAGGCTATTTGAAACGGAACTACACGTAAACAAACTTTACACAAAATTAATCATTTATAATTATTTTCTTCCTTTTTTTTGTTTTGTAAAATTACTTTGTACTCATTTTTATCCTCGTCGCCATTTGCAATGTCTCGTGTCCGATATACACTCCGAAAAGTATACGGTATGCGAGGCCTGAAATCGTGTGACCCAGGCTACGGTCTGTGAGCGACTGACCGTCACTGCCATAGATTATAACATATATCTACCCACATATACTACAGTACTTATTAAAATAAAATAAATAAATGTTTAACTTGACTGACTATTAGTAATTGACCCTCTGCCTAATATTACTAATCATATGGTAAATCATATGGTAGGTTTTTTTTTATAAATTAAGTCTATAATTACGTTCTTACTGACACTATGCAATACTCACCAGTGCAATCTAAGGCAGTGAAGGAAAGCGGATAACCCCTCCATTACTACAAGGATGGAGAGGGTAAAGAAGGCCCACAGTGCGAAAATTGGGATAAGTCTAACAGCACCCATCATAGAATGAACTTTAAGGCTCAGATTTGATAGAATCATGTTCCACAGCATCTCGGAGAGTTCTGAAAAAACATTAGTATTTATAGCGTTATCAAATGGGAGAGTTACAAAGCGGGAGCGACACTGTAATCCGCGCTTACGTGATCGGAAAACTCTAATTTTCAAAGACGTGCATTTTTAACGGAAAATAACAACAATGTATTGTCGATAACTGAACGTGTGAATGAAAGTACTTTTTCTTTCTATAACACAGTATAAGGAGAGTTTCCTACCCTCTTTTGCTAAGTAGCTGCTGTGTGCACACCTGGCCCGCTTCATCTCTATCGGTTAAATGGAATTGCGGGCGCAAAGCTTCTCCGCTACTCTCAACGCTCGCGCAGATTTAACATCTTAGAATTAGGCAACCATGAATTTAGCACCTAATACGGTTGGATTGTGAATATAGAGATAGAATAGGACATTACGGACTAGGTAAACTTGCACTCAGTCTAGTAAAATCTTACTTAAATGATAGACAGCAGCAAGTTCAAGTAAATGGTGTCAATTCACGGGGTTTATAAGTCAAAATGGGTGTACCACAAGGCTCTATTTTGGGTCCTTTCCTCTTTCTAGTATATATTAATGATCTACCCCATCTTTTAAAAAATCATCCTCATATGGTAATATTTGCTGACGACACGTCCTTAATTTTTAAGATAGATAAGCGTTCCATAAATCTTGCCGACGTAATAAACGCGCTACAGCAGGTCCAAAATTGGTTTACTGCTAATAATTTAGTAATAAATGGGAAAAAAAAAACAAAATGCATCAGATTTGCCTTACCAAACGTTAAAAGAAATGATTGCGCCATAGTATTGAACAAGGATAAACTTGAATTCGTCGAAAACACGGTTTTCCTGGGGATTACGCTTGACTCAAGGCTACAATGGGGTCCTCATTTAACATCTCTTGTGAGACGGCTAAGTTCAGCAGCATACGTTGTCAGAAAAATCCGTCAATTTACTGATATAGGTACCGCGAGGCTGGTCTATTTGTTACTTTCATAGTATCATGTCTTACGGTATCTTATTATGGGGACGTGCTGCAGACATCGAGTCTATATTTATCCTGCAGAAAAGAGCCATCAGAGCCATTTACAATCTCTGTCGGCGTGATTCCCTAAGAGAACTGTTTAAGGATATTAACATCATGACGGTACCTTGTCAATACATTTACGTAAATATTATGTATGTTCGTAAAAATCTTCATCTTTTTAGCAAGATTAGTGACAGGCATAATTTTAATACTAGAAATACGAACAAATCAGATCCACCCCGATTCAGATTGGCCAAAGTACACACTTCTTTTATGGGGTACTGTGTTAAATTTTATAATAAAATACCAGTTGATATTCTCGAACTGAATGAGAGAAAATTTAAAGCATGCATAAAACGCACACCATGTAGACAAGCGTATTATAATGTGGAAGATTATATCCTCGATAAAAACGCTTGGCTAAATACTGGTCCTGCTCCACAGTCACAGCTGCTTGGGTCCTCTTGTTAGGTTTTTATATTTGGAGGAGATGCTCTCTCTTTTTTTTATATAAATATACTTACATAATTATTATAGATACTTATTTTTTTTTTGATGTAAGAACTTAATCGTTGTTTTATTAATTTATTTTTCATTATTTGGTCCTTGACAACCATAGTTTTGTGTAAAGTAGAAGCATATTTTTCAAATTTTGTAAATGTGTTTACCATGAGGCCATTTACATTTTATGTGATTGGTTGTAGTTTTACTTGTTGGACATGAACGAGCATGGTGGTTGAGAGCATGTCATGCTCACTCAATATCTCGCTGATGGCGGCGCGTGGATTGGATCATTCGGTTCCCTTCGAAATGGTTGAGCTGAAAGGTGCCGATTCACGCGTCATGTTCACGGGCGCCGTCGGTTGAGACTGGCCACCTCTTAACTGCCATTGGCTCATTTTTAATCTTTATATTTCAAATTCTTATAATAAGCTTCTTTTTTTTCACTTTGCATTGTCCTCACATGCAGAAGCGACAAGTATATGTCAATTAGAATTTTGTAAAACAGAACATGATTTAAAAGAGTGTCCGTGGGGTTTCTTCCACGTTCTTCTCCATAGAGATCTACGCTTTGGAACGTGCAAATAGCTTCCATGTTTTTGACTGACCGACCTTGACGTTTCAAAAGTGCCTGTGAATGGTTTATTTGAGATAAATTGCTTTGAATTTGAATTATAAAAAGCTTTCATTTGATATGTATTTCGATTAAATAACTTATGAGGGTACAGTAACTACATTTACCTACATGTTTATAAACAGGTAGATAAATGAAGTGCAACTATGGTGTTGCCAGGAGTTGCATAGAGGGGAAGTAGGCAACCTGTATTTTTTTAATTCCTTGGGGTATGTTCTATTAGCTGATGGTCGACTTTTATAAATAACAAATGACGGAAGTTGGTCAAAAAATGTGATTAAACATTTTATTGTTTAACATCACTGGCCTAGATTTAGCTAGGCAACCCACTTCCAACGTATCAATGTAAACATTGTCTAACATTTATTTTATATTAGAATTAAATAACATGTGAGGGTGTATATTTCTTATACCGGATCTTCTACCATATAAAAATTGAGCTTTATACTTTAACTCCTTCAGGGCCAGTGGTTAGCTACGTTAACTTCATTTAAAAAAAAAAAAACAAAAATATTAATTTTTTTTTAACTAATATAGAAATAAACCTTACGCTTAATTTAGTTTAGTCAGTAAGTGGCGCCTATAATCGTTTGTAATTGAGTTATTGGTTTGAAAAAAAAAAAAACGTTGTCAGTGTTTTTGTAACGTGCTCGGAAAAAGCTTTCAAAAATAAGGGTAGTCTCTTATTTTTACTTCTACGATTGTTTCATTATACGTATTTAGATATCGTTTTCATGTTTTTGATAAATAATGTACGTAATTTTGCGTATCCGATAATTTCACACTTATAATTTAATAATTGATATTAGAGTAGCTAACCGGTGCGCAGATAGAATGTTTTATTTGTTCATACAGATGTTACAGTGATCTTTTGTGTCTCGTGTGTAGGCTGATGGGGATATTGAAAACTGTCTGGAGGAAATTCCCTCCGATTACGACAGTTGCTGCAGTGCGGAATCGAACCAGGAAACTCATGATGTACAACCACCTACCATGCTATTGGGTGATGTCGTAGGGGAACGTCCGCAAACTTAGTTTCGATGAATGTAATAGAGAGAGTGTGGCAATAACTTGTTCAGAAGCTATAAAATTGATAATATTTATTTTAAGAGTTTGGATTTTGTTGACGAGTTCGATAAACTCAAAAGCTGCTATGAGTCAAGTCTGTAGTCAATTCTTTTTTGGTGAACAAAGAATTACAATCCACTGCACGACCAGATCTAGAAACTTTGACCCTGAAGGAATTTCGTCGTTCTGTTCCAAGGTCTCTAGGCTCTAGCGTATGTCAATCAGCGCAAGCGTCACTTGGTGGACCGTCCACACTGTTCAGAAGCGCCTTTTACTGGCCCAGCCGTAATAAAACGGCATAAACCAACAGTAGCCGACGACATCCTCTTTGAAAGCAATCGCCATGAGCCAGAGCGAAGCACATCAAGGAGATGCGCCAAATGTAGTACCTGCAATTATCCACTGTTTCCATAAAGGAAAATCCTGCTTCGAAGATTTTCATAAGTAAGATAATAATTTAGTCCTAATTGTTTTGATGTGTTTTAGCCTGTATTTATGAATAAAATTTTTATGATTTTTCATACTGTTGTTTTGTTCTATAGTGGCGGTGGTTACCGCAGCTAACCATATGATTCCTCAAAAGCCTTCAGTCTGATATTTTTCCAACCATGTTTTCAGTATTGTTTAGCCTAAATATGGGTAGAAAAACATAAAAACATGTATACTGTAACTTATATGAAAGTGCCCCTGAAAGAGTTAACGAATTGAAGGGACTATTTTATACAGCTTTACTACCTTTTATCTGCCCAAATAACCACAACCCAACTCTATAGTCACTGGTCGTTCTTTCCTGTATAGGAATATAGTACTATTAATGATCCTTTTTGCCTGTAAACTACAGAATATAATAATTCCAAAATTATAAAAATATTTTCTGCATATTGATTTTTGATACCTAATCTCGCTCCCATAGAATCACTGCTCAAGTCTTTTAAGTGTCTTTATACAAATGCTGATTATTTCTTGTTGAAAATGCATAGTTTCTGACTTTTAAGCAAAAAGTGAAAAAAGCCCCAGTTTGTGCCGTGCCGCGCAGCGAGCACAAACTTTTCGAAATTGCAAATTTGGATTCACATCATCCGAACTGATCTATACAACATATCAAAAATGCAGAACAACATCGTGCTTTGCTTTTGATTTACCATCTATTCATTTCTCGAAATTGTGAAGTCTCGCATACTTCGTTTTATGCTTGCATTATGATAATTAAATGTAAGTACTTCAAATTTTTATTAATAACTTTTCTTAAAAGACGAGCGAATTGCCAATACATTCAGACGGGAGCAAAACCTAAAATTTAATTAAATAAATAAAATATTGATCAAAAATGCATGCTTTTAGAGCAACATACCAAAAAATCAGAACTACATCCAGCTCTGAGAGTTTAGCTTTTTTTAGCTTCGATTTCTCCTGGGCAGTGCAGTCCTTATTCAATAATTTTCTTATAGGACAATTTGGGATCTTTTTTTACTTTCAAAATGCAGGACTGAAATTTTATACCAGAATCCATATTTTGTGATAGCTTCAACCTGGCGTCTTAAAGTCGTGAGTGTACAGCTAACTTCTAGCAAGCGAGCTCCACCGTTGATTACATCATCGTTTTTCTTTAGGTGAGATTGGAGTCAAATACGAAAGTATAAAAAAAAACCGGACTCGCCCACCGAGGGTTCCGTACAAAGTAGCTACAAATAACTTTAATAAAAACTATATTTCGTTTATGATTTAATTCAAAATGTATACTTTTCAGACTTATCCCTATACTTGTAGTATGAGACGGTATTACTTACCAAATTACAAAGTTCTAGGTCAATGGGAAATACCCTATACATTTTATTTCCTTGAAAGTGTCAAAATATACGTTTTTTTGCGGTATTTTAGGGTTCCGTACCCGAAGGGTAACCATCGGAACCCTATTACTAAGCCTCCGCTGTCCGGCCTTCCGTCCATCCGTCTATCTGTCTGTCAGCGGGATGTATCTCAAGAACCGTAATACGTAGACAGCTGTTCTCAGATTCTTAATTCTGTATTGTACATAATAATAACTACATTAATTTACAGTGATTTAAAGCATTAATGTACAAAAGGCGAGCTTAACTCGAAATTGAGTTTTCTACATTTTTACAGATTGTGTATTAGTATTGCCGCTATAACAACAAATAATAAAAATTGAGGTTAATGATACGGAAACCTTGTGCGAGTACAACTCGCACTTGGCCGGTTTTTCTACGTTAACTTAGAACCTTAATTTTTTCACAGCTGCAAGTGGCCATAAACTTGAGTATATGGTTTTAATTTCAACTCTATACTTCTACGCGTTCCCGAGATATACGGTCTTGACAGACAGACAGACGGACAATAAAGTGATCCTATAAGGATTTCTTTTTATCCTTTTGAGGTACAGACCCCTAAAAACAGCGCTAGAGAAACAGTACTTACGTGCATGCGCAAGTGACAGAGCCCACAGCCGAAGATAAGAAGCTGTATGTGATATAGTACTGAGGACAAACTCAATCGTGTGCACTCCTTGGTGTATCATCAATTCGGCAAACGCAACTGAATATTTCTCTACATCTGCAACCAGTTGCTGTTCGGTGCTTGGATTCCGATCTTCCGAAGCTCTATAGCTTTGTAGCTCTTTCTACAATTAAATTTACTATTATTGCTTAATGTTAGTATTGAATAACAATAGAAAGGGCTTTATTTTAAACGTGCAAATAGAACTTTTACAAGACAGTCGAGAGTGTGTGTTTGTGTGTTTGTGTGTGTGTGTGTGTGTGTGTGTGTGTGTGTGTGTGTGGGTGTGTGTGTGTGTGTGTGTGTGTGTGTGTGTGTGTGTGTGTGGGTGTGTGTGTGGGTGTGTGTGTGTGTGTTGACTAATAGTCCGGTCAATTTAGACATCTGCGGTTACACTAATTTGCAATTAGCACAAAATTGATAGGATTGTTCAAAACACTATCATAAATAAAATCTAAAAAGCCCTCATCGATCCGATACCTGGAAAAAAAAAATTACTCGGGTTCAAAGGTCTCAAAAACGGGTCTTCCACAATTTTCAGCAAAACGGTAAGTTTTATCATGAAAGTTGAGCCAAATCACAGACATAAATAGTAGGAGACCAAACATTAATACGTAGGTATATTTATTTACCTATATGGTATGATTTTTTATCCTTTTTTTTCTAACTGACAAGTCATAAGAGTATCTCGTTCTGTCACGTGTTGTCACACTGACTCACACATAGACAAAATTTGACGCGTAGCTTGTCTAACCTGCGGCGCCATATTGATAAGCAACATACAGTCTGTTTCAATTGTGTTAAAATTAAAAAAAAATATTACTTGTTTGGGACATAATACACACGAAGACAATAAAATAAAATGGTAAAGTGCTGTCCGTATCGCTATGACAGTGCTAGCTACCACAAAACACCTGGATTGACCTGTCATCGGTAAGTTTTGGGAAATCCTAAGTGCTTTCTTTACTGAATTCAAATGTTTCGATACTGTTTATTCGTATTTTACATAGAGTTTTTAACAAAGATGCGATTTGTCTGTACCGTTAACCTAAAACTAAAGAAATAAACCATAACAAGGACAAAACAGTCAGAAAGTGACAGCTCAAGTACCTGTTTAATTAGTCAGGGACGAATTAGGCAACAAAGACGAAATTTTTAGTTAATTGTATTTGTTGTATGTAAATTATTTATTTCCATTGAATTATCAAATAAAGCCTCAGTTTAATGTATGATTTCTAATTATTTTTTGGTGATACTGTTCGCGACGGAGCATTTGATTTATATAACTCGCATAAACAGCCTTATGTACTTATACTCGTAAGCTTATATGTTTTTTAAGTTAGAAGCTTATATACTTAAATAGCAATAGAAATGTTCGCGGAGACGCATTTAACATTGTGTAACTCGCATAGATAGTACCTATGTACCTATAGTCGTAGGCCTATGTACTGAATTTAGAAGCTTATGTACTTGCATAGTGATAGTTTGTAAGCTATGTAATCAATTTAAAGTCATATGTTTGTCGTTTTCCCCAAACACGTAAAAGATGTTCTGGGGAAAACATATTTTCAAAGAAAATTATAGTCAATAGGTAGGGCTACACATTTCCCCTACACATTCCCGATAGCACCCTGAGGGCGTGTTCTGATTGGCTGATGGAAATCAGCCAAATCGAAGGTACATGAAAAATAGTCATTTCACATTCGAACATAGTAGGGTGGTTGAAGAAAACCACCATGTACACGCACCTTCAGTGCTAAGTTTTTAGGGCATCTAGGAATTTAGGTCTTAAACCATAGGCACTGGAAAGCTGGCACTCAGCCCTATCCAGATATGTACACATCTTCATGGTCAGGCAAGGCATAAAGCCACAAAATAGATAAGAAGATAAACATAGTTTTTTATCCTCTCCCGGGTTCCTGACCTATAGTACCTCCACCCTTGGAGGGGTGGCTTGGTAAGTTGTGTAGCTGGATGGAGGGATGATGCACCTACCCGAATATAGATAGTTTCATAGCCCATGGGGCACAGTTTTTCGGGGAATCAACCCCAAATAGTAAGCAAGCTCAAAACTTGTGATATTTTTGATAGTTAAATGCAACAAGCCCACTAGTGGGCAGGGTTGAGGGGTTGATTTCCAACCCGTTCGACGGGGAATTTCGGGGGATTCGAATAGAGGTGCGTCAACCCCCATCCAGACCTAGAATAGACCTAGATATAGCCGAAAATGTTCTAGAACCATAGTAAAAATTTGCAGTTAAAATAAACTGAAGCAGTTAGTGGTTTTTGGGCCTCGTTACGGTAAAGTAACCTCGTACCTTAGTAAAAGGTAAAAAATAGCCAATTCGTAGTCACCGGCAGAAGAAACCCTAGAATCTATAAATAGAATCACAGTACTCGCGACTTTGCCCTTAAACCATTAGCTGTAGTGTTGTCAAATTCCTGCCTATTATTTAACCCTGGTAAGCATTCACCCTGCACCCCAATCTACCCCGAAGACAGCAAGTATTTGGCAAGATAGAAGAACGTTGTACGTGTGGTGCGGAGAACCCTAGTTTTCGGTACAGGACGTCAGCGCGGCTGGACGTCGTCGGTCGGTCACAGTTCACTTCGGAGGAGAAGAAAAAGGATAGACCTACCCCATCACAACCCCGTTCCAGTCGATCACGCCCGTCCGGTACATTTTTTGGTCCATTCGAGCCGGATTTCGGACTAAATTTTTTGGTCCATTCGAGCCGGATTTCGGACCAAATTTTTTGGTCCTTCGAGAGCCTGATCTCCGCACCCGTACATCTTGTTTCTTAACAGTATGTCAAAACGTATCCGTTCCCGAATCATCCCTTGAAGAATCAACCCTTGAAGAAACAAGCCTTGAAGACTCAAGCCGAAGCCCTGCGATATAGTTTGGCACAAGAGCCAAATATACGCACCCCGTATCTTGTTTCTTAAACAGTATGTCAAAACGTATCCGTTCCCGAATCAACCCTTCAAGAATCATCCCTTGAAGACTCATCCGAAACAGATCCGAAGCTAATCGTCGAATGGCGTTCCTGTGAAGACGCCTCAAGCTCAGCATCGTGGTTCATCGTGAGGACTACCCCTTGGAGAAAACTACCCTTCAAGAACCAACCCTTAAGGACTCACCCTGAGGCGGATCCGAAGCTATCCGTCAACATACGTTCCAGTCAAGAAGCCTCAAGCTCAGCGTCGTGGTTCATCGTGAGGACTACCCCTTGGAGAAAACTACCCTTCAAGAACCAACCCTTAAGGACTCACCCTGAGGCGGATCCGAAGCTATCCGTCAACATACGTTCCAGTTAAGAAGCCTCAAGCTCAGCATCGTGGTTCATCGTGAGGACAGCCCTTGAAGAAAACTACCCTTCAAGAACCAACCCTTAAGGACACACCCCGAAACTTTGGACTTTGAAAATTTTCCTGAAACACTGAAGGATTGCGTCTGGACTTAGAAGATTTCTAAGGAATCCTGGACTTTGAGAAAATTTGAAAGTTGAACCTGGACTTGGGAAGATTTTGAAGACCAAACCTGGGACTTGGAAAAATTTTGAGGATTGAACCCGACACTTAGAAAATTTTTCGAACATAGAAGCTGACACTTAGAAAAATTTCGAAGACAGAACCTGAGACTTAGAAAATATAGACCGATTCGGGACATAGAAAATTTTCGAAGAATTTGGACTTTGAAAATTTTGAAGAGGATTCTACACTTAGAAGACATAGACAGATTCGGGACATAGAAAATTTTCGAAGATTTTGGACTTTGAAAATTTTAAGAAGATTCTACACATAGAAAATATAGATCGATTCGGGACATAGAAAATTTTCGAAGAATTTGGACTTTGAAAATTTTGAGAAGATTCTACACTTAGAAGATCTAGACAGATTCGGGACATAGAAAATTTTCGAAGATTTTGGACTTTGAAAATTTTGAAGAGGATTCTACATAGAAAACATAGACTGATTCGGGACATAGAAAATTTTTGAAGATTTTGGACTTTGAAAATTTTGAGAAGATTCTACACTTAGAAAATATAGATTGATTCGGAACATAGAAAATTTTCGAAGATTTTGAACTTTGAAAATTTTGAGGAGATTCTACACTTAGAAGATATAGATCGATTCGGGACATAGAAAATTTTTGAAGAATTTGGACTTTGAAAATTTTGAGAAGATTCTACATATAGAAAACATAGACCGATTCGGGACATAGAAAATTTTCGAAGATTTTGGACTTTGAAAATTTTGAGAAGTTTCTACACTTAGAAAATATAGATCGATTCGGGACAGAAAATTTTTGAAGAATTTGGACTTTGAAAATTTTACACTTAGAAAATTCAGAGCAACTCTGGACTTTGAAGATTGGGGACTTTGAAGAATTATCCGAGAATATAGAAATAGTTTGAAGAAAAAACTTTAGTTCAAGTTTTACTGAAGCCTTATCCAGGGATATAGAACAGTTCGAAGAATAGACTTGAGGATCTGAATCATGCCAGCCTCAAGAAAGGGAACCAGATTTGAGACGCCTTCAGAAAGTACACTGAAGCCGACAGATAGAAAATACAGCCGAAACCTGCCGGTGACTACCCGGGGTGACGCCCGTATCGAACGTATCGAATGTGACAAGCCGCCGTCGACCGTGGGGAGGACGACGCGGTCTTATAGAAGAGTCACAAAGGCACGCGAAGACTTACTCAAGATTAAGTTGGAGCTTGCACAGTTAGCACTTCAGAGAGCCGAACAAGAATCGGACGGCGAATATATAGAAGATAGAAACTCGAACGACGAGTACGTGCGTTCCTGGCTGGAAGAGGCAGCTGAACCTGTTCCTGATCAGAGAGAGACCAACACCGCTGAGGGAGACATCCGTAATAGAACACATAGAAACTGCGAGCAGAATAGAATAGATAGAAACTGCGAGCAGAATAGAATAGATAGAAACCGCGAGCAGTATAGAATAGATAGAAGCTGCGAGCAAAATAGAATAGATAGAAGCTGCGAGCAAAATAGAATAGATAGAAGTTGCGAGCAGCAACCGTCTCCCTCTATGCACTCCGTATCGATAGTGGACTCTCGACGAACGCAAATTCCGGAACTAGAGCCGAAAGTCGATGAAGTGACTAAACAGATGGCACCACCGAAGAAAATAGAAGACGACGGGGAAAACAGATTACAGCCGTTCATAACGGACCTTACAACAGCTATAGTATCGCAAGCTGATAGAAAAACAGAACAGAATTCGTCCTCGCCGTCAAAGGTCATCATGACCTTACCGAATTTCAACGGTGCATATACAGAATGGTTGTCGTTTCGAGCCATTTATGTAACAACTCGAACATAGTCGAGTTATCAGACCTCAAGATGGTACCGGTCCGGGTGATTGGACCGGCGGGAGAGGCATCTACGTTCGCCCTTCCCGACGATGGATCAACCGTATCATTGATCAACGAGGACCTTGCCAGACAAGTTGGAGCCGAAGGCCGCATAGACCCACAGAAGACATCTTGAAACGACACACCAAACAGATAGAAAATGGGCATATAGAAACCGCAATTTGAAATGCCCGATAGTTATGAGACAGCCCACAAGCGGCTTGTCTCTATAGAAACTCGATAGAAATCCGACTCTTCGAGATAGATATACGGAACAGATGGACTCGTTCCTATAGAAAGGGTGCGCCGAGAAAGCGCCCGAAAATAGTACACCAGGAAGAACCTGGTACCTACCTCATTTCGATGTCTTCAAGCCGATGAAGCCAGAGAAGTACCGTATAGTACACGACGCCGCAGCTAAATCGAATGGAATGTCTTTGAACGACTTCCTACTCACAGGACCAGACCTGTTACAGTCGCTGCCCGGCGTCATGATGAGGTTCCGTAGACACCCCATAGCCATTTCGGGCGATATTGCCGAAATGTTTGTGCAGGTGAAAGTCCGACAAGAGGACACAGACGCCCTCCAATATCCGTGGAGAGGCAACAGACGCCTTCGAAAGTCCGAGAAGAGGACACAGACGCCCTCCAATATCCGTGGAGAGGTAATAGTACAGAGGGAGCCCCCGACGAATATCGAATATCAATCATATTCGGCGCGGCCAGCTCACCGTGCACAGCTATAAAAGCGAAGATGCACATAGAAAACGCGCTTGGTATAGAATGAAGACCAAGTGCAGACACGCTAGGTTTCAACCTGACCCTAGCGCGTCCATCGAGTGGCGTCTTAAGAAAAGACATAGCCACAAACAAAGTCCGAGAAGAGGACATGAATGCCCTCCAATGTTCGTGGAGAGGCAATAGAATAGAGGGAGCCCCCGACGAATATCGAATATCAATCATATTCGGCGCGGCCAGCTCACCGTGCACAGCTATAAAAGCGAAGATGCACATAGAAAATGCGCTTGGTATAGAATGAAGACCAAGTGCAGACACGCTAGGTTTGAACCTGACCCTAGCGCGTCCATCGAGTGGCGTCTTAAGAAAAGACAACCGCAAACAAAGTCCGAGAAGAGGACATGAATGCCCTCCAATGTTCGTGGAGAGGCAATAGAATAGAGGGAGCCCCCGACGAATATCGAATATCAATCATATTCGGCGCGGCCAGCTCACCGTGCACAGCTATAAAAGCGAAGATGCACATAGAAAATGCACTTGGTTCAATAGAGACCAAGTGCAGACACGCTAGGTTTCAACCTGACCCTAGCGCGTCCATCGAGGGGCGTCTTAGAAAAAGACGTGCCCACCAAGAAGAGGCATTCGAAATAGTGCTTGGCGTAGCCTCAATAGTACAGTACGCGCCAAGCAAATGCTCCAAAAAGTATGGAGAAAACGAGTCGACTGCTATCAGTCACTCGACATAGAAACCGTACTCACAGAGAAACACCAACGAAGAGGTGTTGTCCACACTGTTGTGTGAGGCAGAGTACGGAAAACAGCCGCCCGCTGAAATAGGTATCAGTCGCCAGCGAAGGCGATGAATCCATCACGCCGAACCACTTCCTACTCGGTGGTTCGGCCAGACTGCACCGCACCCGGCGTGTTCACCGAGCAACACGTCAACAGCACGAAACACTGGTGGCGCTCACAAGCGCTCGCCGACCAGTTCTGGCGCCGCTGGGTGAGGGAGCACTTACCCGAGCTCCAACACCGGCGGGAGCGCCACCACCGTGGCCCTGGTCTGCAGGTGGGCAACCTTGTGCTCATCGCAGACGGCCACGTGGCTGCGAGGCCGCATCACCGCAGTCTTCCCTTGGGCGGACCACAGGTCCGGATCGCTGAGGTGCGCATATCCGGCGGCACTCTTAAGCGTCCGGCGAAGAGGCTGATCCCGTCATCGAAATGGTCCAGAGCGTCGGAGCTACGGGCCGGAGCGACGGGCGTCGCGCCGGCGAGCTTCGAGGCAACAGTCGCCGGGGCGACGAGCGTCGCGCCGGCGAGATTCGAGGCAACAGTCACCGTGGCAACGGGCGACGCAACTACAGTCGTCGCTCACCGGCGAGATGCAGCGCCGCGCCGACATCGCAACGAGTCGTCACTGCGCTGCACGGCGGGAGAAATGTTCGCGACGGAGCATTTGATTTATATAACTCGCATAAACAGCCTTATGTACTTATACTCGTAAGCTTATATGTTTTTTAAGTTAGAAGCTTATATACTTAAATAGCAATAGAAATGTTCGCGGAGACGCATTTAACATTGTGTAACTCGCATAGATAGTACCTATGTACCTATAGTCGTAGGCCTATGTACTGAATTTAGAAGCTTATGTACTTGCATAGTGATAGTTTGTAAGCTATGTAATCAATTTAAAGTCATATGTTTGTCGTTTTCCCCAAACACGTAAAAGATGTTCTGGGGAAAACATATTTTCAAAGAAAATTATAGTCAATAGGTAGGGCTACACATTTCCCCTACACATTCCCGATAGCACCCTGAGGGCGTGTTCTGATTGGCTGATGGAAATCAGCCAAATCGAAGGTACATGAAAAATAGTCATTTCACATTCGAATATAGTAGGGTGGTTGAAGAAAACCACCATGTACACGCACCTTCAGTGCTAAGTTTTTAGGGCATCTAGGAATTTAGGTCTTAAACCATAGGCACTGGAAAGCTGGCACTCAGCCCTATCCAGATATGTACACATCTTCATGGTCAGGCAAGGCATAAAGCCACAAAATAGATAAGAAGATAAACATAGTTTTTTATCCTCTCCCGGGTTCCTGACCTATAGTACCTCCACCCTTGGAGGGGTGGCTTGGTAAGTTGTGTAGCTGGATGGAGGGATGATGCACCTACCCGAATATAGATAGTTTCATAGCCCATGGGGCACAGTTTTTCGGGGAATCAACCCCAAATAGTAAGCAAGCTCAAAACTTGTGATATTTTTGATAGTTAAATGCAACAAGCCCACTAGTGGGCAGGGTTGAGGGGTTGATTTCCAACCCGTTCGACGGGGAATTTCGGGGGATTCGAATAGAGGTGCGTCAACCCCCATCCAGACCTAGAATAGACCTAGATATAGCCGAAAATGTTCTAGAACCATAGTAAAAATTTGCAGTTAAAATAAACTGAAGCAGTTAGTGGTTTTTGGGCCTCGTTACGGTAAAGTAACCTCGTACCTTAGTAAAAGGTAAAAAATAGCCAATTCGTAGTCACCGGTAGAAGAAACCCTAGAATCTATAAATAGAATCACAGTACTCGCGACTTTGCCCTTAAACCATTAGCTGTAGTGTTGTCAAATTCCTGCCTATTATTTAACCCTGGTAAGCATTCACCCTGCACCCCAATCTACCCCGAAGACAGCAAGTATTTGGCAAGATAGAAGAACGTTGTACGTGTGGTGCGGAGAACCCTAGTTTTCGGTACAGGACGTCAGCGCGGCTGGACGTCGTCGGTCGGTCACAGTTCACTTCGGAGGAGAAGAAAAAGGATAGACCTACCCCATCACAACCCCGTTCCAGTCGATCACGCCCGTCCGGTACAGATACAAATCCAAAATACCTGTAGTAGTTTCAGTGTATGTACTCGTACACATATCGTGCGATTATAAATACTAAATTATAAAATCAATAGTACGAGTATGTTACCCAGTGTCTGTGTTATGAAGACATGAACACAGGCATATGTATAAATACAGTATAGGCTACTCACATAACTATGAATTTTCATTCAGCAGGCAATAATTTAGCATACTAATATTTTTCCAGGTGGAGGATGACAGTTTATGGAATGCATGGATTAAAACATGAAACTCCAAGATTGGCAACCAAGACCTTCCAGTGTACTTTGTTAAAAGCATTTTGAGAATCACTTGATCGATCCCAGTGCTTTTCGAACAACATTACGTCCCGAAGCAACTCCTACACTATTTAACGAATTGCCTGTGGCTCCATATTTACATATGGAGCCACAGGCAATTATTTCGGTTATAGATATTATAATGTATGTTACAACAATCACAACTTATGTTAATTAGTCTTCTACATAATTATTTATTGTTATTGTATTATTTGCAGGAAAAGAAAAATGTAATTAATCCACCACAAAAATCCTTGCCCAGAAAACGAACTTCAAACATGGCAAATGTTTCTGTACTTACAGATACATACATAATAAAATAAAGCCAGCTGTTTTTACATCCAATATGACTAAGACAGCTTTAATAGTAATTATTTTAACCACTAAATACATACATATATCATGAAAAGGACAGTAACATTCTGAATCATAATTTAAATGATATTTATTCATGTAGGTATGACCATTAGGCATATATGGAGACTTCTAGTTTTTTTTGCTTTGGGATGGATTTGCAGTGCTCAAAAACTCAAGCTATGATTTAGGTAGTTCGGTAGTAAATTATTGTGTTAAGTATCCATGAGTAAGGCAGATTTGCCCATTGAAATTCAACTCTATAATATATGTTTTTATGTGCCTTAAATTACAATGCAAAAAAAGCTCAACTTATAATGGTTAATAACTTTTCACTTTAAAGGAGATGTTCCAAAATGTATAGACCTTGGGTCATGCCCTTGTACACAATACTTAAAAATAGAGAAATATATTTAAAACAGTTCTCAATTGTCCAATTTCTTAAAAATGGCTTTGTTTGCTGGTAAAACAAAAGAAATTACACTTGAAATAGCAACACGCAACAAAAACCCGTCATGGCGGTAAGCTGTCATTTTGATTGATTAATGACGTTTGACATTTATTTCTGACATATTTATTTACCGGCAACGAGACGAAAGTGACTGAAGTGACATTGTTATGACAGATGACAGTTATTTTTCTATGATCTGTAACTAAATCGGTGCGACGCCATGTTGAAAATCGATAAAAGTAATTTATAAACATCTACCACATTAAACATTTTCCCGAATTCTACGGATTTTTCTCTTTTTTATGAGGTAATGTACACAGACCTGGCCCATTTCGAAACATCTCCTTTGGAAATCGAACAACATCAATCTGTACTTAATCGATAAATTCTTTCATTTCTTGCTAGGTACCCTAAAAGTTTCTGTTATTAATCATTGCTTTGTATATCTATTCAGGATGAAGAAAATGTACCGGGTCCTTCAAATGACAGTAGTGTTACACCTTCATAGTTTGATGAAATATGTCGCTGATATATCGATTACTCAATTTTTGATTCAAACGAAAATAAGCATGATAAAAACTATGTTCATCTGTTGGTTAAAATTATTGTGAAATTTTAAATTAATTTAAGATATAAATACGAATGCAAAGAGACAAATTGGTCAAAAAGAAATCATCTTAATAAAATTGTGTTGTTCCAAAATAAATAAACAATTAATAATACAAATTCATTACTTTTATTTAAAAAACCCTGATTTATTCCTAAACTAGCTAGTCAGGCATACCTCTCGGTCCTACAAAATTGGGCATGCGGGTTAATGACTGCAGTGCCAGTTCTTCTATCTGATACTGACGCCCGTCAACGGTTTGTATACACAAACAAAGGTGTAGAGACTGCTGCCCATCGTCCTCTTAAAATATTCCCGTCGCCTTTAACAATAACTACGGGAATAGAGGGTGGTTCTATTCGTAAAGACTATTTATAAGTAATCTATATTTCATGTCCCCAGAGAATATCGATTTTCACGGATTTTCAGAAAGTATATGGATTGTTTCATTATCGCTAGAAAATACCGGCAACCGGTCCTCATTCGGCCCTCTAATGACGACATTCCCTATGTATGTGTAATGGCTACGCAAATTTTAGCGAATGTTTGGTCTGCTACTATTTATATGTCTGTGAGCCAAATATGTAAACCAGATAATTATCTATAAAAATGTCTAGATACTTTTTTCCTAAGAGCCACAATCCTACCAATTTTGAGCTGGGTGCGGATTACTGTACCTTCACCTATTTTTTTGAGCGAATTTGACCGAACTAAAACTGAAATGCCGAAATTCTTAAGAACAGCTACATTTATTACTGTTGTTACTAATGTTTAGGTTCTATTATAAGGTGCGATCTCAACGAGAGAGCGTCTTGCGGCGATATTATTGGTCTGCCATTTCATTCTACAACAATTTTAATGAACGTGTCATCACGCGATGATAATATCGCAGCAATTCGACAAGTATCGTTGGTGAGCAAAACGTCAACTTGCGGCAATTTAATCGCGCGTGGACATCTATTGATGAAGTCATGTACAAGAACGAGAAACAGAATACGTACAATAGCAATTTTCTTTTTTTTTACATTGTCGCGCAGTTTGTATACCGGTGTTCCGAAGAGCAGAATAGGCACACATGCAGCAGCAGTGAATACCAGACTCATTTGGATTATCCTTTGATATGGAAACATGTATGATTTTTTACACCCCTCGTTGGCCGGCTTTGTTTCGGACATGAGCACCATGTCAATAAATAATATAAGGATCTGAGGAGCACAAGCGGTATTCCTCTCATCATCACCTGTGAAAAGAAATCATATTAAAAATAAGGGCGACTTCAAAAATTATTCGCTAAGTGCCGCGCGGCCTGGAGTAACAAAGCAACGCGACGGTGGCACTGCTGTCGCGCGGCACTTAGCGATTAATTTGAAGGTGCCCTGATTGTCTAGCTTTTATGTAGCTAGCTTAAAGGTCACAGCTCATTAGAGCCACCCGGCACCCACTCCCCACTGCCTCGCCTCCTGCGGCTAGTATTCTTTATATGGACTTGTATGGGTATGCGCTCACTATATCAACTCCGTACGTCACCGGATCGCCTCGGTCGTAAGCCCGTCACGCGCGAACGGCGAGTGGACCATTTGGTGACAACTCGCTGCCGCTGCTCGCTTGCCTTGCGTTGACTGCGCATTGCCATCGCGTGGGTTCCGAGTGGACCGCGCGCTGCCCGCGAATGATTCACGCGAGGACGACACTTGGCGATGCGCCGCTCCCCACCCTTCCTTTCATTCTCAGCCCTTCTTTCTAATTAGTCGGACGTATCGTTTTTGCTTTGAATACAGAAAAACTTATCGAAGAAGTTAAATATTTAAAAAAAATATAGAACAATAGATTGGTACATAATTCGGTTCGCCCTTGTTTTGCATAATATTCACTTGGTCTAATGTTAATTTGATATATATTGCGAGCTAGTAATAGACAAAAAATATCTAACCTAGTAAATCAAATGAACAAGAGACCAAATGAATATTATTTCAAACGTTGTTATGCGAAACAAAGTACTCCCACATAATTCGTTATTAATTAGACATGTACATATATATATGTGATGGTTAGTGCATAATAACAAAAAGTAATAATAAGTAAATTAAGTATTCCAAGGAAGCTGCCCCCAACCGATGATTTGAAATAATCAGCAAACGAATCACGTACTTCAAAAGCTGTACTGTTTCCACCAATGTGACGTAGATCACTGAATGCCTCCTGATGTAGGTTTTGATAGGCTGGCCAGCGACTGGGGCAATACTGTTCGTTGAATTTGATATTATAAGTTTCATATAACATTTGTAGCCGCTTATGCTGTTAAGAAGATAATACAGCTAACAGACGTAGAAACCGCACGTTTGGTCTATTTTAGCTACTTCCACAGCATTATGTCATTTGGTATTTTGCTGTGGGGTCAGGCTGCTAACATAGAATCCATATTTATCTTACAAAAGAGAGCTGTCATAGCCCTTTATAATCTGCGACGCCGCGATTATCTAAGGGAACGTATTAAAAAAAAAATATTATGACAGTCCCTTGCCAATTCATATATGAAAATACTAGCTGACCTGCGCGGCTTCGCTCCCGTCAACTGGCTACTCTACCTACCTACCTACCTCCTTACCTCCCTGCCTACCCAACCTACCTCCCTACCTACCTACCCTATCTACCTAACTACTTACTGTTTTTTTTTAATATTTCAATACTTATTATGCTATTCCGGACAAAGACTAATCCAAAAACACAAACATCATGAAAATCGGTCCAGTCGTTATTGAGTTATAAGTGTTCGAACAAACCCGACTTTGTTTTATATATTAAGATTATGTGTGTACGGAAAAATCATCTTTTTAGTAAAATTAGTGAAAGGCATAATATTAATACTAGAAAAAAAGATAAATTAGTTCAACCATTTAATAGATTAGCTAAAGTACACCCATCTTTCAATAGGTACTAGTGTTAAATGTTACAATAAAATACCTTGTGACATATTAGAACTAAATGAAAGAAAATTTAAAACCTATATTAAAAAAGCACACTTTGCAAACAAGCATATTACAAACTAGAAGATTACATTCAGGATAAGAATGCTTGGAAACATGCTGGTCCTGCTCCATAGGACAATCAATGGTGGATACAAGATCAAACTGGTTGGTTTATGTATTAACTTTATATATACTAATATATAAAGCTGAAGAGTTTGTTTGTTTGTTTGTTTGTTTACTTGAACGCGCTAATCTCAAAATTCTTCCAGTGTTAGATAGCCCATTTATCGAGGAAGGTCTAGGCTATATATCATCACGCTAAGACCAATAGGAGCGGAGCAGTAATGGAAATTGTGACGCAAACGAAGTTGCGTGGGTCAACTAGTTTACTTTATATTTGTACTTACTTTTTTTTTTTCTTTTTTAGGATGGGAAATCATCAAATGACTTCTCCCGCTCTGGGTACAGCAGGAGGGAGTGTCAGACTCTTACTGACTAAAACCCATCCGTGTTTCTCCTAGTGCCCTTTGCGTTCCAGGGTACGGTGCCTCTTTCGAACGAAGTCCGCAGCCCCAGCAGGCACTGGCCCTAGTGGGCCCCGTCTTCTGTGCTGACATGTCCTTGAGGCGCGTTGGGATCGCAGCGCGCCGCCGACCCGGGCCTGGTTCTGATCAGACGGCGAGCCACCCAATGCTCGCCGTCCGCAGTCCCACGCCTACGGTGGCCGAGAATCGTCCTGCGACTCCCGACGCCCGGGGCGTCTTCTTCTGTTTCGGCGGCTGGGGCGTGAGGTTTCCCTCTCTCTCACGCGTTCGGCTTCCTCCTTTGTTAGCATTACTGCTTCGCAGAAGGAGGTGACCGCTTCCCATGTCTCGTCGCTCCGGACCATGGCTTGAACCAGGGCCGGACGCGAAAGATCCCCGCCGCCGATCGCCTCGACGAGGACACGGCGGTGCTCCGCCCAAGCAGGGCAAACCTCCACCGTATGCTCCACCGTGTCCTCCGGACGATCCTCGCAGTGTTGACACCCGGGTGTATCCTCCCGCCGTATCCGAAAAAGGTACCTCCCGAAACAACCGTGTCCGGTGAGTACCTGCGTCAAGCGGAAGGTAAGGACGCCGTGGCGCCGCTCTAGCCACTCCTCAAAGAGGGGACTTATCGCCGCAATTGTGGCGTGCCCAGCGCTGGGTTGCGACAGTCGTTGTCTCCATACTGCCATGAGATCCTGCCGGAGTTCCGTCCGCCGTGCTGCAATTTGCCGCGGCAGAGGAGTCTCGCCCCGGCGTAGCGCCTCCACGCGCCATTCGTAAATGAGCGCGAGGGCTCTCGCCTCTAGATCCCATGGCGGCAGTCCGGCAAGGAGGCTCGCTGCTTCGCCAGAGACCGTGCGGTATCCCCGGGCCAGCCGGATGGCCATGACCCTCTGGGACGCGTTGAGGTAACGGGCAGGTCGCTTCCTCAAAGTAGGCGCCCACACCGGCGCCCCATAAAGGGCCATGGACCGCACGACCCCCGCGTAAAGCCTTCGGCAGGAGGCGTTTGGACCCCCTAGATTGGGTAGAAGTCGCTTGACGTCGAAATGCACGACAAAGTTCCACCGGCTTTCAAGGACGAGACCCAGGTACGTCATTGTCGATCCGACACCGATGTGAACCCCTCCTACTGTTATTTGGGATCCCGATGGCAACCTGTTCCGAGAATCATGAAAGCACATGGCTTCGGACTTGTGTAGGGCCACCTCGAGACCCAGCTGCCGGATCCTCTCAATGACTATCGCAACCCCGCGTGTCATAGCGTCGGCCGCCGCCTGGTGCGATCTCCCTTGCGCCAGTACCAGCGTGTCGTCAGCGTAGCAGACCACGCTGACGCCACTAGGGAGGTCGGCGCGCAGCACCCAGTCGTAGCCGATGTCCCACAGAGGCGGCCCCAGAACGGAACCCTGTGGAACACCTCACGACATCTCTCGCCGGTTCCACTCTCCCAGGTGACCGGGGTAGATGACGGCTCTGTCCGTCAAGTAATCCTCGACTACGCGACGAAGATAGGTCGGCACCCGGTGATACCGAAGTGCCTCCCTGATGCAACTCCAGGGCAGAGTGTTGAAGGCATTGGCGATGTCTAGAGACACCGCCAAGACGACCCCGCCCCGGGAAACCGCGTCCCCCGTCGAGGCCGCGTCCCCCGTCGAGTTTATATTTGTACCTACTGTTTCATTTTTGGGTTTTTATTTTTCTGTTCACTCTGCTAATTGATGGTCCCAATATTTGTAAATATGTGAGTACCATGTACTTATTTAGAAAATTAATAAGTCTACCTCTGCATACTCTAGGTTCATGGTCCTCACAATTAACAAAAGTTTTGTGTACCACAGCAAATGTAAAACATTGATTTGAAAAGAGTAACTATGGAGTTTCTTGTCCGTTCTTCTCCATAAGTATTTACCCTTCCGAATGGACAGTAGAGTCACTATGTTATTTTAAATGTAATGATGACGTTCAAAAGTGCTGTATAATGGCCTAATTAAAATAAACGTTTTTGACTTTTAAAGTTCGCATTACGTTATGCAATTTACATGTTGTCAAAACAACATTATCAACAATATCTGGACATAAACGAATATTTTTGTAGTATATTTCAATTGGTATAATATTCTGAAGGTATCTTAGACTACTTTGCGTGCGCTTTTTGGTCCTGAGACGGGTGCGAAAACGACAATATGGCCTCATTAAGTTCTTTTGTAATGGAAAAGCCTTATCCCCTACATAAACATGTGGAAATGCTACGTTTGTCCCGGGCAATGCTGCTTTGTCAATAGGAATATTGAACCTAGTATTCTCAATTTGTTTTCCAATTTTTGAAGATGCAAAAATACCACCGTTGCTGTTTTTGCCATAAGCACCGATGTCAACAACTGTAAATCTGTATTCTGTCATTAAACACTTCCGCAAATTTTTCTCAATCTTCAGCAGTAGGCGTTGGCATAAAAACACCCATTATTTTGTCAATGCACACCTCCTTAATTATTGACCTAATAGTCGTTTCGCCTACGAGGAGCTCGTGGCTAAATAATAACAGCCGCACGGGTCGATCTTTAAGGTTAAGCAACGCTTGCCAAGGTTGGTCTGTGGATGTATCTTAACATAACGAGTTTCCTCCGTGCCTCGGAAAACACGTTAAGAAGTTGGTCCCGGCTGTCATTTGTAGATCTTTGTCAGTCGTTACGGGTTGTCAGAAGCCAGTAAATCTGACTCCAGTCTTGCCAAGAAGTACCATGTTACCCAGTAAATGGGTTGTGGAGGTCTGGTAGGCAGCCACTCTACGTAAAACACTAGTATTCAGCTAAATCCGGTTTGACTGAAAGCCGACCCCAATATAGTTGGGAAAAGGCTAGACAGATGAGTCGTTTCGCCTAACGTAGACGCCGTGCGACGAGGTGGTGTGGAGTGGGGTGGGGTGGGTGCCGGGTGGCTCTAATGAGCAGTGACCTTAAGAAATAATTTAAAATTCTGGATGTAATACCGATTCCTAGAAGGCCCCAACTTAACGGCCTTAACTCCAATAATCTTTTCAGAAATCGGTCTATATACCCTCACTTTTAATAGACCGCGAGGCAGGCTCAAATTTTGTCATACGTTTCTTCCCGTACGATAATTTTTAAAATGGTTAAGAGAGCTTTATCATGGACCTCTGTGAACGTAAGCTGCAATACGGTGGGTCCCACCGTATTAAGCAGTGGCAGCCAGCCAAACACGTTGAAAAAAAAAAAAATTCAGTCATTTCCTCCCGATTGAAAATTATGTCAGATTATAGCTAAATCAATATCTTGCAGAAAACCAAACGTCAGCCGGCTGTATCTCGGTGGGAGGGTCTTCAGCCATATATCGCCTACATAAATTCACCAGCTGACGAGTTATGGTAGTCACGTCAGATTTTGAAGGGAAGTTGCCCTTTAAAATCTGATGTGGCTCCTCAATCCATACGGAGGTCTTTACCTATGAAATTGCCGTTCTGCAGTACTGGCCATTTCAAATAAAAATAATTTTTGTTTGGCTAAGAATTCTAATTTCAAATAAATTTTATTTTAAAACATGTTTTTTTTTTTCCAAAAGTAGTAATTTGTTTATTGATTAGTGTTACATTTTCATCGCATTTCGATCTTTTTCGTCATCATGGATATGTTAAAAATTCGAGTAACTATAGAATATGAATACCGTCGTGGCAGCAACGCGGCACAAGCGGCACGCAACATCAACGACGTTTACGGAGCTAACACTACAAACCAACGCACCACCTGTTATTGGTTTGCTCGCTTCCGTTCTGGAAATTTCGACCTGTAAAATGAACCTCGCGGTCGTCCGAAGACTTTCGTCGACAATAACGAATTAAAGGCGATTGTGGAAGCTGATGATACACAATCTACGGCTAAATTAGCAGCAACTTTCGACGTTAGCGTCAAAACAATTTTGGTCCATTTGCGTCAAATTGGCAAGGTAAAAAAGCTTGACAAATGGGTGCCCCACGAACTCAATGATCGCCAGCGCGAAGTACGCGTCGAGACGTGCCTTGCACTGCTCAACAGACACACAAATGAAGGAATTTTGAATTTTGTTACCTGCGGTGAAAAATGGATTCTGTTTGATAACCGCAAGTGCTCAGCAAGTTGGTTGGATCCTGGTTCAGCACCTAAACAATGCCCTAAACGAAAACTTACCCCTAGAAATGTGATGGTCACTGTTTGGTGGTCTAGCGCCGGTGTGATTCATCACAGTTTCTTACCAAACGGGGTGAGCATTACTGCAGATGTGTACTGTGAAGAACTGAACACAATGATGGAGAAGCTGGCACATCTCCAACCAGCATTGGTCAATCGCTCATCTCCGCTGTTCCTGCACGACAACGCGCGACCTCATACTGCACAGCAGACGGTCTCCAAGTTGCAAGACCTGGGGTTGGAAGCTCTCCGTCATCCGCCCTACTCACCAGACCTTGCGCCTACAGACTACTACTTTTGCCAGAATTTGGATAACTTCTTGGCGGGAAAAAAAAATCAATACCCGAGAGGCAGTACAAAATGCCTTTGAAGAATTTGTTGCCTCCCGTCCAGCTGATTTCTTTAAGAAGGGCATCAATAAACTGCCACTGCGTTGGCAAAGATGCATTAATTGCATGGGTGATTACTTTGATTAATAAAAATAAAAAATACATGAAAAAAATCATTTAAATTTTTTCATATAAAACGGCAATTTCATAGGTAAAGACCTATTATATATAATATTTTCAGGCTAAATTAGATTGACGAATATTCAACATCAAATCATTCATCATTTTTCATTGAGAAATCGGTGGATAGTCGTTTAAATCATACTTAAAAACTTTTATACTCACTTGATTTAGGATTATATAGGAACCATTTAACGTAAATCATGACTACCAACCAAAAGAACATCAGTGTTAGGAACAAAAGTTCGGGAATAAATTGCAGAAATATAGAGTAGTAACGACGAAAATACCTGAAAAAAAAATTGGTGTCACTGACAGTATTTTCGTGGTACAGCTATATGTTTGTGCCATTTCAACTTATGAACGTTGCTTCAACTGCCTCCTAAACCCTTTTTTGGCTCGACACGCACTTGGTTGGTATTTTTTCCACTGATAAATCATCAACTCATAAAAACTTATTTATAATAATATGTATCTTACACTTATTTCGTTAATTATGATTATGTTCGCTCTGGGTCCCCACCACATATTTAGGATTCCATACCTCAAAAGGAAAAAACGGATCTCTTACAGGATCACTTGTTGTCCGTCCGTTTATCTGTCAAGACCGTTATCTCGGGAATGCGTGGAGCTTTCGAGTTGAAATTTAAACCATATTATTCTAGGCCTATGGCCCATTACAGCGGTGAAATAAATAATTCTAAGTTAACGTAAAAAATGATATCGTCGTTTATGCCACAAAAAGCGTATATTCAGCCACTTTTAAGGGAATCAAAATGTATAGGGTATTTTCCGTTTACCTATAACTATGGAATGTTTGCTGTTGTAGGATGTGAGTTAAAAAAATTAACTCACATCCTACAGCAAAATAACGTATGTAAAAAAAAGATAAAAATGGTTAGAAAAAAATGGCATACTTCCAAACTCCATCCTTACCGTCTTACATAAAAAAAAAAGTTGTTAAGAAAATTCGTTCGAGTGCAGTAATATCTACAATGAATGTAGGTACTAAAATATTGAGAAATACTTGGTTATCTTGACCCGACTTCAATAATTATTGAGTTGCATCATCAAACAACAGTGGTTTCTTTTCACTTGTTCGATCACCGGACATCGAACTAGATAGAATTATAACTTGATATCTGATCTTTAGCATTGTTAAATAGAATAGAGGGGACAAAAATAGAGTAACCCTACACTAGACTAGACTATGTTACACATTCTGTTCTTTTTTTTAATAATTTCCATTATTGATTTTATCAGATATTGTTTCACCAATACTCATATCACGCTTAAGTTAAAAAAAATATCGGAATTTAAATTATGCAACGGTGGGAGTACCACTTTTGCACTTTTGACCAAACTATTGCTTGAATACGCTCGAATCGAGATTCGGTAGTGAAGCCCAACGTCTACCATCTGATACGAGTCCATCTAGCTTACTTACGTGTAGTTGAAAAAACTGAGAATAATGCCGAACATCATGTGAATTATTCCAATGATAATAGAAATTTTCATTTTAAAGGAATTCTCAAACATAATTTTATTTTTTGACAACTGAAACACAAAGAGAACAACATGGTAAAGTTAGCGTTGGACAATTCGGCAATACGAATGAAACATGAAATGTAATAATATTTCCAAACTGTTCTAGGTGATATAAATTCTCGAGGCAATGGACAATCTGTTCTATACAATCATGCGCAGTCAAGATTCTAAAATTAACATACACTTACCCTCCACATAGGATCTTCACCAAAAAAGTAAGGTCTTCTAGTGTATTTAAGAGTTGGATCCAAATCGGCATTTGCATCATACGCCAAATCCTCAACATTAAAATAGTTCATATAGTATGAGGCTTGGACAGAGAAAGCTCTTGAGAATAAGTCATTGTAACAAAATCCAGTGAACATGCTAAAACATCCCATTAGAAGTACCACGTAGCGACCTGAAAATAAGATGCACTTGAAGTACCACTAAAACCAGAATAGGAAATATGCATGCGATTTTTTTATTTGCAAAATGAAATACTTATTAGTTCTAGTAAATAATCATGAAATTATTTTTTAAATACCTTCATCAGCGATGAAGTTATAAAGCTTCAAAGATTACAGTTAGAAAGAGAAGTCCGATATAAACTTTGACGCCATCTTCTATGACGCCTATACAGCTGCAAAACAGCGTTTTCGCGAGACGGGCAGATATATTTGTTTAACATAATTATATCTCCTTTGTTTTCAGACTAATTTTGATTCAATTTTCACTGTTAGTATTACGAGTATATTTATGTGTATTTTTAGATAAACTGTATAGATGATAAATATCTTTTTCATGCATATTCCCTAAATAAGAGCAAAAGATATTGGACCCAAAATAAGCCCGTAGTTTTAAATTCGCCCCTAAATAATTAATGTTTGGTCCAGCCCGTCCCTAGCTGTCCTCCCCCAGCGACGCCCTAAGCCGAGATCCGTACCCCACAGGGGGTGCCCTTAGCGTGTAGTCGCTTGGTTTGTAAGTTTTTTTTTTTTAAATAAGCTCTAGCTGGAGGCTTTAATATTTATATTAAGGCCACCACAGGAAAGTCCGGTTAAGCAGTCGAAAACCTCCTAGGTTGACCTGCGAGAGGCCACACATTAAAAAAGCGACTGAGTCAGTATTGAATTGACGATACAAGCGATAACTTCGCAAGCGCTCTTCAACTGCAAGTTATGTGAAGTGAAGTGTTCAGTAGTGCGATTGTGTGTTTTAATTAGTGTTTTTAAAGTTGTAAATTAAAGTGTAATTTGGGGTTGTTTAATTGGCTGTTTTTATAGTCACAAGTCCTAAGCTCGTAATATTAAGATGAAACAACCTACATAATATTACACTGACTCCTAAGTCACAGGATCACCTAGTTTAGGAGCCAGAGTTTATTTTATCCGTATGACCTTTAGTTTACAAACATATGTATCCTAGTCTTAAGCAATGTTAAAGGTTTTCGTATGAATAAAGATTTTATTATTATTAAAGATTTTTATTATTAATATTATGAAAAAATAATTATAATAAAGTAATGAAAACCGTACCACCAAACAATATGTTCCAGATTTCATTAGTTGGTCTTTGAGCCAGGAAGTAACCCTCGTTCTTAACCATCCAACCGCCGAATAACACTAAAATCAATCCGTGGCCGAGGTCCCCGAACATCATTGCAAACAAAAACGGGAAGGTGATCAGTGTGTATAGCCCTGATAACAAAAATTGTACAGAAATATAAAGCCAGACTTAGGCTGCCTAAAAGACGGGGCCCGCTAGGGCCAGTGCCTGCTGGGGCTGCGGACTTCGTTCGAAAGAGGCACCGTACCCTGGAACGCAAAGGGCACTGGGAGAAACGCGGATGGGTTTTAGTCAGTAAGAGTCTGACACTCCCTTCTGCTTCACCCAAAGCGGGAGGAGTCATTTGATGATATCCCATACTTAGACAGGCTGCCTGTCCATTAGTTATTTTAAATTTTTACAATAGAATTGCATAAAATTTCCACACTACGTAAATTCACTGACATTTTGACTGACATGATTGGTTTAATTTTTCTCCGTTTCTCCACTCCGCTGCCTCGCTCCGCAAAAATGGACAGGCACCCTTATTTATATATAGGCTAGTTTATACTAATGGAGTTCTTACTCCATTAGTGTAACAGGTTAAAATAACGAAGGTCTGATCGTCACGATCGTCTTCTCTTGCCCGTGATGATCAGACCTTCGTTATTATAAAGATGAAAATTAAATTTGTCAGATTGTTGTGTCATTAATATAGTGATTCTAATATGAGTCTACTAGAGTGGCCTTTTTAGCGCTCTAGTTTGCATATATTTTATTTCGAATAATATTTATCACTCCGTTAATTGTCAGACACTTAGTAAGGTTGAGAGTAACTATATATCAGAAAAAATGGGTTGTTGTAGATTCGTCACATTGTTGATTCGTCATCAAAAAAAGCATGTGTAAACTCGTCATAAATTTATTTTTAAATAGAAAAAAATTGGTCTTCTAATTCGTCACACTTGTTTTCTCTGTACAAAATACAAAAAAATAAACACTTGTTAGGAACGTAACAAAAATTTATGATTTCTTATATCATAGGTTTTCTTAATCAATTACTTATACATTGTTTTTTTCAAGGAATATTTTTTTTAATCACAGCAGTATTAATAAGTAATTCAACTTAAACATTATTAAAAAAAAACAGACTTTTTATAATTGGGGATATTTTAAAATTACAGATAAATTAAAACAACAATCAGCTGATTTGCCAGCAATGCTTTTAAAAGGTATGAAACTACTATAGGCTTAGATTTACTTATTGATAAACATAATGTCTTTAATAGTTTGACTGGCATCTAATTTAAAAATTCCAGTGTTTCTAATGAAAAAACAATTTTTTACAAAATTATCGAAATTTTGTGCAACAGAATTTTAATCACAGTAACATTATTAATAATTTGATTTAGGTACATCTAATTTGTGTTTTTGATAATTGTGAAATTAACTTATCCTATTGTTAGCACTATTTATTTATTTAATAGACAGGTAAATAGAAAAATGTGGCAAGGAACTTCTATTTATAATAATTGATGTATAAAATAAAATTACAATACTATTTTTTTTTCACTTTCTTGGGTCCTTAGAGACCCGGTTCTTTGGTAGGCTTACGAGGGGTCGAAGCGAACTCGCAGCGGCCCCTTTAGACATTTCAAATGGAATGGGACAATCCCCGGTTAAAGCAGGACTATTGCAGAATATGGAAACACGAGATGAAACGCTATGGCTGGTTTAGTAGACTGATAATCGTTTACTATGGAAGAACTATTGGCCCCTGCCTGAGCATTGAGAATTAAAATGGCTTTAAAATGGCAGGGGGTGACTTGCACACTCAATAAATGAGCCCCCCGAAAAAGGTCGCTAACACAAAGTGACGTAGCGCCTAGGGGGCAACATATCCTGAGGTGCTAGAAGAGCGGAGAGGTATAACACGGCTATCAGGACAATCCCGGAAGTACGGTCAAGATCCGTACCAGCGTCTTACTGGATTATACATCCTTCTCCCGAGCACGTTTGCAATTGCGAGTCTCCACTCAGACCGGCCGATTAAGGCTAGAAAGAGGTGGAAGCTCTGTTCCTCGTCAATGTTCACTCCGGAAAGCCAATAAAGGCAAGCCGGAAATGAGGAACAAGACTTCTCAGATCAGGTCCGTGGGGTCGCTAGTGCCCAACAGTTCGCCTTGCGGATAAAAATAATGATTATTATTAATATATTATTAAATCATAAAGTACTTACACCGTATGTTCCCCCGAGCTTGAGCCTGAATTATTTTGATACATTTTTCAGAGATGCACTACGACACCAACAATTAGAACACAAACACAAAAAATTCAACAAGCCGACAAGGTTAATAAGACACTTGATAAGAGCATATGCACTTTCAATAGTCGGAAAGGGACAAAAATAGCATGCTAGCAAGGGTAAGTGTGTAGAAGCGCATCACGTAACGCACTGTAAGAGATGGCACATTTTGCTAACGTGGGTCGTTCCGATCGCAAAAACTGATCTATAATTGTAGTGACAAATGTCAAATTCGGCAGCACTGTTTGGTTTTGATAAGCGGGGCGTACTTGTGATTTTATAACTTGAGGTTCTATTTACCGTCCAAGTCCGGATGATTTTTGGTTGTCAGCTGTTATTAAATTGTGATTTTTACATTAATATACATTTTTTTATTAGTATGTTAAGTTGTTATTTTATGTTAAAACCTAGAGCTAGAACATTGCTTGCTGATGGCACTTTTTAAAAAAAAAAAGAGAAAACGAAGATGTATGACGAGTTTACAATAACCTGTATCTACCTACAAAATAATTTTTCATGCTTATGACGAGTTTACAATCAATATATGGAACTTACTAAAATGTGACGAATCGACAACAACCCGAAAAAATTACGAAAAAAAAAAAGTTATTAATTTGTTCATAACTTTGTTTTTGGTAATTTCAAAAGTCAGCTAGTATAATATATAGCTGACTTTTGAAAGTTGTTTAGGAATGGAAAATATAATAATTATTGATATATTTTCCATTCTTAAACAACTTTTCAAAATTAAATTTTTGCCCAAAACATCGTTGAGAAAATTTAATTTTGATTCATTTTCTTATACATTACTGACTCTTGAAACAAACAAAACATGGATTAGGGACTACTCACACTTATTCAGCTCTATTCAGCTTATGCCACTGACTTCTATTATACAAGTACGCTGGACAGCAGACGTCATTATCAAACTTGAAGCTATTTGGTTTTCGCCATTTTGGCGCTGATAACAATGTGAACGTCCGTGGAACTAATATTAGGAACGGGACAACTATCGATAAAAATATTTTTATGGACTTATCGAAAAAAAAAGTTATGAGCGGAACTGTATAAGTGTGACCATAATCGTTCAGCAAAACGCAAATGAAGCTGAATAAGTGTGAATAGTCCCTTAGCCTATTTCAATGGTTGAACTTAACAGAATTCGGTTAAAAATAAACCATTTTATTTACCATAAAGTATTCAAAAACGTCTGATTTGTTTATTTTTTCTAAATTATGGTTTGGGTTTGTAGATTATATATTAGTTAGTATATTATATTTACCATTCTTAAACAACTTTTCAGAGTTAAATTTTTGCCCGAAACATCGTTAATAACTATCGTTATTTGTATTAAAACTTATTTATATTTAGGCATCGCTCGCATGCGCAAAATACAAAGTGCTGTGTTTACCTGGATTCAGTTCCCTATAGGTGGAGTCACCGTACGCATTGATAAGATTCTGAAATCCTCTTGTGAAATGATTTGTTCGATGATAAGTAGGATGCATTTCATTTGTCTCAATCTTGGATATGAACGAGGCTACGTTGCATTCCAATTGTTCCTGGAAATGTTGCAAAAGATCGCCGACGAAATAAAATAAAACTGGGAAAGAAGAACGAGTCAAACTCGCTTACTGATGGTTCCTCATCCTGATAGAAGTACTACCTGCTACGTTTTATTATGGCTTATATCTAAAAATAACTGGCCAAGTGCAAGTCGGACTCGCGTGCAAAGAATTCCAAACGATTTTTTTAACATGTTATTTTAACACTATAGATTATCCTGTAATTTTTTGGTATTTTTAGGTACATTATCTCCATTTTAAGGGTTCCGTACCCAGAGAGTATCCAACGGAACCCTATTACTAAGCCTCCGCTGTCCGTCTGTCCGTCCGTCTGTCTGCCAGCGGGCTGTATCTCAAGGGTAGAGACTGTACCGTAATAGGTAGAGTTGAAATTTTCACAGATTGTGTATTTCTATTGCCGTTATAACAAAAAATAATAAAAATTAAGGTTTAAGGTACAGAGCTCTTCGTGTGCGAGTCCGACTCGCACTTGGCCGGTTTTTTTCATAATTATAGCATATAAGTTAGTTTCGACGATAAGGGAGGGGTTTAGCCATTTTTCGCCTAATTTTTTGAAAAACTTCAACAACATTTATTTTAAAATTATGAAAAAAATATAATTAAGAAACCTTTAAAGTGAGCCCTTTAATTTGATATGTCACACGATGTTGTTCAAAAATCTTATTATTATTTTTTATTTTGACCCCCAAAAGTGAGCCCCATAGGTACCTAATTAATAATTTACTTAACACGTCCGTGTTTGGGTTACAGAAGTCCATACGTGTACCAAGTTTCAACAGAATCGGTCCAGTGGATCCGGAGACTGACAGACACCCGAGTGATCCTAGGGCTTTTTTTTTGTTCAGAACCCTAAAAACGGGCAACTGCGAGTTAGAGTTGCAAACGAAGAGTTCCGTATAATAAGCTAAAATATCACGCTTAGTTTGTGAGCAACAGACGGATGACACGTTGGCTTAGTAATAGGGTACTGCTGGTTATCTTTAAGGCAAGAAGCCCTGTAAATTACCACAGCTGAGCGATCCGGCGCCCGTGACAATACAAGCTGACGAGGCGCTTCCGCAGAGATCAATAACTTGTACCGTCAAGCGTTGTATGCCCTTCTGATTGTCGTCACTCGCTACATTAGGTATAACTTAATAAGAAATACTCAATCAAACATACAGAAACATCCGATAATACTCGGTTAACTTTGTCCAGATCATCGTTAGGTATCCAACATTCGCCAACCAGAGACTTTTCATAGCGAAACTGATTTAGAATGTAATATATTGCTTTCGATTTCCTAACGGTTCCCATCCATAGTCGATAACTTTTTGCCACGTCACGTAGAAATCTACAGCGAAGGTATTTTGTCTTTTCTAAAACCTGAAAATAATTGTTAAAATAGTAATGTAGGTAAGTACATTCATAGGAATACTTGTCAAAACGAGGTTAACTCTCCACTGTCTTACAATATACTTTTTACTTAAGGTTTCATCCTGATACAATGCGACCATCGCGCGAGTACGCGATCTTCGCGTTCATTTATACGCAAACACGATCGCATCGACGCGCCTTCTGAGTGGCCTTCCGGTTTTTTCAAACAATTTAGAAAGGTACGTGGTTCTCACAACCAACGTGGTTGATGCTTACGACGAGATGTGTATAAAAAAAAAAGAAAATAACGTAAATTAAGCAAAGTAAATGAAGGGAGTACATTAAGATCGCAGCAGGTGGTGTTCTTTAGTTCAGCCTACATCGAAAAAGGCGTGAGTTTATGTATGTGCCCATGTTAAAAAACTTCATGTGAAATGCGTTTTATGTTATCAGCTAGGGCGGCAATTTCATTTGCAAGACAACAGCATCAAAATTTACAAGTTTTATTATTACCTGCTGCAAGTCCGAAACTCTAATGTCAAGCATATACTCCAGGTCCCGCCTGTCTTTAGCAAGACTAGGACAAGGGAAGGTGTTCACTTGAAATCCAGCACAAATTTTTTGTATACGTGACGCAAGTTCTTCACCCTGGCAGATGGCTATAAACGCCACTTTTCTTACTTCTTGGCGCTGTACAGTTGAATGAATGTGTCAATGTTTCCAACAAAGAATAACGGTACAAATTCACAAAAAAACGACATGTCGTAGCCAAATCGTCGAATTGGCCATTTCAGGAACTGCATTTCGATTCTACTATCCAACCATGTAAGCTGAAGTACCTGAAGCAAGCTGGCGAACCAAATCATACAAACTTGATAGAATGACAGTTCACTTCACGCTCACTCCGCAATGTTTTCACGGTGACATGTTGACACAATAGACCGGCTGCTCATTTCATTCAACGTGTAACCGCAATACCTCAAAAGGTGCCTTGTACACAGCATTACGAACCACTTTTACTACGGGACCAGTCTCACGAGAAAAAAAATCAGCTATTCAGTATATTTTGTAGAGTTATGCGCGCACACAAATATATATGTATGGGGCAGTAGATTATTTGCTCGGCCACTTCATGAAATGGAGTCAAGCTTAACTTTAAGCTAAGGTATAGTTAATATTTGTATTTTTAATGAGCATTCGCATTGCAGTCTCAAACCGTCAAAAATCAATATTTTCCTACATTTTGGCAAGTTTTTAATAAATTCTTACTAACTATAATGATATTGCGACTTGAATTTGAACGTTTTTGAGGTTTGAAAACTAACCTCAAATTGGTCACATCATGAAATGGTCAAAGAAATATACTTACTGAAGAAGGATCTATAAAGATCTTATCGTCTTCTGACTGTTTGTAGTAGAGGATGCCACGACAAACTCTCCACAGCATGGTTTGGAAGGCCAGGCACCTAGTGCGGCGAACCACGCCGGTGGTCACGACCAGTTGACCACCAATTCCAATACCCAATTCGCCCAAGCCCTCTCTCTTCCTAAAAATATTTGAACTTGAATAGTAATCCCACAACATAAATATTTTCGCATTTATTGCAGTCATTTGAAAAAAAAATACTGTTATTGTGTACACAGTTTCGTGTTGTAGATAAGTACAAACCAAACTTATTTCACTGTGAGTACCTATAGCTAACTCTTGTTAGATCATACTTTATTACACCATATTATTAATAATCCATACTAATGTTATCAATTTGAAAGTTACTGTCTATCCGTTATAATTATCACTTCTTAACGACTGAATGGATTTGGATGACACTTGGCATACTAATAGACCATGTTCGAGAATAGGAAATAGGACACTTGTCATCCCGGTAGTATAGGTACTTATAATCCCTATAGTTTACTTTTCGTGGTACCTATTTTTCAACGTTCACGTGGGCGAAGTCGCTGGCAGGAGCTAGGTACAAATAACTTGATTTATAATTACTTTTGAAGAAGATCTATTTTTTTTAATTCTGCCTCGCCGAGCAGGGACCCATTATACCGCAAACAATAGTGAAACTCGGACAACTCTAGAAAACCCTTCAACATGTTCACTTCATTTTGGTTCAGTTCTTGAATGTCCTCTTCCCATTTTTGCACCTGGTTCTGTAATGAATTTGTTTTTAAGAAAAAAATATTTATACAGCCAATTTAGGCAGTATGAGACCACGTTAATTCCTGCGTGATTGTAGGCCATTTGAAATCTATATATTACCTTTAACGCGCAATTCTTGTATATATGTTACCGGCAATCTGTATGATCCGCATTCTAGGCATTTTATAGAATACCTAAAACATTAAGGTAATGTATGAAATATTATTCATTTTATACTTTGCCTAGGTATTCTATAGAATATCAGCTGCCTCCTGCAACGTCCGGGGACGCGCCGTCGAATTTTGAGCGGCGTCATGCAGTGTGTCCCTCCTCAACAGAGGGTGGTCCACACGTGTGTGCAGCAACGAGAAGGGTTGGTGGTG
Organism: Lacanobia oleracea; assembly: GCA_950371165.1. NCBI lineage: Eukaryota > Metazoa > Arthropoda > Insecta > Lepidoptera > Noctuidae > Lacanobia > Lacanobia oleracea. The sequence continues at coordinate 17,369,129 of OX493385.1, forward strand.
GACGTCTCGTTTGCCACCTCCGTGCTAGTCACAGGCATTGTGAACTGGCGGGTGTAGTTGGTGGATTCCTTGTCAGACCACCGTTATGTACGGTTCGATCTCCATCCAGAGCCCCGTGGGGAGATGGCCCGCTCTGGCAGGTCTCCTTTCTCATGGTGGGCTCTCACTCGCTTGGACCGGGAGGCAGCCAAGGAGGCGGACTTTCCCCAGGACTGACTGTCGCCCGCTGTTGAGGCCCAGAACGGCCCGCCACCTTTGGCCGCCGAACCTTAGACACGCTCGGTCCGGTCCTGAGAGGCTGGCTCGAGCGCTCCCGCGGTTTCTTCTTATTCCGTCTGGTGCAGGTGTTGTCAAGCCACGGCTGTTTTGGCTCGCACCTGCACCGGATCAGGAGGGAGGAAAACCCGGCGTGCCATGACTTCGGCGCGGCGAAGGACACGGCCCAGCACACCCTCGAGGCGTGCCCGGCTTGGTCTAAACCGCGCCGCAGTGTGACTGCAGAGATCGGACAGGACCTCTCACTTCCCAGCGTGGTCAACGCCATGCTGGAGAGTGAGGGGGCCTGGACAGCGGTCGCCTCCTTTTGCGAGGACGTCATTTCGCAAAAGGAGGACGTGGAGCGCGCGCGGGAGGACGACCCTTTTGCTGCGCCGCTCCAAAGGCGAAGAAGAGGTTGGATAGACGTCGTCTTCTCCCTCCTCTTGGTGGTGATGGGTGGGCGATAGGCGCGGGGGACTTTAGTCAGTAAGAGTCTGATACTCCCTTCTGCTTCACCCAAAGCGGGAGGAGTCATTTGATGATTTCCTATCCTTGAAAAAAAGGCTAGATAGGTAGGTAGGGTAGGCAGGTAGGGTAGGCAGGTAGGGTAGGCAGGTAGGGTAGGCAGGTAGGGTAGGCAGGTAGGGTAGGCAGGTAGGGTAGGCAGGTAGGGTAGGGTTTGGTTAGGTTAGGTAGGTGTCTTATGTAGTAAACAACTGGGAGGGCCCCCGACGACGGCAGGTATCAAATATATATGTATAACTCGCTAACTCGCGCAACTCCGTCAGCGTCACAATTTCCATTACTGCTCCGCTCCGCTAGTCTTAGCGTGATGATATATAGCCAAAAGCCTTCCACGATAAATGGGCTATCTATCTAAAAATAAAAGAATTTTAAATCGGACCATGGGTCCTGTGATAAGCGCATTCAAGCAAACAAACAAACTCTTCAGCTTACACAGATATATGTTAACATATATGTTAGTATAGAGTATAGATAGCGTAGCAAAACGTTAAAAAAGTAATAAAAAAGTACCTCGAAGTCCTCCAAATTAGCAAGTGGTTCTGCTTTAGAAGGCCATTCCTGTTCAGGTGGTTCTATGTTAAATACTCTCATTTCTTTTCTTACATTGGTGAGTTTACGTTCCATTTCAGAATAACGACACACCTCCATGACGAAACGTCTTTGGAACAATTGGTAATCAGGGTACAACTGGAAATTAGAAAAAACTGACCTTTAGGGTCCCACAGCATGACAGCAGTTCGACAGTTGCGCTTCTTTGTTAATCCACACAAATAACAAATGCGCAGCACTTTGCATTTATTCATGGTATGGATTAACAAAGCAGCGCAACAACCTCGCTTCTGTCGCGCGTTCTGTACGTCTTAGTAAAAAAAGAGAGAATGCTTAGCAAAGATAGTGAAAGTACATGTCTGGTGAAGCAATGGGCGATGATCTAGGTAGTTAAACAATTATATACTAAAATATTTCCTTTCATCTGGACCGCGTTAGCGTGTGGACGAGAATTCTGTACTCGTAAATCTATTAAAAATATCATTTAAATTGTTTAAATAAGTCAGAAATTAATATTTAAATTCAACAAAAATCTACTCAAGTACTAGGAGCGCATAACCATCGCAGAGGTGATTCATCATCAACGGCCGCCCGGTAAGCTCATTACCGGCTTTACATAAACGCCTGCAAAAACTTTGTTAGCAAATTGAATTAACACATATTGCTTCAACTTGTGTTTAAAACACAAGTTCAAGAAATGTTTGCGATCACTAACCAATAAGGCTGTTTCTAATTGACTATGTTACCAAAAATATTGATAAGAAAAAGAAAGTACTGTCAATATTTTTTGACCACCAAAAAGGCGTTCGATACGGTTTCGATTCCTGACTTGGTAATAAAGCTAGAAGAGCTCGGGATTCGTGATCAATCACTGAACATCTTCAGGGACTACCTTGAAAACTGAACTCAGTCTGTAAAGATATAAAATTACGTCAGTAGAGAACTACCAGTGACATTCGGCGTTCCTCAAGGCAGTGTGCTTGACCCAACCTTATTTTTGATTTACGTAAACCAACTTTGCAATCTGAAATCGGAAAATGGAAAAATCATAGCGTTCGCAGACGACACCGTCCTTACATTCTCTGGCGACACTTGGAACGATGCCTTCGACACAGCTCAAAAAAGACTTAATCGTGCACTAAAATAGCTCAACACACACATTTTTACAATCAACACATAAAACTAAAATTCTTACGTACAGCTTACATAACTCCACTCAACCGTTAGATTCGTACGACTTTTGTTTTTTTTTTAAGTTTGGGAAATCATCAAATGACTCCTCTCGCTTTGGGTGAAGCAGAAGGAAGTGTCAGAGTCTTACTGACTAAAACCCATTCGCGTTCCTCCCAGTGCCGTTTGCCGCAGCCCCAGCAGGCACTGGCCCTAGCGGGCCCCGTCTTTTACGTTGACAGCTCTTTGAGGCACGCGTGGAACACAGCGCGCCGTTCACCCGGGCCTGGTTCTGATCAGACGGCGAGCCACCCAATGCCCACCACCGACCATTTTACTACTTTTCTGTCGCTATCCAAACTAAAACCCCAACAGACTGGAAATAAAACTGTCTCGTCAATCGATTTTGAAAAGGCATTAAATCATCTGAAAGAAAATAAAATTGCGGAGTTGTTGTTCAGTGATGATCCCGACCAATTAACGGAATTGCTTATTCACAAATTGACTGAATCTATTCATCACAGTACAATAGTAAAAACCATTCCCAACAGTAAACGTACCATTAAGCCATGGATAACTACAGGTATATTAAGATGTATTAAAAATCGCAACAAGATGCAAAAAAAACTGCGTAATGATCCGTTCAATGACATTTTAAAGATAACTTACCGTCGATATAGGAACTTCTGTCATAAACTAATAAAAAAACTTAAAAGAAAATATGAAAGGGATCTGATTGCCTCCTCAGTCACAAACAATAAAAAATTATGGAAAAATATTAAAACCCTTACTTACTCGAACTCCATTAAGAATCAAAATACAGAACTACTGCAAATGCAGCAAAGTCCAACTGAATCTGTGAATTTTATAAATGATTATTTTGCAAACATAGGTAGAGAGCTAGCCCAGAAAATTCAATCGCCTGAAAACCACTGTAACAGTTTTCGATTCGAGACATCTCCAACTCAGATCAACTCCTTTGTTCTCTTGGATACTGACCCCGAAGAAGTGAACAGGATATTAATGAGTCTTAAATCCGACAGCGCGCCCGGCTGGGATAATATTTCCACTAGATTTTTGAAGTACATTAGTCAAGAAATTGTCCCGATCCTAGCTCACTTGACAAATCTTTGCTTTACAAAGGGCGTCTTCCCTGGGCCACTTAAACAATCTGTTATTACTCCTGTTCACAAGGGGGGGGACAGAGACGATGTGAACAATTACAGACCCATATCCATTTTACCTGCTATATCAAAAATAATTGAAAAGCTATTAAATAACAGATTAATTAAATTCTTACACAAATGCAATACCTTAAGCAACATGCAATTCGGATTCAGGCAGGGAGTTTCAACTGAGGATGCAGTCATTGCTCTCAGCTCTCTAGTGACTGACAATGTAGATAAAGGTAAAAAGTGTTTAACTGTGTTTCTGGATTTAAAAAAAGCATTCGACACCGTCTCTGTTCCCATCCTCATAAACAAGTTGGAGGCTGCGGGAGTGAGGGGAATTCCGCTGAAACTTTTTAGAGATTACCTCTCTAATAGGAAGCAAAGGTTTAAAGTGGACGAACACGTTAGCTATGATGCAAATGTCACTTTCGGTGTTCCCCAAGGCAGCGTGCTCGGCCCTAAAATATTTTTGATTTACATCAACGACCTTTGCAACCTCAAAATTAATCATGCAAAAATCCTTTCCTATGCCGATGACACCGCTGTAATATTTACTGGGAATACCTGGCGTGATGTTGCAAGTACAGCAGAAACTGGTATGACCCAAATAGCTACATGGCTGAGACATAACCTACTGACTCTAAACACTTCTAAAACTAATTATATATGTTTCAGCATATCTCCCCGGTCACAACCAAGCTCAGATTTAAACATCAAAGTACACTCGTGTGAGGGCGTAAATAAATGCTCGTGTCCTGTTCTAGAAAAGGTGTCACAAACCAAGTACCTTGGGGTAATTGTTGACCATAACCTATCATGGTACCCACACCTCGAACAGGTCACAAGCAGAATTAGGAAATTGAGCTGGATTTTCAAAACATTGAGACACATCATCCCTAATAACTTTTCCAGTGACACAAACGCATCCAGACACCTTCTTAACGAAGTTTATGTGGCTTTGGTAGAGTCTGTCTTAGCGTACTGCATTTCTGTTTGGGGCGGTGCGGCTAAGACTAAATTCATAGGCCTTGAGCGAGCCCAACGTGCCCTAATAAAAATAATGAATTTCAAAACCCTTAGATATCCTACACAAAGTCTCTACCAAAGCAGCAATTTACTTTCCGTGCGTAAATTATATATAATTAAAGCTATTCTAAAGCAACACAAAACTATCCCATATGACCCAAGCGTAACCTTGAAAAGAAGGAAAGACTTAATAATGGATGTTCCTGACACTAAAACCAAATTTGCCCGGATACAATACAAAAGACGTTCAGCACAACTTTATAATAGATTGAACAAAGAGATCTATGTGTATAACAAGAAATATAAAGACTGTAAAAAAACCGTAACTAACTGGATAAAACCACTAACATATGACGACACTGAAACGCTGCTACAATAGAATAACATCCACCAATCCAACATCTCTTTTGACTCAAAAATAACCCCTACTGGAACTACTGAAGCATTCACAATCCTCACACACATCATCACCCACACACACACAACCACTTTCACACACACACATCATTATACTCACACACTTCACTTACTTCAACCTACCACTGCAATCATGGCCCATTTGTTTATGTTTATTAATTTAATTTTTTCGTTTATGTCATATCTCAAGTTGGTTTTTAATGCGCAAAAATAATATAAAGTCTATGTGGATACAATAAGGAAGAGCGGAGTGTCCTAACACAAGCTTATTTTTGCTTACAAGGATGCTTCAAACACTAGTTGTTAAGTAAGACTTTGTAGAAATGAATAAACCATTATTATTATTATTTCGTTTATTTATTCTTAATTACATACAAAGTATATTTTTAAATATATCTCTAAAAAACCATAAAAAAATACATTTAAAAATATAAAAGTAGTAGTCCGCCGGTGTCGGGAACAGGGTCCAAGCTACCGGTGGTTAGGGCTCCAGAGAAAGGAACCTCCTCACAATACGAGCCGTATCGAGGAGTACTGCCTTCTGTATCAGGCCCTTTACCCAACCGCGTAACGCCAGCTTCAACAGATGTTCGTCGAAGCTATTGGCCATCAGGCCATTGGCTGTAATGACTATCGGCACAATGATAGCTGAGTCCACATTCCACATGTCGACAACCTCGTGCGCTAAAAGTCGAGATACTTGATTTGTTTCTCTTTCTCGGCCTTCACGAGGTTCTCGTCATGCGGGATGGTAACATCAATTATCATTGTGCGGCGCGCTAATCGGTCTATCACCACTATGTCAGGCTTATTGGCAACAATAGTCCTATCAGTGATGATAGACCGATCCCAGTACAACGTGACATGGTCATTTTCGAGAACTGGGTCGGGCACATACTTGTAATACGGTACCTCAGAATCCACAAGTTTATATTTCAAAGCAAGTTGCTGATGGATAATCCTGGCCACTTGGTTGTGCCTGTGCAAGTACTCGCCGTTAGCCAGCCGAGAACAACCAGAGATAATATGTCTGATGGACTCAACCGGACGGTGGCATGCCCGACACACGTCCACCGTCCCATCCTTCATAATATGCCTCCGGTAGTTATTCGTCAAGATAACTTCATCCATAATCGCACAGACAAAACCTTCAGTTTCCCCGAAGAGATCACTGAAACGTAGCCAGGCCACGGACGCTGAAAAATCTACATCAGACCCATGAAGAGCCCGATAGAAGCGCCCGTGAAGCTCCTTGCCTTTCCATACCTCCTTGCGGTCATCCGTGGTAAGTATCACAGGTTTGCGCCAGTTCTCCTTAGCCATGGACAACGGGGTGAGACCCTTGTCCACTGCGACCACATCTCGGTGCATACCCACATCAGCTGTGAGGAAATATTCTCTGAGACTGCACATCTCGCGGTTGTGGAGAGTCTTGGCGTTTAAAAAGCCTCGACCTCCACACTTCCGCGGAATGTACAGTCTCATCACCGACGATCGTAGGTGATGCATCCGGTTTGCGGTCAGCAGTGTACGTACTCTCCTATCCAGGGCGTCAAGCTCAGTTTGAGTCCATTTGAGTATGCCGAAAGAGTACATTAATATCGGCATGACCCAACCGTTGAAGGCGCGCACCTTATTTCCGCCTGACAAAAGGCTATTCAAAACCTTTTTCAGGCGGCCAAAGAAGCGTTCCTTCAACGATTGCTTCATGTCAGTAACATTAATGCCCAACGCTTCCGATATACCCAAATACTTATAGGTTTCGGTCGAGCTGAGTGATCTAACCTGTATGGAATCCAGAGTTGAATTCTCTCAGAGAGAGTTGAATTCATCCTGATGGCACTACTGAAGGTTTCAGTCAACTTCAGTAGCTCCATCAGTCGCGAATTGTTGGGGGCAAAGAGTTTCAGATCATCCATGTAAAGAAGATGAGATATGGCCTGACCACCTCTTCTCAACCGATAGCCTAGACCTGAACCCTCCAGCAATGTGCTTAGAGGATTCAGAGCTAAGCAAAACCAAAGCGGACTCAAACTGTCGCCCTGAAATATTCCCCGTTTAATCCACACAGGCTCATCGTCCCCCTGAATTGGTCGACATCCTGGATAGCGAAGGACTGTTTTCCATTGCCTCATACATGACTCAAGAAAGGTGCGTAGAGTTGCATCTATTTTGTACAACTCCAACACCCTCATGAGCCATGTATGTGGCACAGAGTCGTAGGCCTTCTTGTAGTCTATCCAACATGTCGACAGATCCTTGCGGGATCGACGGACCTGTTGGCTTATAGCCATGTCTATGAGGAGAAGCTCCTTAGTGCCGCGGGACCCTTTCCTACATCCATTCTGAGAGGTGGACATAATTGAATTAGTCTCAATGTGTTCATTGATCTTTACTCTCAGAATGGATGTAAGAAGTTTATAGACCGTCGACAAACAAGTAATTGGTCTATAGTTCTTGGGTTCCGCGGGACTACCGGTCTTATGGAGCAGGTGGGTAACGCCAGTTGTTAGAAACTGTGGTAGCGACCCAGACTCTAAGGATGACTGGAATTGAGTTGCCAGGAGCGCGTGTGAGCTGCTATACCATTTGAGCCAGAAGTTATGCAGTCCGTCCGGTCCTGGAGATTTCCAGTTCGGTTATTATTATTATTATTATTATTAATGCTCGACGTCCGCAGGCTCGCGCTTACGGTGGCCGAGAATCGCCCTGCGATTCCCGACGTCCGGGGCGTCTTCTTCTGTTGCGGCGGCTGGGGCGTGAGGTTTCCCTTTCTCTCTCACGTTCGGCTTCCTCCTTTGCTAGCATTACTGCTTCGCAGAAGGAGGTGACAGCTTCCCATGTCTCCTCGCTCCGGACCATTTCTTGAATCAGGGCCGGTCGCGAGAGATCGCCGCCGCCGATCGCCACAGCGAGGACACGGCGGTGCTCCGCCCAAGCAGGGCAGACCTCAACCGTATGCTTCACCGTGTCCTCCGGGCGATACTCGCAGTGTTGACACCCGGGCGTATTCTCCCGCCGTATTCGAAACAGGTTACCTCCCGAAACAACCGTGTCCGGTGAGTACCTGCGTCAAGCGGAAAGTAAGGACGCCGTGGCGCCGCTCGAGCTACTCCTCAAAGAGGGGACTTATCGCCGCAATTGTGGCGTGCCCAGCGCTAGGTTGGGACAGTCTTTGTCTCCATACTGCCATGAGATTTTGCCGGAGCTCCGACCGCCGTGCAGGAGTCTCACCCCGGCGTAGCACCTCCAGGCGCCATTCGTAAATGCGGTATTTTTGGCCTTTAGCCTATTAACCGCCACTCTCAGGTCTACCTCAGTCACCTCAGGAGCAACGTCATCGTAGATTCGTACGACTTAGTAGCGCACTCATGTTTACTGCCTGGCAATGCGACATGTTGAGCCTGTCTTAAATTAGAACGTCGTCGAACTATTAAATATCTCGGAGTGACTCTTGACGATAGCTTGAACTTTCAGCACATATAGAATCACTCACAAATATTATGCGATTTCAGCAATACCGATCCATTTGCTATCATTTATTGAAAAGTTCCGTTGCCTACCTCCGAAGAACTTCAGCAAATTCAAATGGAACCAGTCGAGAAAATACTCTTTCAAAAAAAAAAAACATCTAAATCGGTTAGCAATTGGCGAAAATATCGCTGAACAAACATTTTCATGGGATCCCATCATCAGATCTTGACTTATACCTTCCATCATTAACTCAGCAACATGAGATGATGATGACCAGGCACAAATATCTGAATTGCGATAGAAAGTTTATGAAAAACATTGTATGTACTTACAAAATTTGAGAGTTTCCCTAGATTTTCATGAGATCCCATCATTAGATTACTACTAACTTGGTGACAATGGGACTACCTCAAGAGTATAGGCTTTCAAATAAAAAAATAATTTTTAAAATCGTCCAGAATTGACGGAGAAATCGGTGAACACACATAAAAAAATACAAACAGCCGAACATAGAACCGCCTCCTTTTTGAAGAAGTCGGTTAAAAATGGCAAATTGGAAGCTACGATTGAGTACCTACTGTTTTTTTTGAAAATTATGTTACACAAGTAATACTGAATTATTAAATCCAAAGTAATTTAGATCAAAATTTTTATATCTTACTGTAAAACCTTTAATCATGAACATTTATCAATAATTTATTTACCAGAGGGCATAAACTGGACATGTCTTTTCTAAATCAATGCTAAACATTAATAAAAAAACAAAGGTAGTAAGCAAAAGAACATACGTCTATGAACTGCACACAACCCAACTCGCCGACGCCAGAGAGGACCTCGAACGCTGCGTCCGGTTGCAGATACATGCAACACTTGGTCATCAGGTCACTTCGTAGCATACAACCCATTATGAATCTAAAAGCAAAGAAAAAAATTGTTTATTTCAAAATAATATTTTCACGCTTACGTTAGTTACTACTAAACGTCTTAACTTTTTGTACACCACCACTGAACCAAGGCTTTCCGCCTTTATTTCGCTGCAACCATCGGTCTCGTGCAATGTTTTTGCCGGCGTCACAAGCCATGCCTGCCGTCAACACGGTCTCCGCTCAGACTCGGTTGCTCTATCACAATCGGTTTTTCGTTATAGGTATTATATGTACTGTACCACATCAGATTGCCAACCCGGTCATCAAACATCAACTCCTTTTCGGATAGTGTAATATCGGATCTTATCCTCCAAAGAAAATCCGAGAATAGCTTACTCCAAGGCCTTGCTGCCAATCGTGCCTCAGCTATAGCTGACCTTATGGCGCTACCTCCACGAGCGAGTGAATCACCGCGATAATATCGCCGTGTGGAGACGTGTTGTAGAATGAATTGGCAGGGCGTTAGTATCGCCACGCGGTAAGCAGGTGACGCAGCAGAGCACAATACAGATTTTCCAGGGCAGTGCAGGCGAGGCAAACATAGGCGCCTGCGCCGTAGCGTACTTAGTTCTTACTTCCATGACAAAATCTGCTTTGTCCTGCGCTTCGTGATCCTGCGTCATCTGCGTGTTAGCATACGCTTTGCGTCATTCGCGGATATGACACCTCATGCAAGTTACTGCCAATATAAGTCGAGTATTGACAAGACGGAATTACGAATCGCTTTTCTAAGTTATCATAGATACACTTACGAGTTACTAAAATATCCAAGTATAACAACTGGTTGGCTCTAAAAAACCGTTTACATCAAATCCTTTGCTTTATGTAAATACATCTATGTTTCTACATAAAGTTACAGTCTCGAGATTTTAGACACGTCGAAAAATTACAAAAACCCTTAATAAACTTTGACGTTGACATTTTGTCGTCTTTTCCGTGTGCTTTTCTTCAAAAAGTAACTGCCAGAGTTATAAGAAGTAAAAAGTATTAGTTAATATAGCGATCATGATTTCGAGCCATTGTAGCCATAGAGTATAGTTGCCCGTTGTAGCCTTGGTTGTTCGTAAGTACTGCGTAGTAGTAACGCCGCTTGCAAACAAAAACATGTTCTAAATTAAATCTTCTCAGTCGTTCTGTTTTAGTTCGTCCTTAAAGCATTTGTTAAACTCTTCTTCAATATTATAATGCATGATGGATGACAGATGGGCCAGCCGCCGGTCGATTCTGTAAACATGTCGAAGCCATCTTGATTGCTTGGATCGAGAAGCTCACTTCGTGATTACTTTTTAGTGGTATGCGGTACAGAGAGTAAAGTCCCGCAAACCTCCGTAGAAAAGAGAGGATCTTTCGACCAGAAGGTTATGTCAGGCGGGCAGCTATCTTCTGCGAAATCGTAATTTCGCAGAAGGAGGCTGCTTAGAGAAAGAGCAGGTGAACCGAACGTCGACGGAGGGCAGACAATGCCCTCTTCCAGCCCCCGTAGAAAGGTCCGGAGGGACGGTGGACTCGGAGCCGCCCCCCATCCAGCAGGACCCGAGACGGTTCCAGACGCGCCCCTACTGGACGTTGCGGGGGCAGGACACCTCACTCCTCCCGCGGGCCTGAGGTAAAAAAAAGCGGCAACAGTCTGATAGTTGATATTTAGGCTGATGTATATGTTCAAATCGCAGGGTAAACTCTGCTTGCGTGATGCAGGATTTTGACGTAGTAGTTCGCTGCTAGTTGGATAGATGGCGTCGCGGTTCTTTTTGTTGCGATGTATATTCGCACCGTTGGTTTTTCTTGTGGTGGCATTGATGCCGCTACAACTTTACCCAATCCTTCATTTCGACATGTAGAATCACACTGCAGAAGCCGTTATTTATACAGTGCGACCTAACAAACCGACCGACCGGGTAAGACCTAACAAATGCTGGCGTGACAACTTATGCCTGGTTTCTGAGGTACTTAAATTATCGGTCGTTTATCTATCCATTAACCACTAATTAATATGGGGTGTTTAATTTTAGGTATAACTATTGTTTAATATAGGTAACGAAAGATATATGTAGTTCCGTTTGATATTTGTTACTATAATTATAATCATTTATTGATAAAACAACTTAAGATATGCATCCAAGAGATATAATTTTATTTCTTCTTGAAAGACTTGAGGTGGCCACCGTTAACCAGAATAGGTTCATCCGCCGCCTTCTATAATGATCTCTCAGACATAAAGAGTTCATCACAAACGAAGAATACGTCAGAGAAGTGCCACGGTTGGGTTTGATGACGAAGTTTTCGTTAAAACCGTTTTGGTCAGCGGGAGGTATTTTATTTCTCTCCTACCCTTCAATGACTGTAGTCTGTTGACGGGCTGTCCACGATCCGCCACCAGAGGACGCGCTCTCTAGAGTTATAGTACCCCGAGATTACTGTTACTGCTGTTATGATTAATTTTATTTTAACAGTTTTAGATCCTCTGTCTCCTAAAGTATTGATCCAACAGTTAAATGCAAAAGACATAATGTACAGAAAATTTAATGTAGATAATTAATGTAGAAGTGAGCAAGAATCGTTTTGGAGATACAAGCAAAAATCTGAAAAAAGGTACCTTTCCCTCCTCCCCCACCGGCTCACCTCCCACCTCAGGGACTCTTAGTTTGTTCATCTGGAAACCTCAAAGAACAACTGTACCAATTGTCAATACCACACGATTTATTCGCTCTGATCAAAGTTAATTAAGCTAATTTTCCTGCACTAATCATCTATATTGTAATTCCGAATCGAATGACACCTCATTCATAATTTTTCGAGACTGCTGAAAAAAGTTGAACAAAAAGCACTTGTTGGCTAAACTCGACTTAAGAGAATCGACTTAACTGTATAATTAAGTCGATTAATTAACAAAAGATTTGTGTAAATTGGCTGAAATTTGATGATGTTTGTTGAAGCTATGTAGGAAAAAATCACGCAGACTTAAGTTCTGGTTTCCTAGGATAGCAGTGCCGTCATAAAGTTGCCCTAATACAGCGGTGAATAACGTTACTATGAGGGCGGTGTCAATCACCGCACTCTAGGACACCGCGCCATTCTTTTTACATAGAAAAGGTTCTATAGTGACGTCATTCACCGCTGTATTACGGCCGCTATAATTATGACGGCACCGCTATCTTAAGAAACTAGAGCTTTCGAGCTTATTACAGTTATGAGCTTTGCCACGCGTACGAAGCCGAGAAGGGTTACAAATGTTTTTTTCAATAAAAAATTAAACAGATACATATTAGGTATTAATTATTATTAACATGTATCGAAACGACGAGCAACAAATCAGCGAGCCCCAGCTCCATCGATAACTTTCTACCTTGCTATCTTCTTCTGTTATTCTTCAAGTCCCTAGGGACCACAGGCACTGGAATAATTTACTGTTTCCCAACTAAGTTTTGAGGTGGGCCCGTAGTTCCCAAGGGCAAACGTGCCTATTTTCTCCTCGTACATTATAGTCGATTGCAAACGTTACTTTGAATATAAAAGAGAGAACCTATTGTATCGAAATTTGCTACAAGCAAATTAACAAATTTTGATACAATAGGTTCTAACGAGTCCAAACCGGTCAAACCGTTTGACCGGTTAGTTTTTTTTTTACTTAAAGTTCGATTTAGGCCACCCAACTGCGTGTGGTCTGTTGAGTATTCCGATTATGGCACTCCAATTGTCCCAGTAATTAGAAAAGGAGAAATAAGAATTTGTTGGCTACAAGGTCACGGTTAACCCGAAACTTATGCGCGAAACTGTGAACGTCGCTGAGTGGGAGTGAACAGTTTTCTAAAATTGATCACACGTATGCTTATCAACAATTATTATTAGAAGAGGAATTTAGGCATGTACCGCTATAACGCCACACATAGGAACGTGCGTGTACAATCGCACTCCATTTGGACTTACATAATTATATAGTATTCCGGAAAAATTTCAAAAGCTTATGGAACAACCGGTTAAAGGAATCAAATGAGTCGCTGTTTTCATCAATGATATAGCATGTACTGGAAAGTCCCGTGAGTGAGCATAATAATATGAATAATTTAAATTAAAATTAAAAATCAAAATAAAATAAAATAAAAACAATACAAAGTCAAGCTGGTGTGTGTGTGAATCTTCTTACATTCTCACAAAATCTTTTTATTACGGGAGCAGGTAGTAAAAAGATTTTGTGTTCATAATTATTGAGATTGCACTAGACTTTCAGTAGCGTAGTAGTCCTGTGTCAGTCGCTAGATCTATATCTTGTTTTTTGTTTCGCGTGTCGTTAGAGCGGTGCTAAGGAGTTTGTTCAGCTTATTATAGAGATAGATCGCAAGAAACGCCTGTTGTCGCCTAGCAGACACCGTGTGGCAACGCACAGGTAGGAATGCTATAGGCTATTTATTATCATCACGCTAAAAAACCAATAGGAGCGGAGCAGTAAGGAAAATTGTGACGCAGACAAAGTTGTGCGGGTCAACTAGTACTAATATATAAAGCTGAAGAGTTTGTTTGTTTGCTTGAACGCGCTAATCTCAGGAACTGCTAGTCCGAATTGAAAAATTGATTCAGTGTTAGATAGCCCATTTATCGAGGAAGGCTATAGGCTTTATAGCATCACGCTTAGACCAATAGGAGCGGAGCAGTAATGAAAATTGTGACGCAGACGAAGTTGCGTGGGTCAACTAGTTCAACTAAAAAATTAAGAGAACTGTTTGCACGTTTCGGATAACCTTCATATATAATTAGTGATGGTGGATCCCCAGTTAAGTTCGTTTACATTTACTAATTATTTAAATAAAATTTAATTTTATAAAGAATCGCCGTTACATTTATTACTTCCTGCTATTATAATTCATAAATAGTACTAAGACAACTTCCAATTCCTACATAATACGTCTATATGGATTCATAGAGAACTCAACCAGGATGTTAGATCTGTCCTTTCAGGGCAAAGAAATCCAAGGGTCAACATTAAATTATCTTTCGAACGTTTCAAGGGGCAGGTTTACGTTACGTGAGACTTTGTAATTAGTTCCTGTGAACGTAAGAGAAGTGAATTAATAAAATTCCCCACCCTAACGGGCTCTACGGAGAAAATAAAATGTAGGGGACCCGTAAAATATGAGCCATCTGAGAATACTTCGAGCCTACTCATTTGTTAAATGACGAAGTTTTGAAATATAAAGGGTTTTTTTTTAATCAGAGACATTATGAGGCTGACTATTATGAGCTGTAATTTCCATTATGACCTTTTATTATTGTGTCCTTGAGAAAAACGATTTCATAAAAGACTAGATGACCTGGTAAACTTTGCATTTTCTCAAATTTATTTAAATGATACACTTTTTGTTTGTAAACCACCCATCCACACCTGTATTAGTGCAAAAAAAATATATATATATATCGGTTCAGCCGTTTTGGAGTTTTAGCGAGACTAACGAACAGCAATTATTGACTTAATATTTAACAACCGACTTCCAAATAAATAAAAAATAAGTACAACAAAGTATAAAATAACTTTAATTTTGGAAGTCGGTGTTTTTGTTAGTTTCTTCATATTTTAACACCGACTTCCGAAATTCAAGTTTATTATACTTAGTAGTACTGTTTTAATTATTGAAAGTCGTTTGTCACCACTGAAACGTTACAGGAAAGCAAAATACGCGATTTATTTTACTTGGATGTCAAAAATATTTCATCCAAGTTAACGATTCCTTTTTCAAACTCGGTTAAAATTAAAAAACTTTATTTTCGGAAGTCGGTGTTCAAAAACGATTATTTAGTTTTTTCCAAAACCACCGACTTCCGAAATTAAAGTTATTTTTTACTTTGTCGTGTTTTGTTTTAGGAAGTCGGTTTGATATTTTTGTTAAAAAGTTTTGTTTTTTTGGCGTGATATTATGTTATGAACTGGTGTAAACAATCAACAGACATGCGATTACTGAAAACCCGATCCATTTACTATCATTTATTGAACTTCGGAGGTAGGCAACGGTGTTGCCTACCTCCGAAGTTCTTCATCAGATCTTCACCAAATTTAAATGGGACCAGTCAAAAACAAAAAATACACTTCCAAACAAAAAAAAAACATCCAAATCGGTTAACAATTGGCGAAAATATCGCTGAACATATATTTTTCATGGGATCACATCATCAGATCCTGATACCTTCCATCATCAGTTCAGCAACATGAGATGATAATTACCAGGCACAAATATCTGAATTGCGTTAGAAAGTTTATGAAAAAAAGTGTATGTCCTTATAAAATTTGAGGGTTTCCCTCGATTCTCATGGGATCCCATCATCAGATTCTGACTTGGTGACAATGGTCCTATTGTCACCAAGTCAGAATCTGACGAGTATAGGCTTGAATAAAAAAGAATTTTTTAAATCGGTCCAGAATTGGCGGAGAAATCGGTGAACATACATAAAAAAAAGATACATACAGCCGAACATAGAACCTCCTCCTTTTTGAAGAAGTCGGTTGAAAAATTAAGATTAGAAGAACATCCAATTAACCACGGCCAATAACCTTGAATCCATCGCAAAAACTTGGTTTCATAGTACCGAATGATGGCCGATTCTTTTTCCAACCTATTCTCCCACAGCTGAGGAAAAATCACATTGCATCACAACGCTTTGTGTTTTGCATCTCAGGCCAATCCGTCAGGAACGAGTCTAAATCGCCACGCCAGCGTTTATTAGGCCCGCCTCAGCTACGACGCGCGGCGCCCGTCGGCCTTGTTGCATCTTGTAAGTATGACCCGCCATCTTTCCATCTTTATTACATGGATTGATATTTCACTTCGTGATCACTTCACTCAAGCCTTCATTTGGACATGTTTACAGAATTGACCGGCTGTAACGTAGTAGTAAAACTAAAACGCTTCAAGTAACGGTAGGCAGCGCCCCACTTCCTTTACTTGCAATTAGTGAAACATACAGAAATGGTAGCAAGCAAAACATTGCACTATTATTTTAGCAAACATTATTTTAGCCCCAATTAAGTAACAGTAAATATGAAACCATCATGCATCGTGGTTATTTCATGAAAATTCATTTACCAACAGTCAGCTTAGTTTTACGCTCCATTTTGTATAATTACAATATTGTAGTTATTTTCCAACATCATCCTGCCACTGTTTGGTGTTCTCGCTTCATTATCATCATATCCTATGATGATAATGAAGCGAGAACCTATTGGGGGATGGTATATGTCCACTGCTGGACATAGGCCTCCCCCAAGTGTCACCATAACAACCCGTCCTGTGCGTCTCGTATCCACCGCTCATGTCCGCTGCTTTGTTAATCTATAAAAATAATAAATGCAAAGTGCCTGCGACCGCTTGTTTATGATTTGTGGCCTCGATCGAGGGTAGGTGGGTTTTAGTTGGATAGGGTAGGCAAGTAGGGTGGGCAGGTAGGATAGGCAGATACGGTAGGCAGGTGAGGTAGGCAGGTGAGGTAGGCAGGTACGGTAGGCAGGTAAGGTAGGTAGGTAAAAAAATATAAGCTGTTTCATACAAAATGCAGTATTTAGCCAATAAAATGTATAAAAGAGCTGATATTTTTTTCGAGTTTTCAGGGTTGTTGATGTTTCCCAAATAACGCTGTATAAAACTCTTATGTTACTGAGTGACCGACAGAAAACGCACAAACGAAACTACTGAAAATTCTTGGGAACCGTAGGGGAGCACTAAGAAAGAATTTCCCAAAATTCCTTCGGGATCGGGAAAAACGGGCTATGGGCGTTCGAAGTCGTAGCCAAAAGGTAATTAAATCATACAACCTCATTGCCACCAACCGCACAACATGTAGCACATATTAATTAGCCTTACCAGTTACAAATGAAATCAAAAATATCCACTCAAAGAAATTGTTTCCATTCAATAATTGAAAATTCTGAGCCATGTCCGGAAGCGTGAAAGCCATAAAAAGTCGTCATTTTTGCCCAATGGCGAATTCAATCAGGCCACACGGTCACGTTACTAATAAAACGCGCCAGCAACCGTCAAGGTAGACAAAAAACAACAATTTTAATTTTTTAACCCTTACTTCGCTTCACAGACAACAGACAAACAATAGGCATTCGGTCGGCAGATATTAATTAACGAATGTCCGTCCGCTAACCAGCGATACCAATTAGCATATTTGCAATCTGTTACTCTAACCAACAACTTATATAACATTGAACCCCGTGTACAATTAGAATTTACGTTTCAAAGTCTCCTTTTCTTTACTATTGATAGGCACGCGTTACCGCGGGTACCTCAGTCTAGAAGTTTTTATTTCAAAGTAGGTTGCTGATGGATAATCCTGGCCACTTGGTTATGCCTGTGCAGGTACTCACCGTTAGTCAAACGAGAAGAACCAGAGATGTTTGATGGACTCAACCGGCGGTGGCATGCCCGACATCGCACAGACAATACCTTCAGTTTCCCCAAAAAGGTCAGTGAAACGTAGCCAGGCCACGAACGCTAAAAAATCTACATCGGACCCATGAAGTGCCCGATAGAAGCACCCGTGAAGCTCCTTGCCTTTCCACACATTCATGCGGTCATCTGTGGTAAGTATCACAGGTTAACGTCAGTTCTCTTTAACCATGGACAACGGGGTGAGTCCCTTGTCCACTCAGACCACATCTCGGTGCATACCCTCATCAGCTTTGGGAAATATTCTCTGAGACTGCACATCTCGCGGTTGTGGAGAGTCTTGGCGTTTAAAAAGCCTCGACCTCCACACGACTCCACTTCCGCGGGATGTACAGTCTCATCAACGACGATCGTGGGTGATGTAACCGATTTGCGGTCAGCAGTGTAAAGTTTAGTTTGGTTTTCAGTTGAAGGCTCGCACCTAATTTCCACCCGACAAAAACCTATTCAAAACCATTTTCAGGCGGCCAAAGACACGCTCCTTCAACTATTGCTTCATTGTCAGCAACATTAATGCCCATTGATTCCGACATTCCCAAATACTTGTAGTTTTCGGTCGAGCGGAGGAATCTATCTTGTTTGGAATCCGAGAGTTCAACTCCCTCAGAGGCAGCATCCTGACACGGTACGTAGTGACGTTAGTTCCCCCCTCTGTAGACTAAGTATTATTGATCATTATGAAATTGTATTTCTTTCTATATATTATGTCTGTTAAAAAGCGTTGTTTGATATACGTGAACCGTGGCTCGGGCGTTTATTCCTTTGCTGCGATGTAAAAGTTAGCCCACTTTCATCAAAATGTACCATATTGTTGTTACATACAAACTCTTTATTCATTCATTAATTATTGTTGAAAATTATTTGATATGGATGTGTGCATTGTTATAGCCCACAACAGAGAGACTATCAGATATCAATTATAATATAATATCATCAAACAAAGCTCATTTCACGCGAAATCCTTTTAATTAGGCTTGACAGGTGAACAGTGAAACGGAATACCTTCACCATTGTGGCTTCATTATGTTGTTATCTGATGTATTTTGACAGATTCCAGCTTCGTGGTGTACGTACACCGCAAAACAGTTTAGTGCGGGTATTGAAACAACAAAAAGTTGTGTAGTGTACACCTGCAAAATGTATTTATTAAAAAAATGTTAAATAGGATTGAGAACAGTATATTGTTATCTTAGGGCTGAAAGTAACTGATTTAGTCCCGAGACGGCGCCAATACTATTGGCTATTGGCGCCCTCGCTACGTTCGGGCGCCAAACGCCGTCTCAGGACTAAATCAGTTACTTTAACAGTTCAGTAGTATCAGTTACTATAACTTCCGATTGATCGGACGAAATTCTGTTCTTATGGAGTCAATTCATTTGATTTAATAATGTAACTGTTATAAAAATATGGTTATTTTTGTTTGTGATTCCTTTATCATACAGGTTTATTATTTTTTAATTGAAATTAAAGAGGCTGACTGATTAATGTTTGTATTATTTTATTTTATTGCCTGCCCTTAACATATCTTTCTCATGCCAACCATTTCAGACTCCGCCTTCGACTCCGAAAAGCCAGATTTAAAAACTCCAACTCAGACTTCGATTCCGATATAACCTCCATATCATCCCTACATCCTACTATTAATCATAATAATGTAACAAGGAGAACAAGAGTCTTTCACCCGAGGTAAACACTGTGATTTAATAATATAAACATGAATTAGCTAAAGAAAAAATCTTCAGAAAAAGTAGGAGTGATGAAAAAGTTATTTAAAAAATATTTTTTCGTGATATTCCAGTGGATGCGTGTAATACAGGCTCCGTTCAGAGGTCGGCAGCGAATATCTTTCGACTGAAATTATGACGATCGTTATGTTATGTTGTACGTGTACCTTCGTGTTATTTTGTGAACGTACTCGATTGCGAACTTCAACTATTCGTGGTCGAGTGGTTTAGGCGTTTGCCTTGTGACACGGTGGTCGTGGGTACGATTCCCACGGGAAGCATACTTTGTAAAGTGGTTTCCAGTTTGGCTAGGACATTGCAGGCTTGAATCTCCTGAATTTCTGATAAAAGATGATTCCGTGCTTCGGAAGGCACGTATAAGCCGGTGGTCCCAGCCGCACAATGGCGGTCGTCAAATAATTCATATCAGAAACAAGCAAAACTCTTCTCACAAGCAAGTGCAAAACGTCTCAGCGCAACAGTTATCACGCACTGAGTGAGAGATATTTTTATTTACAAAGACATCATGAGTGTGGTACGCCCGCCCTCTGAAAGTGGCCCCATCTTTGAACGTAGTGATTCGCAACCGAATTTGCTATCAAGCGTTTCTCAACCCATATTTCCGGATACTTCAAAAGTAACCCAGCGCAGTTATAAGCGGGAGCAGTTGGATGATAACGAATTTATTCGAACTGAATAAAGTGAAATGCGTTATCAAATGTCTGAAATGATGATAATGTTAAAAACTATTACGCCTACACAAAGTGAATTCCCAAAAAAGTCACTGAAGACATTTCAACAATTAAAGAACGAACTGACGGTATTATATCCACTACTGATAATCTCACCGCTGAACAAAACAATATCAAATCCGATATAATATCACTACGGAATGACCACTGCCAACCGAGAAAAAAGTTGAAGCGATTAACCATGCCATTCAATTACTAAATACAGATAGACCATCTCTTCAAGTTTCCTTCCCAATTCAAACACCATCATAGCTGAAATTAACGAACGCAAATTCCGAAGCCAAAATATTATTATCAGTGGTACACCAGAACCATTATCATCGAACAAGGAACAACGCATAAATATAGACAAAAACAAGGCCGTAAATTTACTCAAATCGATTGAAAACGACTATCCCAATCCAAAAAGGATTATGCGACTGGGGAAGTATGATGCAAATAAAACACGTCCAATAAAAGTGTTTTTAAAATCTCAGGAAATTGCGAAATCTATACTACGTAACCACAGCAATTTTCAACAGGACAGTGTTAAATATATTCCGATCAGACACCAAAACAGTGCGAATATCTGCAAAATCTCAAAGAAGAGTTCAATCGCCGACAGATTAACGAAGATAAAACTATCACAATACGGTATGTTAACGGCATACCGAAAATCGTGGCGTTACCATCAAAAATGGATAGCCACCGAACCTACTACAAACATAAATACTAATCCTAACAATGACAAAGTAAACTATCAAGTTGTCGATAACTACAGCAGCATTAGAACCTCAGCTAAATCTTTTATATTCCTGTACGCAAACATGCAAAGTATTGTAAAATAATATTAATAAGTATTGTTTTTTTGGTTGGTGGTTTGATCTTGTTTACATGCAGTAGTTCTAACAGAAACCTGGATTAAATCTGACGAAGAAGAGGAAAGGTTTCAGATCCCATGATACACACATTATTTTAACTTAAGAAAGGATACTAGAGGAGGTGGCGTTTCAATATTAGTGAAAAATAACTTAAAACATAATTTGACTGAGGAAATCTGTCAAAACTGCAACCACTATCTTTGAATTAATATTGAAAACTCTACCCTGGATATAGGTGTTGTATACAGAAAACCCGAACAATCAAACGTTAAAACTTTTTAAGATACTTAGATACTCTCAACAACTACTTTATAAAAAGCGAGGTGTGGCCTTTGGCGACTTTAATTTCAACTTATTTAATACAGAACGTGTAACTAAAAAGTACTGAGTATAAAGAAGTGATCCATGACAAAGGCTACAAATTTTTGAACTAAATAGATTTAAAATACTGTGTAAGAGAATCAGCAACATCAAAGGGTATAATTGATTACATTTCCTCAAATCTTAAGCTAAATAATTTCCACCTAGCTATTGTCGATACACCTATGTCAGACCATAAACAAATCTACTTGCAACGCTTTAAACCAGAACCTCCGAAGAAAATAAGCTAGCATAAAACGGTCTATGAAGTACTTTATAAGACCATTTTTGAATACCGCACCGAAAACACTGACTATATTTACGAAAAAATTGAATAATAATTATTAAAAAGTATAAAAAAGAGCAAGTCCCGAAAATACAAAACGCTAAACCCACCACGACAAGACTGGATGAATAAAACAAGCATAAGTGAAATAAACTATAGGAACACTTTACGGGACCATCATCAAAAAAATCCATCAGACAAGTAAAAGGAAGATATATTTACAAAGAAAAAAAACGAACTGTCAGAGTTTATCCAACGAACGAAGTCAAGCTATTACATGAAAGCCTTTGAAAACTGTAAGAAACAGCCATTGAAAATGTGGGGACAGATGAACAGCCTATCTTGCAATAGATTAACTGATAAATCCGCACCCCGGAAACGTCAATCACAGATTGACACGGTTACAGACCTAAAAGACATTTGCGCTGTTTCAATGATTTCTTTGCAAATCTAGGTTCGATACTGGCAAATCATATATCATAAAATATCTCCCGTCAGGTAGTGCCTTGTCGGGTTTAACTGGATCTGGCTCATCTTCCCTTAGTGATTTAGAACCAGCCACATAACAGATGCAATCCTAAAAATAATGAATAATTTAAGTAATAACACCAGCTCAGGTTTTGAAGGTACCTCCACAAAATCATTGAAATGTGTTGTAAACAAAAATTTTTGACGAACTCACTAATGTTTCATACATTGGTTTATGCAATCGTGAACATTTCCAAATAGTCTTAAAGTTGCAAAAGTCACGCCAATTTATAAATCCAGAGTTAGGAGCCGGGCAACTATCGTGCTATTTCGGTTTTTCCCGTGCTTTCAAAAACCTTTGAGCGGGTCTTATACAATCTTGAAAAGCCTTAAAAAGCCTTACTTTAAACTTCTTATATGAAAATTAATACGGTTTTAAACCGAAATTAAATACATTTCAAGCTACTAGTGACGACAGCTATAAAATTTAATATAGATAAAATGGGCATGGGTATTTTTATAGATCTAAAGAAGGCGTTTGACACGATCAGTCATGAATTATTGTTAAAAACTTATGGAAATCGGGATAACAGGCCCCGCCCTTGACATTTTCAGATATTATCTGTCAAACCGATACCAGGTAGTTAAAATTCGTCGAGTCATAATATATGGTGTGCCCAAAGGCTCATTTTTGGCTGCCTTGTTATTTCTCTTGTACATAAATAGTGTCCACAAAAATGGTATAAAAGATGACTTAATATTATACGCAGATGACTCATGTTTGTTTTACTTTGGGCACACAATCGATTCGAGTAAGCACAGAACGATTTGGACTTACTTTATCTTCTCACTATCAATGCAGCAAAAACAAATTCTATGATATTCATAGAAAAAAAATAAAAAATATTGGCAGTTATTCACTATTAAAAATAAATAATCAAAGCTTG
Organism: Lacanobia oleracea; assembly: GCA_950371165.1. Classification (NCBI taxonomy): domain Eukaryota; kingdom Metazoa; phylum Arthropoda; class Insecta; order Lepidoptera; family Noctuidae; genus Lacanobia; species Lacanobia oleracea. The sequence continues at coordinate 17,392,478 of OX493385.1, forward strand.
ATCTACTTTGTTTATAGTAGATCAAGAAAAATATTTAGGATTAATTTTAGATGATAAGCTGACGTAGCTTCCACATATTCAAAAAATAAAAACAAAATTACAGTCACTCACGGGTACTCTATGAGGTATCGTTCGCTGCTTACCACGTCAAGTTTGTAATACTATTTACTTCTCCCTTGTTATTTATTGACTACCTAGTGGAAATATGGGATACCGCCGCTAAAACACATGTTAAGATACTACAAACTGCTCCGAATTAACTTCTAAAAACGTTATTTAATTATGAATACCTAACTCTAACAGAAACTCTTTACAGTGAAATTAAAGTAATGAACATAGCACAAACATACACATATAATACATGCATACCTACTAGTTCGTAAAAAACTTAATAAAAATATACACACAAACATAATCTTCACAAAAATCTATAAAAAACAAAGTGAACAAAACTTTTAAAACTACTCCCAACCCGAACAAAATACGGTAGAAAAACTATTATGTACGAAGAATCTAAAATATATAACAAATTTCCGAGAGTCCTCCTAGAATCTAAATCGAAAACCACGTTTAAAAATAACTTAAACACTTTATAGTAAAAAACTCACAATAGTTTCGAGCCACTTCCAGTGGCAGTCACTGCAGTACATCTGTGTTTTGTACGGAAACTTGTTTACGCATTTCGTATATCGAATCAACACTAATTGTTCATATTTATTTGTAATCTACCCTCAAAACTTTATAATCGACGTCTAGTGTTTGTAATACGTCCAACATTTAGTTTTATTTGTGATATGCCTAGTTTTAAATTCTCGTGTAAGTGAATTGTAATTTCTTGGAGGATAAATGAGGATAAATGAGGAGGAGGATCAAACCTTTATCTAATTGCATGAGGAGAATATTGATATTAAAGCAATTGCTAGGAAAATTAATATAGCGGTAAGTATATTATTTTTATGCTTCATTTATAATTATAGCTTTTTCTTAGTTCGTTAGTTGACCTTAAAATTAATTTAATAAATTCTAACAAAGTATTTCTCATACCTAGTATTTTACTATATTATTCGAAAACTTATTTACAACTATAAATAACTATTTACAAAACAAATAGGTATAGTTTAGTAAGTAAAACATCAACGTATAAAAGGTATTAGATTTAGTTATGTTTAATGTATAACGTTGTTACATTCTTCACGGAGTTTAATGTAATGAATCAACATGTTATAATATTTAGAAACTAGCTGTCCCCCGCGGCTTCACTCCCGTCAACTGGCATACCTAGTACCTACCTACTTACCCTACCTACTCTACCTACCTACCCTAGCTGGATGACATTAAATTTGACAGTTACGAAACCCATAAACATTTTGTATGGGAACATGTTTTTTCATTTATTTCGTCAATTTGCCAATATTTTTAATAGTTATTCCGCTATTCCGGTTGGAGAATAATCCAAAAACACAAAAACTATAAAAATCAGTCCAGCCGTTCTCGAGTTATAAGTGTTTGAACAAACCCGACTTTGTTTTATATATTATAAGATATAAGATATGCGTATCGATATTTAACAAGGTCGGACAAGGATCACTTCGGGGATATTTCCGGTCTTACGAGTTTGCGGTCAAGTGCAGTATCGGAATCACAGTTAAGTCCCTTTAGATATAACAAGAGTTCAAGTTGTTCGTTTAGACGGCCATTTTGGTTGACAGTTTATGATAATAATAATCATAATCCATCCGCCACATTATTTCCGGTTGTTCTAGTCTGGCTAACGGAGACTATTTGCACAGGCACAACCTTGTAGCCAGGATTATCCACCAGCAACTTGCTCTTAAATACAATCTTGTGGAATCGGAAGTACCGTACTATAGGTATGTGCCCGACCCAGTTCTCGAAAGTGGTAGTTGCACATTGTATTGGGATCGGTCTATCATCACTGACAGGACTATTGTTGCCAATAAGCCTGATAAAGTGGTGATAGACCGACTAGAGCGTCGCGCAATGATTGTTGATATAGCAGTCCCTCATGACGAGAATCTCGTGAAGTCAGAGAAAGATAAACAAACGAAGTATCTCGACTTGGCTCGCGAGGTTGTCGACATGTGGGATGTGAACACAGCAGTCATTGTGCCGATAGTCGTGACGGCCAATGGCGTTATTGCCAAGAGCCTCGACCAACATCTCAAGAGGCTCTCGTTGGGCAGCTGGATCAAGGGCTTGATCCAGAAAGCAGTACTCCTGGACACGGCGCGCATCGTTAGGAGGTTCCTCTCTCAGGAGCCCTGACCACCGGTAGCTTGGACCCTGTTCCCGATACCGGTGGGCTACTATTTTTTATATTTTTAAATGTTTTTGTATTTTTTTTGAAATATTTAAAAATGTAAATAATATGTAATTAAATGAATAAATGAAATCATAATAATACCGCAAAGCAGTTTTGTGGCAAACTGGTAGGCAGTAGCGACCCCCACGGACCTGATCTCCAGGGAGAAGTCTTGTTCCTCATTTCTGGCTTGCCTTTATTAGCTGGCCGGAGTAAACACTGACGAGGAACAGAGCTCCCACCTCTTTCTTGCCTTAATCGGCCGGTCTGACTGGAGATTCGCAAGAGTAAACGTGCTCGGGAGAAGGATCTTGACCGTACTTCCGGGATTGTCTTGATAGCTGTGGTATACCTCTCCACTCCTTTAGCACTTCAGAACATGTTGCCCTCTTGGCGTTACGTCACTTTATGGAAGCGACCGTTTTAATTGGACCGTGGAAATTATATATATTTTTTTTCCTACTCCTCCGCTGTACTTTTCTGATTAATTTCGTTGCAGGAACCAAGACAGTTCAATCGTTTCTCTGGGACTCGTCGGGTTTCATAAAAAAGCGACCGTTTTCGGGGGCCCCATTTATTGAATGTGCAAGTCACCCCCAGCCATTTTAAAGCAGATTTAATTGTCAGTGGTCAGGCAGGAGCCAATAGTTCTTCGATAGTAAACGGTTATCAGTCCACTGAACCACCCAAACCCATAGCGTTTCATCTTGTGTCCATATTCTGCAATAGTCCTACTCCAACCGGGGATTGACATTGGGTATACTTTCACAGTGCATACAGGGATAATCGTCGGTTGGTGTCCCATTTCATTTGAAATGTCTAAAGTGGGATTTGGCTCCTCGTATGCCTATCAAAGGACCGGGTCTCCAGGGACCCGAGAAAATAAAAAACATAAAAAAATCATAATAACTTGTTATACAATTTATTAGTAACTCTACTTAAATTATACACCGTAGCACAAAGAACAGTGTTAGTAAAGTTCACGTTTAATGACGAGATTCTTTATTATCTCCCAGCAAACCTTTGAGTGATACAAAGAACGCCTCCCCCTTGAAAATAGAAGACAATCTTAATTAGAACGACGAACGGAGAGTAAAAAGCGTATCACTTTACAAGGGTTGATAAAAACAGCCGCTCGATTCTGTAAACATGTCGAAGTGTGAATGCTTGGGTGAAGTGATCACCAAGTGAGCTATTAATCCTTGTTATCAAGATGGAATGACAGCTCACATCGACATGTTTACAAAATTGCACTGCTGGTCTTTTCCCTTGTGCGATAACGAATCAGACAGGATTGATAATATAAATTAATATTGGCTCCTGCACAAAGGCAGGCGTTTCGAACCTCATGTCTGAGAGGGGTTGATTGACACATATTAAAAAATCGTCTGTTTAATTAAAACACCTACAAAGCCAAGGGGCTGTACCAGGCTTTACCCCACCTCCTTTTACACAAAACCCGGTTATGAAACTAGAATGAATATAAAATCTGAGCTAATAAGTTGATACCTCCATAGACTTCCACATACAGTCCTCCTAAACTCCACCTACAGCTACATCTATGTATACTAATATTATAAAGCTGAAGAGTTTGTCTGTTTGTTGGAACGCGCTAATCTGAGGAACTACTGGTTCGAATTGAAAAAATATTTTAGTGTAAGGTATCCCATTTATAGAGGAAGGCTTTAAAGACTCATTACTCTGACAATTGCACGAAACCAGTCCAGATGCACCAAACCACACCGCAACGTCGACAACACCGCTCAGTGGCGCAGGCTATATAATATCACGCTAAGATCAATAAGAGCGGAATATTAATGAACAACATGCTTTAAAAAGTACTACTTCCATATAAAAAAAAAGGGAATCCACAGTAAAATGTTAGTTAATTTCATCTCAAACTTTTTTTTTTTCGATGTTACCTACGCTGAACTAGCAAACCGTTTATTTCAGCGCTCAAGGGCACTACACCAAAACACGACTGTATTTCAAATCTGTTAAGATAAATAATATAGGTACACCAAGTGTTATTAAAACAGCGTTATCGAAAGACGTCACGCGTGAATGGCGATGCTTTCAATATTTTCAATTTTACATTTCAAACCATTTTCCCGGAGCTCTGAGAGTTTTATTACTAGACTCGACTATGGGACCCTGATACCTGGATTTTATTGAGATATTGCGTTGTGATGGCAACCAGGAACTTATATATTAAGTTCAAGAGGTATGCCTCGCTTGGATTCATATCTGCCTGCTCGTAGCTCGATTTATTGCTAACATTTTTATTTTCTAACACCCGCTTGAGTCGTCTGTTACGAGTGAGTGAGCGGCGAGTTATTTGCTTTCGTCTGTAACTTATGAATTTAATTATTGTTATAATGTTTTGTTTTATTCCATAAGGTTCCGGTCCTACATCCGAAGGTACTTATTGTTAAGTTACTGATTAATCTAATTATTACTATCGCTCGGGGAGATAATCTTTTATTTATTTTTATTCCATTTCAGCCAGACAAAACAGTGAATTACTTAAAAATAATGAAACAGATGAATGATTTAATTCTCTGCTACAGTCAGAAAATAGGTATAAGTATTTAAGGGGATAAGCAGATAATAAGGCCGTTTTGAGAATTGTATTTTCTCGTAAAGTACCTGTTATAATGTTTTCCTAAATTCTAAAGGAATATAAGATGCGAAGAAATTTTCTCGATAGAAAAACAAAAATACAAAGTTTGATATTTCTTTTAGCCTTTTCCATGACGTAATGCATTAGATTGATGTTATGAAAACTGCTTTTAAACATATAAATTAACCTTATCTAGGTAAATTCTCAACAATTTTTGATTTCATAATAGGTACTTTTATGTTATAAAATCTGAAATTGACTTTAGGCACTTATATTATTTGTTCCGAGCCGCTTTTTTCTATCGCCATCTCTTCTTTTGTTTTTAGAAGTATTTGCATCACTGTCTATCTATTCAGATTAATTCAGATGGTCCGTGGGCCTTGATGTAACCTATGTCAGTTTTATTGCAGATTTTTTTTAAACAATATTTTAGCTTAGAGATTTTATTTGTTAAAATTAGTGATATAAAATTATTTCCACCGTGTGAATGTGTATTTTGTGACCTTGGACAGCTTATAATCGTAGTCATTTTATATTCGTACCAACATTAAAATTATTTATAAAAATGTTATGCTGCTGTAACTTAGTGAGGGTGAGGAGTTGGGTATTTTGTAGACCTCATGTTATGCTACAGCATCAGGTCAATTTAACCAAGATCTTGCAATGTCATTGAAATAACAGAATACCAAATTTCGCATCGATCAGACCCGTAAAAGCTGATTAAATGCTTTCATCAACTAGAAAAGAGCTGATGATCTTCAAACGGCACAATCGATTTTGATAAAACTTATTTACGAACCACCGCCAGAAAACCTGCTATAAATTAAAAAAAACCGCATCCAAATCGGTTCACCCGTTTAAGGTCCACGGTGCCACAGACAGACAGATAAACAGACAGACACAGAGACAGACACATAGCGGTCAAACTTATAACACCCCTCTGTTTTGGTCGGGCGTTAAAGAATAAAACTAAAAATAGCCAACCTTCAGTGAAATTTGACATTTACACTAGCGCATATAGCGGCGAATTCAAACGCGCTAGCCCTCATTAGTTGACGGGGTTTCGCTATATTCGATTTTTTTAACTTTCGATGCGGGAGTACGAAGAGAGCGTGCGGTGCGCTCCGGGAGAGGGATACTAAATCACGCCTTTTGAGTTGTCAGAAATTATTTACTTATGCTCTTAATTTAAAACCATAAAATAATTTTAAACTAAAACTCCTGTCGCAAACTGACGAAACCCCTCTAATTTTTTCAAAGAGGAAGAGTTATACTCCTGAGGTGGTCCCTTTGTCACCATGTTAGAATCTGATGATGAGATCCCATGAAAATCTAGAGAAACCCTCACATTTTATAAGCACATGAAATGATTGATTGATGATGAAATGTTTTTCATGAACTTTCTAACGCAATTCAGATATTTATGCCTGGTCATCATCATCTGATGTTGCTGAGCTGATGATGGAAGGTATAAGTCAGGATCTGATGATGGGATCCCATGAAAAATGTTTGTTCAGCGATATTTTCGCCAATTGTTAAGATTGGAAGATTCTTTTTTGTTTGGAAGAGAATTTGGTGAAGATCTGATGAAGAACTTCGGCGATAACAAATGGATCAAGATTTCTGAAATCGCATGTCTGTTGATTGTTTACACCAGTTCATAACATTACATCACGCCGGCACGCTGTTTGTGTTACCACCTGAAAATTAAAAAAAAAAACCGACTTCCAAAAACAAAACACTACATAGTATAAAATAAATTTAATTTCAGAAGTAGGTGTTCAAAAACAAAATAACCATAAACACCGACTTCTGAAATTAAAGTTATTTTTTACTTTTAGTGTTTTGTTTTTGGAAGTCAGTTTTTTCTACATTTCAACAAGTGTTTCATTGACATTGATTGTCTCTGAAATCATAAATTAAGTAGTCTACAAATGGCTGAAATGACAAACCTGAATTGAGTTGAATTTGAATACATGCATCTGCCAGCATAGTCGTTGCCGTTCGCCGGTTTAGTTGCCAATGATGAAGAAAAAAGAAAGTACGTGAGTTGGCATTCTGATACCTGTTGGCTACCTATTGACTAACACACCGTATATAGTAGCCAGAACGAGTCGTGAGCACTGATGAATGTACAAAGGTGATCTCGTCAATGTTTGGTGGGCGAACGAAACTTGCAAGCGTAACCTTCAAATTTGTCGCAAAGTAACTAATTTGAAGGTGTTCCTCAGATGAAACAATAACGTGAAGTGTCAGAATTGTCATCGACAAACCTCCCAATGGACAGTGTGCGCACCAGTCGTGCCGGCTACAGAATACTCTTTATTATGTACACCATACCTTTGAGTTGCAGAAAGATACATTAAAAGCTGTCAATCTTAGATAGTTTTTTTTTTCTTTGCAACAAAAATCTCATGAATCCTGCAGAAGCCTTAGCAGGCCGGCCCCACGACAAAGGAGCCCGAAGCCCGATCATTGGAAGCACACACATTAACTATGTAAACATATCGAATCGGTTACCATGGCGGCCAATTATTTGTTTATTAGTTTATCCACTTCGTGTTAACAACTTCTGTTTGGATTCGGCTTTGGTTACAGGTATGAGGTTAGTTTATACGATGTTTGCTTTATTTTATGTTGTTACGGGGTTGTGTCTTCCAATTTCCGTGCTTTTTCATTTAATGAAGGATGGCGATCATCGCCGAAATACACCTCGATGTAATTCTCTAAAACTAATAGATTCCAAAATCAACATATCTTACAAGGAACCGAGTAGTATTGATTGAGCGAAAAAATTGCTGTGAAACTACCTTTATTTTCTAGAGTGAAAAAACCCGTAGAAGCATTGATTGTTCCACTATAGCTTATATCATCGTTAGGTATGAACGTTGTTAGTGAGGCAGCTATGCAATTTAAAGAGACCAATGACTATAGACCTCGCAGAAAATAACGATCTCTGTGTGGCTGGAACAAATATGTTAGCACAACAACGAGCTAATAAGAACTTTGGCAAATTCTGGAAATCCACAGATAAGATGGATTAGCGATTTCCTTGCGATGTGTGTGGAAAGTGATCACGGGGATATTTCAAAACTGTTTATAAAACATTTCCAGTATAATCTCTCCTTGGTCCCTCAGCTTCTTCTGCTGGCGTATTGTTGTCAGGTGAAGAAGACATTTATGTACTTCTCTGCCAAGCAAGTCAAAAGAGTCATAGGGGAAATGAGCAGAGGCACGTCTTAAGGTTATACCATCATGACCTAAAGACTTGCCTCACTCACTCAGCATTACAAAAAATATGCAGGGGATCACATGCCGAGGGTCTTTTCGTTGTTCTATACGATGTGTCTACACCATTCGTACTTGACAGAAAATTTTATGAAATCCCTTGTGGCTCCAATCGTTAAGAACAGGTGTATTAAAGAATATGCTTGAATCATATTTGAAAACTATTTTAAACCTTCATGAAGCATAGTTTGGGTTCCAGCCTAGAATATCGACTGAAACTGCTATCTTGAGTCTAAAGCATACTGTTCAATATTATACCGATCGTAAGACGCCGCCGTGTGCACGCCTGTTTCCTTAAGCTTTTGTAGGCCTTCGATTTCGTGTCCTATGATGTGCTTAGGGACAAGTTGAAGGAAATGAGTGCTCCTGCTGAAGTACTGAAAATTTTCCAATACCGATATGACAGTAAAAAAAAACAGGTGAAGTGGTCTAATAATAGAGAGTACCACTCCAGCATACGGATCGAAATGCGGTGTGAGACAAGCGGTTTAGAAATCCCCTAGGCTCTTCAATCTGTATGTTGGCGGCCCAACATGTATCTTGGATGTTGAATAAATGGAGTGTTAATAACATCAGCCACGCGGACGACATGGTGCTGCTAAGCCCAGTGGGTAATTAGGGAATTGATCTAAATCTGTGAGAGTTGTGATGCCTCACATAGACTTATTTATAATGTAACCAAGAGTGAATATATGCTCTTTAATATGCTCTTTTCCACAGGTAGATGTCCAGACTCAGTTCTTGAAATTAATAGGCTTAATGGCCTCATGGACTAAATTTATACAAAGTGTCGAAATTAAAGTACCTTGGACATTTCCTAACCGACGACAATAAGGATGATACAGATATTGAGAGGGAGCGTAGGGTGGTCAGAGGTAATATGTTGGCCCGTAGATTTGCCCGATGCTCTTACCTAGTAAAATAACTCTTTAAGGCCTTCTGCCTGAATTTTTTTCACGAGCAATCAATGAGTCAACTACACTAAATAAGAAATTACAAGATGTCCTGCGCGTACAATATTTATTTATATATTTAAGGATCACTAAAGAGTAAGTACGCTTATCACACAATACGTTTGTGTGTGATGCATACACATTTACAGGTAACCACAACTTACACATTAATGAGTCTACATGCTCCGACTGAATATTAATACAACATAACTTTAAAATAAAAATGCACGCGATTGACATACTAATTTCAAGATTATGATGACATAATTAAAACAAAATACAAAACGATATTACAATCAAAAAACAGGCCCACGGCGCGGGTGATCCACGGGCCAGGCTTACACGCCATCTCACAGACGAGTTTAATAGCCATCGGACAACTTCATAACAACAAAGCTCCGGTTGATGACGGTATAACCGCATAGCTGCTCAGGACAGGAGGAATATCTGTTTAGACAGAGCTGGTAAAGCTCTTCAATTCCATCATCCACACCGGCATAACACCGGAGGCATGGCACAGGAGCGTGGTGGATACACGCTCCTCAAGAACTATTGCCCCATTTTGCTCCGGAGCTATGTCTACAAGCTGTTTTCGAGGATTATCTCGAATCGTCTCGCCCACAATTTTGATGACATCCAGCCACCGTAGCAGGCCGGGTTTCGAAAGGGCTACAGTGCCGTGGCCCACATACACACCCTCAGGCAAATAATCCAAAAGACCGAGGAATATAATCGTCGAGACCTGAGTTGTCCTGGAGTATATGCAAAGATGTCTCATCGACTGCCGCTACGTAGAGGTGATGAGATGTATATATAAGGCCGCAACAATGACCGACCAAGCACAAAAACAGAGCACAAAACCAATCCAACTGCGTCGAGGTATGAGACAGGGAGACGTCATCTCTCTGAAACTGTTTACGAACGCGTTGGAGGACGTTTTCAAGACGCTTGATTGGAAAAGCCGGTGCATAAATCAGTACATCTCGCACCTCCGATTTGCGGATGACATTGCCATCACGGCAGAATCTCTGCATGATCTGGAAGTGATGTTGAACGGCCTGAGCGATTCTTCAAGGCGGGTAAGTCTCCCCCCGAGACCTGTAATCGTAAATACTCGTAGCGCTACCCTCGAGGTTGTGCAAGAATACATATACCTAGGCCAAATTATATAACTTGGGCGACACAACTTTGAAAAGGAGGCGCCCAGAAGAATTCGCTTGGGCTGGGCGGTATTCGGAAAGCTGCGTGATATCTTTGAATCGTCGATTCCACAATCCCTTAAGACCAGGGTCTATAACCAGTGCGTCTTACCCGTAATGACTTACGGAGCCGAAACGTGGACCGTCACCATAGGCCTGGTCCACAAATTCAAGGTTTCTCAGCGTGCAATGGAGAAAGCAATGCTCGGGGTTTCTCTGGTGGATAGAAATCGCAACGAACTCATTCACGAATTGGTCACGAATCGAGCTGTGAATCCATACATATTTTCAGTATCGGTGGATACTGAAAATATGTATGAGTTCTGCTGTCATTCCATCTTGTGTGTACGGATTGACAGCTCACGTACTTCACCTAATCTTGCACGGTGAGAAGTTTGCAGAATCACCGATGCACCTACCTATATAATATAGGTACACAATATAGAAAGTAAATCGAAAATTCGATGGGGCTTAAATACGAAAGTACCGACTACACCTATGCTCAGTGGACCGCGAATAAGTACCTGCCAGGGAACTTGAGACGGACAGCTTGGTTAGTTTCTCTATATTAAATAAACCCTGCCCGAGTCTATTCAGGCAGCTATTCTTTAAACTTTAGTCTGTTTGTTGTTGTGATAAACACAGAGCCGTATCAAGCTTTCTTCTTTGACATTATTTAGTTAGCATTATTTAATTATATAACCGTTTTCTACCTGTTATCGAGCGCCTGTTATCGAGCGCCTGTTATCGGCTCAACTATCGAGTCAAAAAGCACAGACTGCAGCCAAGAAGTTGAGCATCCTAAATAGGGTGAGGCAATAATTCATAAATGGGCAGCTTTTGAGTATGTACAAAGTACAAGCGCATCGCGTGCGCGTGAATAGGACAGCGTACGGAACATCACGCTCCAATAACATGGGTAAAAAAGTTGCTAGGATTCAACAGCACGTCGGCCGTAAGTTGACTGCTGGACAAAAGACTCCACGTCATGTATGCTAGAAAATAGACGCCTCGTTAAGAGCGTAGGGTAATAATTTCTGACAGTTCGAAAGGCGTGATTTAGCATCCCTCTACCCGAGCGCACCGCAAACTCTCCTCGTACTTCCACACCGAAAATTCGAAAAATCTAATATAGCGACACCCCGTCAACTAATTCAATTAATATAGGTAAATATCGATACTCTTATAACCTAAATATCGATACTCTTATAAACAAACTTTTTAAAGAATAAAATAAATATTCAAAGCAGACAAATAATAAAATGATTCATGTTATATCGTCATCTGCCTAGTCTTATCCCAACTATATTGTGGTCGACGTCCAGTCAAACTGGATTCAGCTGAATACGTATTTAATGTAGAGTGGCTACCTACCAGACCTCCACAACCTATTAGATCAACCCTTGCGTCTGTTATTCTTTAGCTACGAGCTCTTCCATTCGTGGTGTATGTTTAAGGATGTTCAACTTTTTTGCCACCAAGCTAAGGCAATTAATAGGCAAATAGCAGTTTAAAGGCCGCCATTTAGTTTTGGAGAGTTTTTAAAATTGAATTAACTGTGTTCGATAGTACTAATACAACTAAAGAACTTCAAACTCATATTCTACAAGTGTTGACTAGTAAAACACGGAAATTTCTGTATTACAATAGCTACAAAAGTACGCGCGACTGCAGCGCGTCTATATCACCGTATCAGTACGTTTGTATCGATACAAATGAGCGTTTACAGCGCCACTAAATTATTCCATGTATGCTTACTATACGAGTATATTACTGTGTGCGCCTGAGCGCGTTAAATTAGCGCGCATGATGACATAATATCATGCATGTGGTTGGCGCGTTAAAAAAACGCCGTGAGCAAAAGCACTAAAGGCTTTTGACTTAATTGAGACTGGTTCAGTGGACAGACTGCTTTGAAAGCAATGAGATGGACGCGGTTTGCGTCAAAAGGCGAGTAGGTATATTTCGCAGTTGCGTTGAAATAAGCGGATGTTATAGCAGACTTGCAGCAGATGCTAGACTGCTTAAATTTGATTCTTCTTTGCACACTGGACATCGAATGAACTTTGACAAAACCCACCTCAGTTTTATGTAGTCTTTTATTCAACTTACAGTACCACATTTTGAGAATACGATCGCGAGGCTTTGATTGCAAAACCATGCAAAAAATTGTACGGGCGCTGACCTACCAACAGACGTGGCACTAGTTTAAATATTATCATGCAGTCTCATGAAAAAACTTACAACCATTTCTAATCTATAAATCGTTGGGGTATTTTTTAATAAATAAAATACTATTTTGAAAGATTTGTTTATATCAATCACCGATATTAGCAGTCGGCCGTAAGTTGACTGCTGGACAAAAGACTCCACGTCATGTATGCTAGAAAATAGACGCCTCGTTAAGAGCGTAGGGTAATAATTTCTGACAGTTCGAAAGGCGTGATTTAGCATCCCTCTACCCGAGCGCACCGCAAACTCTCCTCGTACTTCCACACCGAAAATTCGAAAAATCTAATATAGCGACACCCCGTCAACTAATTCCATTAATATAAATATCGATACTCTTATAAACAAACTTTTTAAAGAATAAAATAAATATTCAAAGCAGACAAATAATAAAATGATTCATGTTATATCGTCATCTACCTAGCCTTTTCCCAACTATATTGGGGTGGGCTTCCAGTCAAGCCGGATTTAGCTGAATACCAGTATTTTACGGGACTTTTATGGTATAACATTCCTTAGAATTAAGGTAGATCATAAGGTCAAGAAACATAAACCAAAATATCAAATCTTTATTACAGGTGTTCTATGAAAAAAAAACAATTCTCAAAACGGCCATATTATTAGCTTATCACCTTAAGCATGGTGACCTGGATGCGCACCACGAAGGCTGGTCTGAGGTAGTGCAGAATGTCTGTAAATAAACTTAGGTGGCCTTTACCCAGCAGTGGGGGACAGCTGTAGACCAGTAAAAACAGAAACTACAAAAATATACTTGCATCTGGCAATTAGGTCTTGTAAGTATACCTAGGACCTAGATGTCACAGCCAGACTAGCGGCTACTTAGTGCTAACATTGTTCTTCTCTCGATTTTCCATTACGAAGTAAATGGAGCTAATGGCACTGCGAAATGTGACTTTAGACGGCCATTGAAACAATGTAGCAATGCCGTAGCTACTTCGCTGTTAACTAGTATACAGTTAGATCTCGAAAGATAGGGACTAGCAGATAACATTTAATTCCGTTTACACCAATGAAAATTAGCTATCTCATTGTTCTAGCAGTTGCAAATGTTGACTACTGAGCGTGATATTTGGGTTCGACAATCGGGTGGGCGTGATATTTGGGTGCATCTGTGTGAGAGCACACAGTTGTGTAACCTCCGTTGTGGATGCTGCGGTCCGATGGCCACCGTAGGTAAAATTTGATCCGGAAGATTAACGAAAATAACATGCGATATGGCAGACCCAATCATGCCAAAACTGGCCCAGAATCTAACATTTAAATACATTTTCAAAAATATTCATCTTTTAGAGCGTATCATAAAATATCAGAATAAATTATCTTTAGACGCAGGGTTAATCTTATTCAATTCTCGAAAATTCTCGTTTAACAAAAAAATAAATACACGTGATATCTCACTACACCTGTTTCTCAACCCCCTAAACCCCTTTCGAGCCTCACGTAATTAATGGACGATCCCCAACTTGAGGAAACGGTGCATCCGTTTACTCAGGTCAACTACGTAGAAAGTAGAAAAATCTTTAATTTCGTAGGTCGGAGATTAGCTGTTTGCTGAGTTTGTTGGAAAGAGTCACCACGGCCCTAGAACGTAAAGGGGTTTAGGAGGAACACGAATGGGTTTTATTCAATAAGTGTCTGACACGTAAAGCCTTCGACACCGTCGAGACCTGGGCTGTCTTGGAGTCCATGCAAAGATGTCTCATCGATACTGCGCGTAGAATCAGCCTGTTGAAGTGGAAATAGGCCGGCCATGTCTGTAGACGGACATATGGTAGATGGAGTAGTCGTGTGACGCGCCCTGCGGCACGATGGTTCGATGATTTAAAGAAGGTGGCTGGCAGCGAGTGGTTGCCGACTGTTCAAGGCCGGGATGGTTGGCGCTCTTTGGGGGAGGCTTACGTTCAGCAGTGGACGGCAATTGGCTGATATGATGATGATGATATTTGTTTGTTTGTATGTTTCGGATTGCAAAAAATAATATTTTTTTTTGGACTTGGCACCAACCTCCCTACTGGGTCCAGGGGTGGTGGTCCTGGGGATGGCCGTCATCCCCATTCATACGGACCCGAGGTGTTGTTCCCGTGCGCCCCTCTTTGACGTCGCAGGGGGAGTCAAACACCTCACTCGACCCGCTGAACCGAGGTGGCCCGCAGAGGCGGGCCAGTCGGGGATTACTGAAAGCCAACTAAGTTCTCGCGATCCCTGGCGTTGGTGAAAAATGGAACACCGGGGTGGTTTTAGACAGTAAGAGTCTGACAGACCCCTCCGCCTGCCCCAGGGTGGAGGATATCCATGAGGATTTCACACCGTTAAAAAAAAAAGAGGCAACAACCTCCCTTTAAAGATAAAAATTTATTCCTACCTTTTAGTTAAGAATGAACAGTTGTGAAATCGCCAAATCGGTTTATATTTTTAATTCGATGATCAAAGTGACTGGTAAATACATTTACACTTGCTTTCAAAGGCACGCCATAAAATATGGCTGTGTCGGCTGGAACACGAACAGAAGCAATAATGTCTACATCGGTTCTTAAAATTGAAGCCTTCACATCGAAGAGGTTTCCTATTGCTTTTTTTATATAGAAAATTTTATTGCTCTTTGAACAGGATATAACATTGTTGATTGAACTTCTCTCTGCACAATGTCTACGAAATATTCAAACTATTGAGTTTTGTTATAACCTAGGTTTTGCCTGCGGTGTTGTTGGAGTGCTTTTTTCAGTTCAACCAGTATTGACTTAGCGGATTTCTTAGTTTATTTTGAAATGTTTGCTAGTGTGTTTGTACAACCATCCAAAGCGTCAGTGTGTACCATTGCGCGCCGCCGCAATATCCATTAATATTCAAACCTCTGCCGACGTAAAACACATTGGCAGATAGAAAAACACTTCCCGAAATAAAAGAAGAGAGAGAGCCTCCGACTCTGAAAAGCCAGATTTAAAAACTCCAACTCTGACTTCGGTTCTGATAAATACACCTCCGAATCATCCCTACAATATACTATTAAAATAATGTAACAAGAACGACATAGTTACCGATCGCCTACCAACCGAATTACGAGTAGGCGTTGTAGGTCGTCAAGTCCTAAGGCCGCCCGTACGCAATCAATCTCACACGCGATCCACGGATCAGATTATTGGTTTCGGCCATACCGAATTCGGTCGGTAGGCGTTCGGTAAATATGTTGAGACTTTCCGCCCAAGACTTTTCAAAAACTATATTTAAAACAGTGTTCATAAAGATTCCTGCCTGTTCTTTTCTATGGGCAAACATCTTTCCGACTTACGTAATAGTTCAAAAATGCCCGTTAATGGTAAATACTATGAGTTTTATGCTACCTTAGGAGATGAAACAAAGGCATATTGTAGATGAAAACCGGCCAACCGGACTCGGACACGAAGAGTTTCGTGCTATAAACCTTCATTTTAATTGCTTGTTGTTATAGCGACAATAGAAATACACAATCTGTGAAAACTACTGTCTATCTCTTACGATTCTTGAAATACAGCCCGCTGACAGACAGAAGGACGGACGGACAGCGGAAACTTAGTAATAGGGTTCTGTTTGTTACCCTTGGGTACGGAACCCGAATAAATGATATTTTGTTTGCAAATAGGTTACAAGATGGTAACAAGTAACTTTTTTAACTTATAACAGCCGCTTGCGTCTTCAAGGGTCGATTCGTGAATTGCCATCTTGAGAAGACGACATACGCTAGCGACCTTGAGGGAACAAAATGCGAAAAATTATTATATTATTCTAAGATTTTAAAAAATAACTTTATTTTAAAATGTAGATAGTTGAATTGTCTTTGAGATAATGTAAATTTCATAAAAATACGCCCGGTGGTTTTAGTTCGATTGTAGTTTTTATTTCTTTTACAGTCGTTACGGGTAGCCGAGAGCTGAGAAGTCTGCCAAGAGGTATCGTCATATAGTGTTACTCATTACAGTAGGCGATTGATAAATGTACAATAACGGTCATTGACCCAAATACATTTATTGATATTTTTAATACCAAAAATAGAAATAAAGACATAAAGCTGTCCAGTTTCTTGAAAAATTGTACATAATTTATTATTCGGGTATCTTCAAAGGGATATTGGGAAGGGTCAATGTACTTTTTTGCAAGTTTATCTGGTGACTACCATTGGTTGGTGGTGTGTGGAAGTCAGATAGGTAAAATATTAGAATTTTTTAAACAATGTACAACATACGGTTGGACTGGAAATTGACTCCAAAATAGTTGAGAAATGGCTAAATATGCAGATTGCATTACCATGAATGTATCTGATAATGCAGTGGGCTGCATCATAACTGCTCTGTCTCTGGGTCTGTCATTCATAGACATCGAAGGAGCCTTCGACATGTCAAACTTTTCCAGCATTAGTGCCGCTCTCTCCAAACACGGTGTGGAACAGGTACTAACTGACTGGATAACTAATATGTTAAGCAAACGAGTGGTTCGCCTTGAGGAAGAGCAGCAGTTGGCTCTGATAGCCAGAGGCTGCCCGCAAGGGGGTGTCCTCTCCCCTCTTCTGAGGAATCTGGTAATTAATGACCTGATCACCAAACTCAACGCACATCGTTACTACACAATAGGTTATGCTGACGACCTCGCAATCCTAGTGTCAGGGAAAGTGACTGGAACGATCTGCAACCTCACTCAACAAGCACTACGCATCGTGGAAAGATGGTGCGACGAATATGATCTGTCTGTAAACCCCACGAAAACTGAATTAGTCATGTTCACTCAAAAGCGAGCACTAGGCCACTACCGGCTACCTATGCTCTTCAACACAGAGCTCCAGCTGTCTAACGAGGTAAAGTATCTAGGCGTCATCCTAGACAGTAAGTTAAGCTGGAGTAATCACCTAGACTACAAACTAAACAGGGCCTGCATTACCTTCTGGCAATGCAGGAAAATGATAGGGAAGAAGTGGGGCCTATCTCCCAGAATAATACTATGGCTGTACAGCGCAGTAATTCGGCCCATGCTAACCTACGGGGCCGTGGTGTGGTGGCCACGCTCAAAGCTAGCTACAGCCGTAAACAAGTTACAACACATGCAAAGGCTGGCCTGCATGGCAACGACGGGCTGCATGAGGACTACTCCAACTGCGGCGCTGGAAGCCATGCTAGGGCTCCCTCCGCTACACTTGTTTATACAACAGGAAGCGACGATGGCAGCAGTACGCCTTAAAACATTAGGTCTCTGGAGTAAGAGAGACACACGACACACCGCTCTGCTCGAAGAGCTCAACAATGAACTCCCCATAACAAAAGCAATCAATGACCGGGTACCCAAGCAATTTATCTTCGATAAAAAATACAAAATCCAATTACATGAGGATCATCGTTGCGAGGGGCTCTGCCTCGCCGAGCTGCGGATCTTCACCGATGGATCAAAAACAGGATCTCAATATCCACATAGCCACACCATTGGGGGTCCACAACACAGTGTTCCAGGCTGAATGCATGGGCATTTCTCTGGCGGCATCAGCCATCCTAACCAGGGAAGTTAAGGACCACTCAATACGCACACTCTCGGACAGCATGGCCGTCCTGCAAGCTCTGAACAGCCACACAGTGAACTCTGGGTTGATTCTCGAGTGTCACCAACGTCTCAACCAGGTTGGTAGACACAACAAAGTATCCATTCAATGGATCAAGGGACACAGTGAATCTCGAGGCAACGACGCTGTGGATGAACTCGCCCGAAGGGGGTCGAGTTTGTCAGCAATGGGACCTGAGCCCATCGTGCCGCTGCCTTTCGGGTACTTACGCAATCTGGTAAGGAAACGCACCGGAGATAAACATCACAAGCTATGGGTTGACCATAGTGAGTGTAGGCAGGCCAAAGAGGCACTTCCCTCTATAAATGGCCGTTTCACAAAACAAGCCCTAAGACTGACTAAACAACAGTTGCGTTCAGTCACAGCCGTAACAACTGGCCACGGGTCTTTTAATAAACACCTCTATGCTATAGGAGTCACTGACAGCCCGCTATGCAGAGCCTGCATGGAGGAGAATGAGACAGCAGCACACCGGCTTCTAAGCTGCCCGGTAGTTGCGGATTACAGGGCAAAGTACTTCGGAAACCCAGGTACCCTCTGCGAGATAGTTAGTAACACCAAGGCGTTGCTGGCCTTCCTTGGGGAGCTGGGGTGGATCGAATGACGCATTTGTCCCACCTGCACGCAAAATACGCGCTTAGTCGTGGAGTTGCGGAAACCAGCCCGATTTACATACATACATACATACGTACATCATAACTGCTCATTGGTTAACTGCCTTTATGTTATTATTAGGGTTCCGAACAAGAAACGGAACCCTTATGGGATCATTCGGATGTCTGTCTGTCTGTCTATCCGTCTGTCACAGCCAGTTTTTTCCGGATCCACGATTCTGTTAAAATTTGATACACATATAATATGGACATCTGTGACGCTAGAAAAAAAAATAACAATATCTTGTGACAAATCAAATGAAAAGGCTTACTGTGAGAGTTTTAATTATATTTTTTCATAATTAAAAAACAATTGTTTTTAAGGAGTTTTATTTGCGATGGTTTTGCTAAATTAGACGAAAAATTACCATTCCCCACCTTATCTCCGAAACTACTGAGTCTATAGATTACAGGAAAACCTATAAGAAGAATATATAAAAAAGTTAAAATAACATGTTAAAAGAAATTCATCCGGAACCCTTTGCACACGGAACACTTGGCTAGTTATCTTTTTCTTTTTACACTTTATTTACAATAGTGGTACAACCTTCGGGTTAAAAATACGACACTACTAATATAAGTAAAATTTTGAGTCGGAAAGAATATACAAATAACATAATACTATTCAAACACATTTATCCATTAAAATAATAAACTAAGTAATAAATATATTATGATACGTACACGTGTTATTACCGCCCACTAAATAAATAAAATAAAGTCGATTACGGAAAATAATTTTACGTAATAAAGTCATTGAATTCTTAACAAACGAGCCAAACGCTTTGGCCGTTTGTGCTTCTCTATCACTTGTATCGCGCTCTCGCTTGCGGAACGTGACACTTTTTCGTGCGCGTAGCCGGCGTTCGTCGTCAAACCGAATAACGCATTTTATTATTGAAAATAAATTATAGTAATTTTACTGTACTTCAAACAACGACGTCTCGGGGCAGTAATTTATTGTTTACTTACAGATCTTAATGCTGAGTTGTGTACCATTTTTAACCATGTTGGTATAAAAAGCCTGTTTTTGTAAGTATTTATATTATACAAACAAATAATAGTTAAAATTCGATTATATAACAGTTAATAGCTTGAGTAAGGTAGGTAGCTATATTAAAACTTATCAAAAATTAAGCATGTTGTAGTTAGTAGATTACACTCACAATAAATTATAAAATAAATAAAAAATAATACCTAAATAAAAACTTGAAACAAAAAATACTTTACTTAAGGAAGTTGGTGTTTTTTATTGTTTTCTTCCTATTTTAACACCAACTTCCGTAAAGTTTTTTTTTGTAAAAAGGTTTATATAATTTTTTTCAAAGGCTTAATTTTTTTTTGTTCAAAAGTTTTTATAACTTAATATTTTGCTCAAAATATAAATTGAGATAGCCAAAGTGTTAATCGTTTTTTTTACAAAACATTCCTTTTCCTCTAAAAAAGTGGTGACCCCACTAAAATCATCATCTGCCTAGCCTGCTAGTTGATCCAAATAGGTGATCATTTGCTCAATCATTCCCTGCAATATAATTTTAAATTTATCATGCATGCGTGTTGCTTGCAGACAGAAATACGGCCTAAGAAAACTTCCAGACGAAAAGTTAGGAGAAGAAACTCTCCTAAACAAATCCAGGTTCAATCCAGACGCTATTATTCTTCAAAAAATCCTATTATCTGGAGAAATTGTTAAAAAGGCTCCAACATTTTATGACCTTCTACAATTTTCTGTAAAAAAACTTACTCAAGATAACAAAAGATACTCAATCCGGTCACCGTGTACCCCTGAGATATCTCCACTCCGCTAACTAAAAAGAAACAACCCGAATTCCGTTTTTGCGATTCGTCAACGGAATTTCAAAACAGAGCGCTCAGCATCAAACTAATGTAGTTAACCAGCGCCTGTAGCGCCTGAGGCTAAATACGGAAAATTCATTTAGCGCTCCTGTCCACCACACCTGGCCAGGGACGCTAATCCCATCAAGTGAAGGGTGGGGCCATAAACTAATAATACCTATGTAAAAAAGAAGCACGACAAAATTGCTGGCTTTGGTACTTAGGAACCCAGCGCGGCGTGTAAACTCGTCATTTTTACAAGCATTTATATATACGTAGGTGGTATTGAATGGTAGAGCTTTTGAATAAAATCTTATGTTCTTTTTTCAACTATTATTTTATTATTATTTGTAATGGGTTTGCTTTTGACTCAAGTCTATGCCAGATGACAAAGACAAAGTCTACGATGGAGCGAGCTTACCTAGAAGGAGCATATTATCATCACTTACCAAAAAAAAAAAAAATAGTCAAACCTGAGCCTGACAATAATTAAAGAAAAATCTTAGTAACAAACTTTCTATTGATACTAGAAAGTTTATTACTAAAACACTAAATAGCCACGATGATGTAAAGTAACTCGACAAGAATCACACATTTGCAAAAACTTAAAAAACGCATCGTAGATTTTCAGTATCCGTCACAGGTGCAAAGCTCTCCCCTTTATTTTACAACTAGTTGACCCGCGCAACTTCGTCTGCGTCACAATTTTTATGACTGCTCCGCTCCTATTGGTCTTAGCGTGATGATATATAGCCAATAGCCTTTCTCGATAAATAAGCTATCAAACACTCAAAGATTTTTTCAAATCGGACTTGTAGTTCCTGAGATTAGCGCGTTCAAGCAAACAAACAAACTCTTCAGCTTTATATATTAGCATAAGATAAAGATATATCTTCGTTTGTCTCCTTTTATTTATTTAAACGATATGTTCAAAAGTGGCGTATGGACGAACTTATTGCAACAAGGCATTCTCTACCAGTCACCACATTTTCAGAAGACAGATAGGCAATTTTAAGAAACCATAAGTGAAGTTTCTAAGACAATCATTTAGTTCTAGTTGCTGTCTTCGTAGACTCTTAACCGAAGACTATGTGCATATCGTGCCGCATCCCACATTGGAAACAGCACAGCGTTTATTTATTTATTGAACAATTTATGTACACACATTTAATAAGATAAGAAGAAAGAAACAGAAAAGTAGGTACAAGGGTGATGCTTATTTCAATAGAAACAATAAAGTAGACATGGCAGCATTGAAATCGGCTGCCAAGCGACGCGCAATTATGCTACGGTCATTGGTCTGTACCTGTACGAACCCCTGCAGATCATCGCTTCACTCTAACAATTGAAACTCAAATTCGCACAGTATCAACTGATACTGACTGATTCAAACCGACATGCTATTTTCTTTAATACACTAATGTTACCTGTGCTAACAACCACCTACACGTCTATAATTTCTCACTCCGCCCGGCTCGCTTTGGTCGCACTGACTGACCGTACCGCTGCAATATACGTTATTTCGTACCCGAGATATTCCAGATGCACTGACATTTCCTAATCCCGTTACTATTTGAAACACGAGCGCCGTATCTAAAAGGGAAAATGGCTTGCCTGTCTACCCTGCTTCATAAGCCATCGACGAACAGATAAGGGGATTACGCTCGACGCGACATTGAAACGTAACTTTTAACACTGTTATGTTACTGGAAACCTTATTATTAGTCATAATCATCATCATCATCTGCCTAGCCTTTTCCCAACTATATTGGGGTCGGCTTCCAGTCAAACCGGATTCAGCTGAATACCAGTATTTTACGTGAAGCGGCTGCCTACCAGACCTCCACAACCCATTAAATGGGTAACACGGTATTTCTTGGCAAGACTGGAATCAGATTTACTAGCTTCTGACTATCCGTAATGTCTGCCAAAGATCTACAAAAGACAAGCGGTACCAACAGCTTATAGTGCTTTTCAAGGCACGGAGGAAACTCGGTACGTTAAGATGGTCACCCATCCACAGATCAACCTTGCCAAGCGTTGCTTAACTTTAAAGATCGACCGGTGCGGCTGTTATTATTTAGCCACAAGCTCCTCAAACCTTATTATTAGTATCAGCATAATAAAACTAATTCATTTCCAAAAAAAGATTGATCTGACTTATAGAAAATTGCAGTGGATTTGCAAAAAAACGGGATTTAAAGAGGACGTAGGCTTAATTGAAATGTCGGAAGAATAAATCGGACGTCTTCTATTGGCCGCGAGAGATCCGAGTGCGGTTTTATCTTGAGATTAAACCGTTATAATAGACAGCTGAATCAGTTTAGATAAGTCAATTAGCCACAAGCCAGTTCGGAATTGGATAAAAGTCTGTTAAGCTATCAGGCTATTACTTGAAAACTGGGGCATTGGAATAACCTAACTCAGTATACAAAACACTGAAAAATCTGTATACGGATCCAAACAAAATGGTTTACGTAGTGAATTGAAATGATAGCATTAATAAAAATGATTCGAATATGAAGATTACGTTCAAATTATTTGTGGCTGGAATGCGAAAAATACGATTTCGATAGGATCAATCGAGGGTTTTATGCACGCAAACCGATAAGTTGGTTTTTACGACCTAGCGAAAGACGTAAAATATTGGATATACACGTCTGAAACTAAAGCCTAACATAAACCATACCTGGCATTGTATGAGCTCGATGCCCATTATAAACATACGAGAATGTACATTATAATATATGCAGCTTTACGTGTTGTATATACCTTCTATGAACTCATAAGTTCATCACCACGTAAGCTCTTCATTACGATATGTAATTCGAGTATAAATAGATAATCTGACTGAATGCCTTTTATAGAATATTCGAAGCAATGTATGTCACGGCATATATTTGGAATGTTCGGACGATATAAGCGCCAAACGTGAGGGCTGCATTACACATCCTCGGAAATCCGCGCTTCGTTCGGCTTCCTCCGTTGTTTTCCGACAAGGAAATCATTCGGAACAAAAGTCAGTATATTTCTGTGTGGCTCACGGCTCACGGCTCACGGTTAAACATAGTCTCGCCCACGCTGCTCCCGCGCTTACCGCCGCCGCTCGCTGCCCAGTCCTGTCTTCCTTCTCGCCGCCTCTACACGCTCCAGGTCAGTACAAGCTTTCACATTCTCTATCAATGCAAACCCAGCGAATTGTTCCTTTCTCTTACATTTACAAGCTATGCGATATCTGCAATCAATATTGTTTTATCACTGAAAGCAAATTCTACTCTGTTATTTCATTTTCAAATTGTAATCTCGGATTGGTTACCGGTAATATGCGTTCGAATTCCTATTGCGTGATTATTTTTAGCCGTTCAGCGTTCAACGAGTGCATATTACAATACCTCGTGTCCGACTAAAAACCCGGTTTTCGATACTAAAAATATCCCGATATCGAATGTTTGCGAATTCTATTTTGAATTTGTTTCACTGTTCGTCGCACGCGTCGATTCTCGGGGAGGTAATCCATCAGGAGGGATGATAAATGAAACGAATAGCGTTCCGGTCACCGTCGCGTCGATTCCATTACATAATTTATTGATTATGCATTCGTAGACATCCGTGTCTGTATTGTAAATATTTATATTATGTTTATATAAAAACTCATTGAAGTGGAAAGCTAGTAGATTTTTTTACTATTCCATGCCAAGAATCCGAACTTGCGTACATTATAACATCAAAATATATCGGTTGAACATTTGTCTTGTCAAATTAAAAGATATTAACTCTATTTTCGTTTGGCTGTTGAGAATAAAAAATGTTTTATGTACGGCAACAGGATATTACGTAGGTATTGTTGCCCTTGCAGTGCCGTAGGTGCGTGATTATAATTATTTCGACACATTGTTTTTACAACGGACTTGATGTGTCTGACGTGATGTTCATAAAACACACAAGCTGAGATTTTTATAGTTTCACAAACAAACCGGGCGCGTGAAATTTCAGCTGAAACACGGAACGCTTACAAAACAGAAATATTTCAGTTTTACGACACGGTAAATAACTCGTTAGTTTAACCTGAAATGGACTGGTCAAACAGCTAGTGAAGGAGTGATAGTAAAGAGCTATTGTTATTTTATTGGTCATTCAATTAAATTATTACTTATCCCTTCGTTTAAAGACACATACAAACTTGCCAAGTCAAATCTAGTTCAAGGTATAAAAAAAAACGTTTTTGTCGATAGATTTATCTTTTGGTGACGATAATCGGAACATAAAATGGGTTGGCTGTTCGGATATGTATGATTCCCTACCAATATCTTTTCCAAAATTGTTTACTTGATTTTCGTAGTTAGGTACCTTCGAAAATCAAGTTTACAAATATTGACAGTAATTAGTTAGTTAGGGTTTGATAATTACTTGTGTAAATTGATTTGTAAATTAAGGACAAAAACCTTGATCATATTGGCAAATCTCTGGGCAAGTAAACATTAGTAAACGGATCGATATATATATTTGAAGCTATAGTATATCTATAGCAAGTTTAGTCACAAATTTAAAAGTAAATTGTTAACAATGAGAGCTTAAATTGAAAAAAAAAAAATGATCAATATACTTTCAAAGATTCTCACGAATACAATTACATCGCAAATTACGGGCGTGGTGATATCTTGTGGTCAAGACCAAGGCCATTCCTAAATAAAATATAAAATACAAACAAAATGTTTATATTTACTATAGATGATGAGAGATGTAATTTTTTACTGGTATTTATGGGTAAAGATATGCTTTATATAGCAATCTTATATGAACATGCTTTCTTTTCAACTCCCTAATTAGCCCAATCATGCGGTAGTTTTACCTGCAAAATTTTCTTGTAAGACTTTAAAGTTAGTGACGTGTTTTTTTTTTCGAATTTCTACTTTGGCACCTTGTATATTTGCCGCTCGCGCTGAAATTTTGAAGATGGGTAATTCGACTCATTTAAAGTTAACTACTGATAGTCAAACGCGAGTTTCTTATCGAAAATGATAATAAAAAACAGTGCGTGCTTCCACAGAAAGCGGTATTTCTCAAACTTCGGTCGATCGATCGAGGCGATCTCAAACAAAACTGCTAAATTCTAAATTTAATGTTCGGTATTTGGATGACGGAACTCTAGGCGGTGATGTAGACATAGTCCTTAAAGATTTAACTTTTTTGATGAATAAATTTAATTCAATTGGGCTAGAACTCAACCTTTCGAAATGCGAAATTTATCTCCCCCAAACGATAGACAGACAGACTACCTTAGCAAAATTTAACACTATAGCTCCGAATATCAAAGTCACTGATAAAAATTCTCTTCACCTCCTGGGCTCTCCAATTTTGAATGAATCCTTTCCAACATTCATTGAGCAGAAAATACAAAATTTTAATGATGTCTCGGAAAGACTTACTTAGACTTCAAAATTAATATGCATTCGGCCTTCACACTTATTCGATACTGTTGCTTTGCCTAAATGTGGCCTTGGACGACCGAGCATGGCAGCAAGCCTCACTTCCCATTCGCATGGGTGGACTCGGCGTCCGCAAAATTTCAAGTATTTGTTTACCGGCCTTCCTCTCCTCGGTCCACAGTACTGATACATTAACCAGGAATATTCTATCATCCTCACTGGTTAATTTTGAGGTACTGTGTTTGACCGATGCGTCGAATGCTTGGAAAATGGCTTGTCTCAACACGGATTTGCCCGACAACCTGACCTCTCAGAGACGATGGGATGAGCCGCTCTGCAGTATTATACGGAATAACTTGGTTCATACATCATTGAATACTGTTGAGAGTGCGCGTCTGTTAGCTGTGGGAGAGTGGGAGTCGGGTTTGTGGTTTCAAGCACTCCCGTCATCCACCATAGGTACTATGATGGATGACGCATCGTTTCGGATCGCGGTCTGTCTCCGCTTAGGCGCGCACCTTGTGTTGCTCCGTATCGGTGTCACTGCGGAGAACCTGTCGACAGTCTCGGACACCATGGCCTTTCCTGCTGCAAGAGCGCAGGCCGCATAGCACGATACGCGAGCATTATATTATTCGTCGAGCTTTTGGCACCGCCGGCGTACCTGCAGTACGAACCTATTGGCTTGGTACGTGACGATGGGAAGAGACCAGATGGTATGACGTTGGTGCCGTGGAAGGTGGGTAGGCCTCTGGTGTGGGACGCAACATGTGTCGACACCCTTGCGCCATCACATGTTCCAAGTACGGCGAGCTGTGCCGGCGCTGCTGCTGCGGCTGCTGAGGCCCTCAAGCGGCGCAAATACTGTAACCTTATTGGTAATTACAGTTTTGAGCCGTTTGGGGTCGAAACGGTAGGGTCATGGGATCCGAGAGCGCGTCTCCTTTTAAAGGACATTTCTCGCCGACTGGTCGACACTTTGCGTGACCAGAGGGCTGGCTCGTTCTTTGCTCAAAGAATTAGCATTGCCATTCAACGTGGCAATGCTGCCAGTCTTCTGGGCACATTTCCGGATGACAGCGATGCGGAGGAATTTTTCGATAAAACCAAACAAAACCAAATACAACCTTTAAGCAGTCGCCAGGCGGGCAAGATCTATCAAAGCAAAGCACATGTTTCGAAGCTATATTTGAGTAGTTATCTTTTTTTTTAATGCATAGTTTTAGCGAACGAGCGCCATAAACTCGCACGCGGCTTCTTTGAGTTTCCTTGGTCACAATCGTAATTTAAGCAGAATTCACATTCGAAAATGATTAATAAAATTATTATTAGAACAGACAAATATTATACATTATGAACATATTAACTTTTAATCATTAATTTAGTTAAGTGTATGTAGATATATCTACTGAAACTTATATGAAATGAAATTATATCTTATGAAGGCATATGATCAGGTTTATATTAGGATGTTAAAACAAAAGATGATTATAACAAATGAAAATAATATCAATCGTTTTGATATCATTCGTTTTTGAATTAAAAATACTTCTCAAATAGACATTCGTATTTCCCAGTTAATCTAAAACCCTTAAAATACAGAACATGTCTGAAATGCTGAAATGATGGACAGTGCACTTACACTGTCCATCACAGAATACTATATTAATTGGCTGCCCAAAGCTATCTTTGAGCATGAAATTCGCTAACAGGTACAAATAGTGGGGTGTTTCAGCCGCCCGGGGCGGAAAATTTGACCGCTCTCTTATTTGGGTATTTCAATTTAAAAGACTAGATATAATATACACAGTAGTTCTAAAGATTTTTTTGGCAAGAACAGTTGTCATTATTGTGTATTGTAAAGGTTATAAAAAAGTATATACACCGTGAAATTGTAATGGTTGTTTTACTATGGGACCAAACCTGAAATCGCAAAAATAATCTGCTGTTCAGTACATTTATGTGCGCCTACTAACTGGTCAAAATGTACTGTACTGCCTATTTTTTTCGCGATTTCAGGTTTGGTCCCATAGTAAAAGTTGTTTGTTATCATGAGTACAATCTCGTGTTAAAGTATCGGTCCCTAATTTCCAGTCACTAAAAATACTCATATCACTACATAGTATAAAACAAAGTCGCTTCCGCTGACATCTGTCCCATGTATGCTTAGATCTTTAAAACTACGCAACGGATTTTAACGCGGGTTTTTAATAGAACGGTTTTTTAATAGATAGAGTGATTCTTGAGGAAGGTTTTAGTATTTAATTTGCACCTGTGCGAAGCCGGGGCGGGTCGTAAGTTATTTATTAACTCTAAAGCGTGAGAAACAACAGTAGTTCACTAGCAACATAGGTAGGTAATTACTCAAAACGCACGCTGCCGATAAGTTCTTTTTCTTATCGCGTGGGCAGTAAGGTCTAACGACCCCTCACACCCTATTGTCAGAAATTCTGAACCACCTCAATGACCTCTGACATGGTTTACTTGACGGCCGCCATTTGGCGGCCGGGACCACCGGCTTGTATGTGCTGATAAATGAATAGCCATTCATAAATGTTCAGAGCAAAATAAGTTCTCATGCGTAGAGATAGATACGGCATTAACTATACGCACGCATCTTTCATTTTTTTAAATAAATAGACTGTATTACCAAAACAAAATCATTTCACTGTGGGAAAACAACCATTAAAATTTTGCGGTGTATATATTTTACAATAAGTATAATAATCGCATTTATTACAAAAATCTTACACGAATGCCCTTACAATAATATAAAAGATATAAAACAGTTACCTTGACGATCGACAAGACTGTTATTAGCAAATTGAATATAAAAAGGAAAACAACTTCCAATTAGAACTAGAACGATACTGGTTTTAATTTATATTTTCATTGAAAAATAATATACTTGTTAGAATTAAAAACAAAACTTCTGTATTTAACTAAAACTTTATTCTGATCAATTTAATCGGTCTAAATCGTAAGTGCGACAAAAATATGAATTGATTCAAATATTTACAAAGTATTATTATTATTTATTGTAAAATTTTGACGCCCCCTAAAGTTGCCGCCCGGAGCGGGCTGCCTCTGCCGCACCCACTATTCTACGCTACTGGGTACAAATCATTAGTCAGCCATCATTAGAGATGTTTCGTTACGAATGCCTTGTAGCGATTAAATTTAGGTATTATGGTCATCAGCACCAGTCTAATTGCGGTCCAATTGTTTTTTTATAATTCATAGGTTCGCGTTTGACCACAATATCACCTAATGGAAATCGATGACGCGGTCAACGACGCCTTTTTTTTTAAGGATGGGAAATCGTCAAATGACTCCTTCCGCTCTGAGTTTTCCTCTCTCTCACACATTCGGCCTCCTTCTTCGCTAGCATTACTGCTTCGCAGAAGGAGGTGACCGCTTCCCATGCCTCCTCGGGTTAACAATGCCTAGAAGTCCTATTCATTGTTGACTTCAAGACCCCCAGGTTGTTGCTATCAAACTTCGCGGGGAATTCCACTTCTTAGCCGTACACACAATTAAAGTATTCTCAAAGCGTTTTGTGCGTATGGTGACACTGACACTACCTACCAGATACCTTCTTCTTTCTATTTTCCTTACCGCTGCACATGCGACTAGTCGACGAGGTATGCATAATATCTTCGGTCTTCTGCAGTGCAGGTGGACCGCTTGGCAAATGACTGACCATGTTGTCAGTGCAATACCTTTTTGTTAACATACGAATATGTTGTGCTATTCTATAACAAACCGTGAAAACTTACATGAAATGAGGGAGGCAGGTACATCATGAGCCTGCTGGAAATAGGCTTCTCCATCATCATCATATCAGCCGAAAGTCGTCCACTGCTGGTCATTGGCCTCCCCCAAGTGTCGCCACAACTATCGGTACTCGCGACCCTTCACTAGGTCATCCGTCCACCTTGGGGAGGCCTTCCAATATTTTAGTAATGTCTTCGTACCTCGATTTCTCTCATCCAGCAGTAACTCTGATTACTGCTAATTGAGAGGCAGCATGTAATGCTCTCAACAAAACTTTGAAGTTCGTTAGGTGTAACTGCCATGATTTTCAAAGGAGGCCGTTTCCAACACCTGCCACTAGAGAGAGCTTGGAACTTTCCAGAATATAGAGAAAAAACAATAGCTTTCGACTAGATTTATTATAATTTTTCCGTGTCGTTATGTAAGCAGATCACGACAACTTGCTGAAAATAATTTCAAATGTTTTTAAATAATAGTAGGTCATTACGTACCTACACTAGTAATGGCCTAGTTGTTACTCATTCTCGATTTTTCTTTGCCTTGTCATCTTGTAACCCATTTCAAATTAAACGACACTCTGTCGTTGGAGCCACACCCTTACTCACGGCAAATAATAATATTTAAACCTGAGATGAATATTTCAGTGTTACAAGGTTTAAACTTGTGTAGCAAAATGTGAGACAGTGCAATTGTTTTAGCATAGAATTTTCGCAAACAATCAGACGACTGCCATTATTTGTCGAGTCCGTACCTAAGGATATCTCTCTGTCTGCTCCTGGCGCGTCCAAGCGTGGTGTTACAACATCTATTTCGAATTTTGAGATCGTAGTTAATATTTCATCGTATTGAAGATTCAGTAACGTCGCTTTGACAACGAACGATGGTACCTGCTGCTTGTAATAAACTCGTCTATTCGCTCTTAGGCTGCTGACACATGGGCGCGACGCGATTTTTCGTCTACGTCGGTTGTTGTAGATGTTTTTCTAATAGCAGCAGATGCTGACGCTAATATTGGTTTACTAAAATAAATAAAGCTACTTTTCAACTTTTAGCTTTCGAAATGTGTTAATAATTTCGTTCATAGATATTATTCAAATGCTTCCATATTTCACTCTAGTTACCGGCAGATGAATTATATAATTTTAATTTATCTCAGACATTTTCTACCAGTCAGGTTTTGAGTGATGCAGAGACTAACAGAAGTAAGTGCAATGTTAAGGAAAAATAAAAGCTCGATTCTATGTACATTAAATAACCAAGATAAAATATAACAATTGTCTTACTTTACAACACGGGAGATTTGTTTACAAATCTTCAAGTGACGATTGACGATTTGTTTCTACAGCTGCATCTGAATCGTGACGTGATTTCTGTCCGCGTGGATTAGCGCTAATCCACGCAGACAGAAATCACGTCACGATTTAAATATTATCATTTAAATCAGTAACTACTAATGCAGATACTGATATTTTAGTTACACTGTTTTTTTCAGGTACACGCATTCAATAGCAATACCTAATTTTTGTCAATTCTTGTTCAATAATTGTTTGTTGAGTAGCGGAAAAAATGAGTTGCTCTGATCCCAAGTAACATGATAGCACAAAGAACGCCTTTCTTATGGTGATATAAAGTGCGAAAAGCATTTTTCAGTCTGGGGACGACCTTTGAATATCCAGCACAAAGCGGCAACTTGTCGCAAGGCGGCGCCATAGTCCATTGGATCGCGTCTATGACACAGTAGATAGACTACTGTCTGTGTTGGCTTCGGAGAAATTAATAATTACTATCGAAGAAGCTAGTCGTCTTTGACACAGCTATCTAGGTACCTTTATTAGCAGGTTACAGGTTCAAAATACATTTATACATTTACTACCTGATGCCCGCGACTTCGTCCGCGTAGATGTCGAACAAACGTCCAACATCTACGCTATTATCTTGAGTGAATACGTGAATAAATTAAAGCTGAAAAAGGTTTAACATGCTAGTTTTGTTTTCCATACATTCATAGCCCCGTCTTTTAAGCTTACGAACAGAAGCGATCGACGTGAAATCTGACTTTCACGGCTCAATGACTGGGTAATACTGATAAGTATGGATCAGTGGTCAATGTTGTCACTGCTTACCCATATAAGTACCTACCAACATAGGTTGAAGTTTACGTTGTTATTTGTAAAACAAAGGCTTATCTGTCCCTCGAGCCTTGGTCTGGTCACCTAACCACTGAACAGTCACTTAAGCCAGTGAATAAAAGCTGAGCAACATTGTGCAGCAACCTTATTTTATGTTGCTTGCAAAATGTTTTTCTTTTAAACTGAATGATATTAAGCTACAGATTTCCATGCATAACTTAAAAATATGTTGAGCCTGAAAGTTTCTGACAAAGTGGACTGGTGACGAACACCCTAATGCCATATGCTAGATCACGGATTCAATTACAAAAAGGTAAAAACAGGTGGCCACAAAATATTCCAACCAACATTTGTTACCCAAAAAGACGAAAAATCTACAAAAAATAGTGACATACAGGTGGAAATGCAGACGTCCGTCAGTGTCGCCCCACTGACAGTTGTTCGAAATGTTCTACGTATTGAGTTTGCCCGATTTTCTGAGTGCCCTCCGGTACAATCTAGGCTTCCAGGAACAGTGCTGTGCTAGCAGCGTATTGGCTTTGTAACCATAAGATTGAAGTTTTCAATCTAATGGTTACAAAGCCGCTTTCGCGTTTCCGTGATTTTAACATTATTAAAACAAACCTCGGTTAACCATCAACCCTAAATTAGCTTAGACGTTTCCTGTAAGTTGTCTGAAATCGGATCTCAAAGCAGTTCGTGGGTATCTCCAATTTGATTTCTTGTTTTTGCTGTTAGCTATCTCGAAGACGTAGGATAGGCTAGCCTATGAGTACGCACTTCGGTTCAAACCACGAAAATATAGTTACGAGTATGTTTCTCATAGAAATGCTTGAGAGCAGCAACATAAATGTTAAAGCCAAATTTCTTTAGTGCATTTCTAAAGTTATAGCATCAATCAGAGATTAAATCCGTGTCTCTTCTAAATCATATTAAAATCTTCATTCTCACATATTAATACGATACGTAAAATAAATAAAGGCAGCACAATTAAATTAATTAATTGAAGAGAGTGTGCGGGAAAAGCACATATTTTTGCGAAGTAAATGCACATCAAAGTTGAAAAAAAAAACTTTAAACTTGATGCAATCCGTATTGCATTAATCTCCGTTATTGCAAAAAACAAAAGTTATATGAAATCGTATTGTTTGCTGGATAAAGCATTTTATTCTTTTGTCTGGGTATTCTTAGTTCAATAATACTAGCCAGTGTATGGCGCAACACGGGGCTGAGATTAAAGTGCAATAGGTTATTACATTTTTATTAGAAATATAGAAATAGAAATGTATTTTTAAAGATGGCACACTAGACTTATAATGTTGTGTCCTATTTGGTAAATGTTCGACATCCATTGATGACTTCAGCTCTAGTAATTACTAAACGTGCACTTGACTGAAAGTAACAATCAGCTTTCTTTTTGCATTTGGTCATACGGATTCATGTCGTTGTAGTGAAAGTCGCCGTGGATTTTAAACGGCACGTCGCCGCCGCTGGTGGGCCGGCGCGCCGCCGTTAAGCATTTTTTTATTAAGGTTATATTCGTAACACCGACAAAGTATGCAAGAGTTTTAAACGAATGTTAATATTGAATTTTATTATAATTAACGTCAGTCAAGTGGTGTAGCGAAACGACCTAAACGCCTACTGCCAGGGTTGGTTCGCGCTGGCTGGGGACAAAAATACTTGGAAGGACTTGGAGGAGGCCTTTGCCCAGCGGTGGAAAAGTATAGGCTGAATAAAAAATATGCATAACGGGATTGGTATATCACAGTAAGGCTCCACAGTTTTGAGGTCTGCCACCACGTCGAGTTGATTAACCGTAAATTCAAATAGGTACTCAGATGTCCATTGTACGTCTGCGGCGACAATAAACGTCCAAATCGAAGGACCAGCAAACAACATAGGATAGATAACTACATCAAGAAGTGAGTTATTTTTTACTTTAAGCGGCCCGACAGAAGTCTTTTTCTTTATTAGGCAGCCAAAAAAGCGCTCCTTCAGCGATTGGTCCAATGACGCGCCGCTGCCGGCGCGCCGCTGCCGCTGTGGAAAATTCACCTTCATGTCGCCGCCGTTAAAAATTGCCACGGCTCGGCACTCATATCTTTCGTATTACAATTAATTTTCCGTTCCAAAAAAGGCCTGTCATTTGTTTGTACTGGTATGGCATGAAAAATATAAAAATAAACACCTTCGGTAAGTTCGCGGAATTTTGTATATGTATTTGGATTTCGTAAATGGAATTCGAAATCCCTGCAGTAGGCGTGTTTTATAAGATTCTACGAAAGTTCGGGATTTTCGTTCGTTCGTTATTCGTTTTTAGTTTCGCTCTTTATTTTCCTTCAAATAACATCGAAAGACGATATCGAACTTCATATAGGCGCAACGTGCGCCAACACTGCTCTGAAAAACAGCGCAAACACTTTCGGTACTAACAGGTGGCAAGGTGCCTATGTATAAGCGCGAGGGGTATAAATGGTCGCGATAGTAGTAACTTTATTATTATGTTGCTATTTCTGCCTATTCGGGTTTCAGAACTGCATAAGAATGCTTGAATAGTGATTTGTTTGGAACTTTTCATTTATTATTTTGCGTTCTATTACCTTGAAAAAAGAAATTACTAGTTTTTCTTTACTACTATGTCAGATGCAGAACATCAACCGTAAAATATGACCACGTACTTTTGAAAACAGTATATTATGTCCCAAAACAACACTAGACCTCTCTTTCTATTACTTGCAGGACAGAACAAAATGAGTCGCTTAGGCCGCACCCGACGCACGCGCGTCTACGATTGCAACTTCGACAAAGGCGAGAGCTACTACCGGCCGGTGTTGGACCGTTTGGACGGCAAGACGCCGGTGCCGCGCGCCACAGAGCCGGACCGCGACCGCATCCGTGCCGACGTGGAGACCCGCATCAAGAGCGCCCTGGATGACGTGGAGGGAGACGAATTCTTCGACTCCAGGGGAGCTAGGGCACAGAGGGGCAGGCCTCTGTCCTCTGCGTTTGACAGCGAGGAGCTTTCTGATGATGTAAGTGTGAACTATTTATTATACATCATTCTGTTGTCCTTAGGCCCTAGACAAAGTGCCATTTTATAAGCTACGGGGGTTTGATCACGCGGCTTTTGTCAATCTCTTACATTTTTACCGTTTTGAAATAGCCTTCACCACGCTACTGACGAAACGTCACTCATCCAGCTTCATTTTAATTTAAAAATCACAACACAAAAAATATGTGGATACTGGATAAATCTACATTTAGCAAAATTACGCAATGGACAGTTTGGAGTACTTACAAAAGCAATGCTTTTTAAATAAGCAATGACGCATGAAACCGAAGTTTAATGTCCTTGAATTTTAGTAAATAACAATTTCCATCGTGTTGGTATGTACTTACACGGTGGAATTGTTATGAAATATACTGGAAATTAGATAGATTATTATGTAATCTATCTATTTTTCAGTATATTTCACGCTGCCGTTTCGCCTATATTGAAATGCTATCATTTTTAAAACGGACAGAAAAAATGGAACGCGGTCACCCCGGATGGCGCATGACAACGTTTTGTCTGCCAATATTGAAAGCACATCCGGTTGAGGGTATTGCTGAAAAGTATTAATTTTACAAAGATCTCGCAAAAGTTGAGTTGAAATAAAATAACCGTAATTCTCACATAAGGCAACTGGGCTCGATCGACTCAAAGAATGATCTGTTTGCCCGACCTATTATTCATGACAAAGCTTCAGCATCTTTACTTCACGTGCCTGTTAAATCCGAAAAGCAACTTTAATCACCTTACATTGAAGCAAGTTTCTGACTTTGATTGTCGTTAAGATATATATTTTTTCTTCGTGGCCGGTTTATTGCAACTTGAATTTAAACGCCTTTTAAATACGAGAATTGGCCTTCAAGATTTTGAGAAGATACTTGTCCCCATGTCGGAGAATCCTTATGAGTGGTGTAATTTATATTAATTTAATACCAAGAAATAATGATTCAATAATCCTAAGCCTCTTTTCCACCACAAGACTTTCGATATTTAAAAAAAAATAAGACTTAGGGTCTGCTCACACCGAGACGCGACAAGAATAGGTTACACGTATACAATATTAATATAATAAATAATAATAATATAATATAATAATATTCCACACAACTATCACACAACGCCATCTAGTCCCAAGCTAAGCAGAGCTTGTGTTATGGGTACTAGACAACTGATAAACATACTTATATATTTCTAAATACATACATATTATAGATAAACATAACAATAACATAACATAATAACATATTAGGATATTTACTACTATACGTGTAATAATACAATATTTCAAAATATAATAACAATCTCAAAATATTCCGTAGTTGTAAACGTTTTAAATTCTATGATGAACAGAAACAGTCACTCGCAAGACTCGCCATTGTGAACTTGCGCAATCCAGAACCAACGACGCCGTGAAAAAGATAGAAAAACAACTTCAAAAGCATGTAACTTGTCTATTTTTCTACTGATTTTGTTTATTTGTATACGAAAAGTATTATTTTAGAATGAATCATTGTCATTCATAATAATAACATTATTATAAAAAATATATATTATTATAATAAAATTTTGTTAAAAAAAAATTTGATTTAAAAGTGGAAAATAAATCGAACAACTTGAAATTAGAACACTGAAAGGAGTTTTAATCTATACTCTATCTATCTATACTAATATATAAAGCTGAAGAGTTTGTTTGTTTGTTTCTTTGTTTGCTTGAACGCGCCAATCTCAGGAACAAAGGGTCCGATTTGAAAATTTATTTCAGTGTAAGATAGCCCATTTCAGTGTTAGTTGACCCGCGCAACTTCGTCTGCGTCCCAAATTTCATTACTTAGCGTGATGATAATACCCTATAGCCTTCCCCGATAAATTAGCTATCTAACACTGAAATAATTTTTCAAATCGGACCAGCAGTTCCTGAGATTAACGCCTTCAAGTAAGCAAACAAACAAACTCTTCAGCTTTATATATTAGTATAGATACCGCGTTTAGTGCGCGCAAGCCTCGTCTCGGTGTAAGCCTACCTTTAATAGGTAGTGCTTTTTTTTTTCAGATTAAATATGTATTTGCTCGTTTTACGTCCTCCGTACCATTTTCAATTACTCTTTCTATACAAATATTATGAATAGGGCGACCTACACATTCGAATAATTCTTAAAATTAATTTACATCAAAGGGCGTGTAATTGTACGATTTCATGACAGAGCTCGATTAGAATCTTACTTCCTAGGATGTCTAATACATCGTTTGAAGTATTTTCAATTAAGTTTAAATCAAGAGGTACTGTGTAATCCGTAGATGAAAAAATAAATATAATATTAAAATCAATGTTATTATTATATATTTGGCAGCTATGATGGATTTCTTGAGATCTATATAACATATCAAAAATCCAGAACTACATCGTGCTTTGCGATTTTAATTTCCACTGGGCTACTACCCGGAAAAACCTATTTGTATTTCTACCACTAAAAGGTCAAATAATATTCGTCCATATCCGAAAATACGAATAAATTAATATTGATAGGCTGCGGCTCGAATTTAAGTTCAAAAATGACACCGCTAATTGATCAATGGCATTATTTACCAGTTACCACGGCATTAGGGTAATTTCATAAAGAAGCAATTGACGAACATAAAGGAAATTAGGAAAATGTATAGTTTTTGATGAATTTTAGATATTTTCTTGCCGAATCATTGAAATATACACTACACTAATATTATAAAGAGGAAAGATTTGTTTGTTTGTTTGAATTGAATAGGCTTCGAAACTACTGGACCGATTTGAAGAGTTCTATCACCATTACAATCCTACATTATCTTTGATGAACATAGGCTAAAGAATATTCTCAAAAAAGTTAGGGATCCGTGTGAAAACTTTGATAATGTAATCCAAGGTGTGAAAAAAAATAGCAAAAAAGATCGTTATATCGCGTTCGCTGCGGAAACTATTGACAATAGAGCAAAGTGATGTTCTACCGTTTTATGGAAAACATCAATATCTACAAAAAAATCAGCTGGGGTATATGTCTAACTATTATGGTTAAGTCAAAATTCCCGCTTTTTGGTAAAATTATTCACTCAAATCCCGGGTGGAATGGAATAGTGGTTATTTTGGTATAATAATATTATCCATTTAATTTTTTCCATAATTAAGGTTGATTATGTAGATGTAAATTACACTTTAAGTTATTTAAATCGGACCTTTCGTTAAAAGAAAAATGTTACTGTGTGAGCGAAATGTTGAGTCAATTTACACATTACCCTATTAAGACGGTAGAGGGGAGATGTAGTTCGTAGAGTGCCAACTAAACACTTGCGAACGAAATCGCGGGCGAAGTGCTACTATATCTATATTTATGTCACC
Organism: Lacanobia oleracea; assembly: GCA_950371165.1. Classification (NCBI taxonomy): domain Eukaryota; kingdom Metazoa; phylum Arthropoda; class Insecta; order Lepidoptera; family Noctuidae; genus Lacanobia; species Lacanobia oleracea. The sequence goes on from OX493385.1 coordinate 17,430,929, forward strand.
GGATAATTAAAAACTAAATGGAATTATATAATTTACCTCTAACTTGAGTGATTAAGTATAAACTCTCGATAAATTCCACTGAATATTTCTTCAACTTACATCGATTCGAATCAAAATTCGACAGTGTACCTATTAATAATCAATATTATCTGCATGTCGTGATAAGAAATTCTAAACTGGCAGTGCAAAAGTCTACAATTTGTCCGTCTAATAAAATACATATCGACGCTTGAAAGGTAATCCTTACTAAGCGACATTGAGTAAACTTTACAGGAGAGTGATTTAAAGTTCAAGTTTATAAAATAAAACAAAAAATTAAATCTAATTGTTTCGAGATTTCAAATCTACAATTACGTGAATTTTTGTGTTTTTTTTATCTCTTGGTGTAGGAACCCTTATTTTATTAACTGACGTGATTTAAATAGATTTCAGCGCAGTGCTTTACATTATAATAGCCGAACTATGTTGATCAATTAGGTTTTGACAGGAAAATAATAGATACCTAATTACCTTCACCAAAATATGTATCGCCATTTCAGAATAGGTGCCTAAATAGGTAAATTTGTATGAAATATTTCAAACAAAAGTTCTAGATTTTGCCAAAAGATCTAAGTGTACCTACGTCTTACGAAATTCTCTTAATTTTAATATATTTTCACGAATTTTTATATAAGAGGTATTCTCTACGACAAAAATCTGTTGCGAGCTGTAGAAATCTGAGGCAGCCAGTATTTTACCTACTCGTAAGGAGCAAATCTCGCGATCATCTGAATGTAGAAGTTAGGTAGTTTGAAAACAGGAATTTCTTGACCCGTAGGTACATTGTTCTGCGGCGAAACGATTCGATCCAGACTTATTGAATACTGTATGTTAGTATTCTATGATATATGAGGAGCTCGTGGCTAAATAAAAACAGCCGCACGGGTCGATCTTTAAGGTTAAGCAACGCTTGCCAAGGTTGGTCTGTGGATGGGTGACCATCTTAACATACCGAGTTTTCTCTATGCCTCGGAAAGCACGTTAAGCCGTTGGTCTCGGCTGTCATTTGTAGATCTTTGGCAGTCGTTACGGATTGTCAGAAGCCAGTAAATCTGACTCCAGTCTTGCCAAGAAGTACCGTGTTACCCAGTTAATTGGTTGTGCAGGTCTGGTAAGCAGCCGCTCCACGTAAAACACTGGTATCAAGCTGAATCCGGTTTGATTGGAAGCCGACCCCAATATAGTTGGGAAAAGGCTAGGCAGATGATGAGTATTCTATGATATTCTAGGAGTAAGTAAGTATCGGGCTCAAACGAAATGAAAAAAAAATTAAACACATCGGATACGGCACAGTTAAAAAACTTTATAATTTAAATTATTGGATTCGTCCTCCAAAAGGAACCCATGCACAAAATATATTTATTCACGTCCGAGTTTTTAAGAATTTCCAATAAAAAATATCGAATACCTAATATAAAATAATTTTATTAAAAGTTTTATAGGTAACCCTAAATACTGTATCATAATATCTAGGTATGCCAGGGTACCTATTCAAACTACAACAAACCGACTGTGTTTTCGTTACGTTTCAAAAACGCGGATTTGATCCAACATAGAGGTACTAGTTCACTGAAGGGAGCGACTGAATATGAATGCTGGAGAAATAAGAGGCGGAATTCTAAAGCGAATATTACAGATTAGGGCCGTTTCACACTACGCAGTTGGCGCGCGATCAAAGCGCCCTGAGTCAGCCTCAGTGACGGGAATAAATGTAATACATTTTGCATACAGGCCGTCCTCCGCCCACCGCATGGCGACTGTGTGCATAAACCCTTCTGGACGAGTCGACCGTGTTTTATTGCGTCATTGTTAGGACATGTCCTGGCGAAGTCCGCGAACCCACGATACGATGTAGACCGTTTGCGAAGTGTGAATTGCTCTACTATCTACTATGACCATTCCATTCATATTTGTTTGTTTATTCTTTTGGTCGGTTCTGAAAAATACTATGATTGTGAACTAACGCATATTTAGGACAAAAAAATGTATTGGCACCTAAAAAACACTGCCAAACCAAATTAAAAAACCCACAACACCGACTCAATCTAATTGGTTTTTCCATAGAGCTCAACTGAACGCTAACATTTTAAATCCCTTATTTTTAATCAAACCGCAAAATTGATTTTGTGTTTGCCACGTTCCTGGTAGGTCAATAATAATAGTTAGCGCGATGCGTGGTTTTATAGAAATACTTTCATAACTTTAACAGCTGAACCCTAACGAGTGCATTCGCTTGCTGCACATAAAACGTGACTTCACGATTTTTTCCTTTTGAGGTTTCGTGATTATTATGTTATCAGAACTAGTTTCTGCCGAGCTTCGCTAGCATCAATGACAAAAACTATCCTTTGGAACAAAAGTCCCAACCTATGACCTATTGCAGGAACATGCCCCCCTAGGTTCCAGAGATGTGACTGGCCGACGCTGTCAAAATTTCACGCGATCAATACTTTGGCATTTCGACCGTCGTATTCGCTGATACTACAGCCTCTAGAAATTCTCGTTCATGGTTAAGTTTAACACGTGAAGAGATAACAAACTGACGGAGAAACAGTTACTTTCGCCTTTATAGTATTAGTATGAGAACATCCTTCATACAGCAAAACGTCAGTTTACAATATATCCACAATGAAGCGACAAACATTTTCTAACGACGTTATAATAAATTTATTAGATACTTACATCGTCGGGATATTGTTTTTAATTGGGTCAAGTCCGCCACACATTCCCAACCACTTCAACTCCTAAAAGCCAGAATCAACAGTGGCGACCACCAGAAAAACGCCGAGCCAATGAAACCCGACGAGTCCCGGAGAAACGATTGAACTGTCTTGTATCCTGCAACGTAATTATTCAGAAAATTACAGCGGAAGAGTAGGAAAAAAATCTAACTTCCAATTTCCTCCATATCAGGCAGGAGACAAAATAGAACTGGGCCAATAGACACCAAGAGACATATACAACTGGGTTAAACCCAGTTGCCAAGCACCACGGGCCTTAGATTGCGTCTAAACCCCATAGAAGCTCCATCTGCGAGAATAATAATACGATCCATCAATACATATGTTTGTAAGCATTTCACTAAAAGCCGGTTCGTAGTAGCAAAGCCGTTGTGAGTCAAAGGTAAAGTCGTAGCGGTTACCTTACAAACAAGATTTGAAGTCAACCTGATGCAGGCATGCTAGTTACTGAGCTCTTACTTGTGAACATTTAAATTGGTTTAACTGAGAAGAGATTAAAGTTATAACGATGCTAAATGTCATTGTTTGTCTACCTCCGCTCAAAGTTGCTTCTAGATTTCTATTATAGCGGGTTAAACAAGTTAGGTAATAAGCTAAAATAGAAACCACGATTCATTGAAAGTCGAGATTTAAGAGTTACGTGATTATAAACATAGCAGTCAGGCGCATAAATTACAGAGCGTTCATGCGTCCAAAAATAACTCGAAAATTCATTCATTCAATGACAAAACTGGTATATTTTTAAAATCGCCTAATACGTCTAGGGACAGCAATATTGAAAGTAAATAGCGTTCTATATTTAACGTTATGAGTTGGTTTGGAGCAGGTGCAGTCTTGCAGACACGTGTTCTCAGGCACGTTGGTTTCCATCTCGCGGCATCAACGTAGGCAGCCATCTAAGCGATATTCTAATTACGTACATACTTTGAGTCTGTTCAGACATTTAATAGCGGTACTACAAGGTATTTAAGGGCTGAGTAAATGTTACCTAAGGTAGCAAATATGCTTTTGAGTTAACATTATTAAAATTTCTTGATTGAGGTAAACATTGCTATGTGCAAACACTCATACGATTTTCAGTACAAAGTTTTTATACAAAGTTTGCATGATGTGAGTCTAATTTTTAACCGACTTCAAAAAGGAGCATGTTCTCAATTCGTCAGAAGCTTTTTAGGGTTCCGAACAAAAAACGGAACCCTTATAGGAACACTCGGGGCGTCTGTCCTGGGTGTCTGTCCTGTTTGTCTTTCTGTCCGTCTGTCACAGCCAGTTTTCTCCGGATCCACTGGACCGATTCTGTTAAAATTTGGTACACATATGGACTTTGTGACCCAAACACGGACGTGTTACATAAATTATTATATGTTTAGTATGGGGGTCACTTTTGGGGTCAAACTAGAAAATTTAAAAAAAATGTATTTTGAACAATATCGTGAGACGTATCAAATGAAAAGGCTTAGGTACTGTGAGGGTTTTATTACATTTTTTATAATTTTAAAATAAATGGTTTTGAAGTTATTCAAGAAATTAGGCGAAAAATGACCACTCCCCAATAAAATTTGGACAAAAATCGAAATAATAGATTTTTACCTAAACATTACAGGACAATCTATAAGAAGTCTATAGTGTAAAAATAACATGTTAAAAATAATTCGTTCGGAACCCTTTGCACGCGAGTCCGACTCGCACTTAGCCAGTTTTTTTCATATATGCTCCCAGATTACTCGAAGATGCCTGGACCGATTTGGAAAATTCCTTTTGTTTAAAAGGGTAGACTTCCCAGGTGGTTACATAATCATTAGATGGGATCCTGGAGGAATACAGGAAACCCTTCAAATTTTATATGCACACTTGATGATGGTTTTTTCACTTGAGGGTAGTTAGGTAGGATAAGTAGCCAGTTGACTATTACTAAGTTATTTAGCGTCCACACGGCGAGTCACAACTCAGAATGACGTAAAAACCTAAATTAAAATAATACTGAGAAAATATTCCACTGACACATTTACTGATTTAGTTTGGTCGTGAGGCACTTGATTGACGTTTGGCAAACACTGCATGGAACGGCTCGGTAATTCAGTTCGTACATGTAAATTTATGATGGATTTATCTTTTTGAACTGTCTTGCTGAAGAAATGTGCGTTAAGGCTTCCGTAGACTGGCGAGAGGCGACAACGCTACAACAATGCAACCATTCGTTTACCTAGCCATTGTTCTAAGGTCAAAAAGGCAAAAAGGCCTGTCTACAGAAACCTTTAAAGACACAAGTCAATAAATACATACGTCCATTTTTTTAATAAGATATTAGGAAGACAGTTCTGTGTTTTTCAGCGTTTCTGAATTTCACAAAAAAAAAATGTTTTTAAAAATATAAGCGAAATAAATCAAGCTTATGTTGCAATATGAATTCTTCCATGAAGTTTTAAATTACTTCACTATTTACGTTCATTGAATAAAATAAATCTGTGTTTACTATATTATTCCCACTTTCAATTTATTTTATGATCTAGTGGTGATATAAAAAGCAATAGTAGCCATAAAAAAAATTTGATATGTTAACCCAGAGAGCGGTCATTTTACGCGTCATCTCAATGTATAATTAGGTGGCACATCATCATATGTCTAGCCTTTTCCCAATTATATTGGGGTCAGAGCCAGATTTAGCTGAATACCAGTATTTTACGAGGAGCTCTCCACAACCCATTAACTGGGTAACCCGGTACTTCATGGCAAAACTGGAGTCAGATTGGCTTCTGACTATCTGTAACGACTGCCAAAGATCTACAAATGAAAGCCGGAACCAACGGCTTAACGTGCTTTCCGAGGCTCGGAGGAAACTCGGTATGTTAAGATTGTCACCCATCCACAGACCAACCTTGGCAAGCCTTGCTCGCATAGCGAGTTTCCTCCGTGCCTCGGAAAGCACGTTAAGCCGTTGTTCCCGGCTGTCATTTGTAGATCTTTGGCAGTCGTTACGGATAGTCAGAAGCCAGTAAATCTGACTCCAGTCTTGCCATGAAGTACCGTGTTATCCAGTTACTGGGTTGTGGAGGTCTTGTAGGCAGCCGCTCCGCGTAAAATACTGGTATTCAGCTAAATCCGGTTTGACTGGAAGCCGACCCCAATATAGTTGGGAAAAGGCTAGGCAGATGATGATGATGAATGGCTAGCTTACAAGTGGCGAATAATTTAGTTTTAGTTTTTACGTATTACCATTGCTATACTATTTTCTTTGTAATAAATTTTGCGTACTATTGTATAAATGCGAGTTTTTCTAACTCAACAGACAGATGTGTTGCTCGGGAGTTTGTTGCGCCACTTGTGGGAGATTCCGTTCTCCGCACTTAGACCATTTGCCAGTGTTCACAGAAACTTCCTGTTTTTCGACCTCACCGTACCGTGGACTTTTTTTTTATTTTGTTTGTCTTTCTCGGCTTCCTCATAATGCGGGACGGTTATGTCTACAATCATTGCACGCCTCACGATTCATGCCACTACCACTCTACCAGGTTTATTGGAACCATAGAAAGTTATACCATATACCAAAGTTATCATCACTGACAGGCAGTGATGATAACTTTATGTATTTTTATAATACTTACATACCTGAACTTTGTTATATCAAAACATGCTTACATAACTGAAAACTATTTGAATACACAAAAAAAATATATACAAACGAACTGCCTAAAATATGACGACGAAAAATTCCTCCACATCGCTGTCAACTATGGTAAGCACCAGATAAACTTGCGATAAAGTACACTGACCTTTCCCTAATACCTCTGCGTAGTTACCCGAACAATAAATTATCAATCAATCAATCAAATTATTTATTACAAAGCTCATAGTGTTAGTCGGTACAATAAATAAACTTACTACTATGTTAGTGACACAATACAACAGCAACATATGAACACACACAACATAACTATCACCGCTTCAGCATCCCAGCTGAGATACTGGAGCAATGATTAACAGTACTACAGTCCAGCCTGTCAGCATTCATACCCAGGATGCTGTTGGAACTGGCTCGCACATTGCACACCAAGGACGCACATCTTTTACGCATTAATGCATAAAAGCAATCAACACGCATTTCCGCAAACATCCCTGATGCGCTACAGAAGCGAGGCAGCCCCATCAACACCATGAATGCATTATTATACTGAACGCGAAGGGCACTGTACGATCTTCGCGTAAAATGTACCCAATGTCCATGTGCAGTTTTTCATTACCATAGAAAGAAAATGATCACGATAGAAGTCGATTCAGGACAGTTTTATGCCTTTTATATTTGTTTTTATTATTTTTTATTTACTCGGGTCCCTGGAGATCCGGTCCTTTGATAGGCGTACGAGGAGCCGAAGAACAAAAAATTGTTTGTCAATGACTGTTATCGCACGTTTAACTGGCGCTCACCATAGTAATGATGAGCTAAAAGTTTTATTTATTTAAAAAAATACCTCTTACATTTGCAATCAAGATATTCAATACGTTACACCAAAGAAAACAGCCTAGCGACCCAGCCGGACGGCATTAGGTTTTAGTTAAACAAAAAATGTACTTATTAAATTTTGTATCAAATCTAGCTCGATGCGAACGAAATCCGTTATCGTCACTGAATTTTATAACTTTCATACGGTATGATTAATAAAAATAAGTCTATTAAAAACTATGACTAATTATGTAAGCCGATCCCGAGAAGCGAGCTAACAACATAGTATTGTTTTAGAGTTCATTAAAAAAAGTTTTTTAAAGAGAAAACTAGTCAGGAAAAAGCTTTCACTATCAAGTCTTCATAAAACAAACGTCTGAACCTACAAGCAAAAAAAAAGTCTGAATAAAGATAAAGAAACTTCAAAAGGAAGGCATGAAAGTACTAAAGTTATGAATGTTGGATAACTTGGAAGAAACTTCGTTCGTTTAGTTAATTGATTGAAATAGGGTATTTGACTGGATTTTTAACCGACTTTCAAAAAAAGGAGGAGGTGCTCAATTCGGTTGGTATTTGTTTTTATGTATGTACACCGATTACTCCGAAGTTTCTAATAATATTTCTGTGATTCTTTTTTATACTTAATTAATTAATTTTATGTCGATCTTATTATTGTAAGGTAAAATAAGTTACTAAAACTAACAATTACACTAAACTAAAAACAAACTAAAATATAGCATCAAAAAATTCATCCTCAACGCTGTCAGCTGGTAATGTGCCCAAGAGACTGGCGGCATTGCCACGTTGAATGGCAATGCTTAATCTTTGCCCAAAGTAAAAGCCAGCTCTTGGGTCGCGGGAAGTGTCAACCAGCCGTTTTGAAATTTCTTTGAAAAGGCTGTGAGCACAAGGGCCCCACGGCCCGAGGTTTTCAACCCTAAACGGCTCGAAAATATAATTACCAATAAGGTTACCATATTTCCGCCGCTTGAGGTTTTCCGCAGCCGCAGCGGCAGCGCCAGCACAACTCGATGAACTAGGAAGATGAGATGGCGCAAGAGTATCGACACAGTTTGCATCCCACACTAAAGGCCTTATTAATTATTTTTTTTAATTAATTAATTATTAATTTATTATTAATTAATTATTATTTTTTTTTTTTTTTATACTTACCACTTGGTCTTGTAAAAATGTAATTTAGTTCGGCTCAGTAGTTCTTTTTTTATTTTATGAGCATTTTCGTTTATTTCAATTTCTGCGTAGACGATGACATCGTCCAAGTATCACCACTTAAAAGTGAAAAAAAATGTAACCGACTTCCAAACAAAAAACTTAAAAGCATAAAATAACTTTAATTTCTAAAAATATACATAAATAATTATAATACTAACAATGAAAATAGAATCAAAATTAATCGAAAAACAAAGGAGATTTAATTATTTTAAACAAATATATCTGTCCGTCTCGCGAAAACTCTGTTTTCTATGGTAGCTGTATAGGTGTCATAGACGACGACGTCAAAGTTTACATCGAACTTCTTTTTCGAATTGTAAACTTTGAAGCTTTATAACTTCATCGCTGATGAAGGTATTTATAAAACAATTTCATAATTGTTTACTAGAGCTAATAAGTAATTTATTACTTGAGTAATAAAAAAAAATCGCATGCATATTCCCTATTGTGGGGCAACGTTTCTTTAAGCTACTTTTCGTTGGGCTGCAATTCGACCTCATCATAGTGAGAAAACGTTAAGGAGATTGACTCGTATTTAACCATAAGTTGTTTCTTGAAACACAAACAATAGACTGTTCTGTTGAACTTCCTATGAACAAAAAATAAAGAAAAGTCGGTTTACGGACGATAAGTTTACGTGATAACGTCATGAGAAAATAATTGAACATGCGGAACGTGACCGTGACTCATTTTCGTGCGTGCAGACGGTGTTCATCGATTTATAAGACGTTATCAGGTCAAAAAACGTTGATCTTTTAAAACTAACACCACACAGTTTGATTACTAAACCAATGAACGAAACAAAACATATAAATGCAAAAAAAAAACTCCATTTTGGTTGGTATATTTAAAATAGAAAAGCGCGTAACCAACCACTACAGACTCAACCTCAAAAGCTAGTTAAACACTGAAACGTGCAATAATCTAACTTTTTCAGTTATACCAGTGATGCAACCCTCAAAGCTTGGCCAATATTTGCACGCCAATATTTTCCGGTTGTGATTCAAAAGCATTGATGTGTATTACTCAATGTTTGTTAGCGGCAGCGCTGTAGGACACAAAACAAACAGTTGCTATTTACTTACGTGATAAAATAAACCAATAATAGTAACGAGTGTAATTTGATTCTGGTGCTATATACAAGCTTGGACAAATAGCACGATATTAGTAAAAAACAATCGTTATTTGTCAAAGGTACGTTGTGACAAAAAAACAATGTAGAGCTTTTTAACTTTCTCGATCAACCTGTGCGGGCGCTAGGAACACAGAGTAACATAAACAGATGTTACACTTATTGATTGATACATTACTGGAAGCTAAAGCATAGTAGATTACTTTTGCAAATCATCAAAACTGGTTTATTTTGGATAGTGGAAACATTCCGTTTTGTTCCTTTACATTTGTTAATAGCAAATCTCCTCTCACATTGAAAGAGGTTTAGTAGTGCAAAATTTTTGCTGAAAGTTTTTATTCAGGGCCAGAAATAGTATCAACTAATCAAGTTATAAAAACTTTTTAAAAAGACTAATTGAGTTAGTATGTTATTTCAGAAGTTGGAGCCAGTATTCGGTAGCTAAACTGTGATCTACTCAGTCGCATTAAATTCTTAGAAGCAATTTTTCTGGTTAAATGAAAACCGGCGGTCCACTCCGAAAACTGTCCTCAACTGTTCCTAAACAGTCAGTTTGCTGTACGCGAGCACTTAAAATATCTCAGTTACTGCCAGGGAATTATAATGCACTAGCAGACCCGCGCAACTTCGTCTGTGTCATATTTTTCATGAATGCTTTGCTCTTATTGGTCTACGACATGATATTATGAAGTCTATGCCTACCACTACTACAAAAAAACTCTTCAGCTTTATAATATTAGTGTAGATGTGTCTTTTTTTAGGGTTCTGTACCCAAAGGGTAACTAACGGAATCCTATTCCTCTATGCCTCCGCTGTCTATCCGTCCGTCGGTCTGTTTGTCAGTTGGCTGTATCTCAAGAACTGTAATATGTAGACAGTTGAAATTTTCACAGATTGTGTGTAGATGTATCTTTTTTTAGGGTTTTGTACCCAAAGGGTAACATGGAACCCTATTACTAAGCCTCCGCTGTCCTTCCGTCCGTTCGTCCGTCCGTTTGTCTGTCAGCGGGATGTATCTCAAGAACCGTAATAGGTAGACAGTTGAAATTTTCACAGATTGTGTATTTCTATTGCCACTATAACAACAAATAATAAAAATAAAGGTTGTAAACCCTTCGTGTGCGAGTCCAACTCGCACTTGACCGGTATTTTTCATAAAAACTAATTCTGTAAAAATGTGTGAGAGAGTTGGTGCAAGCCTTTTCATAAATACGTGTTTGCATATTCACTGAATAAAAAGTGCTAAATAATATTCAGCGCTTTGAAGCGGTGACGTGATACTTTTACAAAAATACTATTTTGATAACTCCGTATTGATCTTACAAAATAGGCGTGTGGAATTACTTACGTAAGTTCAGAATTTATAATAGTCAGATAATTTTTAACACAGGTGTTGAAGTTGCCAGGATTTTCTGGAGAAAGCCTGGCAACTTCAATTATCATTTGTCAGATAGGTAAATTTTTGTGAAAGTAGAAATTATGACGCGAAAAAAAACTTATTATATGTTTATAGAAATGTTTGACATTACAGAATCAATGGAATTTAAAATAGACATCAAAGATAAAAATAAAAATCGACAACCCATGGAAACACAATCTCGTAGATCAATCAAAAGTGCCTACACATAAAAACCAATATAATAATAAAGTGGCTGCACCAGATGGTCAATCAGTACAAATCTTTACGTAGCCAAGGTGTTCACAGTCATATGAACATAATGGAAACATCGAAGGTGCATCCCTAACCAAACTGAATGAAGGTATTCAATATATTGAATACCTCACCTATGTGCCAACTGAGTCTCGCCCAACTAACATTTTGGTGTCAGTTACAGGCTTTTTTATGACTTGAAGTAATATAACGGGGTTATAATTATTTCAGTTATTACTAAAGACGATATAGAGGAGTTAACAAACAAGTTTTAGCCCCAATCGCAGCACTATAGCGTTAATGGACGATGTAATACAGCTTTGAGAGTTATAATGGCGCTAGTAGCAGCAAGTATACTTAATACGTTATAGCTTTAACCTTTTTGTGACACCCAAGTCTTTATAAAGGTGTTCGCCGACACCTCTTAACACTTATTGTTGTATAGTTATTGCAATGAACTCTTTTATACCCCTTAAGGTGCTGTATTGACTATTATTGCAGAAATAAGCTATAAAATAGAGTTTATCGAGAGTTTAGTAACACGAGAAACTAAAGGTGTCAAATTACTCCTCTATCTAGGTTTAACCTGTAATAAAGGGTTTAACTAAAGCTTATTGTGTTAGGCAGTCCTCTTTTACAGACGTTCTAAAGGTATTGGTGGCAAACAACGCAAGTATGGGTCGTTATTAACACTAACCTCACTTTTGTAAAGTTCGCCATTGTTTTGGTAACCTAACAATTAATATTATTTCGAGTTATTTAACATTTGACTACAATAAACAAAATTTCTTACATATTTGAAGCATTCCATGAATGCCACTTAATTTTACATAACACTGCTCAAGAAGCAGGAATGAATAGTAATGTTTAGCTTGAGGTACCTATTTTATTATCATAATTTTTCTTTTAAATCTTTAATAAATCCTAGGCGCGTTAAAATTGAGATGAGAAACAGGTATACATTTACTGTGAAATCATAAGGGCAGTCATTTTTCACTTCACATACTTAAATAACATAATATTCCATAATATTATTCTGCTGTGTTGAATAATGGATGACATAACACTTCCATTACGAACAGATTTAATTTTAGTAAGGTTACAGGCTTTTTTATCTTGACGTGCGCTTTTTACCACCTGTAGTGCTCACTAACGCGGTAATACCGGTTAAAGTAGTAGCTGACGATGAATAAACGCTCTTGTGGAGCTTTAAGATCTTTTTGACACCTTACTATAGGATTTATAGCACCTGTCGCGTTTACCAACACTATTTTACAACGGTAATACAGATTGAAGTAGTAGCTGACGATGAATAAGCGCTCTTGTGCAGCTTTCATATCTTTGTGACACCGCACTATAGGCTTACTATAACTTTTACCTGTAAAACTGTGGGCCTCTTTCGTGGTTATAAGTGAGTTAGAGCATGCTCTAACTCAGTTGCACAGGTATGCGTTAACACTTTTATACTCAAATGGAACTGATATACGAGTCTTATATAGGTTTTTTTAACGCTTTGGTGCTAGTTGGGCGGGTACCCAACGTGAAGGCAAAACATGCCAACTAAAATTGATCTCTATAATATTGTTTTCAAATTTAGAGAGCACTACATTGGCTCCACTGGTTAATGGAGCCAATTTAGTGCTTAATTAACCATTATCAATATCAAAATCAATTATCATTATCAAAGGTTAATTAATCATTATCAATATCAAAATCATTTATCATTATCACAGGTTAATTAAGCATTATCTTCAAATAAGAAACGGCTAGGCTACAATCAATTCGCTTGTACCTAATTAATGCTTCTCTTAATGATTAGAACATTAACTGCTGTTATCACTCGTATCAATCTATGAGGAGCTTGTGGCTTAAGAATAACAGCCACACAGATCAATCTTCAAGGTTAAGCAACGCTTGCCAAGGTTGGTCTGCGGATGGGTGACTATCTTAACATATCGAGTTTCCTCCGTGCCTCGGAAAGCACGTTAAGCTGATGGTCCCGGCTGTCATTTGTAGAACTTTATACATATAAAAACCAATACAATAATAAAGTCGCTGCACCAGATGGGCAATCAGTACAAATCTTTACGTAGCCGTGGCTGACTCACAGTCATATGAACATATTGGAAACATCATAGGTGTATCCCTAACCAAACTGAATGAAGGTAGTCGATATATTGAAACCCAACGTGAAGGCAAAACATGCCAACTAAAATTGATCTCTATAATATTGTTTTGAGTGTGGAGTTGTTGAAGACTTACACCACTTATTGATGGACTGTGTCCGGTAAGAGTCTGAGAAAATAATTTGTTTAGGGCCTTGAGGTTGAACAGACGTAGGCACCTTCAATAAAATCTTGGCTCAGCCAAATAGCGACGATGCGAAGAGTCTGTTTAGGTTCATGGCCCAGATATGACTAATTTGTATCTAAATACAAATTAGTCATAAATCGCAAAGCGTATGTCAGTCCCATCGTACCCTAAGTACGATGGGACTGACATACGCTTTGCGATTTTAAATGTCCCTAAATAAATATATATATATTGTTTTCTATGTTAGAGACCACTACATAGGCTCAACAGGTCATTGGAGCCAATGTTGTGCTTTATTAATCACTATCAATATCAAAATCAGTTATCATTACCAAGGGTTAATTAATCATTATCTTCAAATAAGAGACGGCTAGGCTACAATCAATTCGCCTGCACCTAATTAATCCTTCTCTTAATGAATATAACAATAACTGCTGTTATCAATCTATCAGTAAAAAATACAAACAGGTTGTGGATTTCTTAACCAAAAAAAAATTGGAATATTTATCCGAAAAAAAAACCTCCAAAAAGGGGTTCCTTACCATAAACCTCAATTTTTAATATTTGTTGTTATAGCGGCAATAGAAATGCAAAATCTGTGAAAATTGCAATTGTCTACCTATTATGGAGCTCGAGATACAGCCCGCTGACAGATAGACGGACGGACGGACGGATAGCGGAGGCTTAGTAAGGGTTCCGTTGGTTACCCTATGGTACGGAACCCTAAAAAATGGTCAAATAACGGTAACAACAAATAAATAATAGACATAAAAGCCGCCTTTGTATCTGTGTATGCCGTGAAGTTTTTTTTATAAATACATCAAAGTTTCAAGATTTGGATATAACAAAAAATATAAACCAAATAAAGTAAAGTTTATTTTTATTTCGCCAAATAAACTGACAATATCGCTATTCAACAATCGTCTATCAATTTACTTTAAGCAAAGTGTGTTAAACTATGTGTATTAGAAGCAAGACCTGACGGGGGAAATAATCGTTGACTGAAATTGATGTGTGTACCTACTACCATTTACCTATCACCTAACCGAACTACGTATATATTGGTACCTACATAAACACGCCCAGTTAATCAGAAATGTCGACAACAATCGCCTTTGTAGCCTCGCTTTTGATGCACAGGTTCTGCCAAAGGTATTAGGTGTCATACACTACGTGGCAATCGCGACATCGTTTGTTAATTGATATTGTCACATACATCAATGGGCCCCTACATATATCTACATCAATTCTACTTCCCCTTTAGCCCTAACGGTCGTAGGTACATCAAGGTAGCTAGGTCCTTTAATGTGTGATGTACAAGCCTCGGGTGCAATGGACTGATAGTGTTAGGGTTCCGCTGACTTACTGAATACTTCAGAGAGGGAACGGGTGCCTAAAAATGCAATGTTTGTGTACCTTAATCGTATTATGTACCTTTGAGGAGCTCAAGGCTAAATAATAACAGCCGCACGGGTCGTTCTTTAAGGTTAAGCAACGCTTGCCAAGGTTGGTCTGTGGATGGGTGACCATCTTGACATACCGAGATTCCTCCGTGGCTCGGAAAGCCGTTGGTCCCGGCTGTCATTTGTAGATCTTTGGCAGTCGTTACGGATAGTCAGAAGCCAGTAAATCAGACTCCAGTCTTGCCAAGAAGTACCGTGTTACCCAATTAATGGGTTATGGAGGTCTGGTAGGCAGCCGCTCCACGTGAAACACTGTATTCAGCTAAATCCAGTTTGACTGGAAGCCGACCCCAATATTGTTGGGAAAAGGCTAGGCAGATGATGATGAGGTGTACCTTAATCGTAAATGCTTTTGTGTAGTATTATAATCTAAGAGAGCATAGTATGTTTACCAGCTAAGGAGTTGTTGCTAATTTAGTATTGAATTATTCTTTGGAATTATGGGTCGTTTATGTATAAATTATAACTTGTTCGTCTTTATGAAAATACTGAGGTTCAAAATACCCCCCTCGTAGCGTATCATTTAGATAGCTAATTAAGTTTTTTTTAGAAAGAAATAAGATCATAGGTTTTTTTAAATAGAAGTATTCATAGTAGTATTAAAATTCTTGTGGCGTCTACCGTGAGTATTTTATTACAAAAATGGCATCGTTATATCAACAGGAAAATAAAGCTAAAGCAAAAGTTCAGACTTTTGATTGAAGAGTCAAGGAATATCAAATAACGCTAGAGGAACGTTATCTCGACCTAACGAAGCCTCGTAAAGGTACCACTAACATTTTCATATTCTATTTCTCTATCATTAGGTTTTCAAAGTTCAGTCAGGGGCTGTATTTTAAATTAAAACCTTTTTCATCTATTCACTGTCTCGCCAGACAGTTTGCAGTAAAACATAAAATGTCATTAAACAGTCAAAAAGTCATATAGTATCCACAGCGACATATTTACAACACCTGAATCACCCTGTATAATGTTTTATTGTCGAATAAAGATTGCTGCATTGCTGTAAAAGCTATTTTATGATCAAACGTGCTGTAGATGTAGTGAAAATTTTGTAATTTTGGCGCTTATGCTATTGTGTATTTTTTCTATTCTTTTTTTTTTCTTCTATTCTTATTAGATTTGAAGACCAATTTTTTTGTAACGTTTTTTGCTCGGATTTGAGGACCAAATGGTGATTATTGCTGCTTGCAGTCAAGGGGCTTGCTTTCGGTGCATTATATATAAAATACATACAAACACATATATATAATATATATATTATATTATATATATTGCATCGAAAACAAGTTGTGGATTATCTATAACTATTTATAAGTTCGCATAACCGAGGAATGGCCGAATTGGCACCGAGAACGGGTCTACGTGGTGGAGGGCAGTCAAGAGTTATAGGAGAACAGGGATATCTAGCTAGGGCAGTCTACTTTGTTTCCCAAGATTTTGATTAAGGAACTGGAATCAATTATAGTTCTACGTTTCTCTAGAGAGGATAACCCAAAATTCGTTAGCCTAGCTAAATATGATTGCTTTTTTTCAGTAAAGCCGGACGAATAAGCCAAATGCATGAGAAACTTTTCTAAATTCACTCAAGTCTCCACTTATGTGTAGCGTAATATGGCCTCCAAATATCTCAAACTCCAATCAATATATTATTATATATAATTCTTCCGTTACTGACTGATTGAGTGACTGAGTGACTGACAGACAAGGCACAGTTGAAACTACTAAACTTGTCTGAAATTTGGCATGTAGCTTCCTTGGGGAGTGTAGAGGAGCACTAAGAGATTTCCTGAACTTCTTCGAAGTCGCGGACAAAAGCTCGTTTCATACTAAGAGAATATATTTTCACAATAATGTTGTGTTTTGTTGTTATGTATTACAAAGTAAAATCATACCCTAAAATAGGGCATTCCTTTCAGAATAAGTAATTTATCTTATATATAAAATTTCCATGTCACAATGTTAGTTACCGTACTCCTCCGAAACGGCTTGACCAATTCTTATGAAATTTTGTGTGCATATCGGGTAGGTCTGAGAATCGGGTAGGTCTGAGAATCGGCTACTATTTTTTTTTGGTAGGTAGGGTAGGTCGGGTAGGGTAGGTAGGGTAAGTAGGGTAGGGTAGGGTAGCCAGTTGACGGGAGCGAAGCCGCGCGGGTCAGCTAGTATAAATATAAAATATCCATCGACGGTATAAAAAAACTTAAACACTACCTAATTGGAAATAGACAACACTTTGATAAACGTACATTACGCTAACTGATATATCCTGTATTTTACAAGTACTTTTACTGCAGCATATTTAGGCCTATGTATCTATAGTAAAAGAACTAGTGCACCTAACAGAATATATAACGCTATCTTCCAATTATAAGTGTTGGCCGTTGTTATACGGCAACACAACGAAGTACGCAATTCGCGTACTCTTGGCATCTTTGAAAACCGTCGAATTCCTACGTTTTTTATTACGAGAGCACTAGGGCTGAATTTCATGGTGTATTCCGTTTGAATTGATAGAGAGATATTGTCAAAACAGTGCATGTTTGCTTACGTGTTGAGGCGGCAGCGGGCAAACACACCTACAGCAAATATTATATTACTGGGAATCAGGTTTCAACGCAGCAAAACACAAAGTGATATGGCACGGCATTTCCAGTTACCAGAACTGCCATTTACTCAATATTAATTATATTCGAATCTATGATGCATATCCATTTGTAAACATGTGCGTTTATTCAGAGGTGCAAATAGGTTTATTTCAGCACTAGTTTTTGCCCCCGGCTTCGCTTGCGTCTAAGTTTTATTTTCGCATATTAAGTAACCTGTAAACTTGTCTTCAGGGTCCCATCTGTATTTGTACCATAATTCATCACAATCGGTGCAGCGATTAAGGCACTTGTCTCACCACCGGCGAGGAAGCGAGTAGCTATCGACTATTTGGTCGCTGAGGAAAGGGACAAAAGTTATAGATCTCGTGTGAGTAAAAGAGACGCATACATTCATAGTCGATAGCTGGCTGTTCACACTACCGGCGAGCGGCTTTTACCTCTAGTTGATCGCAACGACAAGAGCTATCAAAGATTGTACTCGCTTAGCGGTCAGAACTCACCAAACAGTAGTAGGTATAATAGTTGTTCAAAATAAAACTTTTTATTATTTTAAACAGCGGCGGTAATTTCTACCCAACTAACATTTTGGTGTCAGTTACAGGCTTTTTTATGACTTTAAGTAATATAACAGGGTTATAATTATCTCAGTTATTACTAAAGACGATATAGAGGAGTTAACAAACAAGTTTTAGCCCCAATCGCAGCACTATAGCGTTAATGGACGATGTTATACAGATTTGAGAGTTATAATGGCGCTAGTAGCAGCAAGTATACTTAATACGTTATAGCTTTAAGCTTTTTGTGACACCCAAGTCTTTATAAAAGTGTTCGCCGACACCTCTTAAAACTTATTGTTGTATAGTTATTGCAATGAACTCTTTTATACCACCTAAGGTGCTATATTGACTCTTATTGCAGTCATAAGCTATAAAATAGAGTTTATCGAGAGTTTAGTAACACGAGAAACTAAAGGTGTCAAACAACTCCTCTATCTAGGTTTAACCTGTAATAAAGGGTTTAACTTAAGCTTATTGTGTTAGGCAGTCCTCTTTTACAGACGTTCTAAAGGTATTGGTGTCAAACAACGCAAGTATGGGTCTTTATTAACACTAACCTCACTTTTGTAAAGTTCGCCATTGTTTTGGTAACCTAACAATTAATATTATTTCGAGTTATTCAACATTTGACTACAATAAACAAAATTTCTTACATTATTTGAAGCATTCCATGAATGCCACTTAATTTTACATACCACTGCTCAAGAAGCAGGAATGAATAGTAATGTTTAGCTTGAGGTACCTATTTTATTATCATAATTTTTCTTTTAAATCTTTAATAAATCCTAGGCGCGTTAAAATTGAGATGAGAAACATGGTATACTTTACTGTGAAATCATAAGGGCAGTCATTTTTCACTTCACATGCTTAAATAACATAATATTCCATAATATTATTCTGCAGTGTTGAATAATGGATGACATAACACTTCCATTACGAACAGATTTAATTTTAGTAAGGTTTTTTTATCTTGACGTGCGCTTTTTACCACCTGTAGTGCTCACTAACGCGGTAACACCGGTTAAAGTAGTAGCTGACGATGAATAAACGCTCTTGTGGAGCTTTAAGATCTTTTTGACACCTTACTATAGGATTTATAGCACCTGTAGCGTTTACCAACTCTATTTTACAACGATAATACAGATTAAAGTAGTAGCTGACGATGAATAAGCGCTCTTGTGCAGCTTTAATATCTTTGTGACACCGTACTATAGGCTTTCTATAACTTTTACCTGTAAAACTGTGGGCCTCTTTCGTGGTTATAAGTGAGTTAGAGCATGCTCTAACTCAGTTGCACAGGTATGCGTTAACACTTTTATACTCAAATGGAACTGATATACGAGTCTTATATAGGTTTTTTTAACGCTTTGGTGCTAGTTGGGTAACTATAGTGCGGGCCGGAGCGAGTATTGCGAGTAAAAGCCTGTCGCACAAAAGCACTCGCTGAAACTCGACTGTCAAAACTATCGAAACTTTTCACTCGCTACTCGCTGCTCGCCAACTCATTGCGAGTTTAAATCTTTACTCGCTGATCGCCGGCGGGCGGCGGCGGTGAGACAAGTGCCTTTGGAATCAAAACGAAACAAACTCACTTTCGCGTTTACAATAATAATTAGCATAGTTATATATTACTGCTCCGCTCCTATTGGTCTTAGCTTGATGATATATAGCCTATAGCCGTCCTCGATAAATGGGCTATCTAAAGATGAAAAAAAAATTCAAATCGGACCAGTAGTTCCTGAGATTAGCGCGTTCAAATAAACAAACAAACTCTTCAGCTTTATACATTAGTATAGATTGTAAACGCGAAAGCTCCTCAAATCCTCCTATCCTCAAATCACGATTTATTGTCAACAAAACAAAAAGGGTAACATTAATTATAAATCTTCAATTAAAATTATTCTAAATAATACTTTCCTAAAACTGAAAAATTTTCAAAATAAGACAGACCAAACAATTTACCAAAGTGTCAGTTTACCAATTTTCATTTTCATCAGATGTATATTGGCCTACTGCGTGCCAATTTGATGCTGTGTAGCGTGACACGTTTTAGATTGTTGAGGAGTCAAGACCGTGACAAACACTTAAGATCTTTCTTTTGGCAAGCTAAATATTATTCTAAGGCATAACTACTAGTGTACTACGTAAGACAGTGTAAGCGACTTGAAATTCCATTTTGATTAATCACCACCATTTTTGGTAGACATTCTCTAGTGCACATTGATCTCACCATAGTCATACTATTTTATAAATGCGAAAGTGCTGTCTGATTACCAGTCTGTTTGTGTATCTTCATGCGTAGAAATTATTATTCCGGTAATATGTTCTTAATGGGAAAAATTAACTTTAAAAAATACCCACTTAACTCAAGCATTTTATTTGATCTGAATATTATGCTTTTCTTTTTTTTTATTTGTAATGGGTTTGCTCTTGACTCTAGTCTATGTCAGAGATGACAGAGACAAAATCTACCAAGGAGCGAGCCTACCCAGAAGGAGCCTGTTCACTCTAACTTTGAAGAGATTAGGGTTGTAAGCTTTTGGAAACACAGACGCAGGCAGAGAGCAGCTTTTAGCGCAAACTAAGGATTCAGTTGTGAGAGCTATCAAATATGTAACCATGATGTGGAGGTCGGGACCTGGTGAACTATATTACAGGACTTACTATTATTATTCCTCTTTACATAAAAATTACCTTGCCACTATTATCTATATCTTCCGGTGGAGCACCTTTTTCCAACAATAGCTTTTTAAAAACTAAGTTATTTTTCATCCTGCATTTTTAAATAAATGGAACTAGCCTTTTCCCGCGGCTTCGTGATGTCTATCTTACAGGATCCGTGCGTATTGTTGGGTATAAAACTCGCCTATGTCTCTCAATGATTGCGTAGAAGGATTTTTATTCCCGCTGGTGGGGCAAAGTCCTCCCACTCCCACTCAAGTCTGTCCTCTGCCATCCACACTAGTTTGTCCTTTCCCACACAAGCCTGTCCATGCCTCAGATAGTTTCAGTGGAAGATCTTTTGTAATCTAATCAAAACACAAGTAACCTATTTAAAAAATAATAAGCTAAAAAAAATATAAACGAATTAGTTAATATGAATGTATATGTACCAAACTTAAAGACACAAACGTTAGTAGTCATCCCGGATGGTGTGAGACTATCACAAATACGTGTCAAATACGAGATACCAACGTAGCTATTTACAATTTTAGCATTTATTTGTAGAGAGCAACGTAGTTTAAATTGCACGCACCTGCATATATTGGTACCTAGATTTAAAGTGGTCCGTAGTACCTACTGGAACTATGGACATCGACATTTGCGGTTTGGTCCTCCGACTTTGGCCGAGTGGGGCCATCGCAGTTCCAATTCAATTAATTTAGCTCCTATACTCGAACACTACTATTTATCGCTCGACGTGGATCATATTCATTCTCACTAAAATTAGCATTTTTGTTAGCAAAACGAAATTCTAGTGTAATCGTTTTGAGATTTTGTATTGAATGTGTAAAATTTTGTTAGTTGTACTTGCAAATTTGTAAGGATGTAGAAGAAGGCACTACATCGGGAAGAGTCGAAGACATTTGGAGGGCACCATTCCCCAGCAGAGAGATAAAAAAGATGGTAAAAAAAATAGCTGTCAAAATGTTAACGCTAAACCTAGACCGCGACTTTCAATAAGTTCAATTAAAAAGTGTGATAATTAGTCTCAAACAATCCCGGAAATCTCGATGACAGCGGTAGATATTAACATTAAAGAACCGGCCAAGTGCCGTGCGTGTCGGATTCACAAAAGAAGGGTTACCTACCATAAAACGAAAACAAAACAGGATAATTATAACTGTCCTTTAAATGTTTTGTTTATTACTAGCTTTTGCTCGTGACTTCGTACGCGCATATTTCGTTTTTCCCGTTCCCGTAGGAATTTCAGGAATTGCACTCTTAGTGCGTCCCTACACTTCCCAAGGAACTTACATGCCAAATTTCAGCTTTATACGACCAGAAGTTTCGGATGTACGCTGTTTGACAGACAGTCGGTCAGTAACAGAAGAATTTTATATGGTACAATTAGGTACTTGTTGTTATATATACATCAGAATTACACACTCTGTTAAAATATCAATGGTCTACTTATAACAGTTCATAAGATATATAGACCTATAGGATTCTGTTGGTTTCCCTTTGAGTACGAAACCCAGAGAGAATATTCTCATTTTTACAGGCAGCTGTTTTCAAAGTATGCAGTCGTACGCAGAAATCCAATCCGGATACAAAAAAAAACAGTCACGTTACTGGAGGTAGTGTAGTTGCAGTAGCAGAAAATGACTCCCTATAAAAACAACATTAACTAGAAGAAACTTACAGTATACCCGGCAGACTGTGCATTGCTATGTTTCCTGAAAAGAAGATAAAACATCCCATACCATACTCATTACTGAAGTGTGCGTACTTTTTATTCAGGAACTTTTACAAACAGGTTTTTTCTCATTTTTATACGAGCTAATGGAATTTGCAGAAAATTAATTTTGTCGATGTATCTTTAAAGAAGATTCTACAAATTATATTAAGATAGTTACTGACGCTTAATGCGTTTTAATTTTGAAATATTCTAGATCTTATTTGTTTTCCCCGTCAAAATCTCCTAGCGTTATTTTTACTGTGCCTATTTGTTATTTCTGAAACAAAGTAAAGAAAAATACGTTAATTTATGTCCCAATGTTAAATTTAACAATGACTAGAGACACCGTTACCTACATGACGGCTCGCAGACCGGCCCGAAATAGCTCGCCTACCACTACAGATGATAGCACTGCCAAACCAAATGACATGAGCCACTCGAATCTCGAACAGATTTTTATTGTATGCCGCAATCAAAATGGTTTATGATGGGATTACGAACGGAGAAATCAGCTTTGTTATTCAGAAAATAGATTAGAATGTTTTATTCAAGAAATAATCTCAGTAACCTTGGCGCATAAATTAAAAAGTATACCAGTATAGCGTTTTAGTTCTTCACGAGTACTTTAATTGAATTCCTCGTCACGTCGTGTCCTAGAAACTATTAGCTACGTGATGCAACAAGCTAACATCGACTGTGTTTTCATTTCAGATCACAGAGTCCCTGAAGCGTCTGCGTGCTGGCAAGAAGTCATCTCGCTTCGCCGAGGACATCGACTTCGAGACCAACGTCGCCAATCTGGAGAACCGCATGAGGATCTCGGACAAAATCCTGGAGAGCGTCGGCATTGGCTCGTCAGAGGTGAGCGGCGCCAGACGGGCGCTGCAGGAGAACGAAGAACGCACAGAGAAGCGCATCGCCAGGAGGCTCAACGAGGAGAACTCGCTAACAAAATGGACCGCCATCGGCAAGTCGGACGAGGAGAGCGCGGCTGCACAGCGAGCGAAGGCGTCCAGAGCGCGCCTCACTGATCTAGAGGACGAGATGAACGAGCTGAGTGAAAGGACCGCCATGAGAGAAAAGCGCGCGGCTCGCCTCCGAGCGCTCGTCGCCGACTCCGACGTGTCCGACACCACAGTCGCTTCCTCCAAGGTCACCATCAGATCCGAGAGGGAAAAGAAGCAAGTCACTTTCTAAACGAACGTAGCTATCTTGTTACTCTCTCGTCGCTCTCGGCTCTAAAACGACTCGTTTTAGGGCACTCTGAGCTCTCTTCGTTTCGAGATAGATAAGTTTGCTAGAATGTGTGATCCTGCATTTGCCTATGTACAATGGTCGAAGTTGATGTCTATTTTATATTTGGATAGAATAAAATGAAATGCTATGTATTGCCCTGTTTTCTATTTATTGAAGAGTTAATAGAATAATTTTACATTCAAGACTTATCGTTTGATTGCTATTCTCAATTTATGTAAACAAATAAGAGCGCGCGATAAATTTCATAAAATGATAAATATGTTTATCTCAAAGTACAAGCAGTCTTTCTAGAAAAGCTTTAGTTATTGAGACTGAATCAACTGGAGCTACTAGCATAGGAGTAGGCAAGCTGAGGATCTGGCTACTGTCTAGCCAGCAGCTTGTACTGTGTAAAACTTGCTATCAGTGCAATTACTTTACACAGTGTCATCGTATTACTTACTTTGAGTGAAAATATTCCTGAATGCATGCACGTTAAAGGACCATTTAGCCGACCCCGTCCCCCGCTCCCCCGTATGCGCCGCTGCATCAACAGGAAAGGACTAAACTAGTTATTATTGAAGCAGACTCAGAGCGTGGTACAGACACTGCCAAAAAAAAAACCTGATATTTTATCTGTTATTTTACCTGTTTGTTTTTACCTGTTATTTTTCAATTTGTATCAGTACATGATGACCTACTTAGCCCATCACTTGAAGACTTCGAAACATAATAAAGTTCTAAATCAAAGATAATTTATTTTCCTCGAAAGCAACATCAAAGAGTATTGCAACAAGATTGTAATGAAAATATTATTTTCACGTCGCACTTACGATATAGGTTTGCCTTTGGTATAAGTATTTTATTCTCGTCTGTACCTACGGTGAAGTAATGATATTACCTTTACAAAATGAAGCTCTCCATACAAAGCCTTGTATTACTTTTTATTCAAAGCAATATTGAATGTGATATTGGTCACAGTGGGGAATATAAATGGAAATATCTTAAGCTGCGTATGTACATATATTTTGTATGATAATATGCGTGGGTGTGGAGTCTACCTACCTACATGAAACCTTGGACGACACATTGACTTGAAATACAAATGCAAATGAGTATATTAGAGGAACTTTGACACACCAGTGACGGAAAAGTTGAGAGAAAACTGTTTGTGTTGGTATGAGCTTGTAAGGTGGACGGCCTAAGCGCGTGTAACTTATAATATACAAAATATAGACGTATGGATAAATGAAGATAAAGAGGGAGGCCAAAGAAAATATGAAAGATCCGTGGAGGAACTGCTAATTTTCTTGACATTTCAGAAGAAAATGGCGCCCGCCACTAAAATAGTCAATGACAGCAACTTTTCAGCGGCGATATCGAGTGTCCTTGGCCCCTGCCATATGAATTATTACAATTGTTTAATTCATTAATTGAAATTACTTACCATTGGACCACTTTGTCAAATTAAATAAATAAATTATTATAGGTGGGAGCACAGAATCGTCGACGCTAAGTATTTGAACGTAAAAGTTTCCAATTTGCAACACTAGATGACATTGTCTACGCCGTGCACGTTCCCTATGTTTATGACAAACTTTACAAATAAAAATAAAAACTATTAATATTGCGAACTAAATGGAATCTTTGAACATGAGTGTTTACTAATGGCTTCTAGTACTCTTCAAAAAGAGTCTATAGCGTGTAATATGATTGCTGAAGTGTTCCAAAATCGAAAACTATTATTTACGAACTTTGAAGAAAAGTAAGTACTTAAATATTAGATACTTATGCTTATGGAACATAAGCAGAAGACGAAAACAAGGCTTAAGTGATGAGGTTTGATATCATAGGTCTATTTCAGCAATTTTTATTTTGTATAATAGCTTTTTCCCGTGACTTCTTATGCGCATATCCCATTTTTTCCCGATCTCGTAGGAACTTCGGGAAATCCTCTTAGTTCTAGCCTGCACTCTCCATGGATCCCGCATTCCACAGCCGTCTACGACAAGTAGCTTCGGCTGAGCGCTGTCTTTCAGTTACTTAGTAAAGTAACAGTTTTGAGCCTTTCGATCGGTATAGTAAAATTACAGGTTTTTTTCATATTTACACGTGAAACGCGATTAATTAAAATTCTTTGAATGTATAGTACGTATTGTTTAAAATAATGACTTCATTCAATGATTTTTTTTATATCAGCGACAGTCTTGGGATGGCCTGTATTGAAATTGATTGACGACAGTAGCTCCATCTGTCGAAAGTAGTAACAACTAGTAAAGCTTGAGTTATGAACAAGATTATAAACTTGTAATGAAGCTTTAGACGTTCTTTTGTTTTCAAAGAGTTATTAGATGGCGACACTAATACAATGTGTCTTCTATTAGTTAAAACTCTTCGTGTTGTTAAGTTCCGTTAGTGTCCGACATTTTCAGCCCTATTCATAAAACAAAATATGCGGTGCAGTCTTTGGGGACTGCCAATAGAAGCGAAAATTAAGTAACTTGAGAATTAGCTCATAGGAAGTGTGCGGTGACGATGACGCGAGTTTCACGCTTTTTTTTACCCAAAAAGTACACATATATAATAATAATAATATAATAACTCCACGAACTTCATTTCCATTACTTATTTATAGACTAAAAGTGGGGCAGTTCGTGCAAATCGCCACATTCTTTTTTCTTATAGTATTTTTATACCCGTCGTAACTTTTAAACGAAAGGTCCGATTTGAATAATTTTAAGAGCAATTTACATGCACATAATCAATCTTAACTGTTAAACAATTTAAACATATAAGGATTAATATAATACTAAAATCACCACTATTCCATTTCACCTGGGCTTTGATTGATTAGCGGTAATTTTGACTTAACCATAATAGTTAGATATATATACCCTCGCGGATTTTTTTGTAATATTAATATCTTCTATAAAACTGTACTACAGTATTACTTTGCTCTATTGTCAATAGTTTCCGCAGCGTACATGATATAAGGTTTTTTTATTGTATTTTTTTCACACCTTGAGTTACACTGTTGAAGTTTTCATACGGATCTCCAACTTTATTGAAAACATTCTATAGCTTGTATTACTCAGTGATTGAGTATTAAAATTATCCACAAAATCAAAATATTAATGCAAACACACGTTACACAATAACCTATTAACATTGACTCATCAACACACCGAGGATCTTCTTTTAGGCAACCTTTGAAGTTAAATATAAAACTAATACCAATTTTTCCACACACAACACACACTCACATTCATACATAAACACTTAAATACAACACACCTCAATGACACACTAACGGCATACCTTCATTTCTTTTGATTTATAAAAGTATTTCATTTTTAAGTATTTTTTATTTTTAATTTTGCGATGTTTAGTAGTTGTCGAACTGTAAAAAACTGGCTTGTAACATTGTTGCGAAGGAGCACTGATCTTCTAAGATACAGGTTTTAACCTAGTTTAGAGGTCTGGGTTTCAATGTATTACTACCTAGCTAAAGCCTTTTAATGTATACTGTACTTCTACTATACCATTGTAATAATTATTTAGGCTTTAGTTCAAAAAAGATTTATTATTATTATAATGTAGCTTTCTAATGGCAAAAGAATGTTTGAGTCTTTAAGTCAAGAGTGAACAGGTCACTTCTAGGTAGGCGTGCTACATCTTCGACCACATCATCACTTACCAACAGGGTTACCAACAGTGGTCCAACGGGTGCCTATCAATAGTAAAAAAAAGAAATCGTTCCAGTAGTTTTTAAATTACATTAAAAATACAAATCTTTCCTCTTTATAATATTAGTGGAGATGGAAAGCGTTTAGTGGCGATGACGCGAGCTCCACGAATTTTGTTCACCGAAAAAGTGCTCAACGCTCCTAAAGAAGTTTTCACTTCAAAGATGTTATGCCCATAATTCGTTGTAAACAATAACTCAGGAACAAGGCCTTCAAATTACTAACTAGGCCGACCGCCCTATTGAGAGCGCGGTTTTACAGGATGTTCACTATTATTGAATCACGCATGGTACGTTATACAGAGTTGATACGATACGACAGAGGGGCATTAAATTAAACTACGTATACTATACGTGTTCAGTATTTATTCGATAAGGTACAAAAACAAAAAGCGCCAAAAATGAGATAATATTTTTTTTAAACAAACTAAATAGCTTACAAATCAGAAAAAAACGCAACCACCCTTTGTAAATAAATTAGACTGACTGTAACACAGTGGCAACGTCGCGCGCGCGCCGGAGCGCGGTGTGCGGTATCTCGTGTGCTCGGCGGGGGCCGGGGCGGGGGGGGTGGCCGGCGACTTAGGACTCCGCTCGCGCTGGCTTTTATGTTTGGTAAGGTTTTGAAGTACGCGCACAAAAACAAACACACTAAATTTTTAAATACTTGATATGTCCTCCATTCACATTAGGTTGTCTTGAAAAGATCGCTTTTAGCGATAAGGCCGCCCATTGTGTCACCCTATGTAATGTTTTCTTCATCTATCTTTTCTGTAACTTATATTGTGTACATAATAAAGAGTATTCTATTCTATTCTATTCTATTCTATTAATGCACAAATTATACTGACGGAGAATATTGTTATTTATTTTTCTAATTAAAACACTGTCCGTCGCCAAGCAGTTTTGTTTGTAATAGGGTATTTTACTAAAAAAAATCTAATTAGTTTTGGACATTTAGTATTAATATTAGACACGTATTTTGGCTTGGTAAATTTCATACATTTTTAACAAGCCAGATGACGTCACGCGTGTCTTCAACTCGCTGTATCTTCTTTATTTTTTGTTTACGTGAAAAAAGAAAAAATACGTGTCCAATATTTTTTTTAAATCTATCAGACGGACTAATTAGATTTTTTCAGTAAAATCCCCATTGCGGCTGTCACCATACTTTTCTCTGTACGTTCGCAGAACTAAAACTGCGTTTCCACGGCATTCTGACGCCGTGTAAGTTACACGAGGCATTGTTTAACTCTTTAATTACACACACACACACACACACACACAACCAAAGTTTAATTACGTGTCTTACCACCATAAAAAACAGTCAATCACAAAAAAAAACACTATTACTAAATAATAATAATCCCAAGTTACTGTCCTGTCACTGTAAATGCAACAAACTGACCTATTTCTGTTTCTTTCAGTCGCGCTATGTTTGTTGCTTTCGTAGTGAAAGTGCAAGTGTGTGTGTATTTATTGCTTCCTTGTTTGCATTGCCAATTTTTTGTGAATGTCCTTCGACATGCGTCAGAGCGGTAACAACGCATCGTAGATTTATCGTTGTAAGGTGCATGACCTATGCTAAGACATAATCAGCTGTTAGAAAAGATACATCGTGTTCATACGGTGCAAACTACTGCCTAAACTACTGCTCCTATTTAATTCATTTTTGGTACAGAGCTTGAAAATGGTACCTTGTATATGCAGTTTAAAGGAAAGCCCCTCTGTCGAATTAACTTTGTATGTAATTTGAGTGGATAACTGGGTAAACGGCATGGCGTCCCCCACTTCCCCCTTTGGATGACTTTCCCCCATCTCAAATTGCATTGTCGAGTTACGGGAAGTAATGGTCAGCCAGACATGTTATAAAAACAATGCCTTCAGTTTTCATGATTAGTCAAGTTATTTGACGCTTGAAAGGTGTAATATAAGTCTGTCAGACGCGGGGGTGGTTAATGCATTTTATCGGGTAACTAACTGACTTGGCAAACGTTGTTTTGGCATATTAAATAAAATAAAAAATCGTCCAATTAAAAATAACCTAGGACCTATTCTCAGACCTACAAATTATCAACAAAAAATTCCTAGCCATTTCGGAGACACGAGAGTTGTATACATTAGAAGATGAAATTACTGTAAAAAATATTAATGATTGAAATTGTGAAATAAGTGGAAACAGAGATAAACTTATTTTTATCGTGCAATAGATGAACCGGTCAATTTAGTGGTAATATGTATATCTCTGAGGAAAATAACGTTTATACACTACTAAATCATGTTATGTACTACAAAAATCCTGACTACTTTTTATATACTTATTCCGTTGCTTCGTCTTACATGTGAACGGATCAAATGCATTGGTTAAGGCTGCTCTCTCGAAAAATGCGTGTGGAAAAAGCAACTTTTCGTCGGCAATAACAAAGAAATGACATGAAAAAAATAGTTAGGAATCTACATGATAGGATACGTAATTTGGTTTTGCCAGAATTTATGTATCGGTATCACATAATAAGAAAAAAAATCACCAAATTACCTCCAAATCATTGAGATAAAATCATTTTACACCTTAACTTTTTTATCAAAAGAATGTAAAAAATATATTTACTACTTTGCAATACGACAATAATTTGGTTTTGTTACTTTAAAAAAATATGTATTATTTTTATTATAAAAAAATAAAAACACGGGTAGTGGAGTAGCGCGTAAAAGAATATCTCCGTTTTTGCACAAGGTCATTGGCATGTATTATCATCTGCCTAGCCTTTTCCCAACTATATTGGGGTCGGCTTCTAGTCCAACCGGATTCAGCTGAATACCTGTGTTTTTGTGTTTTACGCTAAGCGGCTGCCTACCAGACCTCCACCCCACCATTAACTGGGTAATACGGTACTTCTTGGCAAGACTGGAGTCAGATTTACTGGCTTCTGACAATCCGTAACGACTGCCAAAGATCTACAAATGACAGCTGGAGCCAACGGCTTAACGTGCTTTCCGAGGCACGGAGGAAACTCGGTATATTAAGATGGCCACCCATCCACAGACCAACCTTGGCAAGCGTTGCTTAACCTTAAAGATCGACCCGTGCGGCTGTTATTATTTAGCCACGAGCTCCTCGTCATTGGCATGTATACTAGCCTTAATATTTCTCCATTTCTCCGCATCGCCGCCGCCTCGCTCCGCATCAATGGACAGGCAGTCTTACTGACTAAAACCGCCTTGGTACAATATCGAAGAATACACAACCCTGGCAGGCACAGGCCCTAGCGGTCCCCCATCAATTATGCTGACATCTGTTTGAGGTGCGCGTGGATCACAACGCACCTTCGACCGTAACCTGGTCCTTATCAGACGGGAAGCCACCCATCGCTCACCGTCCGCAGGCCCGCGCCTCCGGTGGCCGGGAATCGCCTTTCGAAGTTGCGAATCCCGACGCCCAGGCCGTCTTTAGCTGACGCGGCGTCTGAAGCGTGAGGTTTGCTTCTTCCTTCGATTACATTATTGTTTCGCAGAAGGAAGAAAGTAAAAGCTAAGTAAAATAACGTTTCATATCATGAGTTATGTTTATTTCCAAGGCATACATGGAGGTTGCATTGTTTGTTCCGTAACGTCCATCGGTAGCATCCATTCCGTTGTTGGTTATCCCACCGTTATTTGACACTAGATAGAGACGTCCTTTACACTGCCAGTTAGCTTCGAGTTTTTTAAATCTATTAAATTGTTCTTGTATTTGAAACACGGTGGGTACTTTAAATGATTAGCTTGAACTTTAAGTAAAACTTTTTAACTTAAACATTAAGCCAATTATGATCCAAGTCAAATCTTTCGTTTTATAAACCAAACTTTTGTTTAATTTCAATTTTTTTTTATTATTATTATACGAGTTTTATTATAATTGCTAAATTGATGATGTGGTCAACAATAGAGCATACTTTCCTAGATGTATCCTTGTCGCTCTTTTCTTAAGAAATTGTATTCCTTATCATTTCATCTCATTGGTATGTCAAATTGTCTTATTCTTGAAAATTATACAGTCGAAGTACACTGGAACAATCAAGCAAGATACTAGTCTTAAAAGTTTGTTAGTTTAAGTACAACTTGGGGTCGTTATAAAACTTAAAATTAGTCTCACTGTCTCTCTAAACTCTTTCGTAAAAAAGTTGTCAGTCTCAAGAAAAAAAGTCTTGCAAAGAATTCTGCTCTCAAATCATTTGTACCATGTGGGAAGTCCACTAACTGAATAACAGAACACAGAATTAAGCTGAAGAGCTGTTTGAATGTGGTAATATCTGGAACTACCACCGATTTGAAAGGAAATATTATTTTCTTTTGATTGCCGAATTCTTAAGAGCGCACCAAGCTTTTGGTTTAGATATTCTATGCGTTCCGTGTATGTGTACGTAATCGCAAGACACAGAGTTCAATGTCCGATGGCCAAAGCAGGACTAAAGCAAACAGGGCGAAGCGAGGCGGCTCTAGCTAGAATGCATGGAACGCGCGCAATAGGTATTTTGTTCGTTTTATTAAAACAAATACACATTTTGAAAATGTGCATGTAAACGTCATAGAAAACATATAGTTTTGTTGTTATTCAAAAACTTACTACTTTCAGTGAACGTGTTTTTGTACTGAGGGTTTATAAGTTCTTTTAAACATTAGATTTTTTTTCTATCGAGGAAACTACGAGTAAACATGTTTATAAAGTGTACGATTAATAGAGTAAATCCTTAAATACGAGTACGTTACATACGAGTATTAAATAACTAAAAGTTAAGGAATAAAGATTCAGCATAGGATCAAACGAACGCCAATTACGTAATTAATGAGTATCAGTTCTTCGGTGCCCACTCAAGGCAGGCTATTTTTTTATTATTTAACAACACGCTACGATCGTTAGGAGCCGAACAAGGCGGATGAAACCGCAGGGTACAGCTGCAATAAACTAAAATTGAAATTAAACTTTTTTAATAAATCAATATCCCATCCCGTAACAGAATGGAGCACACACATATAAATCTGCAGGACACCATGTAACCCATCAATTAAGTTTAATTGCGAAATTAATGACTCACATTAATAGTTCCTCAGCGCTCCAACTGATAGTGAAGCATTCTCCAAGTTATTATAATTTACTAGCAATTGGTAAATCTGATCGTGCTTGGTATGTTGTGTCAATTGAGTTCAAGGGAAACAGAGTTAGTGCTACACTGTGACATGCAGCTTAATATGCGCTCCAAATACCTTGTAAAGGTTGTAAGATCTTTAAGTATCTATTATAAGTAGGTGCTTGGATTAATGGGGGCCATACACGTTACAATAATTTCATCAAACATGCTGGTTCAAACATTTTTATCAAATTGTCATGAATGTCTTTGTGATACTTTGATCAAAATTGTGTCGTCAAATGGCATGAAATATTACAAAAAAAATTGAGAGGTATCTTCTCAGCCAATTACTGGGTTGTGGATTCGTATTCAGATGAGTCTAATTTGACTGAATGCCGACCCCAACATTGTTGGAAATAGTGCAAGTAGATTGAATTGACCAACATTTTTATCTAGTTTTCCCCACCTTAAAACATCAACGTAACTTTTTGTAACTAAGCTACAGTTATACTGTAATCCATGTTCAAGAATAATGCTTATTCAGCATTCCAATTCTAGAATTCAAGATTATAACGTAAACATTCACACTGTGCTACGTCGTAGCACGTCTCCGTAGCTCCAGAACAGACTGCATGTATTCTACGAGTGGTCACCTCGTTCGTAACTCGTAGACCCTGCGTAGCACGCGCTTGTTTTGTTGTGGTGCCTACTACGAGTAGGTACAGTGTGTTTTGTGCTCGCTGTAGGCAGGAGGTAGATACGTTTGTTTTAATAGTCGTTGATGATTCATTCTCATGCAAAGGAGGCCTGTACCTGTAGCTTCTGATTTATAATTAGGTTAAAAATACTTATTTCTGTTGTATATCACAAAATTAAAAAGTTTATATTAGTTTCATTAGAAATAAGTTAATTGTATACGAATTAGCGAGACTTTTGCTTGGCAATGGACGATAATTACGGCGTTGGATCGAAATAAAAAAATATCAGATCAATTTTTTAATGAAACATAAATGGCGGTTCGACAGTGCTTTTAAGCTTTTTGGGAAAATCAGCCCTGAAATGTATTGATTTTCATGTTCAACAACCTGTCTACTGAGCCCTTTCCAAGAATATTGGGCTCCAGTCTAACCGGATGCAGCAAAATACCAGTATTTTACATGGAGCCTCCAGCCTCATGGAGTATCCAACCTCCACAATCTACTTGATAACATGATTCAACTTGGCATGACTGGTGTCTGATAACACGATTCATCTTGGCATGACTGGTGTCTGATAACACGATTCATCTTGGCATGACTGGTGTCTGATAACACAATTCATCTTGGCATGACTGGTGTCTGATAACACGATTCATTTTAGCATGACTAGTGTCTGATAACATGATTTATCTTGGCATGACTGGTGTCTGATGACATGATTCATCTTGGCATGATTGGTGTCTGATAACACGATTCATCTTGGCATGACTGGTGTCTGATGACATGATTAATCTTGGCATGACTGGTGTCTGATAACACGATTCATCTTGGCATTACTGGTGTCTGATAACACAATTCATCTTGGCATGACTGGTGTCTGATAACACGATTCATCTTGGCATGACTGGTGTCTGATAACACGATTCATCTTGGCATGACTGGTGTCTGATAACGATTGATCTTGGCATGACTGGTGTCTGATAACGATTGATCTTGGCATGACTGGTGTCTGATAACGATTGATCTTGGCATGACTGGTGTCTGATAACGATTGATCTTGGCATGACCGGTGTCTGATTTCCTGGCAGTTTTACAAGTCCATAAATTACTAATAATATTATAATTTCCTCCATGCAAATAATTATCCACTATCCAGCGTAATGGTTAGCATTTCGCTGGATAGTAGATATCCAGCGTCATAGTTACATATGCAAATCCTACTTACGGCTAACTTGATTATTCTCTAAACATCACATCGGCAACACGCCGTAGATTAGCATCTAACTAGGTCAGCGTATGATCGTTGGCTGCAGCCAAATTATTCGTCAATATTGTATTGTGGGTGGGCAAATCAATCAACGTCTGCTTGGACTATATAGGAACTGAAGAATCCATCATTTCACTGATTTATAACTTCTGAAAATGTAGACTTTCGATGTCGTTTTGATTTTTTTATTACGATTTTGTGATGAATAATAAATGTAATAGTAGTAGCAAAAATAAGTACGTGGTTTTCTGTAAATAAAAAAAAAACGGTCAAGTACTAGCGCTACTCGCGCACCGTTGGTTCCTTACCATCATCTACCTAGCCTTTTCCCAACTATATTGGGTCGGCTTCCAGTCAAACTGGATTCAGCTGAATACCGGTGTTTTACGTGGAGCAGCTGCCTACCAGACCTCCACAACCCATTAACTGGGTAACACGATACTTCTTGGCAAGACTGGAGTCAGATTAATGGCTTCTGATAATCTTTAACGACTGCCAAAGATCTACAAATGACAGCCTGGACCAACGGCTTAAGCAAGCGTTGCTTAACCTTACGTATCGACTCGTGCGGCTGTTATTATTTAGCCACGAGCTCCTCACCGTTCCTCACAAGTCGCTTTTCAAGCAGTCTGATGCAGTACAATCACTGATCCGATGCCAGTAACTGCATGAGACTGCTTGAAAAGCGACTTGTTTCGAACTTTTTAGTTGTTTTAACGGACGGGTTTTTTGACATAGTCGTTTTTTTTAAACCTATCTAAGGACATTTGGGGTTTTAAAACAAATCTAGCGACACCTTAATGATCGAAATCCATCTAGCCGTTTGGAAGATACGAGGTAATAAAGAGATTTACGAACAAACATACATACAAGATGGGCGCCAAAAACCCTTTCTTAGCAATCGGGTAACAAAAGATACGAATTCGTCTACAAATAATGAGATGAATGGACACAGCAGTGATTCAGAAAGCAACTAGTTAATTTGGGCAAGGCCGGACATGCGGGCGACCAGGTAAAGGATCGACCGCATTACAGTGTATCGTCGTCGTTGGGGACCGCTCCGAGTGATGTACGCAGCGCCGCCTGTCCCAACCAGGAATGGGGAAACTTTTTGCAAAGATGGGAAAATAAAAATATTTCATTAATAATACACTACTTCAAAGCCAATTTTTATAACCTTTCCTTCTGGATTGAGTTCTCAACTAGACATTGTGAAAATGGTGATATGCCATAACCTGAATCAAAACAAAAGACACACGAATTCGTCAGCTAATAATGAGGTGAACGGAAATAGCAGTGATTCAGAAAGCAACTAGTTAATTTGGGCAGCGCTGGGCATGCGGGCTACCGTCTCTGTCAAGTTTTCCCAATCAACCTTGAACCTTATGTGTTAGAGATGAAGATGAAAATGAATTGTGGCAGATTGTAGTGTGATTAATGTTATGATTCTAATATGATTCTCGTAAAGTGGCCTTTTTAGCCCCTCAGGTAAAGGATCGGTCGCGTTACAGTGTAGCGTCTGTCGTTGCTGACCGCTCTGGGTGGTTCTTCTTCTTATCGTGTGGGGAGCAAAAAATACATGGAGCCTATAATAATAATAATATTCCACACAACTATCACACAACGCCATCTAGTCCCAAGCTAAGCAGAGCTTGTGTTATGGGTACTAGACAACTGATAAACATACTTATATATTTCTAAATACATACATATTATAGATAAACTACACCCAGACACAAAACAAATGATCATGCTCATCACACAAACATTTGTCCTGGGTGGGAATCGAACCCACAACCTCTGGCATAGCATTCAGGGTCACTAACCACTAGACCAACAGGTCAGTCTAGCCTATAGCTAGTTGATACTATGACAAATTACGTAAGAATTTCGTAAGAGTTGTAAAGAGGTAGTTGTAGAAAAAATAATTACACGAAGCTAAGTGCAAGACATCGTCGTATGCGCATCGCTACTGCAGGTAGGTGTGCAATACAAGGATACAAAAAAGAGCAAGGGATACAATACATGTTTATTAACGCCCATGATACAGTGATTGTTTCACTGCTTAAGTCGATTTTTTAAAGAAAATTTTTAAATCATCAGGTGAGATAGTAGTCTAACGCGTGGTCAAAAGTGGTCAAATTTGTAAGAAAAAAATAAATTATGTTTCATAGTGGCAGCATACATTTTTCTAGTATCCACGTTTTCACCATATCCTACTTGAAAGACTTATGACCATAAATAGAACTCGCTTGGCTGTTTATACACCCTGCTACTTCAAATATAGACTACCAACATAATAATATATCATCGCCCAATTTAGCCCGATCTTGAATCAATATTTGTTATGACTGCCAATAACTCTCGCTCTCTATCTCTCTCTTTTGCCCACGTTTTTGTACGCGCTTATCTCATTTTTCCCGTTCCCGTAGGAATTTTGGGATTTTTTCTTAATGCTCCCCTACACCTACACTCCCCAAGGAAACTACATGCCAAATTTCAGCTTTCTGCGACCAGTAGAGGATGTGGATTGTCTGTCAGTCACTCAGACAGTAACGGAAGAATTTTATATATATTATTAAGATTGAGATATACATATAGAGGTACAAACGTCAGTACATCAAGCTAAAACAATCTGCAAATTTCTTTAATAGATTTTCAACTTTACCGGTAAATCGTTAGGTTCAAGTTTGATTGGAAAATTTGACAGTTTTGAGTACCTTGATGTGCTAGCGTCTGTACATCTTAGTATATTGTCCATCACGCGCGATACACATATATTTAATATATAAGTTTCTAAACGTTAATAACATCAAATATCATAGTCGAAAGTTGTCACGTGGTAAAACATTCTGGAATGTCACAAAGTACCACAGAAACTTAGGCTAAAGTTTCCTATGAGCGTGTAATCTAGTCTGACCAATGATTCAATTTGTTACCGTAATATTAGTGCGTAGTTAGGCGTGTAGTTTTAGGACCATAGGAAAGAGTCCAAAACGTTTGGTAACCGCATTTTAGAATTTAACCTTGGCATGCCTGGTAGGGTCTGTCAGACCCACCCTGTTACTTAAATCGCTGTATTTAACTAAAATATGATGTATCTGCTGAGGAGCTCATGGCTAAATAATAACAGCCGCACGGGTCGATCTTTAAGGTTAAGCAACGCTTGCCAAGATTGGTCCATGGATGGGTGACCATCTTAACATAGCGAGTTTCCTCCTCCTGCCTCGAAAAGCACGTTAAGCCGTTGGTCCTGGCTGTCATTTGTAGATCTTTGGCAGTCGTTACAGATAGTCAGAAGCCAGTTAATCTGACTCCAGTCTTGCAATGAAGTACCGTGTTACCCAGTTACTGTGTTATGGAGGTCTGGTAGGCAGCCACTCCGCGTAAAATACTGGTATTCAGCTAAATCCGGCTAGACTGGAAACCGACCCCAATATAGTTGGAAAAAGGCTAGGCAGATGATGATGATGTATCTTTAACAAAACCGTAAGAAGCTAAGTATTATTCACCAATTGAACCAGCCAGCCAGCCAGCACTTCAGTCCGGTGTCCGCTGAGATGGTGAATTCAGAGGTTATTCTTTACACCTCTGCCTATACCCGTAGATAGATATGACAAAGACTGACTATTTTATTATTATTTATAGTCCAGTCTTATACTTTATATTTCCTATAAGTTTAGTTGACATATTTTGTGATTTCACTCAAAAAGGCTGGTTTTTTTTCTGATAACTTTAACTCCAAAATTAAGAAAAATTAAGAATCTAAAAATAGTATTTTATAAATTTAAATAAATAAAAAAAATAAAAATTTTACCCTTGCATGTAGTATGTTTAGTAACACCAATTACCATAACTAGTGCTACAAATAGTCATTTAAAATTTTGAGTCTGATGGCTCTACCAGGCATACCGCGTAACATTTTGCCAGGAGGCCGGAGGTTTAATCCTTTTGTTTAGAGCCTTTTAGGTAGGCATCTATGCACTTTCAAAGGCTCGACAGAGCCACAGCATGGCCCAGCAGCATGGAGATTGATACTGACAAAGAAAGGCCGATGCCCAGCCGTGGGTAATAATAATGAAAGGATTGACCACGTGACTTTTCATTAGTGAAAAAATATCACAGATAAAACGACTTCAGTAAAGATACTTTTGTTCTGATTGATCTCATACAAACTAGCAAGGCCACACAGCATTTTAAGTAGAACTAACTAGATGACTCTGCCATGCTTTTCTGAATAATTTTGTAGCGGAATCCAAAATTGTTGAACTGTTTCTCCGGGACCTGTCGAGCTTCTTTGACTCAGCGCTTTTCTGATGTTCATCACTGATGATACATGCTTTTTGGAGCTGCAGTGTTTTGGATTTCTGTGGCGGGCTTGTTCCAGTAAAAAAGGCAACCAATGGTGCTTAAAAGGAGACTTTACCCTAATAGGGAAGTTGCTTAACGCTTGTATGAGTCACAATCACATGTTATTTATATTGTCTATTATTTATTATCTGCCACATAGCAGACGTCGATTTACCTGTAGATTTTTCTGTTGGATGCCAACATCGTTATCAATATCAGGTGACTACTATAATTAGAATTGATTTTAACGACGTGCTCAGGAACTGGGGTTAAGTTGAAAAATAGAAGTTCGATCTTTAAGGTTAAGCAACGCTTGCCAAGGTTGGTCTGTGGATGGGTGACCATCTTAATATACCGAGTTTCCTCCATGCCTCGGAAAGCGCGCTAAGCCATTGGTCCCGGCTATCATTAGTAGATCTTTGGCAGTCGTTACGGACTGTCAGAAGCCAGTGAATCTGATTCCAGCCTTGCCAAGAAGTACCGTGATACCCAGTTAATGGGTTGTGGAGGTCTGGAAGGCAGCCGCTCCACGTAAAACACTGGTATTCAACTGAACCCGGTTTGACTGGAAGCCGACCCCAATATAGTCGGGAAAAAGGCTAGGCAGATGAGAGAAGCACAATAAATACCAGAAAAGTGATACAGGATTTCCGAAATTCCTTTGATTATCACAGTTCGGATGAATTTAGACAACGCTACAGGTTTTCCAAAGATGTGGCTGGACTTTTTGTACTCTTGCTACTGATAAATGAAAATCTAGAAATGAACGTCAAGCAGCGAAGTGAACTATGCAACAAACACGAACCAATCACAGAGCTCTATTCAACGCTGTGCGTTTGCTTAGTCAAGGGTCGTTTGAGTATTGTTTATGAACTGAAAGGCTTGCCATATGCAATGCAGTGAGAAATGCCTTACTTCCCATAGCGATGCTACTTTACTGAGAAAAGTATTGTTTGTGAATACGGGTGTTTAACAATTTTTCAATTCGAACCAGTAGCTTTAAAATATTAGTATAGATAGATGCAAGACAAAGTTGCAAGTCACTACGTTGTCATCAGACTCTTTTGCGACCATATGTACTGAAAAAAAAACATGGACGCCACTCTCAGCTAACAGTGCAGAAGCCAAGCAATGTTTGGAAAAACTACACAAGGCAGCTTACAAACAATGTTTGATTTTAGCACTTTCATGCCATTTT
Source organism: Lacanobia oleracea (assembly GCA_950371165.1). Taxonomy (NCBI): domain Eukaryota; kingdom Metazoa; phylum Arthropoda; class Insecta; order Lepidoptera; family Noctuidae; genus Lacanobia; species Lacanobia oleracea. Next base: position 17,471,106 of record OX493385.1, read on the forward strand.
TGATAGTTGGGTCTATAAAATACACATACTGTTCTACGCAATATCCTCGTAATTCGAACAACAAAGATTGTGTATAGTTTTTTTAAACTAATTCAAAAAAAGGAGTGATACGCATATCAGGTGATATTACAAAACAATGAAGGTTTGGATCAGACCTGATGATGGAGACGACAGAGAATCAAGGGAACTCCATATCAGTATGTAGGACTTACCAAGAGTTTGGGCTAATTTCATTCGTATTAACGAGACCTTAACACCGAGAGCACTAAGTAAGTTTTATTAAATAGGCCCCAGTTCATAACATAAAATCACGCCGGTACGCTGTGAATGGGTACGCAGGTAAAAAAAAGTAATTTTCAGTGGTATAGTAGCATCCTGTAAGACTGAAAACTGACCACGAAATAGCTGGAAAAGGCTAGGCAGACTGACTTCTGATCCTGGTCATAGAAAAACGGTTATAATTAAAGATATGCCATTTTCGCAGAGTCGATCCTTCCGTCCAAACAGATCGTTTATTTCAATCATATTGTCTTTCGACCGAGACGCACTACATTATCTGAAGCACGCTTGGCATCCGCCGCATTCATTGATATCAGCACGAGTGTGAAACGTTCGGTAATCACCAATTAATCCTCATTTATTAAAATAAAACACGCGGAACGTCGGCCTAATTAGCGGAACGGATTGCATCCGCGACTATTAATTTTCTCTTTTTTAAAATACGTGGAGAATAGAATTGACTTTCAGAATGTAATTTCAGCTAGACCCTTAAGCTACTGGCAAGATGTTTTGAAAGGAAAAAACCAATTCCATTTATCATTAACGCAACAATGACTTTAAATAACCACCTCTACCAAGTAATCTCTTACAAATTCACATAAATATATCAATGAATTGTCTTCCGGATTTAACAACAGATGTGACATCATTTGTGCTAGAGTTAGTGACAATCTGGCTCATTTCCACCCAACTCAAATACGATATAGCGGAAATTTATATCTTTGTTTTGTCTTTTCATCTGACACCCGTAACTAATGACCTCGGTACAATTAATACATTCGTGTGTAGATCACCATTACAGCGATCGCAATTTCTTATGAAAGCAATTTGTAACAGTGCGTTGATTTATTATAACAAAATACATCATAAACTATATTTGTTGGTCAATAGTAACATCGCGGAACTCAATATGATTCAATTGGCAAACATTTAAATTATGATAAACACATTTCCTACATCAAAAGCGACAATGCGTCACTTGGCACACTAATTAAAAACGAGTCGGAATTTGTCAATACAATGCACGGTCAGCGTATTGACAGAACATCATTGGCAGCGAGTCGCACTAACATAGCGCTTGCGACAGCCAGGTGGGGTCAAAGGGAGATAAATCGGGAGGCTGCGTACGCCACCGGGGGACGGAGCTGACAGTCGTAGACGAACGAGCATCCGCACCACACGTTCTCCAAACCCAGTTAGGTCTGTGAAGTAGTGCCGCGGCCGGTCGTGTACAGTGAAGTTTTTTTAGCAAGTGTTGCCAATAACACCGTGGTTTTTAATCGCAGAGTACCCCTTTACGAGATGTGGGACGACGCCGATGTTGAAGAAGAGACCCCTGCGCCGGCGCCAGCGCCCGAGGCGGCCGCCGCAGCCCCCGAGCCTGCCGCGGCCAAGCCTGTGGAGGCCGAACCCCCCGCACCTGAAAATACCGTCATGGGCACTGAACCTCCGAAACTAGTATTTAAGCACTGGATCAGGTGACCAACAATATTTATTCGGACTTTCCTAAATTAAACTCAAACAACAAACATTTCACCTCAATTAGTAAACAACAGTATTTGTGAATTTATTTTTCCCATTTAAATACTTTGAGTCAAAGTGGTAGTACTTATATAACCTTCGACCTCGACGCTAAATAATATAGGTAAACATTTCTCTTATTGGGCGTAAATTTTTGTTTAATTTCTCGTGGTTGAGTAGTAACGAACGGCGTCTCGTTGCAGGCCCCGATTCCTCCAATACAACTACCTGTACGACTACCAGCACAACTACTACAACGACGTCATCAACTACCTGGACCGGCGCAACAAGGGCCTGCCCGTGGAGCGGCCGCGCGCGCAGACCTGGGGCGAGCGCGCGCTGCGCACCTACCTCTCCAAGGGCTCCAGCATCAGCAACAAACAGAAAGACTCGTCGCTCCTGCGCCACATATCGACGGGCGCGCGGTTCCATCGCTACCACAGCAAGTCCCTCATCTCGAGGAAGTATTCCAGACTCGGATTTAACACCGTCTCCATCTAGCTTCGCTCTAACACCCTCGCTTGACCTCGCTTCAGCGGACCCGCTCCGGAGCTCCGGCGTGACCTTTGTGACATGTTACAGGATTTCGCTGGTGTGATGCAGCATCAGCGGCGCCGCAACTCTACAAACAGTTACACTGATCGGAAGCCGTCCGCATTCCTCTTTAATATCTGTCTTATTTGTGTAAGACAATAAAACTTTAAGTTAATTTACTTGGTTTCATTTGCTTGCGATTTCCCTGTAGGTACTGATCTCAGTATGGCAGTCTTAAGTTCTAAGACTCACTTAACATGTGTTCATGCAATGCGACAGCCACATTAGCCAGCTTTGCGAAATGTGTATTAATTCTTAGAAGCTTTCATGTAATTTAATGTAGATTCAAGATTTAATCTAGTATAATGCACACGAAAACTGAGTTTGTGAAGGTATTAAACTAAATGCAGAATTCAAAGATAACACCTTAACACACGAGAACTAACATAAATATCTTACCCGCGTTGATTTATAGCAGTGTTGATAAAAGTACATGTGTTCAGCCTGGATCATGCTCTGTAGGTACCTGTAAACAGAGTACACGTAGCAAGTACTCCAATTACCGAACATGCCAAATATACCGATTCACACGGACCGATGTGCACGGCACTTACTCCACAAACATAGCTAAAAACAAGCCATCGCTGACTGTGGTGAAAGAAATACGATCAAAGAATTTATAGTGACAGTGTAATTGAAAAGCTTTTAAACTGTCCTCCTTATATTACGTTACAAACTCAACTTATTCAAAAATCATACACATTATAAAACTACACAAACAAACACAGTCTGGCAACTTTTTCCTGCATTATATGAAAGAATAATATCCTCGGCATCGATCCCCGACGACGACTAATAAGGTATATTAGATTAATATCCAGATAAATGGCTCCCATTAACTTCGCTTAGAATAATAAATCTGTGCGTTGATTTCTTAATAAAAGTGATTTATGAGTGAATAATTAAACTTATTTATGGATAATACAAATTATCCGTTCAAAAATTTTAATTAGAAGTGAATAATTAGACAATGTAAATTCCGCTCACAAGATTGCAACTTTCTCTATGAAATATTGTCAATACATAGCAGCTAATGGAGACAGGCATAGTTATGAGATGACTAATAACATCAATGGTAAATGATTTGTTTGAAACATTAAGCGGTCGTAAAGTATCTGTGTCAGTATTTTGCGTGACGCGTGACGCCTGTAATATGGCTCTTAATACAAGACGTTCAATGTCACAATCGCGTGACACACACTCAGTGGGCGCACACAAACTTTCAATGTCGAGATATCTAAAATAACTTATCTTTGACAGTTCAGTGAATGTAATCGTTTGGGCGCGCGCCAAGCGCTGGGCTACCTAGCAGGTAAAGTAGGCAATCGGCCAAATTGGAGATAATTAAATGTTACAGTGACCAAGGGAGCCCAGACATCGATTGGGTACTCGATGTGTATAAATAGAACGCTCAATTTGTGACATGGTTGCTCTTGCAGTATTAATTACCTACCCCGCTACGAGTGTACAGGTAATTGTTTCCCGGAAAATTCACTCAAACTTCGTTTTATTTGCAGTTTCGTTCGACATTACAACATTCCAAATTTATATTAAATGTTTTACATATTCCAATTAAACTGGGAGCAAGTTTTGTAATGAGTTTTTGAACACTCAACTACTGTGAGTAGGACAAAATTGTTCTGCATTGAAATTTGTTACTAGACTCCAGTGCATAGCTAGCAAACAGGAATGATACCGCCCACAGGGTCCGTTCCCACTCAGACTGACCGTCAGTTAAAACGAAAGACGACTTATCTCCAACACTAAGTGACATTACAAATAATATCACTTTGACACATAGAGCAACACAGGCCACCGGCGATCGCCGGTGGCCTGTGTTGCTCTATGGTTAGCGCATGCCATTTATATACATTTCAGATTTTCTGAATATTTTTTCCTGAAAGTTTTTCTAGCAAAGCCAGACTAGTATAATACATGGTTTGGCTTAGCATTGATATCAGCTATTAACAGCATTATGGAGTTAGATAGAAATGCGATTAGTGAGACCCATCGACTCATTATAGGTTATGGTTTTCATTCCCATTACTCATAATCAACACAACAAAATCTCTTAAGGTGGATGCTCCAGGGTAGCCCGCGAAATTCAAATATTTTTATGTTTTTTGCAATTTGCCGGTCAGTGTGAAGCTGTATGTGGACCAAATGCGATCTGCGACCGTAACGCGTATTTATCTAAAGAATTATAACCATTTTAATCGTCTATATTGCCCTCTTTGTTCATGTAGTTCGAAAGAATGAATATTTCAGAAATAATCATTCTTTCGGACTACATGAACTTAGAGGGCTATATTGATGATTAAAATGGTTATAATTCTTTAGATAAATACGCGTTATGGTCGCAGAACGCATTTGGTCCACATACAGCTTCACACTGACCGGCAAATTGCAAAAAACAAAAAATATTTGAATTTCGCGGGCTACCCTGGAGCATTCACCTTAAAGCACACCAATAAAACGCCAAACGAGTACTTTAAATAAGTAGTAAAAATGTAGTGCGTAACAACATGCTTCTTAGTTGTAAAGTTTCCCGTCGGTATACTGTAGGTACAACAGCCAAAATATTGTCCGCGAAAGCCTTCAAGTTTCAATATTTTTATCTCAAAAACAACGTTGATGCAAACTGAGTGTCAATTCTACTAAATTATAAATCGCAGTCGCAATCCGTCATTCTTATACTAATATATAAAGCTGAAGAGTTTGTTTGTTTGCTTGAACGCGCTAATCTCAGGAACTACTGGTACGATTTGAAAAATTCTTTCAGTGTTAGATAGCCCATTTATCGAAGAAGGCTATATATGCTATATATCATCACGCTAAGACCAATAGGAGCGGAGCAGTAATGAAAGTTGCGTGGGTCAACTAGTAATAAATATAAATTGAGACTATAATTCGTGGAATTATATTGACCCTCTGATTTTATCAGTACTCTTACTTTTGGTTTCAAAGAACAGCTATGCTACAAGATTTAAATATCTATATATAAGGTTATTTTTAGGTAACACACTTAAATTATCTTCTTATATTTTGATATCTGCTAGAAACACAGAAATCAATGTATTCCCATGTCAAATAAAGGTTAGGAACCACTGTTGTAGACAATATTGATAGCACCCGCCGTCATGGACCAATATCGATCGTCAATTATTTGCGTGAACCACAATTGATCGCCGAGACACTGCATCATACGTCTGCCTCATTTCCGAGAACAGGCTCATCAATTCATTCATAAATGACCGGATAATTAATGGATCTGGCAGACGGGTAAATTTTAATTACCGCTCGTATTGTGCCTCCTTTCGATATTACAAATGAATGGAGAGCAATTCGGTTCATCATTTTTTGTTCGGAAATCTGCGTAATTAGCACCTTTGCGAGAAAATACTGGAAGGAATAACCACGGAAACAACCACGTAAATAATTAACGTTTATTTAGCGTTTTTATACTTGAAATCTCTCATTATTAACCGAATTCAAAAAGGAGGAAGAAGGTTCTAAATTCGTCGGAACTTTTTTCTTATTTTTTTTAATGTATATTCCCTGATCACTCGAAGATGGCTGGACCGATTTGGATTTTTTTTTGTTTGAAAGGGTAGTCAAGTCTGATGATGGGATCCTGGAGAAATAGAGATAACTCTTTAAATGTTATAAGCACAATTGAAGCGGTTTGGGTAGTTTTTAACCGACTTCTTCAAAAACGAGGTTCTATATTCGGCTGTATGTATATTTTTATGTATGTTCACCGATTTCTCCGTCAATCGCGGACCGATTTTAAAAAACTGCAGGATTCTCGTCTGCGATGGCCACATCATGCGCCGCCCTATGGAGTACGTTGGTCGGAGATGCATGAATATGGCTGGCCTTGGGGCTAGGTCCCGTGGTCGCCCTCGCAAGCGCTGGCTGGACATCGTCAAGTCCGACATGAGAGCCAATGGACTGAAAGAGATGCTGAAGATCGGGCGAAGTGGAGGAAGCTCTGTCGGAAGGCGGACCCTGGCGATAGCCAGGGTTAACGCCAGGTAGAATTAGAAGACGAATAATAAAAATCAATAATGTCTAGTCTAAACCACTCAACTAAGGTGAACAAAACAAAATAGGTTTTTTTTTGTTTTGTTAACCTTAGTTGAGTTGTTTAAAAAATAACGAAGATAATATGCAATCAGATAAATTACGAAATTCACCGTCCACCTAGTGCGGCTCTAATATGCGCATTGCTGGGATACCTACATTTACGTGTTTATGTTTTTTTCTCCTCCCTCTCATAAAGACCTCTTTATGAGAAGGAGAGGGCCGTGGCCGTGGCCGTGGCAGCAGGTCGGCCAAGCAAGTCCAGCCCGGCTGATGAGTACCATAGTATTGCCACGTCTTCTAACTTTTTTGTCTAAAGGTGCTCCCACGCTGCTATTAAAAATGTTTCCAAACAGTCATGAACATTTTATACACAAACAGTTGGTCACAATATTAAGGAAAGGTTTTCATGTTACGTAAACATTACCTAAACATTTTAATTAATTAACATCAACTAAAAACATGTAACATTTGTTAGAAAGTTTATTAAAGGTAGAAAGTGTTTTAAAGATATTTAACAGGAGTTCAAGAGCACCTTATCACAAAACCTCTCGGTCATCTATACTAATATATAAAGGTGAAGAGTTTGTTTGTTTACTTTAACGCGCTAATCTCAGGAACTACTGGTCTACGATGGAGCGAGCCTACCCAGAAGGAGCCTGTTCACTCTAACTTTGAAGAGATTAGGGTTGTAAGCTTTTGGAAAAACAGACGCAGGCAGAGAGTTCCACTCCTTTGCTGTGCGCATTATAAAAGACGGTTGAAAACGCTTAGTGCGAATTGGTGGAATAGCCACAAGGTAGGGATGGTAAGATGCAGTGCGTCTGGATATCCGATGGTAGAAGGGGCCCGGTGTGATGAGGTCGTGGAGTTCTTGGGCACACTCACTGAAGTACAATCTGTAGAAGACCGACAAGCAGGCAACCTTACGGCGATGAGCCAAGCTATGTAGCAAGATAGGTTGGTGGCCTGTCATTTCATCAATCAACTAATTAATTAAACGCACTGATGCCAAACTATATCTCGTGTTACGTTGTCGATGGATATGCAGTCGCTGGTCACAGGATACATTTCAGTATTCATTACAGTTAGCTATGTCTACCATCTGCCATTTGATATTGTAATAATCGGTGCAGTTGGATTGTTGTGGCGACACTTGGGGGAGGCCTGCGTCCAGCAGTGTACGTCTTTCGGCTGATTTGGTGATGATAACTGCAGTTTGTGGAACGTTTGATTGGGACACCATGTACAGAAAGTTCCATGTACAGACATAATTTTAAGTGGGTGATAGACGTATGAGCAAGTACGCGTACTTATAATTATCACGACGACCTTTATACGTGTCTTGTTTTTAAGTTGGTACGCGTACCTGCTTATGGTGACACACGAGCGAAAAAGATCGTCGAGCCATAAGTACGCGTACTTGTTCGTACGTCTATTACCCACTTAAGGGTGATAATCTGAATCGTATATCGTGTCTATACTAATAGTATAAAAAACCGGCCAAGTGCGATTCGGACTCGCACACGAAAGGTTCCGTACCATTAACCTTATTTTTTATTATTTCTTGTTAAATACATAATCTGTGAAAATTTCAACTGTCTACCTTTTACGATTCTTGAGATACAGCCCACTGACTGACAGACGGACGGACAACGGACGCTTAGTAATAGGGTTCCGTAGGTGGATTTCTGTTGGGTACGGAACCCTAAAATGGTAAAGTTTGCGCGTTTGTGAGATTGTAAGGTTGTTGGGGGTAATCTCTGGATCTGCTGAACCGATTTTGAAAATTCATTTTCAATAGAAAGCCACGTTATTTGTGAGTATCTTAGGCTATACCTATATTAACACAGTACGGGTCAGCTTTTTGATATACTATTAAAAAACTTTAGCAAATATAAAACACAATTGTTTTTTAAGCACACGGCAAAAATTTTCTAAAAAGTTCACACAGATCACTTTTCAAGCAAGTCTGATGCAGTTGGTGGCCACAAATCTCTGATTCAACTAAAAATATATGCTACCGGATGCATCAGATTCAATCATTTACCTACATTTATTTATTTTCTTTATGACAAAGCATCTAAAAAAAAAGTAATACTATGAAATTTAACATTTTGATTGCTTTTTCTTTATCTTCTCTTTTGTTTTAGTGAATCTCATTTTCAGTAAAATGTTGTTGTGTGAACCTACTTATCATAGCGAAGTTCGTCTGTACACCTTCGTCGTAAACAACAGTGCAATATATGCAACATTATTTTAGCCGAAACAGTAATACCGAAACACCGGTCAAACATATTCATCTAAAGAATCAATGGACAAACAAGAATGTGAACATTGTTCTGGGCGACTGGCTAGTGGTGTGCGTTATAATAATTATAATATGGCGTTCGCGGTACCGCTGTGACCTCCAGTGACCTGAGGGCCTAGCACGAATATTTGATGTATAGGAACGTTACCGTAAGTGAATTGTGAATGTGAAAAACTACAACCCCATAGCATTTTAATTTAATTTTATGGGACATACACAATTTATATCATTCAAAAATATGAATATAGTATCTATAATCATAATCAGCCTATAATGTTCCCACTGCTGGGACACTGGCCTCCTCTAGGTGAGAGGGAGTGGGCCGTTATCCACCACGCGGGCCCAGCGCGGGTTGGTAGATGTCACATGTCTTCGAATTTTTTGGTTCTAGGACATGCCAGTTTCCTTGCGATGTTTTCCTTCGCCGTTATGATTTCGTGTAAAAATACTTGCAACTAATTTTGAACAAACTATTTTCGGGTTTTGTTTAAGTTTACTAATAAGCTTGTATATTCGGTTGATAAAGTGCAGGTGAACAAGAAGCGTTGTTAGCGATAATAAATTGGACAGCTCAACATATAGTATGCACCGTATTAATAGAACAAAGGTCACGACTGCAGATGACTTATTATAAATAGTTATAGCGATTGTGTGCCTATGTTTCAGACTACATGCATAGCCGGACCTGTCGTCATTTTTTTTCTAGTTTTATTGCACTATTGTCAGTAGGAAAGAGACGTGCAGTGTCAATTTATTCAGACAATACAAATCTCTAGCCGGTATTGGCTAGCTTTATTAAAACCTTATAAGGCAATGACAACTTCTAGTTTGTCATCAACTGCCTGCATCTGCCTGCATCAGCTTTTTCCCAACTATATTGAGGTCGGCTTCCAGTCAAGCCGGATTTAGCTGAATACCAGTATTTTACGAGGAGCGGCTGCCTACCAGACCTCCACAACCCATTAACTGGGTAGCACGGTACTTCATGGCAAGACTGGCTTATTTTTTTTACTATCGATAGGCACGCGTTCGCATTATGAATGTGTTACCAAAACGTTTTGTGCGTATGGGTGGGATATCCACCGTGTACCGGTGGCGCATCGCCGTTCGTCTTGTGGTCTGATGATGGAACGGGCTTGGCGGAATTAAATTATGCAATTCCGTCGCACATTCCCCAAAATGCAACCGGTAAAAAACCGACAGGCTAGCAACTCGTCGTCGATGTTCAAGACTTTGGAGCTTCGTCGCGACAAGCCTCTCATTGCCGATGATCCTCTTGGCTCGTTTCTCAATTGACTCAAGGGCATCAAGTTGGTATCAGGCAGATCCATCCCAAAGATGAGAGCAGTACTCCTTACACGATCGAACTTGCGCTTGATAGAGTTTAAGCAGCTGTTCCGGCGTGAAGTATCGTCTCACCTTTGCCAGAATCCCCAACTACTTTGCAGCCACTTGAGCCTTTGCCTCTATGTAAGGGCCAAAATTGAGAGTAGATGTTAATGTAACCCCAAGAAGCTCAAGTTGGTCGGTTATCGGCACGGTTAAACCTCGGAAAGATGGAGCTGGGTGGAATTGGCTCCTTTTGGCGGAAAACAGACACGCTCAGCAGCATTGAACTTGACCAGATTGGCATCGCCCCATTCAGAGACAGCCTGTAAGGACACGTTCAAGCGTTCAACCATTGCCTCCCGGAGAGACCGGATCTGCGACCCACCAGCTTGTGCGTCGGACACGTATCTCTCAGCAACAGTGCTGTCGTCTGCATACCCAAAGGTACCGGGTTTAAGCAGATCATTAATATGCAGCAAGAACAGTGTTGCCGAACGCACCAACCCCTGAGGAACCCAGGCATTAATATCCAGCAGTTCAGACGAGCAGCCATCTATGACCACTCGGATAGATCGATCCCTCAAGAAGTCTGCGATCCAATCACACAAACCGGCGGGCAGACCGAAGGGAGGAAGCTTACTAATAAGGCTATCGTGCCAGACCCTGTCGAAGGCCTTCGAGATGTCAAGGGAGACCGCTAGTGCCTCCCCGTGCTTCTCTATGGCCTCACTCCAGATGTGAATGGCATACGCTATAAGATCCCCAGTTGACCGATTTCGGCGGAACCCATATTGACGGTCACTAAGAATATCATTCGCTTCTAGGTACGCCAGGAGCATATGATTCAGCACGCGTTCCATAGTCTTACAGAGTATGAACGTTACCGAGATGAGTATGTCATAATATTGCATTTGATTTTATGCAGGGTTACTTGTTATTCGACGTATATCCGTCAGGTGCTGATAGGGGGTCCAAAATGTAACAAATTGAACCCCCATATGGATGGCCGAAATTCAATCGTTCTCGAGATATATGAATTTTTAGGTTTTTTCGATATTTACGCAAAATTTAACTCCAAATAAAAAGAAAACTACATATGGAATGGGTACCATTAGAATGTGATATTGTAGCTGGCACTTCAATTAAACTATGAACATAATTAAAAGTACTTAATTCAACAAAATTACTAAAATTATGAGTGATTTAACAATAATACCTTACCAATATTTTCATTACACACTTCAAACAATGTTGTCCCGTTCAAAAAAAATACTGAACTTAATCGTATATAACTATTAAAACTTGCCTATTTTGTAAGCTTTCCAAAAAGGTATAAAAATTAATTTAAAATACGTGATTCGTGGCATGGCATGAGTTTGAATCCACAACTTGTGTATTTCTATTGTTGTTTTTAACAACAAATAATAAAAATTAAGGTTTATGGTACGGAATCCTTCATCTGCGAGTCCGACTCGCACTTGGCCGGTTTAAATCTGTGGCTCCCCATCACGAAGAATTTCGCCACTAAAATTGGACGTTTTAGTGAGGATCCTTAACTAAAAACACAGATGATTTTCTCTCCCCGCGCAGATTCAAACACATGCCATTTCACGAATCGCAAATTTTTAAATTACCTTTTAGTTATTTGTACGATTAAGTTCATAGTAATAATTTTTTTAAGCTTTTAATGTAAATTGGTAAGATTAAATCATTCATAATTTAAAAAGAAAATGTTGAATAAAGTACTTTTAATTATGTTCATAGCTTAATTCTGTGATTAGTTATAGTTTTACTTGTTGGACATGAACGAGCATGGTGGTTGAGAGCATGCCATGCTCACTCAAAAATGTTTACTGATGGCGGTGTGTGGGTTGGATCATTCGGTTCCCTTCAAAATGGTTGAGCTGAATGGTGCCGACACATGCGTCATGTTCGTGAACGGGCGCCGTCAGATGAGACTGGTCATCTCTTAACAGCCATTAGCTTATTTAAATCTTATGTTTTAAATTCATGTAATTCGTTTTTTTTTTCTCTTTGTATTGTCCTGAAGCAAAAAGTATCTTTTTATTTTTAGTTAAATGTCAAATTTTGGGTAAATATCGAAAAAACCTAAAACTTCAAATATCTCGAGAACGGTTGAATTTCGGCAATATATATATGGGGGTTCAATTTGTTGCAATTTGGCCCCCCTATCAGCACCTGACAGATATACATCATTCTAACCATTAACCAAGTTTCATTCAACAATTCATCATCTGCCTAGCCTTTTCCCAACTATATTGGGATCGGCTTCCAGTCAAACCGGATTCAGCTGAATAAGTTTCATTCAACAATTATCCTTTTTAAAAGACATTCAAAAATCCTGATTCTCGAATGGATACTCATAAGTTATACGGACGAAGGTGAAGACCTCAATTATGCCCCGTGTATGTTAACTGACGGTCAAGACACCACAAACTTCACACCGCTCTCGGACTAAATACCTAAGCTGTGAAATCCTCTCCATTTCCCGACTATTTTGATTAAATACCACGCTGAGGTAGTTTAACTATGCCACTAAATTAACTTGACAAATCAAATAACTGAGTGGGTGAGCTAACCAGTCCCGAGCATGCACTAAACAAATACACGTCGCCAAAAATTTAATTAAATTAACAAAGCATTCATTCCTCACAACAACTCGTCCATTGGAGTAAGTTTTAGGAATTCAGTTCGGGCGTTCTACAATTGAATGTAAATATGAAATTAAAATTCACGTGTTTCTAGTTTCCCGTACCTGGCGAAATATTTTACACTAGGGGAACATACTCCCGGGATAAAAAGTAGCCTATGTCCTTTCTCAGGCTCTAGACTATCTCTGTACCAGAGGTTATAGGGACCGGCTTAGCGAAGAGTGTCAGACAGTAATCAAAATTGTTTTAAACTAAGGGGAATAATATGACCTTTTATCTGTATATATAAAAATCAATGCCACTTTTCGTTGTTATTTTATAACTCAAGAACGGGCTCACCTATCCAAACCAAATATTTAGGCTTTATTCGAACTATTTAGCAGATGGTTTATGTGAAGTTTGCTTAAAATCTGTCGAGTGGTTCTTCATTTATCACATTTTTTGTAATAAATGAATTCAATAAATGGCGAATCATTTTGTATTAAAACTTTTTTTAGATGGAGAATTTGCTGTCACATCCAATTACCAATTTTTTTTTTATTATTTCTTTTTATACTTTGCGAAGCACGTACCGGGCCGCTAGTTATATATAATTATTTAATTAAAATTAAAAATGTATAGAATCGTTTTAAAAAATTAAAAACAAACGGTTTCAGAAGTTTGACACTTTTTTGAGACTTTATTAGAGCGTGGTGCACGGATGAGACAATTTTCAGAGACAGTACGCTGTCTCTTTTGCACATAAGACACGTAAAACAAGTTTCGTTGTGCCCGCGCAGTGACTCACCGCCCTCCGCGCAGTCCTTCGTTAGCTATCGTTGTGATCTGTTCGTTTATCTATTTTTTATCTATTATTTTATCGACTACAGTGTTTCATAGACTCTGGTTATTTGCTTTTGGATTAGATTTTCGTCACCCAGCACTATACCCAGGACATCCCGGACATCAGCTTGTATGAGATTAGAATGACTCTGAAGCAGCTTAAAAACAACAAGGCGTCAGGTGAAGACAAAATTACGGACGGATTCCTGAAGGCGGGTGTGTTTCTGTGTGTCAATTCCGTCAAACTCGAGGGCAAAACGCCACAGGCATCCATGCCATAAGGAGAGTACCACCACACCTCTTCTCTAGCAGAGGTGTGGTGGTACTCTCCTTACCGGTTGTTGTGGCGACACCTTGGCTGAGGCCTATGCACATCAGTGGACGTCTTTCGGCTGATATGATGATGATGATGATTAAGATATTGATTAATGAATTAGTACTCTATATATATATTTTGATAAACCCAACACAACACGGAAGACAAAGTAAAAAAAGTACCGAGCTGCGCCCATATTTAGCGCTAGCATAGTTTATTATCTCTTTTGGGCCAAACATCAAGAAGCAACAGAGACAAGCATCAGCTTGATGTGGATCACATTGAATAAAATAAATATATTTTAATTAATTAGCATTTTATTCATCTTCCCTATATCAGTTTATAATACTTGAATTTTCCGAGATTCCCGTGGCTCACAATAATACACTCTGCTATATTTCGTTTGTGTCCGCCATGAGTACGGTTACCATACTAAGGTGCCCAATAATCATCATCATCTGCCTAGCCTTTTCCAACTATATATTGCTTCCAGGTTATTGGATGATGGTTCCATGTTCCGTGCGCCTCTCTAGTGGAAAAGCGGCCGTAGACTGTGACGGGCTCCCCGTGAATGCGCAAGCACTCCAGCGCCCCGGTCAAAGGTAGCTGCAGAACACCGTGTGGTATTAGTCAAGTACACGTCTGACAGACCCCTGCGCCTGCCTCATGGTGAATTCCGCACGATAGAAAAAAGGGTTACTGGATGTAGCTGCTGGTATTTAACATCTACATGCATTTCATGTAAAGGAAGAGCTCGTGGATAAATAAAATAAAAGTCATACAATTCACCATCATCCTCGTTAAGCAGCAGTTGCCGAGGTTTTTCCGTGGATGAGTTACAATTCACTGCACACAGGGACTCCTGCTTGCTCAATAAACATGTTAGTGCTCGTTTACGGAGACGCGGGGCGTTGGGCATGCGACGCCGCCGCCACTGGCCCTGCCGCGATCGACGCCGCGTGCGTAAATCGCTTCTCCGTAATCGTTCTTCCGCTGTCATACTCGTACAACGCCATATGTTTGAATATAGTGTTCTGTGTTCACATCCCACATGTCGACAACCTCGCTAACCAAGACAAGATAATTGCTGGTGGATAATCCTGGCTACAAAGTTGTGTTTGTGCAAGTAGTCTCCGTTAGCAAGGCTAGAGCAACCGGAAATAATGTGACGGATGGATTCCCCGGGCCAGTGACATGCCCGACATATGTTAGCCGTACCGTCCTTCAGAATATATTTCCAGTAGTTGTTCGTCATCATAACGTCGTCCGTAATTGCACAGACAAAACATTCAGTTTCCATAAAGAGGTCACCAAAACGCAGCCAGGCTACGGACGCTAAGGCGCCCATGTAGGGGACAATAAAAGCGTTCGTGAAGCTCCTTGCAATGCCATACCTCTCTGCGGTCGTTAGTATCTAAAATCACAGGTCTGCGCCAGTTCTCGTTAGCCAAAGAGAACACGGTAAGGCCTTTGTCCACCGCTACCACAACTCGATGCATACACATCGGCCTCTAGGAAGTATTCCCTAATGGTGCATACCTCGCGGTTGTGCTGGGTCTTAGCATTTAAGAAGCCACGACCCCCGCACTTCCGCGGAAGATACAGCCTCATCACCGATGACCGTGGGTGATGCATCCGATTTGCGGTAAGCAGTGAGCGTACCCTCCTATCCAGAGCGGCAAGTTCCGTCTGAGTCCATTTGAGTATGCCGAAGTAATACATCAAATCCGGCATGAGCCAACCGTTAAAGACACGCACCTTGTTGCCGCCTGATAAAAGACTTTTAAGTACTTTGTTCAGGCGGCAAAAGAAGCGCTCCATCAACGATTGTTTCATATCAACAGCATTAATGCCTAACGCTTCCGATATACCCAAATACTTGAAGTTTCGGTTGAGGAGAGGGACCTAAGGTCTATGGAATTTGGAATTTACCAAATTCCATCCTGATAGCGCCACTGAAGGTTTCTGTTACCTTCAGTAGCATCATCAGTTGCAAGTTGTTAGGAGCAAAGTTTCAAGTCATCCATGTAAAGGAGGTGCGATATGACCAGACCACCCCTTCTCAACCAGCAATGTACTGAGGGGGTTGAGGGCCAGACAAATTATTATTATTAATAAGCAGTCCAATAAGAGATTAATGACAATCGGCCTAGCCTTTTCCCAGCTACATTGGGCCAGTGTACCCGTCAAAACGAACGTAGCAGTAGGTATTTCACATGGACCGACTGTCTATTCCCTATCTACAACCCAGGATTTAGCAACTATACTTTACGTATATAACTCCACTTTACGTCTATTTCAGTTAACCTGAGAATGTTGTAAATATCATAAACTTTGTTGGTACATTAATGCAGTTTTCCGTCTGGTATTCAACGTATAAACGTCAGAGGAATTATCGTTAAGCCACTTTAGCTTGCATTCTAAATAGAGTGAATATTTGGCTTTCAATGCATGTTCATGTGCACTCGACCTTGCACGGATTCAAAGTTATATACGTATCTGACTTTTGCATCAATAAACTAATGAGTTAGTAAGACGCTTTTACACCATCATAAGTTGGTTATTGCATTAAAAACTGGTCAAGTGCGAGTCTGACTCGCGCACGGAGAGCTCCGTGCAAGCTCGCATGTAAATTGGTAGTTCGTCTATTAAGGGAATCAAGTCTCGACTTTTAGGGTTCCGTACCCGAAGGGTAACCAACGGAACCCTATTACTAAGCCTCCGCTGTCCGTCCGTGCGTCCGTCTGTCTGCCAGCGAGCTATATGTCAAGAACCGTAATGAAAAGAGAGTTGAAATTTTTACAGATTGTGTATTTTGCCGCTATAACAACAAATAATAAAAATTAAATTTTATGATACGGAACCCGTCGTGTACGAGTCCAACTCGCACTTGGCAGGTTTTTTATCAAGTAAACTTTACCTATTAAAATGTATGAACTATGAAAGCACTCATCATCATTACATTGACAAAAAGATAAGTAGATAGGATTGAAGGACTAGTTAAAATTTTCAGTTGAAAAAATGTTCTCCCATACATATTTTGATATTAATAAATAAATATTGAACTTCAGATCTTCTGCCTAGCCTTTTCCCAACTAATACTGGGGTCGACTATTTGTACTTTTCCTTTATTTGTGCTATAAGTAAGACCTTGCTTCCTTCCAAATTTCACGTTTCTAGGTCAACGGGAAGTACTGGCATTTATCAAAACGATTTTTAACTGCTTTTTTCTTCTTATCTTCGCACTTGATATTAACTTCAATTTGATACCACGGGTTCCTGAGAAAAATGGTACTAAAAGACCGACAGACGGACAGACAAATAGAAGGACAACGAAGTGATCCTATAAGGGTAATTTTAAGAGCTGCTGACGCCTGATTAAATATAATGAGTTTCTGATATTTACTAATTGAAAAAGAAAAACAGCTCTATCGTTCTCCACACAATAACGTCTCCTAGTATAATAATAATAATAATAATATTCCACACAACTGTCACACAACGCCATCTAGTCCCAAGCTAAGCAGAGCTTGTGTTATGGGTACTAGACAACTGATAAACATACTTATATATTTCTAAATACATACATATTATAGATAAACTACACCCAGACACAGAAAAAATGATCATGCTCATCACACAAACATTTGTCCTGGGTGGGAATCGAACCCACAACCTCTGGCATAGCAGTCAGGGTCACTAACCACTAGACCAACAGGCCAGTATCGCTTTTAAGTTTGAGGCAACACTTTATGGTTTGACTTCGATACCTCGAGTTTGGAAGAAGACTTCTTAGGGGTCGCGACTTCGTTCTCCCGCCAATTCGCATTACCATAGGTAGGTATATCAGGAAATCTTCTCTTAGTGCTCTCCAATATCCCCAAGGAACCTATATGGCAAATTTCAGTTTTACCGACCACTCAGTCACTAGTAACGGAAGAATTTTATATTTCAGGATTCCTAACCTCCACTACAAAAAAAGTGTCAAGACGAGGACGTTAAGCTGGCCCGCCCGCCCCAGGGCGGAGGACAGCCATAAGGATTTCACCTTGTATTAAACAAAAAAAAAACAAAAAGAGTAGCCCGCGAAATTCAAATTTTCTTACGTTTCTTGCAATTTGCTAGTCAGTATTAGGTTTTATGTTGATTTAAGTATGATTCGCGGGCGTAAGAATTATGTGTTTTCAGAATTATAACCATTTAAGTCAGCAATAAAACTAAAATTTCGCGGGCTACCCTGGCGCATCCACCTTAATGTCAAATCATAATTGTGAACTTAATAAATCGGGGTTGAGTCAAATGACGATAATTACTTAGAGAAAAACATCATTTCGTTTCATGTAATTTTCATTTGTTATAATCATCTATTGTTATATCAACCTATGACATACATCCAAGAGATATAATTTTACACGCGCCGGCCATGATCACACCCAGTATAGATAGAGATGATCACTTTGAAACACACAAAGACACAATTCTCGAATGTACATTCGGCTTAAATTCGTGGCCATAAAACGTCAGTGCTGTTTTAGCCTGCTTATGTTAGGTTCCTTTAAACCCTTTTAAAGGAACCTAACATAAATGGGATGACGGGAGCTAAATTCGCTCGTTTTGCTCGCTCACTCTAACTCTTGTAGTCCCATTCTAACCTAACTTAACCGTTTCGGGTTCTCGACATGCATTGCTCGCTCTTTTTTCAGTGGTTAGATCAAATTTTAATTATACCAAAACAATAATTATATGAAAATAAGGTCATACTAGTGGAATATACGAGTACTAAACGAACGTAAGAGAAAGGGTTGTTATGACAAATGTTGATACACATACTGAACGGTATATTAAATTAAAATTATGTACCTAGTGTTGTTAGATGAAGTAAACGTTACGTCATTTGAGCGTTATAGGTTTTGAAAAATAGGAGCTCGTGGCTAGATAATAACAGCCGCACGGGTCGATCTTCAAAGTTAAGCAACGCTTGCCAAGGTTGGCCAGTGTATGTGTGACCATCTTAACATACCGAGTTTCCTCCGTGCCTCGGAAAGCACGTTAAGCCGTTGGTCCCGGCTGTCATTGTAGATCTTTAGCAGTCATTACGGATAGTCAGAAGCCAGCTAATCTGACTCCAGTTTTGCCATGAAGTACCGTGTTACCCAGTTAATGGATTGTGGAAGTCTGGTAGGCAGCCGCTCCTCGTAAAATACTGGTATTCATCTAAAATCCGGCTTGACTGGAACCGACCCCAATATAGTTGGGAAAAGGCTAGGCCGATGATGATGAGCTTTTGAAAAATAGATCAAATAAGCTTATACTAAATGACCGGCACCCCTTATTACGCTGGGTCTCGTATTAATCAAGCAGTTTTGACTAACGAGCCAGCTGTCATTTGGTATCCGCGATGCTGATGGGTGGGCCATACGATACCATTGCAACGTGTTTACGCCCGTAAGACGGCTTTTGACACTACCCCGTCTATGATGAACGACTTGTTACTTTACAAACAGACACTTTATCAATATTTTCTTTTGAGTAATTGATCTAAATGTAGTAAACTGATATTGTGTCTCACGGCATAACAAAAAGAAATGCTGGTAAGTTCGGAGTGCTCTTCCATTTAAACAAGGGATACAGCAATAAGCCGTGTAAAGAAAATTACTGTATATAATCTTATAAGTAGGTCGTATTTACTAAAACCGTTGTATTTATAGTATAGAGAATTACAACAGTTTCAAAAAATGCGACAATATCTTTACTACAATAATGACACTTTAAAACGCAGTACGTCCAAGTCGCTGTTTACTCAATTACTCTCATGATTAATTAGATGCAAGACCTAAGATTTACCACAAAACACTATTTTATTTCTGTGTTCCACAAACAATGACAAATTACATTTTAACATGCATTATGTTTAGCGGACATGTAAACTAGAAAATTCGACCTTCCAACCTTGTAACAAATGCTTCCTAATAACTCACACAATGTGTGGTATAAACTTGAAAACACATGACTTATGTCACAGTCGGAGATATATTATTAACATTTTCTTACTCTAGGCCAGTGTCTTGGACGACTATTTTTATACAGTGCCCAGCGAAACAATTGTGTAGAACTCTTTCGCCAATTGGAAAGAGTTGGAGCCGTGACAGTTATTAATCGTTGTACATAAATATTTCCGAATGTCCCGCTCGGGCTGGGCGACAATGTCGAAATGAATTACAATAAGGAAGCAGAAGATAAAGAAAGCTTTTTCTTCTGCTTCCTTATTGGTAGGTAAATGAACCAAATTGCAATCGCAGTACGATTCTAATGATACCTTTACAAAGATTTATGATAATCATTTACTCTCTCCTGCATTTATTTAGGATCAATCTATGATAAACAGATTAGGTGAGCAGCAACAAATTTTTATTCAAACAGTTTCAATCTTATGTTGTTAATAACACTTTCCTGATGTCGATGTTGAAACTATTATATTATGAAAACCATAAATATTTTTTACATAAAACTCATGCTCGCCATACACTACGATAATATCGAGCCATAACTACCGATTCTGAAATAGGTATGGTGAAAAATATAAACTTGTTCAACAAGTACATATCATGAAAGGTTCTCGGTATCTAAAAACCTTAACTGTTTTTAGTTTTTTTCAATTGATATTTGGAAAGCCAATAGACAAAATAGAAGAAGAAGTAGTTGATGAAGTCAACGACAATTTTAAGAATGCGGCTGACGGAGAGGAGTACATCAACAATGTGGTCAATGGAAAAGGTGAGTGGTGTTTTATTGCGGTTTACACAACTGCCAGTAAGTAATCCCAACAATTAAGTCAAATATTCGTTTTAGAAATCAAAAAGAGACCTGAAATATTAATGTTCACTGCTCCATATAGACTGTGTGAGGGTGGTTGCAAGGACAATGATGGCGGGAACATACAATTTCAATTCCCTGTGTTCATTGGAGGGAGAGGCCGAAAGGCTTACCAACGATTATTCAACAGAGACTTCAATGTCTTGCACGCAAGCAGAGATCCTGCGCCGTTTAAGAAGCGTACTAGTAAAGCTACTACTACTACCACTCCGTGTATAAGTTTGATAGTAGCGGACACCACTACCTCCACCACTACTACTACAACAACAACAACAACAACAACAACAACAACAACAACAACAACCACTACTACTACTACTACTACTACAACCACAACGACAACAACTGAAGCCCCCACAACCATGACTCTACCTGTTCAACAATGTCCATATTATCCTCCTGATGTGTGCTTGAAGAAGAGAAAGAAGAAAAAAAGCAGCGTAGTGCTTCTTCCTGATGAGTCTCTGAATAAAAATATAATAGGTAATTTAGGAGAAAATGCTACTAAAACAGTGACAGTTGTTGATACGACTAGTTTAATTGAAGTACCAGTGTTAAAGATGAAAAGTATGGGGTCTCGTGACACTATGTCAGACTACATTATGGAGAGAATTTATAACAAAAAAAAATAAGAAGACTTACTGATTACTTTCATATAACTGTAGCCTATAAACGACTCTTTATCGTTTCAAATATTCTTTTTTAAAGATTTTTTTCATAACTGTTGCGTTAATAAATAAAAAGTTGTTTGTTGTTTATTAAATTGACGTCTTAATAGGCCATTTAAAATTATGATATCTGACCCAATACATACCTATATTATAAGTTGTATAAATATTATGGACAACACACACATACATAAAGTAATTTTATCTATAGAAATAAATACAATTGAAGTGTCTGCTGCTTATCAAAATAATAGTTTTTACTAAACGCAAACGAAGGTATAACGATGCGTATAACAAAAAATAAAACAATTTTAAAATGTTTGGTCTGTCTGTCGGTCTGTCTGTTTGTTTCGGCTAATCTCCCAAATGGCTGGACCGGTTTTGACGTGACTTTCCCTGTTAGTTAGCTGATATTATATGGAGTACCTTATGCTACTTTTATTTTAGAAGAAAGACTCAAGTACGTGATGTGTCACATAAATTGTACTGCCACTGGCATAGCCGCCTTTTTAGATGGACTGGGAAACAGACCACAGTGGGAACGGGCACTTAATTTTAATAATACTAGATGATAAGATCATTATGGTGGCCCAAAGAGGCCCACCCTTATCATCTAGGAGAATAAAAATAGACTACGAGGTCGTAGGCTATTTTCATAGTATGTAAATACAGGGTCAATTTTTAAAGTGTGCCTTCATCGAAAAATCCGATAGAAAAATCCTGAATAGAGTCTCGAGCCCGATTTTAATGAAAAGTAAAACTACATCGTAAGATTTTTGAAAAAGCTTGAGAGGTGTCAAGGGACACCCGGATGGAACGAAGTTCCTACGCCGCATGGCTTACAACTATAGCAAAAAGTGTCGTTACAACTTTTGGTCTTAATGTGTCGTTACAACTTTTGGTCTTAATGTGTCGTTACAACTTTTGGTCTTAATGTGTCGTTACAACTTTTGGTCTTAATTTTTTCCGTCTAGCCCCCTTTCTCAACGCGCGAATTGTAATAAAACTAGAAACATAACTGTGTTTTACGACTTTATCCTTTCCCCTAAGATGGTATCGTATCGTTGGCAACTAATGACCTCCACTCCACTCCACTCCACTCCACTCCACTCCACTCCACTCCACTCCACTCCACTCCACTCCACTCCACTCCACTCCACTCCACTCCACTCCACTCCACTCCACTCCACTCCACTCCACTCCACTCCACTCCACTCCACTCCACTCCACTCCACTCCACTCCACTCCACTCCACTCCACTCCACTCCACTCCACTCCACTCCACTCCACTCCACTCCACTCCACTCCACTCCACTCCACTCCACTCCACTCCACTCCACTCCACTCCACTCCACTCCACTCCACTCCACTCCACTCCACTCCACTCCACTCCACTCCACTCCACTCCACTCCACTCCACTCCACTCCACTCCACTCCACTCCACTCCACTCCACTCCACTCCACTCCACTCCACTCCACTCCACTCCACTCCACTCCACTCCACTCCACTCCACTCCACTCCACTCCACTCCACTCCACTCCACTCCACTCCACTCCACTCCACTCCACCCCACTCCACTCCACTCCACTCCACCCCACCCCACTCCACTCCACTCCACTCCACTCCACTCCACTCCACTCCACTCCACTCCACTCCACTCCACTCCACTCCATTCCATTCCATTCCATTCCATTCCATTTACATTCCAGCTTACAATAGCTTACTATAGCAAAAAGTGTCGTGACAACTTTTCGTAAGAATTTTTTCCATCTAGCCCCCTTTCACAACGCGCGATAAGGAACTTCGTTCCAAAATCTTTATTCCTACCCGGGAATCGAACCGGTACATTTTGAAAAATAAAACAAAAAACATCCTGTGTGATTATACCATCTGAAACTGTAGCTAATAAGGATCAAATTCTGGGAAGTTATTACACATGTCAAACTTAAGGAAAGAGCTCATTTTTAACAAAACATTTCTAACATCATCATCATTTCAGCCAATTGCCGTCCACTGCTGAACGTAAGCCTCCCTCAAAGAGCACCAACCATCCCTGTCTTGAGCATTCCACGTCCATCCGCTGCCAGCCACCTTCTTTAAATCATCGATTCATCGTGCCGCAGGGCGTCCCGCACTACGTTTGCTCATACGCAGTCTCCACTCTAACACATGTCTGATCCATCGACCGTCTGTCCGTCTCTATAGACGGACAGACGGTCGATGGATCAGACATGCTCAAAACAGGGATGGTTGGTGCTCTTTGAGGGAGTCTATACTTGGCCGGCCCACTTCCACTTCAGCATGCTTATTCTACGCGCAATGTCGATTAAACCCCGAGCATTGTTCTCTCCATAGCATTCTGAGCAACCTTGAATTTGTGTACCAGGCCTAAGTGTCCACGTTTCGGCTCCGTAAGTCATTACGGGTAGAACGCACTGGTTATAGACCCTAGTCTTAAGGCATTATTGGATTGACGATTCAATGATATAATGCAGCTACCCGAATGCCGCCCAGCTCAAGCGAGTTCTCCTGGTCGCCTCCTCAAGGCTGTGCCGCCCAAGTTATATTATTTGACCTAGATAAATGTATTGTTGCACAACTTCGAGGGTAGCGCCATTTACGATTACAGGTCTCGAGGTGACATGACCATGGTTTTGTCCAGATTCATTCCGAGACCCACCCGCCTTGAAGAATCGCTCAGGCCGTTGTATAATCTTTAAGTAGTATATACCTTTCTAATATCTTTAGTTCAAGGTATTTCCTTGCCGATACACTGCTGCATTCCACAATGTTGTCTCTGAGTGACGTGTGGACCATGAACCCGACGCCACCTTGGGATGGTTGGTGTCCTTCTCGGAAGTAGAGCAAGTAGCCACGATCGAGGGTTATCGTCTCCGTCCCCTTGTCTTTGGATCTCCGATAGTCCCACGATGCACTAGTTAATACGACTTAACTTTACTTCTGATTCAGCGAGGTGCTCGTTCAGCAGCAGCGAGCGTCCATTGCACGACGCCAGGTGAATTTTTCGGGACCCTGTCGTTTGTCGGGTTACGGTCTTAGCGCCCCCACCGCACCGTTACCGTGGCCAGTACCATGACCAGGAATAGTGCAGCTACCGGGAACTGGAGGCCGTGAATCTAGGTTGCTTGTCATTGGGGGGATTTGCCGTCACCACGCTTGGCAGGCGGGTTGGTATCCGCAGTTCCTGGAATGCTTTCTCTTATAGTGCTGCTGCCCGCTATAAGGTTCGGCATTTGGGAGCATTCCAGCATGGTTCATGGATATACTGCCATGTATCGATTACCGGAGCCAAAAACGGATGCGATGTTGTCAGTTTATATTTCGGCTAATACGACTCACTTAGTCGCCTCATACGACACCCACGGGAGGCTACGGGAGGAGATGGGTTGATCTATTGTTTTTACTTACTGGATACCACACGGCAAATACTCGTACTTCTTTAATTTAAAAAAATATATATATATCAAGTGATTTTTTTAATCAAATCCTGCAGATTTAGTTTTCATCAACCTCGAGCCCAAGAGTCTACTACAGCATCATTGAATATTTTTTTAAATATCAGTTTCGGTTTAGATAGCTTTGGTCAGAATTGTTAAAACCTTTGTAAATAATGAGGGCTTTCCTTTAGTTTGCCATGTGTTATTACATCCCAGAATTTGATCCTTAAGCTAATAAGGATCTAATTCACTTTCGTATGGTGTAATAATACACGGTGTGTTTTTCTTTCTAAATTAACCGGTTCGATTCCCGGGTAGAAACAATGATTTTTCAAAAATCCAATGATGCAGTTTTAGTTTTCATCAAAATCGGTCTCGAGACTCTTTTCAGTGTTTTTCGATATTTCTCATAGTTTGGATTTGGCCACGAAGACACACTTTAAATATTGACCCTGTATGTGTAATTATATTCTCAGAACTATCAAATATACACAAAAGGATTGATAAAAATCGGTCAAGCGGTTTCGGAATAGTTCGATAACAAACAACGATGTCACGCTACGACAAATAGCTGCGGTGCATGCGAAGTTGCGCGGTTCAACTAGTCAAAATCATCCGCCTAACCTTTTCCCAACTATATTGGGGTCGGCTTCCAGTCAAACCGGATTTAGCGGTTTGCGCGGTTCAACTAGTATTTCCATAAATTCTGTTGTTGCATCTTCCCTACTTTAGGAGAGGCTTAGGTAGCCCGAAGGTCATGTTATGGACTCAAGCAGCTCCAGAATCTATTTCGAAATGGGTATGGGTTTAAAAGGAAACAGCGTAGTAGCAATGCTCCACAATCTTTACTGCGTCAGCTGACGGTCTTCCCACCGCTACCCAAGCAGTATACGTCGCCCTATTCATAAAAACCTGGCCAAGTGCGAGTCAGATTCGTACCTCCCATTATAAAGAAATGTAAGGGAAATAAAATTTAGACGTGTTCTGTAGTTTCACTTGAATAAAATATTTTTTCCCGGCAGACCATTTGCATCGTTCTCATTCTAAGTTCGACGGTGTTGGAGTCAAGGCAGTCGGAGATCCCATGGGACCGAACGTCATGGTTCATGCAGGGAATCGGACAGAACTACCGAAGACACGATACCGCCCGCCCCATCAAATCGCCTTCTTTTGAGTGCGAATGTCCTCCTCACAATGGTAATTTAGTAATTTTCAAATCTTGTACAGACAGTGACAAAAATGGAATTTGTGGTTAAAGACAAAAACCATTAGGGTAGCTCAAATGAGAAAAAGGAAAGGAGTAGGATAAGACACGGCCGCGAGTCGATTTGACGAGGTGTGCGAGTATGTTACAAATAAGGTCTTCACACCGGTCTACGGTAGGAGGCAAATACCAGCTTAGCAGTGGTTCTGGGCATTTGATGATCATTAAAAAAGTTTTATTGTTTTAATGCTATTATACCAATTATAAGTAAGATTATGTAAAGGACGATAATTTAAAAAAAAAAACAATATTTTCAGAATGCGTCCTTAATTTCAAATTCAACAAAGACATGACAGACTTCCTCGCTATACGAGGAATTATAAAAAAAGAAGAACTTCAGGATGTTCAAGAGAAAATGGATCAATACCATGGTGTTTATGAAGGCATGAAAGATAGCAAAGAAAGAATTGAAGCCATCAGGAATAGGCGAAGTAGTTTGGATACTGAAAAAAATAGTTGTTGCTGTCCTCCTAAATCTATGTACATGCCTTCATTGATAACTGATCACAAATTCGATCAATTAATTGATACATACAGGAAAGATTAAAATAAATAATACTTTTAACTAAGGTGCCGAAAGTTGATATGAGTATCTTAAGCTTCTATAATATACATCTTAAAAAACTTAGAGAAGTATCATACAACACAATTTTTTATATTATTTGAGAATAAAGGCACAAGAACCTCAAACAGAATGAGGAGATAGCGTGGTAGTGACGGTGACTTGCGTAAGATCAAACAAAAAGTCCGTCGAAGGCATCCCGTCCATAAAGTGGTGGTTTTGAGTTTTGTGTTAATTAACTAACAACTACTCGCAATGCACTAAAGACCTAACCACGTGGTTAGGTCTCTAACCACGTCTGCTATCGGCACCTGCCCCGCCGCGCTTTCACTCTGAACCAGGACTTTGGCTACAAAGGAACTTGGAGAAAAATCAATCTTATAAGGAAATTACCGTAGTGTAGGGTTTAATTTATTGTAATGTTTTCTTGATTAACGCTATAAGCCCTTCACATTCTTTTTGTACTCGTACGAAGGAACCGGAAGAAGTGCACAGCCTCATACCAGTCTCTCTATTATTATTTTTTTGCAAAGAAAGTAAAAACTGTTCTTTGGGTGATGATGTGGTTTTTACAATCTTTTTTGTATTTTACTTCCATTTTCGATGATTTATCCGTTTTTCAAATCCTTACTTAATATTATAAATGCGAAAGTAACTCTGTTTGTCTGTCTGTCTATTGCGCTTTCACGCCAAAACTACTGAACTGATTTAAATGAAATTTGGTACACAGATAGTCTAGCTAGAGCCTGAGAAAGACATAGGCTACTTTTTATCTCGGGAATATGATCCCTAGGGACCACACGGGCGAAGCCGCTGGCAGAAGCCAGTAAATAATAAGTTTTCGCCGGCACGCACGTTTTTATAGCGTTTAACCTGTCTATGGGTTACAAACTATCTAGTGTTCAGTGTTTATCATCTTTAAGATCTACGAGTATAAGCAAAATATAAGCAAGTCAGTGTTTCCTGATAGCTACAACCTGGAAGTCTTTAAGTCAAGAGTGAATAGGTTACTTCTAGGCCAGCGTGCTCAATCTTCCACCATATCCTCGCTTACCTTCAGGTGAGATGGATAGATTTGTTGAAAAAAAAAGTAGACCATATTGCCCTCCTGTTGTGTAACTTCGGAAAATATCGGCTGAGAGACAATTTCCAGCAAATTGCTATCTTCGTTGTTCGTTCTATGTATATTTAATTGGATATAAAGGTAGAGATATTTCTATGAATGTGTTATTAAACAATCATTTTGTTACAACATTGTAATTTTATTGTCTGTTAAAATTATTTCATTTATTTATTTTAAACCTAAATATTATTTTCAGTATTTATATGACTGTTTGATGCCAAAAAAATATATAATATGAAAAAACTACATAAAAATAGTCTGTTCCCAATACTGGTGGGCTACCAGTATCGGGAACAGAGTCCAAGACACAGGTGGTCAGATTTTCTGTAGAGAGGAACCTCCTAACCTTGTTTATTATATATTATATGCTTCTAACTATACGCGCCTTATCCAGGAGAACCGCTGTGTTCACGTCCCACATATCGACAACCTCGCGAGCTAAGTCAAGATATTTCGTTTGTTTATCTCTCTCAGCTTTCGCTCTAGTCCAGTGGTTCTTAACCTTTTTGTCATAAGGGGACCATTTGGCCAAATTTCCATCTTCCCAAGGGCCACCAACTTTTCGAAAGTAGTAGGTAGATTTTTTTTTCTTGCATAATCTTGTCTAACATTTGAATCCAGTTTAAGGCTGTTCAAGGCAAAACGCGTGCCAATACTGATATCCAGCCGATTTTAGTGTCTTTTTTTTTAATTTTCAGTAGCGCCGAGAACCTTTGCTGGCCATAGATAATGCCGATGAAACAACGTTAGGTAGCGTCTAGCACTATTTCCAAACTTTGGAAGGAACATTGTTATTTTTCTCTAAAAAATGTTGTATTATAATTAATTTCCTGTCCCAAAAACATCTTCCAAGTTGGTATTCTATGCCATCCGGCTGGCCCGTGGATACCGCACGGTCTCTGGCGAGGCGGCGAGCTTCCTTGCCGGACTGCCGCCGTGGGATCTGGAAGCGAGAGCTCTCGCGCTCATTTACGAATGG
This sequence comes from Lacanobia oleracea, assembly GCA_950371165.1. Taxonomy (NCBI): domain Eukaryota; kingdom Metazoa; phylum Arthropoda; class Insecta; order Lepidoptera; family Noctuidae; genus Lacanobia; species Lacanobia oleracea. The sequence goes on from OX493385.1 coordinate 17,499,965, forward strand.
CGCGTGGAGGCGCTACTGGGGCGAGACTCCTCTGCCGCGGCAAATCGCAGCACGGCGAACGGAGCTCCGGCAGGATCTCATGGCATTATGGAGACAACGACTGTCGCAACCCAGTGCTGGGCACGCCAAAATTGCGGCGATAAGTCCCCTCTTTGAGGAGTGGCTAGAGCGGCGCCACGGCGTTCTTACCTTCCGCTTGACGCAGGTACTCACCGGACACGGTTGTTTCGGGAGGTACCTGTTTCGGATTCAGAGGGAGGAAACGCCCGGGTGTCAACACTGCGAGTATCGCCCAGAGGACTCGGTGGAGCTTACGGTGGAGGTCTGCCCTGCTTGGGTGGAGCACCGCCGTGTCCTCGTCGAGGCGATCGGCGGCGGCGATCTCTCACGACCGGCCCTGGTTCAGGCCATGCTCCGGAGCGAGGAGACATGGGAAGCGGTCACCTCCTTCTCCGAAGCAGTAATGCTAGCAAAGGAGGAAGCCGAACGTGTGAGAGAGAGGGAAATCTCACGCCCCAGCCGCCACAACAGAAGAAGACGCCCCGGACGTCGCGAGTCGCAGGGCGATTCTCGGCCACCGTAGGCGCAGGCCTGCGAACGGCGATCTTTGGGTGGTTTGCCGTCTGATCAAAACCAGGCCCGGGTCGACGGTGCGCTGTGTTCCACGCGCGCTTCAAAGAACTGTCAACAGAAAAGACGGGACCCGCTAGGGCCAGTGCCTGCTGGGGTTTCGGACTTCGTTCGAAAGAGGCGCCGTATAGAGGCACTAGGAGGAACACGGATGGGTTTTAGTCAGTAAGAGTCTGACACTCCCTCCTGCTTCACCCAAAGCAGGAGGAGTCATTTGATGATGTCCCATCCTTAAAAAAAAAAGTTGGTATTCTATAGATCACTTCTTTATTTTGAACTCTTGCATTGATATATTCAGCTTTTCGAAAATATTGCGAACCACTTCAGGTTCTGCCAGGGACCACCAGTGGTTCCTGGCCAGAGTCCATTTGAGTATACATCAAAACCGTCATGACCCACCCGTTGATCGCGTGCACCTTGTCTCCACCTGATAAAAGTCTGTTAAGTACTTTGTCCACACCAAATTACATTATGATGGCGCTATGAAGGTTTCTGGTACCTTCAGTAACTTCATCAGGTGCAAGTTTTCATCGAATATCATCCATGTAAAGGAGGCCCTTATTACCTCTTGGCCCGAACCCTCCCGCAATTCACTGAGAGGGTTGAGGGTAAAACAAAATGACAGTGGACTCAGACTGTCGTCCTGAAATATGCCACTCTCAATCTTTATCGGTTCAGTGTTTGCTTGGATCTGACGCCATCCCAGATAGCGAAGGACCGTCCTCCACTGCCCAATACATCAGGAAGGTGCGTAAAACTGCATCAACTTTGTGCAGCTCCAGCACCCTCATGACCCATATATATGGCACTGAGAAGACACTGGCACTAAGAAGGGCTATGAGCCCTTCATATAATCTATCCAGCATGTCGACAGATCCTTTCGGGAACGACGAACCTTTTAGTTAATAGCAATATCAATGAGGAGCAACTCCTTAGTACTGCGGAACCCGTTCCTACATCCGTTCTGAATGGCATAGATGCTATCAAGAAGATGATTACGATTAGTCTTTGCCCTCAAAATGAACATTAGAACTTTATGGACCTTCAGTAAAGACGTAATCGATCTATAATGTTTAATATGTTAATTACCTCGGTTAATCTGGGTACCCTGGGTTCACAATCCTTTGGTAGGCGTACGAAGGGCCGAAATCAACTCGCTGAGGCGTTGTTAGACATGGGGCACTAACTGACTATTATTCCTGGATGCACTGTGACATTAGGTATACCTAAAGACAAACCCCAGTTGTGGCAGGACTATTGCAGATTATGGATACAAAATATGAGAGGTCATGGGTTTGAGTGGTTGAGTGGACTGATTTCGTATATAGAAGAATTATTTTGCCCTACCTGGTCACTTATAATATACACGGCTTTAAAACAGCAAGGGGTGTTTGCACACTCAGCCAACTAACCAACATTTCAGCACAAAACCGCCCTGCAGTTTATACTTTTCTTTACTATTCTTACCTCAACCAAGGTATGTCCAAAGGTTCATTGGGGTGCGCCAGCCCCACTACGACGGCAACATAAAGATACAGCGGTGGGTTTATTATTTTTCTATGAACTATAACCCACCGTAGCTACGTTTAGTTAAAAAATCTATGCGACTGACATGCCTGCTTCACAGCTTTTCTTTGCCAAATTACGTAATTGAAGATATTTTTACCTACCATAAATGAAAGTGCAGAAGCACGGACATGCCCATACGTTTTCATAAACCACCTTTGGAAGTGTGGCTTCTCTGTAATACTTTTCCGCCCAGTCGAGCCTTACCTAATACTTAAATAAAAGACCAAATAAGCATTTCGTTTTATTGATTTTCGTACGTACTCGTAAATGGTAAATTGAAACACATTTCAAACGACAAAAAATCCGAGCATTTTTTGATATATAACAATGCTAGCTGCTATTATATTGATGGGATTTTTATTTATACACTTTTCGACCTGTAATGAATTGACTAATGGTGACAAATTGAATGACATACTTCTGAAAAAGACAGGAAGTAATGGTATGTACTTTTTAGTTTATTAATTAGTTAATTAGATATTTTGACAATCGCCTTCGCTACGCTACCATCTTTTAGGAGTTTATTCCAAAAAAAATATTTTCTGTCTTTTACAAAATAGTATAGGTACCTAACGAGCCACTTACTTCCTTGTGAAGTATTACATTTTTGTTTCAGCTTGTTGTCCTAAGCCACCAGTAGTGATCCAACCCGTCATTATAAAACTATTTAGGTACCCGCACAACAAAAATGGTCCTTCAATAAGAGAACAACTGGAAAAAATGCAAATTGAAGGATTTTTGGGATAAAATAAAACCAGCACAACTCATTCAGCATTTTTAATATATTTTTGTCAGTAAAAAGTGCGTTATAACAGTAATTAATTCAGCAAATAGTCCGCCATTACACAACAGTGCAGGTGGCAAGACAATTGAAAGTGACGCAGAACGAGTAACAGAAAAAAATAAACAGAACAATGCGATAAGTGGGTGCCAATAAAGTGCGAATGAAAGAAGTTGACGTTTAAAACCTAACACAAAGAAAAATGTCGGTAAGTCTTTAACAGATTACGAACCGTAACGACCTAATTGACAATAATCATATTCTACACAATAAAACTAGCTTGCATGAATGTGATTAGAAATTTTATATCCTTCATCCAATTACTTTTCAATTACCAACCAATTTTGAAGTGAAAACTTCTATTTGTTGTCGTTGTGCAGTTTTTTTGTCAACGGTAAAAAATGTTAAACTCGCGTCAGGACCGTGACCTGGTCGATAATCCGTAAGATGTCACTTACGAATTTTCGATCAGGTCACGCCTGATCGAAAATTCATAAGATGGAGGGAGAGAAGCACTCATTCAAGTTTTCACTTCTGCCGGCACTCCAGGAGTGCAAACCGTTGTTTTTTTCCAGGCATATGGTATCGATCAAAAACAGTACACGAACAATAGCATTACATATTCGGTCACATAACCAGACAGTATGTAGGGTATGTATTTTTGCATAAATGGTGTCTTTTAATGATACCGAATGCCTGAATAAAAAAAATCTGGTAATTGAAAAGTTACTCTACAGAAAATGCATTCAAATTGTTTACTGACACTAAGTTCTTAATAATTTTAATTATGAAATATTCCGTACGAGCAAGTACGGATTTGTACCTACATAAAATAATGATTTATCTTCAATAATAACTTAAATCTTTGACTCATGACCAGACCCAAGACCAAAACTACATTTTAATTATGAGATAACAACATTTTAATGAGTTATTTCAAGATTATTTGCAAATTAATAGATGTTAATATTATAATCATTGCGTAAATTATAAATGCTCTACGCCTACATACTGGCATGAAATTTCGCGAATATGAATTCAGTTCATGACTCTCGCATATTAGTAATTGCCATCAGATAATGATGTAAAGCAAATTAGTAAACATTAGATATGCATATTTGTATTCATCTAGAGCTGCTCTGAGTGCGGGGTCGTCATACTCAAATAGCCGTCATGATTTTAGTAACTTAGCTATTAAAAATTATAACCTCATAATCAAATGCCAGCTTTAATAAGCTAGAATTAAAGTAAAGTTCTCAGTTTTCTTACATTATAATATGTTCACCTAATTAAATTCTGAAGATACGAACATAAAATGTACGTAATGGGTTACTTAATCTTGAACATATATATAAATCTTTCTCCTGACTGACACACAACCAATGTAGCGAAGTACAACCAAATTCGTATAGAATGAAATTTATATTTTCAGTTCAAATGGATAGTGCCAGTATTAGTGCAATACGAAATCATGGTAATAACGTCGCCCTCCATTACTGGCGTCACGTACATGGACCACTTCGATTTCGAGGAGAGATACAGAGATGCCAATGAATGCAACCCGCTCTATTGGCATCCACTTCACTTGCCCCCTTACTGCGCAGAAATCTTCGAGAAACTAATACGAGCCAGAATAGCAACCAACGCTCCAGTCAGAATCACAAGGAAAAGAGAAAAGATAAAACATAAACCAACAAACCCAGAAGAATTTTACAACTTCCCTTACCCAGTATACCAAATTACTAGTGCAGAATACGAATCTTACAGTCAACCTTACAGCGTATATGGGGAAGTGATAAAACTTTTGAAAAAAGATATCGAGATAGATCCTAGTTCTCCAACTGTGACTGTTATACCGAACTTGGGTCCTGTTGCGCTGTACAAACAAGGTATATCTAAGAAAAGTGAAAAAATCATAAAAGCAATGGCAGAAAACTACGTCAAGGCTACTCAGAAGTGGTACAAAGAATATTACAAAGCTTACGGTAAATATCCCACCGATGAACATTTGTTTATATACGACAGCGCGAAAAATAAAACTAAAACTGAAGAAGACAAAAAGAAAGAAGACAACAAAGAAGATGACAAGAAAAAGGAAAACAAAAATAAAGTTCACAGGGTGAAGACGAAACATGGAAATGTAGTTACAATTGTAGAAACGAAGAATTTAGAAATATTCAAAAAAGGAAGGCCGTTGCTGTAAATGTTTTGCCAAGTTCAAGGCGAAGGCACGTGAGCACATTCGCAAGAAGTCGGTAGAATCATCACAGCGCTATTCGTTGGATTACATTACATAGTTATTAAGAAAAAAAGTAGTAATTATTATTGTATTTTCTTTCTATCTGTTTGTTTTTCCTTTAAATTAACCACCCTAAGATCAACTGCGTATAGTATTAGGTCCGCTTTTGTCCAGTGGTTTACCAGTGCATAAAGATTTAATAAATAATATATGAATTTCATTAAATGTTCCTAATCAATGAAACAATTTGATTTACCTCCTTACTTAAACTTTGACTACAAAGAAAAACCAACTCTATGTTGATTCAACTATGACGATTGCATTCAAACTACGTTAAAGTGATTTGATGACGTATTTCAATCTGCCCCAGATTGCTAGACCACCACGTCATAATCCAATTTCATAGGCTCTCAGTCAATAAGGTGGAGAGAATCTGATAAGGCTTTACAATTAAGGGAAGGCCTTAAATACTTTCCTATGGAACCATTTTTATAAGAAATAAAACAAAAATAATAGAAGAAGAATACAAAAATAATAGATTTTCACTTAAAGAACAATGGGCCACTTTATATGGATCGTGGGCCAAGCATTGTAGTACTTTCTTACCTACCTTAAAATGTAGATCCGAATAATTTCAACATTTTATTCTATGGCAGCATTACTCTAATGGCTCAAAAAACAAGTTACAAGGTTTCCAAAAGTTCAATAATTACAGTTACAAATGCTATCATTATGACCTAATGGTGAGCTACCTCATTGTATCTACAATATGTTGCCAGTCAAAATACGTTTTTCTCTTTTATGTGCCGCCTTGGACTCGACAAGTTTAGTTTAAAAAAAAGTGATGCAAAAGTATTCAATTCTTCATTTCGGTATTGGGATAGGTTTGTAAAAGAAAAATACTTTTGAAAATGAAACATCATTATTTTCTAAAAAAAAAAAATTAAAAAACAATTAATCAATAAACGAGCGAGTACATCCACCTTCGTTTTGCCGATGACGTAGTCCTCCGATGATGAAGACCTTCGTTCATGGATCGATGACCTAAGTAGAGTGGGTCTTAAAATTAACATGTAAAAAAGCAAGGTCATTGTATATACCTATGCAGTACCCCCACATTTCAAGATCGGATATTCTACACTCGAAGTTGTAAACGAGTACGTCTACCTGAGACAAACGGTCCAGATAGGTAGCGCGAAAGTCTATGACCAGAGTGTGCTGCCAGTGAAGATTTATGGAACCGAAACGGTCGCTCACAAATGGGCCTAATCAGAAGGCTTAAAGTCACCCAAAGAGCAATGGAGAGAGTAATGCTTAGAGTTTCCTTGCGTGATCGAATCAGGAATGATGAAATCCACAAGAGTGCCATGGTTACTGACACAGGCCGAAGGATCGCCAAACTGAAGTAGCAGTGGGCAGGACACATATATTGCTCGCAGAACAGATCGTAGACGGGGCTGAAAAGTTTTGGAGTGGTGACTGCGTACCTGAAGACGCAGCGTTAAAAAACTTCCCACAAGGTGGACCAGACCCTCTAGGCAAAGCACCATTCTATTAGGGAATAACGCTGACGTTATGCCACTTATCTAGAATATGGAACTCTGAAACACACAGACGCACAGGGCCGGTGGTTGTGGCGATACTCGGGGGAGGGATATGTCCAGCAATGGACGTCTGCAGGCTGATGATGATAATCATTAGGTCAATATTAGCACTTGTAACTGTAACTTATGAACGTTTGGAACCGCTGTAACTTTTTTTTTGAGTCATTAGACTAATGCTGCTATAGAATAAAATGTTGAGTTTATTCGGATCTTCATTTTAAGATGTTGTGATACAACGTTAGGCCCATTCTGCCCATTGTTCTTTATAAAAATGTACATGTACATTAATATACAAGTAATTTAATTTAACACTTATCCAACGCCAAGGATTCCGAAAAGAAATTCGTATTACCAGTCTTACTCTCAATTTCATAGAAATAAGTTAATAAAGAAAGAATAAGGGTCTCCAATAGGGATGATGCAAGTACAAAATTTATGAGAATGTTGTTAGTAAAATGATAAAAAAGTATAACATACCTTTATGTTATACTTTTTTGCCACATAAAAAACGTTTTTATTTTAGTTAATATCGATTTCTAACATAAATATTGAACTGAAGTAACGTGAAACGGAACGTATATAAAAACAACAATGAGCGTTTAGTGTCACTGCTGTTATGACAACGAAAAGGCAACCTTATGTCTTTGAGGACAGTTTTTGACCAGTGGCAGACAGCAGACGTTATCGTCCGTTTTCACGCAAAAGTTTAAAATGACGGATTAAAAACGCAATATTGGCAAAAAATCTGAGATTCCAATGCCCCACCGTTGAGTCGCAAATGGAACCTTTTGGTTCCACCGGCGTCTACACCGGTATGAAAATATTGCATGTCCCCTATTGTTACAGTGAAGCCGAACCAGCATCCTGGTCCTTTTCACACCATAGCCCAAAAGACTGAGGAAGTAGCTCGAGCCATAGCTGCAGCCTATGGGGAGTATCGTAAGAGATATTATGAACAATATATGACAGCCTACCAAAAATATGAGAGCGACAAAAAGAAAATGAAGAAATATAATAAAACAGAAGAAGTCAAAGTCAAAATACTAAAAACGAATAAAAATTGGGCAAGTTTGTAAAGTTAGTTATTAAAATTTGTTACTGAACCTACTTAAAATAGTTTTCCATTGACAAGATAAAGAGGATATTTTGTTTATTTAGAAGACTTAGGTGCACCTAAGTCTTCTAAATAAACAAAATATTGATCCGCTAAAATCTCTATACCTACTAAAATACATTCTACCCGTACGCGATAAGGGACTACTCACATCTATTCAGCTCCATTCGCGTTTCGCTGAACGATTCTGGTCACACTTATACAGCTCAGCTTCTATCAGCCGCGTACAGCGTCGTCAGAATGAGAAAGGCGCTGAATACGCGGCGAAGACGGTAAGATGTCCGTGACTACCGCTGGACCACTGACGCCAATCGCTTCCATATTCAGTAAATAATTAGTACTCAATTGGCACTAATTATAAGTACTCGAATAAAAAAATTGGTACCTTCGTAGTTTTCGACAAAATCGACTTTGAAGGTCATGTTCATGCTCTTTACTCATTTAGTATTTAATTGTGCTCTTAATATGAACATTTCTATGAATGATATTTTTATCGTTTGGCTTCTTGTAGAAGAAATAGATAAAATGAAACGTAAAAAATTAAAACGCAAACGAGAGTGGGTCGACCCATTACAGGTACAGTCCAAGAGCTAGATCGAAGGATGGAGAATTTATCTCTCTCTGACAATTCTCCGGACTTTAGACCGACAAAACTAGAAGTATAATTCACATATCAATAGATATATTTTTTCTTGGCAATTTATTCGAAGATTCTTCGATCTAGCTCTTGGACCATACCTATCTTAAAAATTGAACTCATTTTATCTTCTAAACTAAATTTCTCCAACTTGGTCCATTTGAATCTCAAAAGTTAGGGCATGTAGCGAAGATCTATTTTCTCCTAAATTTTGTCGCTCATTAGTCGCAATTTTTCACTAAGTCACAGATTTAGTCGGGTCTTAGTTTAGAAGATACAATGAGTTCAATTTTTAAGGTACAGTCCAAGAGTGAGATTGAAGAGATTACGAAAAATTGCCAAGAAAAAATATTTATAGTATATTAAAAAAGTAACTAATTCTGATATTTGGCGACTAATTAGCGACAATTTTATGGGTTATCAAAATTAAAATCTGGATCTGGATAGATGGTGGCCTTGCCAGTGTCAGTCAAACAAGGAGTCGAGAACCATCCGTGTACCGCGCTATTCCACCGCGTTAGGCCGCGTAAAACGCTGAATGCGGCGAAACAGCGCTGAACTCCATAGATAACACTCGCATGATAGTAAACACATTTGTCCTCATTTTGTACTTGTTTGCCGCGAAAGCTGAAAGGACGCGGAAATCTGAATGGATGCGGACGCATCTCCATACAAAATCGTTGTTTTTTATGGGAATAAGCTGAATATGATGCTCACGCAATCATATTGTTGTCATCGAAATCGAAATGTTCAATATAATTTAAAACCTCAATTCGAAATGTGTCGAGCCACCTTGCACACGGGTTTTTTCTTGTTTTTCAACATCTATTTATGAATAAATTCCAGTAATTACCTATTGTTTATTTTTATAAAATGTGAAACAAATGCTGGCTTGAGGATAGGACTTAGTCCTGACCGATTGGCCGCGGATTGCAAAATACAAAGAACTTTGGTATCTATATCTTCTAAACTAATATATAAAGCTGAGGAGTTTGTTTGTTTGCTTGAAAGCACTAATCTCGGGAACAGTGTTCCGGATTGAAAAAATATTTCAGTGTTAGATAGCCCGTTTATCGAGGAAGACTCTATAGCCTGCTATATATCATCACGCTAAGACCAATAGGAGCGGAGCAGTAACGAAAATTGTGACGCAGACGAAGTTGCGCGGTTCAACTAGTACTATGATGCATTGGAAAATTATCTGTTATGAAAAAATATGACTTCTCCAAAGTGAACAACTCTGTTAGTGTTTACTTCATTGTACAGCACATTGTCACATGCGTCTTATAGTAGATTATGCACCTAGGAGATAAAACAGTGTCTTATGTCACGCATAGGCATCATACTGAATCCCGAACGCAATGAAAGATCCGAAAATTAACACCCGAACGTAGCAAGGGAGTTTAGAGTTCAACTCACAAGCGAAGCGAGAATCCTGAATGCAACGAGAGATTTAAACTAGCCCAAGATCCTTTTAGGTGTGAAAAGTTGAGTAGTCTACATGCGAGAAAATTGTGTTCAAACCATGAGAAGAGGTGGCGTGTGTCAGCCTCTACTGCCAGTAGTAGGTCGCGCATCTAAAGCTGTGCCTCCAGCCCACCGCACGTCACCGCGCCAGGCAATAATGTTGTACTAAATTTCATTATAACCCGCCGGGGTAATAATTTAATTTGAATTTGAACCTCATTTTGACGGCGCGACCTGCCCCAGAAACGTAGGTCGACGGGTGCCTATGTAGCTATGTTTATCTGATGAAGTCTTGAGATATTTTGGACTTAAGCCTTCTGGCCCCTGTTCCATCTGCTCCTTGTATAACTGGATGTAGTTCTTACCCCCTTCGTTGACTGTGGGACTCGTCAGATCACGGTGTAGAGCCTCATTTGGGACATACCATGGCGCGTTTGTGCGTATAATTTGACGTTTTCGTGCAAGTGGTGAGAAAAATAAATTATGATGTTCATTCATGTTTAAACATTATGTTCCATATCAGACTCTAACCATATGTTAACACAGGTGCCACTTAAATTTCAGAAATAAGGAAAAATAAACTATCGTGTATTGTAGTCTAACATTTCATTGATTAAAATGATTCATTGTTTGATTCAAACTTGTAAGGTGTTTATAAACCCCTTGTTGGAAGCAACAACTTAATAGTCTCCAGCTGTGACGACGAACAAGATGTTTTACATTAAATCCATCACAAAGCTAAAGGTAAGATTTATCTGTTTAATAGTAAACACTGGGTAGGCTCGCTCCATCGTAGACTTTGTCTCTGTCATCTCTGACATAGACTAGAGTCAAGAGCAAACCCATTACAAATAAAAAAAAATACACTTTTTAGGGTTCCGTACCCAAAGGGTATCCAATGAAACCCTATTACTAAGCCTCCGCTGTCCGTCCGTCCGTCCGTCTGTTTGTGTATCTCAATAACCGTAATAGGTAAACTGTTGAAATTTTCACAGATTGTGTATTTCTATTGCGCTATAACAACAAATAATAAAAATCAAGGTTTATGATACGGAACCCTTCGTGTGCGAGTCCAATTCGCACTTGGCCAGCTCGGCGTTTTTAATACGCGCGAGTGCACAACACGAGTACCTATGATGTTTTGAAATTACAAACTGCATATATACCTACATACTCATTTAAATTAATCAGAAACAATAGCGCTATTTCAAAATATTAACAAAATAATTATTAGAAATCTTAATTAATATGTGGAAATTATTAACCACGTGTACGCGCCCTACGCTTCAACTGAAATAAATCAAAAGAAAAAAAAAATGTTTTCAATTATTATGTGTGACCAAAATACTCTAGCGCTTATTTTTTACAGTTCCTATTGATAGTGCTGTCGCTGGAAGGCATAAAATGTTCAATAGACGGTACATTTACCACACACCGACCAAACGGCACAAAACCTGGCGAAGATCCATGCAACCCTCTATATTGGTACCCGCAGAACATTCCAGAATACTGCCACTTTAGGAAAATGTCAACTCCTCCCACGGCTCTGTGGCCCGAACTGCCTATTCCATTACCAGTGCCAGTGCCTGCACCTCTGCCGATGCTTCCTCCGCCAGAGGTACCTCCTCTTATGATGCCCCTTCCAGCAATGCCACCGGGCCCTTTACCGCCAATCCCGGTTCCTCATCCTATCATGCCACTGCCAATTCCTTTACCTTTTGGGATTCCCTTGGCTCCTACAAATGCTATGGTTCCTGTAGCTGGTATACCCGTGCAGCCTCCACCACCTGCGTTTGCGATGCCATTCCAGCCGCAGTATCCGCCACCCTACCCAGCACCCTTCGGGTTGCCCTATCCTCCTCCTTATCCACCTCCATTCGCGCCACCATATCCTGGGCCATATGCATCACCATATCCTTCACCGTATCCAATGCCACCTCGTAGCGGGATGGGCATGGTTCCTGGAATACCCGGCTTGGTGAGTCCGGATGGAGGCATTAACATTCTGCCATTCTCAGATGCGTACTCCGATATGTTAGAAAACCACAAGCAGAAGATGATCAGGAGACGTCTTCAAAAGTTTATCAACGATTATGAAAGACCCCCATGGAAAAGTCGAAGAAATACGAGACGACAGAATGGCAATGAAATTGTTCATGATGATAAAATCAACGGTAACGAAATACTTTAGCGATGAAGTGCGTGTTAACAAAGTATGTGAATGAAAGTTTTGTAATTTTGATAATGATTAATAAAAAAAAAATATAATTTAAAAGTTTTTACTCTTGACAATATTTAGTTGCACTGCTAAAAGATAGTAAACTTGATTTCTATACTAAAATGGTTACTTTGCCCGTACACGTAAATTTCACTAAACATCACGTAACATTAGGTTATTCTTCTACTTCCGACCCTCAAGAAAACGAAGTGGATGTTAGTTTCAAAAATATCAGTATCAAAACACTCATACTGTATGAGTGCTTTTATAAATAAATCGGATATATAGACACAGTTGCAACGCAAATATTGCGCAGGCATTCGGCGGACCCTTTTACCGGACGAATATTTTATAATCGTCGCATTCGTCATACCTATACTTACATGGACGAAAATAGTCCGCAATGAAAACTTTTCGGGATTAAAATACAGTTTGCCGTTACAGACACGGGTTTTCTGAAATGGGTTTTAGAATAATTTACAAAGTTGTTTCGCAGTAAGCTTTACTTTTTTCAGTTTGAGATGATGGTGAGATGGCGAGCCGAGTGAAGTTGGTCGTGCATCTTGAAGTGATTTGGTGATGTGTTTCATTTTTGTTTGTTAATAGTGTAAGATCCCAGGGCTACCAGACGTCACGTATTTTTTGACGAAGGAAATGTGGACGATTGAGTAGTTTCAGTGTGTACTAAGAACGCATGCCTACCTGTTATCTTGCTTAGACGGCCATTTTTCAGGTATCAGGTAATCAAGGTACATAAAAACATTACGTACCTCACGTAAATTCTCCAAGCTAATTTTTACGTATATTTTAGGCAATATCCCTAAAGCTAAGTCGCCAATACTCCCAGTCACATTCCGTCAGCCGTATTGCTTTGCAGACGGTTTAAAATGCCCAAAATAACTTCATAACTTCACGGTAATTCTGATGTTCCATTTTTATATATGTCCACCAGACAACTATTTTAAAACCTTTTACAAGAAGACAGACCGATCCAACGGTTGGCCCGTTGGATCGGTCTGTCCATTGCCTAAATTCAGTTTTAATGCCTCTGTGGGTAAGAGCGCGTGGGCATTATCTACGCGCATGAGACTGAGTGAGACTAATTGCGATGTCGAGGCCCCCTTCGGGCCAACAGCTAAATTCACTCACAAGCAGTGTTGTCTGTCATATACACCGCTTATCCGCTTTTTACCCCACCTTTTAGAAAATTTTGTACTATGGTTCCGCTTTGCGCTTTAGACCTACGCGGTTCCGCTTTTTTGGTATCTGCTCGAACAACCAATTTTTTTTAGTTTTTTAATCGACTTCTTCAAAAAGGAGGAGGTTCTTTGTTCGGCTGTATGTATGTTCACCGACTTCTCCGCCAATTCTGGACCGATTTTAAACATTATTTTTATATTCAAAAGCCTATACTCCTGTAGTCCCATTGTCAGCAAGTTAGTAGCTGATGATGGGATCCCATGAAAATCGAGGGAAACCCTCAAATTTTGTAAGCACATAGATTGTTTCTGTGCCTGGTAATCATCATCTCAGGTCATTATCATAAAGTCAGGATCTGATGATGGTATCCCATGAAAAATGTTTGTTCAGCGATATTTTCGTCAATTGTTAACCGATTTGGATGATTGTTTTTTGTTTGGAAGAGTATATTTTTGGACACATCATAAATTGAGTGAAGATCTGATGTAGAGCCTCGGAGGTAGACAACGAAACTCTTCAATAAATGATAGCAAATGGATCGGGATTTCTGAAATCGCATGTCTGTTGATTGTTTACACCAGTTCATAACATAATATCACCCCGGCACGCAAACAAAAAACTTTTTACAAAAAAATTAAACCGACTTCCAAAAACAAAACACTACAAAGTAAAAAATAACTTTAATTTCGGTAGTCGGTGTTCAAAAACAAAACAACCAAAAACACCGACTTCCGAAATTAAAGTTATTTTTTACTTTTTTCCCTTCCCTTTGTATTCCCTCTGTACAGACGTACGTTCCCTACACACAATCCGTCAAATTTCTTTAATAGATATTCAACTTTATCGTTAGGTTTATGATTGATCGGGAAAATTTGACAGTTTCGAGTAGCTAGATTAGCTGGCGTCTGTACATACTACTCTGTCAAGAAAGTACCGGGAAAAGATCAATAATACACAAAATGTCTGTTATTCATCCAAATTTATTTTATCACCTTCAAAGTATGCTCCTTTAGAAACGATACAGTTTGCGCCAACGAATAATCCATTCATCAAAACATTTTTTAAACGCTGCTTCCGGAATTGAGTTGAGTTCTCGCCGCGAATTCTCCTTTATGTCTTCTATCGATTGAAAACGGTTCAGTTGGAAGGCGCCACTCCGAAGCTTGTTGACTAGTTTGCATGTCAAACTCGTAAACCCACGTCTCGTCACCAGTAACAATGCGTTTCATGAATGTTGGGTCCTAACTGACTCGTTCTAGCATGTCCTCAGCGACTTTCATGCGATTGAGTTTTTGGAGAAAATTCAGATCTTTTGGGACTAGCCGAGCAGCAACATGTTTCATACCCAAATGATTAGTTAAAATACAGAGATGAGATACAGAAAGTTCGGCGGCTATCTCTCTCAGAGTTGAATGGGGATTTTCAGTCACTATTTCCTTAACTTTTGCGATGTTAACTTCAGTTGCAGACGTTGACGGCCTACCAGAGCGAGGCAAATCTTCCATCACATCTCGACCGCTTTTGAACGCTTTGAACCACTCATAAGCAGCGAGTTTTTGATAAAGTCGATTCACCGTAAGCCTTCTGTAACATTTTCAGTGACTCCGAACACGAAATTCCATTGGCGATGCAAAATTTAAGACAAACTCTTTGTTCGATATTTTTGTCCATTATGAAATTCGCAATACACACTATATATGATATTACTAAAACCAGCACTGTATTTAATATAAATAACAGATGCAACTCAAACTCCGCGCCAAAATAGAAAACAGTTGTGCCAATCCAACAACTACAAAAAAACAAAAATTTGAATTTGGAACCATAAACAAATCATCCATTCCCGATACTTTTTTGACTGAATGTACAACGCAACACCTACAGTTCGACTTCAGAACGATCGGGGAAATGGACATTCAGGGAAGTGGACATTCGGGGAAATGAAAGTTCAGGGAAATGGACGTTCAGGAAAGTGGACGTTCAGGGAATGGACATTCAAGGAACCTAATGAAGGTCCTAATGAACTCACTGGACATTTTGGTAAATAGAAACTAATTCAAACCCTTCGAGATTATAGCTTATAAACATTATTTTTATGCTCACCGAATCCTGCTGACCAAATTATAATTTAGAATTAGGACTATACTTATCTAATTATTAAACCAACAAATTAGTAACTAAGTATACTAACGAAAGCTTTGATTGGTTCTATAGGAATATTTAAAAAAAAAATATGTGAATAAAAATAAACGAAATGATGTTTTTATTCTTTACCTTTTAAGTTCCCTTGCCGTATATGGATAAACAATTAAAAACATAAGTTATCATATGAAGTGAAATGTAAAATCAATGTAAACATACATTAATAATATTATGAAGTTCCACTTTTTTGGTGTAAATCCGCGCGATGGTTTCTGACATTAATGAAGAATTCAATAGGAAAAATTTGACAAACTTCGATGCAAGCAACTTACCTTGCAAAAGTGAGCTTTGGCGACAGTTCCAACGGGTTAACTATATTGCAATTATGAATATGATAAATATTTTCAAACCCGAATATAATGGCTGGACATTAAAAGATGGTACATATGATTTGCATTGATTCGATGGAGATCAATAACCGGGTTTTGTCAGTGAGTCGCTGGAAGAACAATCAGGTAATTTATTTTCGTTTCTCATATTTTTGTGTCTCTTTAGTTTTTTCAGATCTTCATTGCTTGAATTGTTTTTTACAGTGGAA
Organism: Lacanobia oleracea; assembly: GCA_950371165.1. Lineage (NCBI taxonomy): Eukaryota > Metazoa > Arthropoda > Insecta > Lepidoptera > Noctuidae > Lacanobia > Lacanobia oleracea. The sequence goes on from OX493385.1 coordinate 17,516,164, forward strand.
GGAAATGAGGATAACGCTGATGATGACAATTACGATTTAGATATTCAATATCAAGATTGGCTAGATGATGAATTGTCTAATTTCAATGACGATGATAATAAAGATTAGATAGAGGCAGAAATGTTGAGAGATTAATATTTTTCTACTTTCAATTTTTTTTTTTCATTCCCAATAAATAATTAATATAAATAAATGCTGTTATTCAACAAATTTGTTAACACTATCGAGTTTTTGATATTTCTTTAAAAATATTGAAGTTTTTTCGAATTTATCAAAACAGCTTGCAGGATAAATTCAAGAATTATTGTAGTCAAATGAGCATTTTTTTCAAGTTATTTTGTTTATTATTTACCAGATTTTTTAATATTTAGCAGATTTTTTAAATATTTAAACAAAATTTTTCAAAAGGTGGGTTAAAAACGGAAAAACGGTGTATCTGGCAACACTGCCTGTGAGTGAATTTAGCTGTTGGCCCGAAGGAGGCCTTGACATCGCAATGTGTCTCACTCAGTCTCATGCGCGTAGATAATGTCCTCGCGTTTAAAATTGAGTTTAGGGGATGATTGGGCCCTTAGGTCGGTAGGTCTTCTTGTAAAAGGTTTTAAAATAGTTGTCTGGTGGACATATATAAAAATGGAGCATCAGAATTCACTTGAAGTTAAGTAATTATTTTAGGAGCTTTAAAGCGTCTTTTAAGCAATACGGCCCATGGAAAGTGTCTTATTTTTAAGGATTTTAAGCAAAATAAAAAAAAATAAGTCGCCAATGCTCCCAGAAAGTAAAAATCGGCTTCGAGAATGTACGTGAGGTACGTAATGTTTTTATATCCCTTGATTACCCGATACCTGTTAATTGGCCGTCTAAGCAAGCTAGCAGCTAGGCATGCGTTCTTAGTACATACTAACACTACACAATCGTCCACAATTCCTTCGTCAAAAAATACGTGACGTCTGGTGGCCCTGGGATAATGGACTATAATAGGTAAGCCCCATTGTTACTAACACCAATACTAACTAAATGTATGGACTGTATAGTCTGAAATAAAGTTTTGATTAATTTTATTTAATAGGAATAATAAAAACCTTTAAAAAAAATGTTTTTATATAAATGCTCTAAAAAGATGAAAATCCAGACCACCATTTCGGCTTTAGAGAACGTCATGGCACAGTGGAACAAGCTCACAGAGTATGTGACACCATAAGAAAGTCCTTAGAACAAAGGGAATAATGCTCGTCAACGTTTTTGGATATCCAGCAGGCATTTGACAAAGTCTGGCACAAAGGTTTACTATGTAAGATCAAGCAGAATATTAACCACTCATACTTTCCAATATTCAAATCGTACCTCGAGGATCGCATATTTTATGTGAAAGAAGGTGACGCCACTTCTGAGTTCCGAGATATTGACGCTGGGGTACCACAAGGATCTGTTCTCGGTTCCATGCTCTACACGCTGTACACTGCGGACCTACCGCTAACGCCAGGTATAACCACGGCTACATTTGCAGACGGCACCGCTATATTAGCAAGTAATAAAGATCCAGGACTGGCATCAGAAAACTTGCAGAAAGGCCTTAACTAAGTAAGCGAATGGCTCCAAAAATGGAAAATAAAGGCTAGTGCTGCAAAGTCAGTACAGGTGACATTCACCCTCAAAAAAGGAGACTGCCCACCTGTAAAGTTGGGCCAATGTACCCTACCCCACAGTGATCATGTAAGATATCTTGGTTTGCATATTGATCGTAAACTTACCTGGAGGCACCACATCGAATGTAAAAAGCAGGAGCTTCAGCTAAAGTAATACTGCATGCTAGGAAAGAACTCGAGACTGTCTTTGGACAACAAACTCTTAATATATAAAGTCATCCTAAAGCCCGTTTGGACATATGGTCTGCAATTATGGGGCAGTGCAAGCGACTCCAACATCAATATACTTCAGCGACAACAGAACAAGATCCTAAGAACAATTGCAAAAGTACCATGGTACATAACCAACAATGAAGTTCACAAGCACCTTCATATGAGAACAATAAAAGAGGAAATTCGGATTTTGGCAGCAAAATACAAAGACCGGTTAATTTATCATCCTAACGAACTTGCTCACCAACTCACCATAGACCAGTATGTGAGACGATTAAAACGTTATCATATCCTAGAGCTAGAGGACCGGCAGTAGCTCTGGGCAGCAGTTGAATTGAGATGTCTCCAATGGGAAGCCACTCCGCATGACAGAGCCACAGAACAGATTTGCTCATAGTCTTAGGACTGATTGCAAATACAAAAGGAGAAAAAAAAAAAGAAGAAAATAGATTTTCCTTTCAAATTGATCATAAAAGCTTGCCGCGAGGTTTGATTAATTAAATTCTTATAGGTACTTACGCAAACCTCGCGACAAGCTTTTATGATCAATCTTAAAGGAAAATTTTATTTTCTTCTTTTAGAGCATTTAAATAAAAGCTTTAAGGTTTATTGCTTTTAATTTATTTTTTACTTTTTAGTTATTTCGAGTTACTCTCAACAAGCCCTTTCATTTGAGACCCATATTTTAGAAGTCCTTAATTATAACTATCCGCCAACTTAGATGTTAGAATGACGTCACATTACTTTTCGAGTTACTCCTAACAAGCCCTTTCATTTGATACCCATATTGTAAATTTTAATAAAATTAACTATCCCGCCATCTTGTATGGTCCACCATGTTAGGTTTAGAATAATGTCACAAAGCTTATCATGTATTGTCATCCAAACTAAAATGTATGCAAAATTTCAGCTCAACCGGTTGAAGATATCTGCTTCAACATTGAGTAGCAAGTTTCCACCCGAACTAACATACATACATACATACATTGCAAGTTAAATAAGAGCTTTTAATAAAAATGAAACACACTATAAGGACCGTTCAGGTTCTAAAATTGTTATCTAAATAATAGGGAAGATGCAAATACAGAATTTATGAGAATTTTGTTAGTAAAATGATAAAAAAGTATAAAATAAAGACCATTGCAACGTTTTTATTTTGGTTAGTATCGATTTTTAACAAAAATAATGAATTAAAGTAACGTGAAACGGAACGTATTTAAAAACAACAATCAGCGTTTGGTGTCGTATCTGCTGTTATGCCAACGAAAAGGCACCCTTATGTCTTTGAGTTAGGACAGTTCTTAACCAGTGATAGACACGAGTGACGTCATCGTCCGTTTTCGAGCGAACCTTTAAACTGTCGGTTTCAAAACGCAATTTTGGCAATAAATAAAAGCGTTTTCATTTCTTATTTATGTGGTGGTCTATTCTAGATGGAGTTCTTTAAAATCAAAGCAAAAGTGGAAATATTGCATGTTCCCTATTCTTCATAATAGATGAAATAGGAATCTACCCACTTATTACAAAAAATTGGTGGCTTTTACCAAGATTAGATTAGCAGATTTTTTTCTAGCCGTTGCATTGTTTCAGTTAATGAGAGACAATTATTATAATAAACTGAAAAACAAAATAGGCAACAGTTAACCTATTTATATTATGGGCTGTTGTTTAAAGTCAAAGAACTTTTAACAACTGAAGATCAAAACATGGCAATTTGACATAATATTTCCTATATAATCTGTCACGCGTTAATTTTTATTGAAAAATTGGCACTTAAACAATCAAACTGATATTTCATTGCTACACAATGTAAGGAACAGCTTTTGCCTTAGCTAACATATTACAACGTTTTAATGATTAACGATGGTAAGTCGAGACACGACACATTTCTCGGAAGAGACGGTTTTATTTTAGAATAGTGTACAAATACATGTGGAAGCGACAACTGTGAGCTGCGCGTGAGTGATGGATCGCGCGCGTTGACGGAAGCGCGCCAAAAATGTACAGCCGTCTTTTTTATTCATGGTGAGCTAGCTTTTGAGCACGATCTCGTCCGATGGAGAGCGCGATGAGGTCTACTATGGAAAGAGTGTGAGTTGATGTAGGTGTTTTACCGCTGAAATGTTTATAATGATGACTAAAAACAATTATTTTTCTAATGTGTAGTTGATCGGCTCGCGTTTGACCACGATCTCACCCGATGCTGAGATATTGGTCAAACGCTGGTCTCACCAGTACCTAAGTAACTCTTTACTTAAGCACCCTAGGTGGTAGCTATCAGGAAACAATTAAACTGACTTGTCATTGTAAAATGGACAAGTCTAGAGAAAATGTTAATGCAATGATGACGGAGGCAACAATATATTACTCAACTCAACATTATATACCATCAACAACAACATTATATCAACCGATCAGTTGTTGATGTAATGTGCCGCCGCACACAGGGTCCTCTGACATAGATAATGTTAGGTACTATTTTCAAAAGAATTTTGTTTTGATTCACCAGCATAGGATATTTGAGTGTCTTTAGGTTCAAACCTTATAGCTATGAAAACTTACCAACACTTTGGCCTGATCTTTATGGTCAAAAGAATATCATAAATCAATGCGTAACGAGAATGAAAATTCTCAATATTCATCGAAAAAATGCTTGGCCAGCGTCCATTTTTTGTTTGCGCGTAGTAATAATTTTTTGTGCGCGATTTTTAATTTTCATCCTGCTGTACCTACGGGGAAAACAATTTGAAATACCTACGTGTAAATCTGTTTGCATTTGTATTGCATACAGATTTTATAGGGATTCCATGAACGCTGTATTCTTTTACCTCGCTTTTTTTTAATGCTGGACTGCCCTTTTACAGGGTTCGAATGTCAGTATGAAAACCAGAAGCCATATTTTTATTATCTCTGTTCATTTGCTCTGAATCTACTGGACCGATTCAATTGAAATTTGATACAATTCGATGATATTTTTATATATTAGATCAATCCAGCGTCAGGCAATCTCAGGCCTTCTGACATATCGCTGAAATAAACCTTTTTAATGCAGCCGTCAGACACACACTTAGTTTTAAGCGTATTCGTTATTTTTATGTACCGTGCGTGTTTCACGTATGTGCTAAATAAATATTATTCTTTCTTTTTTTTATACATAATGTGAAGTTCTGTTACTCAAACACAATGCGTTACGAAAATAAATAATTTTGAGCATGGAATCACTTCATTCTCAAACCCAAAAACACTTGAACGACGCGGAAATTAAACCCAGAGCTTAGGAGTAGCGCTTGCGACCATAATAGGTACCAAAGGGACACAGATTAGGAGGATTAGGGGTACAGATTAGGGTCGATTTTTAAATCGTCAGATAAAAATTGGCAGTTTGATAGCTTTGATATAGAAAATGCAGTAGAATCTGTTTACAATGACATCGAAGGGAAGTTACAAAAAAGGTAGCTAGCGGACGTCATACAAAGCAGTCTCAGGAAATAAATTACTTCCTATTTCTTTTAGTATTTAGTGTAATATAGAGATTACAGAACGTGGTACGTATTTTTAAATAAATCTAACCAAAAACGAAAGATCAATCAAAACAAGAAGCCCGAACGAACAATGTAACAAAACATCTAACAATCTAATCTAACTTCTAACACTAATATTATAAATGCGAAAGTTTGGATGGATGGATGTCTGTTACTCAATCACGTCGGACCGGCTTAACAGATCTTGATGAAATTTGGCATAGAGGTTTAGTCTGTCTGGAATAGCACATAGGCTACTTTTTATCCCAAAATTGTTTACAGTTTCCGTGGGATAGATTTATTATTGGCTATTTTTTAATCCCGGAAAAAGTACGGTTCCCGTGGAAAAACTCTGTTTTACTTTTTACAGAGCAAGAGTTTGAATTGATTCTTTGCTTAGTGGTAATTTTGAGGTCATGTAAAGATGTAAGCTACTTTTATCCCGGAAGAATGCTCGGTTCCCGTGGAATAATTAATTATTGTATTTAAGGGGCAAGGTATTTGCATAGATGTAGTTCTTTGTAGCCTCGGCTGGGGGCCTTAAATTCTTGAGGCCCACACAGGCAAGTCCGGTTCAGTAGTTGACAACCCTCTAGGGTTGAAACTGCGAGTGGCCATCGACAAAAAAAATCTTGAGTTTTTGTCTCTTAGTTTTTTTGACACCGATTTTTGAAATTATTTTTTTTATTTGGAACACGGTTGTTTTTCACTTTTTAGTGGTGATTCTTCACAACTAAATTGAAATTCACATGTGCGTACCAAGGGGTACGCACATGTGAATTTCAATTTCACAACATACCGACACAACATACCGGCGTGATGTTATATTATAACCTGGTGTAAACAATAAACAGACATGCGATTTCAGCAATCCAGGTCCATTTGCTATAATATAATGACGAGTTCCGTTGCCTATCTCCGAGATCCCCTGTGATCTTGAATTGAACCACTTCGAGAAAATACTCTTACAAAAAATTTTAAGAGTTCCCTTTATTTCTCCAAGATTTCATCATCAGATACTGACCTGACCATCGGGACATGGGACTCATCATTATTTTGTAAATAACCCACGGAACCGCCACGATAAACTGTTTTTCTTTCTATTAGTACACACGACGAATTTGCGTACGTTTGCAACTACGGGCGACCCGACCTGTTCAACACATTCACGTGCAACCCTTGCTGGACAGAAATGACTGAAGTGCTCATGCCTGGCCAGAAATCGAACGATAGATGCGACCTCATCGCTAGAGTGTTCAAAATAAAGGTCCAAAAAATAAGTAGATCTTCTGACTGAAGGCCAAATATTTGGGGAGTTTCAATGCTTTTTGTAAGCCGACCCCAATATAGTTGGGAAAAGGCCAGGCAGATGATGATGAATGCTTTTTGTACTCGATTGATTGGCAGAAACGTGGAGTGCCTCCCGTACATTTGCTGCTGTGTTTAAAAGAAAAAATACGTCCCAACCAAATTAACGACATCAGTGCCGAGATCCCTGACCCAGTAAAGACAGAGTTACGAGTACATAAAATAATTGTGTAAAACATGATTCATGGACCCTGCGGCATACAAAACCCCTCGTCTCCTTGCTTGATGGACGGAAAGGCCGCTACTGAAGGATACGCAGTCCAATCACTATGGATATCCTCTAGACACGGGCGGAGAGCACCCGAAAATGGTGGTAGAACTGTTAAAATCATAATTCGTGGCGAAGAAGTTGAAGTGGACAACAGCTAGATTGTGCCTTTTTCACCCCTATTACCGAAAATATTTAACGCACATTTAAAAGTTGAATTTAGTAGTTCTGTTCGAGTCATTAAATGCAAAGTATGGTAATTTACTTTGCAAATGCGGTTTCAGTGTCCAACAAGGTAACGCTGGTATTAAACCCAGAGATGAAGTGCAAACGTTTAGGGCAGTTAGTTACGTCAGAGCAATGAAGCAGCGTGGAGGATCTTAGGCTCACCGCTGCGTGAAAGACACCCCACTGTTACTTATCTGACAGTCCACTTACCCAACGGCGAGCGAGTGTACTTCACAGAGCAAGATTTCCGAGACAGCGTGGCGACGCCTGCAAAAACAATGCTGACTACATTGTTACAACTGCGTGAAAATGTCAAATTTGCAAAAATTATGCTCTATTCTGAAGTACCGCGGAATTATACATGGAATGCATCTTGGAAAGAATGGAAGCATAGTGTACACGGAACACCGGTTAAAAACTGGCCAGGTGTGAAGGCAAGATACGCTTTGGGTCGGATATATACTGTGCACGTCAGTAATTTTGAATGTTATTGCTTTCAAATGTTGCTTTATAAGGTGTGGGGCCCGACCAGTGTCCAGTTGCTTAAAACTGTAGATGGTCAAAAACGAGTAACGTTCAGGGAAGCATGTGAGGCCCATGGGTTATCAAAAACTGACAACCACGGGACGCGGCTATAGCGGAATACTTTACAATTGAGGTTTGCGGGACTTTACTCTCTGTTCCGCATACTTCCAAACCTTAATGTTTACCTTAAAAAATCTTATCTTTTCAGGATACCAATTAATGAAACAAAAAAAGAAACTCGTGCTAAATAACAACAGCCGTACGGATCGATCTTCAAGGCTAAGCAACGCTTGCCGTGGTTGGTCTGTGAACAGGTGACCATCTTAACATACCGAGACTTCTCTGTGCCTCGGTTAGCACCTTGTCTTTAGCAGTCGTTACGGATTGTCAAAAATATGATAATCTGAAACCAGTCTTGCTAAGAAGTACCTACCACTTGCAGGTAGGTACTTCTTAGCAAAACCAGTGTTTTGCTAAGAAGTGTGTTAACCAGTTAATGGGTTGTGGAGGTCTGGTAGGCAGCCGCTCCACATAAAATACTGGTATTCAGCTGAATCCGCCTAGACTGGAAGCTGACCCCAATATAGTTGGGAAAAGTTTAGGCAGGTAGGCAATTATTAGTGAAAACAAAAGGATGTTCTTAAACATTTATTACCAATTCGAATTTAGATTAAGTTAACAAAGTAACGACACTAGAAAAAAACACTATTATAACGTGACATGGTCTGATTTTCATACAATTTTGATTCTATAACTATAAGCGTTGGTAATGTTGAATAATAAAAAGGATATTGCTAAATCTACTATCTAGACTAAATAAGTGGGTAGAATTAGTTGATGCAAAATTTGCACAGGTTCAAATTAAATTATTTATCGAAACCATGCTGATAATATAGTTTTATTTCAATTTTGGTAACAATTTTTCTAGTACCCGATAACCACGTAGTTAGTGGTACTTGAAATATACAGCTTTATTATATAGCGGGCCGCCGCCGGGCCCAGGGGGACGAACTCCAACCAAAGGGCTCACTCGTTTATTTTAATGTACCATTTTCGTCCTCGCCCAAGATCCCACCGGCGAAATTTTTGGCAGATAGGTGACGGTAGGAGGACGTGGGAGTCCTGTCACAACAATCTATAATGATTACGACAGTAGTCACTATAGACGAGTGCATCATGTCGAGCTATTTATAAAAAAATATCTAAGCATATGATTAGTAAAGATACTAATTGGAATTTAAAATTCAAAGCATCTTTTGAAAATTTGAATAAAGAATCTGCTAATTAGTTTTTAAACTAAGCAAATGGTTATTTTTTATGTGAAATTCAAAGGTTTAGTTAGTATTTTTAACCTCATTGAGTGTCAATATCCGTTCACTTCAGAGTAGTTTCGCAAAGTAATTCAATTAGACCCGGTGCAGTCACATATAGCGAGATTGTTGACTTTTAAATAATTATTTTCTTATCTTACGTCTTTACTAAGTGCAAAAAGCTCTGCTCTGTTTATGTTGGTTTCAGTTGATATTTTAGCTTCGTCAGAACGCCAATCAAAACGAACAAAACCAGCCGTGATACTAATAATGTGATACTTTGACTAAATTCATTTTCTTTAAATTAATATTACTTATAACTAAAACAGAAATGGCTTAATTAAATTTATAATTTAGCGTGCCTATCTACAATAATATCAATTTATATTTTTATAAATATCACTATCCTATTTATCTCATTAACTCTAAATAATGGACGGACTGCCTGAGGGCTCCAGATATATACAAATACCTTAAATTCTAAAAACTATCTTAATGTATATTTCTATCTTATAAGTATAATTATTGTAAGTATACTGGGTAGTATAAAAAGGTGATACAAAGTTAAATCTAGTTTACACGGTTGACAAAACTGTTTTATGGGTGTGAAAAGCGTAAATGTAATAGTCAGAGAAACAAATTGTGTATCATTCTTAAAGTCACTGGCACTTCCATTCTATTTTTTTTATATATGGCAAGCAATCGGATGTCGACTATTCTGCCAATATCCAAAGTAGATTGGAGCAATATTTATTGATAAGAGAACGACACTTGCGCATCAGAGAATACCAAAATAGATTTGCTTAAGTGAACGTTTAGTGAAGTGCCGATTTATATTTTTTTATAAAAAGAAGCACATAATTAATTTCTCTTTTTTTATTTTGGCATTCGTTCCGACCTTCTCACCTCCGCTATAAGTCAAGTGCCGCTAGGATCACTTAAAAACACAAAACATAAAGTTGGATATACGTACTTATCGTTTCGACGTAAAACCGCATTGCCTTTGCCATTGTAAATAAATTGCTAGTGATAACAGCTCTTTAGAACATACGTAAGAGTGCATAAATGTCTTTAAACATGCAGACTGATGGTTTTTCTGAGCATGAAGAGCCGCCTTTAATACGACTCAGTGAGGATTAATTTTACAACTATTTCTAATGATGAAGTGCATTAATTATTTGCGGATTTATGCACTACCGTATCTGGCAGTGGAATGTAAGTTTCGAATGATGAACACTTTGGGTAACCAGGTGGCATCGGTTTCTTGTTTGGCACTTTTACAGTGAGCTATTTTTGCAGCGTCATGTCAGTGTGTTTCATTATGAAGGTAATTTCATTATGTTACATCATGACTGTTATGTCAGTGTGTAACGTCATGGCTGTCATGTATGTATGTTACAGATTAACTGTAATGTCTGTGCATTACAACATGACTATATCCGTGCGTTACAATTGGTCTGTAATGTCAGTGTGTTATATCATGAGCCTGGGTAAGTGTATTGTAAGTCTATTAAATAAGAAATCTGTCGCGAGAATATGCTGACACGGAACTTAAAGTAGTCTTTAAAAATACTTATTTTAATTAAGTGCATTAATGCCGCAAGAGTTAATAGAAATCTTAAGTAGAATTCCAGCTTTTAATATATCATACTTATAATCCGACCTACTGTTTACACCAGTTGTTATGCATATACCTACCAGATACATTACTCAATTACTAATCTAGACTCATTACTTAATTTAATTAAAACTATAATTTCTACGTCTGTGATGTACCAAAGTGGTCCCGAAATTGCAATCGTATAGTATAAAGTGACATAATATTGTGATTCTATTATCACCCTGTCTCTACAGGTCGAACTTAAACTAACTTAATTAATTTTACCCCTAAAATCATAATCTATTAAAAATTGTGCAACTTTTATCTTAATTCTAGTGGAATGTAAAGTACGGACGGTTTAATATGACTTATAACTTATTTTTCTAAAGATACTACTACAGCTGGTCGATTCTGTAAACATGTCGTAGTGAAGACCTGAGGTAAAGTGATCACAAAATAGTAGTAAATCTTGAGTACTTGGATTGTCAGCTCACTTCGTGTTCACTTCACCCTAGCCTTCACTTCACATATTTACAGAATGGCGCTGCTTTAATTACGTTTACCGTTTCATTGACTCCCTATATTTACTAATACTAAAATGTGATGCAAATCTAACTTATATCTACCAACAAGTACGATTATCCGTAAGATCTTTTTGGAATTAAAACTGATAGTTTCGAGATCATCATTAATGATGATTTGAGATTCAAACTGTCGAGTATTCATTGAATGTGATTGAAAGCGCATGGGTCCTTTTATGACAACATGATTAATTTAATATAACTAAGTAATAGGTACGTACTCCGACGGTTTGTAGTAACTACAGAGGAACACACATAAGTAGCTTATGTTCAGAGAGATTAGTGAGGAACTGCGCGAGGGAGCATTTACATTTGTCTAGTACTTGATGGAGCAAGCTCTAGCTAGGTTGTTGTTTAGTTACTGAATTGATTCGCTCCGTTTTATTTTAATATTAACTCGCGATAAGAGAGGAATCTTGGTTCACATTGATATTGTAGACGTGTAAATGCGCCTTTAAGATTAGCCCGTGTTCGGATTTGATATATCATTGGTTTTTATTTGATCAATACGGGTAACCCATACTGTGCCCAGAAGGGGTTTTAATATGTTTTGTATAGGGTTGGAACTCCTAAGTGGTAACAGGTTCACTTTACCGTATTAGTTTTTATTCAGCGCTAACCATAATAGTTGCATGAGCGAGTTCACACAACTGACAATATTTCCGATCCAGTAAAAAATAACGATCCGTCAGTGTTTATAACAGTCCGTTTTACAGGTCCGTTTTATCGTATACGTTTTTCGAATAAAAATTCGAAAATGACGTTTGTTGTTGTATGAGCGAGTTCACACAGTATCCGTAGGAAACGGTACCGTAAATATGGTGTGAACATTACCTCCAGTAGCGACAGATCCGTTAAAAACGGTAATGTAAATGCGGTGTGAACATCACCTCCAATAGTGATAGATCCGTTAAACACGGTAATGCAAATGCGGTGTGAATGTCACTCCAGTAGCGACAGATCCGTTAAAAGCGGTATTGTAAATGCAGTGAGAACATCACCTCGAATAGTGACAGATCCTTTAAAACGGTAATGTAAATGCGGTATGTGCATCACCTCCAGTAGCGACAGATCCGTTAAAAACAGTACTGTAAATGTGATGTAAACATCACCTCTAGTGGCGGAACCGTTAAACACGATCCTGGAAATACGGGTTTTCTGTGTGAACGAGCTCTAAACTTGTCTTAGGTGCAATGCTCCGAAAAGGGGTTCCTCAGTGAAAACATAAAATTAGATTTACTTAGTAATATGACTTATTTACCAAAATTTAAGAAATAAACTGCCTATTTTTTCGTAACTACCCACATATGTGGATATATTATTCTGTTACCATTAAGTTATATTAATGTGGTTCCTAGTAAGTACATACTTTGATATTCCTAGTTACAACTTAACAGCTAATGCTACTTCGAAATCATAAAGATGCCTGGTTTACATTTTAATATAGAAAGTTGATCTTGACACAATTATTATGAAAATATAAAAAATGACAAAAAGTTGAAGCGAGATTCTTAATGTTCTACAGCGCCTTAACTGTCTATCTTAATCCAATAACAAAGAAACTCCTTATTTAAAAGCTTTTATTTAGCAAACTACTTCTGGTACAGAATAGGGTGGGAAGACGAAGGATCAGGAGGCCAGGGGTCGCTCCAACAGTGCAAGTTTGTGCTATGGAAGAAAAATCTCCACGTTTCCACACTAACTCCGTTAAAAAACATAATCTCCATTTTTACTCATCGATAAATAAAATAACCGTGCACATGTGAAAAATACCGATGAAAAAGTATCGATTTAAATAACATCTATTCATATTAGTCTATGAATCTCTTTATAAGGAGCTCTACTGACAAACCATCTACTGATATACATAGATAGATAACAAACAAAATTTTGAATTTATTTACCGAAGAACAATAACTATGGATCTAAGATAAATGTTTTTTTTTTTATTATTTCTCGATTGCTTTTAAATCCTATAACGGCACAAAAGCAAAGTATGTACAGAAACACGGATGATATAAACTTATGGTAAGGTAAGGTATGACACAAACTATGGGATGGGAAGACGATGGATTAGGAGGCCGAAACTTTGGTTCCTCCGACGTGCAATTCTGTGCAATCATAAAATAATTCCCACTACGCTTCCTTAAATTAATTTTCAACTAAATGGAAACTTAAATCAAACATTAACCGTGTTCTGGTGAAAATAGCTTCAAAGACGAAGTTTAAATAATCCTTTGTTAACTATTCACAAAAAGCTAAAACCTTATTAACAACTTAACTAACACTTCATCAACAGCAGCGCGACTCTGTAAATATCTCACCGTGTATATGCTTAGGTAAAGTGAATATGTAGTGAGCTGTCGGGTACGTATTACAATAACAAATTTTAAAAGCCCGAATTTTAAAATACCTTTGTACGAAATCCCGAAAAATTAAACGCCGAATGATTGTTTGGTCGGAAGTTTTAAATCGCGAAAGTCCATTTTCCCGAAAGCTTAAAATCCCGAAGATCCATATCCCGAAGTTCAAAATCCCGAAGTTCGAAATCCCGAAATTACATCCCAAAGCCTAAAATTTCTACAAAAAAGGAGCTTAACATAATAGGTATGTACGATACCAATAACCCCAGGCACCCCGAGGTTCGGTTTGGTTAGGTTCCTATAATCTCTTGAAATAAGAGCCCCGCGCAACGGGGCTCAGCCGACAATTTGGTGGAGTTTGACCTCATCTAAACCAAATCTTTCACCAACAATAGAGGGAATGTGGCGTTAATTTTCACTGTTCTAACCTAACCTAGGAAATTCGATACTCTGTATTTCGATATTCATGATTTGATCTATAGGTATTTCGTCCATTCGGGGTGTCACCCTTTCGGGAATTTGGACATCGGTATTTAATGTTTCGACATAATCAGCATTTAAAACTTTCGGTATTTTGAATTTCGTTGTTTTGGACGTCGGTATTTCAGCCATAGGTATTATGAAAGTTCGGTATTATGTTCCGTACCCGAGCTGTCAGCTCATACAAACAAGATGGAAAGACAGCTCACTTCAAGCTCGCTCCACATAAAGTTTCACAGTGAGAAGTTGACAGGATACACCGCCAGATAAGTGGAAAACTATTTATTTTAACTACACCACAAAACTTTAACAAACTGATGAGATTGTTGAAGCAAGTAAATTGCTTCTAATTTATGTGCATGTTTTAAGGTCTAACAAATAATGTAAAAAATCATTATGAGAAGAGTCGGTATGATAATATAGATAACATTCCCAAAAAAAATTAAAGCATTTTAAGAGTTTTAGTGTAAATATAAAAACTTATAAAAATGCAGGAATGTTACCGGTTAGCCCCAACGTTATTTTAAAGTAAAATAATTAATAAAAATTAATACGCACTTGGAAGCGGTCATACGGATAGCGTTAGTAACAAAAATCAAGCTCATATTGAAGTATCTCTAAAAACCGAAACCATAAGTTTAATTTCGAGCACATAACCCACTTCTTAACCCATTAAAATAGTTTACACTATTTTTGTTAGACCTTGTACACACAGTAGGTAACTAAAAAGCGAAGATGTGGAAAACATGACTAAAAACCGGAAGACGGTGATTTCAGAAGCCATCTTAGGCATCTTGTTGTTTATATTGCAAAACAAACAAAACTTAAAATGAAGGTTATCAAACAAAACACCAGGTAATCAAGCTAAAAAAATTGTAATACTGCTAGGATTGGAAATGATAGCCAAAGTTTGAAAGGGTTAGGGGGTTTGGTAGGTGTTATTTTGATTTGTCTTTTAGGCTTAGTTGTAACCAGCTAATTGTGTGACATTGAAATTATGCCCCATCCAACGCTAAAATGCGACGAAATTATAAAGACAATTAAAAAGACAAGTAAATTAACATTAAATTCAATTAAAAAAGAAAAGCAAAAAAAATCGCATCAGGAATGGCAAAGCTGAATACTTTTAAGTGTATCCATATCGGTGACATTTGTATTTACCGAACGCTGAAACCCTGACAAGAGTGACACATGGTCAAATGAAATGGAATAAATATGGACCCTACTTAAAGCATCAAGTTTTCTATTACTATCTTCTTAAAAGTAAACGTTCTTCAATTAAGTGATGATGACAAACGAAGTGAAGAAAACGAACACGAATCAAGACAGGAAGACCATGATTATGGTGCCTTCAACTTGGGCTTCTTGTTGTTTATAGAGGTAAGCCAATTACTGTAACGTTAACACAAACAACTAGAATCTAGTTGGAAATGAATCCTAGTGGTTGCACGAACAGTTTTTTAAATATACTATATATTCTACATCTGAAACCTTAAAACTCAAGAACTAAGGGAGGAAGACCGTGGATTTGGGGGCCAGTAGGGCAATCTCCATTTCGCCAATATGTGCAAAGCAATATTTATTTTAATATCTTCAAATTATTTAAACTTACAAGCTGAACTACAGGGTGGGAAGACGATGGATCAGGAGGTCAGGGGCTCGCTCCGACTGTGCAAGTTTGTGCTATCATAAAAGAAACTACTTCCGTTCACTATCAAATAAAATCGATAAAAATCAAATAACCGTGTACTTGTGAAAATGTTACCGACGACGATGTATCAATATCGCTTAACTTAACCTAACTTTTTTTATTAATTTTTTTTATTTTTTTTTTCTCGTGCGTCATACTAATTTAAATCAAGTGCTCTAGATGGTAAATTATAATTTACTTAGAAATATATTTGTAAGATCCACTGACACATCGTCAAACGATAAAGGATATATTGAAACAAACACGATTATTTACTATTACAAAAATCAGAAAATTAGAAGCAGAATCTAAGAAATCATTTGTTAGGAATGAATTGAATCAGAAATTGAGCAATTCAGCTATTAGTAAATATTAAAATAGAAATCGAAAACCCAACTGATATGATATGGAATATCTTTTTTTGAAGAAAGAAAAAAAAATTATAAAGGTAAATTGAACCGTTTGAAGACTAAAAACCAAGTTTTTTGAAATGGCAAAAAAGTATTAATCGAAATTTCAAAATAGGAACCAAGGTTCGATGAGTATAATCTACGAGTACTTCTACACATGAAATATTTATAAGAATTGATTATTTTATTTAAAAGCAATCGACACAGCACAACTTAATGCCATAACTATTTTAATGCAATAAAGTTAAAGGTTGAAAAACTGGGAAGACGACGTCTTAACTTACATACATCTGCGGGTGACCAAATCTTCAATAACTGTGTCCTCGTGAAAAGCGAATCAACGATGTAATATCAACGGAACTTAACTTATTTTTTATGCAATGTTAGTCAGCAAACGTATAGGGAGGAAGTAAAACGAAAAACTAAAAAAGAACATAAAAACATTTATAACAAAGCTCGGCAGTTTTTCCTGAAAACGAAATATTGCGTTTTCATTTAAAAACTCATTGAAAAACCTGTTTGTTTCTGGGAATAGCTATGCTTTGTGGAAAAACTCAAAGCTCCTTTGCAACCACATAAAATCTAGGAACAGCAGTTTCTAGGAAGAGAAAACTGTTGAAGTTTTTTAACGGCAATAGATAAATAACTGAACACTAACTAACAGTACATAAAACTTGTATTATATTGTACTACTGTCCACACTACCTTAAATTATTTTATGTTACTTCGTGAGTAAAACAGTGACTTAAAATTAACATTACTTTATCTAGTTATTTTAAGTTAAACCTATCTTAAATTATCCACAAGTTCCGCTGATACGTCACCGGTAATTTTGAGAAAAAAGAAAACGGAAAAATCTACGAACCAGGTACCTTCGTGACTTAGAAGTAGCAATACAAACTATCATTCTCATATTGAAATATCAAATACTATCAGGATTGTCCTCGAAAATAAAGTTTTCAGAAAATGATTGTTGGATTCTTAGTAAAGTATTTGGTTTTTTTATGGTCTATGTTTTGGCGCCACCTCCACAAGTTAGGACCTTGCGGTGATATTCTCGTCCATCTCATTAAAAACTGCATGTCAAAACTTCAACTCATGGCGATGGCGCTTTAAAATCAAAGACGGGACCAGCTATTAGGGCCATTACACACGGCGTTTTTTTAACGCGCCGACGACGCGCGCTAATGCGCTTCAAACGCAATTCAGACGCAAATAGTACTTTTGGTCATCTATAAAAGAGCACGTTCGTAAAACGTGTATCATCGGCGCATTAAAAACATAACCCTCCTTCTGGCGCAGTCGAGTAAATACGCCGTGTGCATAGGTTCTGCTCTGATCCTCAAATGTGGCTGTCATATTTTTCTAAAAATAAAGGAACGTCGCAGTCTCGTCATAAGAAGTTTTTGATCAAGTACGCAATTAGATTAGGATAAAATGCATCGGAAAATCCACCGTTGTTTATTTAAAAAAATAAACTTTAGTTATTCGAAGATAAATTACCCATACGTTGGAAAATTAACTTGCATTCTTACTAAAATCTAAGCGGTATCCATACTTATTTAATAGTATTTGTAATTATAATTAATGTTACATAACTTCCTAAGAAGGATCATTGAT
This sequence comes from Lacanobia oleracea, assembly GCA_950371165.1. Taxonomy (NCBI): domain Eukaryota; kingdom Metazoa; phylum Arthropoda; class Insecta; order Lepidoptera; family Noctuidae; genus Lacanobia; species Lacanobia oleracea. The sequence continues at coordinate 17,533,927 of OX493385.1, forward strand.
AAAATTCCATTTAAGTAATCCTCACGACATTTCCTTTCGTTCAAAAATCTTTGTTGTTTGAAGTATCTCAAAACTTGTTCGTGTACTGTCGACTTTATGAAACACACGCTGAACTACTTACATTGATTGAAGGAGCTCTCACAAAAGGACAAACCGAGTCTCTACTGAAACTTTTGTTCTTAACGATAGTTCGTTAAACACTCGTCTATCTATGCTCATATATCATATACTTTCTACCTTCACGCGTCTATGGGGTCTATGTTTTCGCTAAAAACATTGTAGTGTTTTTAATTAAATCTATGAGTACTTATTGTGATATACCTATGAGACTTGACGTAGTTAAGCATAAAAAATTACAAACTAAATTAAAAAGGCACAAAAGGGAATGCTTTTATAACGATAAAAAATCTAAACTAAAATTGGTTGCCTCTAAATTAATAAAGGTATAACTTAATCCATGAGACGCTCTCAACCCGCCATTTTGTTCTTTCAATAAGCGGACTTTGTAAACCTGTCTAATGTGCATGCTTCTACCTTAGAATAATAATCTTAAAAGTAGGTCAATAATTAATAAGAAATTCGTAATCTCTTTCACAATTAAACATACGTCTTTTGGTGAGCTTATATGCGTTAATAAAATACATTTAAAGCGAACAATGAAAGCAGTACATAAATTCATTTCACAATAACAATTAGTTATACTATCGAGATTCGATTAATCGCCGTTGCTGTTTTAGAGGAATTGATCCTCTAAAACAAGAACCGCTTGTATATTGATATTATTGGACATCATTGTGATAATTCAAGATCAAAACAGCGTTTTGTTCAAGAAAATATGGGAAGAGATATTTTGAGAGTAACACACGCGATGTTTGAGGGATAACATTGTTGTAAGTTTGGATAGTTAGTCGTAAGCCAGCGAGTTGTGTCGAGAGCTTACACTTGGTTCACCAGCTCAAAGTTGCCAAGCTGCTCCTTGCGGATCTAGGTAGTGCGCAGCTGACGACTACACACTCGCTACGTCGACCAATCATAGAACGAGACATCTCAACTATAACACTTAACATGCTATCATAAAGTTAATTTACACTTTAACAAAACGCAATCCATCACCAACAATAAGATAACATACACATTTAACATAACCCATAAATAAAAAACTACCTCAGCCATGCTGAACATTTATTTAACCCGAGTCGAACTCGAAAATATACAACATAATTATATTTAAATAATATAAGCTTTAGGTAGGTTTCCTAACTACATACTTGCGATCAACATAAAATACATAGAATATTATAATAATAACATACGGGTAATCGCCAGACCCTGTAGAAGTACACAAAACAAAGTGTGGATGAAGGAAATGATTTTTGACCAAACCAGCGTAATTTATAAAGTAAAATAATAATTTGAAAACATTTTTACTATTTTTTTTAACTATGTAATTGAACCATTCAAAAGTGAATGATAAAAAGCATTTGTATTTTAGCTATTGTTTTCCTGTCTTTAATTAGTATGTTTTAGCCGAAAGTTGACGCCATTGAAAGTGGGTATAATTTTATTAGTTCGGATAAATGTGTCAACTACATGCAATCTACTCATTCGCGGTGTGGTATTAATTAATAATGGGTATAATTTAGACGGTCACCAAAAATAATATTTTTAAGACTCTAAGCCTAGGCACCAAAATGGATCAACGGTCACCAAATTCTATCCAACTCAACTGTGATTGCCATAAAATGTAGGCTTGGGGTTACAAACTGGATAAAATGGGTTAGGTTAGGTTAGAATTGTGACCAACCGCGCTTGAGCCGAGCGAGCGAAGCGAGCGGTGCCGCGGCAGCGGCCGGCGAGCGCTACTTCTCGAATATTATTTGGTGACCATTTATCTGTTTTGGTAACCGTTTAGAACTTTTTTGGTAGTAAAATAGGTACTTTTTTGGGCGGTGTTTAAACACAAGCCATTAATAATTAAGTCTTGTCATCAAAATGTTTCGCTTTGCAACGAGCTCCATTATTCGCTACGAAACTACAATTCTCGTCATCATCTGCCTAGCCTTTTCCCAACTATATTGGGGTCGGCTTCCAGTCAAGCCGGACTTAGCTGAATATTATTATTAGTATTTTACGAGGAGCGGCTGTCTACCAGACCTCCACAACCCATTAACTGGGTAACACGGTACTTCATGGCAAGACTGGAGTCAGATTTACTGGCTTCTGACAATCCGTAATGACTGCCAAAGATCTACAAATGACAGCCGGGACCAACGGCTTAATGTGCTTTCCGAGGCACGGAGGAAACTCGCTATGTTAAGATGGTCACCCATCCAAAGACCAACCTTGGCATGCGTTGCTTAACCTTGAAGATCGACCCGTGCGACTGTTATTATCTAGCCACGAAACTACAGTTCTCGTAATATACAGATATTAATTAGCATTCCTGTTTCCCATCAATGTTTGGCAAATGTTCGTGAATCGGGTCCGGCGTAAACCGATCAATACAAATACAATCATATACCTACACAAAATATACACATGTGCGAAAATTATTGCTGAACGAATACACGTCTGTAATTCTAATAATTAATTAGGTTCTTAATTATATTGTAATTTACGGGTACCCATGTGACGTCTATCAATTTTCATTTTGTTTGTTTTCTGTGACAGAAAGACGTATGTGTAAGATACGAGTAGAAGCGGTGCTGTTGCCAACATAAGAGTCGTGCGCTATAAAAATCCCATTTTAACTCATTAGAAACTGATTTTAAAAGTTAAAGAAATGAAATATATATTTTTAAATAATACTGATTTCAATATGTTCAGATTTGTGGAATGAAACAATCTTTGTGCCTTTCTGTGGGGAAACCTATTTCATTTTGATTTAGTGATAGGCCTTGGAGAATAAAAAAACTTATTTGTATTTTTTAATATGATAAACATCACATAGTCTCTTATATCTTATTTTACTGTCTATATCTACAGTAAATAAAATAGAATTTATAAATAATGTGATGAATTTAATTACCTACAGCAAATAATGTTCACGGTAACATCAACTAAATTCCTTTAATAATCATTTTAATCTAATACATAAATTATTCGTACATATATACATAATTTTAGCTGCACCAAAAGGGCCTAACACTTAGGATGGACAAGGAATGAACCTTTCTTAAGTATACGTATGCATTTTATTTTAATACTACTTATATTGGTGTTATTCTTACAGTTACTTGAATTTCTTGTTCCATATATTAACATATTAATACGAAAGAAATAATATTTTAAATAATATAAGCCTATCGTTCGAACACTTACCTGAATGAAAGTTGATTGCAACGTTTATTGTCGACGCATTTAAATGTTTACGTCAGATACCACCTAACTTCTAAACTTGACATTTTAAGTGAAGCTATTGATTTCAATGTGCGCTTGAACTATACTTTCTTATTCTAAAAGCTTTCTATTTACTAGTTTTATTATTTAGTGTCAGATATTCCCACTACAGTTACTTGTAGAAACTATGTTTCAATCGGAATGTGAAAATTACAACAAAAAACTATGGAATGTGAACTACTACGAGAAAAATACGTACACCAAGAGTAATATGTATTCCAGATAAGATCTTTTTCACGAGAAAAATTTTAATGCTTTCTGGCGGAAATATAACAGCAGACTCCGTACAATCCTTCCAAGTTATCTGTACCTATGCCTATAAGCCGTAAACGTTTAGAAAATTGGCTGAAGGAAATCGGGTACTGACGCAGTAAATAGTAGCTTTAGCATTCTGAGGTGACGGTACTGACGTTACCGGTGACCTCTATGAACCTGATGGTTTCTCCGCCGAAGCTGACAGCCGGACCTCAGAACTTGTGGCTGGTGGCTGGCTGTTCAGGAGGGGTTACATTCATCCCCATGTTATCGTAGGAGAAGTCTAGAGTTGTGTCTTCGGCTGGGTGTCGGTTGCTCAGAGCTGTGCTGATGGTCTTCGGCGTGGTTGCTCCCTGACTCTTCTCGGTTTGCGAGGTCCTAGTCTCCAGGTCTCTCGCGTTCAGGGGCTGTTGTGGTCGTTTCGCGGGTTCGGGGTTCCGGATCTCGAGTTTGAGTTCGTGTTTAGGCTTGGGCATCTCGGCGTGGGGGTTGTGATGCGTCAGGTCGTTTGGGTACTGCTTCACTCGGTTCTGGAAAATTTAGAACGATATTTTATGTAGCTGTGTGATAATCTTATGTGAACTTATGAACAGGATTTATTGATTGGATAATTCGATGACACACATAATATACTTTTATGTTGCATGTAACTAAGAATGTCACACAAATTTATGTCAACGGCACGTTGTTCACGGCAAGTATGTTTGTGTATAGTAAAACCAGAAAATGCATGCCTATCAGAAATATTCGTGTGTCTAAAGGAGATTGACCGAAAGCAGTCTAGCAAAGATGCATGAAGGAAAATCAAATTAATATAGAAATTATTTGCTTATTTTTTACAAGCTTTTCACTTCAGGAATTTTGTTTTCGTATCCAGAATTATGATTTTAACATAAACAGTAAATTAACGATTGCTAGGTACATTAGTCATGATTGACATTTCGTTCTCTTCATTTGTACGAGTTACGTACCTAAGTATGAACTTTTAAACAAAATCTTCACAAAATGATACTAAACTCATAAATAGCTATATAATTAGTAATATCATAACCATATCGTACTGTATACCTATGTATTTCATCATTCCAATAAGATAATATTTATTTTTGTGTTTCGTCTCACGCAGATGCAACTGTCAAGCCAGATGACAGACGGACCGGCCGATAGGGATGCCAATTCTTCCTAAACAAGAACGATTTTTAAATCTATTCGAATCGAAGTCTAAAGAATCGATTCATTAATAAATAAGTTCTATCTGACTGAAGTTGTCGTTTTATTTCGATATTGTCACATCAACGCCGCAAGGCCATAACAAGCATGAATATTACATTTTATTTTTCAATTAGCAACTGTTCACTTGTTTTGTTTTTAAATAACATTGTTGTTTTGTACCTCCATGAGTGATCTGTGGTCATTTTATAAGTTGCGAGTAGGTTAGACATAATTTGTAGGTTATCTCCGTATTTGTTTAATTACTTCAAAATCCGGGTATTTGTGTGAAAATTAACAAGCGTAGTCTATAACAAATAAAGATTTATTGTGTTTCAACTTTAGACGGATTTCCATACATCGTTGGTCATGATCCTTTGTCGTAGTGCCTCAGATCAACTCCCCATCCCCAATTCTTCTGAGTTTTGAACTGCCCCGCTTAGTAATAGTATTCTGGATTTTGTGTTTGTATATTTCATGCGCTTTTGTATAAAACTATCAGGCTGTCACCATAACATTAGAAAAGATTTTTGATTTTTATAGAGCTAACCGCTCTATGAAAATCATTTAATCATAGTAGTAACAAATAATTAAGTACTTCCATGGTTGTACCAGATCGGTAGATCATCATACTTTGAAATGCATACTTTTTTAGAATATTATGTAGCACTGATGAATGCCTCACGTGTGTATGTCACGACCTTCACTAAAATACGTTGTAAAATTTATTTAAACAACCAATATTACCTTAGCCGGTTGAAATTTTTGCTTGATGTATCGCCAAGAGAACTTCCCTCTGCAGACGATGATGAGCACAAGCACCAGGACGGCCAGGGCCACCGCGCTGATGATCAGGGCGGTCTGCGCCTGACGCTGCACACCTTTCAAAGCATAACCAAAGTCAACCACCATTCACCAATATTTCTACAACCGTAATTATTAGGTAGTATAAATAAGAGGGTGGGTTTGTTTCGCGCTTAAATTGCTAAAGCGATTTCAATGAATTTTGGTTCAAAGATAGATGGGACTTAAGGTACCTACGGTTTATGGCGACTATAGGTATACTATCGCGAGTAAAGATGTAGTTTCAAGCTAGTTTTAAAACATTCATAGATTTCTTGGTTTATAAAATCAGGCAGTAGCATTCGCGTCAAGCGAGAAAAAAATTCGCTGCATTTCTTCTGATAGCATTTTTTAAGCATTAACAGTTCGCTTCAGAGAAAGTTTCAGAGTCTCTTATTCACACAAGACAGATGCAAGATGGTTAAACAACCGCTGATTCTGTTGTCTAAAAACGTATGCATTCGACAAGCATACTGTATCAGAAATCATTTTCAACATTCTGTCGCAAAAACAAACAAAACCTATCTCCATTAGAAATAAGGTACACAATCGCAGTCCACAGCACAGCAGTTCACAAAACAAGGCAACATTTGCAGACAACAAAAATAACTATTTAGGTACAGGGAGCGAGCTAAGGGGACTTGGAACTTAACTAGTTGGTACAGGAATTAGATGTCTGCTGTACTAAACATATAATTCATAGGTAAAGTTTCGAGCTTCAGATACCAGCTGTACCGTTATGGCAGGTGGCATAAGCGGCAGGTTTATGAAACATAGTTTGTTCGTTTGCTATAAAGGTGGTTGCATTAGCTAAGCAACTTTACATCATCGAAAAAGCAAGCAAATTAAAAATCAATAAGTAATGATTGGGTTGCAATCTCGCTGGAAGGTGTCCCTATAATGCTGATAGAAAACACATTATATTGTTCCGGATCATTGATATCTAACAAGCTGGCTGATTTCCAAGTTGATGAATTTATATTGTCGCTAGCAAAGCCTTGGGCTAGCTACTACTTTGATATTCCCAACAGCAGTTGACAATGATACTATATTTAGAAAGCTGAAAATTAACTCGACTTTTGGAATCAATAATAGGTACTTGAAACAAGTTCGAGAGAAGATCGTAACTTTATTCAACATTCGCAGTAAACATTTCTGCAGTCCAATTAAGGTCTAAAACTTGGGTATTCAGCAGCACAATTTCTACAAGTTGCAAAATCTTATAATATCTATGAGCTTCATAAGCACAACACTATTCTGCGGAATATCAAAAGAAGTTAAGTATATAACCTCTTTTGATATTCCGCAGAACAGCCCAGAACCGAACACCGAATAGCTCGTTCGATTGTACTATTACAACAATATTGTTGTAATAGTACAATCGAACGAGCTATTCGGTGTACAGGCAGCTGAGATACTTTAAAACAATGTTGTGCTGAGTGGTCAATTCAGTGACATAACTCGTTTGAGTACCAGCGCTATAAGCAAAGTCATGCACACGATGAAAATAATGTTAGCGCTGTAGTGGGAATTTTGCTTTTTGTATCCAAATAGCTAGTTCAACTGTACCTACAATAGGATTTGGTTCATGAGCTCAACGTAGACTCAGCCTATTCAATATTTTGCCGACGCAGGTCTCAATTTGACAGCTAAAACCAATTTATATCGTGTTTAAAATAAAGATATAGCTTCGATGTTTTGAGATACAAACATTTATTATTAATGTCACTAGAACAATAGGATTGTAACTGTTTAAGGGAGTCTGCTATTTCTTTAATAGCATTTCTGTTGACATAGGTTTTATTTATCGTAAGTCTTATTGACCTGTGGGACAATTCAACTGTCTGAGGCGCTACGATATTGATGATAAGTTTTCTAAAATATCAGAAATAAGTAACAATTGCCAACAACAAGTTAGATAGAAGATAACAAAAAGTTGAGATGCCCCATTAGAAAATGAATATGTACTCCGTGGAACAAGTATGTCACACTTAGAACTGATAAAAAAATAATGGTTTCCATATTGCTTTCGTCATTAAATGGCGTCAAACTCATTAACCCCTGACAAGCTAGATAAGTTAATTAAGTTACTTCTCTCTTTTGTCTTATTCTCAACGCCGTACTTTATAATTTCCAGTGCAGTCAAATCATTTATTTATCCCTGCTCTATTTGACAAACGAATCCCTCTTTGTGATATAAACAAACCCCTTTATATTGACTTCAAAAAACTGTCTCAAAGCGTTTGAACCCTTTCAAATATTGCATTTCTCCTTAGGTACCTAAAAGTCAAACATATTCGCAAAAGCAAACAAAAAGGACATGTCCAACGTCGCTGGAGCATAAACTTCAGAACAAAGGATATCTAGAAATAAGATAAAAAAAGAAATTTACCGCTCAGATCCCCAGGAGGGTGTGTGTCTTCTGACCTCCGCATGTACCTCAGGTCGAGGAGGTAGCCTGTAAATAAACAAACATTTGCGTAAACAAGCTATTTTAAATAAATAATTTTCTGGAGTAATTTAATCGCTGGCATGCCTTTAATTTTAAAAGATAGACCGTAAAGTCTTTCGACGGTCTTCTCCATTAGGTACAATTGATTGGATCAAATGCATCTAGATAAATGTCGATATTAGGTACAGAAAGTGGAAAACCCAAAGAAATAAATTGGTACTTGATTTTGAAAAAACAGTAATTATAATGTTCGAAATAGAAAAGTTAATTTGAAATGAAAAAACCAAATCTTTTTTTTTACTATAGAAAAAAAAACCAAGTCGAACCGAAGTTATCACAGATCAAAATGGCCCGAAAGAAACGCATATTTCCCAAAAAAATATCAATCAATCTGTCAATATTAATATACTCGTAAATCAATCAATATATTCAAGCAGTAAATAATAAAAAGACAAAATTATTTTGAATATCTTCTGAAATAATTTTGTCACATTCCCACTTTTACAAATTGCAGGTGAAAGAGACATGAGGCAGACCAACACGTCAAAAAATCTTACGTAAAGTACTGTCATGTAACTAAGAAAACGTAATGACGAAAACATTTGGCTCAAAGACGGTACGGGTGTCGAATGATGCTGTTCAAAAACTTTAATGTTTTAAAAAACTAGTATTAATATCTAGTGATCAGCTGACACATATGCAGTCTGAATATTCGGTTTGAGCTCTTCAAGGTTTTTGGGCTGAAATCTAGGCACACTTGCACATTGTCCAGCACTTAGAATATGCTGTTTGAGCTCGTCAAAGTTTTTGGGCTGAAGTCTAGGCACACTTGCACATTGTCCAGCACTCAGAATATGCTGTTTGAGCTCGTCAAGGTTTTTGGGCTGAAATCTAGGCACACTTGCACATTGTCCAGCACTTAGAATATGCTGTTTGAGCTCGTCAAAGTTTTTGGGCTGAAGTCTAGGCACACTTGCACATTGTCCAGCACTCAGAATATGCTGTTTGAGCTCGTCAAGGTTTTTGGGCTGAAATCTAGGCACACTTGCACATTGTCCAGCACTCAGAATATGCTGTTTGAGCTCGGCAAGGTTTTTGGGCTGAAGTCTAGGCACACTTGCACATTGTCCAGCACTCAGAATATGCTGTTTGAGCTCGTCAAGGTTTTTGGGCTGAAGGTTAGGCACACTTGCTCACTGTCCAGCACTCAAAATATTCTGTATGAGCTCTTCAAGTGTTTTGGGCTGAAGTCTAGGCACACTTGCACGTTGTCCAGCACTCAGAATATGCTGTTTGAGCTCGTCAAGGTTTTTGGGCTGAAGTCTAGGCACACTTGCTCATTGTCCAGCACTCGAAATATTCTGTTTGAGCTCTTCAAGTGTTCTGGGCTGAAGTCTAGGCACACTTGCACGTTGTCCAGCACTTAGAATAATTATGCTGTTTGAGCTCGTCAAGGTTTTTGGGCTGAAGTCTAGGCACACTTGCACATTGTCCAGCACTCAGAATATGCTGTTTGAGCTCGTCAAGGTTTTTGGGCTAAAGTCTAGGCACACTTGCTCATTGTCCAGCACTCAAAATATTCTGTTTGAGCTCTTCAAGTGTTTTGGGCTGAAGTCTAGGCACACTTGCACGTTATCCAGCACTCAGAATATGCTGTTTGAGCTCGTCAAGGTTTTTGGGCTGAAGTCTAGGCACACTTGCTCCCTATTACATAGAACCCGGCGAAATGTAGATGTACTGCACTGTAAGTACAGTCGACAAAGCTATTTGGTATACAGTGAAAAGATCTACACTTAGATAAATAGTGCTAAATATTTTTCCAGCAAATGGTATTTAAGCTAAGTTTCTCGAACGAAAACTATCACAAAAATATTGCGACAAAGAGTTGAACGCACGTGAACTAGCTGTTATTGACTGAAGGAGTTTTCAACAGACAATCGCTCACTCGGTTTGCGTTTAGTTTGTGACGAGTCGGTATATTTTTTCCATTAACCCGGGGTAACTTCCATTCAATTTAATTTGTCATCTTGCAGGTCTTAGTACTTTTTAAGATTTTCCTAATACATACTTGACATAGCCGTGTTTTACAAGCAAATACACATATATATTTTTTTTTTTAAATAGGTAGTTGTGTATTATTGTGTAAGAAGGGTGATTATAAAAATTCAAGGTTATCAATGCCATTTATAGGTAAGGAGATACTTCTACAAACAATACTATAGGTATGAAAGAAAGAAGAAATAAAAGAAAAATATCTTCTGTTTTAAGCATTACCTATGATGAAAAGAACGAATCAAAAGTTGAAATAAAACAGCCGCAAATATCTACCCTTCTCTCTAATCATACAGTACTAGTAGTACATTAAACGAGATCTGAGCTATAAAACTCAGTTTCAATGGTTTCACAATAGAAACACATTAACGTTACGGTACAGGTTTCTTTGCGGAGAGATAAGAAAAAATTAGGACAGGTATTATGTTGACACAGGCGGGGTCGGGGAAAAAATGTCCCGAGCAAACAATTAGCAGGTCGAGCTGCCGACAGGTGCTTGCCCGGGACACACACATACCAACATACACACACACACACAACGCACTTCACAAAACTATCAACTTTTAAACGCTAATAACTCTCAACTCTAGATGGATAAACACAAACACCCTGTACTGAATGACTACATAAATACAGACGTGAAATGAAACATTTCATTTGTTTTTTTTTTTTCAAGCCTAGCACAAAAGTAAACTCCTGTGGGTAACTAAAAAGCGAGCGGAACTGAGCGCTCTTTTGTTTTCCAGAATACAAGCTCTCGCATACTTAACTTTGTTTACAGACAAACTAATTGGAAACACTCATTTAATTGCATCGCAACATATGCGACAAAAACAGATTACACTTGCACAGTTTATAAACAAGGAGCCACCTGTATAGCTCACCGGCGACACAGCCGCAAACACACACACACACACAGCTGTGTATGTGTGCGTAGCTTCCCATGTGTGCCACCGTACCTGTCGGAATCAACGGAGCATGACTTTTATGGGTATTGTTACACCCCTTACCAATGATCCTACAACTGCATTTTATTCAGCCGGTTATAACTCGTGATGTGCGAGAAATAACGACCCGATCGCCGAGCTTTGGATAACTTGGTACGGGCATGCACCTGATACTTTAAAATTGTACAGATGATATTACGGAGCGCGAAGCGTTCTGTGAGTTGCTGCTACTCATAAATAAATCGAAATACTGGTCTGCTTTTTGGAGGCAAAGTTTATCAGATTTAAAATCTATTGAAAAGAATCATCCCGTTTCATAATAACGATTGCGAAAGTAACCTTCAGTCAGAACTTGAAACTTATATCACAAAATTTCTACAATTCATTTGGTTTTAATGGCAGATGTATTTTATCATCGTTGGTTAACATAGCTTGTAAATCCAAAATATTACTTAAAATTAAACTGAGAGTAACTCTGAAAGCCTTCGTATAATTCGAATTAAGTCAAGCGTAGCGATAAAAGCCAATACTCCACGGACGAATACGATTCCCTGATTTCGTGTTGTGGCCCGTAACTCATAAGTACCTACTAGTACTCTTACTAGATATTCTGACGAACATACGTAAGAGTACATACTACTTATGTACACAAGAGTAAGAGGCTTATTAAGTCTAGGCGCAACAGGGGAAATTAAGCCAGTGTGTACCTATGGTTCGTTTCCGTTATGTATTCTCTTTTGAAGAGCACAGTGTACCTAAGGACTTTTAAGAGAGCTTTATAATAATATTCTACTTTATAACGTAAAAAGTATATAAGATCTGTAAAAAACTAAAGAAACAAAAGCAATAAAAATGAGTAGGTACTCGCTGGAAACTTTGTATTTCCATAATCTGATTTTCTGCCCGATCTATTAAATCGCACGCTTTAAAAAAATACTCGCTACTCTACCAGGAATATATTAATCCGAGATATTTCCCGATGATCAGCATTGTAAATGAAGATAATATTTTCCAATGAAGTTTTTTAATGAGCTTTACTAATCAGCGAGGGATACAATGAGCTAGAATCTTTGTTACTCGGCAGCTAGGATTCTCCATTCTCATTTTTTTATTAAGTTCCATAATGTATATGGTTGGTACAAATATAATTTTATATCTATTTCAAAGAAAACCACTAATAAATGTGAGTGGACAAGCTAGGATCGGAAGTTTTATGGCAAACTGTGTAATATTCAGTTTGCCATAAAACATGTCATGTACGTGTGCAATGTTAGATCATACAGACAGTAATAGTAGATACTAGTACATTTTTAAAATGAGTGAGTGAGTGACTGACAGTTAAACGCACAGCAGGTTGTAGATATTTGGCATGTGGGTTCCTTGGGGAGTGTAGGGGAGCACTAAGAGAGGATTTTGAATATGAAAAAACAAGATATGTTCGTTCGAAGACGCAGCCAAAAGCTACTCATTTGCTAAAATGCTAAAACTAAAAATCTAGGTATTTTAATTACTACAGCAATATTTAACTTTAATTTTCGATCCTTTCTATAACTTCTTCTCGATGCATTAAACTATTACGGAGGATTGATCAGAAGTGGCAAAAGACAGAGGAAAGAAGAAGAAAGAAGAGATGCCTCTGCCCTGCATCAGGACATAACCAAGCTCATAATAAAAATAACTTGTTGCATTTTTTCCTACAGAGATGCTAAATTCGTCATTCGTTACATTTACAATATTTTCGAGAGTATTATTATACTAAAGAGTAATTTAGTGCTGAAATAACAAAGTCGATAAAGAAAAGTAGACAAAGCACATTTTAGGGACGAATATTTACAGCATCTGTCTAGATTTCTAACGAGTAATGACGAGTTCTACATCAGCCGCGCGTATGATACCATTGTAAACAGTGTCCACTATGTTACGATGTCAAGATCGATCGCGTCAACATACATCGCAGCATCCGTCGGCCCGTGTGTACACTTAGTTCAGCATCTGCACCATTACCGTGTTGCTGTATAAATGTGAAACTGCTCTCAAAAGATGCTTGACCTGAAACCTACACATTCTTTACACAAGCGCAAGCGAGACAAACCACGGCCAAACAGAGACAGCTACAACCGTAGGCGGTTTGCGGTCACGAAACCAGTTGTAAGGTTCATTGTTTAATGATAACAGACTTTATTACTGAGACAGCTGAGTGAATAATCGATTGCTCACTCTTTAAGGCTTCTATTATTATTTGTTCATATTAGTCATCTTTATAGCTCCAAGGATTTCCATCTGATGGAAATACGGCTGTAGTTTCTGAGAATTTTGGTCGTAGTCCAGATAACACGCGTACATGTCATACGTAATGTATTATTATTTCAATGTTGTTAGACTCAAATTACTGTAATCAGTTGGCACTGAAGTTACACACTCACTATTCTGTGTGTCACGGAAAACCGCGAGCGCAAAGAAATTCTAATCATACAGCTTCAACATTACCTTCGCAGATATATTCAAAAAGTAGGCATATGAGCTTCGTTAGTCAGCACAGACCCATTAGGCTGGTGAAGTCTGAATGACAGATTACCAGCGCGGCAAAAAGGTTTCATTTGTGCAGATATTCCATCCATGCCTCAATCGGATTAACTTGACTAACTGTTGCTTTTACGTGCATTGACTTCTGTAATGTATAATGTTTGTGTTGTATGATGTATAATTATTATTAAAACATGGCCTCAATAAAACTAAATTGATAAACAAATTGACAATCAACTTTTCAGTGCACTTTAACTCACAACTGTAATTCTTAGCCAGACGTTTTAAATAGCCATACAATAGAGCCCAATCAAATTCTCTTACAGCACGTGCATACCCTGAGTCCTGGATTTGTACCACGGCAGGACCAATTTTGCAGTACCTAGTTTAAGCGGGTACAGTATCTCTCCGCCAACTACCCAACTAGGCAGCCACTGCGTTTTAAAATGGGAAAGCACCATATCTTCCACAACAATAGCCAGTCTCCGCTAAGTTTGACTCCCGAAATTCGGTCAAGAGAGCTACGAGGAGCTCGTGGCTAAATAATAACAGCCGCACGGATCGATCTTTAAGGTTAAGCAACGCTTGCCAAGGTTGGTCTGTGGATGGGTTACCATCTTAGCATGACGAGTTTCCTCCGTGCCTCGGAAAGCACGTTAAGCTGTTGGTCCCGGCTGTCCTTTGTAGATCTTTGGCAGTCGTTACGGGTTGTCAGAAGCCAGTAAATCTGACTCCAGTCTTGCCAAGAAGTACCGTGTTACCCAGTTAATGGGTTGTCGAGGTCTGGTAGGCAGCCGCTCCACGTAAAACACTGGTATTCAGCTGAATCCGGCTTGACTGGAAGCCGACCCCAATATAGTTGGGAAAAGGCTAGGCAGATGAGAGCTACGAGTATCAATCAGGTAAGACAGAAAGTAGAAACAGAAGCCTACCTTGGCACTCCTTGATGCAGAGTCCAGCATCGTAGTTGTGGCTGGTCTTGTTGCAGGCGACGCTGCAGGGGGCGCAGCGGTTGGTGTCGGGGGAGCAGTACTCCTCGAGCTGGCACGTCAGCTGGCCGCATCTGATGCCGTCCAGCGTCAGCTGAGCGGTCGCCGCGCCAGCCACCGCAAGCAGGCATGCTAGGCTAGACATGGTTGATCTGCAAAGCGGAGTCTTAGTTGGCTTAGAAAATATTAGGATCCCAGTTTATTAGAAAATTTAAGTGTAAAATATTTTTTTTATAATATTTGTTATTAATGATGGGTTTGCTCTTGACTCTAGTCTATGTCAGAGATGACAGAGACAAAGTCTACGATGGAGCGAGCCTACCCAGAAGGAGCCTGTTCACTCCAACTTTGAAGAGATTAGGGTTATAAGCGTTTGGAAACACAGACGATTTGCAGTCGATTTATGGTACCTCCTCATAAGTCGACTGCAAATATTTTACACTTAAATCTCAACTCGATAAACTACGTAATAAAAACGCATGAACGACCTGTCATAGGCACACCGACTTATCAATCCATAATGAAGCAGTGTCGATGCATATTGTAGGTGTATCAATCGATATTCAGATACTGTCAATCGGAACCAATAAAATCGCAACAGAGCAAAGCTCAGGATTGTCAAGGCTTGAATTTAAAATAATTAGCATTTTTCAACAAATCCTTTTCAGCATTGATAATATTTCTTTAATGCTAGCTCGGAAATCTAGTTTAACCATAGTTATGTACGGAAAGTTCAGGTAACTTTTTGTACAATTTCATTTGCAAAATATGAATCAAGTGAACCGTCGGATTTATTCAAAGCGAAACTTTAACCTAACATTTTCATTCCTTGACTGTACATACAGATCAGAACAGAGCCAGCTCTGTATCGCCTGTACGTACAGTCAAGGCAACCTATGGCAGTTATCATCAACACCCGTTATACATATACCCATATAAAGCAGCGAAACTGGTAAAAGCAACAAGGTTGTCGAAGTATCGAGTTCTGTATGCACTGACAACGCAGCACAAAGGTCTCAGCTAATGGAGGGGCTTATAAAAACATTTCCACTCAACGTCGCTACTAAGCACCCCTCTACCAACATCAAAGGGTAGCGAACTGCAATCAACTTTATACAGGAGATGTCAAATGCACGATAAAATGATTGGGGAACTGAAAAACTATCTTGATAAGTCAACAACAGAGTTTATTGAGTATAGTGACGTACGCCACAAAGGAGAGAATTGGTAGGTATTAATTAATTCTATAATAAATAGTAAAATACTTAGAATAAATCTTGTTGTTAGAATAGGTATCGTGTAACCCAGTATCTGGGTTGTTGAGATCAGGTAGATAGTTGCTCCATATAATATAATAATCTCAGCTGTATCCAGTTAGGCTGGAAGCCAACGATTTTAGGCAAAGGCTAGGCTAACATGATATCAAAGTTCCTAATTATTTCTCTGTAAAGACTCTTGACGATTCCCTTCGCAGCGAAGACGTAGAGAAGATCTCTTATATAAACTTCATTTACTTGCAGATGATATTGGAATAGTATTTGCATAAGTTATTTACACCAGACTTGCATAGATAAGTGGGAGAGGAGTCTATTGCATTTAATGCTAGATTAATAATTCGGTATTTATAGTGAGAAATAATTCTGGGCATAAACTTTTAAACTTAATGTTATTCACTATCATACCACTGAAATCATAGAGAATAGATTTATTTTAAGTTTAAGGTTTTGTTTAGATGGTAAGGCTGGCAATTTAATTAAATACAACTGTATTGAGTTATATTTCTGAACAATCATTCAAAGATATACGCAGAAAACCGTTTGTTGGTACAGTGCATTTTTCCGTACATCTTGTTTAGTAAACAAACACGGTTCGAAAACGATTTCTCGTTTCAAAACACACTTTAAGTTTGACGATTTCGAATGGCATCTTTGTGAAAAACAGATAGCTTAATATGTTATAAATCTCATCAAAAATAGTCATATTTAATTTCTCAAAACCCATTAACAGTAGGTACAGTCAGAGCGCCATTTTGTTAATCAGATCCGAGAATTAAAGAAAATACACATCGTTTCCTTCATTATTTTCAATAGCAGCATGGGCCGGCTACACTTCCTAGAATCCGTAATAACAGTTATTATAACCATTGAAGCGTAGTTAATCAGATTTCCATCGTGTTTACATATGTAGCGCGGTGAGGATAAATACGCATGCACGTTTTATCCACTTTGTCGGTACTCAATCAGTGCAAACATTCAGATTTGTAAATAAAAATATTACAGATATTATCATAAAAACACATCAGTCACGTCGCCGTCACGTCAACATCACGTCGTCGACACGTCGCCGCCACGTCGTCGTCACGTCGCCGCCACGTCACCGTCACGTCGCCGTCACGTCAACGTTACGTAACAGGCACGTTGCCGACCAGCCACTGATATTATATGTGAATTACTGAGACGCGTCGGTCATAAGCATAACTTGACCTAACGTTTCTGTCCTTACGTATTTTATTATGTTACAGACCAGGTACGGGCATGATATATGCGTACACATACGCACCTTAACACCGGGCTATTCTGTTCTTCCGCTTGTACAGAAGTAGAAACCAATATTAAAATTTAAGACTGGTCATTGACGACCGGTTGTCGATGACTCATGGCCACCTCGCCTGTCTCGATTTTTTACATAGTGTTAAAGTTTTCTTTACTATTTTACGTCCGTTTAAGTCCGTTGAAGCTGTTTAACTACGCAATAAATAAGTGGTCTGTATTATTTTAAAAACACATTTAATTATTTGGATAAAACCGGCTTTATTGAGTACCTACTATGTCTCATTTACTTTCATGAACAAGGCAAATTTTTAAGCATCATTTAATGTTTAAATACCAGTGTCAGTTACGAAGTCGTTAAGTATTATTTAATTTTCCTTATCTTAATATTCATTTCTAATATGAAACTACTAATTAATCTAATTCCCTACTCCGTACCAACTACGCAAGCCCCAACGCCTTACGGAAGCTATTTTAAAATAAAATTTGAAAAAAAAATGGCAGATATCCAATACCTATATTTAGTTTAAAACTAATACGTTTTCAACTAGCAACACATACAGATACATACAAAAAAAGGTCGTCTAATAAGTTCAAAAAACAATGTTATAAAATAACCAATAAATAAACCGTTGCACACAATCGATACAAACCGTTAAAGTACCGATAGAAAAAAATTAAAGGACCAATGTACTTTCGCTGCATTTTAAGTAGGATGAGTCATACTCAGCCTTATGGCATACTAGTTAACCGACACGGCATATTAGAGAAGTTTTACATCACTAATACGCTAACAGGTACTTTTAAATAGTAAAACAGGTCTTTGTATTGTCAGCGACTCGAAGTAATCCTTATTTTTTATGCAACTACATTTATCAAGAAACCGCGAGAAATTACGTCATCAATGTTGAATAGTCCTGCCATTTTTAATGTTCATTTAACCGCTTGAGGTATCCCAAAAGAGAATAGGTTTCGTACTATGGAAGCCCATGGCTCAATACGACACCTATGTATTGATGGAAACATCTTTTAATTCTTTAAAAGGCTTTGGGTACCGGACAAATATGCGTGAATTTATTGTGAAAAGCAGGTTGATCATATTTTAAAAGGAAATCTTCTTTGATTTTTTAAATCAGTGATTTATAAGTTTCAAACAGCCATTGTAAAACAACAAAATCCCAAATGGGAACGCAATTTTTGACATTTGAGTTACTTAACGCGACTTTCGCCGATTGTCACTTCGTTCAAAGAACCTGAGGGTCTGGCACTAATTTTTTTTTTTTTTTTTTACTATTGATAGGCACTCGTTTGACCTGATGGCACCTGATGGTAAGCGAGGTTGTGGTCGAAGATGGAGCACGCTTGCCTAGAAATAACCTATTCACTCTTGATTTAAAGACTCCCAGGTTGTAGCTATCAGGAAACACAGACTCCGGCAGGGAATTCCACTCCTTAGCTGTACGCACTATGAATGTGTTCCCAAAACGTTTTGTGCGTATGGGTGGGATGTCCACCATGTACCGGTTGCGCATCGCCGTTCGTCTTGTGGTCCGATGATGGAACTAATGTTTAGACGAAAGTGAATTTAGCATGGAAAACTACAACCCCCCAGTATTTTGGTTTAATTTTATGCGACAAACACAACTAGTATCACAGTAAAATAAAAATTTAAATAGTATTGAGTATTTTTTTTTATTTTGATGGGTTTGCTCTTGACTCTAGTCTAGGTCAGATTTATGACAGAGACAAAGTGTATAGTCTGTTCTATGAAGGAGTCTGTTCACTCTAACTTTGAAGAGATTACGTTACGTTACGTTACGTTACTATACGTCAAAGACATTCGTGCTAGGCTCTTTGAAGAGGTAACTAACTGCTGTAACAGCGCAAAAGTACTAACTCAGCAGCGTTTATACGCAGGCATTTGTTTTCAAAATGGACGTGCTAGGCGTAGGCGGGCATCGGACGACGGTACTAAAGAATTGATCACGTCTGACGGTGCAACGCTCGTGCCTCCCTCAGAATGTGCTCCGTCAGTCATCTGACACGCGACCCAACGTGACAACGTGACAAACTATACTCTATCGGTTTAGGTACTTAACTAAAGGTAAACAATCTTGATGTGTCTTTATATTTAAAAACTCAGTGACCAGAAGGCTGGGCTTTTTTTCGGCCAAAGAATCAGCATTGCCATTCAACGCGGCAATGTGCCAGTGTTCTGAGCACTTATGTCAATGTGCCACAGCAATGTGGATTATTTTTTTGATGCCCAATGATTAATTTTGTTTATACATCATTTCGTGTTTATTAATGTATAAAATTAGTTAAGTATGTATTATAAAACACAGTTTAAGTTTAATAAAATGCAACTAAAAACCAAAGTTAATACAACAATAACGATTACTAAATCAATTGAACCATGTTTGAAAAATTGTTTATTTATTTAATATGAATTTTTGTTAAAAAACACACGAAGATTTTTTACCTTTTGTTAACTTTCTAAACCGATAGAGTATAGCAAACAAATGACGATTCAGAAAATTTACAGGTAGATAGTTAATATACCTATATTGAGGAGCTCGTGGCTAAATAATAACAGCCGCACGAGTCGATCTTGAAGGTTAAGCAACGCTTGCCAAGGTTGGTCTGTCGATGGGTGACCATCTTAATATACCTAACGAGTTTCCTCCGTGCCTCGGAAAGCACGTTAAGCCGTTGGTTCCGGCTGTCATTTGTAGATCTTTGGCAGTCGTTACGGATTGTCAGAAGCCAGTAAATCTGACTCCAGTCATGCCAAGACGTACCGTGTTACCCAGTTAATGGGTTGTGGAGGTCTGGTAGGCAGCCGCTCCACGTAAAACACTGGTATTCAGCTGAATGCGGTTTGACTGGAAGCCGACCCCAATTAGTTGGAAAAAAGGCTAGGCAGATGAGTTAATATACCTATAAGATGAATGAAAGTAATTACAAGGTTCTCTTTAGCGTCGCAATTAGGTAAAAGCACTTTGTATTTAAAATGCTGGTGTTGTTTTTATAACAGACTGTAAGGCGGTTTTCTCTTTGCCTTTGGCTACCTTTTTATCGCTGTCAAAGCTTTATGTATGTACTTTCATTTTGAAATGAATGCTTGATGCAACATTTTTTAATTATTAAAGAAATATAATCGATCGCACGTATGTACAACATTATTTTAACTGAAAAGCGTCACGCTGAAATTCTAATGGCGGGTTTCTAAATTGAGAATTTAGAGTTAAGTAAGAATCAAACTCTTCAGTGTCTTGGTTTTCAGAAGAAGTAGAGTTCTACAAGTACACAACTCTGAAATTTGGATAAATTCTTTCAAGAAATTTTTACGATTTTGGTGACCATAACAAATTGAAAACCCAACCAACTACGCCAAAATCAACGATATTGTTGGTTGAATTGACAATAAATAACTACGTGTTTGAATTCCTCATGATCACGTTGTCAAATTATCATAACACTTTGTTCAGAGAACACATCTCTCCACACAATAATCTGGAA